>CM036541.1:26457169-27850502 GCA_020745685.1 Tautogolabrus adspersus | reverse complement strand
GTGTCATACGATGCCTTTTCGGATTTGGTGCGTTCACAAGCGCAATGTCGTAATTTGGAAACAACATGGACGTTATTAGCCAAGGACTATTATGTTTTATTTCTTAGAAGTAACACAAGTCACGCCTCGTGGAAACAAGGAAATGGTAATCAGAGCAAGAAATTACTTTTCCCAGTGGAAAACTCATTTTTTCGAGCATCTGGAAGCTACGTGAACGCGCGGCATCATTTTGTGTAGTTAACGTTTGAATGCGTCGTACTTTGTCAACACCACACCCACTTCAAATGAACGTAAATAAATCATATATGTTGCCGCGAAGTTCGTCTGTAAGTTGGTGACTTTATATACTAACAACCTCCATCTGTGCAGCATCTTTAAAAGAAGCGACATTGTGACATGAACGCCTCAAACCAGGACGGACGAGGTCCGTCTGAGCTCTGGGTAAGCTAACATTAGCTCACTGACGTTTCCCGTAGCAACAAGTAATGTTTTATAAACAAGAAGTTGGACTTGTGCTTGTTAAATATGGTGTAAAGAGAAGGAGGAAGCTGAACATTACAATACCTACTTGTTATTGTTTTGACGCCTCCTTTGAGAAAGTGGTAGCTAGCTGCAACATCCCAAGTCAAAGTAAATGCAGCTGGTATGGTCTGCGACGTCACGTCACGTCAACTGTAAATGAAGCGCTCCTTTTTGTACACGGAGTGTGCCGTACGGGCGGTGTTACCAATTGTTTTTGTACGGAACAAACTCCACCCGTCCCTGCTTTGATTTTCTGGGCTGAGGTGTGAAGTTCTATGTAAAAAAAACAAAACCCTGCAGAGTGGAATAGAAGAATATAAATAGAAAATAGGCTACATAAATACATAAGCCTTGCTAAACTGTATCCACATATCACATAGGCTATTTTAAAATTGAAAATTACTATTTACATTTTATTCAATGCAACATGCAGGAGTAATGTGTGTAAGTGCACAAATAAGATTGCGTATGTTGTAACTTTACAGCACTTACTAATAAACAATACTCAATAGAAACCCAGCCCTCTCTTGTTAGGTTTTATAGATTTACATAGGAGTTAATTAATTTATTTAACTAAACCTTTCATCTACTATGAACAAACACACTGACAAATTAGAAAAATGTACATTTGTTGCAAATTACATAATTTAAATTCTTTATTAGGATTAACCCCTTGAGATCATGTGTCATCTCGCTTTCTGAGGGGATCCTTAAATACAGAAATGTACAGTATACAGACAAGACATTTAACAGAGCACAAGACAAGTAACAAAAAAAACAGAACTGAACAATTAATATCAAATGATGATGAGGCATACAAGCGCCTACTTACAGCAGAGAATAAAATCCAATCACAGATCATAAGCAAAAAAATACTTAGTAATTTAGACAGTGGAATATATACACAACATAAATTATAATATTGTTGTGTTGAAGCAGTTTTATTATGGACGGTTCCCAGTATCACAGGTTATACTAACTTAAACTCTCCACTCTAGTAGGTCTTGCAATACAGATTGTTAGGCCACTAAAAGGTCACATATTATACAAAATACACTTTACCATGTTTTTGTAATACTAATATGTGTCCTCAGCCTGTCTGCAAACCCCACAATGATGAGAAAAGTCCATCCTCTCCGTCTTTTGCCTGCTCCACTTTTCATAAAATGTGTGCTCAAGCAGGCTGTTTGGAGATTTTCCCTTCATGACATCACAAAGGGCAGTAACCCCTCCCCCAGGTGGGTGACACTCCCACAGCTAGGTGTCTGTCTGCCTTCTCACCGTAAACAATCGGGCATGGTGCAGGAAAGCCCAAGACCCATCCCCTTCTAGAGGGGCGTGGTCACACACAGCTCATTTACATTTAAAGCTACAGACACAGAAACAGCCTGTTCTGAGCAGGGCTGAAATAGAGGGGTTTATAGGCATGATCAAATACAGGATCAGAGTGGAGTAAGAAAAAGAAACTTCACACACATGTTTTAAGGAGCTTGGAGAATTATTTAAACTTGTTGAAAAGGAGAATATGAGACCTTTAAGGTAAATATGAGATTGATCTATCAATATAACTTATTTGACTACGTGACAATTAAAGATCATATATGGAAAATAAATATGGGGAAAAAAACTAATACTTTATACAGTCATTCATAAAACACATGCCTCACATTTATCACAGACCCTTTCAGAATAATATGTTGTAAGTTACAGTCATTACTTCTGGTTAAGACATGCAGACTTTGGTTAATTAAATCATATTAATTCATTATAGATTACTTTGAAAAACAGTCAACAAGTCTTAGAGGTAAACACTTCAAATGAGGGGTGCATCGATGCATCGGTTCGACATCAGTATTGGCTGATACCGGTCCAGTTGACAGACATCCGCACATCGGCAAATGATGTGACATGAAGCGATGCCAGAAGCCGGTGTTTATTTGTTGTGCTTAATCTGTTTAATGCTGACATCTAGTACACCAAACTGCTGATTCATAATAGAGTTTTTTTATTGGGCAGATGAAGTCACCTGTTGAAACAAACTGACTTGTTTTCATTGTCAAACTTGAGAGAAAACGGTGGCATTGTGGAAGTCTTTCACCAAAATAAGTCACAAAACAAACAAACCTCAGTATCAGAATCAGCTGAATTGTTACTTCAAACATCGGAGTCTGCCCTGATTTTTACGGATCAATGCATCTCTACTTCAAATCTTCACTTAATTAGTTTTGAAATGTATCAGGCTATAACATTGTATAATTCCAACATGCTAAACATTTGACACATATATGCTATATTGTTCTGTTGTTATTGTTTCATGGATATTGTGCGCACATGCTAACAAGCTTGTCAGTGTCTGAGGTTCTGTTTTGACCTTTTCAGAATTGCAAATAAAATATTTTTGTCTCACTATACCTCCTTTGCTTGCCTGAGTCTTTCATCCGGTTAAAGAAAAAACACACATGAAATGACACGAGTTCATCCCAAAAATTACATAACAGCGTGGATTATGATGTCATTGTTTCCCTCCCTCACTCTGAAAGTATGTGACTCATTTGAGAGCCTGTCTTTACAACAAGGGGTATTTTATAAGTGTCCTTATAACGCAAAATAAACCTATGATCAACTTACAGACATTACAAATAATGCTGTTTAAATAATGAACAGGATAATAATGCAACAAATGATCCCTGCACCACACTGCTGTTCATCACATTCATGGATTCATACTCGTCTATTAGTCCTAATTGTATTGTTATTAATGTTGGAGCATTATTTCCTTTTGGGCAGCAGGCTGTGCAGCAGATTATACTGCGATGCTCAGATGAATCTGCTGACTCTGCCTGCCCCTGTTGTAAAAAAATAAATAAATAAACCAGACGACTGTGCTGAGTCATGCATTGTATACCTCGCAATAATGTTATCAATAGTCTGGGCTGTTGTCTTTGCAACTACATGCTCTCCACGGATTGCTGTGCGATGCTCTACGTGTGTCAGTCAGTGTCTTTATTCTCATCTTGAGCTTTCAGCGACATAACGGAGGGAGAGGAGCCAGCTGTCTGAGGCTGCGGGATCTGCCCTACATCTCGTCTTTTATGATGATTGCTGCGGCGTTTTTGGTCCTGTTACGGCCGTACAGCATCCAATGTGTGCTGCTATTATTGTTGCTCTTGCTCGGGACTATAGCGACAATTTTGTTTTTCTGCTGCTGGCATCGCAGGCTTCGTAATGGAAAACATCCAATAAAATCTGTGCTCTCCGGACGCACCAGGAGCCGCGGTGAGTAGCGCAGGCCAGGAGCATCTCCTCACGATGACAGCTCATCTCTGTACACTACATGTTCTGTATGAAGTCATATAGTCTATTTAATATTGGTTAGCAAGCAGCAAAGTCAGTATAGCCTACCTGTTTCTGCAGTGTGAGCTGTGGGAGAAATCCAGCACTTCATGTAGGCGTCAATAAGTGTGAAGACTCTGTGATAGGGTGTTTTTAGTTCATTAGTTATCTGCTGTTGTAATCAACGAAATGCATACCTATAGTTAATACTTGCACTGTCATACTTCATGTAAGGCATATTTTCCTCATTCTAACATCTGTTATCTGTCTTGTAGTTGGCCTCCGATCCCATCATTTCCGATCAGAGGTAGGATAAACTTTTCTCATTATGGATCAGAGTCATTTCTCTCTAACATCTTTTTTGAAATCTGCTTTTATTTGTCTGAAAGCCTCATGCAGCCTGCGCCCTTAAGATCTGTACAGGACTTAAATGACAAATGGTCCTGCCCAAAAGCTAGTTTCTTTGGACTTTACAGAAGTGGTCGACTATTTTAAGGACCATGATGTAGCCTACGCATTGCGCATGTTATCCCAGTAAATAATGGAGGTGATTTTGCACTTTTATTCTTTAAGGAAGACACAAGCTCTTTAAAGTATATTCATCAGAGCTAACGTTTGTATGAGTGAGGCCTTAAACAACTCTATTAAATGATTTATAATATAAGCAACATTATGTTTGATGCTCAAATGTGTCAAGCAGAGTTTCACTCGACTTACTTCCGTTAACTCTCTTCGCCTTCAAAATAAAACAACTTCGCCAAATCATTGCGTACGTCAAAGTGTATGAAAATGGCCTCAAACCACAATCCACTGCAAATCATGGCATTTGAAATGTAGGCTATATTATTGCAAGAGCTGTCTTAGTAAACAGAGCAATGTTTACATGAGTGATCATTCTGACATCGTCTTAAATAAAACTATTTTGTGGCACAGTTCAGTAAATTTTGTCTTAACGCATCAATAATGTTTTTTATTGTATTGCCTAATAAAAGGGAAATAAAACATGTCTACAGTACAGGGTAATGCATGGAGAAGATAACCAAAGACCAAAGGTAAGACAGCAACAATTAAAAAGTCGAACAAACAGAACAAGAACATAAAAACAGCAGAAAAAGAAAAAGAAAACCCTCATAAATGACCATTTATATATAGCTTAAGTGAATGAGTGTATGCAAGCCCTAACAGAAATGCATCAGCATATTTTATCTTACTCAGTTTCCTGTGATAAAAAGTACATTTCTGTTTGTTTTTCTCAAGATCTCAAATACTAAACCTCTTTGTCTCCAGATAACAACGCTGGTTTTCCTTTCATAATGAGTTAATGTCAGATGTTTTCTCGAGATCCAGAGAAAATTACTCGAGCATTATCTTGAAATAAAGACATAAGTAAGTAGAGGTGTCAAGAAAACAAACTGAAATTTCTCCTTATCACTGGAACATTTAGTCAAATAAAATGTATGGATGTTTGTCCACTTGGGGCGTCTGTATGTGTTTTAACCTTTTACTCGTGAATTATATTATCAGTGCCATGTTTAATCGCTATGAGTGAACAACCCATTAGTTCATAGATATCATTAATTTTAATACAGTGTCAGCACAAAAACAAAGTTATCAGTTTTATTGTGGAAAAAGGCAAAGATTTCAAAAGCTTGCCTTTCTGTGCAGGTTGTTATTGAACCGCAGGACACTGGATCCCTATTGGCTCAGTGCTTTGTAGCTGCTGGGGATTCAGTATCATGTTCAAGGACACAACAGCAGGATTGCTGAGCTGTAATGTCGAAGAACAGTCTCCCTGATCTTTACTTCCAAATACAATAAGTCCAACAACAAACAGCTCTTCAAGAAAACCTCAGAAAGGGATTAAAGAAGAAGGCAAAGTGTAAAAGTGTTACACTCAAAACCTGCTCTCCTTTGAGTGTAATCCTGTAGTGAGTAGAGTTGCTGTGTCATCTTCTTGAGCATCTCTGACTCTGAAATCTAGGTCATCTACCTTTATAGTGCCTCCCTACCTTAAGACACCTTTATCACAATTCTTGTTAATTTGATAATGACAGCTTTTAATTTCTCTTGCCTTGTCCGCTGAGAGTATAATCTGTCGCCAGCTTGATGTTTGTTCATGCTTCCCAGGGCTTCAGGCACAGTCCACGTCACGTGAGAAGGAGCATACACGCTCGAGCGACGGAGGAAAAGCCCAATCTGGTCGAGATTCCAGAGAGCGAACCTGATTCATCATCCGGTCTCAGAAAACGCAAAGTCAAGAAGAGAGTCCTGCCAGAATTTTACCAGTCTGTGCAAGTCACCCCCACACGCAAACCTGTAGGTACCTCCCTCTAACAGTAAATGTGAAGAGTTATTATGATACCTTTGTTTGCTTGCTCCCCTTCCACAGCGACATCAGTGCTCCTTTGAATCTGGTAAGGATTCAGTCATTTGTCAAAAGGAAAACTACTTGTTTACAGAATATCAACCATGCTCTTTTCCCTGTGTGTATTGTTTAGTAAGTGATTATATGAAAAACATGGCATATAAACATGTAATCACAGCCAGTCACCTCGGCTTTCACATCAAGGGGGATCTCAAAGTAAATTCAAAGCACCTTCCAAGGTCATCTCTTTATTAAAAAACATTGGTCCGAACATCATTTTCACAAGATGACCATTCAGGGTTTACCTGATCGAGAACACATCTCACATCAAATCTCTAAATATGAGCTCTTTATCAGTCTGGTTTGACAGATTTACACTTTAGTCCTCAAACGATTATCCTCCATTTTTAATGCTGGTACGTGTCCACTTTAATCCTTTCTAAGTCTGCTAACAATTTACCATGTTGGCATGGCAACATAATATGTATAATATGTATCGTCATGGAGCCACAGTTCAGCTATTCAGAAACTCACCAGAGTTAAAAGGAAAGTAAGGAGAATGACAGTTCATCACCTGACCCATATATTGATCCGGGTCTAAAGGTGAAAAAACACAGCTGGGAATATGAACCGAAGGCCTCGTGCACGTTGAACCCTTTTGTTTTATTGGGATTTCTTTCCAATGCTGCTCTCACCGGTGAATATATTATTCTTGTTACAGAAGAATTATGCTTCCACACTGACATAATCACCAAGTCAGTGGGTGTTTTTGAATGTGTCTAAATGTCAGTGTCATATATTGTATCCAGAATATTAACCATCCTACACAAGCTTTCATCCCGACTGCAAAGCTGTTACTGCTGCATGAAATTCTAATTTAGTCCCCGCCTTGACATGACAATGATGTTTGAACTGTTTGTGTTCAAAGGCAGCTATTGATCTGTGTGATGCTGTTGTAACTTCCTGCTTCCATTAGTTGTGTGTAATCCTACAGATAACCAACACAAACAGTTTGCGGCGTTTTTATCTTAGCCATTGTCAGAAAGACTTAAATCGATGGGACAGTCATTCCTAATCACAATATTTTATTGCTATGCCTAATACCACAGATGGTATAAAAAATGCCCCTCCCCATAGTACAGTAATGAAGCTAAAGTACCCCCAGTTATTGCCACTGACATTTGTGCTTCCACGCCACGCCCCTGCCGCTAACCAAAACACACACCGTTGAAAAAGCAAAGATCCCCCAGGTCAGTTCAGTCACTACAGAACAGATTCTTGTGTTGGTTTGAAGCAAACACTCACATTTATGGAAGTTCAATGACTCTTGTGTGACTTCTCGTTACGTTTCCTCTCGCTCCACTCTGGTCCAATCTGGTCCACAAAGCATCGCAGGAGCCACACTCGTCAACAGAGCTGTCAATCATGGCATTTTATACCATTTTTTACCATCAAATAACTAATAAAAGCTAAACTCAGAAAAAAAGATTACTTGAGCTCAAAACAGCATGATAATAACTAACATTAATGACAAAACCGTGTTTATTTGACGTGTATTTAGATATTATGGTTTGACCAATGTCCAATCTGTTACCATAGAGGAGGCAGGGTTTATGACCTATACTGCAGCCAGTCAGCAGGGGGAGCTCTGAATCATTTGATCTTGCTTGAGGCAAAGTACGTCCATTCTTTAGTCAGTCTATGGGTCAAAACAGATTTTAGTTAATTCTTTAGTTGTATTGATGTGTTAATCGGGAAGGTGCAATGTTGAACCTGTACTTGCTCAGATGATGAACAATCATGTGTTTGCTGCTCATACTGTGTCTTTCTATTATTACAAAAAGCAGAGTATAGTTTAAGGATTTGCCTGAACCACGTCAAGGATATCATTTTGGAGGTTTATGTTCTCATTAAAGCCTCATAATGTGCTTTAAGTGAGCACACTTTCCTATGCTGCATAAACTAGGGCAGGCTTAGATCAGCCCTCCATGCATCATTCATGATATATTTGCATGTGCAGCCCATACTAAACTGTGCTAAATGAATAATCCAGAATGGTTGTGACTTAAACATATTTTGGGTGTTTTCTAACTGATGATTTATTTAAATGACCCTCACCAGTTTGACGTCTGTATTTCACATAGCAGGTTGAGCAACTTAAGACGTGTCGATTTGTTATTTGATGTATTTTTCTAAACAGAGTTTGCAACACAAAAATGGAAATATTAATGCACCTGACCTCACACTTGGTACATTTTAATAATACATCAGGATGACTCTGCTCCTCTTTTACTTCATTTAATAGGATCTAGACATTCAGCAAATGGGCGTTTGAAGTGGGCTAATATCATTTTTGAATTAATGGATGTCCTGCAATAACTATATTTTCTAATATAACTCACAAAGATGGTCAAATTGAGGTCCACATGCCAAGTTTTCAACAGCTCCTGAGCAAAGAATAATAGTTATTAGAATTCCAAGCATTCCCTAATGGAGTGGATAAGCCTTTCATTATGTGATGGGGGAGGACGTCTAGTTCAACTTATTCTTATCCCAGTACAGCTAGCTTTTTATATATAAGAGAGAGTTCAAAACTGACTCAGGAGAATATAAATGTATTCCAATAGCAGCCCAGCCAATATTTATTTCATTATATGGGGTATTTCCTTTCCTGGAATCATACTATTTCATTTTTCATGGTGAGAATTGTGTATTAGCAGAAAGCTTATAAAGTGTGCAACACTAAGCTGCCTTTCCAGCACTGAGTTTTTAGGCGATGATGAAAAGTGATGCAATGATAAAAGAGCTGCTAATATTAACCACGTTCTGCTTGAAACAGCTCTGCAGACTGACCCAGCTCTAAAAACAGATTCTCACTGCTGCTGCTATTTTGAGACTATACAAATTAATAAAACATTTAAATGAACAAATACAACCTTTTAAGACAATGTTATATGCAGATGTTAGTAGTGCTAATTAAATGCTCTTTTTTTTGTATCAATGTGCAAATGTAGGTAAATGTTGGTCCACTCTTCCCTTCTCCATCAGGATGTGCTAACCTGCATTTGTTCTGTTGCTCAAACTCAGGTGTGTCAGGGTGCAGCAGGAAATTGCAACAGAAAGTGACTCATCAATAATTGTCTCCTCATGGGCATTTATTTTCCCCCCAGATGTTATTGAAATTGGAAAATATGTTCAAAGATTTATCAAAGAACAACATTAAAGACATACTTATACTTCATGTATAAGTCTTAAGAAGACGACTTTGATGGTGTAATAGGTGTTTTGTTTCATTTCTGGGTGGAAGGGGGTTAAAATGAAAACCCAGTTAAAGCTACTTAACCCAAGTGCAATCCTTCTTTTGTGCACCCGTGGTCCTCTCAAAGTTCTCAGAAGCTAATTGGCTCGACATATACGAATGCTTTCACTATGCCCAGTTTGGTTTGCACACCGGCTAAAGTGCAAACAGTTACGTAATTGTGTCCAGAGTCCTCACAGCAGTCTTCTCCGTGTGGATCTGTTGAGCAGTCCCTGCCATGGCAAACTGTAGCAGTATCACTTGTCCTCTTGTTACCCCCGCTTTTGATGTATTTGGAGCCACCCAGCAACACCTTCGCGCAGGGATGGCGCTCTAACACCACCGACACTGCTGCTGTTGTTGCCTACCGGGTATGACGCGGAGACGCATGCAGTCTGCTCTCGCATCACGGTCCAGCTTTGCCTCGACAAGCACACGGCGTAACATCCCTCCTCTCAGCCCTCTGGAGATCTGACATCACCCCGCATCCTTAATGCTCACTTAAGGGACGAACTCGTGGCCGGAGCATCCCTCATAAGGGCGTGGCACCTTTTGGATATTGACGCACGAAATGTGTGACCGAAGGGTGGAAGCTAATAAGGCCTAAACAGGATTGTTATTTTTCTTCCAGCTGACAAGTCTCCATGTATACAGTGGTAAGTCTTATTTTTGACCTGGCGGGGGAGCCAGATACTATTGATTTCACATTGCCTTTATTTGCCTCATTTTTTATTGTTATGGATCATAAGAGCTGCTGACTCGAGTTAAGGAGCGTCCTAACATGCGCTCACATTGCGCACTTTGACCTGCGATGGTGAGAAATGATGTGATTTTTTGACGCGTGTTTTTTTTTTTCCGGTGTTGTGATCCTGTATGGAGTCAAGACGAGCATTGTTCCCTTTTTCCTTATCCCGGCTTTCTTTTGTCTCACAGAGCTCCAGTTCGGGGAACCCTTCCCTTCACGGATCCATGTCTTCCTCGGCGGATTTTTCAGACGAGGATGATTACAGTGCTAAATCAGGGTCGGCATCTCCGGCACCCGGGGACACTTTACCCTGGAACCTGCCCAGACATGAGAGGTCCAAGAGGAAGATCCAGGGAGGATCCGTGCTGGATCCGGCAGAGAGAGCAGTGCTCAGGATCGCAGGTGAGAGGCAGCCTGCCTGATATCCACTAATTATACTGTAACAAGGAAAACAATGATCCACCTCGCTGCAATACGCTCAGCATATGGAGACTACATGAGCATGTTCAGGAGTATGTTTTTCTGGTTTTCCTGGTTTTATTTGGGGTCTGTCATGACGTTCACTTGTGGTGCATGTGGTGGTATTTTGGTCCTCTCTTATTCTGGACATGGTGCCTAAAAGACACATTTAGTCCTATATTAGCTACAATATATTTGACTTTTTATCAGTAATATGCACATTTATTAGGATATAAACCATGTAATGAGATAGAAGCACACAAGGACGCGTCTTTAAGGTTTTCAGACAACATAACATCATCCTTCTAACATGGCCTCTTGTTTGTTTCTCACTTGGTGACCAACTTGGACGTTTTATAGCTCCAAAGTATTTAATCATGATACTTTGACACTGCTTGAGGTTATAAAATTCATCACAGTCCGGAATACAAGGAAGGGCTTGATTAAAATACAATGAAGCAGATTTCTGTAAAGGGGTCTATTTTTCCTGTAGCTAATCTCGCACCTCACTGCGTTAATGTGTGCCATTCAAGACAGCTGACAGGACATTAGCTGCAAACATTAGCTTTGGACATCTGACAAAAGCTATTTGAAGTGTAGCAGGTGGATTACTGTGAAAAAGAAAGTGGTCCATGTTACCAGCCGGTACAGAAACGCCTGACAAGGAAATTTCAGTAAAACACTGTAAAAAGTGACCGACTCATTCAGTCTGATTTTGACATCGTATTTTACCCACTGATTAAAATGAGTGCAAACCTGATCAGACTAAGGTGAGATTTGGCCGCTTGCGTTACGAAAGCAAAATGTTCTTTTTATTTTATGCATATTTTAACAACAATATCGGTGTAATGGACCTGTCAAGACAGACATTTTTTGCAGCGCGGGCCTTCCTATCAATCTCGTGCACTCCGGAGAGGAAGTGTCGCCCATTGGACAGAGCGCAGACAAGGGAGGGATGTAGGGCGTTTCCTTCTGTGCAACAACAGCGCCGATCACTCTTACAGTCCCCAGCACATACACACACATGCACATAAACACACATGCACACACACACACACACACACACGCTGTGTCCCTGTCCGCCGCTGGTGAATGTCCAGTTTGTGGAGTCCGGGTTATGGCTCAGTACGCAGCGCAGGCTAATACTCTCTCGGACGAACAGGAATACCTTCAAGCGTATGAGGATGTTTTGGAGAAATACAAAGGTAGGATCGATGCTGATTGGATATTGTTTAGGGTTTGAGGCGATGAAGAAATTGCCTGATTGCTGCTTGACAGTTCAATAAATGTCAGCCTGCCCCCTCCTCTCTGTGGTGACTGGCTGGTGTTAGTGTCTTTATCCCTGCAGTGGAAAAGTGGGAATATTTCCTGCATGACATCACATTCAGGCTGAATATTTGTATCCAGGACAAAGACTTTAGTATGAGGCTTTTTAATGATCTTAGTTGATCATTAGATAAGAGGATAATTAACGTTTTAGCTGTTTGAATGGATGTATCTACTCACCCTGAAATGTGTCTGGAAATCATTTCAAGCCAGCTGATTGTCTTGTCAGTCTTTATGATCATATTGAAAGGTCAATCGGAAAAACCAAGTCCGGTGTTTAAATAAATGTTTCTCAAATGATGCCAATGATCTGTTTATGTATTTTTTAGGGGGAATATTATAGGACAATCATTGACTGATTGTTGCTCATTTAATCTATGTGGTGTCTCAAGGCAGAGAGGACAATGACATAGCAGGGTGAGGCATTAGCTCATATCAGTAGCTCATGTCACTTCATGTAGCTGCTCCTTTTGAATCTATGTCATTAATTACAGCAAATCCATCACACAAAGGAGGTCCATGTTATCCCGTGTCTCTTTGACAGCTCGAGCTCACTGTCAAAACCACACACGTGCAGTCTGAGGCCAGGCCTGTGGTGGAGCTGAATTCAAACTGACAGCGGCAGTTTTAACTCTTTTGCTTCATCCCAGTCGCCACACAGGCAAAACAACAGTGAGCATGGCCTGTGTGCTGTTGTGTTGAACGCCTGTCGTGAACATGTTCTGTCAGCTGTTGAGTGTTGTATTCAGCAAAGCTGAATCAGCTGTGTTATAAGGCTAAAACAGACTGGAGGCTGATGTGATCATATGATGTAGCATCATTAGGAAGATGTAGCTGTTTTCTTCAGGCAGAGGAGCTGTGACACAATGAGCTCACTCATCCTTCCTGTGTCCTTCTATCAACAGCCTTTCTGGGATATGTTTTTACGTTAAAAATATTGATTTTGGGGGGATGTTTGAGCAGTTGCACGAATAATGAACCGCTTAAAGAAGGGTAAGGCTTTTTTTGTATTATCTTTTCACATTTCAAGCTTGATGGATGCATTTTAGCTTCGGAAAGATCTGAATAGTCCCAATTTTTTGTAGTGTAAAAATGTAGTGTCATCTTCATTTCTTGTTACTGTTTTTCATTCAGCAATGTGTGGCTGTTGAGTAATCCTGGTGAGATCAGCTGGTGGGCTAATCATTACATCCATGCAAACTCACCTTCAACATATTTTCCATCAGCTTTTTGTACACGTGTCGCCTCATTGCATACCAGCTTTTGACAGTTAAAGCAGCAAGAATTTCTTAACATTTACTTACTCCAGGTCAGTTTAGGTTAGAGACAGGATATAGCAATGAATACTATCAATTCAGAAGTTCTATGTAAAGTTATTGGCTGCTTGTGTCTGACGATAAGATATGATAAGATAAGGTATGATAAGATAAGACCGAGCTTTATTAGATGAAGATGAAGATAAACTTTATTGTCCCAGTGGGAAATTTGCCTTGGACTGAAGGAAATTCAGGTGCCAAAAAGGAAAAGTGTTAAATTGAAAGACACTGTGCCTACGATAGTTAAAAAAAAAAGAGGTATGCTGAGTTTTGTAACAGTACAAACAATAACCTCTACTATGGCGGGAAGCAAACAATTATTTTATGATGTATTGAGATGAAATATTTTATTTTGAGAGGAAACATCTACAAAGACACTTTGTTGAGGTTAATTTGTAGGAAACTGTGCATTTGAGTTGAAGGCTAGATGATGAGTCAGAGAAATGCGTCTTTATGTCAGCGTCTAATACCCTCTTCCTACTTAACACAATCCTGTTCTCGATGTCAAGTTGTCTTCTCAGGTACAAAGATGGCATAGAACTGTTTATTTTCCATAAAAAAGATTGTTTGCTCGTTCGTGGCGAAGACATATTTCTTTTGGGCGCTGGCTAAGTGCTATAAAAAAGCTCCTGATTTAGTATTTTAGTTGTATTTGCAGCAGAGCCCCAAGCTTCTCTCCATGTGATGCATGGCGAATCAAAGAGGGACATTTTCACAGGAAAATCAGCAACAGTAACCAAACAAACACAGCCTAACAGACCAGTAAACAGATCAGCCAGTGGGTCAGCTGTAAAGTAGGTAACAACATTGTCTTTGTCTCACCCAATCGAGATATTGGACTATGTTGGAGTTTTTACAGTTAAATGTAAAGGTTTGGCTTCACAGTCATCCATTACTTCTGAGTGATGTTAGCCGTCACTTCCAGATAAAAGCTGGAGGACAAAAATGTTCAGGCTTCATCAGAGTGAACCAGTGCATTGTGGTGTTATCTTTTCTGATCCCAAGTATATTGAAAAGAAATCATGGTTAAAGGAAGTGCTGTCTCGTGTGTCTTAAAGGAATGAGGGTTAAGGATTTTTGGTGACTAAGCACAACAGTTTCCATTGGCTGGAGGCATGTTTCCAGGTCTTATACCTCCGGCTAGTAGACATGCCACACTAATTAGGTGTTAGACTTAATAGTACCCTGAACACAGGATTTGCTTTGGGCTGAAATTCAATGCAGGCTTTACAAAAGACTGTGAACTTGAGGAGTGAGCTAAAGACATGTTTTCAGCAGTTAATGGGCAGAGTGGCTGCGTGGGATCAAACTGTTCCAGCCGAGCCTGTTCGGTAGGCCTTCAGCATGAAGGGGTCATAAAGTTCCCCAACACTTGATCATCCTCTGACATCAGGGGAGATTTAATGGATTAGACATTTGGTGGTTCAGTCAGCTGTTCTTGGAGTTCATTTTGTTTTTAAGGCACCATATTGCCCTAGGAAAACTTACAAGAGATTAAAAGTGAAGTTTATTCTTAGAGTTGTCTTTCCTGCAAATTAAAGCAATAATATTTTAATCCAAGCTTATACTTTTGTCTATACCAGACTTAATGCTATTATGATAGAAGCTGACTAAGTAAGGTACCAGCTCAAACTAAATGTGTAAAATTACTCTACAACCACTGAGCTAAAAATCGGTTCTGTTCACTAACACAATGGCTGTGTCCGAAACCACATACTTACGTACCGCCTACTACATACTCAAACAATACATACTGCATACTTACCCGCCGTTAGCAACACACTAAACCTCAGTTCACGTGATGTACTTCTGGTCAGAGCTACGTTGGATAAGCTAGCATCAAGCTAGCGAGATTGTCAGTCTGTAAATACAATTAAACGACAACATTCATCAGTTCATTACAGCTATGTAGTCAGGTTACTTTTATTTGAATGCCACTGGCGAGCTCTCTGATTGGATAGTCTGAGAGCTGCAATGCATTGTGGGGAGGCATAGTATGATAAGTGTGCTCCCGTTTCTTACTGTCATATTTAGTATGAATAGTGTGAAAGTATGCGGTTTCAAACACAGCCTAAGATCCGAACATTCAAAAGCTCACAGCATGAGATCTTTATGACAAAAGGGTATGATTGATATCATCCTTCTGTCAGGATGCTGATTAGTAGAAATGTTATATGAACAAAACATTAGTAGTCTTTTCCCTGAATGTGAAGAGATTCACACACAGATTCAGAGTGTTTGCTGACAGCCTCATTCAGCACAGAACCAGTCTTTAGGTTGCCGCCTATGTAAGTTGTGTGTTATAGGAAGGTGTGGTCTGTAAATGTCTGCCTGACATTTCTGCCTGTAAATCATTGTCGTCCCCATTATGACTTAAGCTCTCTTCAAAAGAAGGATTTCTGTAGATACATTGAAGAGACGTATGATTATTAAAATCAATATTTTATGAGTTCATTATCTTGCATCATGTAGCTCAGGGACCAGTGAGAGAGCATTGTGTTTTCTGCACAGTCACTGCCTTTGTCCATCCTGCTGGGCCGTGCCCAGCCCAACCCCTCTGCTCTATGTCGACAGCCCACTCATCACATTCAAACGGTCCAGCGGCCCACACACACACGGCAGGCTGCCTCCATGGACACTGTCTGCTACCATACAAAAGACACTTTGTTTTTATGTGAGCAGCATCCAAGTTCCAGAGACTTGTTCATGTGTCAAGTTGATGGTGTGACACTTTGGCTTTTAACTGCGATTTGGACGCCAAGAAGCCACACTTTGAGAGTGGTGTTTACTCACCTCACTGAGCATGCAGATGAACAGTCTGTAAGGCATGTTGTTATCGAACAGTTGGTTATTGCAGCCTCCCTAAAACAGACCTCTAAACATTTCTTTTTTTTCTCTTCCCTTTTGCTTTTATTGGGTAGGAAAGCTGAAGAGAGACAGGAAGTGTTGGGAGGAGAGAGTAGGGGATGACATGCAGCAAAGGGCTGAGGTTGAATTTGAACCCACAGCCGCTGCGAAAAGGACTACAGCCTCTGTACATGGGGCGCACAACATAACCGCTAGGCTATGGGCACTTAATTGCTTTTTTACCAATCAGACGCTACTGATATTAAACTATCGCTTATTTAAAGCAAGTCAGACTTAATTTTTCAGTACTTTGTGATAACCAGGACAAATGTTATTGTTATTTTTATATCTGTACAGTTGGAAAAAAAAAGATTGAAACAAAACAGTGCATTTGGTTTGAGAGCAAACAACCAACATTTGGTATAATCACGGGGTTATCTGATTATTAAGGGTCATTTCACAGCTACCACAGCCAAATTCCTAAGTGCTTATGGCACACTAAGTGCATTAGATTTTTGGATCAGTATCCAACCCTGGCTGAACTTGGTGCAACCTGATTTCAAAATAAGCGTCTAGCAGGAACTGATTTGAAACTCATACAGCTGCCGGTGGTTTCAGTTTACATGTTTAATCATAGTTCACAGATCTGTATATCTGTTTTTTTTTAGCTGCAATGAGCAATGCATTTTCTGTCTATCAGTTTTACAGAGTTTAATCTAAAAGTACTGTAAATACACAGCTAGAGCTGGTCCACTAGTTATAACTGTACCTCCTTAGCTACTGCCTTAAATGTGCCATTGTGAAATGGGGGATCCACCAGCCAACACAGTTTACCTACACATCAATAATATGTATCATGGCTACCTCCAACAAGTCTTAAAACAAGCTAGCTACTGTTTTTCAATAACACTTACTAAGTCTGTCTACTTTTTAACTTCAAGTTAACATGATTTAAAAAACACTAATAAGGCAATTCAATGTTAAAAAAATCAAGATTTCATTCTTCTGTGGAAATAGGACGTCAGTAAAGGATTCCTTTGGTGTAGTGAGCCTAGCGATACAACAATTAAAGTTATCATATAACATCCATCCATACAGACTTTGCAGTACTGCCAACGACTTTTATATCACAGTAATAATATGCAGGGGTGGAACAAAGTATAACAACAGCATTTAAACGTTGACCTGAATCATTGGTGCCAAAAATATGTTTTAATAATTAAAAAAAAAAAACAGTTTCCTGCCAATTTGACTCAGTGCATCTCCGCTACAGGACTTCTCACGGTGGCACTAATGACATGAATGAGGGTAACATGAGGAGAAGTTAATGAACAAATTAGAAGATGACAGGGAGACAAAAGAAGAAGACATTGAGGTGTTAATGTTTAACAGCAGGGGAAAAAAGTGAACGTAGGAGGTTATGATGTGATGTGGTGACCATATTTCACCTCCACTTTACATTTATAGGAGCATTCTTCAGATATAACGCTGTATCATTACGATTGACTTGCAATAAATCAATTATCACAGAATTGCTGCACCGTGATATTATCGTTATCGTGTGCCATGCATTGCACATTGCGCCGTATTGTTTGTGATCTTCCTTACCGTTCCCGTCCCTAATAGTATGATGTATCACACTTTTGTCAGGGATACTTTAAATCCAGCTATACTACTCAAGTATAAGTCATTATTGGTCTCAGGGAGGAAAAAATGTAATCAGAACACCTCTATACAGAGCTTTATATGTTCTTATGCCGAAAGATTATATTGTACTTGTGGCAAAGCCTTTCATTGATCTAATCAATAGACTTAATTTAAAATGGGCGTTGTAATTCGAAACCAGCAGAGCTCTCAGAAAGCTTCCTCCTGGTCCGTCAGTCTTCAGCTACAGAAATCTGACTCCCTGATTCTATCTTGATTCTTCTCACATGTATCATTTAGATATGTTTTGTCCTTATGGACCAACAGGGATTAAGTATTGGGTGAGTCTAACTTTGATGCAGCCCCATACAGTTGCATTACATGTGACCGAGGTTGTATTTGTGAATGTTGTATTTATATGCTGTCATGGTGATGGGAAGAGCAGCATGACCAAACCTCATTCCACCGCTTTAGCTCCTCTGACATGAGATCATCTAATGCGTCTCTGTCCAACCCTGACTCATGCTCCACAGCCTCTCTCTCTCTCTCTCTCTCTCTCTCTCTCTCTCTCTCTCTCTCTCTCTCTCTCTCTCTCTCTCTCTCTCTCTCTCTCTCACTCCAGCAGCTCCACCCTTCTCTCCTGAATGCAGCAGATGCTGGGAAGCAATCCCACATTAGCAACAGGAAACAGATTTCTCCAATATTTCTCCGCTGCTTCATAGCAGTCCAGGAAGAGACCAGTCCCATCTGGTTTTGTCTACTCTTCAGTTTTCTTTTTTTAAGAATCTTTTCGTAACTCTTATGAACTGTCTGATATCAGTTGAAATGATTTGTTGAAGCAATCACTCATGAGAAGAGGATTTGGTCATCAGTGAGCCATGAGTGTAGTGATTTTACCCCTCTGTCTACTTAACTTAAAGTGATATGATGTGTCAGACTTATTCTGCTGTTGTAGTGGTGATTGTTCACCAGTAGGGGGATGGGCATCTTATTGATAACGTGGCTCTCACTGATGTCTAAGAAGATTTGTTTTATTTCAAGGTCGATTTCTGAATTGGGCAGGACCACAAAAGCCAGAATAATGAAAAAAGAGATCAGTGATGTTTGATAACATTGTTCGATATATGGATGACAAAATGTAACTTCAGATAAGTTGGACATAATAGCTGTGTTACAGTTAACGATGTTTCTGCCATCAGCATATTTTCCAGTTTTGGTGGTTGTAACTCATTTTCTCTCTTAAATCCAATATATCTAAAAAACTACAAAGTGTTGTCTTTTTCACCACATTTGCCTCGCCCTTATCTCCTTCTCAGCCAACATGAAAGCGAACGTCAAGGGATGTGCGTGTTTAGTCGACCAAATGGTTAAACGTCTTTACCTTCGCAGTCAGCGCCAGAATTACTACTCGGTTAAACAAATTATTTTATATATGTAGGCCCTCGATGCCAGTCAAATGTTAGGCTCAAACTGCAACCATAGACTGGCTGTAGTCCCTGTTAATGGGCCTGCTCGCCCCGCTCTACTGCGCAGATGTAAACAAGCACAGTGAACGGATAGCATCTCGTAGGAGCAGGCAGTAGTCTTGAGGTTTGGCAGTATTATGATCTAGAAAATTGAGATAAAAATATATGCAGGCGGTGTCAAGCTTATCTTGCATATTGACCGGAGCAACCATAACCACATTTAGTACAGGCATGTAGATTCTAACCTGCAGGGAGGACCGATAGCTGGCGGTGCTAGCATTTGTAACTTAGCCACACTCAGCAAACCAAATTACATGGGTGTATTCTGGGTGTTTTCTTATCTAGTCTAGTCGACTAGGAAATGAGTAAACTAGGAACATCCCTATTAACATCACAGTCATCCCCAAATTGACACAAATAAATCTGTCTCAGTGTAGCTGAGGGCTAGCTGCAGTATCAGCTGATAACCAATGGTGTGATCTGATAGGACAAATATTTGCATGCATGATGCAGATGCATGCCTTGTAAAAAATTATGATTTTTCTGATAGCTGTTGTGTTTCAGGCAGTCTTTTGTGTTTTGTTTTACATGCATGTTTATCTCTAGATAGGAATAAGACATTTTATTGTTTGTGCAGCCTTTACTGAAAGAAGCTCTTATTAGTGGATTTTAGTCAATTTGGTATGCGGTTATGAGAGAGCAAGACTCATTCAGCGTGACTGAGTGTTACTTCATCTAGAATAACACGGAACAACAGGAACCTTTGCTTACTGTGCTCTTCACATTTAAAGTTGGTGTCAAGGAAATGTGTGTTTTTTTCTCTTTGGAAGAGAAACAGATTCTTTCGTGCAAAAAAAATTGACCTCCTCTCGTGCACAAATCACTCAAATGTGACAGTTGCAGCTGTTGCACATATGGAGGTCAGTATTGAAGTGTTAGCAACTGTGTGTGTTTGTTCATGATTATAAGTGTCTATTAGCAGACATTAATGCTTCCTCTCTCCCCGTCCTTGACTTAGCTGAGTGCCTCTGTAGTGATACCGCGTAGATAAGAGTGATGTGCCAGTTTCACCTTCATACTCTGCTTGCTTTCATCAAGGGTTGTACAATGTTTCTGCTTAACTAAAGTGTTTATTTAGTTTTACATCTTAACAGCCCTAAACCTTATGAGACAAATGTCAGTAATGGTGTTGATTAAAAACCTGTTAAGTCACAGTTTGCACTATTGTGGCTTGAAATTGAGGCAATCTTGTTGAGCAAAAGGCTGAATTTTTGTGACGCTGCGGCCTCTTGGATGTACGTACATGTTCTTTATCTCTAGCACTTTGCAGAATTAGCTTTAGACAAGTTGATAATGTCTGCACAGAAGCTTAGACTCTTATTCTCTCCGTTTTAAGACTGCAGACTAAAGTAAACTCTGACTGGAAGAGCTTTTTTCAAGGTTTGGCAACCTGTTTCATTTGCAGAGCTGTTTCAGTCACATATTTGAGATGCTGCCCTGCCCATCTGAGAAGACTGAGTGTTTCGTTCTCACTTACAAAGAATGAGGAAAATGCATGTGCAAGTATCTCCCCTCCACTTTATTTTGTTTACCACTGTCAGTAACAGAATACCATGTAAACAACCTGCCCATGAAGATGCACTGGACGCCATTTTTGTGCTGAGTCATACCTCCTTTGGGCCTCTATTATAATGATCAATGCACATTAAACCATTAAAAAATCAATGTGACAAGTCTGACCAGGGGAAACTGTCCAATATTAGCATTTCAGATTACTGTTGCAACAAGCTGGAATTGGGGCTCGAGCACAATAAAAGGGACACAAACCCCCACCTACAAATTCTCTTTTCATGCCCCAAAGTTGACACATCAACATAATGAAACACTATTCTTAATGAGTCATATTACAACACTTCAATACTCAATTCTTTTCACTCTGTTATTACAGGCTACACACACATAGGCCAGGAAAACACACACACACACACGCAACAGAATCCATGCATTAATGGAGAGGTTTCAGAGTAAGGGGGCTGCACACAGATGAGCGCAGATGGGGTTTCTGCGCCTTTCCCAAGGGCACATTGGCAGTGCTCAGGAAGTGAACTGGCACCTCTCCAGCAAACAGACCAATTTCCATAGTTCTGGTTCATATCAGGAGTTGAACCAGTAACCCCCTTGTTCCCTGCGGACTATGTTGGCAAATTTTGGGAACGTGTCTGTTTTATGTTGATACTGGTGTACCTATTTCTCATTATAGTATTCCCTTAGTATGATGGATGAATACTGTACATGTGACCCTTTATTAGGAGTCACTATTGTGTAGCATTGTTCTTATTACAAAACACAATTTGTGTTTAAAATTTTAAAAGACTTGCAGAATATCAGAGCCTAGAGACAGACCATCTAAGATACATTTATCTGAGCATTTAAAGTCAGGGTTGGTAATTTTATTCAGTTTTGGTTGAAATTGTCTTTAGGTCCTGACCGAAATTAATAACTCATGTGCTCTGTCATCAGTAGCAGTTTCAAGCCTGTAAAAACTTTGACCAATGTCTGCCATGAGGTACCAATCTGATGAACCAATCACGTCTCCCTGCTCGTTCTCTCCCCCTTGCGTGCACTAGCGCACACTCAAAGCGTGTCACAGATGACAGAGTTTATACTGTGAGTTTACTTACCGCTGAATGAGACATGAGACGACATAGTTTCTACACAATGCAGTGATTAGCTGAAGTACACACTGGAGCAACAGCGAGGGGCGTGGCTTTTGAGGGAGCACAGAGGGGAGGGGCTGGGTGTAGACAGAGCACTGAGGGAATGCTACTTTCAAAATCATCGAAAATGACCAACCCTGCCTTTAAGTGAAAACTGTATTTTGCATGTTGTCCATTCCTATTAGGCGTCTCTGTGTCTTCAGTAAGCACTTGCTTGCTGCAGCTCACGTCATTTTAGATTCTTCTTATCCTGCCTGTTTGTGGCCAGGATCATACACAGCTGTGCAAGAGGTTTGAGTTTATTACATAATGATTGATTTCCTCACACTGTTGTTTTCAAGAACTTGTTTTAGACTATTTAAGCACATTTTTTTTAAACTAAGATAACATATCCAGTGTTATAGATATGTACAACAAAACCCCGGCTACTGCCTACAACAGAGAGTCTTGTACTCACACAAAGCTAATGCAAACATGCCTCTGCTTACTGAGCTGGTTGTGACACAAGAGCTGTGAAATGAGAGCTGTTGAGCAACAATGTTTAGCGAGTCCTTGTCATAGGCTGCAAGGTTGAGGGCTTTTCAGTGTAGTCTATGTGACTGTTTTGATTTCCCTCCCATGCGAGGTCAAGAGGATTACACAGGCTGGGTTTTGATTGCTAGGACTTTTTGACTCTGCTCTGCTCAGAATTTGAGGATATTTTAGGCACCCTGATGTAACAAGATGCCAAAGGCTGTCACAAGCCCCCTCGTGCCAGACAATCCCTTAAAAATAACAATTTATTTACCCCTCTGTTTGGATAATTTGACAAAATGTAGTCATGAGAGATCGGTGTGAAGTGCTGTAGTCTGTTCTGCAGCTGGTTGAATTTCCTAAAGTTCTGTGTGTTGCTGGGAGCTGTTTAGTATCGCCCCTACAGGCGTACAACGAGTGTCATATCCTGAAACTCTAGTTTTTGAGTATTTGAATGCAACACAAGACAAACACATCTGAACATATAGAAACTTTTCTTATGTATGGATTGATCTCTCATAACAAAAAAAGGCCTTATGAGCAGAATTCAAGCCCTTTCCAAAATGACATAAAATCAACTCTTCTATAGGTTACATTCTCCTCTAGCACAGGTGCTCACTTCAGTCATCTATCTCATATGTGGAAATGAAGGACGTCACCTAAGTGGTACAGATTATGTGGTCTGCAGTTGCAGTGGCAGCGTGGTTTAGGGTTGTGGCTATTAATAGCCACGCACATGTGCTCTGCCGAGGTCTACAAATAAGTGTCTGAGGAGCTCTGTGGCTGTGTGTTTGAATGCTGTGCTCGACTTTTTGGCTTTGAGTAGGTTGTACTGTAGACAGGGGACACACAGGCTACAAAACTGTCTGCACATATTGGACGTTAATTAAAGAATAGCTACTGTATGTCATTTTCAGCATTGTTCGCTGTTTTGATTGACAGAAAACACTTGAGTATGCTCACACTGATTACACAAGCCTGCGCTGTAAATTCCTACTTAATTACTACTGGTTGAACTTCCTGTCATGGTGCAAATTTGCCTCTAAAGCACATTTAATGACTATATTTTGACAACATCTTAAAAGGCCATAAATGTCAAGAGGTTCAGATGTAATGTGTAATGAGCGTTTTTAGTTTGGCTTAAAACATCAACCAAATAAAGTCAGAGGCCACAGGCTGCTAGCACACCTTTTTTAAGCTGTATCCAACACCTCCGGTAGATGTGAACTATCTAATTACCTGAGTTTAGAGTGAAAGAAACTTCTGTACAGTTACTTTTATTGCATGAAGTACTACATGTATTACACTATAGACTTTTTCTTCATACCATAAATACCTAAAAACACATCCTGAATTCCACATTTGCTTTTTTAGTCTCGATCATACATTTCTTAATTCCATTTCTTATGTTTGGGGGTTACAGTCCTTTCTTTTTCTTTTTAAAAATGAAGTTAAAAGCCAGAATGAAGCTCACAGGGAGTGATTCTTTCTGTCTGTTGTTTGAGTTATGGGGTTTACAGCGTGGCTCTTGCAAAGAAATGATTTTATTTGTTGTGTAAAACAAGTCTTAATGAAAAATCGTGTGCAGTTTTTTGATCTTTTTATTTGCAGCTGTGGAATTTATGCCACACCTAAAATGTATGACATGTGGCAAAATAGTGTTTCTATCTTTTTGATATCTGATCTTCACTTATCTTACTTTTCTTGTAAGGACCCATTCATGTTGGACTACTGTTTAAAGGCTGGGAGGATTCAACGTCTTTATGAGTCATAAAAACTTGAGCCTCTGCTTACATTTTGATCAAAGATCCTCAAGAGGGCACCAAACCATTAAACACACCTTCTTATTTTTAAGCGCAGGTACAGAAATAACTTATCTCATAGCATATTTATTCCTGCTTCAAACATCTGCTTCTATTTTTACTGCTCGCATTGATGCACCTTAGAATGAAGGGTTCAGCTGTTGACAAATGATTTTCACACCCCTTTGCATCAGTGATGTTGATCTGAGTCTACTAATCATGCTCCTTCTTTTATCAGTAGTCTGTGTAGTTTGTGAAGTACAGGAGCCTCCTGCTGGGCATGTCTGAACCCCGGGTCACCCCTCGCCCTTTGCTCTCAGCTGGAGAGATTCCTGGAATACTTCCTTGGCGAATCTTTATTAATGAGCTTTTCCGTCGAGGTTCATATATTATGCAGCAAAAGAGCTTAGAAATGGGCTTTACTAACCAAATTGGTGTGCTACTGCAGACTGCACAGCTTTATCTCTCTGTTAATTCATCTGTGGAGCCACAAGGACAGACACATCAGCAATGACACAGCAGAACTGCTGGTCAATGTCTTCCACTGCATCACATATTCAATACGAAGACGGATTGTTTCCTTATTCCTTTGGATTCCTTTATTAACAAATATTGTTCCTGCAGACTATCAAGTGAAACATCGATGTATTAGCTTACTTAACAGGCTCTGTGCCAGCCCTTGATCTGGATGTGACAAATAATTGTCAGCTTAACCCACTTTACAATTCTCAGCAGCCTTTTCACATGCACTATTTTTAGCTGAACTGAATGAAAGAATCTGCAGAGAGCTCTTAAGGTACCCCAGTTATTCTGTGTGTGCATTTTTCACATCATTCACACGCCTCTGTTGTGTTAGAAAGATTGATATCTGTGTTTTTCTATCTTGCACAAACTGTCACATGCACGTACCATAAAATCCTAAAGAGCTGATAGGATTTTGTTGTGATTGATGCAAACTTTTAAACTTCTGAATTTTACAGCAGCTTTAGAATTTGTTGTTGTTTTAAGGTGGTCATAAAAAATAAATCAAAGAACAAACTCTGAACGGACCAACTTCCAGTGAGATTTATCTCCTTACTTTTGGGATGTTGGACCATGAAAAGCGTTGATTACTATTCACCTGCACGTGTCTCGGTTTGTTTCTACTGTTGTAAACATTGTGGTGACACTTGGCAGCTGAACAATAGAGAGATGATTATCTGAAAACTCTTGCATCCATGAAAGTCAAGTTTTTTGTTTGAACATGATTAGATTGCTCAGAACATATTTGATTAGGTATTTCCATTTATAAAATATAGCAGGTTGTAATCAGATGTAATGATGAATTGCAGCTTAAATAAACTGGCTGTATCTATCATGCCTAAGTGCATTGGAACCATCCAGAGGCATGTGCACAAGAAAGCTCTGATTTTCTGTGGTTTTGAGAGCTGCTGCAAGATCAACACTAAACCGCGTGGAAAGTCAAAACAGTGAGTAGCCATGGAAAACCTGACAGGACTCGCTCTGGATGCTTGATGAGAAAGGGAGTCACGGCTGCCCTAGAGGCAGGCAGGCAGGCAGGCAGTTAGGAAGGCAGGCAGGCAGCACAGAAGAGGAAGACAGCTAACTGCTTCCTCAGTTGTTTATCCATCCGCGTACCTGAACCACGATCCTCTGGACAGCCCTCAGGAGCTGCTGCAGAGGATGAAGTACCTGCTTAAGACTGAGAGGGAGCAGAGAGCTCACATGGTTACTCTCATGTGCTGCATGGGTCAGTATTAATCTTACTGCTTAACGTCATTTCCTTGATAGATTGGTCATGTCTGTGCTTGTTCATTGCTAATACTTGGTAAGATATCCTTGAGCAAAACTTGTTTAGTAAGCTGCACAGAGGGAAGGGAGGGGAGAGGTTATCTGTGTTGTTAGTCCTGTGGTCAAAGTTCAGGAAAACACGTCTTTTTCTACATTGTTTTTGTGAGAAAATGTGGCAATGCCTTGCCGGCAGATTGCTGTTAATGTTATTGAATGTACACGTGAGTTTTACGGTGTTCATAGAGGATCACTCTGAAGGGTTTTGTCGAGCAGAGACGTGGAAAATGAGTCACGTCTGTGGTAACTGGCCTGTATCCATCTTTGCTCTGAAACTGGAGGGAGGATAATCTTTAGGAAAAATACAGCAATGACAAATCAAAGTTGGTCATTATGTTGAAGAGAGGACAACATAATATTGAAAGTGTCATTTTTATTTCCCTTGTAATAAAACTATGAATAGAAAGGAGTTGAGTTTGAGCAGACATAATCGTGACGCTTACTTTTTTCTTTTAAATTGCATCAATTTGGGTCTTGGTTTTGCTTCTGGCTGCAGGAAGTCTTGTTGCTATGGCGATGTGAAATAAAATAAAAACATGTGGTCAACAGCAGTCAGGAGCGAGTGATGCCATGTCAGCCTCTGGAAAGTGACATCCTTGTTAAAAGCCTCTTTGACTCGTGTGCTTTTCAGAGAAACCTTTTCAAAAACAACTTTCATTGACTCCTTTGAGTCTGTGCAACAGTGAGACAAAACTACAACAATGCTGTTTGTTACCACTTAACATAATACAGCCTAATAGTCTACATCAGTGGTTCTCAACTGGTGTAGCCTCAGGACCCACCACCAACTGATTCATGACAAATCGCTACCCGAATGTACAAATTGACAAATTGTGCAGTTTTGTCCTCAGACGGCAGAGCAATGAAATGGTACGAAACAAATATGTTTAAAATCGATTTACAGACTTTGACACAGTTTTACACAATCGCGACCCACTAAAAACGGTTCTGCGACCCACTTTTGGGTCCCGACCCACCAGTGGAGAACCACTGGTCTACTTGAAAGGCACTTACAAAAGAGAATTAGGGTTTTCTAATGATCATGATGATTCATCTGAGGAGGTTAATGTTGCCCAAATGCTTCTGTGGTGTTTCCATTATAATGTCAAACAATTCACACAATGTTTTTTTTTTCTCCTTTCTCTCTCCTCGTCAGATGAAAGAGACAGAGTGCAGAAAAAGACGTTTACAAAATGGATAAACCAGCATCTGGTGAAGGTAAGAACGAATGTGTGAAAGTTGTTTTTCCCTCCCCTTCTCTTCTAACGTTGACGTGATGACAGAACATGTCAAAGTTAAAGTTCCTGAATATAAGAATGTCATTCATCTCTGTCCAATGTTTTCATAAAGGAAACCAATTTAAAAAATCACACTTTCATTTCCAAAAGTGTCAACAAGCCTTTCTCTCCAACATAAACAATCAATTTAAGAAATATTGGCCGTGTTGACGATCACTTCTCTCCATGCTAGGTCCTAACATGCTAACATTCCTCTCCAGATGTTATTAAAGTCTGCTTAAAGTCAATTAACACAACATGAGATGTTACACTGCTGCAGCAACAGGTTGTCTTTTGTTGACTCAGGACTGAATCGCTTACTGCAACGTTTCATCTGTCTGTGCAAGTTAATGAAACACTTAAACAGCCAGACAAGCGCTGGCATGACTCAGCTAATATCTCTTTGTGAAGTGAATCACTGTCATGTGTAATGTGATTCAAGCATCAGTGGTACATTGATCGCTACTTTCAACTAAAAATCACACTAACTAATGTTATGCCAAGTACAAATGTAGTCCTGTTATTCATTCATTAAAGGGAATTATTTCATCCCCTTTCCTGAAGTGCACTGGATATCTTCCAGGTTATCAGTTTCTTGTCAGACAAAGAATTTGAAGCGATAACTTTAAGAGTTGTCTCGAAAATCCTTAAAATAAAATTCTAGTTGTTTGGAAACCACGGCAAAACATTTTTTTATAGAAGTCCTTAGCAGCTAATTAATACCAACGTACTTGATATTATTGATGATGATGAGGACGATGGTTTTTGTTTGATAATGACAATTTCACAATGGTTTTGATGCAGATTAGAGCTCTCAAGAACAGCGGTCGATGTTGTGCTCTGCCTCTGGTCACTTCCTGTCAGCTCCTGTGTGTCAGATCAGACTTAAAGCTGTTTGTTAGCACGTACTGACGTTGTTTCTTCCTCTCTAGATCTCTGCTTGTGTTGTACTTACTCTCTGATGTACGTCACTTTGGATAAAAGCGTCTGCTAAGTGAATTGTCGAATTGTAATATTTGGGTAATTGCTTGTTTTTAATCACGCTCTTTCTCTTAAAACATGTGGTATTAAAAAGTGTTGATGTATAGAACATTTACAAACTTAGTAAATATCGCTGAACCATCATAAACAACTAAAGTTTTTCGACAGACAAATCAACAAATGAAGTTCAGTTGTCTTTTGTTCTACTGAAAGATTATTTTTAGGTGGTTCATTCATGCACCAGATTGAAAATACATTTACAGTAATAACAGAAAAAAACAAAAAAGAGATTTAATTTTGTCTCTAATGCACGTTTTTGTAAGTCAGTTTTCATACCATCAGTAAATGAATTCAAGGCACAAAGATCGATCAAAAACAACTTGATTTTCTAATATAAGAAAATGGTCCTTGGAGGTGTTGCAAAAGTTATTGTAGGTCTAGTGTTGGTAGTGCTGCTCGATCAGTGGCTTCAACCTTGTTTTTTCACACTGAATTATCTCAGCAGCTAACGGATAAATTAGCCAAACATTTTGATCGGACATTTATGTTTCATGGTTCTTTGGAAAACAACTTGCGGGGTTTGAGACCCGACATAAACAATGAGCGTAACATACATACACATGGACTTTAAAGTGGTTCTAATATTTTGAATGGTAGGAGAAGAAGACTTAGTAGAAGGGGCGTTTGTTTTTGGCAGTAGTTTAAAGGTGAAGAAATAGTCAAATTAATGGTAGATGGGTTTATATTTTAATATGATTTTAATGTCTAATTTTGCTCAATGATGTTATTAATGTTCTGTTTTATCCATGTTAAGCCCCTTGAGTTGCTCTGTCGGTGAATTGTGCTCTATATTAGATAATCTTGCCTTGCCTTAAACAAGGAACAGCATGTGGTAAAAGATCATACATGCGTAAAGTTAGCATGTTTAATTTTTTGGGCCTTTTCGCCTTATTAGATAGGACAGTTGAAGATAGCCTGTAAATGTTGGGAGGAGAGAAAATGACATGCAGCAAAGGGCCGAGGTCTGCTTTGAACACATGGCCGCTGCAATGTGGACCATAGCCTCCATACATGGGATGTGCCACATAACCGCTAGGCTGTCCGGCGCACTATATATATTAGCATGTTTGCATGCTAGCATTTAGCTCAAAGCACTTCTGTGCTCGAGTACAGCCTTACAAAGCTGCTTTTGTTATGGTAGTCTCCGTCCTGTCGTATTATTTGGTGTACTAAAACAAAACCTCTGGTCTGGTTCTTCAACTGCTAGCATTGCTAGTAACACATCTGTATGGCAGCTTCAGCCTAAGACCTCTTGCAAATAATGTTCAACCATGTTAACACTCATGCCTTACATTATCACAAGACTGATGGGCCACTCGTTTTCCTCCTGCTAAGTTGTATTTCTTGTTTGGCTCCTGAGGGTTTTTGCGTCCTTTGATCATCATCTTCAAAGCTTGAGTCGGACATAAACCCGCCCTGAGGGTGATTTTAAGGGTTCCGCCAATTAGATCAATCCTTGCTTTATAGCGATGGAGCCTCTCATGAATCAGTGCTAATGACTGGTTTTATTCCAGTTGTTCCAGTTGTGCCTCGAGGAAGTGCTGGCTGCAGCTCACTGGGTCACCCAGTTGGATGAGAATCATTTAGTAAATCATGTAAATTTAATCTCAATACAGGCAGAACAAAATCTGTAAATAGTGTTTTTGATGTAGAACTGCAAACATGAAAAGTACATAAAATGACAAAGGAATTACATGCTTGTAAAAACGAGCGGCTCTGTCATTTAGTCGCTGAAACTTGTTGAACTGGAGTTAATGGTTTAATGGGAGAATGTGTAGTGTTTGACAGCTAGATTTCAGCAGGCCTCACACATGGTCAGTGAAAAATCAGAGGTGCTGAGTAATAGTTGGGGGTCTGCTTGTCTGACCCAATAACATAAGGGTGCAGGTCTATTTTGGCTCCACAGCTGTGGCTGCTATCTGGGATTACAGTGCTGAAAGCCCTGTGTGAAAGCAGGTCAGCAGGCTGCAGGGTGATTTCAGAGGCGCAGTATTTAGGACAGGAAGGAGAGATGGGCCTGCTGGAAGGAGAAGCCTCGGACCGGAGCTGTCAAGTGCCACGCTCAAGTGCTTAGGTGAAGTGTCACAATGATGTCCTGCACAAGGTGTTATGTAGAGAGCTGTATGGCACATTCATTTCAGTTCTGAGGGAATTGTAAAAATGTGGCTCTAATGGAAACTGAAAAGAAAAGCTAACTGAATGGCGTGAGCAATACGCTGTAATGGCAATTCTGGAGTTATATCAAGTGGAAGAATGTGGATGACTTCTTGCTCTGTGAAATAATCCTGGAAGTCGTTTTGCTTGACAAATGCAAATATAATTATTCGCTTGAAATGATGCGCTGATAAGGGCTGATCACGATGTGTTACGGGCTAATAGGCGTACAGATATATGCAGACATGTTTTAACCAGAAACGTATAATGCAGAAAACAATGTTGAGTATTTGAAGAATGTGTCATTATTTAGTTTCTCCAGCTGAACATGATCAGTGAAAGTGACAGCACATACCGTCGAGTTTTACAGCCGAGCAGACGGTGGTCAGCACTAGAATTTTTGATTATGTGTAATATTATGACATCATCTTAAATAAATGTATGAATTGAAGTTATAGTAGCACAATGCACACTTAAAGGTATTTCTTAACAAAGTGTCAGAAGCCTCTGTCCTCTAATGCATGTCTACCCCACTCTTTCCTCCTCACAATTTCAGCTGTTCTATCAATGAAGGCAAAATGGTCCAAAATATTCTTTGAAAAACTGTGTAATGAATGCCAGTGAGGTCACCCCCCCAGAATTAACGTTGGTATCCATTAAGTCTGCTTACTCGTGTCAAAAATCATAATCCTGATTATTTTGGTTGATATTGAGATCAAGATTAGTAAACAAGGTTACTCATTGAGTTTACAACATCTGCATCACATGCATTTTTCAAACTTCAACACAAACAAGCAATAAATGAAAATAGTGAGAGAGAAAAAACGTATGGACAAAACAAGTACAACACTGCATGCAGCACTAATCGTTTCATCTCGATTATCTTGTGTTCATGATTTGGGGAATCTAAACTTGATTAATTTCCCATCCCTAGTATCTGTATTAAACATCTCGGCCTTATTATTAGAGACTTTCCAACAGATCCAACGTTGAGTACATGTCAAGTACTCGTATAACTATGTAAGGTAAGTTGACGAACAGTACGATAACGCAGTTTGCTCACATTTTTCTTTCTGTCTCATTCCAGGTACGAAAGCATATCAATGACCTGTACGAAGACCTACGAGATGGACATAACCTGATCTCACTGCTGGAGGTTTTGTCTGGAGACACATTGGTGAGTTAACGTTTTTCTGCTATCTTTATTCCACTTTGTTTTGGTACATGTAGAATTGAGTGAGTTTTGTGATCCTGTTGTGTTTTAGTGAGAGCTATTCAAATTGAGGTCAATCTCCTGAAATCACAAAAACACTAAAACAATTTCCTCCTCTGTAAATATCTTTACGTGACTGATGAAGCTGGTCTTTACCTTTTTCAGTAATGTAACTGATGAACTTCTATGAGTTGATTATTAGAAATCAGATCTGTTGAGATTTTGAATCCACTCATTCGATCATATTGTCTTTAAATGATTTCATGTTTTGACTCTATTTATTCCATGTCTATGTAGAGATAGCGATGTAATTGACTGATTTGCTCGTCACTGGGATTAGCTGGGCCGGGCCTCTGGATAAAAGACATACGATGTAGGGAGATCTAGAGCTGTGCAGTATTCTTTTCTCTGATACAGTCATGGATGGGACGCTTTGTGCCACAGTAGTAGTCCGAGTGCTCGAGTAGCAGCATTATTCAGCGGGCTGTTAAACCCGATGTTCATTTACAAAAAGCTTTCTTTTTCAAAGAAACAACAAGGAAACGTTCTTTGGTTGTATTTCCAGCAAGTTCTTGGCAGTCAATAATAAAAGATTAACAAAGTTCATCCTGCTAACCTGCTTATTTTAACGCTTATTTAACTTTCACTTCTTTCTAAATATTCTTTAATTTGTAAAGTCGTAATGTGTTTGTAAAGAACAGAAAATAAGTGTAAAGGATCTACATATGATCAACTTAGACAATGGAACTAATGAAATACAAAATTGGTTGTAATAAATTGCAACTAAAATAAAATAAAAAGTATACTAAATTCAATACTTAGGTATTATCTATGAGAGATTGGAATAAGAAAATGCACTTTGAACTACTAGGGCCTGACCGATACGGAAGTTTTGGGAGTCATACCGATATACTAGTTGTAGTAGTTTGTACAAAAAGCTACAATTGTCAAATTGCCACGCCCTTGTTTTTTTGTGTGCTTGCCGTGTATTCAAATATCACAACTACACGAGAAGTCATTAAACCTCTCTGTGTCAGATTCCTGTAGGATCTCAGCTGGCGATGACTCTGTTCTGAGTTCTTGTCTCTCAGGAGGTTGTTTCACTTCTGTGGAATCAGAGCTCAGCCACTGACACATGGCCAGAATGAAACTGTTCCATTGTTTCCACAAAATGTTTCTGTGATTGAGTCATATTACAAACATGAAAAGTGTATTGTTTGAGTGAAGAAAGTTGTGCAGCTATATCAATCAAAACACAACACCATCTTTATTTGTATAGCTGCAATTTAAAATGTTATCCCAAGATACTTTACCAAAAGAGCAGGTCCAGACTGAACTCTCTCTACTCGTTTTGATATTTACAAAGACCCAACATAGTTCACCAAAAGCACAACACTTAGCAACACTTAGCAAAGTAACAGTGGAAAGGAAAAACTGAATTTAAAAGGCATAAACCTCGAGCAGAACCAGACTCATGTTGAACAGCCATGTGCTGCGACTGTGTCGGACCTGCAGAATGAGACAAACAAACAGAGAAGAACTACTACAGCTAACACAGACTTATTGATACAATGCCAGTAGTAGTGGTAAAGGTAACTGTGGTATTAGCAGGAACAGCTAAGGATGATAATCGACAGATAACACTTACTTTCTCTTTCTCTCTCTGTACTGCTTGTGTAATTGATTTAAAAAAAAACTGTCCACTCACCATGATGTAAAATTAGTGTTGATTGTTTCCAAGTGTGGACATTTTTTAAAGACCTAGCAAGCCAAAAACCTTGACGAAGTGAATTTGTGCCGTGTTCATCAAGAAATCAAATTGCCCCTCCGTGATAATAAAGTTTACCTTGACCTTGATGCTCAAAGGCACTGGAGTGTCCACACTCCAGTGCCTTTGTTATCAGGACAGTCAACTATTTATTAGCTATTTGACTTCTGTCCCCTCTTCTTGAAGAGCACCTGATTCCTCTACATTTTTTTTCGACCCAGTGCAGCACTCGCTTCTGCCTTTTTTCAGTTATAAAATCTTCATGTGGGTCCAACACTTTTTGAAACTGTACAGCAAAACTGCAATAATTAAAATGTTTCATTGTAACATTGTGAGTAACTTACCTCCAAATCATGTTATTTTCACCAAAAATATTGAACAGATTATTCGATTAGTGGCCCTTGTTATGTTCTTCTATGTTCATGTAAAATTCATTAGAGTTCAAACTCAGAATATATGTTCCTAATCCTGCACATAGGGAGCACACAGAGTACGTAGCTGCAGTACTTTGGCTGTTAAAGTTCTGCACGTTATCCAGCAGACCTGTTTCTGTATTATTTCATTTATCCGTTAACATGTCATTCTCTCTATAGTCTTTGCAGCCCTGACTTCTTTAATGTTATCATGCTGTGATGTCCCTTACTGTATATGAAGTGCATGCATTCCTGTGCAAGGAGCCCCAGCTGTTACTCCCTCTCCAGTGTAACTAACTTTCATCCAATAAGTAGCTATCTGTTTTCTGTTTACATCCTGTTTCCTTTCTACTTTCCTTCTCCCCCTCCTCTTCCTCCTCCTCGGCTCTTTGATTTTGGTTTCTGTCCATTGTCCTTCTTCCTTTGATTTGGCCGCCATGTGTGTGTCCATGTCTTCCTTTCTCCCCCCCATGTGTTGCCTTTTCGGTGATAAGCCAAGGGAGCGTGATTTTCTGAAGACATTGCGGTTGGTGAGTGGGACAGAAGCATGCGCAGTTGAGCAGCATGATGGAGACACGGTGGATGATGATAAGGGGGTACGTGTGGCCTGCCCCCCCCACCCCACCCCACCCCTCTTTTAACAAACTAATTCAGAGCGTGTTGTGGTCGGTTAACAGGAATGAAGAATCAATCCCACTGTATGATTTGTCTTTTGCTTTAGCAGAGATTGTAGTTCTTATATAGGCGTATAGACTTTTTTTCAATGTTGCTAAATTTGTGATTACTTTGAGAAATGTTGTGTCACAAAACCACCTCTTTTGATCAAGAAACAAATCTCAGTTTACATAATCAGATGACACTGATGACGCAGAGAAATGATCTAAGGACCCAAACATCTTCATGCTCATGATTTGAATATACGTGTGAGACAAAAATCCACAAAGCAATACATTTGGCACTTGCAAAAGTAGAATCGATGAAGAATAAATCACGACAAAAATGAGCCCTGAAGCTTGAGTCTTTATATCTATTTCAGTAGCTTTGCCCATCATTGAGCCATACGATCAAAGCACTCAGAGCATTGGTGAGCATAAGGACATTTTTCATCTGCTGCTTTTGGGTAATTGCTATTTTGAAACCTCAAGAGGGCTTCATAATTGAATGAGATCCAGTGAACGTAAAGCCTGGGGAGTGGGGTTTATAAAATGTTATCGCTTTGCTATGGAGATGAGCTATAGTCTTCTCTTTAAGCTTCATAGCCTAAGAAACACGGCTGAAATGCAGCGCAGGTCCTTCGCTGCTGCTGCTGCATCTTGGCTTCAATGCTTTTTCCATTTCATTACTTCATGCTGTGGCCCGAATATCCAAATGTATTAGCCACTAAGAAGAGATGAAATCAAAAATGAAGCATCGCTCTTATTTAAAAAATGAAAAAGCGCAGTGAAACAAATGTTCAATATGTTTTCGCTACGATTAAGATGGTTGTTTGTGTTGTCTAGCGGTGTTAAAATCTTAAGAGGCCTTTTAGGGATGCACACGGTGGAAAATGTTCTGTACATGCACAGATTTTGAGCTGGCCTGCAGAAAAATGGCTACTATTGCCATTGGTAGAGTTTTTGTGTGTTCTTTAAAGTCTTTACCTCACCAGATCAGAGGGTAAGCATGTCCTGTAACCTCAGGCTACTAATCATTTTCCAAAAAAGTGTCCTCTGATTTGAAGTCAAACCTGGTCACGATACATGTCCCCTCTTCCCTCTTTGTGTCCACAGCCTCGGGAGAGAGGGAGGATGCGCTTTCACAGACTGCAGAATGTACAGATAGCACTGGATTTTCTCAAGAGGCGGCAGGTATGGATCAATCAAGGTCTTTTTTTTTCTTCTCCTCTTGTTCTTCTGTCACACAATTGTCTTCCAAACATTTCAATGTTCAGATTTTTAGATTGAGCTAGAAAACTGAGATTAAAATCCATCAAAGAGTGATGTAATAGAAAAAAATCATTCACTGGTTTTCTACTTTTCCTCTCCCATTTCCTCCAGCCTGAATGTTCACGTTATTAAATATGAATTTTCATATGTTGACACAGGATAGCAAAGGTTAAAGTGTCTGTTTATGTGTGCAGCTGCATTGAACTCTGGGAATTGCATCATATTGTGAAAAGGCAAATACATAATTGAACTGGGACAGCTTCACACAGAGGTGATTACTTAGACTCTGCCTATTCTACAAACATCGCACACTGTTGGACTCATGGCACCTTACTGTATGAAAAATTACGATCCAGCTGCCTGCCACTAATTATAATAGCAGCATTTGAGGAGGCCTGACGGGGAATCACATCAGCGGGGGTTCAGGGAGCTTTGATTGCCCTCCCCTCCCCCCCGCTACAGTCAGGGTGTTATGAGGAACACGATGAGGCTGAGCCGCAGCCAGATGTGACGTAAGACTTGAGACAAAGGATTCATAGATGGTCACAAATGAGTTGTTCTGTTGTCTTAGCTACACTACACAACAGACACTTGCATTGATTCGCTGGAGTCGTTAAATTTAAAATGATCTTACCGTTTGATCTTCCCTAAATCTCCCCCTGCAGCGTATTGATTTTAATTATTACAGATGATTAGGCTGGCACTGGAGGGATTAATGAAGCACTTCTGAATTGAACATGTGGAGACTCTTTTTAAGATTCACACCTTAAAGTCATTAAATACACTGGATTTTAATCTCCTGTAAGTGGTGTATGTTTGTGTATTTGCAGGTTTATAGCATTACATTTGTAATAGCATCATCATTTATTTATTTATTTGAACCCATTGAGGGAAACCCTAGTAAATAATTGTGCTGAGCTACAAACAGCAACAGGGAAGATACAAATAAAATCATCAGAGAGGTCCAGGGTTAGCAAGAAAGGTGGAAACGTGGACAAAAACAAACAGAAACATTCATAATATGAACTTGCTCTCATACTCCCTGTTACCTCACAGCCTCAGGATTACAGTAACAGTGATCCCCGACATAAAAGAATGACTATTGCGCCCTCTTGTGGTGCTTTTTAAATAAAGGGAACGTGGATGTGTTTTACCTTATTATTACACCAAATAAAATGATAAGTTGAATCGTTTTATTTGACCATTTAAGAGCAGCAGTTTAGGGTTTGAATATGCAACATATTTATCACGTGTGTCTTTTCATTAGGTCAAACTTGTAAATATCAGGAACGACGACATCACAGATGGTAACCCAAAACTGACCCTGGGATTGATCTGGACCATAATTCTGCACTTTCAGGTGAGTGTTTTCATTTTTTTGTTTATTCACATGCTTTTAATTTCAGGTAATTAGGTTTATTTTTTGCACAGATCCTAGATTATTACTTTCTTCATTTCCCTGTATATATACAATTTAAGTTGTGTGTACCTAACATCCTTCTTCCTTTGATCATATGTTCAAAGTTTAAAAGTATCTACAATGCAATAGACATGCCGCATATGTTTAGTTAAGTTACATAACAGTGTGTCACAACACTCCAGATCATTGTTTTAATATTTCCACCCGTAAGATGGATGTTCCTATCTTTGACCACAAGATGTCCAACATGTGCAGCAGACATCATGCTGGATGTGTGACTGCGGCCTTACTCATTTCACATTACAGTGTTTACGCGGCTCACTTTAGTTCATGTTGGATTCAGCTCTGGTTGTAACTTGATGAGTTAATATCGGGTGGCTCTGTGCAGCTGAAACGTCTTTACAGGATGATGTGAGGCTTGAGAAGGGTTAGGGTTGAGTTGAGTCGTTGACTCAGTTGCAGGAGACTAAATGCTCTTCATAATGGTTATCTGGTCAGCATGCAATCACCTTTTAGTTTACAAGTTTTACACAGTAACTTACATGGTTAATTGATTTTAGAATATGTGAAAGGAATGATTACATTATTTACAGTATTAACATATTGATATAGTTACAGCTCATACATACAGTGATAGAATAAGTTAAATGTTTACATTTAGAATTGACTTGGATCAGTTAAATGCATGAAATGTCACGAGTAATTAGGCGATGTTATTGTTGCTTCCTAGTTACTTACTGCAGCCCTTTAAGGTGCTTTGATTTTGTGAGAGGAGAAGTTTGGAGTTCATTGAGCTTCTTTCAGTGGAAACCTACACCAGCTGTGATCACGTTAAATTTAAATACGGTGCAAAAAAGGGTTTGGAAATACTCTTTTTTTCTGCGTACAATCAAGGAAATGTAATCGTGATTGTAGTTGGTCTCTGGTTGCAGGACAAAAGAGCTGCAGCATGACCTTGTGCACCTGTTTTGCATATATATTTCCTAATGCTTGTTTGTTTATACAAATGATCTTTCTGTAAAGCACTACAGTGATTAGTGAGGCAGTTGGCTTCATCAAAAAAAGCAAATATAAGTAATGCATTTTAAGAGTTGAAGCATTTGTGCAAATAATCAGAACAATGAAATGTGCAGTTACTTTTAGAAAATACTTTTAAAGAGTTGTAATGGTTTGGTCTTCCTGAATGTTCTCAAAAAATGTTCTCTCAGGGAATACTCTTCATTTTATTGCTGGAGTGACATAATTCATGTCTAGTTGGTTTGCTCTGTGTGTGCATGCCAGGAGATTCCAGGTGTCCAATGAAGTATTCACATCTTTCCAAAATTCTTCTTCTAACTTAAGCTCTCCCTCTCTCTCTCCCCCTCTCTCCCCCTCTCTCGCTCCCTTTCGTTGGATTATTAATAACTTTGGCACACCACACACGACTGACTTGTTGATTAGCAGTAGCATTTCAATATCCTTTCAGGCTTGAGGCTTAGATTGGAATGACATGGTATGTTACAACACATCTGTGTGACTTCAAACAAGGGGGAGGAAAACTTAAGTCCAAAAAATGTTGGTATAAATAATCCAGGTCCAGGCACTCAGGATGGTTGAAAAATATTAAAGGGCTACAACATTAAAAAACACCAACTCGTATCGGCCTGCGCCTTCTTCAGGGTGCATCTGTGTGACTAATGCACTAAATGAAATAATGAAGGAAAAAGAAGTTTGTATCGTTTTGCCCGGACTCAAGCGTGCTGACAGGTAGCGTCTGTGAGGATGCCAACACCTGCCGCTGTCATTCACACGCAAGCCCCTGAGCATATGATCCAGCAGCAGCGGGCCTGTTTCTTCTTGATTTGGGTGGATAAGAGAACACTTCAGGAGAAAATGCTGAGCTTCATGGTACACACCTTTGGCTTATATAAGCACAGCTGACAGCAGATGGACATGTATGAACCGAGCACATATTTTATATAACGCACTTTTGTATGACAGGATCGGTTCCTGTCTACATGACAGAGGTTGTTGTGGGGGACATACTTAACGTGCTTTTCTTTTTGCTGCAGGCTAATGTTTTTAAATGAGCTTATATAAACCGAGTGATGTTTCAGCTGAACTCTTGACCTCATCGCTGCTGGTTTACTGTTACACTGCTGGAGTTTAGCTAAGGTGTTTCAGTCACCACCCATTGTTTGATCATGTCTGCACAGATAAGAGGTCAATTTCATTTCAAAAAGGGCCTCTGTTGGATTCCTCACAATGGTGACCTCACTATATTTTCACCTGAGGAGTTGATGTTGAGAGAACACTAGAATTTAAAATGGGCTTTAGTAGCTGTTCAAAAGTTAAAGTAATCGGTCGCTTCTTGTTTGTCTTAGCTGTTTGTTTTCAGATCATTTTCTCTGTGTGTAATAGCACAAAAACACAGAATTTAAAACTAGATAATACAAGCACAACTCAAATCATATCCTATCAATAACCCTTTCAATACCACAGCAACAAACATAGAAGTCCTAGGTAAGGTTGTGAAATATTTCGATACTTTTGATGTTTTAAAATGCAATACATTCTCTGTTATTGTAATGACCATAAGTATCAGAAAGTACAGAAAAAACAACAGATCTACTGTCATATTCTAACCCGGAAGCTGCAACGAGTAGAGGTGGGGAAAGAAATTGAGATTCTTATCTTCTGAGGTTTTAAATAGATTCATAACTTCCAAAAATCTTTTTTTTTTTGGGCTAATCAGTAACTCCCTGCTAAGTGCTAATGCTAGCTCTTTGACTCAGTAGAATGCCAAATGGAGCAGCAAGAAATTCAGCCAGTCTCACAGATGACTGGAGTAGATCCTGAAGTACGTACTAATTCAAAAATAGACTTTGAATCCATCGATCCAGAATCAATTTGAATCGAAAACAGATTCTCAGTCGAATCGTGAGACACCCAAAGATTCCCAGCCCTAGTAACGAGCAATAACCCGATCACGTGTCATGATTGAGATAGAATACTAAAAATTTGTCTGAACCCTGTTTCTGGGGACAACTGAAGACACTGTCTTAATTGCACAAATACATTGGCTGTGTTTCAGGACTGAAATGTTGCCAATGTATTTGTGCAATTTAGACAAAGTGCAGGAGTTTGCTTGTAATTTAAACCAGTGTTGTGTGCCTAAGAACTGTATTTTTGTTGCTGTGGAATCAATACAGGTAGAGATTTCGTTTGATTTTTACTAGTATCATTTTAAAGTTGAAACGATTGGATTTGAGACAAACTTACTAGAATGTAATGTGTGTTTTAGTGTTTTTAGTCTGTTTGCTTTGCCCTCATGTGCTCTCACTTTTACTGCGTGTCGAGTATTTATTCACTAATTTCATTCACACTTTCTTCAACATTGTCTCTGATTAAAACTGTACCAAGTAGAGGGTTTAGAAATCTTACTTCTCTTACGAAACTTTTCAACTTTCATTTTACTGAAATATATCATGTATCAAAATAATCTGTTACTGCAATCATACCAGTATTTGGTAATAGTACCATGATATGGCCATACATATGATATTGGGTAATCAGTTCACTGTAGTTTGAACCGTGTGGGCTGTCAGGTGACTTTGACCTTCAGGGAAACTTCACTGGCGTTCAAATATTGTGAGCTCACAGTGACACTGTTATTTTTAGTTGAGCTGAGAGGTGACATTACATTTACTGTTTCACACGCTGCTTATTTTCTCTTCCTGGCTGTGGAATTGAAGTATTCATAAATTCATCTACACTGTACTTGTGCCCCGCTTTGTTAGGCTTTGTAGTCTTATGGTTGCTGTAATGGTTTTATACAGTGAATCACCCCCTGGTCAGAGTTTTCCCCTCTTGTGAACTGCCATGGTGGTGATCTGGTCAGATAATAGTGTTTGTTTAAACCATTGGACTTAAACCCGACCTCTGGCTCGGCCATTGTACGTAGCCTGATTAATAGACAAAGTGAAAGCACTTTGTTGTCCAGCTCGGATTTGTCCCTGCTCCTGCTGCTCTCGTTGACCTATGCTGTCCTGGTTTTCAAAAGCTGTCTGACTGGCTGGGACTCTGTTTGCCTCATGAGGCCAAACTTGCTGAGCCAAAATTTCTCACAGCATAATATGTGGCCATCAGCTGGAACCACTTGCAGTTTAAACAGTGTCCTTCCTTCACCCCTCATTATAGACACAAATATTAGGAGGCAGCTGTGACGTGCACATGTTTACTGTGTAGACGAAGCAGACTATCCAGCCCAGAAACAGGTCTGTCCACAAATCTTTTTCCTTCTCGCTCAGCTGAGAGCTGCAAGCACGTGGGGCCTTGTCAGTGTGTGCATTTATGGTGTTTGTGCTGGATTAGCAAAGCCGGAGAAATGTTTCAAAGGTCAGGAAGGATTCCAGTGTGAGAGGAGAGACCCAAAGAGCGAGCACACGAGCATGCAGAGAGAGAGAGAGAGAGAGAGGGAGACCGAGAGGCTGACCGGCTTTCAGCTGTGAGTCTATGAGAGTGAATGGAAAGGAAAGTAAACTGCTTCATATCTGGCTGCCGGTTTGTCTGTCACTGCTTTAAGCCTGCCGTGAAAATGGCTTTCTGTCAGTGGGATAGTTGCTCTTCAGTTCAAGCTGTGATCTTTGGATACTTTGCCTAAAAGCAGCACGCTGTTGGCAGTTTGTCGATGGGTAAGGGACCGTATGACTGTCAGCCATGGGAAACATCTGTGGGTGTGTTCGTGGCCCTAAGGAGGAATGCTATGTCGACCCCAAGAAAGCTCCACTAAAGCCCGATTCCAGAGAGCTCAAAGGCCGCCGCTATTTTCAAAGAAAGAAGAGGAAATCCGACTTTCAGTTTACAGAAAGTCCTCAAAGGGAGGCCTGCACAAGCAATGCCATTAGTGAAGAGATTGAAGAGCCTCAAGATAGCCCAGATGAGAACACAAAAGAGTCCCAAGCAAAGCTGGAAGTACAACCACAGGTGGAGAAACATCTATCCAGGCAAGAAAGCATCAGCCGAGGTGTTTATGTCGGAGAGGTACCCGTTTTAATCCTCAGAGATCCCTGTAATCTATCTCATGGCAAGAGGTTACCTTACAGGTCGGGAAGGACTTCCACAGAGCAAACAGACAGAGATAGAAGCAGGTCCACTGTAGAAGGAAAGCTTCGATGTGTTAACACAACCTCCAGAGGGGCCTCGGCTAAAGACGGTCTGCTCGTGAAGAAGCTGCTCCAGCGGCAGCTAAGGAGGGCTGTTAGCTTTGGAGCAGTGGAGCACATGCTACAGCCTATAAGGGCTAACGACACACGAGGAAGTGAGGAAACGTTTGCCAAGATTATATGGGGCTCTCAAGCAAACAGGAGGAGGAGACGGAGGACCATCACCTGCTCTGGTTACGAAGAACATCTACCAGCTCCTGCCAAATGTATTTCAAGTCAACACGAGGTAAAAGAGGAACGTGTTATTAATACCCAATGCTTGTATGATTCATAGTAGATTAATAAAGGGTTTTACTGGACGTAAACTCAACATTTAACTCTTGAAAGTTAAGCACGAGTGAAAAAATCTGATTAAATAAGGCATTTATTTAGAGCAACAGGTCTTCATTTTGTTAATCTAATTATCTCATTTCATAGTTTCAGACCAAATCAGTGGGGTCCATTGTTCTTGGAGCATTATGTCATCATTGTTGTTACTTTCTGTGAGTTCACAGCCATTTTTAGACGCACAATCACCCCAAAAAAATCCCAAATTTTAAGAAGAATTAAAAGCACAGGCCTCACTTGTACAGACGACTGTGTCAAATGTCTTTTCGCTGCACAATCAGATGAATCATGAAAACTGTTTGGTTTGCTTATTTATGCTGCTTAACTGTAAGGACAGGAACAGTATATTGACATTGTGTTCAAACCTGATCAGAAGTTTACCAATTGAATAATATTCATGCACACAGGAAAATCTCTGTGAAACGTTGCACAGCATCAAGAGAAACAGAAATTCATTTTAAAGGCAGAATGTGCCACATTTTACACTTACTGTAAATACAGCAGAAATCAAGTATATCCTGTGTAAATGTCTCTCTGAGTCATGACTGTCTACAATGAGTGAGAAGTTTGAGTCTCGCTGGCTGTGTTGTTATCAGAGCCACGTTTACATCATGTTTACAGGAGGACGGCCTTGCGTATAAAGCTGTTTTAGTCAAGGACTAGAGAAAAGAGGAAGAACATACTCACTGCTTATTTGGATGTCACGTAAGTGTCTTTAGATCACGGTCATTCTGTGTTAATTGATGTGCTATATGAAGCTAAGAGCTAACCAAAGTGTGCTAACATTAGCCTGCTAACACAACAATGCAGGACACAGGTGATTGCAGCGCAAGCCGACAACAATTTTGTCCACGCCTGCGCTTAATGGTGCTTAATTATGGTGCGTTCTAATTCATAACTCCTTCGTGTGAACGCGAGTGGAGAGGGGTTTAGAGGTGTGTCGCTGGAGGAGAGCGAAGGCTTCAGAATAGTGGAGGGGTCACCAAACAGCAGTTTGTTTTGGTTTAATGTTGGTGCCCAGGGCGACATCTACTGGATCTAAAAGTCGTACATTCTTCCTTTAAAGAGCTCTCTGAGAGAATAGCCCTTCAGTTTGATTGTTGCATTCTGAACACGATTTATATGCCACTGTATTCATTATCTCAGGGATCTCACCATAGTTGTTGTCTAGTAAGAGTGTTGGTGATATCAGTAGCTCCTTCGGACACTGAAGTGGGTGAAAGTAATGGAATTATAACTTTGTTTCTAACTGTGGGTTAGCTATAAATCTATCTTACTCATTGTTGCTGCTCTGTCTGTCTCACTCCTTCTCCTTCTTCCTGCATCTCCTTCTATCCCACTTTACAAGCCCAACAGCAGACGGCTCATCATGAGTCTGTTTCTGCCTCTTAAAGGACGTTTTTCCTCGTCACTAACTTTGCTCAATGTTGCGTAGTGTGGTGTTCATGATGGATTAATGCTGGGTCTTTTGTAAAGTGTCTTGAGATAACATTTGTTATGAATTGGCGCTATACACATAAAGAAAGATGGATGGATTGATGAACTGTGTTTTCTAGTTGTCCATAGAGTTGTTGTCCTCCCCTCTTCTTGCACATTGTTCACTGTTTATACATTATGCTAAATGCTGTGTATTGTAATGGCTTTGTTTGACAATCTGCACATTATAAAACCTGTTTATAGTCCAGTTGTTGTCAGTCTTTTACAGAGTAAGAACAGGGTTATGATTCCTCAGTGATAGACTTTGTATCATCGTTCATACTTTAATATGTTCACAACAAAAAGGACATCATTATTGATTACACAAAACCTCTTCCTTGGTCAACTTTCAAAACGGTGCACTAACTTTACTACTTTTTGAAATAGCAAATATATTTTGACACTGATTGACAGCAAACTGTTTGAATGTCATCATGTATCTCATTGTCTTTCTTTAGGGAAGGCAATTAAGAAAAGATAATTAATGTGTCTGGATCTGAAGGATAATAAGGTTTTACTGCAGTCCTCACCTGCCTGCTCATCACTCACTAATATTCTGTTAGCGCTCTGAATCCTGATGAGAATCAGGAGTTTTGATCGGCTTTTTTAAGCTGTTTTGCTTTTTTTGGCTTCATATTAAAAGACATTCACTAAGAGTGGCAGTGTGGGTTTTTAACATGTTTTTCTGTCTTTATTCAAAGTTATTATTTGGCAAACAATAACCCAGAAATCACACATTGTAGTTTGTATGACACAGGAGGCGTCGTCTGGTAAACTTTCACAGCATAATTTAGAGATCTCAAACTATTGTTAGAATATATAGACACAGGGACAGTGTGGTCCTGTAGAGGGTTTATCTCTTCAACCTGTGCTGTGGAAAACAGAGTTGTTCTAGATGGAAGTGATCCTCGTTTGTTCGGATCGGTTAGTGTTTGACATATTTGAGTTGCCGAAGTAGTCATCGTATTATGGTTTAAGACAGACTCAAAGAACAGCTTACATCAGAGGTGGTGTTAAACTCATATCCATCTTTTTCTTCATTTAATTCCAGAAAAGTGTCACGTGTTGGAAACTGTACAATCTTGATTGGCTGATTCTTCTCTTTCTTTTCTTTAGGACTGCGTTACTTTGTCTTTGTCGAGCTTGTTTGAGCTGCAGTGTTTGTTTCTGTTTTGTTTCCGTGCATCTCTCTAATTTCTATGACTCATATCACCTGGCTGCAAACCAAACTCTACCTATTGGGAATAACCCATATTGATTACCTGTAGCTGATTGGCTGGTAGGTCGTTTGGGTAATTATTTTATTAAAAGAAGCTAATCTTGTAAAACATTCTCTTTATTTCTCTGCTGCTTTGTTTTCATCATCTTCCATGTCAGACACTTTATTTGCATTCAATGGAGTGTGTACCAGGAAGAATATCATCTGAAATGTTTGAATCAGTATAACTGGTGGTTTGTTGTTTTAGCTGTAAATAGAAACGTTTACTCAGACGTCATAAATGTGCTTTGAATCTGTTCTGCCAACAACACTGAGGACTCAACCTGTGAAGTGGCCATGTTTGTTTGAGGTCGACGTCAGCCTAATTATCAGTATAACATGTTGTAAAGTGTTGGGTCATTCATTACACCACTGTAACTCACACTTGTGACCTGCTGACATTTTCCATGTTTGATGTGCAAACACAACTGTAAAATAACCAGATGAAGAAGGTTTACATCTAATTCATTTCTTTAGTCTTTCACTAGACAGTTAAATAAGTCAAATATGTCAGTTGACGTCTTTTTTTTTAAGTTTTATTTTTGGGCTTCTTGTGCCTTTATTATGAGATAGGATAGTGGATAGAGTCTGAAATTGGGTAGAGAGAGAGAGGGAGTGGGGACAGGTCGGACTCGAACCCGGGCCGCCTGCTTGGAGGACGTCAGCCTCCGCACATGGTGTGCGAGAACCAACCACGGTCTTTGGTCCAAGTCTTCGGCTAAGACATTAAAGTGTCTTTAATGTAGCCGTGTTCACTGTGTGTAATTTGTGCTGTTGCAGTATTGCTTTTAAGGAGTGGCTTGTTTTCATGTCGTTATGGTGAAATCTTAATCTCTCAGGGTTATTTTTCACAGTTTCTCTGGGTTAGGCCTTCTAGCGAGAGAAAGGACAAAACATGGTGGAGGGTTAGGGTTAAGGTTAGCCTCGACTCTGACCACCTTTTGGTCCAAGCTAATGAAACATTCCTTTTCTACACTGTCTACTCTACCGTTTGCAAATGTATTTTTAAACTCAAGTTGAACCATTATTGTAATTCTTTTTAACTATGCACCTGTTGTCTGCACTTTTGCTATTGTATTGCATTTAAAAACTTGAACTCCACTTAATTCAATCGTCAATCGGCCCCTTTGTTTTGTTTTTTACCCTTTAAAGCACTTTATTTTGCCTCAGTGTATGAAATGTGCTTTTCAAATAACGTTGCCATGCCTTGCCTAGATTCTTCTTGCCTCTGAATGACAACAGTCTCACATTATTTAAAATCTTGTGTTTCTATTTGATGCAGATCTCGGAGATCCATGTGACAGGGGGGTCCGAGGACATGACAGCCAAGGAAAGGCTGCTGCTCTGGTCCAAGCAGATTACAGAGGGCTATGTGGGAGTACGATGTGACAACTTCACCACCTCCTGGAGGGATGGGAGGCTTTTTAACGCCATCATTCATAAATACAGGTAATGTAACGCAGAAGAAACTGCAGAAGAGAAATCTACTCAATGATTATAGCATTCTTATGTCCAATTCTTCTTCCTTTTTTAAAATCTAGTTTTTTCCTGCCTTACTGTTGTTTTCTTTCTCTCAATTTCAGGCCCGACATGATAGACATGAGCCGCATGTCGACACAGACCAACAGATCGAATTTAGAGCATGCGTTTGGGGTAGCTGAACAGCTGGGGGTGGCAAGACTGCTGGACCCTGAGGGTGAGGACATACACAGTCATGTTTGGTTTGAAAAAAGAAACGCTCCTTTAAACTTTGTGGAGATAAATCAGGGGAGAGGCAGTTGGATTTTTAGCTTGCGGAGTATTTCAAGAAAGATCATGTCATGTTGCATTTCTGACCTTTGGTATTTACTTTTCTCATCAGACGTAGACGTTCAGTCTCCCGATGAAAAATCGGTCATCACATACGTCTCTACGCTGTATGACGCCTTCCCCAAGGTACCTGATGGCGTTGATGGAATCAGTCCCCATGTAAGTTGATGGCTCCGGTCCGCCAGTAACTTCACCCAATCTCAGTGAAAGTGCTGAAGAGTGCTTTAATGATGGTGATTCTTTTTCTCTGAACAGGATGTTGATATCAAATGGGTGGAGTACCAGAACATGATCAAATACCTCAGCCAGTGGATCAAACACAATGTGGCCATGATGTCAGATAGATCATTCCCAAACAACCCTGTGGAACTCAAGGTACGGAAGAATTTAGAATAACTATAAGGTTTTAAATTGCACAAGTAAAGCCCAAGCCTTCACATTCTTTTAGCTGTGCATATGCATACAGCATCAATAATGGTCTGCTTCAAATAGCCCATGTGCAGAGTCTGCCTGCTGTAACTGAGACTTAAAGTGATATTGAAGGATATGAGATGGCAGCAGTCCATTTACTGCAAGAAGTCAAAAGCTTTTAACGGTGAGAGCTTTGGTGCAGCCGTTACAAGGACAAGGGAAGAAAGAACATACAGTATGCAGTGAGGTTTCTCCAGGTTAATATCTGATCTTGAGAAAAAATCTGCACTTTTAAAAGCAGATTATAAAACCTCCTTGTTTCATCAGTTTGAGACTAAGCTTTAAGTGTGTTTGTGTGCATGTGTATGTATCTCAAGGTATGTGCATATATAGTATAGAAAGTGTTCTGTTGCTTCATGTGAAGCACATTGTGATTCCATGTGTGTGAAATGTGCTTTATAAATAACGTTTGACTTCCCCGACATGTGTGTGTAATCTCTCCCTCCTTTTCTCAGGCACTTTATACACAGTATCTGCAGTTTAAAGAACATGAAATCCCATTGAAGGAGAACGAGAAGACAAAAATCCAGGATCTCTACAAAATGCTCGAGGTACACAAATGCAAACCAGAAGAGCACGTCGCTTTGATCACACGTTGCCATGATTGCAGTCTTACACACTGTAGTAACAACAATTCTGTCTTTGCGGTATGTCTGCAGATGTGGATCGAGTTTGGACGTATTCAGTTACCCCAGGGTCATCATCCAAATGATGTGGAAAAGGAATGGGGGCAATTAATTGTTGCCATGCTGGAAAGAGAGAAGAGCCTGAGGCCTGAGGTTGAAAGGTATGTGGAGGCCTGACAGCATTAATACTCTGTCTTTTCTTGGTTCAACGTAACGGAGACAGATCGTTTCTTAGTCCCGCCCACATCAAATGAAAAAAAATTCATAGCTCCTCAATGATTTTTGAATTGCATGAAGGGGTCTTCTTGTAACTTTTTGCCTGATAGTCAGAAACATGTCTAATGGCTGCAAAGTGGTGGGATGCACAGACAACAGGGTAAAGAGCCCATGTATAAGATTTACAACATAATGGAAAACAAAGTCTTTAAGAAGGCAAAGAAAACAACAGGATTCAGGCATCAGCAGGCAATTAAAACATTGTACATTCAAATTAGTGAGTTAGCGGTGTAGTTGGCCATCTCACAACCTGAAGGTCAGATGTCAAACCCCAGCTCCTGCAGTCACATGTTGTTCTCTCCCGAGACACTGAACCCAAGATTACTCCCATTGCAGCGTCAGCGGCTTATGAATATCAGTGTACAAGTTCCATAGCAGCCTCTGCCATCAGTGTGTGAATGTGGAGGTCTGACCTGCGGTGTAAAAAGCGCTTTGTGTAGTCAGAGGAATAGATTAGCACTATACAAGCTCAAGTCCATTTATCATTTCTTAAAAATGAAAATTAAAGAGCAGGGACCAAACCTTTAATTTTCTATTAACTTTCCTCTGGTTGTACTTGGGCTCTAACATGCTGATATCTTGCATTTTTAGCTTGCTACAACCTCTTTGTGAGTGATGCAACACTTTGCTGCAGATTGTGGGACTGATTTTTCTCTCTCCTTTGGTAGGCGTGGTTCTTGATGGTTTAAGGTCTGATCTATAGAGACTTAATAGCTTAATATTATGGGTTACAACTTTATAGCACTATTTAAGAGACACAAAGTTGGTGATTGATATGACAAAACATGTAATTGCTTGAGGCAACACACAAGGTTGTAAAGGAAAAAGTAATGTAGACATGTCCTGGTTTGTGAAACTGTAATTGTGTAAACTAGCAAGTGAGGCTGTCTTTTTATTTTGGGGCTTATATGCCTTTATTTTTAGAGATACTGTAGGAGAGTGGATAGAGTCAGAAACTGGAGAGAAAGAGAGAGTGGATAGCAATGGGAATGACGTGCGGGAAAGGAGCTACAGGTTAGATTCGAACCCAGGCTGCCCGCTTCCAGGAGTATAGCCTTTATACATGGGACGCGTGCCCTAATCACTAAACTACCAGCGCCCCAGGCTGTCACAACTTTTGACACTTCAAAACTTTTCAATACCTTAAAAGGAACATTTATGAAAACTGTACATCTCTGTTATTTTAATGATAGATAGTACCCAAGCTTTAAAAATACTTCAGATCTTCAGTCATTATTTTATCTGAAGCTGCCACGAGTGAAAGAGAGCACTGTCTAAATTGCTCAAATATGTACCTAAACATGGCCAGTGTATTTGTGAAATCTAGACATTATGCAGGAGTTTCCCTGCAATTTTTGGTAATTCAAAAAACAGAAATGACCAATAATAGGTCGGGACTTGTATTTTTGTTGCTGTGGTATCGAAACAGGTATTATTAATTGTTTAAAATTCAGATTTCGTGATCATCCTGCTACATGAGTCAGCATAATACTCCTGAGGTTGGTGCATGCAGGGTGCACCAGCATCAAATTGCAAGCTCACTAACATCTCTACTGAAACCAAACACTGGGCGCCAGAATCCGGGTTTGATCTTCAAATTAGATTGGAAATCCCATCACTTAACCTTTGCACACTTTGATTGGTACCAGGATTTCCGAGGTGTTGTGCCCAGTTTTGATTAATATATTAATCAGATTTACCGCACATCTACTTGCACGATTTGCAAATGAAAGAGGGTTTGTTCTGCTTTAACAGAGGATCAAGTGATTTGCAGACTAGGTAAAACAAAAACAAAGGAATCTTTTTTTTTTTTTTTTTACAAAAAGCCTTCATGGACTGCAGCTCAGAAAGTAAATCAGCACAAATCTCTGATGTATTTACTTAAAAGAAAGGTAAATCTGATGTCATTGCATGCTTCAGTGAAGATATGTTTTTGTTTATAGACGTGTCTGCTCTCTCATGAAAAGCTCAGTCAAGTTTTCGAGCTCTTTTTCCAATGTTTGTTTGCAGGAAAGATTTCATTTCTAAGGAACATCAATTCTCATATTTAGGACTCAGTTGACATAGTTTCAGTTTACCATCTCCCTCATAAACACGGCATATTTACAGCATTAAAGTTGGGTGTGGTAAACACTGGCACAAAAAGCCATTATAGCAGATAGGCAGAGCTTTGTACAGTCTCAGCTTGTACAAAGGTGTACTGTCTCAACCTGCTATTTGATTTTCATCCCCTGAGGGCAGCAAATTATTTCAGGGTGGGATTCATTTTACACGCTCCTCACCTGGATGGCCCTATAAATATGAGCACGGTGAGAGCCGCCCCATCAGTTAGGTCTGCAAATGCTTGCAGTCAAACTGTCAAGGATAGGGCGAGGCTGGAGTCCTTATAGATGGATATTTAGGAGAAGAAATGTAGCGGCGTTAGCTCGAGTGGCTCGGAGTAGCAATCATTGTGAAGAAGAATGGCTTATTTTAGCGGGTTATCGTCTGTTAGCAACAGCAGCTTCACCAGTCTTGGTTCCAATGACACCATCATCACTGAGCCTTTACGAATGAACAGCTCAGTCTTTCTCAATAACAACATTGCCTTTGGATCCAGGTGAAGTGACAGCGTGCTTGACTTTTGTGAAGATTTTCTTTTGTTTTAATCTAAGTGATAACTGCTTTAGCTAAAAATGTAATCTTTCTGTTTTGGTAGGCTGGAAATGTTGCAGCAGATTGCCAACAGGGTCCAACGGGACTGTGTTCACGGAGAGGACAAGCTGGCGTTGGCAAGAACTGCCCTGCAGTCTGTAAGTTTTCTGCTGACTCTGTTGGATTTATACTACTGAGTAAGATGTGATGAAATAGTACGGAGTTTTGAGTACCTTTCTTTTTATTCTCTCAAAGGATGCAAAACGTCTTGAGTCTGGTATCCAGTTTCTTAATGAAGCAGAGATTGCCGGCTACCTTTTGGAGTGTGAAAACATCCTCAGACAACAAGTGGTTGACATCCAGATTCTTCTGGATGGGAGATTCCCCTTTGCAGACCAGCTTGTCCAAAGGTACAGAGCATGTTCTCTTAAAAATCATTCCCTAGTTTGCTATGAATATGTATTCATCTCACATTGTTTTTCCTTTTCCAACACAGGGTATCAAAACTCCGGGATGACCTGCTAGCTCTGAGAGCCGAGTGCTCTTCTGTGTACAGCCACGGTCGCACGCTGACAACAGAACAAACCAAAATGATGATCTCCGGCATCACACAAAGCCTGAACTCTGGTTTCTCGCAGAACATCAACTCAAGCTTGACACCATCTCTTTCTCCTGCAGTCACCCCAGGGGGGTTAGGTACCCCTGGATCCACGTTCACCTCTAGCCTTACACCGTGCCTCACCCCATCCTTGACACCTGCCTTGACCCCCGGCATGCAGCCTTCTTCAGTCCAGAGCTACATGGGGAGTGGTGGCGGCATGGACCCGAGCAGCCTCAGGCATTTGAAACACATGCAGATCCGTAAGCCGTTACTGAAATCCTCGCTGGCGGATTCCAACATGACGGAAGAGGAGGTTAACATGAAATTTGTTCAGGACCTCGTGAACTGGGTGGAAGAGATACAGGTGAGTAATCAGCATAAGGTCATTTATAATGTGCTGTAGCTTTTATTCTGCAAAGTACTGAGTATTTGAATCTGTTTTATTTTTGTTTAAAGCTGAAACTTGATCGTTCAGAGTGGGGATCAGATTTGCCGAGTGTGGAAACACATTTGGACAGCCACAAAAGTGTACACAGAGCCATCGAAGAATTTCAAATTAGTCTTAAAGATGCCAAACTGAGTGAGGTAAGCATTTTGATATTTCTGAATCCTTCTAGTTTATAATCTTTGTGGAAAAAACAACGATGGTAAATAATCTTAAACTCAGGGTTTAAATGGCGCTGTGGTTGCATGCTGTCACTTTGTTCACTGAAAAAAAAAAGATTTTCTGCAGATAAAAAAAAAGAAAACGAAAAAACTGTTGATCTTTTTTTTCAGATTCAGATGACCATGCCCCTGAAACTAACCTATTCAGACAAACTGAACAAGCTAGAGAAGCAGTATGAGAGGCTATTGGTAAGTGTTCTGTTTACCATTTAAAGTTACATTATAAAGTGTGTCTGTTTATGTGAGATTTGTAGACTAAACTCATGTATGCCCTTTTTTTTTCAGAGTTGTTCGAGAGAGCGTCAAAGCCACCTGGAAAGCCTGCATGACTTCGTGTCACAGGCGACTCAGGAGCTCATCTGGCTGAATGAGAAGGAAGAAGAGGAGGTTGCCTTCGACTGGAGTGATCGCAACAACAGCATCTCAAAGAAAAGAGACTACCATGCTGTAAGTTATTTTATTCAAGAGCTTGTTGCACAGTATATGCAATATGATCTCAGGAAAGGAGCAAAAGCATAAATAAGAACAAAGCATAAGAACCCCAAATAACCAGAACAACTTAAGAACCCTAAACAATGTCACAGCTGTCACCGACTCTGCACACCTTTCGTCCTCAGACAGAAAAGCTGTGAGGCCCTGACGGCAAACAGAAAGAAAAGATCTTTGACAGTTTGAGATGATAGAATAAAATGTTCTTTACTATGACTGAATGGCAGATATATTAAGTCTAATCTCTTCAAACAGGACCTGATGAGGGAGCTGGATGAAAAGGAGGAAGTGATCAAGTCTGTGCAGGACAGGGCAGAACGCCTTTTGATCAAGAACCACCCCGCCAGGCTCACTATTGAAGTAAGGCCCTGTGTGCTTTTTTTCTGTATTGTAAGCTCTGCGGTCAGTATCATTATGTTCAACATTTTAGAATAGCAGCAGTGTCTCCACCCTGCATTCATGCCTGCAATAATCGAAAGCTCTTTTCATCTTGTACCAGTAATTTTCCTGCTGTTATACCTGGATGTTGTTTTTTCTTCCAGGCATACAGAGCTGCCATGCAGACACAGTGGAGCTGGATTTTACAGCTCTGTGCATGCGTAGAGCAACACCTCAAGGAGAATGCTGTTTATTTTGAGGTTAGCCGCTGGCTGTTTTTTGTCAGTAAAAATGGCAACGTGTCTTTGTTTCACACATCTGATTCATCATTCTTTTTCCCTGTGCAGTTTTTCAGTGATGCCAAAGAGTCCATAGACTACCTGAGGAACCTGCAAGACGCCATTCAAAGAAAATACAGCTGTGATCGAACGAGCAGCCTACACAGACTGGAGGACCTTCTTCAGGAGTCAATGGTAAACAGACTCATGAAGTGTGAGTGCAGATGGAGATTGTTGCAAGAAGAAAAAAAGACACATTTGTTTTTTGTTGGGTGTGTCCCTAGGAGGAGAAAGAGCAGCTGCTTCAGTACCGCAGCACTGTGGCTGGATTAGTGGGCAGGGCCAAGAATATTGTGCAGCTGAGACCCAGGAACCCTGACAGCCCTGTGAGATCCTCCATCCCTGTTAAAGCCATCTGTGATTATCGACAGATAGAGGTATACAGAAGTTCCCTTCTCTATAATACACCACATTTAATTCTAGTATTATTTAAAAGATTCAAATATGTTTGTGTCTTTGGTACATCTGTCTCAGATCACCATTTATAAGGATGACGAGTGCGTGTTGGCCAATAACTCACACCGGGCAAAGTGGAAAGTCATCAATCCAGCCGGGAACGAAGCCATGGTGCCCTCTGTCTGTTTCACTGTGCCTCCACCAAACAAAGAGGCTGTTGATATGGCAACAAGGTGAGGCACTAGTGTCTGGAACTGAGTGCATAAGCTCTGGAAAGCTGAAATGGGTGGTTAATTGATTTGTTTTGCTTTCCTTGCAGAACTGAACAGTTATACCAGAATGTCCTGGCACTGTGGCACCACTCCCACATCAACATGAAGAGTGTGGTGTCGTGGCATTGTCTAATGGCTGATATACGAGCCATCCGCAACTGGAATGTGGCCTCGGTATGTTTGAATTACTGTTTTGCTCTTTTAGATCCCCAGCTGATGATCAATCATGATTATAAGGCTCAGTTTTGATGTTCAAAGTTGTTTTATATCCAATTTATTTCTCTTACCCAAAAAGATAAAGACCATGTTGCCAGGTGAGCATCAGCAGGTCTTGAGCAACCTGCAGTCCCACTTTGATGAGTACCTGGAGGACAGCGAGGAGTCTGAGGTGTTCACGGTTGCAGACTGCGCCCAGCTAGAGAGAGACGTGTTGGCCTGCAAGGAGTACTACCAGGAACTACTGAGATCTGCAGAAAGAGGCAAGGCTCACATTCCCTTTCTGACCCTGTAAACTAGTACCTGCCGGTGCAAATTGAACAAAACATCCGGAGGGAAACACATGGACATTAAGCCTGTTAGTCTTTAGTTAATGCCGTTTGGAATTTTGTTGTTTTTAAAGTTTGTTTGTTAAAACAAGTTTCTATGGAGATGGTTTTCTTAGCTTTAGATGAGACGTTAAAATGCAGCTACAGGTGCAACATAGAGAAGAGGATTTTTACAATACTAATGTTGTAATTTGATAGTAATGCAGAACGTTTGTTTATTTCAACCGGGACATAGATATATTTATAAACACTCAAACATTAACTTGCCTCCTCTTTTGCAAATTAACTTCAAAAACAATGTGTGCATGACTCCACTTAAGTAGTGTACAAAGTGCTATGATTTAGATGAACTGCATCAGGTCCTTGCCAACAGGATTACGCTGCCATCTAGAGGTGACTATTCATCTTGCTGCTTTATCTATGAAATCAAATGTGGGTTTAACACTCCTTTTGTTTCATCATGTAGTATTCCCAGTCAAACTGTTGTGATTTTCAAACAGAAGACATTTTTTAAAATTATTATTAGTGTTTGCTTCAACAGAACTTTCCTATAACTTTTTGAGAGTCCAATGTGTTTGATATTCTAATGGGATTATGTGCACTCATTACACAGAGGAGCACGAGGAGTCTGTGTACAACCATTACATCTCAGAAATACGCAACTTCCGCATGCATCTGGAGGCTCATGAAGAACACCTGATCAGGCAACTCCGTACGCCTCTGGAGAGAGATGACCTGGACCAGAGTCTGCAGCGCATCACTGAACACAAGGTATCCGTCTCGGTATAAATAATCACTTAAAACTGTGAAGTGCTCACCCATGGTGTTTCTAAAATCGTGATTTACTACATGCTGCCTTGCAGAATAAGACATCGGAGCTGGATAAATTGAAAGAGGACCTTGACGTCATGAAGGAGAAGTGTGATGTGTTCGTCAGACAGGCTGCAGGTTCTCCTTCAGTGCCGAAGCTTTCCTCTGAACTCTCCGTCCTCGTTCAGAGCATGAGCCAAGTGTACTCCATGTCCTCCATTTATATGGACAAGTAAGACCAACATCTTTGTCAAGGAGTCGTATCAGTGACATTTAGATATTTTGACTATATGATAAATGAATTAAAAAACTGAATTTAATGGGATTCTCTTGTTTTGCAGACTGAAAACAGTGAGCTTGGTGGTAAAGCACAGTCAGAGTGCTGAGGCGCTTGTTAAGGCCTACGAATCCAAACTCTATGAGGAAGATGCCATGAACTCTGATGTCAAGTCCATTGAGGCGGTCATTTCAACACTGAAGGTAACTAAATGTCAGATTGAACATTACACCAACTTGGGCAAACTTTTTCTCAGCTCACTTTAAGTCATCTTTCCTCTGTGTGTTTTTAGCAATGGCGGACAGAGATTGATGAGAAGCAGGAAGTGTTTCATGATATGGAGGATGAGCTGCAGAAAGCACGAGTCGTCAGCGAACGCATGTTTAAGGCACATAACGAACGTGACTTTGACCTGGACTGGCACAAGGAGAAGGCCGATCAGCTGAGTGAGAGATGGCAGAACATTCACTCCCAGATTGACAGCAGGTCAGTGTTCATTACTTCTTAAAGCATTCAGTTTAAATATTCGTATGCAAATATTGTAAGTATGAATATTTCTATTAACTATAACTATTCAATTTCAGGCTAAGGGACCTGGATGGTATCAGCAAATCGTTAAAACACTACAGAGACTCCTTCAGTAATCTTGATGAATGGGTGAGAGAAATGGAAGCATCGCAGCTAAAGGCCCAAGAAAACAAACCTGAAGATAGCAAGGCGCTGGCTGAGCTGTTAAACACACAGAAGGTAAAACAAGAATTCAGCTCTTGAGAGTAAAACAAAGTGTTGACATTTATTTGGAACGGTAAATATGTATTTCAAATATTTCAGGTTCTTGTAGCTGAAATCGAACAAAAACAAGGCAGAATTGATGAGTGTCAGAAGTACTCTGAGCATTACTCATCTTCCATTAAGGTAACCTGTTTTTTAACCCATCTTTTTTACCAATGCTTGTTTAACTTTCTTACGGTTTTACAATATGTGCATTCAGCAACTTTTGTAATTTCCACTTCAGCTTTGTTAGACAAGGATCAAGTGATGATCTGAACTGAAAACTAGGTTTCACCTGAGAAGGAAACAACCTTGTAACCTCACACATCTCTTTCCAGGATTATGAACTGCAGCTGATGACCTTCAGAGCGATGGTTGACTCCCAGCACAAATCCCCTCTGAAGAAACGGAGGATGCAGAGCTGTTCTGATTCCATTCAGCAGGAGGTAAAACTGTTAATACATTTTCTCAGGACTGGAGGCTTGAGCTCTAAGTAAAACACATCTCAACGACAAACTTGTTTTCTTTTTGTCATTGTCATACAGTTTATGGATCTCCGAACACGCTACACCGCTCTGGTTACCCTCATGACGCAGTATGTGAAGTTTGCAAGTGAGACGCTGAAGAGAACGGAAGAAGACGAGGTGAGAGAACCATGTCTGAATATTTCATGGATTTCCATACTTACTTCCATAAACTACGGTGGCTTATGCAGCACATTTTTAGACTTGTGGGGGCTATATGGATGCTTTAAATTGTACATTTCCTCTTTGCATTTTCTCTTTGCATGGTTCCTAGACCTTCTGTTTTGCATTCAAGATATTTACCTCATTGTTAAACAGATAAAATAATGAAGTAACAGACAATGTATTTCTAAGCCTTCTCTGCCATAAGTTCTTTGATTCCTCCAAGGGTCGTATTTGTTATTTTTTTGTGGTCAGCTCGTCATGAGTGGAGATCTTTGCTTCAGTGCCCAGAAGAAGCAAAGGATATGCATGTGTGCATGAATATTCATGAGTATAGCTGGTGATGGTGACCTGCTGGGAGGAGAGAGACTTTTTTATTCGTCAACAGAAAGTCTTTCTCGTGTAGAACTTTCTACAAGAAATGCAGCCTCTCCAGGAGTTTGTGTCCATTGAAGTGAATATTTGATCTGAGATGTTTTCTCAGAACAATTTTGTTAAAGTGTCATGAGATGGGAATCTGAGGGTAAAGACACTGATCAAATCAATTACAAGTACTTTTAGGATATTTTTATAGAACCAAATTTATTGTTATTAAGTGTTAAACCTGCAAAATGTCGCCAATTTCAAAATCAGGCGATCTTGAAACTGCACTTTCCTGGAGGGATTGTTTGATATTTCTGCAGCTTTCTGGTAAGAAGTAAACATTTCAGGCATTTTTACAATATGAATCAAATTTTAAAAAGAAGGGATGACATGTTTTTTTGCATTATAGAACAGAAAGGCTAATGACAAAGCAGAGAATGCAAAAAGGACAGAGAGCATGGAGCTCCAGAAATCTGAAGGGGAAGTAGAGGTTAGTCAACTTAAACAACAAATCCTGGAACAGGAGGCTCTGCTGGTTGAACAACAAGAACAGCTGGAAGAGTTGGAAGGAGAAGTGGAAACACAACAGAAGACGATTGATGATCTAACCTTTCAGAAATCACAACTTGAGCATGACGTTCAGCAGTATAGCACAAAATTAGACATAGCAGTAAAAGACAAAGCTGCCAGTGATGAGGAACTAAGCCATGCAAAACAGCTTATTGAGCAGTTAGAGGCCAAGTGGGCGTTCGCTCAGACAAACCTAGAGGACATCTTAAATAAAACAAATGAAGATCAGGACAAACAAAGCCATCAACTTCAGAGGAAGTTGCACATCGAGGAAAACACTGAGGAACAGTTGCAAAGTGAAGTCCACTCTGTGGTATCAGAGAGTCAGTTGACAGTTCACACTGAGTTATCTGCAGTTAGAGAAAATGAGAAAAAGATGGGAGAAGCCCTTCAGCAAAAACAAGAGGAACTAGACTTGGTGCAGAAAAAAGCAGAAATGGCTGAAGAGAAAGCACAAAGTTATAAAAAGCTGTTGGATGACAGCAATAACAGAGTGAAGAAACTGCAGATGGACATGGAAAATGAAAGGAGTAACATGAGGCAGAAAATAGAGGATGTCCAGCAGGATGCACAGAACATGAAGAAATCCATCTATGAACTTCAGGAGGAAATCAGATCTCTCCAGAGAGAAAAGTCCTCATTGGAGCAAAGCACGTTTTTCCAAAGCACTGAGGTCGAAGGTCTCAAAGAGCAGCTGAAAATCACACAAGGAGAACTGCATAAGAAAAGCTCTGTGGAGCAGGAAAATGTTTTTAAAATCAACAACTTGGAAGAGGAGGTAACTTCAAAGCAGGCCGTAATAGATCAGCTGAAGTCTAAATGCAACGAGCTTACGAGGATAAATGTCTCGTCTGATAGTGACGTAAGAGGCCTTCAGATCCAAACAGAGTCACTGGAAAAAGAAAGATCTTTTTCCGAGCAAAAGATCAAGTCCTTAAAGAGCGAGATAGAGAGCTGGAAACAGCATCTTCAAGCAGCTAATGATGAAAATAACTCAATGAGGAGATCCGAGCAGGCGTCACAACTCAAATGCAAGAACCTTGAGGCAGAAATTCAAAAAAGTGAATTAGTTGCTTTACAGCTGCAGAAAACAGTAGACGAGTTGAAGCAGATGAATACAGAAATGGAAAACAATCTGAAGAACGCGAGAGTTAAACTTGATCAGGTGACGATGGAAATGGACAGTAAAGAACAGCAAGTTAAAATCTTACAGTCTCAGGCAGAGGGCACCAAATCTCAGGTTAGAATTATTGAGGAGGAACTAAATAGGAAATCCATAACCTACCATGAGCTCCAAATGAAACTGCAGGATTACAGTGAGGAGGTAAGAGACATGACCGAACTGCAGCACAAAATCAAAACACTCAACTCTAAATTGATCAATTACGAGAATGAAATATCCAATCTAAAATTAGAGCTGAATTCAGTGTTTGCTGAGAGGAATTCTGCAAATGAAAAGATCCACATGCAAAATGTTGAAATTAATGATTTGAACACGATGCTAATGGAAAAAAGCTCAGAACTGCAAAAAGAAACCGCTGAGAGTGAAAAACATCACAACAAAGTCAAGGCATTAGAAGATGAGCTTTTTAATCAAAGGATCAGTATGAAAGGGGTAAACTGCAGCGTAGAAGAAATGACAGAGAACCTAAAGCAGGAGATGTATGCCCTTCAGAGCGACAAGAAAGCAACAGAGAGGAAGCTAGAGACTTTGAATATTAAAATGTCAGAGTTGAACTCTTCCCTGCAAAGAGCTAAGGATGAATTATCGAAAGAGACCCAAGAAAGACGAGTCAGAGAATCAAAAATATCGCAGCTTGAGTCTGAGCTTGAGAGAACAAAAGTAACAATAAAAGAAGCAACATCGAATTCTGACAAATCTCGATCAAATCTGCAACATGAAAACACGATCCTTAAGAGGGAGAGAGGGGAGGCGGTGGAGAAAACCATCTCGTTGGGATCAGAAGTCAGAACGCTGAAAGACAAGCTTCAGGGAGCTGAAAGAGAAGCTGAACAAAAGCAAAGAGAAAACGCTAATCTTCAGCTGAAGGCCAAGCAGATGGAGGAACAACTTGAGAAGTGCAAGAAAATGTTAGAGGAGTTAAAAAGTAAACTCGACCTTCAGAAAGAGGGCTACGAGAGGCAGTTGTTGCTAGTGCAGACGGAAATAGAGAAAAAGCTTGTTTTACTGCAATCTGAAATCTTGAATGAAAGTGGCAATTCAAATCAGCAATTACACAGTGCAGGAGTGGCAGACATGGTGAACAAGTATTTCAAACAAGACATCAAACAGATAACAGTTCATCAAACCACAGCTGAAACAAAACAACACACAGACCAACAGCTGCAGATCAAAATGGACAAACTGGAGCAAGACAGAACAAAGCTCGGACTTGAGCTCTCAAAGGCAAAATCACAAATTGCCCAACTTGAGGAAGACAAGCTAAAACTTAGCTCAAAAATAAGCACTCTGCAACGCAATGAACAGTCAAACGAGTCAGCTAAGCTAAAACAGCTTTTGGCAGATGGTGAGCAGAAACTGACGATGAAGGACAGGGAGGCCAAATCTCTTCAGGGGCAAATAGATTTGTACATCAAAGAGATTAAAAGTCTTAAGGAAACGCTTTCAACGCTTGGGGTCAAGATGAAGGCTGAGAACCAGACGATAAACAAACAGGGAGCGGCTGAAACCACTCATCACTATGGGAAAGACGGCGAGGCTGCTTTGTTGAAGACGGGACAAGCAGCGATGCAGACGGCAGTTCCCTCATATCGATGTCCAAAATGCAGCTGGGAGGACGACGTTCTCAAAATGAAAGTGTCCTCACAGGTGAGGAGGAAGTTAGCTCAGCGTTACTGCAACACAATATCATATGCATGATCAAGTAAAGATAATTTACTGATGGTTCCTATTTTTATATTAAATTAATATATGTTTAGCTTTTATGATTATCTGTAATAGTGAACAATAATCTGTAACTAAAAGAAATCTTCCATGTCATGTCTACAGATATCAACAAAGGAGAGAGAAAACCGTCTAGAAGGGCAGAAACAAGTCACACAAGACAAAATGGAAGTGATTCACAGCCAAAGCCTTCCTGACTCACCAACAAAGAAAGTCTTGAATAGCTCTAATAATCAAACTTCCACTGAGCACACTGCTGTGGCAACGCAGGGATATTTGGCTTTGTGTGGGCTGACAGACAAACAGACAACTAAAACACATAGAATCATCAGGACGACAACGTATCAGATCAACGAAACATGTGATGGTGTTAACACAACAGAGAAATTAGCAGACAGGGAAGAAAAACTGAGTGGAGCGTATTCAACTTCACAAAAGTTCTCAGATACCAAAGGCAACATAAATATCCAAAGCTTAATCAAATTCAAGTTATTGGATCAAGAGATTTTGCGTAAGTTGGAGATGGGCCTCATCACAATGGAAGAGGTGCAAGCTTCACTTGCTCAGTACACCGGCAAACCAACTACAATTGCTGGAGTTTATGTGGAGTCAAGTAAAAAGAAGATATCCTTCCAGGAAGCTGCTGAGAAAGGCTTCTTAGCTAACACATACGCTCTCGAGTTTCTCGAGGCTCAGGCTGCATCAGGAAGCCTGACAGATCTGACCACGGGACAAACACACTCAGTAGAGGAGGCTCTGGAGAGAGGTATCATAGAAAAAGGCGTGAAAGATAAACTTATGGAGGCTGAGAAAGCGGTTAGTGGGTACACTTATGCTGGCCAAAAGCTGTCCGTGTTTCAAGCTATGGAGAACAGAATTCTCGATAGATTCAAAGGCAAGAAGATCCTTGAAGTCCAGGTAGCAACTGGAGGATTGATCAACCCAGAGACTGGTATCAGGGTGCCGGTTAGCATTGCTGTTGACCAGGGTCTTTTGAACGAAGAGTTTCTACACGGTCTATATGATCCAACCATTAACCCCAAAGGTTTCCACAACCCTGACACTGGACAGAAAGCATACTACGCAGAAATACTTAAGACCTGTCTTTTTGACGTAGACGGCGGTGTGTTTCTTTTCCCATTTGGAGAGAGACATCTAACAAACAACTCTCCTACAAGTTGCCATAGAGCTTCTGTTGTCATCAGCAGTTCTGGCAATGAAATGTCAGCTTATGAAGCATTCAAAGCGGGACACATTGACAAGAGGACTTACCATTTTCTGTCACAGCAGGAAAGTGAGTGGAAGGAAAAGTCAATGGTCGACACCAATGGAAGCCCACGTCACATCATAACTGATGTCAGAAGTGGCCGACAACTTTGTTTAGAGTCCGCAGTAAGTCAGAGGTACCTTGAAACATCTGAGCTCGAAAGCTACCGCAGTGGGCTTCTCAGTATTTATGAGATAGCAGACATCATATATTCAAGAATGGTCGTTGTGGAAGATGTAAACAGCCCAATCGCTGGTCTTTGGGACGTCACTCAGAGGAAGAGGATGTCAATACTTCAGGCTTTTCAGCAGGGTTTTACTGATAGAAACACAGCGTTACGGCTGTTGGAGGCCCAGGCCTGCACTGGAGGAATCTGCGACCCCGCTTCTGGGGATAAGGTTTCTCTTTCGGATGCTCTCAACAGAGGTTTGTTAGATGAGGGACTGAGCCATCAGCTCCAACAGTTTGAGCAGGCATACAATGGCATCTGCCATCCCAAGACTTCAAAGATCGTGTCCATTTCCAAGGCTGTTCAGGAAAATCTCTTCCCAAAGGATGCCGGTTTTCGCTGCATTGAATTCCAGCTCCTGACTGGAGGGTTGATAAACCCCGACACCCATGACAGAGTCTCACTTGAGGAGGTCATCCAGAGCGGCCTTATTGACAAAGCCACTGCCTCTGTACTCAAAGATGAGAAATTCCTCAGCAAAAGCCTCACCTGTCCAAAGACCAAGAGAAGAATCGCATTCAGGGAGGCGCTTGAGAGAAGTGTGTACGACTGCCACACAGGGTTAAGGTTACTTGAGGCCGTAAAGATTCATGGTTTTGGAACCAAATCGACATTTCATCATATTTGGGCGTATAAGCAATAAGCAGTTGTAAATATTTGCTTGTACACAGCAAAAAACAACAAAAAAAGGGTTTGTGTTTGTCTGTGAAGTTACCCTTCTTGACTTCACTGTTGAATAATCTTTTTTAGTTCACATCTTTTCATAGAGTGGTTGATGCATCTTACAATGATTTCTGAGCTTTGGTGTTTAAACTCTCATTATAATTTTTGTTTTTAGGTGCCCCACCCTTTTAGGATTCGCCGCGTGCTTCCTTTTTGTAAGCAGATTTAACATTGTTGTCAAACCCCCATCTGTTTGAATTTCTAGAGGTCTGTTGATGAGGAGAAGAGAGAGCATGGTGATAAAGTTAGCAAACTATTGCACTGGATGTCCAATGTGAAACAGACCCCAAACAATGGTGGAAATGCTCTGAAAGATAGCAATGCCAACACAGACGCTTCTAATAAGCCCCAGGTAAATAACGTGTTGTTTGTGGTGCTTTCATTGTGTCTCGTTGTTCATACCCTGCCATATGTTTGTACATGAGACAATGCTTTGGTTTGAGTATTTTTCTAGCATAATTATATCACAGCAGTTTGGTGTCACAGTGAATGATTTATAATAAAAAAAGCTCACTGTCTACTTTCTGATCATTTTATTTATAGGGATTCTAATTACTTTATCAGATCTAATGTTTCCCCCTGTCACTTAGCTCACACACACACTGATTTCACACACAGATATGTTGCACAAGCACTCAGAACAATCAGCCCAACTGGTTATTAAAGTAACACAATACATTTCAGATGTTTGTCCCTGTGCCTGAGAAAACATTCACTCCACATGCCGTCCAAAGCTGACATTATGCTACTTAATTAGGATTTAAATGTGTAATCTCCCTAATGTGTTATAGCAATAGTAAGCAATGCATTATACAAATTATAGTTGAAAAAATAGATTCAACGAGCAGTTTGGTGAAGCAGTGGATTGTCACTGATGATTTTCAAAATCAATCCAACTTATTGACGTATTAGAAAGAGACTCAATAAAGAGTTCAGACTCTGTCTTGTTTCAAAATCTGGCACATTTCCAATTTTCACCGTTGCTGTTTGTGTACACGTTGTACATTTATGTTGCCAGTTCAGACCGGTGTCAAATATTGAGATAAATGTTGTATCACTAATCAGTGTAAAGGCAAACTATCAGACCTCTTAATCACACCGTCCTTTTATTACATTTGAGTAATCAATGAAGCTTGTGCTGTTATATTCACTATACTGGACTGTGACATTGAAATATATTTAGTTGTAAACATTACAAACACAGTTTCAGTAAAGGAGAATCAATTTCAATATTATTGGTTTGAATTAGTAGCTGTTCTGAGTTTGTTACATAAATATACGACAGTAAGGTTTAACTTTACTAAAATAGATTTTTAAATAAAACTACATGTTTGACTTTTTTTATTCTTATTTATTTAAACTTTATTAAAACAGGAAAACCTTGTTGAGAAAAATCCAATTCAACAAGCTTAATGTCATAATGACAGCTTTGGACTCACTCCCCCCCCCCCCCCCCCCCCCCCCCCACACACACACACACACATACACCTGAGCACCCACTTCTTTGTCCTTCTTCTTCATTTGTCTGTTTTCTGTTATTTTATTTTATTTGTTTGTGTTTTTTTGAAAGGCTCTATATAAATCCAAGATATTATTATTATAATTATTATTATTCTCGATTATTATAATTTGACACGTTGAAAACATCTCTTGTTCAGTTTCTGAACACAGTGAAACCTTTCCTCATTTTATGTCCGTTCATTCAAAGCGAATGGAAAACACCCAAAGGTGCAAAATACATCAACAGACAAACAAAATCCAAAATTACGACTGAGTTCAATCAACTCCTCGTAAAGACATTCTTTACACAAATCCAACAAACTTTAGAGTCACTGCAGAGTTGTTCTATCGGAGGGATTTTACATTCCTTTTTTAAGTATTCATCTATTTTACATAAACTCAATTTAACACCTTTCATCAAAGTCAGTAGAAAACCCTTAATGGGATGTTTTATGACAATTTTAGCGTGTGTGAATGTGTGATCATTTGTGAGCTTTGTGTCTTCTTACTATATTCACACTGCTGGCAACAAAATTGTACAATAATAATAGTTTGAAATTGAGTCGTACAGTCAAAGTAGAGATACATTTTACTGGTTAACATTTATTAATATGCTATGATTGTTTGTTTAAGGTGTCAGTGGAAGAAATGGTCACGAAGAAGGAACAAATTGCAGAAGCATTGAGAGCCAGCCAGATGATGCTGAACAAACACAATGACAAGTAAGTCAAGCTACTGTTGACCCGCTCTGCACAAGACGTTGTCCACCTTGAACATCCTCAGGCTCATCCTTTGTGTCTTTGTGTCTCACAGGATGACAGAAGAGGAAAGAGAAAAGGCCCAGGAGCAGCTGAAGGCATTGAATCAGGCGTACAGTGAACTCTCCCAACATTGTTCAGATCAGACGTCCTCTGCAGAAGAGGTTGGGCTCTAGGCTGTTTCTTCTACTGAGTGGTTTGCATTTCTGTCCTGTAATGTGTTATGAAACAGTGCCACCTGATGTTCGGCTGCATGACTAACCTTTTTTCCTTCTCTCCAGTACAGTTTGAACAACTGTCTTTTGCATCTCTCTCTCTCTCTCCCTCTCTCTCTCTCTTTATACTCAATGATGAGGGACAGAAAACAAGATTAAGGAAATCTGAGTATGCTGTGAACATGCTTTGCTGCACCCGGCTTTGGTCTGACAGTCACCATTATTAATGTTTTCAACCTTAAACATACACAGTAAATCAGATTGGACGCCGAGCCATTTGCCCACAGTGTGTGATTTAACTAACAAACTTCTTTTTGCAAGATGCTGGAAACTGCATTCCCTGATGCATGATAGCTTTATATGTCACACTCCTGTTGCAACCATGAAGCAGAATTGCACCCTTTTAACATGTCTACTTTTGTCTGCTGGTGAGTTTATATTTTGTCTTGTTTTGAATACTTCAAATCAAAATTCATATACTGTACATACAGATTATGGTAACAAAATCACTTCAGTAATTTGTGACATTTTCCTTTTTACATTAGGATTCTAACTCCAGTGATGCTAGGCTTGTAACTGTACCCACGAGTGGCCGGGTGGATGACATGCCTGGAGTTTCCCTCCCAAAGACTGAGACCTCCAACCTCTTTAAGTCCGACCAGCCTATCTGTCTGAACTCTGCCGATGCTTTCAAACAACATGAGAATCATAAATCCATCCTGAACCATTCCCCAAAGTTGAATGAAGCAAGCAAGTGCATACAGGGTTCACACGTCACTTCTGTGTCTCTCTCTGATATAACATCAGCGAGGGAAGGGGCCACATTTAAAGACCCGATCATTAAACTGATAGATATCAAACAAGTCAGTGATGGAGTGAAGGTGTGCTACACCGGGGACACACTGTCCCTGGAGGGGGCGTTTCAGTCCGGTATAATACCTGCCTCTGTCTACATAGAGATTCTTCAGAAGCAAAAGAGCTGTCAGGATATGATGGATTTTAGCTCTACTGGAGATAAGACACCCCTAGATGTGCAGGAGGTTGAGGCTAGGGAAGTCAATAGTCTGATATTAAATTGCCTCAGCAGAAATAAATCACTGACACCAGGAAGAGATATTCACACCCTCAGCTCTTCAGGTGATGGTTCAAGTGATCGGGAGAACGTGTCAAAGCCGTTGGGTGCTGAGGTGGATGTAGCTGACTTCAAAGAAAGTCAAAATATGCCAGAGGATGTTATGGGTAGTATATCAAACCTCCAGAATTCTGACAGATTAAAGGTGGATGCAGCCGTTCAGTGCGATATGATGAGCTCCAGCAGCACACTCATTGTCCTCAGAAATCAGCAGTTTGTTGGGCTTGTGTTGCCTCCCTTTGGGGAAAACAAAACCGTGTCTGAATCATTCCTGCGTAATCAAGAACAAATCACCACAGACGAGTTTACAAGCAGATTGTTTAGTAATCGGAGCAAAATAGCAGCTTTTTACATTCCAGAAAACTCCGAGGTGTTTGATATCCCCTCTGCTGTCCAGAATGGTTTTATCGACAACTTTACAGCGGAGATTTTGAAATCTATAGAAATCCCTGATGTGTTTCCTAATGTGGATGAACTTAATGAGAAGTTTTCATCTTGGCTGATGTATAAAAAACTCACACTCGATGGATGCTGTCATGCAGCAGATTTTTCAAGTGTAGAAAACATCCCTACTACAGCTGAGGCGAAGCAGCTGTTCATCTCCTACCTAATGTTGAACAGTTACATCGACCCAAACACAGGACAGAGGGTTCTTATACTCGATACACAGCTCAGTAAGATGGTTCAAATCTTTCTCCAGGATTCAACATTTTCTGAAAACATTGAGAAAAAATGTAACCTCTTTGACTTTAAATGTTGGCGGTCAATCAGAAGTGGTCGGTTTGGAGATCCCGCTGCACATAAATGAGGAAACAGAGGAGATAATGAAATGTACACAAGACACATTTGCTCCTCCTTATCTCGTCTCCTCTATAAATGGAAGAATTTCATTTGAAGAAAAAATATATGCAAATGACGAGGCGCTAAAACAGCATCCTCTCAAAGATTTTTTAGTTAGTAGAGACACTGATATGGAAAACACAGAGCCTGAAGAAGCAGAGAAAAGCTTGTATCAAAGCTGGACGAAGCCAGGTGAATCTGCAGAGAGACTTTTTGAAAATACTTTACAACATGACAGTGTTGGAGCTGACTGTGAAGGTGTTGAAGTTCCTACACCTCCAGACATGTCAGACCCTGTTAGCTCATCCTCATTAGGGATGTTTGACTATGAAATGACTGTGGAATCCTTCCATCAAACAATTACCTACACCCATGATGCTGACTCACTTTGCAGTGAATCAGAGAAAGTAGATTTTAGCCAAGCTGAGTTTTTGGACTTTTTGGAGGCTGAAAATGAGCAAGACTATGTCGTTCATATTCTAAAAGCAGAAATAGAGGAAGTGTCTGTTGTAGATGTCACCTCTGGGAGACATAAACTAGCGGAACTGGAAGAAGCTCCCAGTGAGGGCCTGGTTGAAGAGACGGAGTCAGATGAAGAAGACATTATTGTAGAAGATGAGGAGAGTTTTGATTCAATACAGGCAGAGTCAGATGTATGCATATCCTCAAATACACTTCTTTGCGTGGGTAAAGAGAAGAACCTTTTGGGGTCAAGTGACACCAATAGTATCAGTGAGTCATTGAAGTCAGAATTGGACGAAGATGACCGCAAAACAAGCATTTATCCAGAAGAGAACAGTGCTCCATTCATTCCTGATGATCACAATCTGGGCTCTAACATTATTAATGAAGCTGAAAGCACACCGGAGCCGGTTGAGAGGAAGGTTGCTGTCATTGTGCTTAATCTGACCAATCAGGAAGCTAATAACAAAGAGATGGAGAGTGAGAATAGAGATGCAGAGGTAGATTGGGAGGCAGCAGGAAACGCAGATAAGATGAGTAATTCTCCACATCTTCCCCCTCCCTCGGTTGGTGCTCATGAGTCTGTGATGATCTCACCCTCGTTGTGGAGTCAGGTTACTGATGAGTGTGTTCATCACACTGAGGGAGAGCATTTACCGGCTGAAGGCAATGACTCACAGCGTGTAATCAATCTGATGGACACAGCTGATGAATCAAATGCTGTGATAAAAAACTCTGCTCCAGCTACACAGTCACGTCCAGCTAGTCTGACTGACAGGATTAGTTCTGAAGCTCAATATTCTGCATCTGCTAACCCGTCTGAATCTGACATTTCTTCCTTTGATAATGAGTGTTTCATTGTTGGATATGATGTCGAAATGGGAAACCAGACAATACGTAAAAGCGAATTAGACATTCCTTCATCACATCGCAATGTATTGTTCGGGGAAATAAAAATTGAGAACGACACATGTACAGTTCGGTCACCTTTGGACACTGAGCCAACTTTAAGTAGAGATTACTCATCGCTCAGGGATCTGGATGAAAGTGCAGTCACTTCTGTCTCCAGGGGTAATTGTAACAATGATGACAACATTACAAAAGATGGCAGCAGAATAGCATTACCTCAGCAGGCAGCACTTCATTCAGAAAGTGAATTTAGTGTTGAAACTGAACCACAATGTTCTCATAATGGTCTAGGTATGTTTGATGGTGGGAGATCTCCTCAGTCACCTGTTGTTTTTGATGAAGTGGCTTCAACCGATACAACCAGTCTTAAGTGTTTTAATGTACAGGATTCAGAAGATTACACTCTTTTGTCAGGTTCACAGCACAGTGCTACACGTGACATTGAGATAAGCCCACACAATCTTTCCCAAGAGAGGCAACACAGGGACATGTTTCCAGATTCCAGTGATACGAATCAGATCTCTTTGTCAATAAATACACAAATGGCAAAGACAGAAGATATACTAAATGCAGATATCGGTGCAGAAGTCTCAGAGATGAATCCAGGAATGTCTGAAAGTATAATGGGTATAGGATTAGGATCTGATATTCAATCAAAGGAAATAAGATCAGATCAATGTGCTGCTGAGCATCATCCGGAAGCTACTGATGTCCTGTCAGAGATCTGCAGTACATCTTCAGCTCCATCTGTGTTTTCTGAGGCTGTTAGGACACATTCAGATGACCCGGAGGTATTGATTGAAAAGATTAATGTCAGTGATTTGCAAAAGGCACAAACTCAAGACAGCACTATTTCTATAATTGCAGATACTCCACAAAATTTAGACAAAGAGAGAGACACATTGCATGGACTTATAGAGAGCGCTCAACCAGATCTCCTCATGGACTTGCTGAAGCAAAATGCCCCCAATGGAAACAACAAAGAAGGCGGAAGCTCAGAACTGATAATGCAGGAGGACAAAGTCAGTGAGAAGACAGAAAAGTCTGAGGCTCCAAACATCCAGCTGCAGCTGCTGGAGGTTCTTAAGTCTGTTTCTTCGAGCCAAGACCTGTCAATGCTTCAGGAAGTGATGGACACACTGAACACTGCTCTGGGGGGGGATTCTCAGGAGGAGCGGAGGCACATACTGGAGAGCATCAAGGAGGAGAGCTCAGGGGGAGAAGATGAGGGATCAGAAGAGGGTGATTGTCAGTCTGCTGCAACTAGTCACCAATCATCTCCTCAGTCGCCTGTCCAATCACAAACCTGCAAAGTAGAGGAAGTCAAAAACAAGGTAGATTTGATATTGTTGATGTTAACCACTCCTTTAGTTTTTGATATAAGAAACATATGCTTTACTATTGTTTTGACTTTTCCTCTCCAACAGCTGTACTCAATCCAGGATTACTTGGAGTGTGTGGGGAGACTTCAGGATCACGCTGATGTTTTAGATGATGTCGGAAATGACCTTTTAACCCAGGCTCCTGTAGGTAACCACATGGAAGAACTGCAGATCCAGATAGATGAATGTCAGGTTAGAAATAAACCACTTAATCACGTTTTTCTTCGTAAAACATACTGTCACATGCTATCATAATGCATTCTCAATTTTTTATTTATGTACATCTATATGTATGCATACGATTTGTTCTTTTTATCCAGTCTCTGGAGTCGCAGCTTTCTAGACTGGCTGGTGTCCTGACAGCTGATTTGGAGAAAGCCAAACAGCTCATGAATTCTGCTGATGAGGGCGTTCCCATACAGATCCAACAAGATTTGGCCTCCACATATCTGGAGCTAGAGCCTAATTTTATGGCTGTTTCACAGATGTGTACAGACAGGGGTCACTCCCTAATTCAAGCAATGGAAGCAGGAAAGGTAAGTGTTCATTGCTGGTGATTAACATAAAATGATGCAACAGATGAATCAGCTATTAATACTGTAAATGTGATTTTAGGTACATTTGGAATCAACTTACCAGAAACATCTCAGTGATCTTAAGGAGTTAGCAGACATCGTCAAACACAGCTCTGAGATGAATGACAGGGATTTGAACACATGTGATGTGGAGACACTGAAACATTTGATTCAACAGAACAGGGTATCTTTAAAATCCCATTTTAAAAAAGTCAGTTTGTTCACTTACAAACCAGAACAACATCCTCAGCATATTTCTGTCTTCTCTTCCAGGACATTGAGAGCTATCTGCAAAAAGAAGCTAGACTCAAGTTAGAGGATATCACATTCGAAATCCAGTGCTTTATTTCTGAGCATGCTCAGTTCCTGAGTCCGGCTCAGAGCAGCTACCTCCTAAAGTTCCTCAGCAGCACTCAGAGAGCATTCAGGGAACAGACTGACAGACTTCTTACCCAGAGGAGCGACCTAGAGGTCCTTCTGGACACCTGGGAGAAAGAGAACCAGCAGAAGGTTTGCCTGCGGATATACTAACAGATGTTTCCTTAAAAAAGCAATCCTTACAGTGCATGTAGAGTGGGCTGTACAGGCCATGTTATGAGTCAGATTTAAGCATTGCTGTTGTAGCATGAAGTGTGGATAAGAGTAAAACGTACATCAATTCAAACTGAGGCAGAACATGCAAACATTTTGAGATTAGCAAAAATAACTAATTTATGACAAGACATGTTCTTCATCTGAACCTTAGATCAGTCAGTTACAAAAAACAGTGATTTTATTTTGTAAATTCATTCAATATTTGTGTTGATTCTAGTGTTTTTAAATGTATAACTGGACTTTGAAAGTGTCTTTATGATGTATTAAGAAGCATCCAAAGTTTTAATATCTGTATGCTCAAGTGAATTATTGCCTTTTGTTTTCAGGATTCACATCCCGGTTGTTCTCCTTTGAATGCCTTAACAACATTGCATGCTCAAGTGCCTCATCACTCCTGCAGACTAACCTTTGTGCTGATTGTATCCTACAGGCCTTCAAGACACCAGTGAACAAGTATTTGCAGGCAATAAAGCTTCTTTGTTGGAACACTTTCACCCACAGAAAATCCAATAACAAGCTGGACTGAATGTCCCCTTTAAAAGACCAAAGTGGCATTTGGCAAAAAAGCATGTTCACAGCATATTAGGGTTTCCACACGCTTGTGATAAAAGGAATTATTGTCTTTTGCATGTTTCCTTTATATGCTTGAATTGTTTCTTCAACCTTGTTTTGTCTTTTGTGTTCTCTAAAAGTGATTGGGATGGGTTTTCAGAGTTTGTTGTAAGTTTTTTATTTGGTGCAAATGTAAATCTTCTTTTTTTTGTTGAGTATTTACTCTTTTATTTTCATCTTGATTAACAGTCCTTACAGGAGAAACACAAGGAATTCACAGAGAAGTTGGAGGAAGTGTGTGATAATCTCACCCTGACAGAAAACCACCTGATTGGTCACCAGCAACAGGCTGAACATGCTGCGAGCGTCACAGACCTACAGCAGTACCAACAGGAACATCAGGTTTGAAATAATAACCCTCCTTTTTGCACAGTATGTTTCTAAGTATGTTATCATCAGTTTAGATCCGTCTTGACCACACACTTCCTCTGTTTGTTCTTAAGAATCTGCAAAAAGATGTGTTGACGAACGCCAGTGCCTTAAATGAAGTCATCACCAGTACCAAAAAATTTCTGGAGGAAAACCGCAACAAACTGACGGCGGATGAAATAGTCACCATTGAGAGCAAGTTAGAAGAAGCTAAAAGCAAAGCAAAGGTCATCAACCAGCGGGCCGAGGAGTCCAGGAAAGATTTGGAGAAGGTTGTTACCACGGCTATAAAACAGGAGAGTGAAAAGGTCAGTTTAAATTAGCTTTACACGTATTGTATCTGGAAAATACGAAACACATCAGATCTAACATGCAGTGTAATAATCATAATGCTAAAATGTAGGTATGATAATATTTATAAAGTCCTCTATTCAGTATCTTGTTGTCCGTCCATCTCTTCAGGCTGCAGCTGTTGAGCGTCTTGAAGAAAGTAAGAACAAAATCGAGGGTCTCCTGGACTGGATATCAAACATAGGGAATCAAAACGAGAACGGTCTGGATCAAACTGACCATATAAGTAAAGAGAACGGAAACCTGCCTGAAGAAACCTCAGCTAAGGGACTGTTAGGAGACGATGACGATGCCAATGGAAACGCATTACAGACCTCTGAAAAGGACGTTGACGGAGAGACCAGTGACAAGAAAGACGCCTCTCTGGATCTCGATAAGCAATATGACAGAGTCAAGGTACAGTATAGCTTGGTTGTGAGAATGTTAAAGTTTGTCCAGGATTTATTTCTTACAAGGACTCTCTTTCTCATCAGTGCATTAATAAAAATCCCAGGGAATTACCTCAGACAGATCATCACAGTTTAATATAAAGTTGAAAGACGCAGGTTGTGATTAAATATGAGATATAACGTGAAATAACTAGACATGTCAAAGGCCACACTGCCAAAAGAAAACACCCAAATAATATTTTGTTTGACATTTAGAAAATTCAAAACTCAACTCAAGTGTTATCCGGAAAATTTGTGGTTAGGAGAATTTAATTAGAAGTTTTTAAAAAAGAAAGGGGAATGAAATCGTAGCGTAGATACTGCAGCTTTTAAAACCAGTGAAAACAAATTGTTGTATAACTTGGATTTTTATTTAGGTGGATTCCTAACAAAATGACTGCAATATGTGTTGCTATTGTATCCTGAAGACTTTGTTCTTCCCACAGGCCCGTCATCAGGAGATCCTGTCCCAGCAGCAGGATCTGATCATGGCCACACAATCAGCTCAGGCTCTCCTTGACAAACAAGCGGACGTGCTGTCTCCGCAGGAGAAGGAGAAACTCCAGAAGAACATCCAGGAACTGAAGGGGCGCTACGACACCTCGCTGACGCAGGCTGAACAGCAGATGAAGCAGGTGCAGTGTGTGCAGGAGGAGCTGAAGAAGTTCCAGGATGACACTGAGGAGTTTGAGGTCTGGTTGGACCAGGCGGAGGGTGAAGTGGAAGAGCTGGGAGCCCCTGCTAGTTCTCTAAATATCCTTTCTGATAAACTCCTGCGACAGAAAAGCTTCTCAGAAGATGTGATCTCGCACAAAGGAGACCTTCGCTTTATCACCATTTCAGGACAGAAAGTTCTGGATGTGGCTAAAGCTTGTGGACTAAACGACCCTGCAGCTAAAAATGCTCAGCTGCAAGTGGATACTTCAGGAACCTGTTCTGCTGTCAAGGATAAGTTGGATTCAGCAGCCAGCAGATACAAAACACTCCATTCAAAGGTATTTATTTTGACAGAAAGGTTGCAAGGGCTTGATCTTGCCACTAGGTGGGAGCATTGTCTTCAATGAAAAGCTGTGTAATGCCTCATTAAGATGTCATACTTCCTATCTTATCATACATGAAGTTTCATTTAATTTCCTTTCTTTCAGTGCAATCAACTTGGCAACAACCTCAAAGACGTGGTGGACAAATACAAGAAATATGACGAGTCGAGCGCTGGTCTTTTGACGTGGCTCAACAGCTCAGAGGAGGAGGCGAGAAAGCAGCAATCAGAGGCCATTGCAGCTGATCCACAAACGCTACAGAAACAGCTGGAAGACACCAAGGCAAGAGAAACAGAAAGCCAGGGCTGTGGTGGTTAGGCTCGGTGTCAAGTGAAACTGAAGAAAAATCTGATTCATCTCAGATTTTGGCCTTCTTACATTTTAAATCATTCTCTTTCAATCTTAAAGTGTACAGGAGTTGTATGAAAATGCCTCTAAACATTGCATTATATTCCGATGCAAATTGTTTTTGTGCAGGGATAGTATAAAAAGACCGGCGTTCATCCTTGACTGAGCCTAACTTTGTTCTTACTACAACTCTCATAAACTCAGATTGAATTTAAAGGGATGTTCTGTGATGAATGATCTAGTTAGAGATTAAAATAATCGCTTTTGTTTTTTAGAATGAACACATCCAGCATTTAGCGTATTTACTTTGATAGAGGGCCATGGCACAGCAGACCTGTCTTACCATATACAGTGTTTCCACTGACTGAAGTACAGCGTGGCTATTTATAGCTCTCTGTTCAGATTCAAATCCACATGTGAATAGTTTAACTCTGGTTATTTGTGCCTGCATACTCTTGCAGGGGGATAAGAAACTCAGCTGTCTCTGTCAAAGCTTTGGCTGCAGTTAGCTCAAACATTTCTCTGTAGGGAGGTAGTGACTTACAGCATAGATATGCCCAGATAAAAGGCGCCTGAAGGCCTACTATGGAGCACTATGCTTTTGACCTCGGCAGGCAGTTATATCAAACTATATCTGAGGAATGACTCAATATTTCCACAGATAATGTTCAGGCTTTCTTGCACATCTTTACTCCAATGTTTCTATTTTCAATCTAGCATCCTGGCAAAAATACAATCAGTACGATACAGTGTGAACATAAGCAGAGGATATCCTTTAATATGCAAACAGTTTCATTGTCTCATCCCTCTTCTTACTCTTTGATCCACAGGCCCTGCAGGGTCAGATGACGGGACATCAGACGGGTATTGACACACTTCGCAAAACAGCTGAGTCTTTGATAACTTCTGAAGGAGACCTGCTGAGCAACTCAGATGAGATCCAGGAGACAGTAGGTGAGTGAGAAACTAAATGAGGTATCTGACAGTGCAACATGTACATAATATCTGAGAGTGAAAACAATTTTATGACAGCAGTTGTTTTCACAAATGCACTGGGTAGACAGCCTGCTCATGAGATCTTCCTGAGTTGCATATTCACACATGTCACTCACAATGTTAAGTTTTCCCTGCTGGACAGAAACAATGCTACATGTAATTGAACGTATTCACAGTATCAAGGGAGGACTATAAAAGAACATACTCAAGTCGTGAGCTTCATAACATCCATGACAACTGCACTGGCTGCTCACTGTGACACAAACACCATCACTCTCACCCGCTCGATTGTGGTGAATTTTCCTGACTTAACCTGCTGGCTCAAACCGTAATCTTACTACCACTGACAGGAAATGTTTGTTAAAGCCGGGGTGAAACATTTTGGGGACATTTTCTTTTGAGTATGTTTTAATTCTGTCTGGTCAACCTTTTATTGACGCTCTGTTGAAGGGATAAGAGTGTTGGTCTTTAGATATGCAGGTTTAAGGATGCCAAAGTTTGAAAGAACTCCTTTTGAAATTAAATATTTAAAAGTACGGCTCAAAGTTTATAAATCATGAAGCCCTGGAAGATGTCAGTGTTGCAGTTTGGTTCATAAGCAAGCAGACTGTTTCTTGGTATCTACCTTTTGAAAATGTACACGAGTAATCAGAGTTGAAAATAGCTTTTGGAGAGTCTCATTTTTATTTCCATTGGCTCACTCTGAAAAATGCTTTTACGCCTAAGCTCTGTGATTATAATCTTCTGTCACTTGCTTTGCTTTTTTTTCATAATGAGCCCAAGACAATGAGAAATCAAAGCTTTCTAAAAATGACGTGATGTTTTTCCATTCATTGCAGATGACATAGTTGAGCGCTATGACAACTTGTCCAAGTCTGTAAGTGACCGCAATGAGAAACTGCAGATCACCCTGACTCGCTCCATGAGTGTCCAAGACGGTTTGGACGAGATGATCGGATGGATGGAGGGCGTGGAGGCCAGTGTGAAGGAGACAGGAACAATTCCTCTGGACTCTGCATCCCTAGGAGACATCCTCAGCAAAGAAGCAGTATGTATTCATTTTAAGCAGGCCAATAACAATCAACAATGTCTTTGATTTTACTCTTTACATGGTTTATTATTAGCTCCATAATCAGCTTCAAATTCACTTTATAAAGATGTTTAAGTTGCTGTTGTCCATCCTTGTTTTTTTAAGGCCTTAGAGCAGGACATAGCAAGTCGACAGAGCAGCATCTCAACCATGAAAGCCAAAGTGAAGAAGTTTGTGGAGACAGCAGATCCGTCTGCTGCTGCCCTCCTGCAGTCTAAGATGGATGCTCTCTCCCAGCGCTTCACGGACGCCTGTGACAAGCATAAGCAGAAAGTCACACAGCTTGAGAAGCTGAAGGATAAGGTGGACCAGTTTGAGGAGGTTGCAGATAAAGTGCAGCAGTTTGTTGTGAAGCGTACACAAGCTCTGAATGAGACGGACGGGCCAGGGAAAACCTTTGATGAAGTGTCTCAGCTAATGCAGGTAACAACACTGCTGAGGCTTAGTTATGACCTTTTAAGGATACAATTGTTGTGTTTCAGTGTTCATTTTCAAAATAACTGATTGATATACATTTACTGTAGAATACCAAAGCTGAGATGGCAGAGCATGCCAGTGATTTGGAGAAGCTGCAGACGCTTTCCAAGGAGCTTTCTGAAATCAGCTCTGATGAGAACAAATCCCAGATCCAGAACAGGATGGACAATCTCTCAAATACTTTCAACACCTTCAAAGACACTGTCAAAGAAAAGTAAGTTTGGATGAGGGAATAAAAAGGTCTTGTTTTCCCCATTTAAAGTATTCATTATAACCCTTCTCCCTAACATTAATGTTTGCGTAGTGTTAGTAATGCACACATGGATGAACTGTTTAACTGATCCTTGTTCCAGGGAAGAGGAGGTATCGTCCTGTCAGGACCAGCTTGGAGAGTTCAGATCTGCTGCTGGCGCTCTCACAAAGTGGTTAGATGAGACCAATGAGAAAGTACCTGCAGTTCATCCGGGCGTCAGCGTGAAGACTCTGGAGAAGGACCTGCACATTGTAACTGTGAGTCCTGAGATTAATAAAAAAAGTCTTCTGTAAACAGAGACATTGTTATTCCCTGATATATTTTATCTTACTGCACTTTTAAGTGCTGGAACAGAAGTTATTGATGTCATACTTTGCATCTTGCTGAATCGTGGAGTCTCTGTGTTTTGGAATAGATAGATGTAAGTGTGTTTTCATAGACCTCAGTCCTATCCTCCCTTAACTCCCTACTATCCAACCTGCTCGTCTCTGCCAGCTAATGACGGTCACGGATGGACGATTTGTTGAAAGACACGTGGGAGTGAAACACTATGTTGTCAAACAGAAAGACTTTTTTTCTTTGCAAGATTTTACAGACAGGATCAGAGACGTAGACTCCTACTAGGCCTGCACAATGTGAGAAAATATGCTGTGATAAAGGGTTGTCACAATACCAGGATATTAAGATAAGATATGATACTAGTAAAAGACGAACAATGTCTATATCTGTTTCAATACAACAGCAGAAAAGATAGAGACCCAATATTGTCTAGCTTAAGCGTCGGTCAATTGCATTGAAATAGTGTTAAAGAACGGCATTTCTGCTTATTTACATTAAATCATTTTCTTGTTTATTTCTATAAATACCAACCATTCCTATGTGTTTGTCCTGTGATAACAATGAAATCAGGATTAATTGTGTAGCACTAATTCCTACTACAATGTAAAGTGAAAAGAAAAAACTTGGGCCAACTCCACATTTTCCCATGTTTATTACTATTTTAGACATCATCATTCCTTTGCTCTATACATTTTAATTTATCTGTGTGATTGATGTATCATCAGGGATTATTAGATGAATGGACGTCCAAAGACCCTGTTGTCAAAGACCTGAACAGTAAAGGATCGGAGCTCTGCAACCTTATTACCGTCCTCACATCCCCTGCCAAGACAAAGACCCCTAACAAGTCGGGTAAGTACATCAGACCTGACCTCATGTGTTTGAACTACTCAGTGGAATGGGAAGCATGGTGTTTGGGTGGACTTCTAAGAGCTGTATGATCACTAACATTCAGAGATCTATTGCCAAAAATCCTGGCCAGTCTGCCTGTCCTTCATACGAGCTTTGTGTTGTGTCTTTGCATCAGCTCTTACTAATGGTGGTGGTCCAGGAAGCCATTCCTACCTAACCAATAAAGGTAATCAAGTGTGTGTGTTGACGGTGTGCTGGAAATACATGGTCTGTGGTGTGATGTGATGTGTTGGTATACGGCTGTTTTTTCCAAACTCTGCTATGGCTGTAGTGGCTCTTTACATCTTTACAACATCTTTGACAGCATGTTCAGATCCTGAGTGAACCTCAACAAGCTCAGAGGGAATATTATTTCATAATTTTTTATCTGGCTTTTAAAATAAATCTGAACTTAAAGCTTCTGTGAGGAAGTTTTAACTAGTTAGTAAACAGACTGATTCTAATACTGAAGTCTCTCTATGAGCTACAATAGCAAATGAGACCATCAGGGACAAGATTAACAATACCTATAAAGTTATTTTAATGCCTGAATCTGAAGCGACGGGGTAGGTGTCAGTCAAAGGGATGAACTACAGCGTGCACGCTGCCGAAATCTCAATTTACAATTTACAATGTACAGGGCAAAAGATTCACTGCAAGACGGTAGGATATGATTTTTATGTCAAAAAACACTACTTGCACATGTGCAGGACAAAATCTGCGGAGATATGAGATTTGTCCACAGGGGGAACTAAAATCAACACAAACAGAGAGTTCCTCACAGGAGCTCTAAATACAAACACATGCACGGGGACTACAAGTGATATTCTTAGATGTATTCGGTGGACCTCGTGACGGATTAAAATGAACATTCCTACCTATACTTTTTACTTTTTTCCATGACGTTCTTTCCAAGACCAATTGACCAAACTGATCTAAACTGCAGAAAACGTATCTTAAATATTATGTTTAACAGTTTGAATCCAACTGTTTGAATTTGATTATTTTCTTTTTTGATACAACAAAAATATTAAAAACAAATCCTGTGGTCTAACATCAGCTGATGAAACCATAATAAGGCCCCAGAACTGGAAAAGGCTTTCAGCTTTCAACACTGTGTCATTAAAGAGCGAGAGAAATAAAAAGAGATTGTTTGAGATTAACTTAGAAGAGGTTTTTGCATAAGCCAGGTGTCTTCCTTGGATTTGTCCACAGTGATTACTCTTTAAAGGGGCTTGCTATTATTTTGGATTAATTCTAAAAATGACGTTGGTTCCTGTTGCAGAAAGCTTGAGATACCTTCCTCACTCATATTCTGAACATACTGCACCATAAGGCTACAATGATAACCATAACTTGTTGTAACTTTAACCTCATATTTAAAGCTCTGGATACAAACTCCTGCTTATAGAATTATGTTTGATGTCTTCAGAGCTGATGGTTATTCAGCAGAACATATCATATGTCAACGAGGGCTACACGAGCCTCGGGGAAAAGCTGAAGAGTCGAGCAGCAGAGCTGAGTAGTTCAGTGGAGGAGGTGAAAGATGCCCAAAAGGAGACAGAGGACATGATGACGTGGCTGAAGGACATGAAAAAGACCGCAGCCTCATGGAACAGTGCCCCAACTGAGAAAGATTCAGTGAAAACACAGCTTGAACAGCAGAAGGTACTGACGTGTTTTTGCTGCTCATCCAAGATGGACTTTAACAATTGAATTTGATCTGAAAGTGCTCACAGCCCTTCATTACTGTGATCTGCTGTGAAGGAGAGTCTTATGCCATATTGCAAGAAGGGTTTATAAGAATGTGTTTATGTTCCTTTAGGAATGTGAGGATGACATGAAGCAAAAGCGGGAGCAGCTCCAGAAGCTCAGAGAGAAGCTCCTCAACTTGATTAAGACTCACCCAAACTCCCCCGAGGCAGCGAAATGGAAGCAGATGCTTGCAGAAATAGGTATGATCCGAGGTGCTGTCTCCAGATGGCATGATAAATGATGATAAATGATGTTTTATTGGTGTGATAAATCACACCAATAAAAATGTATCTCGTTGCAGCACTGACCTTCCCTTAAAGGCTTTCGCAAAATGTCCTCTATGAGACACTAAGTGTGAGCCTGTACTAGTACCTACTGCCCTCTGCCACCCCATTTAAATTAACACATATGTAGTGCCAAGTCCTGCACAGTGGGAGCTTGGCTAAGAGAACAGTAGGACAGTGGATTGAAAGGTGCTGTTTTGCTGACTCAAGTACACCGTTGTGATTGTTCTGCCCCCCTGTTCAGATGCTGCTTGGGCAGATATCAGCGGCTCCGTAGAGGAGAGGAAGCAGCACCTGGAGCAGTCCAACAAGAACCTGGACGTCTTCCAAACGACTGAGCTGCAGCTTGGTCAGTGGCTTTCAGAAAAGGAGCTGATGATGAGTGTCCTTGGACCCCTCTCGATAGACCCCAACATGCTAAAGATGCAGAAGCAACAAGTTCAGGTAAGCATGGTGCATGTTGTCAGGAACAAGTGTATGCTTGTACATCATTAAAGAAACAGCATTGAGTTGCACCAGCTATGTGTAAGTTCAAAAAGGAAACACTGTAACAAACACTGCTTTCAGAAAAGTGCTTTTAATGAATTTGCAACATGAAGAGAAAATGCTGTTTCTGTGACAATATTTTGGTTGGTTGTTGCGCTCTACTAGTTAAGATGAACCTTACGTCCATGTGGTGCAGCCAAACAATGACACTACTTACTGTAAGCTACAAACTAACCAGCTTACAAGTATGGTTTAGTGTGGACTTTGCACCCCAAATTTAAAACAAAACATAGCTGGTGCAACAGGCCACTTGATTTCTTAAAGGAAATATACTTTTGTTGCCTTATAAAGGAATATTCATACTGACTGACTTTCGCCTCCAGATCCTCCAGAACGAGTTCAAGAGCCGCCAACCTCAATATGAGCGACTCCAGGAAACTGCTACAGCCATCCTGAGCTCATTAGCCAACCAGGACCCCTCAAGTGGGAAGCTGGTGAAGGAGCAGCTTGCTAATGTCTCCCAGAAATGGCAAGGCCTCACGGGACAGCTGGACCAGAGAGACGGCCTAATCGACCAGGCCACGGTGAAGACAGGGCATTTCCAGGAGTTACTGAGGAGTATCAGTCAGACGGCCACCCAGTTGGAGAATCAGCTCACCAACCAGCAGGGCAACAGCACCCAGCCTGATGCTGTGAAGAAGCAGTTAGAGGATGTCCAAAACATCTCTTCTCAACTGAGAGAGGAGAGAAAGAAACTGAAGGAGGCCGAGGCAGTCAACGCAGAGCTTACAGCAATGGTGACCGAGGACTATCTCAAAGCAGACTTAGCCAGGCAGCTGGAGAGTGTCAGCAAACCTTTCAAACAGCTGGAAGAGAAAGCAGGTTCGGCTTTTAACCTAACCTAATAATAAAGTGTTGTAATGTTTGGAAAGACAGGACAATGAGAGAGTCAGAGTTAAATATATATTTGTCCTATGACAACAAGATGGCTAAAGTTTATTAATCACAGTCCCTCTGGCAGAGTATTCAAACAGTCTTGTCAAAGCTCTATTTTTTTAAAATTGTTTTACAACATTTTTTTTTATGATTGTCATGCGGTGTTGCTGCTTTAATTATATTAGAAATGTGAATGAAAAGTAGCCTGCATAGTTCTCCCGCCTGTTGTTGCAGCTTTAAACTCACTTAACATGATTTTTTTCTGTTGCAGCAAACCGGGTCGAGCAGCTCAACTCAACCTTTGCCAGCTCTCAGCAGTTCCACCAGACCTCCAAAGACTTCCACTCATGGCTGGACCAGAAGCTTCAGGATCAGTCTAAGCCCCAGTCCATCTCTTCTAAAGCAGATATTCTGCAAAATACACTAGAGGAGCATAACAGTTTCAAGAAGGCTCTCGGTGAACATGAGGGAGCTTATTCCAACATCATTGGGGAAGGGGAGATGCTTCTGAAGAACACTGAGGGTGCAGAGAAGTTGGCACTTCAAGGGCAGCTTTCTACACTCTCTTCTAACTGGGAGGAGGTAAAGAAGAACTCTGTGGAACAGGCTGACAAACTCCAGACTGCTCTGCAGAGATCTCTGAAGTTTCAGGAGCATGCAGAGAAGCTCAGCTCTTGGATTCAAGAGTGTGAAGCTAGTGAGGGCAAAGTAAAGCTTAACGTTGATCCTGTGGCTGTGGAGAGCTCCATTTCTCAGGTGAAAGCTTTGCTGAAAGATGTAGACAAGCACAGAGGGATGGTGGAGCAGCTCAACACAGCTGCAGATACCCTCCTTGAGGTTGCCAACACAGACACTGATGCTGTCAAAGAGGAGAAGGCTAGCATTAACAAAAGAGTGGACAATGTTGCAGAGGGTCTACAGAGCAAAAGGGAGTCCCTTGAGAAGATCTCACATACTGTTAAGGAATTTAATGATGCTTATAAAGAGGCAAAGGGTCAGCTTGAGGGGGCAAAGAAGCAGGTGGATGCTTATGAATCACAGGGAATGCAGGCACACAGCAACAAGAACCTGACCAACATGAAAGCCCAACATAAAAGTTTAGAGGGAGTGCAGAACCAGGTAGAGCACCTGAAGAGCTTGGCCAAAGACCTAGTGGTAGAGATCCCAGATGCTGATGGAGTGACAGACCTCTTACTGCAAGCAGACAGCGTAGAAAAAGACTACAGCACCCTTAACAAGAAACTAGAGGAGACGTGTCAAGTCCTGGAGGGTAAACTACAGGGAATCGGCCAGTTCCAGAACAGCATCCGTGAGATGTTCACCCGTTTCACAGACCTGGACGATGAGTTGGATAGCATGGCTCCAGTGGATCTCGACTTGGCCACTCTAAAAGAACAGCAGGAGAGCATTCAGAGCTTTGTTACTAAGCTGCAAGAGCTAATGGCCAACACAGCCAATGCTGGAGACACCTGTAAGAAAATGCTAGAGAGTGAAACCTCTCCTGACCTGTTAGGCCTGAAGAGAGACCTGGACGCTCTGAGTAAACAGTGTGGTAAACTGTTGGACCGGGCAAAAGCCAGAGAGGTGCAGGTGCAGAGTACTCTCACCAAACTGGAGGAGCTGTGTGATAAACTCCACCAAGCAGAAGATAAACTTAGTAAGGCTGTCGACAAGGAGGCGTCCCAGGAAGCGGTTGGCATGGAAACAGACGTCATCAACCAACAGCTGGAGGCCTTTAAGGTACGGTGCCAATTCAATACTTTTTTTAAATGCTAGAACAGAGAATTTATTTCAGTTCAAGTGGTTAAATAAAAGGTAATTTAGTTGGACGGTTAACCGTCTGTGAGTTAAGAGAAGACTGGTGTTTATTGTTGGTTACACTCCCACAGCTAGGTGTTTGTTCTGCCCTCTGAGTCTGCCTTCTCACTGTAAACAATAGGACATGGTGCAAGAAAGCTCGAGCCACCCAAGCCCTTACAGAGTGGGGCGTGGTCAGACACAGCTCATTTACATTTAAAGCTACAGACACAGAAACAGCCTGTTCTGAGCAGGGCTGAAATAGAGGGGTTTATAGGCATGATCAAATACAGGATCAGAGTGGAGTAAGAACAAGACACTTCATAGACATGTATGGGGATCTCTTAGACTTATTTAAACTGGTTGAAGTGGAGGAGAATATGGGACCTTTATCTAATCTAATACATTTTGTTTATAAGAATGTTATTAAGTTAGGCATTCAGTTTTTAAAGCATCAAAGTCAAACATTTATTTATCTTGAGAAAAGAACAGTGTGACAAATGTCCTCTTTCTATTCAAACATGCAGTTACTGTTAAATGCTTTTTTTAAATTACTGTAATTATAGATTAAACTAGGCTCAAGTTAAATTGGCTCCTGGATTTCGCATATTATTTCAAAATATTTACATTCTTATCATTGCATGAATAACAATTAGGCATTTAAATGCTGCCTTGCATTGGGGCAGATTACCATCCTGCTCTTCACTGCTCCACACACAGCAATCCTCCAGGGACTGCCGCTCTATTGAGGGCATCTGGTGTTAACAAAGAGCTTCAGCCCATATGCAGTGATGGTGCGGGAGGGATGAACCATCGCAGCCAGGTGGTCACCAGCAGGGTGTCACTTGATTCAATGGTCTCAATAATGAAGCCAGGCCAAAGTCCTGATCTCTTAACATCGATAGTGTTGTTCTTTAACATGCGAGAGCTCAACGCCTGACGTTATCTCTGGCTCTAAGCTTGGAGTGGCCTGATATTTATTCAGTTAATTCAATGCAGACACCAGTGAGAGAAGTGATGGGCAGTGTCATTTTAATGTCATTAAACCCAGTTTTATTTTGCACTCTGCTTGGTTATCATTTATACTAACAGTGATGAGTACGTTTGGGAAATGTAGTTTGATAAGAGCTCAAAATTGGTACTCATTGGTATAAAAGTGTTATTTCGATGGTAAAGACCACCTACATGTGACGTGCAACAAAAAGTACAGCAGTGCGCTCAAATGTTGTAAACACACTGCAAAGTTTGGCTCACTATTTCATTCAGTCACTGGGATTATAGTTAATAAAGCTAAATGAAGCCTGATAGTTGGTATGAAGAAGCTGCTTTGTAATTCTGTGTCTCTGAAAATGTTTACTTGTAAAAACTTAGCTTTACTGACGAAAGCAGCCCAACACACAGCTTCTCTATTGTCTTTATAATCTGTTTTAAGCATGATACTCTTTATGTTGCCTTTAAAATCATGGACGCCTTTGTTGGTGTCAATGAGGGATAAATCAAGAGGCAGCCATTAGCAAGATTTACAGACAGATGCAAAATATTTTAAAAGCCTGTAAATTCCTGTGGAGGTTTCCAAAAGAGGATTAACCTATATTACGAGGTGAAATTAGGAAATACTTGGAACATAATGTAAACAGCCGTGCATAGGCGAATGACACAGATCTGGCCTAAGATGTAGGTCAGAGGATTTTTTTTTTCAATTAAGGGGGTGCGTAGGAGGGTTACACAAACCTCCACTTGTGTTACATGGATTAAAATATCATTGGGGTGTCTGAGGTGGGGGTTGGGGGTGTCAGTTTGGTTTTAAAGGCCTGCAGGGTAACTATTAAGGAAAGTGATTGATTCAGATTGTTGCTGAGCAGCGTTGTCATGGTGCATGTTTCTTTACCCCCTCTTTGTCCTGTGGCGGCTCTGGGTTGAGAGGGCACACAGCCTCAGCTGCTGGTGGAAACTCCCCTCTGGAGCCTCAGGAGGAGATGTATCAAAAACAGCAAAGTGATGATAGAAACTTGAAACTTCTTTATTCAATTGAAGCGTTAAAACCTCACATGATTCTGTCAATTTTTTTTATTTTCATGTGATCTGGTTCTGAAGTGGGCTTCACTGGCAGCCGGGGGAGAAAGTAATAAACAGAGAAAGACAGCGCCCGGGGTTCGTCTCTTTCATGTGCTGTTACCATTTTAGGTTAAGATTTGAAAGAGACACGCCTGACTTCATGTGTTTACTCTCGTTTTTCACATGAGTTTTGTAGGAGCTGGACTGAGGGAAACTGGCGTATGTAGATGTCTATGTGCACCTTAAAGGGGAGTTTTAGTGACTCAACACTACTGGGGGTTTGGCGTGGGTGTCTTTTCTCTCCTTACAGACATTACATCATCAGTGTCTCTTGCAGTTCAGAAAGGAATTTCTTCCAAATGAATCACACTGTAGCTAACCTGGTTCATTGACGTTGATGAGGAAAAAAGTGTCACTGTGGCCACACGGTGTTGCTTACTCACTGCCACTTAGCAATGATACACTCTTCTTAAAGTGTAAACATGTAACTCCTCTGGGTCAGGAAGGGTACACTTTGTTCTTTAACTATTATGCAAAGTTTTTCAAGATTTCTAGAAGCATAGAAATATTTTATTTTTACAATGCAGACCTTTATGTAAATCTTTAAAACAGCCCTTAACTGAAACTTCATTAAACAACACTTAACTCCTGCAACACATGAAAACCTTCTTAAAGCAGTTGAATGTAACGCTGCGTTTTTTACAAGCGGCAACCTCCGGTCTTGAAAAATGAAGACCGGAGGCCTCAGCTCAAGCTCTCAGCCTGTCGTCAGGTTGACTGAAAGTTCGGGTGAGACAGCATTTCCAGCATGGCGGCTGCTGCCGACGAGCCTCCAGAGCCCCCTGCAGTAACAGATGGCTGACGTCACTCAGGCTTCTTCATTAATATTTACAGTCTATGGCTCTTCATATTGTAGTACATTACAACATTGTAGTATGCTTGGTTTGCTATGTAGCAACTGAACCAGAACTCTCTTAAAGCTCCTGTCAGGAATATTTGGTGGACAAATCGATAAGTGTCATCTCTTTGTTGATCTTGTCCTGTACGTTTTTAACGACTGTTTCCTGATGATAGATCTCCTCCTGCTGTCTTTTAGGAGTCGGTCGTTATCACTCACTGTGAATCTTTGCTTTGGAAAATGTAAACAAAGGTTGTTTCTGCTGTAACCGACTTTGTCTGACAACTACCAGGCAGCAGTGGTTACAGGCATTTAGAATAACTATATAGAAATGATCAGTATTGTCTTTGATCATCTTGTGTGCTTTCTTAGGTCATTTAGAGGCATCAGTATTCATTTCACTGTTGCATAACCTACTGAAAACTCCACACAGGAGCTTTAAACAGTAACAAACATTAATCCATTTGTGCCGTCATGCAAATACTTTTAATGAAGAATGCAGAAAGCTGACCTACAAATGCATTTACCTCATACAATTTACAGCTTGAACAAACATTAAGAACGACAGCAGAAGATCTTATTTAAAGATGATACTATTTCTCACTGGTGAGATTTGATCATGCTTAGTGATGTCCTATAGAGAGTCCATGTTCCTCCCACTGTCTCACTCAAGTTTGGCTCGTAGTTGCGGCTGCACTGTTTAGAAACTCCTCTGTACCTGATTGTTTGGAGAGGGTGACAAGTGTTGAACTCATAAGGGTTATTTTTAGTCCTTGGATTGGAAAAAGTGTCCTCTTTTCACCCTTTAACTTTTGGTCTGAATGGTAGTTACCAATTTATTTGAAGTTCACAAAGTCAAGGAGTAAAATGGGGTTTTGGAGAGAAAGGGACCTGCTGCAGCCAGTGAATCACAAGAGGAATAATTTGTTTTAATTCATTCAAGCGCCTGAATATTTAAAAAGCATACAAGACTCAGTGACTTATAATCCTTTATGTGACATGTCCCACCATGTCTTAAATGCTTATTTATCTCTGCCAGCATCCTCTTTCCGTCTCCTTGCATGCATGCAAGAAGCTACTGGGGTGAAGACTTTCCAGGAAACAAAAATAAATTCCTTTCATTATCCCCTCTATCCTCTTTTCTTGTCCCATACCCCGGTCACTGGACATAAAAAGCGCCTTCATGCACTTGGCAGAGCTTTCGGTGTTAAATTACCTGGGACCTGTGCCTCCCTCAGCATTCCTCAGTAATTAAGAATATCTGCAGGGTCCACAGCAACCGTCCATGAGAGGAAAACAGAGGGCAGGGAGAGGAAAAAAGGGAAAAAACGTGTATCTATTTCAGCATAGTGTGATGTCATCAAAGTGGGAGCTGCTGCTGCCTGTTGGTCTAAGTTTTTACGTGAAGTAGAAAAAGCTGGTGCGTATCTTTTCCCCTCCCCGTCCCCTTAGTCACTCGAAAAAAAAGAAGAAAGAAAGAGGAAAAGTCAGTGGTTATGTCAGAATGCAGGAGACGGCTTAGAAGTGAAGTCATATGGGCCATGCTGACATAAGGGGGAATTAGAAAGGGGGGGGGGGAGGGTCATGTGTCCACCAATCAACATGTGACGGAGCGGCTCTGAGCACAAATGGAGTTGTGGCAGATGTTGTCTGAATAATGAGCGGGGGCGGGGCATGAAACCCTCTGCCAGGAGGGTGTCTGTCATTGCAAAGGAGCGATGAGAGAGAAAGGGCAGGCTTTTTTTTTTGTTTATCCACGAGTACCAGCTCTCCTCAGAACTGCCCACAGTTTTTGCTCGAGCCTGCTGGATTTGTCTGTGGATATTTTCACTTTTGCACTGAAGATTTGTACTTTTTATCGTGTGGATGCTGTGAGGACTTCAGGGAGAAAGAAGCACTTTGGACCACAGAAATAGTGATTAAGTTTGGGCAATGCACTGAGTGGAGCCCGAGGAGTATTTTTGGGTGGCTGTATTTAAAGAGTGGATTATCATTCCTACTGTGGAGCATAAAGCTGCTAGAGGACCGAGCGTGGTTTGGGATTTTTTATATTGTTTGACATGTTTTTATTTTTAGAGACTTTTTATTTATTTATCTAGATCAACTTTATTTTGTTTATAATTTTTTTAAAGAAGCACCTTCAGATTTATTTTTTAAACATATGTAGGAACATTTTGTATTTATCTTTCCTTTTAAGAAATGTAATTTCTTAAAACACAGTTAGTTTTCATCCTGTGCTCCTTTTTAAATGACCTGCACTAAAGCAACAATTACCTCAGAGGGTTTCCCTACATCCTAAGTCTTTCCTTTGTAGTGAGTAGTGTCAATTGTTTTAGCATGGGGAAGCCGCTGAGCAGACCAGATTGCCTCAGACAAAACCCATCCTGTGTGGGGAAGGGGGAGGAGGAGGACCTGAACATCGATGACTGCTATGTGCCCCAGAGATCCATTTATGACACCGTGCGGCTCAATGAGCAGATAGACTCGGGCTCTAAAGGCAGCCTTTCCTCTCGGCACTTCACAGGCACCTTACCTTACACTCACCGCACGTTAGACATCAGCAGCCTGTGTGGGAATGGAGCCCTCTCAGCCTCCAACTCATTTGAGCTTCGAACCCGTAAACCTGCTTTACTGGACGAGCGTGTCGTCTTTGATGGACTCAAACTCAATGGGCACATAATAAGGCCGAATGATACGGTGCTGCCAAAGTCCCGTCTCCAAGGAGGAGAGAAGAAGGATCATCCTCATCATCGACGCTCATGGAGGACATTTGCTCCCACTAGTTTGAGCGAGTACGCGAGCCGCAGTGGAACTTTGTGTTCAGGGAGTGTTGAAAGACCCGGGTTGATCAATGGCAAGCGAGGGCAAAGCATGACCAGCTCTCTGACATCTGAAGAGGACTCGGGACTTTACAGCCCCACTGTGGACAGAGAGCGACATGCACATAGATCCCACAAAAGAGCAGGACCCGGTACAAGGAGCCTCTCGTCTTCCGAGGCGATGCACATGTCCGGGGACCTGAGAACTGGGCGATCACTTAGCTCAGGACAAGAGGAGTTCCCTTTCTCTCCTGCGAGGGACAACCGATCTCTTTATCACAGCAGCAGCTTGGTCCAAGAGCCACTAAAATCTGAATCTGGTGTGGTGGATGTAAATGGAAAGGGTACTCTCAGCAATGGAGAATACAAACACTCCACAGGGAGGTTATCTTCCAGGAGTCATAATGAAAGCTTAGGTTGGCGCTCCAGGACTTTAACGGACTACGATGAGCTGTCGACAGCTGAGCTGTTAGAGGATGTGTCATACAAAGACGACTGTGAGCTGGTTAGTGTGGTGGTGACACAGCCTGAGACATACGGAAACTCTGTAACTTTACCCATAGACAGCCGGCAGCCAACACAACCATGTACTGAGCAACAAGGGGCGTCCAAATACAACATGGAGGAGCTTGAAGAGTTTCTTCAAACAGTGGAGGCCTGTCTGCCAAAAAGTTTACACACATTCGAGCACCCAGAGGAGCATGAGATCGAGGCCTTACTGAGTGCCATCGCTGCTTGTCCTGAAATGGACCTCAAGGGTTATTTCTCCCCACAGGTGCCCAAAAACATCCTCCTCCTTCATCCCAATGTTCCCTCATTAATTGCTCCAGCGAATGTTTCAATAGATGAGACGTCTCTTTGATGAGTAATTTCCAGCTGTTAGGTTGTTTCTTGTCTTACACAGCTTCTTACATGATGAGTAAAATAAGGTGTTGCTCAGTGGTTTTTACTAGAAATCTGTAGGCGTGATTGTTCACAACTGGGACCAAACTGATAACTCTGCTTTTCTAGAAGCCGATGACTGGTTAGAGAGTTTTTTATGTCAGCTGGATTTTTGTTGTTGTCGTCACAGTCATTGCTGCTGATTCAGGATGACGTTCTGGCATCATTTAATGCTTTTCTTTTTGTAAAATCAGGATCTAAATCCAAATGTGAATTTAAAGTTGCCTACTAAAAAAAAAAGGTTTATTTTGGGGGCGTTTTATGCCTCTATTTTAGAGACAGGACAGTGGATAGAGTCAGAAATATGGGAGAGAGAGAGTGGGGAATGACATACGGGAAAGGAGCCACAGGTCGGATTTGAACCCGAGCCTCCAGCTTGGAGGACTAAGTCCTCCGTTCATGGGGCGCTCGCGCAATAACAAACTAGGCTACCGGTGCCCCATAATGTTGCCTTACTGATATGTTTTGGAAAATAGATTCATCTGAAACTCTGACAGAAAATGTTTTTTTTTAAACAGAGTTGAGGTAGAATATCATTTTAAAAATAGAAACCTCAATATGAATGATTCCATCATTGAATTCTGACTTCTTAACAATTGAAACAACAGGTTAAACTCTCTTCCAAATAATCCTGAATATACTGTAATTTTAGCAGTCATATAATTTTTCTTCTGTTTTGTTTGATTTTTCTTTAGGATTTCCAAAAAGCAGACATTGACCCATTGCACACACAGCTTCAAGACATCAACTCCCTCGGCCACGGTCTGATCCAAACTGCTTCTAAGGGCACCAGCACCAAGAAGCTCGAGGATGACCTGGAGGAAGTCAACACAAAGTGGAATACCCTCAACAAAAAGGTGTGTTTAATTCTCCCGGTCTCATTTGTTGAACTTTGCTTGGGAATAATGGTCCAAAATGGAAAAAGATGTTGGCATAGTAATGAGTCATTCACTCTCACTGTTTGTTATAGTGTTATCCTTTTTGATGAATTACTGGGTGCAGTTTGGGTTGGCCCTGAAACAGGTGACATCAATATTTACCATGTGGTTTGCAGATTGCTGAGCGTTCAGCCCAGCTGCACGAAGCCCTGCTGCGTTGTGGGAGGTTCCAGGATGCTTTGGAGTCACTGCTCAGCTGGTTGACTGACACAGAGGAGCTGGTGGCCAATCAGAAACCTCCGTCTGCAGAGTTCAAAGTCGTTAAAGCGCAGATACAAGAGCAGAAAGTAAGCTGGTGTCACATGGTACAGACACAAACACTCAAAAGCACACCAGCAGTTCTGTTTTAATCTCTCCTCTTTAACACCAGTAAATCCACACAATGTTATGACTTTGCCATTCATCTTATTTAACTGACATCTTTTGTTAAACGTGAGTGCGCTACAAAAGCTTTAAGTTTATTGGACGCTTAATTTGTGCCTGTTAGATTTACTGTTTTTCACCACCAAGCAATGCCCTCAGTGAGAGCATGTTTAAGGCACCCAATAACTCTCCTCCTTTGTTTGCCTCTGACAGCTCTTACAGAGACTGCTGGATGACCGAAAGCCAACAGTGGAGCTGATAAAGAAAGAGGGAGGGAAGGTTGCAGAACTAGCAGAGTCTGTGGATAAGGAGAAAGTTGCAAAAGAGATCGAATGCCTCGGGCAGAGGTGGGACAGTCTGCTGAAGAAGGCTGAAAACAGGTCTGTATAAACAAGTGTAATATTATACAAGCCTCTGAATGCAATACTTCACAATTAAAGTTGGAGATAAAGAGGTTCGCCCAATACCTTCACCATGACCTTTTACCTACTTTTTGATCACGTTTAACTTTTGCAGAAAGTCAGTATTCTTCTATTTTCCACTGATGAAGCTTAAAGGAATATAACTAAAAAAGCAAATAAACACAGATGAGACTACAGATACCACTCTCTATGTTTCTTTTGTAAATAAGAGGCCAGCGAGCAGTTATATTAGTGAGACTGGAAACTGTCTTTGTTTCTATTTCCAGTCTCTGTACTAATCTAAGCTAACTTGCCTCAGGCCGTAGTTGCATATGGACTGTACAGACGGAAGAGAAATATCAATCTGCTAATGTCACTTTACGCAAAAAGCATAAAAAGCCTCTTTAAAGAAATGTCAAGCTATTTCTTGAAATAAGGAGTTGAATGTTCAAATCTGTTTGAATTCTGAAATTAACTCAACTCATGAAACTCAAATTACGCTGGATCAAACTCAAGACTGGGCTGTGAGACATTATTTAAGTTTTGCTTTATGTCCAAATAACACATCTTTCTAATAGCTTTGGGGAACTTAACCTGTCTCTCTCTGTGAATTGCATTACTTTGTTCCTGATTATTATCTGCATAATTGTGTCAGGCACCAGCAACTAGAGAGCATCTTAGTGGTCACTCAGCAGTTCCATGAGACTCTGGAGCCACTGAGCGAGTGGCTCGCAGCTACAGAGAAACAGCTGGCTAACTCTGAACCCATCGGCACTGAGACGTCAAAACTGGAAGATCAGATTTCTCAGCATAAGGTAAAATCCATCTTACATCAGTACTTTGTGTGTTTGGATTCTTTTTCGACCCATTTGAGTTCAGTTTTATTCATTTTAGTTTGTGCTCTTCATTATTTCACATTATGTTTTCATATTTTTGTTTTATTTGTGTGTGTTTCCGTTTGTGTCGTGTCCTTGGTTCGTTTCCCATCGCCCCACCTCGGTCAGGCCTTAGAGGAGGAGATAATGAAGCACAGTAAAGACCTGTTTCAGGCCGTCAGTCTGGGTCAGATGCTCAAAACTGTGAGCTCAGTGGACGATAAGGAGTTTGTTCAGTCCAAACTGGACACCACCCAGGCCAGTTACATAGAGCTCCAGGAGCGATGCAGGAGGAAAGCCGAGATGCTGCAGCAGGCTCTGGCTAACGCCCAGCTGTTTGGAGAGGACGAGGTAGACCTCATGAACTGGCTCAACGAGGTCGACGTGAAGCTGAGCGAGGTGTCTGTGGAGGACTACAAAATAAGTGTTCTTGAAAAGCAGCTGGCAGAACAACTGGTACACACTCCTCCTCAGGCCAAGCATTATGTTGTCATTTCATTTAAGTTTCATCCATCATGTTTCAGTGGATTATAGTGATTTGTGTGTCATGCATTGTTTGCAGCCAGACGTTTTATCCCTCCATCTTTCTAAGGTTTTGTTTTCCTTCCAGGCACTACAAAGTGATATTGAGTTGAGAAAGAAGAATGTTGACCAGGCCATCTCTAACGGGATGGAGCTTCTGAAACAATCAACAGGCATGTCTGACTTTATCTCTTCTTTCTGATCACAGGTCATTCAGTAAAATCCAAGCAAAAAGTTCTGCCTCTATAATAAGCTCTCCTGCCTTTTTAGAAGCTGTTCAAAGTTGTTAAGGACCAAATTAATATCAATGTAATCACAGAAAGCACCGGCAGTTTCTCAATTTTCAGCTTATTTACAGAAAGAGGTGCATTTTTTTTTTGCTGCTAAGATTTAAACTTAAAAATATCACCACACATTTTACCGTCACTCTGAAGAGCAGACAGGTATCCATAGACTGTACGAAACATGGACGTTATCTTGGTGAAGTCATCCATTGGTTATTGAAGAGGCGTTATGAAGCCAAACGCTAGTGGTCGACCTACTAGAAATGCTGAATTTCTATCAATCTAGAAACAAGCAAAGAGGTGGAGCTGAGGCTTGCTTTAGCCTCCTGGCTAACAGCTACTAAATGCCCACCTGTCAGTCATATCAACCACGCCCACAAATGTCTGCATAACTCTTTCTATAATTATAATCAAAACAGATGAGCTTTAAAACTTTTTTGAACCCCAGTACAGTATCTACGGATAAAGAAAATAGCTGTAGAGACCAAAATGTTTTTTGTACCAGGCTGTAAACATGTTTATTTTTATTGTAAAAAACAAGGGACTAATGGGAATTCCTTTGTTATTGTAGCCAGCCTCAATTGGAAACTCAAGAAAGTCTATTCATCTGCATTTTTGCATTAAATATAATCTTTAACATCTAAGGCTGCCGCTTGGAAAGACCTTGCATCGCCAAGGATTAGTCTGATCTATAACCCTATCTCTAAGTGTAGCACTGATATATTTTATCTCCAACACTATTTCTTGTCATGACATCACTGACATGAATCTCGCTCCTGCAGCATTTCTATAATGCACGAGAAACACAAAACACCTTTAATGATTAAACACTTTCTCTATACAGGTGATGAAGTTGTTGTAATTCAAGGAAAACTGGACGGAATCAAAACAAAGTATGCTGAGATCAACTCTGTGAGTGACAATGTTTTGAAGAAGCTGGAGCGGGTTCTGAGCCTCTCCACAAAGCTGCAGCACACTCATGAGGATCTGAGCTCCTGGCTGGAGAAAGTGGAGTCTGAGACCAGAACGTTGGCTGATCAGGAGCCAGTGGGAGAGCAGCTTGTTCATGCACAAAGCAGGAAGAAGGTAAGAAGAAATACATTTTCAATATTAATACAACATTAATACCTCCAAGACTGTCTGAGTGAGCTTTTTTTCTGTGTTTGACGTAACCCTGTCCAGGCCTTGCTGAAGGAGACCAAAGACAAAAAATCAGCGATGGACAAGCTGAATGGGTTAAGCAGTTCTCTCCTGGATCTGATCCCCTGGCACGCTCGGGAGGGTCTGGACAAGCTGGTGACCGAGGACAATGAGCGATACAGAGCCGTCTCTGACACCATCAACCAGCAGGTCGACCAGATCAATGCTGATATACTCAAGTCACAACAGGTACAACAGAGCAGCTGATAAGCAATGTGTTTTCTTAAACAATAGGCTGTCCTACTACTTGAATTGATGCATTTGTCTAAGAAGTTGTATCACTTGAAGCAGTAGATAATGTTTATTTTCTGTTTCCAGTTTGAGCAGGCTGCAGACTCTGAACTCTCCTGGCTTACTGAGGCTGAGAGGAAGTTGCTCTCAATGGGCGAGATCAGGCTGGAACAGGACCAAACCACAGCCCAGCTCCAAGCACAGAAGGTTAGCCTGTCATAACGTGTGTGTGTGTGTGTGTATGGATAGACACAGGCCTCCATCTAAGCTAAGTACAGTAAACACAGCGGTTTTGTTTTGGAACAGCCAGTTTAACTCACTCTACCGGTTTTCTAGATCTTCTCCATGGACATCATGAGACACAAAGATGCTGTGGACAATATTGTAAAGACTGGAAAGGCCATCATGAACAGCAAAAACCCAGAGGAGAAAGAAATGTTGAAGGTGAAAAGATTTAATTTTAATTAGTAACATATCATCACTTGTTTTTTCATAACATGGACGTAGGTTTAATGGCGCTCTTGTTTCTCAATCAGGCCAAGACCCAGACTCTCCTGGAGAAATACGGTATCGTCAGTCAGCTGAACTCAGAGCGCTGTCTGCAGCTGGAGCGTGCTCAGTCTCTGGCCAGTCAGTTCTGGGAGACCTACGAGGAGATGTGGCCGTGGCTTCAGGAGACCTTGAGCACCTTCAGTCAGCTTCCTCTACCTGCCATCGAGTATGAGGCACTGAGGCAGCAGCAAGAGGAACTCAGGGTAAAAAGAAAACAGACTTCACATTATCTTAGTTAGTACAACATTCTTAATAACTCAAATCAACACTTTAATATGTGTCGACTCCTTTGCAGCAAATGCGAGAGCTGATCTCGGAGCACAAGCCTCACATCGACAAGATGAATAAGACCGGACCTCAGTTACTTGAGCTCAGTCCAGTGGAGGGAGCGCCAATCAGAGAGAAGTACACAGCATCAGACCAACTTTACACCCAGCTCAAGGCTGATGTCACTCAGAGAGCTGCTACTCTGGATGAGGCCATCTCCAAATCTACGCAGGTAAGGAGAAGGTGTTCAATGGATGTCCCATAGGAAACATATTTGTCTTTATTGGATATCATTGTTTTATAATGATTTAATTTTTACATTTAAAAACTTCTATATATGTTGCATTCAAGCTTTTAAAAAGTTTCTCCTACCACGTGAAGTTTGCATGTGCGCTTGTCAGCCCTGATAAAGAAATGTTTCCTTTTAAGGGCCATTAAATGACATTAACCTCACTATATAAAGTATGGATTCACTCTAAGGTGTTTCTGTCTTTGTTCATCACCAGTTCCATGATAAAATTGACCCGATGCTGGAATCCCTGGAGCGGATAGCTGAACGTCTGCGCCAGCCTCCGTCCATCTCAGTGGAGGTGGACAAGATCAAGGAGCAGATTACAGAGAATAAGTCCGTCTCTGTGGATCTGGAGAAACTGCAGCCTTCTTATGAGACACTGAAGCAGCGTGGTGAGGAGATGATCGCTCGATCTCGAGGAGCAGACAAGGACATTTCTGCCAAAGGTATGATACACATCATATCTTTTATTTCTCTTCCCCTAAAAAAACATGTCCCATTCTTAGAAATAAACAAACAAACAAACAAACAAGGCACCAGGGTTGAGCAGGCACAATCAACATTGCCGGTAAAGTTCAGAACAATAAGATAAACAGAATCCTGTGGCAGAAACCGTGATACCTGATGTAGTACAGTAGCCCTTCCCTCCCAACCACCCACCCACCCCACACCCATCATCCCACACGTTTCCTGGATTATAGAGCCCGCATAATAACCAGGAGTTCACTTGCTGTGCATCAACCTCCACTAGGGCAGGTAGAACTGTCTGTGTCAGGGGTCAGATAAAAAACACTTCAAGTTTATGTTGTTTCGGTGTTAAGGAAGTTAGATGAGAAGGGTTCCCAGGTCTTAAAAAACCTTTTCTCTGAACCATAGTCAGAATAACGCAGCATCTCCAATTTGAAGTTTTAATTCAGGAGACCTAAAAACATTTCCCCAGGTGTGATTTTATGTGAATACCTGTCATTATGTGTGAGATTTGTTCCCCAGCACACACAGCTGAGGTTAACACGCCGATATCTGTGCCTTCTGTTTGTGTTCTGCATCTTAACGCTGTTAATTGATTTATTGCATATTCGCTGTTTTTATCACACAAGCTGTTCAAGACCAACTGGACCAGATGGTGTTCCTCTGGAGCGACATCCAGGCCTTACTGGAGGAGCGGGAGGCTAAGCTGCTGGATGTGATGGACCTGGCAGACAAGTTCTGGTGCGACCACTGCGCTCTGATCGTCACAATCAAAGACAGCCAGGACCTGCTGAGAGAGCTGGAGGAGCCTGGTGTCGACCCCTCAGTCGTCAAACAGCAGCAGGAGTTTGTCGAGGTAGACGGATATCCCCGGAAATGACTCAACTTGTTGACTCAACGTATGAGTGGTTTAGAGCAATGAAGAAAAAACTGCTTTTGATTCCTACAGGGATTTAAGGAGGAGATCGATGGGCTGCAGGAAGAACTTGAAGTGGTTCAAAACCAGGGTGCAGAGCTGATGACTGCGTGCGGGGAACCTGATAAACCTGTGATAAAGAAAAGTCTTGATGAGGTAGAGATTAAAGAGAAAGCCATCTTATGAAGACAGAAGACTTTGAGGAGTCCTTAAGGCTTTCTTTATTTGCATATGGCTTGTTGGTGAAGATTTTATATGATTTTTCAGGTGAATTCAGCGTGGGAATATCTCAATAAGACGTGGAAGGAGAGAGTGGAGGGACTGGAAGAGGCCATGCAGGCTGCTGTGCAGTTTCAGGATGGCCTACAGGTACTTATAACACGTCTGTACTGTATTTGCTTCAAGGAAGGAAGAAAGGAAAGTAATTATCTGAACACAATCAAACAAGGTCTTATCGTTTAGTGATGTATTCATTCATTTTTGTGAGGGATATTTCTTGTTTCAGGCTTTTCTGTAACTTTGTGACGCAATTTTTCCTTAGCTAACCCCAAAACAGATTTTTCTAACCTTTCTTAATTTCACTTTTAAGATTTGTGTATTAGTCTTTACTGTGTAACTCATTAAAGAATAAAGTGGTTTCTTCAGAGCTTAAATAAGTGTTTAAAGTTGGACCCACACAGTGAGCCAGTTTATGTAAAGCGTTTCAAATGAAACCACAGATTACCCTGCTTTGCTGCTTTGCTGGTTTTATTGCAGTGGAGTGAAGTGATACAACATTTTATGAGAGACCTGTTAATTTTGAAACAATAAACACAAACCACAGAGCTGTGCTATTATTGGCTCAAACGTAGACTTTAAAAGAAAGAGTCTTCTGCTTGACTTTTACTTTAAGATCCCCATTTATTCTTCTTTAAGATTACAGTTTTGTATTACAGGGCTTGTCTTTGTCAGCCATATAGATTTACGAGAGACTAACTGTAAGATGTAAAGCTAAACACGACACTAAATGAAACATGACTCCCCGTGCACAAAGCTTTGTTTGCCTCAGTAACAATGGTTTCCCACCTTGTTTTCAGGGTATGTTTGACTGGGTGGACATTCTTGAGAGCAAACTGGATTCAATGTCACCTGTAGGCACGGACCTGGAAACTGTCAAACAGCAGATGGTCGAGCTCAAGGTACAGACTTGTATTTGTATTTCTGTATACATGATGTACATTACCCTTGGAGTATTTATTCCTTACATTGCTGCAGTATTTACTGTCACAGAAGATCTCTTATGGACCAGCTGTGTTTATGTTGCTTTAATCATAACCTGCCCTAGTTTCCCTTTTATCCCAGGTACAAAAACTCAAAGTAGTCACACTGTTTGATGTACAATAAGACACATTTTGTGCTGAAAAGACTCAGCTAACAGGGAATAATGAACTGTCCATAAAGCTTTGTGCTTCTGTTGACTGACTGGGTGTACCACTGTATGATTCAGGAGTTCAAAGGAGAGGCGTACCAGCTGCAAATTGAGATGGAGCGCCTGAACCACCAGGCTGGCCTCCTGCTGAAGAAGGTGACGGAGGAGGCCGATCGATGCGCCATCAAGGAGCCAATGTCTGAGCTCAAGATGCTCTGGGAGAACCTGGATGAGAAGATCATCAGCAGACAGGTCAGAATAGAAAGAATATAAATGAAAGCTTCAGTCATCAATGAATAAAATAAATTGCTGGGGAAATGATGATATCTAGTTTAAAAAGATATATGATGACTTATGCTCTTTTAATACATACATAACATCCTAAACAATGGTTCCAACATGCAGTGGAATGTGTTTTATGCGGGTCAGTGTGTGTCTAATGGTTTAATCTGTCATTAATCCAGCACAAACTGGAGGGAGGCCTTCTGGCACTGGGGCAGTTTCAGCACGCACTGGACGAGCTGCTGGCCTGGATGAGCCACACAGAGGAGCTCCTGAACGAGAAGAGGAAGGCTGGAGGAGACCCCAAAGCCATCGAGATAGAGCTCGCCAAGCACCATGTATGAAAAAAGTTTACCACATTACATTACAAGCCAGCAGTAGATTTTGTCACAATTTTCTGTATTTTTTCTTCCAAAATGAACCTCTACCCAAGCAGATTTATGTCCCTGCGCTTCCTAACATCCGGACATTTCTGGCTGCTTTATTGTTTCAGGTTCTCCAAAATGACGTTTTGGCTCACAAGGCGACGGTTGAGACAGTCAATAAAGCCGGTAATGATCTGGTGGAGTCCAGCGCTGGAGAGGAAGCTTCCAGTCTTCAGAGCAAACTGGAAAACCTGAACCAGCGGTGGAAAGCCATCCTGGAGAAGACGACGCAGAGGAAGCAGCAACTGGAGAGTTCTCTGCTTCAGGTATAAAGATTATTTTCAACTGTATCAGCCTGGGACATATTTGTGTTTTTTTTAAGCCATGATTGATCCTTTTCTCCCAGAGAGCAGGAATGTTTCGTCAAAGCCACAACACGCTCTTAAAGAAGTCTCCTCCCTTCCTTTAGCTTTCTGCAGTTTATTTTCATAACTTTGACATTTAGTGAGGGGCTTTGATCTGAGAGAGGAGGAGAAATGTTTGTGAAGTTTCTGACAGAGTTTTACAAGATGAGAACGTGGAGTCTTTCTCAGTAAGATCTGCCAAAAATCCAATGAGCACAGCTTTCTTTAGGACCCAATTTACTCCCAGACAGACGGACTAAAAATGAAGTATCTAAAAACAGACAAAGATAACTAAGAACTGTTCAGTGTGCAAAACTGGATTATAAATGTCTGAAAAATACCCCAAACCTCGATACAAATAAATAAATAAAGTGAATAAATATATTAAAATTGCAAATTCAACATGTTTTCTGTACGTAAGTGTGCATTGTTTTTATTCCTGCCCATTAAACAGTCTAATGGCATTTAAAATAAAGCACTGTCTGAATTTCTCGGTCCTGCATCTCAGTGTTATCGGCCCAGTTCAATTGTAACAGTCTTACATTGAACTTAAAATAAGAAGCTTGTTTTTAGTGATCTGCACGCTCTAATTCATCACATTTCAGGGTTTTTATTCATTCATTCTGCAGCAGTAGCTAAATGAATCCCAAGGAATTAATAACTCAGACATCCTCCTCTCTGAGCTAGAGGTTGCTAACAATACGTGTGTGTGTGTGACACCTTTTGTCCTGACTCAGGTTGTATTGTGTTGTAGGCCCAAGGTTTCCATGGTGAGATAGAAGATATGCAGCAATGGCTGAAAGACACAGAACGTCAGCTGTTGGCATCAAAGGCTGTGGGAGGCTTACCAGACACGGCCCGGGAGCAGCTTAACGCCCATCTGGTATGTGTTTAACAATATGAAAGGCCACATACAGATGGCAGGCTCGTAAGGAGACGACTATGTCTTTTCTGTGTTTTATCTGAAGTGTGAAAATTAAATGACACTGCAAAATACATGACTTGCATCCCCATGCAGGAGACGACAAAAAAGCCTTTAAAGCGCTTCAAATTGATTCAGCCGTGTCCGACGATGATGAATTTAGGAATGTTTACCTTCTTTGTTTTCCTTTTTTTTCTAATGGCGAAACTCAAGACAGTCTCACAACAAGCTCTCCCAAAAGACGCATCAGCATCGACCAAAAACAATAAGATTTGTTGAAAGAAATAACTTCCATCAGACTTGTAACAGTACACCGTTTGTGGGAACAGTCTCTGCATGTCTCACTGCGATTCATTCTTTCACCATTTTTGGACTCAATTGGGCACACAGAAATAAAGTGCACTGACAAACTCATCACGTACACTTCGGTTATTGCAGTTCAATCTTCTGTATTGGCATGAATGTAATAAAGACATTCAGGTTGAGGAAAAGAAAGTAAAGAAGGAAAGAAAGAAACAAAGTCGGCGTCTTAACTGCTTGTCATTTTCCACACAAAAGTTGGGAGAAATGTTTTATACAATAATAAAAAAAAACCTAGATAAAGTAGAACCTGAGAAAAACATATTTTTGCAGATGTCTCTTAATATTTTCCAGAGCTGTATCTAACTTGTGGAGGGTTAAAGTGGAAGAACACATCAGTACTACTCTATGCATTCATTCAACAACAACATTTAAAAATAACAAATACAATTCATAGACAAACTGAGTGAATAACACTGAGAGCATACACTATGTAATGTTGATTTTTTTAACTAGCCCATGTTCGTAAATGTTGACAGAAACGATTCTAGTTCGACCTCTTTCTTTTCTTTCTAGCTTCATCAGTTATTCCAATGGCTTAGCTTTGCATGTGAATATGGTGAACATAGACATGTATGCATGTCAATCTATGGACTCTGGATGTTTTAAGAGGAATTAAATGTATTGACTTGGACGTGATAACAGAGGACAGGAAGATTTTTCAGAGCTGCGTGGTGACACACAGGCATAGTGGCTCTTGATTGCCTTTTCTATGCACTAATATCTATTTAAAGACTGCAAAAGGAATTGTTGTTAAAATATCTTAGGTGAATATTCTGAGATATTGCCTTTAAAAAAAAGTACGACTGTTACTGTAAGACTTTCACTTTGTTGACCCAAACTGAAGTCTAGCTGTTATCCAATCTGTTTTACTGATCCCGTCTCTCATCTTGTGTCATTGTGTTCACTTCTTTCAGGAGTTGTGTTCTGCCTTGGAGGTGAAGGAGGAGCTGTATCAGGAGCTGATGAACAAGGGTCAGCAGCTGCTCGCCGTGACGCCCGAGGGCTCCGACAGCAACACTGAGCAGGACCTCACCAACCTCAAGGACAAATGGGAGGCTGTGCAGGGGAAGGTCGCTGAGAGAAAGGTATGCAGTCAGAGCTTGTGGTGAGAACAGCAACCTAATGAATCATAACTTCAGCTTTCAGTCCCGAGGAGAGAGAGATCGCTGACAGACACTTGAGCCATGACGCTGTAGTTGTAAGCCTCTAATCCTGGTGCTGGTAATGAATGGTGTAAGGAGGGATGTGGCTGCACTGTAGATCACAGCAGGAGTGTTACTGAGTCTGAGAAACAGTTGGCCTTGTCTCATAAGTTTCCATGGTGGAGCGTTGATAAATAATGGAGCTAAAATAGAATTAGAGCTAAAATAAAGAACCAATTATTTTTTCTCTGTGACACATATTTACTATTCCTTTGCGGGCATGTTTTTGCTTTTCTATCCTAAATAATCACCATTTCATATGACAAAAAAAAAATCCTCGTTCCCTTTGCACTCTTCTTCCAGATATGGAGATGCTCTTTCTGGCTGCTCCACAGTTTGCCTTTGCTTCCTATTTACTTTGGTCCTGATCCAGAGTATTCAGAGTCTGCTAGATGTTAGAGCTGCAGCTGCTGGCCAAACTCTCTGCAGCAATTTGACACCTCTCTAGTGGAGTGTATTCTATTTTTAAGCAGAGAAAATGACTGTAATAATGAAATAAGTACTGACTTCTACACTATAGTTCTGTATTTAGCATTGCTCTCAACATGAGCCTCATACACATTATAACTCTCATCAGGTTATTACAGTTATTAACCCAGCGTTGACGAGACTTTGCCAAGGTCCCCAGCCGTAACTATTGGATGTTTTTCAGCGGTGGAGTCATTGTGGATGTTCCCTCATTCAATTAAAAGCTCATCATTCCCCCTCCGGAGATGTCGACTTCCTCTGTTTAAATAGAGGTCATGTTTGGCACAATTGACGTGTAATTGTTTTATCCAGTGTTGTAGCAACCAAGCGGGTTGTTTTTCAGCATTGTGCAGTGTGATACGCGTATAAATAGTTCTGTTGGGACAGAAAAAAAGATAACAGGATTACTTCCCTCAATGAGCGGCGGACCCTGATGATGTTTTTCGTCTGCAGGTGAAACTAGAGGAAGCCTTGACGCTGGCGACAGATTTCCACAACTCTCTCCAGGACTTCATCAACTGGCTCACACAGGCGGAGCAGACACTGAACATGGTGTCCCCCGCCTCCCTCATGCTGGAGACCATCATGTTTCAGATTGATGAGCACAAGGTGATCTTTGTTAGGAGAAATGAAATCCTCATGACATAAAGTTTATTTGTAATGATTTGAATGTATTCTTCTGATGCTAAAGTGGAAGCAGCTCAATGCAATTTCATGTTTTAGTCCAGCAGTGAGCAACTCCTTTATTGCATTTTATTTACAAATCACAATAAATTAAACAGAACAAGAATACGATTGCATGCGAACAGTTGGGAGAATTGCCTAAAAACCCAACAGGGACTTCTAGAGAGGAATTCTCCAAGCACAATCAGGACAGAAACTTGCAATGACTCCATCCTCTTTCATAATTTAGTGCATAAATCATTAGCACATCCCAACACGATTCCCATTTCCCCCTCTGTCAATTAAAAATCCCTCTTTCACTTCCTTCTGATCATTAACAAATGACCTAAACCTCCTGCCCCCTCTGCAGATGTTTGTGACCGAGGTGAACTCCCACAGGGAACACATCATCGAGCTGGATAAGACAGGCACACATTTGAAATACTTCAGCCAGAAACAGGATGTGGTCCTGATCAAGAACCTGCTGCTCAGCGTGCAGGGCCGCTGGGAGAAGCTGGTGCAGCGTTCTGTTGAGCGCGGCCGTCTGCTGGATGATGCCAGGAAGAGAGCGAAACAGGTACTCTGCGTATTTCTTCTGGCTCTGATACGAGCATTGTTTCACTGCTTTTAGGACATTTTTATTATCATTGGAAACTCGGTCCATTTGATGTCATGCCCATTTTGTACTCTTCAGCCTATTATAGCATTTTCATTAGTGCGGGCCCTCTTCTGTTCCCTTGGCCCTGGAAACCTGATCGTCTAAACATTTAACAGGCCTCTGCAATAAATCAAATGAAATCATACCTTTTCAAAACGCTTTCCACAATTGTTTGTTTCTTTCTTCTTCATTAGTTCCATGAAACTTGGAACAAACTGATGGAGTGGCTGGACGAATCCGAGAAGACTCTGGACTCGGAAGTGGAAATTGCCAACGATCCGGACAAAATTAAGACTCAGCTGGCGCAACACAAGGTGTCTAATCATCGTCTTATCTTGATTTACTAGGGGGAAAGAATGACCCTTAAAATAACCAGATACCTCTGACAGCATCTACAGCAGAGTTTCAGGCATTAAACAGAAACTACGCCTGCATTCAGTCCACTTTTTACAGGTCGGAGTTATGAGGCAGCTCCATGGTTAATGTGTAATATGTTTAGTGAAAGCTATTTATGGGAATCGCTCTATCTGCAGAATGCATTAGTCGTGCATTTGCTTGCGTATCACACTACTCACTCCTCACGTTGTCTGTGCAGTGTTATGCGGGAATGTTGTACTAATCCTATCATAATCCCGGGATGGACCAAGTGTATTAGGAGATGACCTTGCTTTTGGATACTTTTAATCCCTTGGTAGCAGTGGCTTTTAAGTTTTGACCCCTTTTTTGTTTCCTTTACAGAATAGTGTGTTCTTAATCGCATAACACACAGATTAAGAATTAAGATGCTGTGTGACATGCCAACAGTAACAGGGAGAAAATCCTCACTGATGTAACCCCACACATCTAAAGACAGAGACTGATAGACCCGGCTTGTTCATTTTTTTAAATGCAGTCAAATTACTTGATTGCTTAGATGATACAATATCTAACGACTATGTTTCTTATTCACAGGAGTTCCAACGGGCCCTGGGCAGCAAACACTCAGTGTATGACACCACCTCTCGAACAGGGCGGGCCCTGAAGGACAAGACCTCCCTCCAGGATGATAATCAGAAGCTGGACGACATGCTGAGCGAGCTGAGGGACAAATGGGACACTGTTTGTGGGAAGTCAGTAGAAAGGTAAAGATACATCTCCTAGCATAGCTAAGCATCGGGCACAGAATCTTAATCAGGGTTTATCGTCTACATGGTTCATGCTTTTGTTTTTTTATATGTGTTTTAGTCCATAACAGAAAGGAAATGAAATGAAAATGGGAAGAAAGGAAAAGAAAACAGCAGTACCCCCTGTATTAAGATGGTTAATTAAATAAGATACATTCATATATTAAACATATGTGGAATAAGTCTTTTAAAAGGGAAAGAGCGGTATAGTTTGTGTAAGATATTGCAAAAGGAGTATGCAAAAGTTTACAGTGGGACATTCATTTGTTGTTTTCTTCATTTATATTTTCATGAACAAGTGAGGAGACACACCTCCACATGTATACAACCCCTGAGGCCACCTGACAGGTCATGTGACACAAAGCAAGGAACATTAGAAATACAGTACAAGACATTCATAGTAGAGGACCACAAAGCCACGTAATAGACTTACAATAGAAGCGCCAACTCAAGCAGGTAAAAGCCTGCAGTGCCTGGAGTATTACCTGTAACTAAATAACTTGAATTACATGACGTGAACATCAGGGGAAACCGTCATGATGACATGTAATACGAGGAGAAAAGATATAACAGAGCCAGCTCTATGATATGAAAGTAGTAATAGGGCAAGGGGCCCCAAATGTCACATGTGGTGATTATTTTCAATAAATGTTAATTGGAGCAGCTTCTGGTGTGCGGACTTCGTCTTCCTTCTGTCTTTGGATATGTTTTTTGTCCAGTATTCAACGATTCGGTCGTGCGTGCTTGAGAAGTCCTCTTCATCGATTGTAAATACATTTTGCTCTCCTGCAGGCAAAACAAACTGGAGGAGGCCTTGTTGTTCTCGGGCCAGTTCACAGACGCTCTCCAGGCTCTCATTGATTGGCTGTACAGAGTGGAACCTCAGATGGCTGAGGACCAGCCCGTACATGGAGACATAGACCTGGTTCTCAACCTGATTGACAACCACAAGGTAACAAAAGACCCACAAGACAAGCATCACCAAAGCTCTAAAAATACCTTTGTAGAGCTGCTAGTTGTACACTGGTTTAAAAAAAGAAAGCAGCATCGAAACTCAAACACGAGCACAGTACTTTTCACTGGTGCATTAACACCACCCTTTGCTTTTTTCACTGATTGTTTCTCATCACAATAAAAAACAAAGGACTTTGAAACGGCACCAAAGGGGAAAGCATTGTAGTACTTTTCCATTGAGAGTCCTGTTCTTTGAAGTTTGCTGTAAAGCTGCTGTTGTATTTGCTCTTTTCCAATGTTTTGATCAATAACTGCACTTCATCAGCAACAGAGCAGAACGTGTTTCTTGTTGCATCAACAGCTGAGCTTTTTTAGACTTAGACAACTTTATTTATCCCAGAGGGCAACTTGGTTCCACAGTCAAGTACGTTTTTTGAAGTTGGATTAATTTGTATCATCAATAAGTTCAATTTTCCGTTGGACTTGAACATGAAGTACACATCTTTATAATTTTTGTGAACTACCTTATCTCTCATCTTTTTACAGATTTATGTCAAGTACAGATATGAAAAGAGTGCATGGTTTTCTAATGTCATTGTTCTTTTAAACCTGTTTTTATTGATAATCAACACTGAAAAAAAACAGCAGCGTTACGGGAAAAGGATTTTTTTTTGTAAATAGCAATAGCACTCACACGTCAAAATGCAGCGATCTAACCCAAACCAATCACCCACAGCTGATCATAAAAGCTATGCTCTGAATAATGGATGGAAAACATCATGTTTCAGACAGTTAGAATAAAGATTTATCTGTCCTCCAAAAAGTCATCGGAGTAACTTTGAGAGCAATCAGGATGATTGTGTCCCTTGTTGATTGATGGTTGCAGGTTTTCCAGAAGGAGTTGGGAAAGCGGACGGTAGGCGTTCAGGCCCTCAAACGGTCAGCGAGGGAGCTGATAGAGAACACCAACGATGACTCGTCCTGGGTCAAAGTCCAGATGCAGGAGCTGAGCACTCGCTGGGAGACGGTGTGCAACCTCTCTGTGTCCAAACAGGCCCGGCTGGAGCAGGCTCTGTGTCAGGTACTGAAGATGAGGCCTTACACGGGTTAGATCGAAGGTGTTCTTACTCTGTGAGCCTGACTGATGTGTGTCCTCCTATTGCAGGCTGAGGAGTTTCACTCCACTGTTCACATCCTGCTGGAGTGGCTGGCTGAGGCAGAGCAGAGTCTACGTTTCCATGGCAGCCTGCCTGACGATGAGGAGGCTCTGCAGGCACTCATCGAACAACACAAGGCAAGGCATTCAAATATTTACCATCTACAGTACGTCTATAATAAACAAGCTTGAATAAACTGAGAGGCACTGGTTCGACTCTGTTGGTGGAGAGGGCGCCCCGTGAGAGGAACTTTTAACTGTTTATGAAACACTGAATTTACTGTGGTGTTGATTCCTCTTCATGACCTAAGGCAGAGCACATCCTTCTTTCATCTAAGACAAGCTGAGCCATCCAAACACATTAGAAGAGCAAACAAGACTTTCACAAAAAAAAGTCAGACTATTTCTATTTATTTATTTGTACAACCTGTCATCGGTGCCACCAGGCCGGCGCCTTTGTTTTTTGCAAAGAAAAGATTCATAATGAGCAGTTTAAACAAAAGTTTTTGTTTTTGAAAGATTTTTTGTTTTTGAAAGAACGACATTCAAAAAGTATGTGGTCCTATTTGCTGTCTGCTTCTTCTTTTTGTGAAGCACTTTGGGCTGCATGCTTTTATGAATGAAAGGTGCTACATGAATACGACTGAGTTGAGTTATAAGATGGCTACTGTAAGGGCTTCGTTTGTCAAGGTGCCAAAATAAACAAGAATTTAAAAGTTCCTCACAGAAGCTTCAAGAAGTTTAAAGTAATAAATGTTTTGACTGTGTTGGTTGTTTTAACAAATCAGTGAAACCTGCTGGCATATTCTTTATTCTTTTATTTGACCTCTATTTAGCCTGATTGCGTCCTCACGTTTCTCTTTCTGTTCAGGGAAACCCGGTCAATTTACACATTATAGATGAGATATTGACACTTGTAACTCTTTTCCATTTGCTATTTTTTGTAGGAGTTCATGAAGAAACTGGAAGAAAAGCGAGTGGCTCTAAATAAAGCAATCAGTATGGGGGAGGCTATTCTGACCATCTGCCATCCAGACTCTATCACAACCATCAAACACTGGAACACCATCATTAAGGCCCGGTTTGAAGAGGTCAGTGCACAGCTGCATCCCTGCACACATGCCAGGCTGCTCCGTCATACCCATTGGTTTAAAATGTGGATGCTTCTGGCTTCAATGAAGAAGCCTGTCTGCACATATCACTACTTTGGGCAGCATCAGAGAAATGATTGTTATTTTGTGCATCGTTAATGTTCCAGGTGCAGGCTTGGGCCAGGCAGCACCAGCAGCGACTGGCCACGGCTCTCACTGAGCTGTTAACCACTCAGGAGCTGCTGGAGAATCTGCTGACCTGGCTGCAGTGGGCCGAGACCAACCTTAACAACAAGGACAAAGAGCTGCTGCCACAGGAGCTCGAGGAGGTCAAAAGCCTCATAGCAGATCACCAGGTACTGTATAGCGAAACTAGGATAACTGTAAAGCTGTTCTGATTCCTGAAGTTGACTGCAAGAAAGCGCACATACAGCATGAACTAGAAGCGCACTTTTTGGTTGTCCTTGCAGGCTTTCATGGAGGAAATGACCAGGAAGCAACCAGATGTTGACAAAATCACAAAGACGCACAAAAGGAAGGCTGCCCCAGAGCCCCAGATCCAGTCTCACATCCCTGTGCTTGGCAAAGGAAGACCTGGAAGTATGTACCACATAAATACAGCTCACAGAGCGTGACCTGAGCCATCTGGCCCAGTGCTGAGTCACTGCAGGGTGACACCACATCCTCATTGTGTCAGTTTTAACACCTGGGATGTTGTAACTGTTAATCTTTTTGTCTTTCACTAACAGGAAAACGTTCTCCAACACAAACAATGTACGCGTCAGCAACACAACCTCCCATTGAGACCAAAAACCCCAGAGTGAACCTGCTGGTCACTAAGTGGCAGCACGTGTGGCTGCTCGCTTTGGACCGGAGGAGGAAACTCAACGATGCTTTGGACAGACTGGAGGAGGTAATCAAGCTGTTTTGGCTTTTTTTCCTGATGTTTTTTTGCAGTTTCTGGTAGCTCACAGCTCTTTTTAAAAATGTTTTCAGCTGAAGGAGTTTGCCAACTTTGACTTTGATGTGTGGCGGAAGCGCTACATGCGCTGGATGAACCATAAAAAGTCCCGCGTCATGGACTTCTTCCGTCGCATCGATAAAGATCAAGATGGCAAAGTGACGCGACAGGAGTTCATAGAGGGCATTCTCTCCTCCAGTGAGTATGCATACAAGCTTACAATGTACCACAGTCAGCGAAATACTCGTTTTTAACACTTCATGGCTCTTCAATAGAATTCCCCACCAGTCGACTGGAGATGAGCGCTGTGGCAGACATATTTGACAGAGACGGCGACGGCTACATCGACTACTACGAGTTCGTGGCAGCCCTTCATCCCAACAAGGATGCCTACAAACCACTAACAGACGCTGACAAAATTGAAGATGAGGTGACGCAAACTCTCATGCCCGGCATTTCTAAATCTAGAGGCCTAACTAGAGAATTGTGATTCAATCAAATGTTTTCTGATTTTAGGTTACACGTCAAGTAGCAAAATGTAAATGTCCAAAACGATTCCAAGTGGAGCAAATTGGTGCCAACAAATACCGGGTAAGGATACTTTGATAAGCAATGCCATGATTTTAAAAAGCTGTGGAAGGTAGGTGCTGAATTATGCTGCAATAAATGTCAACGAGGTCAATACCTTTTAAAAATCTCTAATATTTCTGTTTTTTATTGTTTCCTCACATCACCAGTTCTACCTTGGAAACCAGGTACATATCCAAGTCCTCCTCTGTTTTTAGTGTTCTTCTGCTCTCAAACCTTTTGTGCTCATTGACCATGTTTGCTTTCCAAGTAACACTCTCTGCACAGATTCCTGGCTGATGTTGAAAGACTGAAACTCAGAAGTAGAAATAAAGATATAAGGCTGTCTGATTGAATCCATAACTGGAACATTGGACTAAGTTTACCTTTAAGTCCAAGAAGAAGTCAAAAGATAAAAACATGTTTCCAAAGAGACAAACGAAGAATCAGCGGCCGTGTGTGTTTCAGTTCGATGTGATTCTATTTTAGATTATTCTCATGCCAAAGATCAAACGTTGTAAAGATCCAGGTGATCGTTAGCGTAGCAGATGTTTATTTATCTGCTTTTGAGTTTCAGAAATGCAGTAAAAAAGTGCCAAAACCATTTCAGCCCATATTTTTTTTATTGGTCCACAGGCATAAGTTCATCTGCTGGGCTTGTTTTAAAACAAGAAAACGCTTTCTGTGTGCTTGCCTTTGGCGCTTCAGTCTCATGGGAATGACAAACTTTATTACTGGCTGACACTGACTCTGTTTATCAATGTATCTTAACTTCAATGATGTCAATGAATACTTTGCTATTGAACTGCTGAGTTAACATGTCTTGAAGAAATTGCATGTTGCAATTTAAGAATTCATGGGTTCATATGTGCCACATGCTTTCTTGTTGCAGTAAGGTTAATGATGGGCGGTGTTAGAAAGAGGGTTCAGATTGAAGTAGATTGTATTTATGTTTCACACAACATTGAATTATAATAATTCTTTTGACAGTTTGGTCTGGTTCACTGCTTACATGACTCCTTAATCGGCGATGAGACAATAGCAAACAGGGAAAATCAAAATCATGCCCCCCACCTACACGTTGCAGTTTTGGAAAGCTGTATTCTGGTAAATGGTTATTCTTAAGATGTGTCTTGTGCCTCTTTTTTCCTCCAGATCATCTTCACCTTTAATGTATTTGATCACTAAAATCACCAGCGGCATTAAATCATTCTGATAATCATATAAGTGAGGGATTATATTACCAGCTGAAGAGATATCATAAGACAGTAGGCACTTAGCGGAGGGTCATCAGTGTTTGGTCATGTCTGCGTGTCGCACTGTGGTGGATTAGACAGAACCGATCAGAACCATTCCTCATGTTGTTCTCAGTGTGTCATTGGAGCTAGCTGCATTGGGTCTGCATCAGTGTGAATGCATCCTGAGTCTTAGCTGTAGAGAAGTGCAACAAAGTTCAGGAGATTGCTTTTTGTCCGCCTGATCATGATGTGAAATTTTTTTTTCGTTGTTGTTGTTTTTTGATGGAAAGCATGCGGCTGTGATTGTCTCGTGTGTTTTTGTGGCTAATGCTCGCGGTCACATCCAACTGGCCGACTTCTGCCAACTGTCACCTCATAATCCTCGAGCCATTCACACCCATAACACGCCTCAATGTTTGGGTGTGAGTGGTTGTTGAGATGAAGGCAAATTATTATACTCTAGTGCCTCCTAGTGGTGTGACAATGTGCCTTCAGTTTATGTGGGGGTTTTTTTACACAATAATTGAAGCATGACTGCCAAATTAAGTCAGACATGAAAACCACAAATTAGCTGGAACTATTTTTAAAATGTCATAAAAGGTAATTTTAGTCGAGTGTGCAAAGCTGTTTCAGGTGGTTTACAGCTAAAGTTCAAACAGATACCAAAGTAGAGCCTGAATGAAGCTGTAGCTTTCACTCTGATTCTGATATTTTAGAGGTAATCTAATTAAAATATGAGATTCTTAAGTATCCACCATTTGTCTGAAAAATATGACAAATGTTTTTTAAGTTACCAGAAGTCTGTTTTCTGACATGACTAAGATTTTAGAAAATCAATGATATATACAGATATCAATACACAATGTTTACAATCAGCCATTATAAGCTGATTAACTTGACCCATCTCTACATGGACTGATACACATGAAGGCATATCAGTATGAGATAACAAACATGAAGTTTAGTATTAAAAAGGAGACTCTGTCGTGAAACGTTGACACACACTTCCAGAAGAAAACCAGTTGGATTGACCTCTCGTGTAATTTGTGTCTTTGAGAATGAGAATGTTTTCTGCTTTAATCTGTTTGTATAAAAGTCTGTGCAACATGGAAACAAAATCAGTCCTGAATCGGCACAAATGATCTTTGAAGGCTGTTTTAATTTGAAACTTTGCACTGAATATTTAAATTGAATTTGTCACTTTGCACAATAAAATCAGAATAAACTAAGTCAGATTGTCCACATCAGTCTGGTTTCCAGTGTTGCACGGCCTCTAGCCTGCAGTGAGTGAGTGCTCACACTCAGGTCAGTGTTTTCACACGTCCCCTCTTTGTTTTCCTTCCCGCTGTAGTTTGGAGACTCTCAGCAGCTCCGGCTGGTACGGATCTTGCGCAGCACTGTGATGGTGCGGGTGGGAGGAGGCTGGATGGCTCTGGATGAGTTCTTGGTAAAGAACGATCCCTGTCGAGGTGAGTTCAAAAGTTCACCACAGGAGCGCCCCAAAGCACGGCTGGTAGACCGCTGAATAATAAACACATCTAGTCCTCTGTGTTCTTTAGTTTTCTCTTAGAGTGTGTTGTTGTTTTACAGAGAAATACTGTACAACACTTCAGATGGATGTGTGACTCAATCCACGTCATTCTAAGAAGTGTTCTTTGAATTTTAAAGAGTTTAATAACTTCACATATTTATTTAAAGTAACAAACTGTGAAGGTATTAAGTGTTTTCTTGGTTCCAGATCTATTGAAGGCTTTAGAGAGATTTAATCCTCAGTTTGAATATAAGTGGACACTCTTTCTTGTTTCTCTTCTTGTTAGATCAGGGTACTTTTATTAAAGAGGTTTAATTCTTCTTCATGAGTTCTCTTCTTACTTAACACAACACAGAGCTCCAAAAAAAAATCTGATACTTGAAAAAATCAAGTTATCTTTAAAAATGTTGTTTATGTCAGCAGATTTTTTTCAATTTGTCTGAGAAGAGTTAGAGGTACACCTACTGCTCACAGATGTGCTCCTACATGATGAAAGCTTCCTGTCTGTGCCCACATGCAGTCTGAAATCTCTCTGCTTGTTTCTGCTGTCGTCTGTATTAATCATTGATTTCTGTTTCTTCCTGCCAAACCTTCCTCCTGCTCAACATGATATCGTTTCTTCTAGTTCATCACCACGGGAGCAAAATGTTGCGCTCGGAATCAAACTCTTCAATTACTCAGTCTCCTCTAGGTTGGCAAATCTCACAATATCTCACCTTGCTCCATGAACCCACCCACAGTGGTATGTGTGTCTGCACAGCCGAGCGTGTGTGCTTGTGTTGGTGCTGGTGTGTACTTCTGTAGCGGTGTGTGACAATCATCATCCACATAAACCAGCTCCACTCACAGTCGTCCGTCATTCAGTCACAGTTGGTGTTCATGCATGCAGTTGTTTGTGTGTGAGTCACACCACCTGCTGACACTTTCTCCGAGGCTTTTTTTTTGTTTTGTTAGGATTTGTCGCGCCTCGTTATCTCTTTATTCTCTCTCAGCATGAATCGAGCGGCGGCTCTGAGTCGAGCTTCTTTTGCAGTTTGCAGGTTTGCTTGACAATCAAACAAACATTTTAAAAGCCCATGAAGGTTTAAGGGACCCTTAACTGTCATTAACCTGGAAATAAAGAACAGAATAACATCATCATCGGAGTTAACGATGAAGTCGCTCTTTAACAGAGCAGGAAAAAATAAATCTTTTGATTGACAGTCAGGCTTGTGATTAAAACTGCATGTCAGCAAGTTTGTTCCTAACACACCTGGGGCCAATTGTTTTTGGTTTACATGGGAAGTTTATGTTTCCTTGGTTTTGTCATTCTTTTGATTTGGGCTGTTTGGTTCGGGGGTGTTATGGTGCACTTTGATTTGTTTGAATCTTTTCACCGTTTGTTTAGCAGGCCAAGCAAACTTGTTGCTTGTTGGAGAAACATCAAGTTTCCTCCTCAACGTCTGCAGCAGTAGTTTGCTTTCTGCTGTATGGACGAGATGTGAAACTGACATCACATGTTTTATTTGAAAGTATTTACTTTATTTTAAATAAGGCTGTCACATCGTGATAACACTTTATTTCACAGGTCCGTATATGACTAATCATTTCTTGGAAGTAAAAATATGAATTTTCAGCTTTTTATAGGTAAACCTGATTAATCAGTATTATTCTTAAATCTTTACATTTCCAACTAAAAATAAAAACATCATAAGGAATCAGACTTTTTGACGCCAAACTAAGATGTTATTAATATTGAAGCGTGTATTCAACATGTTTCATTGAAGAAGTTTCTAACAGTAATGAATAATGAAGAAATATTTGCAATTAGTGTTGTAGTCAAGACCACACTAACCGAGACCAATACATACCAGAGACCAGAGTGCTCCGAGACCGAGGCAAGACCAAGACATTTAGGGATCCAGACGGAACCATGACCAAGACCAAGACCAAGGCACGGCGAGACTGAGACAAGACCAAGACCAAGGCAGTGTCAGACCGAGACAAGACCAAGACATTTAGGGATCCAGACGGAACCATGACCAAGACCAAGGCACGGCGAGACTGAGACAAGACCAAGACCAAGGCAGTGTCAGACCGAGACAAGACCAAGTCATTTAGGGATCGAGAATGAGTCAAGACCAAGGCACGGCGAGACTGAGACAAGACCAAGACCAAGGCAGTGTCAGACCAAGACAAGACCAAGTCATTTAGGGATCGAGAATGAGTCAAGACCAAGGCACAGCAAGACTGAGACAAGACCAAGACATTTAGGGATCAAGACCGAGTCCAGAGATCCGGAGTCCTCCCAGTCCGAGACAGAGACAAGACAGAGTAAAAGTGCTTTCGATCACGAGACGAGACCTTCAAAAAGTGGTCTTGAGACCGGTCTTGAGTCTAAGACGATTTCGAGCACTACAACACTATTTGCTATATTCTCCATGAACGCTTATATTCCAGCATAAATTACTACTAAATGACATAGTTATTCACCGGAAACTTTCAATGAAATTATTAGGAATTTAGAGACTCAGAGTGTAAAATAAAGTGTCGACTCATTTTCATCATCATCACAAACAACCTGATGAAGTCATCGCGGCAGTGTTTCTATTCCGAAGCTCATTTTAAGTGTCGTTTCTCAGCTAAAGGCAGGACCAACATGGAGCTGCGAGAGAAGTTCATACTCCCAGAAGGCACCACTCAGGTGATGGCGAGCTTCCGCTACCGAGGCCGTAGATCTCGCCCGTCGTCCAGAGGAGCTTCTCCCACCAGATCCATGTCAAGTCAGAGCTGCCCCGTCCCCGCACACCAAGCAGCGATCGCCACGAGCAAGGTAAGAGGAGCCACTCTGCTGCCACATTTTCCTCACTCTGCATATTGATCATTCCCCTCCCATGATTTTCCTCATGCCTTCTTTATTTTTCATCATTTGATCATGTTTTTTGTTACTTCCTACATCTTGAGTTTCTCCTGTTTTTTTGATTTCTGAATCCATGTCTGTGTTTTTGATTTTATTTGCCATTGTTCCTCAGACTCCCCAACACATAACCCGCAATTATGATAAGCCCTGGCTTACAAACAGCAAACCCTCCACTCCTCTTAAATCATCAGACTCCTTTGGGAGCCAGGGTTCATCCTCAGAGGTATCGTCATATACAGAACATGATGTAGAACGCTTCATAATTACGACCCAACTGAACTCTATACATACTCGTCTAAACTGAAACTATGTACAATTTACAATTTGATCCTCCAAACCCAAAAACGGACAGATCTGAAAGATAATGGTCTCACAAACTGGTTCAAGGTGTTACAGACTTCAGTTGGGTCTATAAGCTCTGACTGTTTTGATCACTAAAGGGCTGAATGTTTCATTCTTGAGATATCAAAAATATCTGTCTATCTATTATGAATTCCTGTATATAAAATCTATGCATGTATGATTGCTTCTTGACTAATTAACTACAGGCTGACAACAATTTAAATACCAACAGCTTCATGTTTAACATATAGTTCTCATACTAACTGCTCTACAGAGAGCTCCAGCAGTTCTTGATATTTAGAGGATTTTAGAGGTCAAATGTCATACTAACTCCACTCACAATGTTTGTAGCACCATTAAGTGTCTGGTACAAAGCACCGAGCATTAAACTACACTTCTTTACAAATTAGCGTAATTAAATCTTCTTTTCTTTTGCAGGGTACGCCGGTTCAAGGCAGCAAATTACGGCTGCCTGGGTTCATGTCAGGAAAAGGATTTCAGTCAGGCGAAGAGGGAACGTTGATCAGCGCCGCTGTACTGAAAGCTCGAACCGGTGGTGAGTAGAGAGCGTTACGTCTGAGAGATTCTTTATTTTATTTCAACTAGTTTTTAGTTTTGACACTTTTCAGTCATTGTTGAAGAAGAAGTTGGTCCTTGTAGCTTTGACTAGAAATTAAAAAGCCACAGTAAAAACGGTATTAAAGAAACTGGTTTCTGACTAACAACGTGTACTCATACAGCACGGTGAAGACCAATGTGAGGTTCAGTGTAACTCCACCAACATGAAACATGCTGGTATCACTCAGCTTCCTGAGTACACTGATTTAAATGTTGTTCAGAGGGAAGAGTCTAAATCTGTCTATCTATGTACGTATCATTGATTTCTGTTTTTACTGAAGATTTAGTTCATATCAGCAGAGACCCTGAGCAAAAAAAAAAACATTATCATCTTCCAAAATACTTTTCACAAAGCACTCTGCATCTGAAACAAAAATACATGACCTTAAACTAAACATCAGGTATTACTGCCTCTTTGAAAACACTGTTCAGCATACACGATCTTCTATTTTTAAACCCATTACTGTTCAAAGGTTGAACGTCCAATTCTGAAAAATATCTGTATTAAACCTCATTTTCACGCCGAACAGTCTTTGGACGGTCCTGTACAAAACAGAAAACAAAAATACAACCAACAAAGGGTTTAAGAAAGATACGTTTACTAGCACGGTGAAAAGGAAACTACACACATGAAATATCCGTCAGATTAGTTCCCTAACTAAGCGAGTAAACACAGAATCACACAGCTAGCCTGATGTTAGCGCTTTAATGAAAAATAGCACTGAAACAGTTGTTGAAAAAATAATAATATAGATGAGATATGGAAACGGTCGTCCAAAAATAGCTACAAGAGTGTGTTTTAGTCGTCATCCAAAAAGGATGGACAGTTGAGAAAGGTTTCCTTGAATGTTTTCTTTGATGTAACATGAGCTATGCTAACAGTGGCTATTAGCAACAGAATTTAAAACTAAAACCAACTGCCAGCCGCAGGACTGCATCTCAAAAGTGATATACACTTTTTTAAAGTTCATTAATTGTTCTCTTTGTTTTTATCTCTGTAGAGTCGAGAAAACACTCCAGCCGACCTGGAAGTAAAGCCGGAAGCAGAGGGAGCAGTCGCAGAGGAAGTGACGCCTCTGACTTTGACATCTCGGACATCCAGTCCGTGTGCTCAGACGCGTCCGAAACAGTCGGTGACTCGGCCCGAGCGACGCCGCGTTCTGCGTCACGACAACGCGGAGGAAAACCCTCCAAGATCCCCACTCCTCAGAGAAAAACCACTCCCACGAGCAAACTGGCCAAGGGATCCAAGCGATAGTCAGTGGCCTTGAAAACACAAAACCCAGGAGCTAGTTGCACCCTAAACACGTGATGGACACTGGAGAATCTAACTTAAAGACTGCAATTGTGTTGAGTGTTATTTAAATTTTTGCGAAGATGTAAAATATTCTGTTGAGAGGAAATATGGTTTAATATTTTGTGAGAATGGAACGTCAATGGCCTTTTGTCTTTGTTTTTAATGTATTTTATTTTCTGTGAAAAATGTCAAATTGTTTTTATCGTATTTTATTTTATTGATGATAAACCTGTAGAGGTTTGACGAACACTAGAAAATCTTGGGATGACTACACCGCACGGTTAGCTAACATTTCTAAACACACTAATGAAGGGCAACACGCAGGATAGCGCTCTGAAAGTTACTGAATGTACTGTAATGTATGTTGGCTCATGTTTGGAGTAGATGGTGCATTGTGGTACCATTTGAGACACTGCAATTATCTATTTAAGTGCTATGATATACTGCCACCACGCATTTAAAGGGCAATGCAATATACTACAATAAACCCCAGTAAGCACTGCAGAAACCTTTGAGAACACTATTTAAGGCAAGTAGCAGCAACCTCGTAACCATGAAGCTTTGAAGTCCTGTTTGTTTGTGAGCAGCTGAAGTCCCTGTTTTGTTTGGCCACTTCACAGCAGTGTGTTCATTGACCTTTAAAAGGTGCCACTCCATGTAGACATTCTATTGTGCATCCATGTCAATGTATGGTTAATTTCGGTAGAGCTGAAATTGTTACTGTAACATTACTTTGTAATAAACCTGCTTGCAGCAAACCACCAGAAACTGGTGGAGACCACACACTGTCTCAGATTTTTTTATTATCTATGCTAGCAGCGCTTTTAACGGAAGAATCCTACCGAGTTTGATAAGCCCCTGACTTTTCCTCCTGCACTATTGCAATTGGTTTTGGTGTTGATTTTGGCGCCCCCTGTGGACAGAGCAGCACCTCTTGTCTCCGCTGATCCTCTCCTGTACATGTGTAAGTAGTGTTTTCTGATGAAAAACCTCATCCTGCGTTCTGTTAACGGTCAGATGTATCACTCATCAGGATTGTTTGTCTGGAAAAATGTAAAAAGTATAATTTCTGCAGCATGTTGTAAATGACTTAAGACACCCACCCTGCTGCTGTGGTTTGAGACATTCATAATTACAATAGTGAAATGATCAATCTTGTTGCTGATGGTCTTGTGTGCGTCATAAAGACGCATCAGTATTAATACTTGTCTGTTTCATAACCAGCTAAAAACTCCTCACAGGAGCTTTAATAGTGGAATATTGTTTTGGTGGATTGCTTTGAATATTTTGACCTTTTTTATCGTGCTATCATCAGGTCATTGTCTTAACATCCAATGAGATATCTCAAATATATCTTCCTGATAAATTGGCACACATTCTGTACATGCTACAGCATGCTACTGATCCATGAATATTTTATAAAGTCCAATATTTTAAATTCTTGAATATTTGTTTATTACCAAATGCCATACAAACTAGACCAATCACATAAGCTTTTGTTTTATTTTGTGTTGAGTGCCAATAAGTACATGTTAGCATACTGTCTGACGTTAGTACAGTTAGCATATGCTAAACATTAGCTCGTTAACACTGGTATTGTAAGCATGTTAGCATGCTTAGTTCCCCATGGCCAATGGTCCTAATCAGAGGCCCTGCTTGTCAACGGGCAAGGCAGGCAAATGCTTGGGACCCCAGACCAGTAGCGGTTCCCTGAGGGCTCACAAACTTTAAACCAAAGCAGTGGCCCAAAATGTGCGAATTTTGCAATGACAGTAGGAACCTCCCTAAGATGGCCCCATCTAACAGTACTCACTCTAGTTGCCCTGCTAAGCGTTGCATTCATTATTGCAGTGAAAACCAAAGTTTGCCAATGAAAGTCAACAAAGAAAAATTCATTATCCATCTATATGAGACAAAAATAACAGGAAAAAAGAGGAAGAGGAGTGAGCTCTGAGACACTCGCAGACATAACTGTGATGAACGCTGGTTGGATAGCCCTTCAATTGAATTTGGTCTAGGGCCCCAACAGACTTCTTGTGTTTCAAATACATGGGCCAGACGTGGCCATCGAACAGGCCGGGGGGGTCTGGCACCGTGTAGTTCCTAGAGGTCCTAGATTTATCAGGAATGAATGTACGCCACAGTGCTTCATACTGGTTAAAGACAGTTTAAAGCAACTATTTTGTGATTTGACGATTAGATCAGTTGCTCTTCTAAATTAGCACTTTTTTTGTGACTAGCTTTAAGAATCACAACACTGACTTATATTTAAAAAAATCTCTGTATGATAAATGAATGACTGTATCCTATCTGTGTGTTTCATTTTGCTGTCCGTCTCCACAGTTTCCCTGGAGTCTGGTTTTGGGTTGTATTGAGGTGGTTTAGGCTGAAGGTGTGGTCTGCTCTTGGAGGAATGTTTGCAGAGCGTCTTGTGTTTAGCTGTGACATACTGCATCTTTCTCTCAGTGAGACTCTGCAGATGATAAAACACCGTCCTGAATGAATGTACACTAAAAACGGTTTTTTAAAAGCCATTATAGATTTACATTTCTCTCCTCACAACAGTCTTTCCAAGGTGTTCCAGTACATCTGCAAAGAGATGATCAAAGTCTCAGCTGAGTAAACTAGAGGTACACAAACTTTTGTTAGAGCTACATTCAGCAAAGCCTTTCAAGAGAATCTACTTCTTCTTCAATGTTCCTGTGATTTTTTTCATTCGACAGCTTTTACCTGCATGTGTTACCTGTTATCTTCACCTTCACCTCCTTGATGTGATGACTGGCTGAACTGGACTTGTACTGTAGGTGTAACTGGCCTATGAGAGGAGTCAGATCCTGTGGGGACCAAAGGTTGAGTGGAGCTCAGGGGTCAGGCTCCTCTGAGAGCCACAGGTTTAGTCTGAATGGTCGTCCTGTTCAGCTCACACACCGACCCGGGGATGGCACTTTAGAGCGGGATACCTCCTCACACCAGGAACTGGGAAAGATCCATCAGCACGAGCCCTGGGACTTTCTGTTATAGGAATATGTGAGTAATTACAACATCGTCTGTTAATGGTCTTCATTTTAAAGTTAATTGCATAAGGAAGTGGGATATTAGATAAATTTGAGGTTATCTATGATTGTTTGCTGATCTGAGACTAAAACAGTTTGATGAGCTGTGTGTCCTCTCATTAGGAAGGGAAAGTGTTGCAGAGTGTTGTCATGGTTAAAGTAAAACAGTTTTTACTGTTTTTAAGAAGCAGAATCTTTTAACATAATGTTTTTGATCTTTTAAATGAAATTGCATAAAAGAAATGAACGTATTTAGTATTGAACATGGACTTAAACACGAGTTCTCTAGTTTTTATCTTTTAGTTGATAAGGTTAGGCCAAGAAATTGGTCATCACATTTTTTGTTTTTACTGATTTAAACAAGTTTAATTGACTTCTTTTTAAAATCCTCTGGTACACTCATATATCAGTTAATCTAGCTAACAAATGACTGATTGGTATCATTTCTGTACTACAGGCACTTATAGCCCCGGACCCCAAAAGAAATTGAAGATGCCAGCCTACAAAGACATGTTGGTGTTTGCAGCACTTTGTGCCATTTTCGGGCTGACCCAATGTCAAAAACTACCAAGTAAGTTTTATTTTGTTTCTTACACTTTTTAAACTAAACTAAAGCTTTTATTTCTCCACTGCATAAAGAAAAGTGGTACTGGAGCATCACACAAACAATCATTTCTGATGGTTATGTGAAGCTGGATTTGTTGGACATGCTTCCTTTTTGACAGAAACCTTGTAAAAACACTTTTCTAATTTCAGTGAGGCGCTTTTTAGTTACACAAACATGATTAGCGTGATCAGTAATAACAACTTTTATTTAGACTTTTAGGTTTAACACTGTACTATTGTCATATGACCAGCAGATGGCAGTGTTTATCTTGCCTTGTTCCCAGCAGTCACACCAGTCTGGTATTTCCCACTCTCATCAGTGACTTGGTGGAGACTGAAAGGTCAAAGAGGTCATGCTTGGGTTCAGTTGTGAACATCGCCCTTTGAAGCCCTGTATCTAAGTACCTGATGTCATAAAGTAACTGAACATAAAATTAAACTATCAGCAGAGATAGAATGAGAGCCACTGTTCCTATGCCAAAGTCGTGTGCATGAGTTTTTTTGTTGTTATATATGAGGGTTTTTTGTCTCTTATTTTTCACCATTTATAATCAGAATGGTTCAGTATTTTTCTAATCTAACAGGAAACACCAGAGACACGCTGATCTCACTCAAAGTGCAGAACAAAGCGCTCAGTGTTAAGAATTCAGGAGCCAAATCCAACAGTGAAAGAAAGTAAACAGCCTCTAATGGCTTTAATAGATTACCTCATGTACCTGAGAGATGGCATTATTAATAACAGTGATGTAAGATTTACAAGCAGCTCAGCACCTTTGATGCTGTGCTAGTGTGACGCATGACTAATCTCAGTGTTTGTGCTGTGAGGTTTTGATCTGCTGGAGGAGTTTCATGTGCCCGAATCTAAAGGAGTGAGGAGAGTGGACGGTTCTCAACCCGAGGCAGTGGCCTACAGAGTCAACCCCTCAATCCATCTACGCAAGACCATGAGGTACAGTACTTAAACATCTGAGCCCTCTCATTTCACTGAGGCTTTAGATTTCTTAAAAAGCAACTTAACAGAGCCTTAACATTATATTTCGGCCGATCTAAAGATTTCTCACTGGCAGCAGTGTTTCATTTAATCATGACATCACTGTTAGGTGTGATTGCAGTTGCATTAAGGTACTCTTCTGACCACACATATTGAAGGGGAAACTTAATACCAGGTAGAAAAAGTCCAGCCAATCATGATGTCACAGGCTACTCGCTACACCATCACCACATCTACAACACGATGCACAGTTTGTTCAGCATTGTAGGTCAAGTAGGAGGGTTAGAAATATAAACATGAGTACTGCATTCATTTCTTAAGTTGTAGGCCTACTGTATTAACTCTGCAAAAACACTACTATTATGTAAGAGATGCTAAACCTGCAAAAAAGACATATTCTAGTTTCTTTGTTCACATTGCACAGATAGTAGTGATATGATGTTGACTGATTCAGGGACTGTGTAAAACAGAAAAACTGATCCCAACCACTATTTTCCATATGGTGGTTGTTTTCTTCATATTATTAAAGGTTTATTTCAGTGGAATAGAAAAAGAAGATCACATCAGTGTTGCAATGTTACGGAGCCCCTTAGGGGACATGGGCAGAAAATAAGTTTCTCATGCACACCAGAAACTATTCCCAGAGCACCAGAAATATTTATGTTGCTCAAGATTTGCGTGCGCAGGAGAACGTGCACAGGCAGTATTTTCTCACGAGCACAAGAAACTATCTCATGCACACGATACCTTCTTTAGAGCAGGGGTTCCCAAACTTTTCATACTGCGACCCCCAAAATGAGGATGCGAGAGACGGGAGACCCCCCTCAGCGCCTGGAAGGGGTTAAAACATTGAACATTGTGCAGAGCAGCACGCAGACCAATCCAAACACTGACATTAGAACAACACTAAAGAACTCAGAAGCCTTCAGAAGATTATATTATTTCAGTGTGTCTGTGCAGTTTGATGTACAAAGAGCTCAACAGACACATTCACTGTTACACTGCACAAATCTCACTTAACAACTATTTCACCATCATGGGAAAAATATACAATTTAAAGTCTTTTTCAAATTGTATTTGTTTTTTGGAAGGCATCTTGCGACCCCCCTATTCGCGACCCCCACTTTGGGAACCCCTGCTTTAGAGCACGGGAAACTTTCTCGTGCTCAGAAGATAGTTTCTGGTGAGCTAAAGATCGTTTCGGGTACGCACCTGAAACTTTGTTTAAATTTCTGCCAGTGTCCCTTTAGGGGCTCCATACAGTATATCACACATATATTGAAACCTAACACATGTATGACTAGGTTCTTTCCAACACACCCGGTTTGAAGTTACCAGTAAAGGTAAAGTGTAATATGCTACTTTCTATCCAGTAGATGTCGTACTTTAGTACCAGTCTCTCAGACCAAAACAAAACTTGACTTTGGCCAGACCTCCCGTCCCTCAGCGCACCACCTCCCCTCCTCTTATAGTGTTCCCTCTGAGTAAAGCTTTCTGAAGGACTGATGTCCATTCTGATATGTAGGATTTAAAACCAAACAATGTCTTTTCTTCAATTCGGAAAGTCTGTTGGTACCCCTGCAATTGTACTCTTGCGATGACACTCCACCATTACGCCTCCACAAACAGTGTCTCTAAGCTGGTGGGGTCCTCTCTCTTCCGCCTCTAGTGGCAAGGCGAATGATTGGAGAAACGAAGGGATGGCGTCACACTAAGAAAACATGTATCGAAGCAGTTTGAGCCATTAAGTGACACTTTGACGTGCTGTCGCGTCAGTGTGAACACAGAGCTAAGAACAACAAACCCAGATGAGCGAGTTTGACTACACCACAATATATTTAGCTAGGAAAGAGTTTTAATGTCATATCCCCATGAAACTGTTGAATATGTTGAAATAAAATCTATAAATATTGACAGTGTTGGACACCTTCAGCTTTTTTGTGAAGACGTGAACACTTAAGACTTGTAATATTATTTTGCCATTTAAATCTGTAAAACGTTTCTCTCAAAAGTCTCTCACCGACTGATGCTAGCTCTCTGGTCTCCTGGACGGTACTGTAAATAATAGAGCTGGTCAACATTTTATGTGACAAACTGAATTGTTTAAGGAACTATTACACTATTTCTATAAGCATGCTCACATAGTAAAACAAGATGGTTAACGTTGTACAACTGCCAAACATCAACATATAAGCATTGTATTGTGCGCATATTTACAAGCAGATGTTAGCATTTAGCTCAAAAACACTGCCACCCTCACAGAGCTACTAGCATGTCGGCAGACTCTTTGTCTTGTTTAACTTTGAACTCTCATACTGTATTCTGGCGCTGAAAGCAACATTGTCTTTGAGTTAACTGAACATGTGCTTTGCTCCAAAGAAACAAAGATAGGTTTGTCTGCTGGAGCATCATCAATCCATAATTCATAGAAAAGTTAAAGGATAGTGTCATATGCTAATGTGAAATTTAGACATAAGATTAAAGTAGCTGTTTTTACTTACTCTTCCTTTAATAAACAAAACCCGTATGTTCCCACAAAGCCCTTAATTGTTTGATAAAGATCGTTGGCTTTCTTTGATCCAGCTCTCTAAACCTCACTCTGTACCACAGCGATGTGTATCCAAATGGACTCCCCTCTGATTACTCCGTCATCGCAACATTTAAAGTAACCAAGGACGCTGCTAAGAAATCCTGGGACCTGTGGCAGGTCAGTGACCCTGAGGGACGAGAGCAGGTGGGCCTGCGTTTCCAAGGCGATACACGCTCTTTAGACTTCTTCTACAGCAGCCCTCGTGGGAGCCAGATGCTGAGGACCTTTCATGGTGTGGAGAAGTTGTTTGATGGAGAGTGGCACAAATTGGCGCTGAGTGTGAAAGGCAGCCAGGTGAAGCTGCTGATAGACTGTGAGGAGGTCAGCGTTGAGTCCATCGACGAAGCGAGGCCGGTCATCCAGCGAGGATTCACTTCCATAGTGAAACGGGCTGCAGGAGACCGCTCTTTGTCTGTAAGTTAAATATCCGGGACTTCGATGTATCTTCATGATCTTTCAACTTCCTTCAATTTGCGTCACAACTTCAGTTCTCATTCAATCTTCTATCTCATGCCAGGTTGACCTCCAACAGATGGAGGTGTCATGCGACCCAGAGCAGGCTTATTCAGAGGGCTGCTGTGAGCTTTCAAATGTGGTGAGTCTCCCGTCATTCAACATGGTTTCTCTCCTTCTGCTTTTGGTTTTCAATTGTTCTCTAACTTTTCTCTCGTATCGCAGTGTGGGGGGTATGCAGAAATTGGCCTAACAGCTGGAAGAGCATCTTGCAAATGTATGAACGGACAACCTGGCATTCAGGGACCACCGGGGCCAAAGGTGAATTTTCTTGCACAATTAGAATTTAGCTGAACATACTGAGGAGACATTTGTGCTAACATTTGTTTATAATTCTTCTTCAGGGTCACAGAGGTCTTCCAGGACAACCCGGAGACGCAGGAAGACAGGGAAACTGGGTAAATACATTTACAATAGAGAAATCATTTCCAATATGAATACAATTGGTGAGAAACGCTAATTGATTAAATGTTTCTAGCTTTAAACATAGAGTCAGTAGCTTATTCCCCACAAATTAAATAAAGACTTATATGAAAGTAAGGCCACTCAGTCAAACAGTAACTTATGGGCCTCCATGCATGTGTGGTGCTGACTGTACAGGATCTGCAGAGACTCTGTCTTCGCCTGTTGTTTAACGTTTCGTTTTGGTTGACGAGACCAATACGATTTAGCGATTGGACGTGATTCTAACCAGCAAATTTGACGGACGTGGACGTAACTGCAAAGCTGAGCTGACACAGCTCATTCCAAATCTTTGCGAAATGATCTGTTTGGATTTTACTGAAGTTTTGCATAATTAGAGGTGTGACTGATATGAGTGCAAGCGAGGGCATTCAGGCCCACCTCCACTCCACGTCTGTTACAAGGTTGACCTAAAGTTAGGTTGAGACAGCATTTTCAATATGACGACCCCCATCGTTGGGCTTCAAAACTCCCCTTCAGAAACCAGTGGGTGACATCATTGAGGCTACATCCAAGATTGATAAAGTCTATGATTTGAATGAATTGAGACTGGAGAGATGCTTTAAAGGTGCATTTATTGTAGCAGGATTTTTCGTACACCGTCTGTAAACCTCTTGGCGATCGACTGTAGAGAATAGACAACAGACTGTAAGACTGTGAAGCTGCTCTTGAGCAACATGTTGGAGACCCCTGCACTATATTACTGTTGTTCATTTTGGTCATGTGATGAATTACCATGAAACGGGTCAAATTGTTCATGGACCAATTCATTTTACATAGGATCAGTATATTAAATAGTGTACTAGCAGATGACCAACAAGACTTTTGAGGCGGATAGCGGTACTGTTACAGGAAAAACTCCATTCATAATCTCATGTGACAATGGATAAGTGCATGTTCTAGTGAAGTAGGAATATGGCCTTCCTGTTGCAGCACAAGAAAGAGTTAAACCGATCTGTGGGTGACATTGTAAAACCTTGTGAGACAGCGGCGAAGCTGTGGAAAATGGCAACAGAAGTACAACTGAGACACGACAGGATGGAAACAGATCTGGAAGCAGAAGCGCTTAGTGATAGTAAACATAGGGGCTCCATTTAGAGTCTGCAAACTCATGTCCGCTTTGTAAAAGATTCAGGGGGAAGCCAAGATAAACATGTACTGATACACATTGGACAATAAATTTGTTTTTGTAGTTCTGAAATATCCATTTGCATGTTTAAACACTGGAATAGAATATAGGATTCAACAGAATCTGGCAAATGATCACAGGAGTTTTTAATGGTTTTGCAATTCTTTGGGAGAAGCTGAGCCAAACTTAATGAATCCCACACACACACACACAGGGAAAACAAGGCCGTTGAGCAATAACCCTCCAAGTGTCTGGTAGTAAGTGGCATTACTGTTCTGAACTATTCTGTTAAATGTCTCCCATGTTTTCTTTCTTAAATGTTTTTAGTTGGCGGTTGAGGCTGACTAGTCCACAATCCAAATGGTGAAAGAAAAGAACAGTTTTGAGAATATTAAATGAACTCAATGTTCAGCTATACTAAATACACTCACAATTGTATCCTTCAGGGAGCTGCAGGCCTGATTATTTCCACTTTAAATTTATGACTTGTTAATCTTTTGATGCTTAGCAGTCACTGTTCTGTTGGATCAGATCTGTGAGTCTTTTCACAACTGTCCGGAGAACATGTGTTCAATGAGGGAGGTTCTTTCTAAACAAATGTGATGGGTGTTGCATTTAACATGCCCCTTGCATTCAAGGAAATCCCCCCGTGCTGCCTGTGCAAACACATGTATTCTAACATTTAAAGCACATTTCCAGAGCTGTGCATGCTACATATTGATGTCCTGAATTGCAGCTGTAGCTCATCTGGGAGTAAACATCTGTCTTGTGTAAGTCGTTAGAGTTTTGACCTCCTGCCAGCTTGTGAATCACGGAGCCCCAGCATGTTTATCTCCTCCCCTGCTGGCATTCGAGGAGGGCATTTCCTGGCACAGATATATGAACTGTCCATCTCAGGTGGTGGGTGGTCCTCTGCTTCTCGGAGCTATACCGCCTTAAAAATGTTGTAAAGTTCACGGTCATGCCTTTGGCCGTACTGTCGGCCATCTTTGAGGTTAACCTGCGCCCAGCTGACTTTGCTTAAAAGTGTTAGGTGAGATGGTCAAATAAACTTCTAACACAAAGGCAGCGTGGCCTTTCTCAATCTGTTTGTTGATTCAGGGAAACACAGCCAAATGGAAAACACTTTTACTACTGAGGAAGTCAACATCTGTGCAAACAATACTCCTCCGTTATGTTGCCTTTATGACTAATGTTTCCTAAATCCTGCTGAATATGCATGTGTATATTTTCCACCAATGTGACATTTATAGCATGGTCACATTTTCAACTTAATAATCTTCATTTTGTCTATGCTTTATTTTCCAACTAAAGAGAAGACTTTGGAAAAACACCCTGTTCCTTTGTTGTAGAGAGTTAGATGAACATATCAGTAGCACTCTCATATCAGAGTAGGAAATATAAAGCTTAAACCAGGAGACAGTAAACATAAAGATTTACAGCAGTGGGAGAATATCAAGCTTCATTCTGCGCAGCTAGCCCAGGTGTCTCTCGTAAAAGATATTTCAGATCATTCTAGATAACTCCTTGTTGAAATGGACTTGCTAGCCCGGATTTGTTGGCTACAAAGTTCAAATATAAACTTAATAGCTCCTCTAAGGCTCGCTGCAATGCACCAATTGGGTTTTTTGTACACACTAAACAAAGACATGCATAACAAGAGAGATTTAGAGGCTCTGATAGGCTGATTAATCGCTTTTCAAACAGAGCTAAGCTAGCTGGTTCACCTGTTTTCAGTCTTTATGCTAGGCTAACTCCCTGCTGGATGTAGCTTCATATAAAAGTAATGCAACTTTTTTGGGTTACCACTTTTTTCTTGCTGTGAGATGAAGAAATGTCTGTATCACATGACGCTAGAGCCAGCTGTTTGTTAGCTCTGCTTTAAGGTATAAATTCAGATATGTAGCCCAAAGTTGATTGTTGGGGTTCCTCCTCCATTATGCCTCTACCAGCAACATCCCTGAGTTGGGGGGGCTGTCTCACATCCCCCACGACGTGGTAGCAGGGTTAAAGGTTGGAGAAGGTGGGGTTCACGTGAAAGAAACATGTTCAAGCCTCTGAGCGGCATAAACAACCTGAGGGAAGCGCCGTCCCATCAATATGAACACAGAGCTGAAATAGGAAAGTCAGATCTCACCAAATTATTAAGTTAGGTCATATTAGATATCTGCGATTTGATGTTTAAAATGTTTCATATTGTACCTTTAACTCTCTGCAAATTCAAGTAAAGCTCTTATAATTTACTGATCGTGAAACATGATATCTCTAGCAGTATTTTCCCATGCCATTCCTGAAAACAAATTTTAAGAAGATATTGTGTTATCTTATTTACAGTCAGACCATCTGTTTCCTCTTTTTTCAGTCTATATGCTAAGCTAAGCTAAGCTAACTCCCTCTGGCCCCAAGTTTAATATTTATTGTGCAAGCTTCAGAGTGCATCTGACTTGTTGCTATAAAGCATATGAGTGTGTTTGACATATAACGTTTTTATGTCTTTATTCAGTATCTGCTTTGTTGCTAAGACTTCAGACACATCAACAGCTACTTTCTGATCTTCACTTGGGGATTAGTTGTTTTTATGTGTAAATTGTTTCTCTGCCTGGTGCATCCAAAGTTTAGTCTCTGTAAAGTTAGTCGTGACTTTCTCACAGTGGGAAAAGTTAATGATGTTCACATGTAATACTCCATTTCTCACACTGGTCCGTTTACAAACAACTAGCCTCAGGGCAACAAGTCTTGCTTATGATTGAGTGAAACTTGTTTTGCAGGGGATCAGGGGAAACACAGGAGACTACGGCAACCTGGGGGAGACAGGCCTGAAGGTAAGATTTGCCGTCATGTGCTCCTATCAGGGTTCAGTTTGGCTCGTTTTCAAGACATATTAATGAAACCTCACACACACACTTGTGTCCTCAGGGTGAAGAGGGAATCAAAGGCGAGAAAGGAATGAGAGGACTCTGGGGCCAAGTGGTAACTCATCACACTCAGATTTATAACGATCTTTTCCTCTGAAATGTTACAAATCTGTATTAATGAGCTGTGCATTAACAGGGAGAAAGAGGTCCGAAGGGGCTGAAAGGATTAAACGGGGCTGCGGGCTTCAAGGTAAACTCCGCCACTGAGCTCAGGCTTTAACTGGCTGTTTAATTAGGTAATCTGCTGCCAGTTATTGACTTTTCATTGGATTCCTGTGCAGTTTGTAGCTCAAGTTGTATAACTTTATAGATAACCCAGAGGGTTTCATGTCGACATTTGACTCTAATTAAAGGGAGTTCGGGGGCCACCTGGAGACATCGGAGAGACTGGGGAACCAGGAGAAGTTGTAAGCTAAACTGTTAGCCTCAGTGGTAAGCCCTTTTTTGCAAGTCATTATGCAATTACTGTATCACTAACATTGTGGCCTCCTTGAAGGGCCCTAAAGGCGAGAGAGGATATGAAGGGATTCCTGGGTTTCAAGGAGTCAAGGTACTCATGTTTCCTCCTTCTTTTGTCATCTGTTTATCTCTATGCAGGATTTAATTCCGTCATGCTTTGATTTTTAGGGTGAAAAAGGGACCACTGGTGCAGGAGGGCGTACTGGATCCAGAGGAAAGCAGGTGAGCTGTTGGGGGATTCCCTGCTAAATAGGATTGTCACGCTCACAGATTTTTTAACTATGATACGACGCTGACAAAATGAAAACCTGTTTGATACCAAGGCCCCAAAAAAAGAAGTTCAAGTCACCCAATTGTGTGTAAATCCTGTTTATAATCCCCCAACAATGGAACTCCAATTTACACAGTGCTCTCTCTCTTCTGTAGTTTTTAAGCATTGGTACTTTTAGATACCATATAGACCATTAAAATAATGGAGATTGTATCTTTTAAAACACATTTTATCAAAAAAGTATCCGAGTGTCCAACATTTTGACAGCCTTACTGCTAAATATCCTGAAGTAGACAGTCTTAATGCTTTGTCAACTTCCTTCAAAATCCTCTTATTTGAGTGCAGAGAGCCAGTAAATCATTTCAAATGTGGTAAAACACTGGGATAGAGCTCTGTGTTTGGCCTATGTGCCGTCTCCATAAACAATATTAGTTCATGTGGACGATTCTGGCTGAGACCTGAAGGCCTGAGCTACATCAACATAAGCCGGTGAGTCATTGAAACAAGAGCCTCAACCACAACGATAACCGTCTCCATTGTATAGAAAACAAGGCTTCCTTGATCTCCTTGTTGCTTTTTATATCAAATGTGTTCCATGTGATGTTGAATCTTAACTTATGTTGCTCCATATGATGATATGACAGGGTATTGTTGGAGATCCTGGAGAGAGGGGCGCTGCTGGAGAGAAAGGGAAACCTGTATGTATCACAGATTAACTGTAATAACGTGAAAAATGAAATGTTTTGATTGTAAAGTGTAACAAAGTCAATATTTTGAATTTTGATAGCTATCTCTTTTTTCTGAACTTGTAAAAAATAGGGGATCCCAGGACCTGTGGGTGGAGCTGGCACCATCGGTCCAAAGGTGATGATTCACACGGAGCGTCTCACACCTACACTCCTGAAATATTTAATTTGACCATTTTCTACTAATGCTTGTGTTTCCCCAGGGCATTGTTGGAGATCCAGGCATATATGGAAGAGATGGTGATCCAGGAATACAGGTATTATCCTCTGCAGACAGTGAACTCTGAATGAATTTTAGAAGAAGTGCACTTTTAAGATCATAAGTTTTATGTATTTCTTGCAGGCTTATCAAGGACCACAAGGTCTCAGTGGAAAACTCGGGAAAGGTGGACTAAAGGTAACTGACTCATATTGTTTGTTTTTGTATATTATCGTGCAATTAAGTTGTTTTTGGCAGATTTATCTGTTTTGGCTTGTCTATTTTACAGGGGGAGAAAGGCACCCTTGGGCCAGCAGGAGAAATGGGTCCCCAAGGCCGAACTGTAAGTCACTTTTTCAGTCACTGAAGACAAGTTCATCGTGCATTTCCTTTGTAAAGTAGTTCACCATCTTAAAGAAAAACGACAAAGTATAAAGCAGTCCTTTAGGTCGGTTTAATAAATGTTTTATTCTCGAGGGCCCAAGAGGTTACAAGGGTTCTGCAGGGAAGCCAGGAAGACCCGGATTTATCGGCCCACCGGGACCTACTGTAAGTGCTCCAGATGATTTTTCAGGACTTCCCCTAACACTCGTTCATTTTCTTCAAGCCATTAAACCTTGTCATGTCTTCACAGGGACATGTGGGTGTGCCTGGAAAACAAGGGCCCAAGGTAAATACATCCTCATCCATTACCCATTAGCATTGACAGCTAAATTACCAATTTATACCACCGTTCAAGAAGGAATTCAAACAGTGGTTCATGAGCTCAATGCAACCACACTATTCAGGATCTGTAGATGTTCAGCAGGTCTGTGAAATTCTGATATATTAAATATTTGCAATTTTTTCTTGTGCAGGGTAGCACTGGAATCCAGGGAATTCAAGGAGTCAAAGCTGAACAGGTACAGCCTTGAATTCTTCATCAGATGGGATCATCACTACATCCGAGTTGTTGTTTTTCTTATTGTGAATTTTCTCTTGTTAAAGGGAGAAAAAGGAGGCAAAGGGCCAAAAGGGAAGGTGAGCTGCGACTCTGAAATGTTTATAATGTTTCCATTATAACATAAAGCCACTACCAGTAACACACTACCACTCAATGATCTTGGTACAGACCATTTATGTCTGCAGACATAAAGCAAGGTAAAGATAAAAAACGTTTTGATTAAAAGCGTGTGATTTTGGCGCCCCCTGTGGACAAAGCGGTACCTCTCAACTCTTTGCTGATGAGATTGTCCTGTACATGTGTCTGTTGGGGCAATTTTAACAAAAAACTGATCCTGCTTTCTCTTAACCAATCGTATCTCTCGTTGTGAATCTTTACCACGAAAAAACGCAAAGACTGTTTCTTCAGTGTGCTGTCATCACGTTGTCTAACACTTCGCCCCTTTGCAGCAGCTTCAGGCATGAAAAAAAATAGATTATACAGATAGAGGCATCAATATTCATTTAATTCTGTTTCATAACCAAATAAAAATCCTCCACACTTTCTCACAGGAGCTTTAATCACATGTCGAAGTAGGGTCGTGCCACAGACAGGAGCGGCCCTACAAGTGATTGTTTCCTAACTCTATGATAGGCTGTGTTTATCACGTTCTCTGTTTAGGAACCAAACTGTATGAAACTCTGATATCAATCCAACAAGAGACATTCCACACTTATGTTTAGCATCTGTATATGAAATGAGTGCAGAACCACCCACAAGTAACCCAAAATGAATATTGCACATTTCCCTGGTGTTCTCTGCAATCATGATTTATGTTCAGCATTGCAGAAACCAGTTCCTTTAAACATTTGTGACTTATATTTCAAATGCAGGTCTTTGTACATTTTTAAACTTACATTTTGCATGCCCACAAATACTTCATCAGATGAGTGTTTCACTTCTAGTTTTTTATCAACACATAAGAATAGTTACTTTGTTTCATCTTTAATGTTCATCTGACATTATAAAAAGTGTTTTCATTAACTTTGTGTCCATGGAAAACCAATACCTAACTGTATTCTGATGGATGAACTGGCTCGGTTCTGCCTGCACTTCTGCTCATGTTGTTAACCTGCTCTGTAGGTTGGAGACAGGGGCGAGCAGGGTCCTCAGGGAGGACGGGGGAAGCGCGGGCCGGCGGGCCCACCTGGACGTTCAGGTACTGTCGGTGTCAAAGGAGTTCGAGGTGAAGGAGGACCAGATGGCTTTCAGGGGCCTCCAGGTCCACCAGTAAGTAGAATATCAGCCTTTGAGTCTTTAGCTTTTTGGCTGACACAGCAAGTGTTGCAATGCTACAGCAGAGTATAGTATGAGTGTACTCTGTAATGATCTCTACTACATTTGGCACTTCATCTATCTGCTAATGATGGCACAGAAACAGCAGCGTAATCATTTTCAGTAATGGTTTAACTGACTGACACACTTAAAGTGTTTGCTGACAGCTTTGGTGGGAAGAACACATTTAAAGAGTTGCACATTAGCCCATAGCTAATAATGACTCACAGCAAGGGTTTCATTTAGTGTGGCTATAAATCCATAATGAGCCTCAGGAAATATTTTTGGCTCCATTTTTTCATTGCGTCTCTCTGAGAGGCAGCCGTTGCTTCAGCGTACCGTGTCTGTAATGTTCCATACTGCATGTCCCTCAGTTGGGTCACTTCCAGTGATGGATGTGGTAATGATTTTCTTACACAGGGCCCGACTCTCCCCGCTCAACACGTGATCGAGGTTTGTAAGAAAGTGGTCATGGAGCAGATGTCCACCTTTGCCAACTCAGTGAAGAGGACGTGCGCTGCAGTCTGTCCTCTGTATGGGGACGTGCCCATGGGTGCCCCTGGTCCCCCCGGACAGAAAGGACCCCCCGGACCTCCTGTGAGTGATTTATAGATACGATGTTCATTGTTCAAGCCAAGAAAGACTGTAACGTTTTTATTTTTCACTAAATTATTGCTGTGGGTTGCTGTCTTAAGGTCCTGCAGACCTTCAGCTAACAGGCTGCCAGAGTGCAGTGCACGCTCCATACATTGTTCGTTATTTGGCTCCCCGGACGAGTAAAATGCAAACACATTGCGAGGGTCTGGATTGGACTACGAGAGCTGAAGTATTTGGCAGAAAAACTTGCAATGAAAACATTACGATTTTCCACGTCTCCATGAGGACAAATAAGGAGTCACAGACTAGACACTCGGTCTGTGTTGAAGGGGTTTTGGAGAGACTCGAGGCTGTCCTTGGATTGAAAAGCCTTTTCCACATTATTATACAGTTCAAAACCAATCCATGTTCCACAACTTCTTTAATCACAGCGACTATCAGCCTGATAAATGCTCTTGAAGCCATGACTATATTAAAATGCATCACTATATTAGATTATGGAGGGTATGCCTCATGTTGTGGTGCTCAGTGCTAAATTGAGAACAGGGATGAACCAGTACTGTACCATATTTTCACAACAACGTGTCACGTGACCAGCAGAGTAAATCTGTTCAGTTTTGTGCACAAAGCTGGTCAAAGGAGAAAGCAACGTTAATTCATGACTTGAAAAGAGCACAACATTGAAAATAAGGAGACTAACGATTTATTTTCCTATTGATGATGTTGTCAGGGCGACCCCGGTAATGATGGTGTTGAAGGAGAAGTGGGACTTCAGGGATTCTATGGAGAAGTTGGAGACCTAGGCCGACAAGGAGACACAGGTGTGGGAAAAAAACAAATCTGACGGATGATTTATTTCTATGAATACAATGAATAAGAACACCAACACTATAACTCATTGATGCTTGTTGTACGAGGAACCAGTAGTGGAAAAAGAATTCAGATGAACTGATTTTTGGGGCTGAGGGCAGAACAGCAAGCTGTAAACACATCACTTACGTATAAGCACCTTGTAAAGTTGCTGTTGTGAACGTGCTGGCAATCAGCAGCTTGCACTTCCAACAGACATTTAGCAATATTACTGTTTATTTGGAGGCGTGTTTATGGCTCCCTTTTTCACTTAGTAGTTCCTTGATTTATTTGAATGTAGCTAAATGTTGACTTAAACTGTTGATCACTTTATTTTACGAGTTCTGCAGGGAAAATAGATGACAAAATTCCCCTGGTGTTGTCATCATGATGTCATCGGGGGGTTATCTCTACCTAAGCTTGGACAGTACGAAACATTTTCAAACAGTAAATCTGCCTTGAGGCGCAATGTAGCCTAGCCTAGCCAAAATATGAACTTCAAGTACTTTCAAAGACTTCAGTACTTGAGTAAATGTTCTTCCCACCACTGACATGATCACACTTGAGGTATTTTTGATCATGCACCGCAGTGTATGAAACAGTTGAATCAAATACTGTAAAGCCTTGTTAAACTTACAGACTCACATACATACTAAGCTCTTATTGATGGTTCGGGGCCTGAGCATGATGTCACACTAACTCTACATTCCTGTGCCAAGCCAATGAAAATGAGGAATATTTACAAGGTGTTCAAACATCTTTTAATAATGATGTCAGTAACACATATGGTCGTTGATCAACATGTACCAAGTGGACTCGAGTCCTGGGGGAATTACTTTTGACCCGTCTGCTTTTAATCCTGTTTAAAGAAAATATGTGTCTGTGTTTGTGTCTGTGTTGCAGGTGACAGAGGAGACCTGGGTGACAAAGGGGCCAAGGGTCACGGCCTACCTGGCTACACTGGAGATCAGGGACCAAAGGGTAAATTCATCTTCAATACCTAATGATGTTTGATGACTTAAAGATGAGGCGTTGCAGTAACTGATGAGAACATCTGGACCTGCCACGTCATTTTTACAAACTAATATCTGCTGAGTGTGTACATGAAATCCCAGGACAGGGAGAGGAGAAGTGTTACAGTAAGAGGAGTGTGATATTTGCCAAGAAGGAAATTATTTTTCTATGTAATTCTCTGTTCTTGGAAACCGTGAAAGGCTGTCCTACTCAGCTTACTGAGAAGACAAACGATCCAGAAGACTAAAACATGTTTTTGTCTGGATCACAGGTCAGCGTGGACGTCAGGGCAGAGCCTTTAACGGGCAGCCAGGAAAGCAGGGTGAGAGGGGACACGTAGGCCGACCTGGACTCAGGGGCCACCCAGGTCTCAGAGGACCTCCAGGTGTTTGTGTCACCTCTGGGTGTGCTCAGCTGGAATCCATCAGCCAGACAACTCAGCCGGCACCGCGGAGGTTGAGGAATCGCCAGTAGAGGAATGCAAAGAGTCTATGTGGACAGTTTATCAAATAGTGAGGAGGAAAACATGGTAGATGTTTGTTGTTAATATGTTATTGTTGAAATAAATTGACATTTTCATGTAAATATGCATCCAAACTGAACTTCTGGGAACATTCTCACCTCTAAGAGAACAACACTGGTATGACTGGAAAAGATAGTGGTAACAAATATTTGTACAAAAAGGCCGCTTCATTTGATAGTTATATTTAAACTGAGTCGACGTTGTCTTTTAACATCTGTTCTTTATAATAAAAATCCAAAAATGGTATTGATGTCTTTTAATACTATCAGGGTCATCACACAGAATTCTTGGCCCCAAAGTCCAGAGACGGGCACAAGACTCTTTATCCAAGTCCAAGTCAAGTCTCAAGTCTTTGAGGGGCTCGTCAAAGTCTAGGCTTTTGTAGTTTTAATAAGTGATAATGAAATACATATTGTTAAAGTCATAGCAAATCAATGTATTAAAAGGAGGGATGTACTGGGAGACCTCTTTCTCTCTAATCACCTGCAGAGCAGCAGGTTCTATTCACCACACATACTCGAAGGTTACAGAGTCAGGTAAGATCTTCTGCCAGTTAATTAAATGCATTAGGCCATCTTGTCAAATAAATAACAAGTCAAAAATGGTCCTTAAATGTGCCTGGGTGGTAACATCTATGTGTGGGAAACACTGCACTGTATCAGCCGCAGGTGATTTGCTCACCTTGGTGTCATCTGTTCAGTGTGGCAGCATGCACACAAACTGTGAAAGGTTAATGCATGACAGGATAAGGGTATGACATTCAGCTTGTAATGTCAATGAGCCAAAAATACACAATAAAAAGATCGTGCACAAGACCCAAATCACGAGTCTGAGTCGAGTCTCAAGTCTTTGAAGAGCAAGTCTCGAGTAACTTTTGTGTGAGACTGAAGTGCAACTCAAGTCCAAGTCTGAAACTTAAATCCCCACCCCTGTATCAACAGCTCTTAATGGGCCCTTTGTACTCAGTCCCCCTTTCCCCCCAGTCTCACGCTCCTGCATTCTACTGTGTGAAGGCTCTTATACGTTCATGATCACAGCTGTGTAACTGTCACTGGATCTGAGAGCTTGTGGGCTAGGCTACTTCAGTTCTTAATTAACTGAGCTAACAGAGCTAGAAATTAAAGCTAGCTCCGTCCAGTTAGTTTAGAACTGAAGAAGCTTTTTGGATCTTCAACCAAGTCCAGTTGTCTTTGGATCAAGCTTTGAAAGTGCCTTTTTATATGTTCCATATTTTGGTGAGAAAGAAAATATAAAAAGACCATTAAAGGTTTTTTAAACCTTGGTCCTATTTTCTACATTATGTTGGGTTCAAATGTCACTTATAGGCTCAGATTGTTTTTTATGGTATATTGTACTGTAGTGTATTTTATAGTGTGGAAAGGATCCAATGGAGAGATTAGTCCTGCAAGACCAGAATGTTTACTCTAAAAACCTCCAAAGAGGTGAGGTTTTTGCAGAAAGGCGATGTTGGAAAGGTGAGTCAGAGTCAAAGAAAGCTGTGTGTTGTGAATGTATAAAGTGCGGCGCAGCTTGACAGACAAGCACTTTAAGTGGATGTTCTTTCAATGGGTGCAGTTCCCCACAAGACTTTGTATTTCCGCAGTTAAGGACTATTTCTAAGCTGCCTGTGGTGGCACTTCGTTTTCATTAGTCATCTTAACCTCTGAATATGTAAAAAGGCCAAAGTTAAAAAAATACTGGAATACTCTTTGAATTGAGAAAGATTTTTTCCGAGGCAAAAAAAGAGGGAACATTCTTCCGATACAACTTTCTGGGTGCCAAAAACACCAACAAAGTGACTCTTTATATAATATATGTATTTATCTGATCAGTACAATGTCATTTGAAAAGCCTAGAAGGGTTTCTAAGGTACATTGGCATTACTCTGAAGATAAGGAAAGCTTTTGTGGTTAGATCACTATGGAGATGATTGATCACACTTCTGTTTCGCTTCTTTTAAGAAGTACTGCACAAACGACAGACAGGATGTGATCCTTAATATTGGCCCAAGATTTAAGAAACCTGAGATGGAGGATACGATGGTGTTCCCCAGAATGTGAGACCAAGATGCAAATAGTCCAAAACCATATCTAAAAATATACTGTGATACATTTATCTAATAAATCTGGATTTCCAAAGTGTGTTTTCAAGCGGAGCAGACCAAAATGCTGCAACTAATGAAAACCAGTTGCAGGAACAAAATCTGTTAAGTAGTGGTGAGCTGATAGGTAAGATAGCTCATTCCAACACTTTATTAGAGGAGTTAGTACAATCTATAAACACACAGCTGGAATCTTACAGTTTCCAGTTGTTTGTAACATGAGGGGCAGCCATCTCTTTTTTATTTTTTAAGAAAATGCACCGTCACGGCGCTGTTAGCGGAATGGTTAGGTCGCGTGCACCATGTAAGATAAGATAAGATAAGATAACACTTTATTGTCCGTTTGCACGGAAATTTGTCTTGCATTACAAGCTCAGAAATCCTCGCATCCCAATTAAATCACATCATACTTAAAAGACAGAACGTGTGCTCACAGTCCATGTGCATCCCAGGTCAGGTACATTAATGATTGGAAATGTGAGGGGTGGGGTTTGGCCTGTCTCCGCTCTACTGTTTGTTCAGCAGTGATATGGAGTGAGGATTGAAAGGGTGTTTGTACAGAGGCAGTAGTCCTCGAAGCGGGCGTCCCGGGTTCGGGTCCGACATGTGGCTCTATGCGCCATTCCTCACTCTCTCTGTCCCTAATTTCCGACTCTATCCACTGTCCTGTCTCTACAGTAAAGGCCCAAAAAGCCCAAAAATAAATCTTAAAAAAAGAAGAAGAAAATGCATCGTCATTATCTTAAACATGACTCATTAAGGGTTGTGATTGGCCAGATCTGCACAATGTTGGATGGCAATCTGATTGAGCCAGAGTGGGACCAGAAGCACCTGACTGAGCCAATAACATGTGCACTTGGATTTGTCTGGTTCCAAGGCTTACCTTAGTATGCTGCTATGGAATCAGACAGTTTTCTTTTGAAGACTATTTCTTGGCAATTTTTGTCAAATATGTGGCTCTCACACTTTTTTTCTTGGCAAAAAATTGTAGATTCAGACTCTCTTGTCAGGCGAGCTACCAGAGTTAGCGATTCAGTTTTCTTTCAAGTTAGAGTCCATTTGAAAGTTTGGAGATCCCCACAGTAAGGATTTCTGGTTACAATTTTAGTATTTTGACATCCTAATTATGTTTCATTAGTATTCATGCTTGAGCTAAGCTGTAAACTTAAAAGTTAAAGACCTAATAAACAGTGATTATTTTTTTGTAGCAGTTGTTGTAGTGACAGCACAAACAATGACACAAACAGCAATGTTCCCCACATGGTGGCTCAGAACGCGCTGTTGTTACATGGATTCTTCACAGCAACACAGTCTGTACGGAGTGTAAAAACCTGCTGGTCTAGCAGAATGGCATCTGTCCATGGCTTGAGGGTTTTAGATATTGCTTCTGTCTGTGTTAGCTGTAGTTGAGCTGTGCTCTGTCATGGGCAGCTCCCTGCTTTGTGAACAAAGGGGGACAAAGGGCTCGTCGAGTTGAGAGAGATAATGATTTAGTGTTTACCAGAGCTAAATCTAATGGATAAACACTTCTAAAGGGAAGACTCATGGGGATCTCTGCATGTGGCTCTTCTATGGACATTATTGGCTCACATTTGTTTCCTCTAAGAAGCTCGTTGACTGTAGCTCTTCCTCCTCCATCCCCTCAGTGACGGCAGCATCGTGTGTGCCATGCTGCTCTGGATTCTGCGGCCACTTCTGTCATGGAAACTATTACTCATCCACGATTATCCTCTGAATTTTCATTCTGGGCTCAGACACTTGATTCAGGATCATTATTTATCTCTGTGGCAAACCAAACAAGTGATGATGATAAATGCAGCTTAAAATGCTGGGGAGCTGATTAAAACGACCCAAGCTTCAAAGCGATGGCACACAATCAGAGGTTATTGGAGAGAGGGGCTTTGTCCCGTCCTCGGGCAGTTGTTGAAAAAGTTTCAGATTGACTGCCAGATAGTGTAAATGTTAGTTGATGTAAGTTGTAAAATAGGTAATTGTGTTTGGTAGAAGTGAAAGTGAGCAGTGTGCCGTTGTTGTAAGGTCCAACTGTAGACTTCATCAACTATCCTGACACAACTTTCCAACATATTCCCATTCAAACACGTTGGCAGGAAAAGATGTGTCAGGGTGGGTGAATGACATAAACAAACCGTTTCTGGTTCGTTTGGTTCTTCGGGATTTGGATGAACAATTTCCTCATTTGTGTAATCCAATGCTGGTTTATTTTTAGCATTTAATTCATTCAGCATATTTAAAGCATGAGTGTAGTCTATTTATTGTTCGAGTAGTATTGACTCATGTTGCCTTGGTTGTATGCAGAAAAACAGACCGTATGGCAGCAAAATAGGGGAAATGTATTGGCCAAAGTGCAATCTAGGAACCCTTCTACCCACATCAGATGAAAACTGGGCTTTTAATAATCTCTTTAAATGTATACTGTATGTGCATCCAAGCAGACATCACTATCCAGTAGTGGATGTGGCCTGTAAATCACAACCTTGCAAAAAAGCTAACAGTGAAAGTTCAAAGTCGCCTTTCTTTAATCAGAGATCAGCACATTGAAAATTAAGTTTTAGCCTGCATCTCTTATCAGTTATTTGGACGTCCAACTGGCTACACTGGAGGCTCCAACTATCGGCCATTACCCCCAGATGAAAAAGACTAAAAAGGGCAAGGCAAGAATCTGGCCTTTATTCCTTTTGTCTGACACTGTGGGGCCGTGTCATGGGAACAGTTGGTAACTTATAAGACTAACTAACGCTTGTGAATAGCCATCTTAAAAAAAAAAGCTTTTATCTAATTTTAGAGCATCTTTGATTTTCCCGCCTGAAGGCAAATCTTCTGTCAAAAAGAAGTTGTAAAATATGCCGTTGTGTTTTGTGAATTTGAAGCATGAAACAGCATTTCTCTGAACAGCGAGACAGTCTGTACTGACTTAATAATCTGCATCTACCGCCTTGATGAGAATATTTAAGAGTATTGCCTTGTATACCCTAATATAAGAGCATAGGTGTTATACAGCAGTCACATAAATACACGTACACTAACATGAGGACTTCACAAGCAGACTGTTGGCTTACCTCCTTAATGGCTTTTAAAACAGAGCTAAAGGGTTAGATTAGGACAACCTTGATATCAACTAAGAATCTTCATTCTGCTTCGCAATGGTTGTTCTATATTAAAGACTTCTTTTTAAAATCTTTGGCAAATCTTAATGGGGTTTCCCCCCCCTCCTTGTATAGAGCTGAATAGTTTTACATCAAATAAAACAGACTGAGAAGGAAAAACTCTGCACAGAGCTCATAAACCTGCAGCCCGAGAAGACGAGAACACTCTGTATTTGATCACAGAACACAAAGAGAGGAGAGACCTGTTTTAGACTTGTTTTATTTAAGAGTCCAGGAGCAACTGAAGACACATAAAGGAGCAAAGATTGTGCTTAAACTCAGCTCACGTACTTGTTCAAAGATGATTGTTAAAGATGTACAGTAGCTGTGTCTTTTTGCTCAAGTTGTACCCCACAAAACGTACAAATAATTTCAACTGTTGCCTCAAATTGATATAAGATCCTCAATATGCTCTAGCTAGTAAGAATTAAATTCTCCTAATCATCAAAAATGGTTCATCATCCTGTAGCAGCTACAGTAGAGGTATCCAATACCAGAACTTGAATATCAAGCCATATTCAGACCGGTTTTGATACTACGTCAACAAATAAAGAAGTCCTAGTCTCCCAGCATTGTGTGAAGGCAAACTCCTGCACACAGTCAAATACATTCAGTCGGTTCAGTCAGTGCTCTCTGTCGTTTGTTCGCAGCCTTTTTGGTTCAAATATGACTGAGTATCTGGAGCTTTTTAAAAGCTTCCATGCTTTTCGATACTATGGATCATTAAATGACTGAGATTGCATTTTCATGTCTTTTGAAACGCATATTAAAACGTTACGACACAACCTTAGACTGATTTTAACATCTGATCTGCTTGTGTGTTGAATTTACATTACATTTTTAATATCAAATGAACACATTACTAATACAATGCATCCTGTTCTCTTAAGGCACAGGCTTTGTCAAGCCATCATATTTATTATGTAATCTCGTTCACTGCTATATGTAATCCATGTTTGGAAATTTGACCCCAGTCCAGTCATATTGATGAATGTTCAGGCCTCAGAAGACAACGAAAGTGGCCTCTTGTCGGAAAAAACAATGAGAACAGATTTTCTGTCCCGTGTTTTCCTTTATGTGCACCTCTCGTTGGTTACAAACCAGAGGACAGTCAACAGAGACAGAAAATTACTCAGCATTGGAAAGTCTACTCTCAGCGGCAGGTTGGCCCTTCCCAGGCTACTTATTCCAACACAGTATTTTCCTGTGGGATCCAGCAGAGTGTGCTGAGGCTCAGGGTCAACCAGGACACCATCAGGGAAACTCTGCTGCTCAATTTCAGCACAAGATAAAGTCTAAGGAGTACCCATTGAGTGAAAACAATATTCTATACATCCAAAGCACAGTTGGATGAATTGATGTGGAACTATTAGCAACAAAAAAGAATAAAAAGAGTAAAAGTTATTGTCATGTACATGTTTTTTATTTTGTTTCCATTTCCTATTGTTGGTGAAGCAGCACATTACAGATCTGGGGTGATTGCAGCGTATAACTCTAGATATGATATGATGTGTGATATGTGGGCTAAGCTAACGACAATGTGATGACACAGCGATTCTGCGATATATTAAAAGACTATACATCACAATATCTGATTCATTTAAGAATATAAAATGTGCAGAAATGAAGAATTCAGCCACTGCAATTCGGTCTCAGTTCCACCTCTTATCACGACACTCTCTTTCATATCATCACAGCGACTTTTAGGAGTCATTAAGTGGTTAGATGGTGAGTCAAACTGCCAGAGAAATGTGTAAGATTGAGAGTTTTTTTAAATAGAAATATTGTTATTTGATACCAGCCATTCCTGTTTGTAAGAGTCAGGACAGCGATATATTGCAGTGGCGATTTTTTTGTCCCATCCCTATTATAGATCATAATGACGCAGGATTTTACAAGAGGACCAAATACAGAGGCTGTAGTCCTCGTCACAGCGGCTGTGGGTTCGATTCCGACCTCGGCCCTTTGCTTCATGTCATCACTCACTCTCGCTCCTCCCAGCATTTCCTGTCTCTCTACAGCTGTCCTTTCTAATAAAGGTAAAATGGCCCAAGAAATATAACTGAGACAAGAAAAGACAGGTCATATTTTGGCTCTTACATCAATAAGAGCAGTAAAAACTACAATATTTTCCCTATGGACTACAAATACAAAGAGCCACTGTACACAACCACAAGCTCCTCATAATCCAGTTTAAGTGCTACTGCTTGTATAAGTTAACTATCAACCCTTAGAAGAAGCCATAAATAATTCCTTAAAAACCAAACCAATACCTCAAACATGTCTTGAGTGAAAGTGAAAGCTTGTGGCTGCAAATAAGGATTGAAAAGTTATTTTTAAAGCTTTTAAAGTTCTTTTTTTTAATGAATGGAATTAAAACACACACTGATCTCATACACTCAGCCTCCTTTTAAATATCAACTGAATAAACTGTGTTGTACTGTGCTCTGTGCACTATCAAGCTTTTTTAAACTGTAAAGAAAACCTGCAAATACTGAGGCTGTTGTTAGTTGATGCAGAGCAGGCTGCCACTGAGTACAAACATGATAAAACTTGCTAGAGTGAATCAAACTGAGATCTGTCTGCTGTACAGATAGCAGACTCAGTTCTGCATTTCTAATGACTTCCAGCTGTTGGTGTAGAAAAAGGCACTGCAGTAGCTCTTCACACCTTGTTCACTGCTGACTTGTAGAACATAATCTGCTGTCCATTTCGGTGATGAGTTGGGATTTAGAAAAGGAGCCGTGTAATGCATTGCAGAGCATTTCAGGTTATTCTGAAGGAACAATGGGCAGTGCAGTACGTATGCCTCTCTGTATACTTAAACTCTTTGGCTGATCTTGTGCTTGTTTTGCATCCAGAAAACTCCATGTTCTCTGCTTATGCCCCTAGCAACCCTCACGCGATCCAATCCCTCAACAGTTGGAAGGAGGCTGAGCTCATTACTATTATTTTCCTTTTGGACTGTCAGAGATGGGCTGTCTGCTTCACTATTTCATGCTCTCCTTATCTGCTTCTCTTTCCACCCATGGTAATTGAGGGTGGCTGTAGGCCAGTAAAAGTCCAGAGTGAGGGGTTGGGGGGGTGGAGAGGAAGAAGGACAGGAACAGAGGAGACGGAGAGAGAGAGCTGCTGGAAAGGGCAGGCTTTCATTCAGCAGAGAAACATGTGCGCTTCTCCCCAAATTCACTTTATGTAAACCCAGGGCTGTGAACAGTATTGATCCCTGGCACTCAATGAGAGGACTAACGGGAATCCAAACAAGGGCTTGGACGCTTACCGGTAACCTTTTGTTCACTTTACCTTATTTCTGTAATGCACATTATTGTATATCTGAATTTAGGAAAGTTTGTTTTTTACAGTTAGAAGCTATGAGTGTGTTTTTATGCAAGAAAATGCAACTTTGATTATCGTTCAATCAAAAGACAGCTTCAAACTCAAATCTGGGGTTTATTTTTGATTATTAAATGAACATGTTGAGCTGACTTTATTTTGATTATTTCTTTTTCAGTATTTTACGATGTTGTTTAGCACTTTATCAGCGTTGAGTTCACTGTCCTTCAATCTGTGCTGCAGCAGTTACATATTGAAGACATTAAGCTCAGTTATCAGTCCCTTGTTTGCACTTCTGTCATGCAAAGAATGAATGGAATCACCTCAGGAGAATTCCTGGCAAAAAACAGTTCTCGTAAAAAGATTCCTCTTTTTATATTTCTTGAATTTGTGCAGGCATACTGCAGAGTGCACCACAGTATTGCATGTATTGTACCCATAAGGTTTTTACAGACGTGAGAATCGCATGTTTATGAAAACAATACTGTTTGAGGCAAGAGTAGAAAATATCGGGAAGAATCTAAAAGAGGAAATGTTGGCTGAAAAAGGGATAAGACCCCAATGAGCTAATGTTTAACAAGACATTATTCGAATGTCTAGATTAGTTGAACAGATTTCTACGAAGAACAACTGATAGGGCTTGGCTTCCCCTGAAGAATTTGGCAGCAGTAAATACTCTTTATCTTGGCAAAAGTTCACCCTAAGCAGCAGTTGTTGTTTCTGGAATGGAACTGCTTCCCTTTGCCATATTTATAGCAGATAACTATAACTTCATCAACTTAAGGGTAATTAAGGCCAGCAGTTGCATCACACAAAAAGAAAGATGCCAAACAAATAGAGAAAAAATATGATGATGTCCTTCTAAACTCAATAATTCAAACAATGTTGCATGGTTTCCTCTGGATGAAAAATGTCCTTCTCGAAGGGGAAGTTCGGTTCCTCAAAGGACAGAACCAAACCAGAACCAGAGTCTTGTACTTTGGTTAAAATCTATTTAATGAGTCGGTGCCGCCCACCCTGAACGAGTGAAAAGTTATTTGGTGAAATGTGAGAAATCATTTGTTCAGCAGGTTCCTGGACAGCATATCCAGCTGGAACAAACTAAGTCTCACATAAATCTTTTTTAAGTTTGCAACAAACAGCCGCCCCAGCAGTTAAATCAATGTCATGTGGTAGGTTTATTAACTGCCAGAAGGTCGTCAAACTTCATATTGGAGTCAAATACTAACCTGCGACTCAAGTGCACCTGTTATTTCTGCTACATTATGCACGCATTCCAACTTTACGCATTTCAGCGAATCACGTGTAATGTTGCATTTTTATTCCTGGACGAGGGTTGCTTCCCCTTCATCATGACTACATGTGTTTGGTCACAGTCCACAGTCAGAATTTCTCTGTCTGATGGTGTAAATGAATGCCATGTGGCTCGAGCAGAGGTGTAGAAACACACAGTTTGGGGGAAAGTCAATCGAGGGGAAAGTCATCCTGGCTGGACCCCGCCAATGAGGGGGTTTTCCAACAACCTCCTCCAGCTCTCTAGTGGGGGAACAATCCAGAAGTAAACTTCTTGCACAACTTAACACCTCCTTCAAATGTGTTTCTTCAACGCGGAGTTACATGGTGGAAAAAAATGCAGCCATGTTAAAGAGCGTGACCCCTCTTTGGCTCAACGGGAATAAACCATTTGGGAGATCAAGGGATACATCCTTTGCACTGATCCTTTGACCTTCACGTGCAACTATCAGGAAAAGTTATGAATAAGGTGAATCGTCAGTTCCTTCCTATCAAATTCCTTCCACAAGTCTAGCCTCTAACATTGTATGCAGCATATCTGGTCTTCATTTCAGACTGCTTCCTTTTAGGATGTCAGCAGTTTCTTTGGAAACCACTACTAAAAGATAATTTTAGCAGCCACGTCGGAAAAAAAACACATGATAAAACGTCTGCTGTGCTCACATGAAAAACTCCTGATTATCTCCAAATGTAAACACTTTGTGCTTAGAAAGATATTATCAATTCTTTATTTTCATCAGCATGGATGTAACTGTCATTAAACTCCACTGTACAGTAACACTCCTAGTTGTTAACATATGCAGGGACATTACTGCTGACTCAAATGAACTAGCAAAATACAGTAAATAGCCCGTATATTACAGTACATGCCATGGTTTTGTGACATAAGCTGACAGGGGGGAGTTCTTTAAGAATGGATCGTGGCTGCTAGCACTGACAATTGTTTACAATTTGCTCCTGCTATCTACTCAGTCTCAAGGTCTAATTCACAAAGCATACTGTGCTAATGATATTAAGGCCCAAACCCTCCCATGCTCCGTACAGTTTAGTCTTGGTTTGCACCTGAGTGTGAAGAGAAGCCATAAGCACCTCTATTCCCTGTGCAGAGCTGAGCTCTCATGCTGACGGAGCTTATTTCCATACTCGTATAGATGATGAGCTGAGAGGGGAGGAGACTCTTTTCTAGTTTATTGTGAGCCAGACTCTCACGATAAACTGTAGTACGAGTTTCACCACTTCATACTAAGCTTCCTCACTTGATGTAGCAAGCAAGGGAGAGTCTTAGAATAAAAACACTCCCCACCAGATTGCTCCTCACATGCGGATGAACAAATCAAGTGTTTGGTTCAAATGTCATCAAATGGTCTTCTTTTGCTTAATCCAACAAGAGTCAGAGTTTAAAGCCAAGAGTTTCAGTCAAAGCTATTATCAGACTGCTAAAATGACTGACCATGTTGCACGTGTTTTATGCAACATCTAAGTTGGGCTACTATGCTAAGGAGGATGTCACTGGTTTTACAGATATTTGGTCATTTACTAAAGTTTGTTAGTGATAAAGAGGAGTTAACCATTGTCCCTGAATACACGTTTTTGTACAACAGCGAAATAAATGCACCAAATGTGATGTTAATCAATCCAAGAGTTTGGAGACATTTTATTAAAAAAGGGATACATAACCTTACTTAAGCTATATTAAAAAACAGAAATTAAACTGCTAATGTTGTACTGATGGGGGTGCCAGATCATGTAAACCCAAATGTAGGTTATTTTGGAGTACAGGGTTAGCTAGTGTTGTAGTATTCAAAATTGGTCTTGGTCTCAAGACCGGCCTCGGGACCAGTTTTTAAAGGTCTCAGTCTCGTCTCGGAATCAAAAACATTTTTACTCGGTCTTGTCTCTCGGTCTCAGACTGGGCAAACTCCGGATTTTAAATCAAGACCAGTCAAGACCACCACTGATATTATATTTTTTCCGCGTCATTACTGTGATTAGAAGAAACATGCCTCTTTCTTTTAAGAACAAATTACTTCAATTTATTTGTAGTTGGATTTTTCCCCACGGTTACAGCCGCAACTTTCCCGGTGTTACGGTCTAAGTGAGTGACACGCCCACTGCACACAAGATGACGATTTTTCAATGATATTCATAGTCTTGGTCTTGGTCTTGTCTCGGTCTCGATCCCTAAATATCTTGGTTTTGTCTCTGTCTCGGAGCACTCTGTTCTCAGGTATGTCTTGGTCTCGGTTAGTGTGGTCTTGACAACACTAGTGTTAGCCGTGAAAACTTATTAAAGCTCCTGTGAAGAGTTTTTAACTTATGAAACCAACTGAAGCTAATGTGTTTCTTTATGAGCTGCGAAAGCAATCAAAATCATCAGGAACAAGATTACAATTTCTTTAAGGTATTTTTTTAATGCTTGAATCCACAGTGAGAGGGTAGGTGTCACACAGAGTGGTTAACTACATGCTACCAACACAGACTTTATTTACATTTTACAGGGCAAAGATTCACGATAAGTGGTAAATGGTACTGTAAAAGACAGCAGGACAAGATTTTTTGTGCGTTAAAAAACACTGCTTACACATGTCATGGACAAAATCAGCAAAGAGGCAAGAAATACCACTATGTCCACAGGGGGCGCCAAACTCAACACGGGGAGTTCCTCACAGGAGCTTTAAGACATGCTTCCAGGTTAGATGAGGAATCATTTCTTGTTCTCTTATTTCTTGAGTTATTATTTAATCTGCCAGCCACATAACATTGAGGTTAAACAGGGTCCTATGTTTGGATATGTTTGTTCTTTATCCAGTAGGAGAAAAATGTCAAGAGTCAGCACTCAGCCATACAGCAAGGGTGTTGTTCTGCAGGTGTAGATAGAAGCCTTAGGGCCTTGCACGTCAAAATTCTTACAGACTGAGTCTATCACTCAAATAAAAGTGGTTGTAGGGCAAAACATCAGCACAAGGGAGGCTGCGAAACCAATTAGATGAATTAATAAGATCTAAAAAGTGGACCTGGAGGGAGTTTCAAAGTATGGAAGCAAATCAAAAGAGATGTAATAATCAGTACCAATTGTTAAGGTAACACTTTCCCCGAATGACTATGTTCAGACTTGCTTATATTTTAAATCCTTTTGCCAAGTTGCAAAATAATCTTTCACAAGAATCACACAGCTGGCCATGTATGTTCTGTGTGTGTGCTCAAGCAACAGCAAACAGTAACTGATCAAGATTACTTCATCTGCTGGTAGGAAGGATGGCATTAGAACTGGTTTTACCCATGAGGAAAGGAAAAAGTGTGGGAGAGAAACTTTTCTGGGCAGGCATTTTGTGTTTGGGCCAAGGGCGGGCAGAGATTGGCAAATGGCAGCAGATTTGAGGAAACAGCTGATAATCCCACAGGAAACACAGAGCACTGGTTTAATGGCGGTTGTGGTCAGAGGTTCAGTGGATTATTTATTTAGCAAAGCTGACAGTGCCATGTGAGGATTTGGTTGATGAAGCTTGAAAGGAATATGCTTAGGTGTACTAAGGCGATGGCAGTGTGCAGAAGGATTGGAGGGACAGACTGTGCCACATTGAGGATTGATACAAGCTTTAGGGTAAACTTAGTGGTCGTAGTGAATAAATCAGGGATTTTTGATGTAGAGCCCTCGGCAGCAGTGGGTGGTAGTACATGAAAGCAACTTAGGGGAAAAGGAAGGATGGGAAATGCTCTACAGTGGCGACATTCGACCATGTCTTATTCACTGTGGTTAATGGGTAGTTCTGCTCCTTTAATGAACAAAGAATGGTGCCCATTGTAGTTTCTCTTTCTAAAATTGCATATATTATAACCTCTCCTTAAATATGTCACAGTGCTTTTCCATTACACCACGTGTTGCTAATGCTTACACTGAAAAACTGTCCCAACCATAGGTCACATTAGTCTTTCAGGTCCTTATTTAGTTATTTGGGCTTCACTGTTTTCGGTTCCCTTTCACCTCCTGTGTCAAGTCACAGCAGGCAGTTGTTATCAGAAAAAAACCATCAGACAAACAAATAGAGAAAACTTCAATCTAGCTGAAGGGTAGCAGTTTAGGAACTAAACAGCTCAATACTTTTCTTAGGAGTAGGTGGAGACCGAGCTTGGAAAGGGTGAATATGATACCAAAATGTGCAAGACATTATTTCAAAGTTGCACATCTTTTGTCTGCTGGATGTGTTAACAAACAACTTTTTTATTAACGCGTGAAGTCTGCATTTTGTAAAAAATAACACTAAAATAACCGATTACACAGGTCCAGCAGTTACTTAGCTTTACTACAAGAATCCAAATCGAAAATGTGTCTGTGTTGTCCATGCCATAACTCAGCCAAAAAAAATGGAATAATCAAATAATGGACTGTAATTTAACTAATTTATGTTATACCATACGACCACTCGATTAAACCATTAGTCATCAGACTATTTTGTTCTTTCTTGGCTTGATTGTTTCTCTCTCCATCATTTTGACATTTGCCAGACTTCCTCCTCTGTACCTTTTTCCGACCTTTTATATGGAGATTTAAATGACCACAAACAATGGAGAGTCCTTTCAGTTCTGTGCTCGACTTGGGCCATGTCCTAAGCACAATGCATACAGTATTATTTGTCACCAAGTCAGCTTGTATGAGCATACTTCTCTGCACTTGTGTCTATCTTGTAAGTTGCCAGGCTTTGTTAAATGCAAAGATGAGTTTATTACAATGTAAATAAATTACTTCATGAATAATTCCATTAATGAACTATAGAAAAATGCTCGAAGTGCTTATTTATGCATGTACTCCCTGCTGTCTCATATGAGTCATACCCATTCGTGCAGAAACATTTTGAACAGGCCAGAATTAATTGCGGCTATACACTCAATAATGAAAACTCAAAAGTCTGATACATTTCCCTTTGTCTAGACAGGAACACCACAGTTAAAATGTCACAAAAGCTTGCATTGTCTTTTTCTTTTTCCCTGCAATACAAGGCATGTCTTTCCCTTTCCCTGTAGGTGCACAATTGGAACTTGGTACTGCTGCATAATGGGTTACAAAGCGCCATCCATGCAATGTGCCTTAAGATGTCTATGCTTCATGCTTCTCCATTTGTTTAGTGCAGCTCAAGATGAAGACCTAAGAAGTAAGAATTCTTCTGTCTTCATTTTTCTCACACTTTATATGCTTATAATCCATATATTTAAAACTTTAAAGTGCATACAACTGGCAAAGGTGATTCAGTGTACTGTAAATGCATTTCATGTTGTGTATTTCACCAAAATAGATATCATTTCTTAAAACCATTGTTTTACAATACTGATTGTATATTTCCTGTCTGCTTCAGGTTGTAGGACTGCGCCGTGTGATTTGGTCTTTATTTTAGACGGCTCATGGAGTGTCGAAGATGTCAATTTTGAACTAGTTAGACGATGGCTCATCAACATAACAACAAGCTTCAACATTGGACAGAAGTTTACCCAGGTTGGAGTCGTCCAGTACAGCGATGACCCTGTTTTAGAGATACCTCTGGGGAAGTACAATTCTAACAAAGACCTCATCAAAGCCATGGAGTCCATCGAGTACATGGGGGGAAACACAAGGACAGGGACAGCCATTAAGTTTGCGACAGACAAACTGTTTGGCCTCTCTGAGCGTGGCCCATCAGGCATTTCCAGAATCGCTGTTGTCCTCACAGATGGGAAGTCGCAAGATGAGGTTTTGAAAGCAGCCGAGGCAGCAAGAAAAAAAGGTGTAATTATGTTTGCAATCGGTGTTGGGTCAGAGACAGAAACAGCTGAGTTGAGAGACATTGCAAACAAGCCGTTTTCAACGTATGTGTTCTCAGTTGAGGACTACAAAGCTATTTCCAGGATCATTCAGGTCATACGACAAAAACTGTGTGAAGGTAAGTATCAGCTGATCAATTGGAAGTTTAAGGTGTTTTTCTTCTCAAATATTGTATTCATGACAGTATAGGGGGAATCTCCTTATCTTAACCCCCTGTCATAGTTGTAATGTCTGAAAAATGTCTGGACATTACCCAGATTGGCTGCGTGTGAGAACACAGACATGAATCAGTTGATCCGAGCAATAAACAGACTTTAACCTGTTTGTAACAAGCCCATTTGGATCAACTTTGGTGTTCTTGTAAAAATAGATACGTCGATTTCGAAGGATATACTGTCATTCCCCATATACTCCCAATCGTCCTTTATGTTCGGGTTGACTTTAAAAAATGCATCCACCAGAGGGCCCAGTCTTGCACAGACCTGCTGCCAAACTTTCCTCCAAAACTTCTTCCATATTCCAAAATATCCTTCTTCGTTCGGTTTTTCTAGTCTGGCTTTGAATTTTTGGCCAAAATTTCCGGTGGTATTGTAATGTTTGGTCCATATCCAAAGGCTTCCAGAAAACGTGCAGGATTATGGATGAAATGAACGCAGAGTACAGACAGAAGGCTCCTTCCATATCAATATACGTTTTGGATGTAGAGCATAATTATGCATTTACAGGATAGGCAGCTGGACCATAAGCAGCAAGCTAGTGGGTTGTGTTGATGATGCCCTTCACATTGTATGTAGTGCCATTGCTTTACTGTAGATTCTTTTCTGCTTCCCTGAACATTGTTTTCTGCTCTCACGTTAATTTTGCTGATTTGTCCTAAGCACTAACTGCAGTGAAATCAAAGCAAAAAAGAGTCCCCAGAGGTTTCAGAGCCTAAAACTCTCGCCTAAAGCAAACTGAGTATTTTGTATCGGCAGACAAGCTCCAGCTCTCAGGATAAGTCTGGAAAGTTTTCTCATCTTGGAGATTGTTAATATGTGAAAACTGTTTCTGACTATTTAATTTGTCTCCATCATGTGCTAGTAGTCTATAAGTCCCTGTTTTTGTCTATGCTTCCATTTCCATGTTTTTTCCTTTGCAGAGACTGTTTGTCCAGCAAGAATTCCTATAGATTCCCGTGATGAAAAGGGCTTTGATCTTCTCTTACATTTAAATTTGGCTAAAAAAGCAAAGAAGACGAAAGGAGCATTTTACGGCTCTAAGGCTTATGAAGTGACATCTCGTCTCGACTTGAGTGAAGCTACACGGTAACGATTTCGCCTTTACTTACTCTTCATAATCACCAGTGTATTCACAACAAGATAAGCTTACTGACTTCTGATTTTGGTCACCCAGGAACCTTTTTCCAGATGGGCTACCACCGTCATACGTTTTTGTTGCCACAATGAGGTATAAAGGATCAGTGACTGTAGAGGACTGGGATTTATGGAGAATACAGACACGTGATGGGAGACCTCAGATGGCAGTGACTCTGAATGGACGGGACCGCACCGTCATGTTCACAACAACAAGCACAGCACCAAGTGGAATTCAGACGGTTACATTTTCCCAACAAACAACAAGGGTAAAGTAACACTCTATTATGAACCTTTTAAATTCTTATTAAGATGAGATTACATTTCTAAGGGACAACTTCCCAGCCTTTGAAACAGTTGTATTATCAATGCACTCATGTGGTGTCAGAATAATCAGAAAGTTAGTTCCCAACAAAGTTTACATGAATCACTCAAGTAGAAAAAGCAATTCGATCTGTCAAAGTTTTAGCGCCCCACTTGCTGATTTATTATTATGCTGAAAATCCAATGTAAATGTGTTGTTGAAAAGAAACACTTTGTTCACACAGACAATGTTAGGTATTGTAATAGGTTGTATCCAAGCAGCAACCCCCAGCATTGAAAAATGTTGCCAATGTGGAAGTGCAAAAAGCTGCAGTTCCTCGAGTCTCCACTTGAGGCTGGCTCCAAAATTCCTGGAAATCCCATTAACACCCATAAGAAAATGCCAATTTTAGAGCAGAAATATGAATGTTTACAGCCTGGTAGAAAACACGGTTTTGGTCTGAATAGCTTAATTCTATATGGGTAAAAACTGAACTTATCTGTTTTGTTTAATTAAGGCTACAAGGTATGCATAATTAAGGGAGGGCTGAGTTGACTGACAGTTGGACGTGTTGTAGCTGTTTGTCATGAGGCTTAAAGCCCGCCTCAGCACCACCTCTTTGCCTGTTACAAGATTGGCAGAAACTTATTTTGAGTCAGCATTTCCCAACATTGGGCTTCTCTGTTTCAGAAGCCAATTGTTGACGTCACTGAGACTACTTCCAAGTTTTATACAGTCTATCTAGTGACCTAGATAAGTTTTGAAGAGCATATGAGTGCAGGGTGTGGATTCTGTTGCTATCGAGTTGCATAATGGGAAATGTAGGAGGCAGTATTGTTGGAACCTGACGCATTGTAAGGATTGACATACTGCAACAGCTTTGATTTACACCATTCTTCTCCAAATCTGTCCCATGAGTGCTCCATCTTCATTAAGGTATATCGCTACATCGATTAAATACACCTAAAGAGTCTGATTGATGCTGTTATGCCATAAAAGCTTGGAGTAAATGTGTGTACATAATCCAATAGACAACACACTCATCTATATGATAACATAAAAAATGTTAAGGTGAATTGGGCAGGGCAGCTTTCTACATTGGAAAAAAAAAAATCCAGTGTCAGCAGTCTTCTGTTTCTGAGTCATAACACAATTCAATACACCTGAGAGGTCAAAGCATGTCCTTTCAACAACATGTAATACTTAACCAATCAACCCTAATCCTCCCGTTCTCACTTCAGTGCAGCTTGTATAAACCTGTAGAGCCTCAGACGTTTAATAGATAAGTAGGCGCTGTAGTGAAACAGTGCAGATAAAGACCTCAGACTTGAAGAAATAGCCCTACCATATAATTGATCATCTTCAGACAGGCAGAGTATCTTAACTCCATCCATCCATCCATCCATTATCTATACCGTTTTTTCCCGTTCGGGGTTCCGGGGGGGCTGGAGCCAATCCCAGCTGTCATTGGGCGAGCGGCGGGGTTACACCCTGGACTGTTCGCCAGTCAATCACAAGGCTGACACTATCTGAACTGCAGTTCAAGTAAAAGCTGCAGTACGTTTGTAATACATGCTGTTACTAAAGCACTCAAACACCTTGCAACTCATTATCTTTTAAACCACATTTTAACCCTCAGAATATGGTCACATTGACTCCGTCTGGACCATCATACAATCAAACATAACGTGTGATGTTAAGCCTACTCTCATCAAGCGACCGATTAGTGTTGTTTAGGTGTTAAGACATCAACTCAAATCAGGTTCTGTGTTGTACTTCTTGCTCTCAAAAACAATCACAGCAGTGTACTTCTTCCCACAAGGGGACTGACTTTTTCTTTTTGCCACTTTGAATTGTATTAATGACTATTTCCTGTTCCTTTGCTGCAACAAAAGAAGCTGTTTGATGAGACATGGCACCAGATGAGGCTGCTGGTCACTGAGGAGGATGTGACTCTTTATGTTGATGACCTGGAAATCGAGTCCCTATCCTTGGAGCCCCCTGTTGGCATTTTCATCAATGGAAAAACCCAAGTTGGAAAATATGTCAGAAAGGAAACAACAGTGCCAGTAAGTTGAACATCAACAACCCTATTCTCTTCAAATACATTCTGCTTTGTTCCCAGGGAAGTAATATAGAACACTATAGAAAAAGGGAACACTTTGTTTAGTGAGTAGCTCAGCAAGATACTGATATATGATTAAACAGAATCACACAGCGCTGAGGTTTATAGCTGCATCCTTAGAGGCACATTGAACCCTCTGGGTTAATAAATCTTTGGCATAATGAGCTTTTTTCCATAAGTTCTTATTCATCTTCGTTTTATTTGTCTCAGCTGACCCCTTTTGTGCCAAAATGTGTAACAGGTCACTATTTCTTTGGGTTGTTATTTGCTCTGGAGCTCTTTTACTGTGTGCAGTTTAGTGAACATTGACACAAATATATTCCATATGTTTAATTTGATTGTTATGATAACAGTATGGAAAAGGAGGCTGGTCGCATTCTGCATAATACATGTTGTTGTTTTAATTGTAAAAATGATGTAACACCTATTATTATGAATCAGTACAAAATGGCTGAAAAAAGCTCATATATTAGCACTGAGGCTAGTTTGGCATTGCTGCATTTGTGTCATGACGGAGGGTGGCTAAAATGCATGTGAAGATACAATCGAATGAAGTACCCCTTTTCTAAACTGAAAGCTGTTTTTGATTGTATTACATGTAAAAATACATATTCATAATGTAATCACTGACCAGATTTATACCATGTGAAATAATAAGACACATGCAGGAACGTCCTTGTTTAAAAATGAGAGAACATCAATCATTCAAGACTTTTACATCTCCCATGCCAGCCTGTATGTTTACACATCATTAGAGCCGTGTGTGCTAACATGAACCGCAGCTTGGAAGTGAAATTTATTGTGTGCAGTAATCCATTGTTAAAAGGTCCATCTAGTTTGAAGCCATTTAACAAAACGTGTATGCACTTATATGAGTATCATTTGTGGATGAACACACAATTTGAAACAGATTTTATTGACTGTACACCAAATTGGCCTCGATGTTATTTTATGTGACGTGAAATTATGAAGACAGAGAGCAGTTCTTTCATGTTTGAGCCCTCACCCGCTTTCATAAAGAAAATGTAAACTATATTGTTTTACACTGATCCATCACCTCGTTTTACTTAAGTTCTCAAAAGGCTGGAAATAATATAAATCATATGTTAGGATGTCGTTCTGCTCACATGGTAAGTGAAGTGAAAACGTCTATGGGACTTTCTGGAGCCATTTTACTACCAACGTCAACAAAATTCCAAATAATGGAAGAACAGAGTAACGTGGATGCAGAACACATCCAACACTGAGGGAGGTCTGGCAACATGTAGTTGCACAATGTCCTTTAGCTGTTACTCAATAGCAATTCCACTTCATTGGTTTCAAAGCTCTGATTAACCTGAAATAAGTGCTGCAAAATCACCCACTTATTACACACGGTTTCTTTCTGAATTCATTGGGAACTTCCGTGTGTTTATTTGCTTAAGGAATGATGTTCTTTTTTTTTAATTTGTTTAGTTCGAAATTCAGAAACTTCGAATCTACTGTGACCCGGAGCAGAACAACCGAGAGACGGCGTGTGAAATACCCGGAGTTGTAAGTACAGCAGTCTGCTGAGCTCTTTGTTTTTCAGTCCAAAGGAAACAAAGATAAGTTCTTCACACCTACTTCTCACCTTGTCAAACGACATCTGTTTCTGCTCAGCAATGCACCGCGCAATTTCATCGCCAGTTAACTCCACACACCTTACTGCATGGCATCAAGTGTTTGCCTCGCTTCGTAGTACATCAGTTCAGTCTCTCCGAGTACTGTGTAAAGAAAGTGCAAACGTAGCATATTCTCTTGCAGTCACATCTGTTTGTGAATAAAATGATTTGTAGGAGAAGGTCCCAAACCTTTAGTGCTCAGTACATTTTTTATTGTATTCTGGCTTCAACTGTGTTTATGAGGCAGTGGCTGCATTGTTATGTTGGCTATATGAAACATTTTACAACCACAAGCTACAACTTACTGTTTTCTGTGAGCCTGTTGGATAAAAAATGTCAAAAGAGACAAGATCAGAACCTTACTTTTCAAATGCTTGCCAAGAACCACTGTTCTCTTCTTTCTGTCTCTGTGCTTTTAGTTTATTTTTCTGCAAATAAATCTCACAGTCAATGATGCATGTTCTTTTTTTTTAGTTTTCTATCTATTGACTTCATGATCAATAATGTAATCTCTGCAGCTCTAATGGGTAGCATTTGCTTTTAAACTGCTTTTGTTCATTAGAGCCTTATTTTGTTGATTACAGTGCTCCAACAGTCCTGACTACGCTGAACCAACTCTCGAGCCTTGTGTTTGTCCTCCTGGATCCCCCGGACTTCCAGGAATAAAGGTCAGTGGCCTAAGAAAACCCTGTTATTCTTCGTATTGTGTCAATTCCCCGTCTTATTTACAGCACATATACGCAGAACACGCAGTGAAAAAAGGACCTCAGCATGTATGGGGGTCTTCATGTTTGCTTGAGTGGTTGCAAGAGGCATCAGGCTGGTGTATCTGCAATATGATAAATATGACTGAGGTAATGAACCTCCAGTGTTGCCCACACTTAGACTTTACCTAGGTACAGTATCACACCAATGTTACAGTTTCCCGTGTATACGAGCCATTTTAGTATCAAATAAATGTATTTATTGTCAGAAATGTCTTGAGCCATGATTAATCAGTTAGCACAGACTTGAGGCTTGCTCTGCCTCCTACACTATGTGCTAGGAAACACTCGATTACGTCTCTCCTGTCAATGCAATGATTGTAATTGCACCTCTTCTGTTAGGTTATATGTCAACTTGTAAGAAACAGCCCTGTTTCTTTGTGGTCTGTGAATCCCCAGTGATTTTTCCTATTGCAGGGGGGGGCCCATAATATAATCCTGTTTAGGGCCCCACTTTGGCCAGTGCCAAGCAAATATAGCTTCAGAAATAAAATGCACAAACTTTCAAAATAAGAGGCTATACCCAGCTTACCAGATTTCATACATTCGTTCGATATTTACTATTCAAAAATGTTCCTTAAACTCAGGAACTTCTGTTGGTAAAAAAACGTCTTTTTCTTCAGCAAGGAAGAAGAAATGTTTGCTGAATTCCCAGGATATATCTAAATGCTGCTCTCTGTGTCTAATAAGTGACAAACACATGAGGTTGCACTCTACCAGCAGGTCAAATTCGATTAGAGTCATTAAAGCCTGTAAACATTGGTTTTCATTGCGCCAGAAACTTTGCTGTGTGGGCTGTTAGGCACAATTTAAATACACAGTTAACTTTAAAAAGTTTGCAGTTTTACAAATTATGGAAACACCAAATAGCCTCTTTCCTCCAGTTAGGCTAATTGTGGCTTGCCATTATGAGTCAGTTCTGGTTTTTCTTGTAAGATCCTGTTGTACTGTACTGTTTGCTTAAGCATACCAGAACACTGCCAATATAAACACTGGTTAATATGGAAAATACCAAATAAAGGAGTAAAACCTACGTGTTTGTCTTTATTGATGACATGGAATCAACCAAATAATAGCAGCCCCGGTCATAAAAGCCTTCACACAAGGACCTTGGAGATTTACTTTAGGAGCAAGTCTTTTAGTGAAAAATCCCTCCATGGGTTCAGGCGTGTTTGTGTTTATAAGATCCCTGCTGTGCTTTAACTACGTTTAATAATAGATGCAAAATGTTGGGACCATTGCTGGCTTGCAGATGTTCCTTATAACCCCACATAGAGCATTTTACAACTCACCAGCTTGCTCTGCATGGTTCGAAGAGAAATATGATCAACACCCTATTAGCCTGAGAGGGAATATTATAACCAGAGATGTTTTAAAGGGATTATTTAATACAGCTTTGAGGTTGCATGAAGATTTGTTTGAGATACAAAATATTAAATGTCCCCATTCCACTTTCTTTAGGGAGGCCAAGGAAACACTGGCAACGCTGGTCAGCCTGGACCTGCTGGTGCTGATGGTAAGCCTGTGAGTACTACATAGTTCAATATACAAACATACAGAACATAACCTCCAGATACATCAAAACAGAGTCTACGACAACATATGAGACTTTGCCAAAACCAGTTGAGTGAATGTATCTGATTAGGTCATGACAGTTTCTGCTTGTAAATGCTATGTGGTCTGGACTGCTTTGGCATTTAAAAAACTGTGGTAAACACACTTATGGCCTTATTTTCCAATGGGTAAATACAAAACATCTCTGGTTGTACCACTGGTGGCAGGAGAGTGGTGATTTTTGTGTGATGAAAAGCGTCCAAAAGTGAACCACATGTTCTACAGCATGATCAAAAACCCAGAGAAAGAATCTACCCCTCAGGCTCAAATCCATTAAAGGACATGCAAACAGATGAATGGGTTCAAATGTTTAACCGAATGTTTTTTTCTCATGTCTTCTTTCATTTTTAAGGGTAACACTGGCACTAGAGGGAGTCCAGGGCTGCCAGGCCCACCAGGAGTGGAGGTAAAAGAAAATTAAATGATTTAACTTTAATATAAAATTCATCATGGAAAAGAGGGAATTGAAATTTGGTTTTCCCGTTTTACTTCTTTCAGGGAAAACGTGGGCCAGATGGGAACAAAGGCGAGCAAGGGAGGTCTGGTGTTTCGGTAGGAAGGTCAAAAAACGCTTTTTCTGGCGCAATAGAAATTGTTATCGAGCTGCAGCACCAATTTGTGACTACTAAAGAATTATTTTTTAATACAAGTCTGTTCTTTTAGGGTGAGAGGGGAGTACCTGGATTACCAGGATCGCCTGGAAAACCTGGAGAGAAGGTGATGATGCTTTCTGCTTGTTATTAGTGTGGCTAGATCTTGTTTAATACTAGGTATCAAATTTCAATTCAAGCACCTAAAGTGAGTTTAATCACTAAATGCAAGTATAAAACACACACTGCATTGTCTGGGCAAATCTTTTTACGAGATCAAAAGGAGAATTAACAGGAAACCTCTGCTAGACACATCAACTTGAACTGTTTGAACATTGTTGCATCAATCATGCAAGAAGCCATATGTTATACATATAAAGCCAGATCCCCTGAGAGATTAAAAAGTACATCCTCTACGACATACAGAGGGACAAGAGCCCTTTGTAGGGGGGGCACGGGGGCCGTCAGAGACTTTTTAAGCATGTTAATATTTCCTGGCTTTTGTTCTGCTTTATTCGTAAGAAGCTCAAAGACTTGGACTTCTCTTTGAAACTTTAGGGAGGCAAAACGCCTTATGTTTTCCCTAACTTGCATGTCCTTCTTGTTTCTTAGCCTTCCAAGTACAGTAAGGTTTGGGTGGCGATGCAAGGACAACAATTGGTAGACTGGTAAATTAATCTCAAGGACAGCATACATGATTCCTTCTCTGATCCTGAGATATATACGAAAAATAATAATCAGACATAGAGTCCAACAAAGCAGAACATACCCCCAAAGAGATAGAAATGTCCGTCTCGTCAGTAAGAAATAAGTCTTGTAAATCTCAACGCCATCTACATTACAGCTTTTTTTTTTTTATGAAAAAGGCAAAAGAAAAAACACATCTTTAACCAGTAGAAGAAACCTGGCAAGGGTTGGTAGTAGGGGTGTTATGGTATTTGTATTCGTCCCAGTCACTGTTCAGGCATGCAGTCATACAACGAATAGGTCTGAGAGGAGGAAAAAGGCCATCACACAATCCAGGTGTCGGTAATGCTCGTAACTGTTTGCCAACTGCTATTAAACAACAAACGAATAAGAAGGAGCGGACACAACAAAACAAAAGAAGAAGAAGAGTTATTTGGCTAAATGACACAGTAGAGCTAGACCCCCCTGCTTCTCTAAATCAGTTGTTTGGGGGGTTCAAAATACTGTCAGTTCAAAATAAATTAGAGAAACCTAGAATTATGCAGTGTTGCCTTTTTCCTGTCGTACTGAACTCGTACTGGATCTTGACCTCAAAACTGAGGTACGAACGGAACCGCGACTACTCTTAACACCCCTACTGGCAGGTCTACATCTTTCACACTGAGAGCCAGGGTGAGAATATAGAATAAGCATCTAGAAGAAATTCACTGTTAGAAATCAATCTACCATCTAAAGGAAGATTAGCCCACAGCCCTAAGCTGGATAACCACAGGCTATACCACATTCATGCAATTGAACAATGTGTAACAAGGCATAAGCATACAAGCCACATGGGGAAAGCACCTGTGTTAAAGCTGCTACAAGCAATCCAAGCGAAAGAGAAGCAAATTGATCCAATGATCCATACAAGCAAGCAACGCTCCAGCAGTTATTGCTCAATAAGAAGTAGAAAGGCCTCAACTGAAGGCCAAAACAATCCAGAAAGGTCTGTTTGTTTGATGTTCATCTGAACAACATTTGCATTTAGTTGAACTCTAAGTACAGTGAGGTAATGCATCCTGTCCAGATTGCATCACCGCTGTCATATCATCCTACCTTGTAATCAGTGTGACCACAGGAGGCCCCCTCCAGACCACTTCAAGCAGTTGATGTCATTTTGAAAACAGTCTCAGCTGTCTTGCAGAAACACAGATACACCTGGATCAAACCCTTCTGAACCCACTGCCCCATTATTAAAGTTACAATTATAGGTCCAGGATGTATGAGAAGTTTTAAAAGGACAGTCCTGTCGACTGTCATTGATCAGTTTAGTACTTTGAGTTTTGGATATACAAAACAAAAGACAGAGAACACAATCAGGGACTGCCCTCCCAACCATTACCGATTTACTGTCTCTTTTTTTTATCACAATTCCAGTTATACTTAAATCAAGGACCCCTTATGGCTTTTACTGTTCAACCAAAGTGCTTGTTTAAAAGGCCATAATTAAACATCTACTTAGTTTAATGGTCCGGGGCATCATAAATGGAGTGTCTAGAAGAGGTGCGCTGCCAGTGATTTTCCATCTCTTTCCCATGGCAGACGTCAAACTATCAGATAAGTTTGATACAAAGAACAAGTCAAACAAGTTCTTCAAATTGCTTAAATGTTTACATTATTGTAGATAAAAGAAATGAATGTTATCACACATGCTCTCAGTGACTTAACCCTTTCCCATCTACAGTCACTATATTGGAAATGCTGCCTCAACATAATTTCCAATCAATCTAGAAACATGCAAAGAGTCGAGGCCGACGCCGGCTTTAAGCTTACTGGAAAACAGCTGTTATGCACCCTCCTAACAGTCAACTCAGCCTCCCTTCTAATTATGCAAATTCAATGATTTGTGATGATAGCAGGCTGTAAACATGTTTATTTCTGTTGTTAAAAACAGAATGGAACATATTTAGATTTACTCAGCTTTTGGAGGTAACCTCAAGTAGAAACTCAAAGAACTTTGCTTTTCCGTACTGGCTGAATCTTTCAAAATGTCGCTGCTTCTAATTTACATTTAACCACCCAATTGGTCATAAACTAAAAATTACTACATTTCCTCCTCTGGGGACCGTAATTGTCTGTACAAAACGTTCACATTAATCCGTGTAATCATCGTTGAGAAACAGTCTGTTGGTCCGGACGAATGTGGTGGACTGACCGACCAATCAACCAAGCTCAGATTTATCATCAGCATTCAACTTTAATCAATGCTTCGTTGGAGCCAAGGTAAATTACCCAAAGTTTTGGTCTAAGTAACAATGAATCTAAATGCTTGGCCACACGGTGTTTACACTTCAGTAAAGCCAAAGACCCTCCATGCACCAAAGAACAATCTGTGATAACTAAGAGGTCTCCAAACAGCAGGGAGCAGCCTAGCTGTCTCAACTTCAGAGGGAATCCTCATCCAGTATAAAACTGTCTTTGGATATAAACAGATTTACATCCACCTTCCTAAATGTTTCCATATTGTAAGACCACCCAAGGGTGTAAGCTCTTTTTCCTGGCATAGGATCCAGAGATTCGAAACATGCAATGTCAGCTAAATTAAGTCAGAAGAACATAATTCAAGATACTGTAACAAGATGAAGAAAGCGTGTTTGCCAAAAAATGGGCAGTGTTTGTGTATTCACAGTCAGTGATACTTGTTCATGACCACAGTCATTCATCACCGTGCAGGAACATTGTTTTGCTAATTATGTGGGTAACAAGTCTGTGCAATTGATCTCTGTAGTTCATTAATTTAACTGTTTTGGCAACATTAATTTGGACAGAATCAGCCTCTCTAATTGGAAACCCACAGCATGGTTGTGGGAGTGAGGATGTCTGTTAGTTAAAGCTCTTTATCCTATCTGCCCGTAAAAACAGGCTCTCCTGCACACGTAAGATGTGCAAACACAGCAGTCACTGCTTACAATACTTGTGTGAACAGCTGTCTATGTTTTATGCTCACAAAAACTGGTAAGCCCTAGCATTTGGACACAATCCAACAAAACAGTCAGCAACATGAAGACAAGAAAAGCAAAAGCCCTAACAGGGTGCTTCAATGGTTGTGTCTTTTCTGGCCGAGAACCAGCACTTCTAGCCAGTCAGCCTTTAAATCCCTTTTGCAATATTTTTTACTTATTTTTTGAGATGAGCAACACCCGCTAACAGTCCTGTGGTAGAAAAAAAAAGCTGGAGAGATGTTTGATCAATATTTTGTTACCAATGGAACATGAAGAGATATTCCTGCGACCAGCAATTCTGAGAGACAGAAACTGTCTACACTTTGAGCAAAGTTTCTTTTTATAGACAAATATTATTGCAAATGAAGCCACAAGATAAATGTTGTCAGCCGCAAAATTCCCTGAACCAGTCAGTAATAAGTGTGTAATTGGGTCATACCATGGAGTTGATTAGCATGTTATTCAGTGATGTAATGTCCTGCCTTGTTCCACATGTTGATTTTCAATTCTGAAAATATGACAGTGCAGTGACGCATCACTCCCCTAACTTGCGCAACCATTCAAGAGGGGATTGATCAATATCTTGTTACAGATCATCAAGTGCAATTTAAAAAATTCCAAATTCAGGCAATGACACATGTGAGTACCTAACATTTCTGTCTCGAAACCATTGCCCATTGCATTGAAACCATCGACTGTATATTTGTGACCATAGCGATTATGTAATGGTTCTATGAAGGGTAATTGTCCCACACTTTACAACTTATGAATGCCAGATTGATAACTTAAAGTTCACATAAGCAACGCCACTTTAGTCAAGAGGTAAGTAAGAACTGCATCACATGATCATTAAAAATCTTCTCACTTTTCTCAGGGCTCAATAGGATCCATAGGAACTTCAGGGCTACCAGGAACAGCAGGGCCAGTGGTAAGAGCTCGGTCAATACTATTTGTAAAAAATGAATAAATAAATACTGCACATGACACAGGATATATAACAGGTTTTTACTTGTTGGTTTAATATTCCCAGGGTGAAAAGGGGACTATGGGACCTGCTGGGCCCCCCGGTTACCCAGGAGAACCTGTATGTATGAAAGATGTAGAATCAAGTCCTAAGTTTGTGTGCCATAACAAACAAGTTTAAAACCCCGTACTCTGATTTCAGGGCCTACCTGGGAGGGATGGAAAAGATGGATTTCCAGGGAGACCTGGTGAAAAGGTCTGTTTACAGCATTTTACAAAGTTCATTCATAGACGAGGAGAAGAATAGAGGCATGAGGTTGGCTTAGCATACATATTTATTCTTAACAGACGTTGCTGCTCCCAACAGTTGTGTTGTTGATGTTTGGCAACCATGGAAATGCACTGCAGCGCTGGTGTCTCCCTCGTCTTTTTCCAAACTCAATATGACAACTACAATAAACACCAAAGGCATTCTTTATGCTTTAGATACAAGCCTTTGTAATCAATCCAGTAGTATGAGACAAGGATGTGTGAAATTAATTGTTCATCATTAAACTTTGTATAACAATGTGATGTATTAATAATGATTGTGTTTTTCCCATGTATTAAGGGAGAAACTGGGACCAGTGGCATTCCTGGTGTGGATGGACGGGAAGGCCATCCCGTGAGTTTTAACCACATACATTAATCATGTGTTAAGATTTAAATCCACTGAGGGATACTTTAGATTGGGCGGCTGTGGCTCAGTGGTAGAGTCGGTCGTCTCTCAACCGGAAGGTCGGGGGTTCGCTCCTGCAGCCACATGTCCGATGGGGCAAGACACTGAACCCCAAGTTGCTCCCGCTGCTTTGTCAGTGGTGTATGAATGTGTATGAATGGGATTAGTTACTTCTGATTGTCACTTTACACAGCAGCCTCTGCCATCAATGTGTAAATGTGTGTGAACGGGTAGGTGTGACATGCGGTGTAGAAACGCTTTGAGTAGTCAGAAGACTAGAAAAGCTCACGTCCATTTACCATTTACCAGATGTACGTAAGGTACGTTTCATTATGTCTTCCAAAGTTATTCAAAAACAATGCTTTTTGAGGCTGATATTAAATCATTCTGTAAGTAATGGACATTGAAATAGGCTTGTAATTCTGCACAAGAGCCAATTTTCAAATCATAGCTTTGCATGCATTACATGTATTTTTGTACAGCTCTATGACTGCAGTGTGTGAACATACCGTCAGCAGTACAGAGAGTCCCCCCCTGACAGCCAGTAAATTAGGGGTATTCCCCTTGTAGTTCATCCCAGGATAACCCTGTTATGTAACAAGCAGTCTCATGCTATAATCCAAGGCAGTGAAAGTAACTCATTGGGGGAATGCTGTGTTGCTCTGGAAGATCTGTTTTAGGAAGAAAGTGTTTCAACTGGGAAGCCACCCGACTGATCATGATTATTAGTGTGGTCCAACAGTTTGTGATGGGTCTACAAAAGATGACTCAGTTGCTCCACAAGGCTGTAAGCCATGTTTCCCCAGCAGAACGAAAGAGTTAGCCATGTATCCAGGGAGACAAAGTTCGTACTGTAGCTCCTCGAGTTAGAACAAGACAAAGACAGCGCTTCAGTGTATGCCTCACGATGGGGATTTCCTCACCCATGGGTGAAGTGTGAGTGCCTTGGGTGGCTGTTTCTATATTTCTGTCTCGCTTCCTGCCTATCTAATCTATTCCCTTTGCACATATGTTACTGAGGCAACAATGCAGCATCTGCAAGCATTTAACTTAGAATAAAATATAAGACTTGAGAAGCTTCCAAGGGTAGATTTGCTGCATGTGTTGAACACCAAACTAAATGAATCAAAACCATGAATCCATACATTCGTATCTGCTCTCGCTCTTTTTCTTGTTTTAAGTCGAATTTCATTGGCAACTACTTGTTTCATTATCAGAATATAAAATAAGTGTGCAAATCTCAATTACAGGATGTTCAGGTCTTATAAGGATCATACAGTTTGACATAGCAATGAAGCCTTAGAGAGTGCTATATTAGGGAACATCAGGATTGTTTTAAGAAGGACATGTTCTTCTTTTAGAGTGATTGTTTTAACTAAATGATTATGAACAAGAACTGAGCCTCAGAAAGCCAACACCATATTTCTCCACTTCTCCTGAAAAGCCAACCGTAACTAGGGATTGCACATTTTAGTTAAAATGTTATGTTTTGTTTCACCATCAGTTGCTTTAAATGAGAAATGTGGTTTCAGACACAGTGGAATTATTGACTTGTGGTGAAAGTGAGTAAACTGGAAACATAACAGAATGCTTCCAAGTTATTCCTTTGTATTGATTTCTTAAATGTGTTGTTTGCACAATGAAGTTTAATCTGTTGCCTTGCTCGCAGGGTATGCCTGGATTGCCGGGGATCGCCGGTCTGGATGGAGCAAAGGTGAGTAAGATGTTGAAAATGTGTTGAAGAAACTTATCAGACGTTTTGCATATTTCTTAGTGATTTATGTTTAAATGACGTGATTATTTTTTAAGGGGGAATCCGGTTTACCTGGTCTGAGGGGCTTCAAAGGATCATCTGGACCACCCGTAAGTCATGTGTAAGACTATTTGTGGACAGGCTGAATCAGATGTGTTGACAAAACAAGATTTTTTTTCTCTGCTATAGGGTGAGATTGGTTTACCTGGTGCACCTGGGTTAAAAGGACAAACTGGACCTAAGGTAATTACGTATGCTTGTTTTTGAAATCTTGTTTGAGCATCTTTAAACAGCTGTACTGTTAGTGATACAAAGCCGCAATGACGCTAGCAGAAATAATGTCTGACTTTTATCCTAGCAGCAGTCATCAAGAGGACTTATTAGTCTTTAAAAATGGATTAACTGTGCACTACGCATAATCTGAGTTTATCCCCCTCTACATCCCTGGGGCTGTGAGCACAGCAGCTCAAACTGTGACCCAGAAAAGTCAATTATGCAGATCAATCAACACAAGCTAGCATTAAAAAAGTGACAAGCTGCATGCTGAGCCATGTCAGGCAAGATGCAGTCCAGTTAACAGGCTGCAAACGAGCAGGGCGGTTCAATATGGCATTTCATATTATGACATAACTTTCCAAGTCCCTTTATCATCCAGTCTATGCATAATGCATTGTGCTGAACATGAATATTAGCTTGGATAATGTTATTCATAGAGCTCTCCAACCATAGAGAAGTTTGAAATGCATAGAAAGCCGTTTGGCAAGGGAGCATTGCATATTCTGTTAGGTCACTGTTTCTCTAAAATACAACTTTGCACGAGTGACGATTACTTGGCCACAGCGGCAGGGCTAAATTAAGCTAAGATTAGGTTCTAGATGCTTTCGTCAGTGGAATCTTATTGGAAACGTAAGCAGTCTGGGCTTGTCTGGGCTTGTCTGGGCTGGAGGCTCTGTCTCCTGATCACTTTTCATTAGCTGATCTGCCTTGAACAGACCAATGTGTATTGGTCTATGGCACACGAGTGAAACCCAGTTTTTGGACAGGCAGGCGATACTCTGATTTTATGGCTCAGTTTCAGACTGTAATTACCGAGGCTGTTCAACTGGAAATGAAAACATACGACTAGACGCTATTAAAAGCCGAGCTTGAGCACAGCACAACCTCGTGGAGGGATGCTGCAGTGCGGTCAGTGATATGATGTGGTGCTGATGTAATTCTGTTGTATGTTTTTATGAACATAAGAAATGTTTTCTAATCTTTATCAAGGGGAATAAGGGTGAAGGTGGAAGTCCAGGCACACAAGGCACACCAGGACCTGTGGTATGTTTTTTTTAAGAATCTACAGTTAACCGGGGGAGGGTGTGAAATGTCAAAACCGATAAATTGTGATAGCTAGCAAAATATTCAAACCCCATATTTAATTGAAAGACAACATTTCAAATGTTGAAAGTCAGAAAGGTCATTGGACATTATAAGGCTATTTTGAATTTGACGCCTGAAGCGCTTTTCAAAGAAGTTAGGACAGACACATTTGTGACCGCAGTGATGAACTGTGTTCACTGACGAAGGTTTTTGGAACTGTTTTTGAGTCCATATAGTAATGGCCTCTTCGAAATCTAAGGGAGAAGAAGAAGACGTCTGTTTTTAATGCAGGGCCGCCTGAGGGCCGTAAGATCACGGCCACCCAATATTGTTTTTTGACCTTTTCTCCTGCGTACAGAGATTTCCTTCATACTCCCTGAACATTTAACGATAGTGGATGATGAAAACCACAGATTCTTTGTAACTTCAAGTTAAAGAACGTCTCACACTTTAGAAAGATTCTCTTTTAATACTAAATCATGTTTCTAAGCGGTTTCCATATAATCTCATTAACATGTGAAGTTCCATCAGGTGCTTTTTGTATTTTAACAACTTTTCCAGTCTTTTGTTGCCAATGTCCCATCTTTTTTTAAACAGATTGTCAGCATCAGTTTCAACATATGTTCAGTTTTCTTTGTGTTATTTTCAATCAAACATGGGGTTTCAATGTTTTGTAAATCGTTGCCGTCTGTTTTTATTTACATTTTACACAACGTCCCTCCTTTTTAGGAATTGGGGTTGTAAAATACTTAAGGTCATAAGTAAAACGCTCATTGAACTAATGTGTTTCCATGACCTTTTTTAAGTTTTCAGTACTATAATAAATAGAGTAAGTTTATTTCCTTTTTAATTAATTTCTCTTTCTATTGAATACTTTTAAAGGGGAGTGCAGGAGAACCAGGGACAGCAGGTCAGCCGGGGCACCCAGGCATGCCAGGCCTGAAGGGCAGCAAGGTATTTCTACTAACATGTTTTTCTACCTTTGCTGTAACACTAATGTTGCTTCCCATTTCCTTCAGCTGGGACACTTTCATATGTTAGGTTTCAGATATTGTGCAGTAGCTCAGTCTGTAGGGACTTGGGCTGGGAACTGGAGGGTCGTCGGTTCAAGTGCCAGTATGGACCGAGTCTGGAAATTGGTCTGGTAGCTGGAGAGTTGCCAGTTCACTTCCTGAGCACTGCTGAGACCTTAAGCAAGGCATCTTTTAGTGACGTACTGGTGGGGGTTTTTCAGCAATTACTGGAAATGTGTGCTAATTAGCTGAAAAGAATGTATTGTGTATGTTCATGTTTTTTTCTATTTTATCAGGGACAAAGAGGAAATCAAGGGGAAAGAGGAGAGACGGTAAGACCGAAGCCAAAATGACGCTACAAGCAACGCTTACTTAGTCACACAAGCAGCTCGCGCTATCAGTGTTGACTTCTGTATTGTTTATCTAATAGCCTCAGATTTAGAAGTTGATGAAACATTACAAGCTTTACACCAACAAATGTGCAAATTCTCACCACTGGGTGAAGGGTCAAGACGGTGGTCCAAAAAAACAGTTCTTATCCAATATGTGTTTAGATTGTATTCAACGCTGTAGTTCAATGACGAGATTTTGTCGAGTAGTATATACCGTCTTTGCACCAAGCAATATATTTAAAGAATTCAGTGGAAATAAAGCCTCATGTATGACATATTTCTTACAGTTTTGGAAAACAACCATGTGTCAGCTCTTTTCATACGTTGGAATTATAACTGGAAATTTGCTGTTCTTACTTCCAACATGGTTTTACGCTTAACTGAATCAATTTCCAAGTCAGGCAAACAAAATTAACTCAAGGAATGGAACAAGGAATCATAGCTTTATTTATATAATCACACGAGTTTAAAGTGTCGTATTTAAAACCCATTTAGTCCCATTCACTGTTGTAAACATGCATCAATCATGTGTTGAATGGATTTTTATAGCCTTAAACTGTAGTCCTATCTACAGGATAGTACCAGATTTACAAACAGGGATTTAAGATGTATTTGTGACTTACATCAGTTTTGTTTCCTCGCCAGGGAATGAACGGTGAAAAGGGAGAGCATGGTCGACCAGGGGAACATGTGAGTTTGAGCCTTTGTATGTTTAAATAACTTTCCTCAGAATGCTCCATGTTTATTGGTCTGTTATAGTAGGGTACCAAATAAACTAACTTCATTTTAAATGTGGATAGCGCCATCATGTGGCCATGCATTGTAATTGTTTTACTGTGAGACAAGGAAATCAGATGTTTCTACTTGGAATTCTTGGTTCAACGAATCTGATTTACTCACATTGTCTGGGTTTTGACCACTTCTATGTTCTTTCATTTGCGTTGTGTTTTTCCCAGTTCACCATTTCTTTTACACCTGATATTTGAGGAACCAATTAAGGATGATCCTCTAACTATAACTTGTTGTGAAGTTCATGAGGTGTGGCCAATATGACAAAGGTTACAACAATTCCTGCATGTGTAACTGTAATCTTGTTAAGAAGAGATAAGGACATAGGGAAGTAACACTGCAGATTTCTAATTGATCCTATAGGTGGTGCTATAACAGCATGTTGCACACTGAGAGCTCATGAGTCTGATTTGTATTTCACTGCAAGATTTATAAAAACAATCATCCAGTCTCTCTATAAATGTGCATAATGATTTGTATCTACATTACCACTTTGTCTTCACATCATAAATCACAGATATGAACATACTTTGCGTGTTTTAAAACTGTTTTGGAGGTATGGGCTCTCTAGGTGCTCTCTAAGAAAATTGCCAGTTACACGCTGAAGAAGAGCGTCTGCTTGAAACGTTCAAGTAGCAATTAAAATACAATTTTGGAGTGCTGTCCTAATCGTTTTTCTTGTTTGAACATTTTTCTGGATTCAGCACCCAGTTATTTTACGTTGAAAGGGAGTTGAGCGTGATCATTATTCTCTCTAAGTGCTTTCTCAGTTTAAATTAGTTTTCCTGACTGTCATTGTCAGGGCTCGGCCGGGCCAGCGGGACTAAAAGGAGAGGTATGTTAAGCTGAACTCACTGATCACTGTTCCTCCATCCAACCTCTTACCTCCAGCCAACCTTAATTATTGTGTGTATTTCTAACTCTTGGGTGATATTTTTGCCAGAAAGGGACAGCAGGGGATCCGGGGCAGAGAGGTCAAGAAGGTCAAGTGGGACGGCCTGGACAGTCTGGTCACTCAGGCCCACCTGGCCCCCGAGGGCTGCAGGGGGACACTGGTACCCCGGGCCCACCTGGACCTGAAGGACGATCTGTATGTTTGCAAAACTTTGAACATTTATTTATTTTGTATCATGTTATAGGGTTGTCAAGATAGGGAATATTTATTGTAGTTTTTTTTACTTGGGTATCTTGAAATCATTGATTATTAAAATAACGGAGATTGTATTGTTTTAAATCATTTTAAGAAAAAGTATCAAAGAATCACATTTTTTTGCCAACCTTATGATGTTTGTATCAAATGTTCACTAACATGAAAAAGTTGAAAATCACCCCTAATCCATAGGGTCTATCAATTTTCATTGCAGGCAAGTCAGATGTCGGACAGTCACATACGGCAGATCTGCAGAGAGATTCTTCAGTGTAAGTTTCCCTCAAAGACTGTATGAAGAATGGACAGCGCAACACCTTACATTAAGTGAAGCCCAAAATTATAGAGCACCCCCTACTGACTGGCTGCAGTATAGGTCACACTTCTGCATGTTAACAGATGGTACATGGGTTAAAGTAGACAATGAAAATACACGTCAAATAGATTTTTCTCAAAACCTTAAAAAATATCTGTCAATCCCAGAAATTTTTGTTCAAGTCCTATTTTTTCAGGGTTTTTTATTAGTTATTTGATGCTTTAAAAAGGTATAAAATGCCATGATTGACAGCTCTGTTGACGAATGCAGCTCCTGCGACACCGTGTGCACCGGTTTAGCAGAGAAGAGGAGAAACGACCAGAGGAAATGTAAAGAACACTAACACAAGAGTCATTTAACTCTCATAATCCGGTGTCTGCTTGAAACCGACACAAGAATCTGTTCCGCTGCAGCTACTGACCTGAGGGATCTTTGCTGTTTTAACGTTAGTAAAATCTGTGATTTTTCGTTAGCTGAAGCAGCGTGAGGTCAAAACCGTGGTTCTTCCAGCCGATCCCTACTGCACAGACTCTGACTATAAATGCTCAATATTTTGTCGCCCCTCATGGGGATAATTTGGCTTCATCTATGTACAAAAGGGCTCGTTGTCCATCTTATTATACAGTCTATGGTTTCACTACAGACTTAATGATAATGTGCTTCTTTGTGTTTTAACCTCACATCTAAAATCTTTCCCATTGTCATAGCTGAGCTGCCTTTATTGTTGCTGAGCAATCAGCAGGGTAGCTGTACAAGATGTCAAAGCCGGCCTGGATCTCCTGGTCCTCCAGGTCAAACTGGGCCCCAGGGACTCAGGGGTTTTCCTGGACTTATTGGTTCCAGGGGACAGCCAGGCTTCCCTGGTCGGCCAGGGCACCGTGGAATTAACGGTCTGAAAGGTAAAACCGACGTCAAGTGTAACTGTCAGTAATTAAAAGGCTTTTGTTGGAGGCTTTAGCAAGTACTCTTGTGTTTTTAGGGGAACCAGGTTTTAAGGGTGAGAGAGGGAGTCCTGGTCGAACCACCACTGGAGACCAAGGGCCACCTGGGCCCCCAGGTAAAAAATGTGGAGCCTACTTTATTTAGGATATTCAAAACATTTCAGATATGGTGCATGACTTAGTATTTTTATCTACACAGGTCCAATGGGTCCCCAGGGGTACGGTAAGCCAGGTCCTCCAGGTAAACCAGGGTCTCCTGGTATAAACGGAGCAGAAGGAAAAAGTGGTAATCCTGGCATCCCCGGTCAGCCTGGGGTGTGCGATCCATCCATGTGCTATGGTAGCATGATGAGGCGGGATCCTTACAGCAAAGGGCCAAACTATTGACGTAATGCATCGTCTCAAGCTGTCATGGGACAAACAGACATTCTCAGGAAGATCTCATCTGAATAGTTTTACTCTGTCGTGGAAATAAAAGCAGACCTCCTCCAACAACTTGTGTCTGATCTCAGACAGTCAACAGAACCAGATTCCTTCATACTTTCATTGGTATTTTCTATTATTTACATGTCGTTTTTACATGCTTACGTGCTTTTAAAGGTGTTAAGATACTTTAGAATAGGCTCCATTGGATCCCTGTCATCTGAACACCTAAAACTCATGAACTATGTGTATGTCTGGATTTTTCTTTGGCCAGTGTTGCTGGTACAATTCCCCATTTTGTCCCCTAATGTTTCTTTGTTGCATGTTACTCCTTATATTTTCTATGCACATTAATTAGGTGCTATAAGGTCCGTTAGAAACATGACTTCTATTTTTCTAGGTGAATTATATCACCATAGATAACGTGTGGAATTGGCACGTTTTACCATAAGACTGTTTTTTTTTTTTTTCATGTAGTTGATTATTAGCTGCTGTATGTCTAAGTTTCAGTGGTTCCCAATAGTTTTTTCCTTTGAGCCCCCCCTACTTGTATCTAAGAAAAGCTGAGCCCCCCCCAGGACCCACATGAAAAGAGGTATACATTGCTGTCAAAACTTAACATCAATTCTAATTGTTTTCATTGATAAATTCACAACAGAATTGGCCAACACACATTTCGTATTGCCCAAAGATCTCTGTATTAAAGGCAGGGTTGGTAATTTTCTCCAGATACACTTTCTAAGATTTTGGTTGAAATTGTCTTTAGGTCCTGACAGAAAGTAATAACTCATGTGCTCTGTAAAAGAAATGACAAAAATCCATCATCTGTAGCAGTTGTTAGCCTGTAAAAACTTTGACCAATGTCTGCCAAGAGGTACCAATCTGATGAACCAATCACGCCTCCCTGTCTCCCTGCTCGTTCTCTACCCCATGCGTGCACTAGTCCACACTCAAAGCGCGTCACCGATGACAGAGTTTATACTGTGAGTTTGTCGTTGGCCGTTGTGAGTAGTAAAATAGTCACGTTTTATTTTTTTAACTTGTATTATGATAAAGTTTAGAGTTTACTTACTGCTGAATGAGACAACGTAGTTTCTACACAATGCAAGCGATGAGCTGAGGTCCGCTTCTGGAGCAACGGCGCTCGTGCATGTAAGTGAGGGGCGTGGCTTTTGAGGGAGGACAGAGGGGAGGGGGTGGGTGCAGACGGAGCACTGAGGGAATGCTACTTTTAAAATCATGCTAGTTTTTGAAAATTACCAACCCTGCCTTTAACCATTTATTTTCACAACATTGTATTCCACTTTCAAAATGATGTTTCGTGATTTAACAACATGCTTAATAATTTTTGGAACAATTTTGTCAAAACTGTCCTTGAGGCTTCCCTCTCATTACTGTAGCAGGTATTTTATTGTTATTTATAAGAAGAAAAAGGCCATAGCTGTCTATTTCAACAGCGATGTGTCTTTAACAGCTTTAGTATTTTTTTTTTTTTACCTTTTTGTAAAGATGACTTTTGTATGAATCTTTTTTTTTTTTAAGAATAAAAATATCTCAAAGATTCGTGGAACTTGGTTGGTCCTATTACTTAACGTTTGAGGTGGATTTGTGAATTTTGTCACATCATAAATCCAATATTTGTGTTAATTTTTCCGATGTGATGTCTCCTGAATGTTTACATTTTTACAGCACTATCTAAACAGATAATTTGTTAATGACAGTGTAGAAAAATATGAAGCTGGAGTTGAGGATTCTCAGCTCAAGCCTGTGTAGGATGTTTTATGTGTCAAACTTCAGAATCAACATCTTTGTGCACCAGATGGCGCTGTGTGGTAACATCCCAGCATTTGCATGAATAACTTCACCTATGAGGGATGTTTCCTTTTTCTCTCTTTTTTTTTTTTTTTTGCACAGCAGCCTCCCATCTCACATGGGATCATCTGACAGTTTATGTTTTTAATTAACCCACCATACTTACTCCAACATGTTGTTTACTTAATACTCCTATGAGAGCAGAGCTTTTTGTGTTAGCTGTTAGCTTTCATTTCACATTACAGTCAGTATTGTCCTATAGTTACAAAGATCAAAATCACTTTAGAGTATATGGATCTGCAGTTGGTCTGTGGTTTTAAAAACTGAATTTGAAGTTTATCTTTATCCGCCTTTGTGGTACTTCTATCTCTCCCTGATCTGTTTATATGTGGGAAATATGGTTTGACTGTATTTTTAGTGCAGCACATTAAAAGTGGAGCTATTTTAAGTTAGTGACTATTTCATCAAATATTGTTTTACTTATCCCATTATTATGACTCATTGTAAAAAACAGGCTCCTTGTTGTTGCAGAATGCAGCTGGAGCCCTCTCCCATAAACACGCAGACTTCAATAACTTGAGGTGATTAAAAGGCTCTGTCATTATTCTTTCACTCGTTAAGACGGCCTCTCAGATTTCAAGTGTCTCCTTTTACACTCCTGAGCCGCCACATTCATCATGGGAGCGGGCTGAAGTTAACTGCGGCTGCTAGAGGTGGATGCAAAAACAGAGTTGAGTGTGGGATGGACTCAGAGGGCAACTATCCCCAAAACGCTCTCAGGAGGTGAAAAAAAAAGAAAAAGAAAAATGCGAGCCGGGGCATGAGCAACTCTCTCTGTTCATTTTCTGACACAGTTCAACACATTTCATCTACTGGAAACTCCGGGGTGATCCCTCGACTTAATGGGCGTACCTCCGAGTTTTTGCATCACAGAGGAGTAAGGTGAGGGACGGGGTCACAGCTCCATAAATACTTGGTGTGGCAGCAGAGACTTCTGGATGGACCCTGGAGGAGTAAAAACTGCTGGAGGAAGCTCGCGCACCAGAAAGGAGCAGCGACTGTTCTGCAAGTTGATACCTAATTTGTAGAAGGGTTAAGTGGAAAAAAGCCACCGGGAAAGTTGAAGTGCATCCTCCAAATGGAAAATCTATGATTCTGCATTAGCAGAGATACAACTTTTTTTTATTTTGCTCAAAAGAGTGCGATGTAGGTCAACTTCAAAACTACAATTTGTCAAGATGACAGCGCTTTCACCTTTGCACCGTGCTGTATTCGGAATCGCATGGAGCTGCTTGAGTTTTCTATCCTGCACTCATTGCGGGTTAAGTGACAACCATGTGCACTCCAGTTTTATTTACAGGAGATTGCGCAATCACGAACGCAGGGAGATCCAGAGAGAGATCCTCTCCATCCTAGGCTTGCCTCACCGGCCGAGGCCCTTCAGTCCCGGGAAGCAGGCGTCCTCGGCGCCGCTCTTCATGCTCGACCTGTACAACGCCATGGCCGTGGAAGAGGAGGAGGTGGGCCCGGGGAAGAGCTTCAGTGCCAAGGCACAAGGGCACTCCAGGAGGGGTTACTACAGCCCGCAGCATGCCGTGTACTCCCGCGTGCCACAGCCTTATCGCGCGGCCCCTCTGTTAGGCCACAGCCCCGCGCTCACCTCAGCGCACGAGAACAACTTTCTCAATGATGCCGACATGGTGATGAGTTTTGTCAACTTAGGTAAGTTGCATTAAATTGCATTAAAAAGTATTTTATCACCTGTTTACTCAGAATATTTTATATAAATTGGAACGCAGGTAACAAAGTTGTCCTTTTATTTAACCCAGTGCTGCAGCACAGTTATAAATAAATACCATAAAGTAAAACATAATCCCTATCCAACTCATTTCATTCCTTTCACTGTTAAGGAAATGTAGGGTATTATTTGAAATTTTCCTGGAGTACCCTAAGTTTGTGTACTTGATGCAAAGCTTCATAAAACTTCTATGTAAAATGTGCAATGGGTCCAAACTACAGACAGGTCATTTCAAATCCTGCAGCATGAAAGCCTTCCACGTTTTTTGAGCATTGCACATATTTTAATCCCCTAATGTATGTTGTGTTACTTTCAGCACATGCAGTTTATTCATCTTGCCTAAATTAATTTCACACATGTAGATTTATTCCAAACGTGAGTGACTACATTTTCAGACATCAGTCTTTCTCTGGCCTCTAATGTGTTCAGTTGCTTTTTCGCCTTGTGTGAAATATTTCGTGTTTAACAGAATTAGACCCAACATTTTGACCTTCGCAATTTGTCTGCTTTCTATTAAAGAAGAAGCTGATCTGGAGAGTGATTGTGTTTGTTCGGTAGCCGGGACCCTTAACCCCGCAGCTCAGAGAAACTTATCAGATGACTGTCTGACCTTGAGAAAATTGGTCTAAATGATTTCCTGTTGTTAAAAGGGGAGTGATATTGACTTATGTCTGTTTGTATTGAGGCACTGTCACTAAGAAAAAGAAGCAGCTCTGTCTTTCATATTTGCACAAGTTGGAGTATTACATTATTCTTTAATGAAAGTTAAAATATAAGGAAGCATGCCATTAAAATTTACTCAAAAAAGAACATTTAGGAGGGGGGGGATAACAAAAAAAAGGCCATGCACACACTTTGCATTGTGTTGCAGTGTTGATTTGATTTTTGTAAATACAAAGAGAAACATGTAAACGTGAATTTTGGTAGTGTTGCTTGGAAGTCTAATCCCTCACCTTGGCCTGAGCCCATCTGTTTCCACTTACCACTACAGCAGGGCATGTACACTGTCAGCCTTGAAAGCTCCGCTCTGGTTCTGGGGACTGTCAGTGAAGTGTTCAATGGGGCTCTGTCTTTATTACAGTACAAGCACATATAGCTGCTGACCTCAACTGTTTTACTAACGTCTATGCCGCGTTTCATGCAGTTTAATATGCTTACTGTAACCATCGGAGCTTGCAATGTTTAAATAAGAAGCCAGCTTTTTAAATTCATAAATATACATGATGCAAAAGGAGCAGAAAGAGCAGTCATCACTTAAACAAGCAGAATATTGATTCTGTCGTGGTGCACAAAGTACACCTCTTGCAGACGATCAAGTCCTGAGTATCTTATCTGTAGAGATTAGAAAGTTAAATTCTTTATGCTCTCAGTGGCACTTCTGCTTCGCATTACTGCCCGTGGCTAACATAATGGAACACGCTCAGTGGGTAAAAGTCAGACCTGACCTCTGACTTGTGTGTGTTAAGTAGCGGCAGGCGCTCTCACTTGATAAAATATCAGGGAAATGCACTGCATGATATCACCGAGGATGTCAGACAGTCCACTGACCTCAGCCGCATGCCTCTTCTCTGCTGCCCTGCAGACGATGGTAGTGACTTTATCGTTGTTTATTTTCATAATATTGATAAGGTGCTTTGATGCTTCATCCTTCCTACAAAAATAGATAATAAGCTTCTCCATAAAAATCAAGTGATACATATCTTCTTCCCCCCCCTGCAGCTGTTTATACATCAAACATTTTCTACAATGAAAGTCGTAAAAGATCTCTAAAGTCACTTGGTGTTTCAGAGTTATTTAGTTTAAAGTTATAAGACACTTGTAGGGCATTGTATGAAAGCTACAGGAGGTCAGTGTGAGGTCAGAAATGAGGTCAGAGTAGTCCTTCATATGACGTCGGAGAATCCTGTCTGGTCTTAACTCTCACTTGAGGAGCAGACGAAAGAGTCTTTAATTGAAATCAGCCTGTTTTTCTTAACTGACAGCCCATTCATCATGGCCAGAGAATGCAGTAAGGAACACAGTAGAGGGCCTGTCTGGGAACTGCTACCTGTATTCAGTTGACTGATTTAATGAACTGGAAAGTGCTTTTGTTGGTAGTGAAAATGTTTGGATTGGACCAGGAATGTAAAAGAAGATGTGATAAATAACTTTTTTTGCTGTGACCTTAATGCCGCCATATTTCCTCCTTTTGAGCAACACGCGCAGCAGTTTAGGAGTTGAAGTCATATTTTTGGATCAGTGTATGGTTTTTTTTTTGTGCTCCTGCCAGTAAAAATGAAATTCATCATAAAATATGTTCTTTCCCAGTCGAGAAAGACAAAGATTTCTCTCACCAACGGAGACACTACAAGGAGTTCCGTTTCGATCTGACTCAGATCCCGGAAGGCGAGGCGGTGACTGCTGCAGAGTTTCGAATCTATAAGGACCGCAGCCATGCACGCTACGACAACATCACTCTGAAGGTTTCCATTCATCAAGTCATCAAGGAGTATCAGAACAAGTAAGTACCTAATCAAGTAAACACACAAAAGGCAGCAGTGGATTCTAACCGAGTACATTTACTTGTAAATAAAGTATTGAGGTACCTTAAGTATTTCCATTTTCTGCTTTCTATACTTCAGATGCAAACTCCGTGTTTTTACTACAAAACATTTATGTGACAGACTTACTTCACAAGTTAACATCTAAAATTAGAGCCTACAAAAATGATAAATGGTTAATTCACCAAACGTGACGAAGGAGATAAATGACTTTTCTATCCACCACCTTCACGTTAAGGATGCTTCGTAAACGCTCATTGTAGTCCATTAAAAATCTCAATACTTCATACTTACAGAAAAATGTGCCGCTCATATTTACAACAATTCTTAAAGATTGCAGTCAGTGTTTTTTTATTGTAAGATGTGTCCGCTTTATTAAAGTAAAATATGGAATTCTTTAGATGTTGTATTTTTAAGTGTGAGGCTTCGTCTGCTCTGACGTTGTCAAAATGAGATTCACACGTATGAATTACAATCCTGATAACACACTAACTGGATAGTTTCAGATCTGTGGATAAAACTGTGTAAAAAAATAAATTTTTCCTCCCTCAAAAATGTCAGGCTAAACCTCTAATATGGTTTCTAAATAAAACAATTCATTGTATGTTCACTTTTGACGACAGAGGGATCTTTGCTTTTCTGTATGGGTCCTTTGGGGGTTCAAAGAAAAAGGCTCTGGACTTAAACACTGTATCAAACTATTAATCACTTTATAGAGTTTTAAAAGACACTTGTTTTTGATATTTGACAGAAATGAGTTTGGCCTCTTGAGTCTCAAACTCATCAAAAATAATCATAAAAAGGAAACATTAAATGTGGTGGAGGACCGACATCCAGCTAATTCTTAGAGCAGAAAGCAAACATCGTCCTGTGTGCAGATGCAGATTAGTGAAAAGAAAGCCCAAATAGCTGTGACCCCCCATTGTATTACAGATCAAACTAAACAAATGTATTCCAAACAGTTATCTCATCTCACAGTCAAACAGTCCAACAGCTATTGTCTCGCACGGTTGAAACTTTCCACTCGCACAGAACGGCTTTCTATCTCGCACTCTGCTCTCCTTCACTCGCACCGTGTCTGCCTTACAAATATAGTTCTCGGATAAAGAGAACTCCATTAGCAAGTCGGCCACTTACGGAGCTTGGAAGGTCCATCAGTTATCACTCGTCTTGTGTTGCCTGCCAAGCTGGCCGTGTCCCAGATGAAACCATGAGGGCCCATATGAGGTGGGGGAGGAGGGGGGGTTCCCCTTTGGTGCTCCTGCGGTCACTGTTATGCCCACCACCTGCCTGTCTTAACAATATTCCGGAAGTTTAAACCATGACATAGCTGAATACACAAGGGTGTACTTAAAAGTGGGCCCACATTCGCTTGCCAAAAATGTGTGTGGGTGATTGAAGGGGAGATATGGCCCTCCTGGGCTTTGAAAAGGTCCAAGTCAATGGACTTTGCCATCTTAAAGGGGAAGGCTGCTCCGTTTAGGTTTTCACACACGTTTTCATGGGGAATAGCGTGTTTTCATTAGTGTTCAGGAAGAAGAACTAATCTGTCCCAAGGTGAGACGCCTTAGAAACAACACTGGTATATACGTTTCTCAATAAATCACGTTTTTTCCCCTCTACAGTAATTCAAATGTTATAAAGAATTTAGTTTAAAAACTGTAAAATCACCCATAATAAACTGTTAAACTGTTTAACTACATTGACTGCCAATGGTTTCTAACTGGTTAAGATCCACGTTTTCATCATAATCAATGGTTAACTTGAGTTATGGTTAACTTGAGGATTTTCTAGAACACTAAAATCATTTTGTCGGGGTATCTTAGAGCTGAGAGTTAAAGCAACATCTTCATTTTGGTTGAAGTTTAGCCTGGGACATTTTCATGCCTTTCCTCTATCCGTGTATGCTGAATTGTAACCATTACTGACTACTAGTAAGAATAGTAAGAGTGAGATCTGACTTGAGATGTGAAAGTTGATGGTTTTATTTACAAAAGAAAGATGTTTCACTTTTATTATCAAAAAAACATTTGTGTGTAAATTCTATCTTTTTTTAACATATTGAAGACTTATTTTAGTCGAATCTGAAACCTTTGTTGTAAACATAAACTTTTTCTTGTTGGCAGTTTTCTTCTTCACTGCCATTTCTGACACATTGCATTTTTTTTTGCACTCTGCAAAATGCCAATTACTGAAAACACCCTCCCTGATACCGGTCAGTTTGTGCAAAAATCACGTTCGAACTAATTTTAAATGATTGGCAAAGTGTTCAAATAAATTCTGAATGTGAGGGATGGCTAGTCTCCCCAATTTTTATCACAACACCAACACAGTTGGCAGCAGGCATGCTAAGGGTCAAACTAAAAGCAAATGAAAAGAGCACCGCCTGCTGCAAAAAGATACAAAAAGACCTGAAAAGAGCGTTTGCAGTTTGTCGTCTTGCGCATGAGTGAAACACAAGAGACTAACAAGATACTCTTATAAACATGGTGCCGTACATTGCTCCGGTACTATGGGCTCAAAAACTCTGCAGGGTGCCTTTAAAGTCAGAAAACAACAACACATTAACCCGCCCTCCTTCAACACCTTTGTACATACTGACCTTACTGAACATGGATTTGTAACAGAGATTAAGGTTTTAAAAATGTTTGAAAATGTTCAGACTTTCTCAAGTCCTTGTGGAGTCTCGTGTAGATGCAAAAGCTACGTTTATGTCTCTGACAAACAGAGAGCCAAGGACGAGATGCTGTCTAAATATGTGGAGGAGTTTGCATGCAGTATTTGGAAAATCAAAAACAGGAAACTACCCAATACTCGGTGCCTAAGAGTTTTTTTTTAAACCGGTATTGATATCATTTGATTCTTCCTGGTGTTGTAGTCAAGTTTAAAATACTGGTCTGGTGACAACCCCTCATGGGGATGGCATATGAACTGAATGTCAGGTAGACCGTCTATTCTCCCTCTATCCCTGGTGTCCCCTCTTTTTAACGCTCTCTGTGGAACAGATGTATCCAAATATCACAGCTGAAGGGGCGGAATGACATTTTCCTCTCGGATATGGCTCGAGGAATCGTTCATACTTACCAGAACACACTAAGTTATCACAGGATATTAGCTTAATGCTGCAAATTTCAGAAAGGAAGTTCAGCACAAAGTCACTCATAACAAGCGACCTCAGGTTGAATTCCACACGAGGTGGAGATTTATTACACATGTAATAAACACATGAATATCGTCTGAATTATTGGGGCCACATGGAAAATCTCGGTCCTCCAGTCGAGCACCATGTAACCACAAAAACTGAACAGGCTCTGCCTTATCCGATCTGCCACTTGAAAGAAGTCCAATGCAAATTGCGAAGCGGGGCTTTTTCAACTCAAGGTTGATTGATGCCTTATGTCAGACTCATGATAAAAATACACACAGGCCGATATTCATGATTCAAAACTCCTGAACAATCAAATAACTAAAGCCTTGGCGAATGTTTTTAAACAACTCTGCAGTTCATTAAGAGCCACGGCTTCAACAATATTGTGTTGCTTTTTATCTCCAGTTCACGGTTCGCATACAGAAATAATTGATTGCTTTTATCATGTCAGCAGTTTTCAGTGATGGCGATGGGGGATTTTTAGAGAGGAATGTTTGCTTTCCAAAGTCGCTCAGATTTGAACTCGTGTTAAAGAGTTTAGGCTGAAACATTCATTTGTGATCAGTCAGTGATGCCTCGTTAGTCTGCTCCCCTTCAACTGGTTAAGACCTCTTAAAAAGAAGCACATGGTTTTCTTTTTTTGTGTTGCATTAAAGCTGTGCAACATCACAGTTCCCCAGAAGTTTCTATTTGTTCTAAAGCTTCATAGAAACTGATGTTTTATAATGAAGCAGTAAAGATCACTGCTCTAAAAAAGCAGGAATTATAAGCCTTAAGCCAAACATACCTACAGAGGCGACAACATTTAAATAGTTAACACTGATCAGAAAACATGTTGTATTTAAAAAAAGCATTTCTTGCCAGCGTGTGTGCACTTGGCTGTTCAAGTGTGCATCATTTAAACTGCTGTTTATTTGCTGCAGATGTTTTCTGTTTGTTTTTGTTCTACCTTCAGAGATGCAGAGACGTTCCTGCTCGACTCCAAAAGAGTCCAGTCCTCCGACGGGGGCTGGCTGGTGTTCGACATCACAGCCACCAGTAACCACTGGGTGATGAACCCGCAGCAGAACCTGGGCCTGCAGCTCTGCGTGGAGACTGCAGACGGTGAGTGAGGCTCAGTTCTTCCTACAGATTTCACATTTTACTTGTTTGAATACTCCATGGATTTATTTCAGTCTCTTGGATCCTAGAAAAGCACAGGAAGTTCACGTTTCTCAAATGTCTGCGTTCGATAAATACTGATGCTTTCATTGACTTCAGGAAAAACTTGCCTTGTATATTATTGTCTCTTTTTTTACTACCTCTAAAATCGTGATTTACAAAAGAATGAATGGTTGGCCTGGATTTTATAAAGGTTTCCTACACTTCCCGATCACCTTGAAAGCAGCTATAAAATGATAATATATCTCATTTTTCCTGAGTTTTTATTTACCTTCTGTTTTTTTGTTTTTTTTAAAGGACGAAGTATCAACATGAAATCTGCTGGAATCATTGGGAGGAGCGGGCCTCAGTCCAAGCAGCCGTTCCTGGTAGCTTTCTTCAAGGCCAGCGGGGTGTTGCTTCGCTCCGTCAGAGCGGCTGGTGGGAAGAAAAAGAACCACAATCGCAATAAATCAACCAATCAACAAGAATCATCGAGGGCACCAAAAACTGGAGGTATGGTGGTTTTTTATGATTGATGAAATCCTACCTACATACATCAGATCCCTTCATTTTAACCCCATCCTTTTACCCTGCTATCTATTCTATCCCACTGTGAATCCATCTGTCAGGCTCACCAGTTTCATTCTCCTGCAGCAATAAATCCCCACAGTGAGTGGCCTTAATGACAGCCAAGTATACATACATCACATATAAAGGCCTCTCTTTTCATTTGGTCAAAGGTCGGTATCGTTAGGAAATTTTTACTGTCAAAGTAGTTTGTACATTTTCGACAAACTACAAGGAGTAAGAAATGGAGGGAGGGGTGTCCTAAAATCACTTCAGGGGGATAAAGCCTTTTCTTCCTCACTTCTGGTGCCAATCTCAGAACATAGCTGACATTCTTAGCAACATTAATGGTGAGTTACTTTCTGTAAATCATGTCGTCGTCGTCTTTTATTCGTCTGTTCTTTTACATCTTGGGATGTAACAAACATGGCACTCTGGAGAGTCTCTTTCCCTCACCTTCCCCTCTGATTGTTTCTCCAGAATCATCCTGTGAATAGAAGAATTAAAGGCTGGTGAGAGAGCTTCTGGACAGTGGCAGTGCTCTTTAATGTACTCTCCTGAATATTTCATCACTCGTGTTAATGGCCTAGTATAAAGCTATTGGATTATAACTCTCTTGATTACTTCGTCTTCAACAATGACGTGGGGGAAAAACTAATCTGTTACTCTAAAATCAAATGTTATAAAACATCAACTGCTTTTTTTAAATATTACATTTATACAAGGCTTCCAGTATAAAGATAGGGGACTATAGGGCAAATGTGCAATATACACCAATACCTCCTAATCATGTGCAATACTCCAGCACTTTAATACTCCGACACTTTACCTCCCATAGATAGACACTTTAAGCACTTTAACTCTGAAGGTCACTTTGTCCTGAACAACATCGCACAGCCACTTTTTAATGCTTGTATACACGTGTCTTTTTGTAAACTAATGTACAGTTTATGTTGTTGTTTGGTTTTGTCAATCAATCAATCTTTGTGTATATAGCGCCAATATGTCAATTTGTTTACATGTGAACCACCAACCTGCCAAGGGACTATCAATGAAAATGAGCCTATGACTTCAATCTGGCATATTTACATGTTAATGTTCAATAATGTGCACTGTCCCTGTTTTAAACATTTATTGCGTTGATCTCTTAAAATGCAGCTATGAAACATTTGGGAAAAAGATATATAATGAAGACAAGATGGTTACGCAACTGGAAAGTGACTACATTTGTACGTGGATCACCGCTTGACTTTCTGGATAGTGATGATGTTTGTTGTAATCCATACAGCACACTCAGCTGGTGACAGAGAACTGCTGGTGTAATACAATGAAACTCAAATGAAATGCTTTTTGCATTAAACTGGTGATAAATGAAGTCATATCGGCGCATATCAGCGATAAAATGAGCCGATACTGATAGTAACTGGATATGCTAATATCGGCCGATATTATCGGCTGGCTGATTTATCGGTCCGGCTCAAGTCCAAAATGATTCAAACTCAGAGACATTTGTTCCAATGTTTCCAAACGCAGGAGGAATACCTTTTTTCACTTAGCATGGGCTTAATAAGAACAATTATGAACAGAAAATACATTTTTTCACAATATTGTTAAGTCTACAGTAGTTAGGTCGTACAAGGCTCTCGTGTGCTCACAGTTACCTTACTTACGTTTCGTGTCTTATTTGTGTTTTTGATTCAGAGGTTTTTTGTACCACTGTTCTTTGAACCTTTCAGATGTACAAGATGTAAACAAATGTTACTTTCTGTTGTGAAAAAGAACCTTTACTGTATTTCAGATTACAACATCAGTGAACAGAAACAGGCCTGCAAGAAGCACGAACTCTACGTCAGTTTCCGAGATTTGGGCTGGCAGGTAAAACAAACTCACTTTATATCCCACAAAACATTCAAAAACACGAACCCATGGGATCTGTACAATGAACAATGCGTCTTAATTGAGCTTCAACGTGACACTCGGAGAACTTACCATGTGTCGTGAATAAAGAAAGCTAATTTTTTCTTCAGGATTGGATCATTGCACCTGAGGGCTATGCTGCTTTTTACTGCGACGGCGAATGCTCTTTTCCACTCAACGCGCACATGAATGCAACAAATCATGCGATTGTGCAAACCCTGGTAAGTATTCTTCAGAGTGCATTGCACATGTGTGCGGCAATAAAAACCCAGTTATAAGCCACCATAATGTTCTTAGCAGTTCTATTTCACTTGAAGCTCGCTGCTGTTACGCCTCTTTTAAAAACGTGCTTGCTCTCATTTATAGGTCCATTTAATGTTTCCTGAAAATGTGCCAAAGCCGTGCTGTGCCCCGACCAAGCTCAACGCAATATCAGTGCTTTACTTCGATGACAGCTCCAACGTCATCCTCAAGAAATACAGAAATATGGTGGTTCGGTCCTGTGGTTGCCATTAGCAGCCGGACCAGACTTTAATTTATGCTATCTGGTGAGGACATCGCTGGAAAACACGTGCTGCAGGTGTGATGTACAGTATTATGTATATAAAGTTTTACTACCTAATTTATTTTCTTCTTCATTTTTTTTTAAATAGCACTGAATATTGTTATATTTAAATGATTAGGGAAACATGTTTTTGATTTGCTTTGCATTACTTATCATTATCTTTTGTGTCCATTGGCATATACTCTCTCTTCATTAGGTCTATGATAAATTATACGAGTTCACTATTCACTGGAGTCACAATACATAAGACCGCTTCCCCTCCTGCTCGTTTTTCCACTTTTACAACACACTTGTGTGATAAATGCTCTCTTAACTACGTGGTCGTCGTCAGCATATAATGTGTTTTTCTTTAACGCCAACTGTAATTCTTCTGAACAGACCAATAATTATACACGACTGTTTTCATTGTGCATCAATAAACTTAGAGATATTGTTATTATCATTAACATCACAGCTTTACAAGGCTGTTGGAAATCAAATTAAGACTCCTGGATAAAATATAGCGAGTGTTCTCAATATCTAAACCAAACTGCCCAAAGCTATTTTCAAGCTGTCAACATCTTTCAGCACTGATACTTTCTCACCTTTTCCAAGCCAGCTTCTTTCTTTCTTTCTTTCTTTTTTTCTCAAGAGAGTGCGTCCTCAGAAGAGGATTATGTCAGTCTGGAATGAACCTCTTCCATAAACACTGTTTTCTCACTTCTCTGTGGACTCTGCCAGAGCTGCAAATGTTTCTTTACTTCACACTAATTTGAGTTCCTTTGGGGAAAGTATATCTTGTACGATGTTGTGTATTTTAATAAATGTACCACTTGAAAAAAACTCTTCTCTTTTGCTTGGCTTTTACTTGACCCCACAGCCTTCATGGCTCCATTTATTACTACACAAAGGATGAAAAATGTCTGAAGTTGTGTAGCTTTTTCCCCATCATGCAGCTGCAAGTCCTCAAGCCTTTTTTGTAAATCAAGTGTCCCTCTTATATTTCTGTTTGTAGCTCTGCGGATGTTTTACAAACTGTTGGAGGACTACTGCTCGGATACATAAATGTTTGACAAGAATGATAAACTAGGGGTCCACCCAGGGAGTCTGTTGACATGCTCGTGGGGAGGGGTAACGCTAGTCGTAGTTAAGCAGTGCTGTGACCTCCACAGACAGCCCAGAAGGATAATATTCAGGAGGCTGACAGCAGAGAAAGGTGTATCATTTTTAAGGGACCCCTTCCCGAATACGGTAAATGGTAAATGGACTTGAGCTTGTATAGCACTTCTCTAGTCTCCGGACTACTCATAGTGCTTTATTCACCGCATGTCACACTTACCAATTCATACACTGATGGCAGAGGTTTCTAAAGCCCTGTTTCCACCAAGCGGCCCAGTTCGGTTCGGTTCGGTTCGGTACCCATTAATTGGCATTTCCACCGTCAAAAGTTGGGAATGGTACCAAAGTAAGGGATCTGTACCGTCCTGCGGCTATCTTCATCTGGCTTACACTCCACTTACTAAATAAGGATACGGTTGGCTGTGGAAATGCAAGCAAGATCAGGGTTTACCGTACCAAACTGAACCAAACCGGACCGCTTGATGGAAACCGGGCTTAAGTAAAATGTCCATCAGAAGGAACTAATCCCATTCATACATATGCCGCCGGTGAAGCATCGTGGGCAATTCAGGGTTAAGTGTCTTGCCCAAGGACACATCAGACATGTTGCTGCTGGAGATGGGGATCGAACCCCCAACCTTCCTGTTGAGAGACGACCGACTCTACTAACTGAGCCACAGGCGCCCCTTGGGGGAAAAATAGCATCCATTTCATGATTCGTGTGATATGTATGGTACATCTCTGCTTGCTTACATTCTGTACAGTCATTTTTTCCAATGTTGCCATCTGCTGAGAGCTAAGACTCAACACTGGAAACAAAGTGGAGACCATAAACTAAACGGAGTGAGTGTCGTTGCGTTTCCTCCACTCAGGATAAGCAGGGTTTCCAGAAAGAGCGGTTTTTCCTGAGAAGTGCTCTGGTTTACCAGGAATTTTCTATGGTTTTGGGAAATCTTGGGATTAGGTTAAGGATTAATATTTATTTACACAACTGTGTTGACCTTCACTAAACACAGGATATGTACTGTTGCACTTTTCTACCCCCACACTCCCACTTTTATAACATTTTTTTCCCCTGACATGGCTGAACATTGAGTGACTGTATTTCACTTAATTAAAAGCAGTGGCTGGCCTGCCCAGATGTTATGTGGGCTCCTTCTAAAAGGAGTGTTGACATTCAGTGAATAGAAGAGGCCACCTGCTAACTTAACTCTTGGCTTGAGGGTTGATTTGCATTCCTGCGGCCTGTTGCCTGGCATGATAACTCCTCACACTTCACAATCCCATCTACTGTTAAATATGGAGGATTCTTTCCAATTCTTCTATATTTCTTTCCTTTTTTTTGTAACCTGGGAGCTGCTATGAATGAGCTTCTATTTAAGTTTGCTAAACCTACACGGCCCTCTTGACAGAAACCTCCTAACCACATGAAAGGAGAGGCTAACAATCGCCATGCTCGGGGCAGATTAATATCTCGACCCCTGCTCCTACGAGACCCCTGAGGTCAAAAACAGTCTGACATTCATCAGATCAGCACTTTCAGTGGCCACTTCTGAAACATGCAAAGGTCACAACCCACTGTGCTTACTTTTCATGAAGGATCTCTTATGGATTCTTCCTGTATAAAGCCCTCAAGTGTATTATGTATGTCACAACATACTCCTGGCTTTACATAAACACAGTTACGTAACATCAGGATGTGTCCTCAGGTGCTGATATTAAGTTCTTCTCTTATACAAACATGTTTCTTCCTTTAACCTGATTGAGAAAACAGGGATATCTTTAAGCAGCCGTTAAGATGATGTTGTCTTGTTCGGCAAATGTGACATATTTAGTTAAGAGAGATCATCTCAGTCTGTCAGAGCCTCCATACCTGATTGACTTTATTTCTCTCTCATCCAAAACACTGGCTAAAGCAGAGAATGTGAGAACAATGTGACGCATCAAGCCACTGACCTTGTCAGGTCACAGAAAGAGGTGTGTGTGAGGGATGTCGTCCAGAGATGCACAGATTAATTCAAAGAAGCTGGCACTTTTAGTCGTCTGTTTTTCGTGCTTTGAGTGTGGACTAGTGCACTCAAGGGGTAGAGAACAAGCAGGGAGACAGGGAGGCGTGATTGGTTCATCAGATTGGTACCTCACGGCAGACATTGGTCGAAGTTTTTACAGGCTTACAACTGCTACAGATGACGGATTTCCATTGTTTCTTTTTCAGAGCACATGAGTTATTAATTTCTGTCAGGACCTAAAGACAATTTCAACCAAAATCTTTAAAAGTGTATCTGGAGAAAATGACCAACCCTGCCTTTAAGGGGAGACGTAAGGGCAGACGTCTCTCACTCTGATCATCTGCAGAGCATTAAGGCGCTAATCCAGACAAATATGCAAGCGGCAGAGAGTGAGTGCAGACTGCCCACTAGTTTATCCACAATATACTGAGGAGGTTGTAAATATAGGGGGACTTGCACAGCTATAGTCTAGGTGTGGGAAACACTAACTACTGTCTCTTAGATCAACTTCTCAGGTCAGATTCATGCGAATGGATCCCATCCTTGCAAATAGTTCTGAGTATTTGTTCATTTTGTAAGGAGGTGTTTAGAATATCAACATTTGAAGAGAATTGAAATGCCGTCAGTAATCCATGAAGAATCATTTACACAGACACAACCATAAACTGTGAAAGTAAACATTTGTTCAGCGTCTTAATGGGGTTTAATATATCGAGCAGTGTTGAGAAAGATCTTTGGTTAAATGTTACTATATAAATATCATCAATGGCCTGATTAATGGTCTGTAAAATAATCGACAGGATGCTTATTTTCATTACATTTCGGTCAATCTAATACAACTACAAAACATTAGAGTAACTGTTCATTTGGCTCAGTGATTCCATGTTTCATCGTCGTACCCCGTGTTAAGCAGGGGTCTTTTTCTTTCTGTGGCTCAAAGTTTATTTTTACAGTGTCACCTTGCAGTCCACCGACGAGGCAAGTGAAATTGTATCTAATAAAAATGTTGTGCAGTTTACCTAATTCATCTCCCCACATATGGTTCTCCTTATTTGTATTCTGTGGGTGGGCCGTGGCTCCCATACAGCTCAATCAGTCCTCTCTTGAAAAGGGGCGAACACATGGGTCACATTTTTACACGTTGTTTGGTATGACAAGGCTGCAAGCAGGACCAGCGAGGAATGCGTCCCAACAGAGGGCAAACCCGGCGCAGAAACACTGTTATGTTTGCTTGTTATTCACATGCTCGCAGTAGCTTCCTGGGACAGAGAAAAGAGGGGTTTGGGGCTCTCAGAGTTACTGCAGGCCGTTTGTAAACTCAGATGTCACTTTGCGTTACCATTAGAGGAGGCACCTGTGCCTTTAAAATGTTTCGTTATTCATAAATCTTGTTCTCTCAGTGCATTCAGTCGGATGGGTCAGCTGAAGTTTTCCCTTCTGAGACAATTTATTAAATGCACTATGGAGATAAATTCAAACCCTTTGACTTGTTATTTACACGCAGATGCTTTTTAAAGTCCAGATTGTTGCTCACACGCAGCCTTGATGAAACAAACTCTTCCGTGATAATTATGGTCTGGTCTTTGGAAAATAAACATGATAGGCTACAGACTGCTGCTCTTTTATGTTGTTGCAGTAAGTTATGTCCTCCTGTCAAGTACACAATTTATGTCAGATAAAAAGGCGTAAAAGGGAGAATCCAAAATAAAGCGGATGCACAGGATATCGCCCTGTTTCTAAAGCCAAAGATGTCTCTATCTTGTATTTAACTACTGATTTACTCGCAGCTTTCAAAAGCTGATTATGCTGCCAAAAAAGGCTTCATTAGAAAAACATGGGCATATCTGGGCTCAATAATAAACTGTGGAGGTTAAAAAGAAGGAGCACAATAAAGGGCCTGTGTCCACTAACAATAATCAAAATCAAGAAGAGGCAGGATTTTCCATTTCAACTTCCTCAACAACAATGGCAGAGGAGAAATGAATCCTTGTCTTCACACTCTGTGCGGGACTCTGGTTGATTTTATATTGGGTGTATATTGGTAAAGTTGACTTGACTTGACGCAGTTTACCCCACGCACCCAGACTCGTTTTTTTTAGAAGGAATTATTCCCAGGTCTAGAGCTGGAGTGTTTCGAACCTGCGGCTCTTTGAAGATAACATATTAGTTGAAGTCTTTAAATCCAAGGCACAGACTTTAAGGTAATAATCACTGTTGAAGAGAATTCGAGGGATTCAGCCGTTTATATACTGTTAAATGGAGGTTGCCAGTGTGTCTCATTAACCTTCGTTTGAACGAAGGACAAAAACACATGTTTTTAATTATTTCTATAAACCTCTTGATTCAACTGCTCTCGGATGGTGCTTGAAAGTTTCTTACATTATATGTATTACAGTGTTGAAAATATACAACCTGACAGCCTTTACTTTTTGGACAGCTTTAATAGGTACTGTAAATGTCTCTAAAGGTTTCTTTAGTGTCGTCAGTCTTTGACTATTTCACTAAAATACAGTTCAAATCTTCAGGCAGGTATTTTATTTGGCTTTATTGGACCAGGAATCTTTGGTACCAACTAAAATGAGTCCAAGCATTTAGTACCAGAAGCTGTTACGACCATTATTTAAGGACAGCACGAAAAATATGTTCTTTTTCTCTACCTGAACTAAGGTAATTCATAATTACAGTAATCATACACCATGTCACTTTATCTTATAACTTGTGACTCTAGCTTGTCCTTCACTAACATGTCTCAAGTTGTCCTGTTTAGTTTTTTGTAGCCATTTCATTTCATATTTGATTTATTTGCTCATTTCAGAATCTAAAAATACAGACTTATACAAAAGTAATGTCACTCAACCATCACTTATGGGTCTCCATACATGTGCAGTGGTGACTGTGTCTGCAGAGACTCTGTCCTCTGTCTGGATCTTAATGTTTTGTTTTGGTTGACTCGGGACGTTTCTGGGTGAGTAGCTGGTGTGTTTGACAGCGTGCAGGTGAGTTTAGGAGTGGGTAGAATTCAGCGATCAGACACGATTCAAACTACTATGACGTACTTGGCGACAAAGAACAGGAAACAAAATCATATTGACGCGAAATGCCAAGCAGCTCGTTCCAAATTTATGGTGAACCTTAGACTGGCTTTCACCTGCGGACTCGGAGTTGGCCTGCTTTCTTTTGGCCGGGCAGGTGCCAAACACTGGTTAGCTTGTGCTAGCCTGATTAGCTTGAAGTGTATGTACAAGCAGTACACTACGTACTGCTGTGACTGTGCGCTCCATGGGAACGATGAGCCCAGGATCTCGTCTCATGTCAAGTCATCTCATCTCAACTAAGTATGAATACCTTTCAGACCAAAGTCAGACCTTCACCAAACATGACTTCATCAGGTTTCTGTTTATCCATCCTGTAAACTTCACATTTCATGATCTATACCATCTACAAAATATGCTACAGTGCTAATTTAGCAAGCCAATAGAGATGTCAACAGCCACCACTTAACCTAGTTCATGTGTATTCTGGCAGTTGTAAATTCTGCTGTGAAATTCGATTTCTATCCCACCAAGGCCATGGATACAATGAAGGAAATCTCTAGACTTTATGAGCCAGTCAGGGCCGTAATCCATCCATGAACTCCTCCACGGTGCAATAGAAAAATCCGCACAATAAACATCTGGCTGCTTAGAAACATCCGCCTCAATAAATCCGTGACAAAGTGGTGTTAACAAGTGCCTCTGTGGAAAAAAAAGACAAAGATTGTAGAGTGTAAAAGTCAATGATACGATTACTCTGCAGCCAATTGATTATCACCTTTAGATTCTAGTGTTTTTAAACGCACTCCTTATTAAATATAGACTTGTGTAATAATTCTGAGCCGGCTGGTGAAAAGAATCCCACCGGGTTCCTTTAAGCCGGGCCCAGCAGGAGAAAATGCATTATTACGAATCAATACTTAACGGTCGTGATCATGTTTGGACACAGACCAAACACAGGTCAGTGGCTTCTGTGACATAAAGCCTCAAGGTACTCTGTGGGATAATTACAGTAAGTATAATCTCTAACACACATGCCGTCTCTAAGGGGAGCTGTGGAAAGTTTCCTCAGAGCGGCCAAGCCTTCCTGAAGACACTGTAAGGTAGGCTGTCTCTTTTTTCTTTCTTTCTTTTTTTTTACATTTTCAACTGTTCACGTTAATATTGCACCATGTACAGAGGCGAAGATCCTTGTAGCAGAAGCCATGGGTTCGAATCCGACCTCGAACCTTTGCTGCATGTCATCCCCCTCCCTCTCCTCCCAGCATGTCCTGTCTCTCCTCAGCTGTCCTAGGTATTCTGTGCGACTTCAATTTCACTTACACACGTTTTAATAGTCTGTACTTATGATTTGGCGTTATTATTCTAACTACACACTACATCCAACAAACTCCAAACTCCCATTTCTTGTACGTACGACTATGCTGTGATTGTTCCTTTCACGAGGATGTGAATGTGCTATTCGTTCGGCACCAGGACTCTCTTGTTGTTACAGTTCGGTTCAATCCACAATGTTGAAATTGAAGACGGATGGAGGATGAAAATTGATTTAATCTGGTTCCTGTTTTCTTTCTCCCTCTCTGTTTTCAGAGAGCTTAAAACCATCTTTCATGCCACGCTGAAACCTGCGCTCCATAAAGCGCTGTTCTTCACATCTGTTTCTTTCTTAGTGCCTCAGAGAGAACGGTCTCTTTCTTTTATATGCTCCTTTTTTCCACTTCAGAAATATCTTTTGACGTTCGCACTGTTTGATTTGATTTAATATTTCGAGGCATTCATCATCTGCGAGGTCTCCAAAAGCATCATGTGTAAAATATATTGTTCTCAGGAGGCATCTTACAACGTAGCACAGAGACATCCTTTTTCCTGTCAAGGCATATCTGTTTGATTCATCTAGACAAATGTAAAGAGTGTCGGCGCATTAGAGAGTTTAACACAGCCTTTAAATTAGAAACAATCAAAGTTATGCTTCTCATTTTGTACTAGTCTGTTAATTTGATGACAAATTAGAACAGAACCTGATTATAATAAGAGTTATTTATATATATATTATAAACCACGACAAACTTTTAAGTTTCCACTCACCTGCATGACATTGATTCCTCAAAGCAGGAAAACCCCTGAAGGCCAGTTCTTCTAAGTTACCCTCTGCAGCTGGTATTTGTCAAGATAAACCGTAGCAGCCGAGTTTCCTTGAAAGAAGAAATGGTAAAAGGCCAGTTAGGGTTAATCGACTGATGCAGTCATCATGCACAGAGAAAGAGACACAGTAAGAGACATTTACTGTAAAAAAACAACAAAAAATTGTAAAAGTTGTTGTCTTTCTGGCAATGCAGAATTCAAATGATTGCTATGAAGAAATCAGTGTAAAGAATGGTTGCCCTGCATAGACAGTTGCATAAGATAATGATTTAAACGACTATACCAACAAAAAACATTTCTTGAACTGTGAAAAGTGTAACAGGCTTATACATGCACTGATTTAGATCTTTTTCACCATGCTGTTTTGCATTATTTCCAGGCTCTGATTCATTTAAGCAAAGATTTACATACTCTATAAAACAATTAAAGGCCCAATAAAACACTCAAACTGTGTAATTGTTTTTGGCAGTCTTAATGGTCAGCACTGATTTGGTTTAATCGAAAATGCATTTTGTTAAAAGTTTAAAATTTGATAAAAAGGTTATTTTCTAAATAGTCAAGAGTTAAAGTTGCTGCACCAGTTTTCCTGTTCCTTAGAGAATCATGAATAAGTGATTAGAGGCAATACGCCAAAAGGCAGTGAAACTTTTAGGGGGTGGCAACTGATAGAAATCAACCTTGAAGTCTGCTACAAAAAAGGCTTTTTTCAGGGCTGATCATACGAGTCGCCCTCCTCCCCTGAGAGAGGCGGAGGTCTCTCATCACAGAGCAGTTTAGCGTGGTGAGATGGTTGAATGCTAGGACTTCATTAAGCCCCTCTATTGTTAACATCTGGGTTCCGAAGAATGGCTCTTTCTCTGGTAAATGTTGCCCCGGCTTAACAAGAGATTTTATTACACCATGCAGTTGACATTGGCAGCAGTGTCACGTCTGGCAATGGAAACCCCTCAAATGTTAAGGTCACAGGAGATCAATCAAAGCAGCCTGTTTCCCAGAAGACTCCAATTTTAACTAGAACCGTTCAATGTTTATCTAATCTTATTGTTATTGGAGATATAAAGCATACACTGACTTTGTATTAAATCCCTCTTTCACAGGGGAAAAACACTCTATACGGATCTATTAAAGCAAACTAGAATTTGCACACAAAAAAAACTTCCTGCCTTCTGTTTCTGAATGCACCTATTTAATATTTCCAAATAATATTATCTCTAGATTTCCCATCTAAAGTGTAACACATATCTCCCAAATTGCTCCATTTGTCACTTTGCTTTACACCATTTCCTCTCAGTCTCCATCCCCCCAACCCTCTCTGTTTCACCCCCCTCCCATAGTAGGGATGTGGCTGCCATAGCAACTGCTGAGTCATCCTTCATCGCATGCAGTCATCCTCCCACACCATCCCCTCATGCGGCAAGGCTCTCTGTCCTCGTGGCCTGCATTAGCGTATTGATCTGATGCTTCAATTTGCTAGATTAGTTTTAGCAGCCTTTGCAGGACGGTCTCAGAGGACACTGAGGTGCAGCGGGCTGAACAGCAGCTGTTCGGATGGGTAACGTACCCACTTCAGTGAAGCACTGCCTGAGCTATGAGCAACTCGTCCAGGACTACCCATGGCTTAAACGCTGGCTGCAGGAGGAGAAGGTGGGCGTTGTTGTTTTTTTGTTTCTAATCTTCTGCACATGCTCTGCCACATGACTCTCTCATGACAGAGGCTGCAGAGTATAGCAGCCAGCTACTGATGACAGTGCTGATGCTGCATACTGCTTATATAATAGTTCTCTCTCTATTGAAATCTTGCTTTATTGTATGTCTGTATTTTATAGATGAAGGGGTTACTCAAAATAAGAACTGTATATTTTCAAATTAACTGTATGTGACAAAAGATATATTCAGGGTGCTTCTGTTTCCTCCTAGACTTTCCTCTGTTATGTAACTCCAGTGATCAGCCTGCAGTCCAATAAGTTTGGAATAATTTGGCAGGAGGGAAATAGCTTAACCTTCTGTTAGATGACAAACTGTTCGAATTACCATTCACATATCATGTTTGTATTTATTCATAGATTTGAAATTAAAATTGAATCAAATAGGTCTCGATGTATCTCATATCTGTTAAATATGGCATTAAGGCTCTTTTAGAAAATAAAACATAGAAGAGAAAGCCTTCATTTTCATTATACAATTGTACAACCAATTGCTTCACATCTTAGTGCACAAACATAAAGGAATTCACGGCTAAAAACAACTTGCAGTCAAAGAAGAAGAAGAAGAGATAAAGTATATTGCACAGCTAAAGAAGTAACTTGCAACAAGTAGCCTAGAAAAAATAAATAGGCTACCATATATTTATTGCACAGGTAGAGAAATGTATTCAGTAGTATGAAAATATATGTATTGCAGAGTTACAAAGTATATAAAGCTGATAGAGAATATATATAGGCTATGCACAGTAGAAAATAGTAGCCTAAAGCAATATTGAATTGAAATGAATTGCACTAGCTCAATTGCTTTTACAGCCTGCATATTAATTGAATGGTCGAGCTCAAGCTGTTTGCATTCACCTTTTTTAACTTTACTAATATCAGAGTTTAAAGTCAACACAACTTTCAAAATGTAGTTCATGTACAAGAATCAAATGTTCTGTAATAATGATGCATTGACTTGCACAGCTAGCAATATTCAGTGCATTAATTCAACCAATTTGTGTATAAATACTGTGAATAAATTCAATTCAATGAAGTAGAAGTTACTTGAGTAAATAAATAAAATAGATTACCTTAGCACACTAATCCGAGCAGAAGCTAGCTTGGTAGTTAGCCCTGTTCCCTTTCACCACTGCTGTGCTAACCAGTAACCTGTAAGCAAGCTAGCTTCAGCAGAAAGTGTTTTGAGAGTGAGAGAGAAGTTTGCGTTAGTGAAGTTTAACACATACACTTCGTTCAGTTTGTTGAGATTAGACAGCGTGAAAAGAATAAGTGAAACTGGACCTACATTTTGTCAGGTACGCAAGAAACACAGCCAGATGACGTAAGATGCTGCTCGATGCTAACAGGTGTTCTATCGTAAAGTGCTACCCATCGAGATGTGCGACCATGCGGCTCAGCATTATTTGAAAGGGGCTTTCGAGAAACGCTTCCTTTAAGATCTCAAATAAAGCATGATTTAAGTTATTAATAAAGTGATTCTGTACTGGGAGCATTAAACAATAGGAGATTATTGTCCTTTGAAATACGCTTCTCCTGAAATGTTCATAATAAGAGTACCAAAACGTGCTCCCCAAACTCTGACAATGCATATGGAGTGAGTAGCCTACTGAGTTGATATGAAATTATTTTGTTATGGTAGCATTTTTTGACGGGGATACGGATAAAAGAAAAGCAGTTCCGCACGGTTCCTTGTCCCTGTGAGGAAGTCAGCAACAGGCATGAATAATAATGTTACTTAAAATTAAATTAAGAGCCTGTGAAGTCTCAAAAAGTGAGAAAAAAATCTGTAATTGTCTGCACAAATTGATATTTTTGTACAACATTATATCTTGATCCCACAAGTTATTATCTTGTGCACACAAGATACTTGTCTTGTTCTACACAAGTTAATATGTTGTGTGTTCAAGTTATCATCCATGTGAGCTCCAGATAATAACTTGTGTGCACAGATATTTTTTTGTTCTGTTTTTGGGACTTCAGGAGCTCCGAAGAAATATAACATTTGACCTTAACACGTTATTTTTCTCAAGATACAATGTGGTTAAAATCAGGAAATACCCTGATCCTCTAAATATCTCTTGTGGTTTTGGAGTTACCTGGGAGTTACCCTGACCCCCCTCCTGGCCTTTTTTTCTGTGTCACATCTCATGAGTTTTTTGCATCCTAATGGCATGACAGGTTTTATATTTTGGGTCTCATGTTTCCTCTGGCTTTCCAGGCAGACATAACTTGTCCTGGAGCTTCTTTTGCTCGAAGAATGACTAAGCGTTTGTGTTGAGTGGTACTCCTTTCTTTACTCTTTTCTGTCTTTTTGTGTTTATTTTTCCAGACCATCACAGGACATGAGTACCCAGACTTTGTTAAAATAGTCGAAGTTGGGCCGAGAGATGGACTTCAAAATGAAAAGGTATACACTGTCATTTCAGTCATGAATCTCATTTATTTATGTCCTCCCTTGTTTTGTATAACTAAACACTATCAAAGCTGGAAACCCCCTTTTTTCCTGTTTCTTTTATACAAAATATAATCCACAACATATGGGTTGTGTACCATAATTGCTGGGGGCATGTGTTTCACATTTTCTTTGAAATTGAATAAGAAAGATGACATGGCTCCTGGCTTAGTTTACTCTGCTTAGCATGTCACTGCTTATCATTTCCTTATTGCAGGCCTGTAGCTTTACAGATTGCACACGATGCAGAGCTGACTATATTTACCACAAAGTGCTATACACAGAAATATTGTATATTTTCAGAGATCTCAAAATATTCAACAAGTGTCAGCATGTGAATGTAGATATCAATGTGTTTTGCAGGAAGTATAGCAAAAAAACAAAACCTGAAAGATATCTGCTTGTTGTACCTCCCATCTTGAGTGGAATCAAATCCAGAAAGAGCTGTTTCGGTTTCATTGTTCCCCCAGGAAATTGTTCCGACGGGGGTGAAAATCCAGCTGATAGACATGCTCTCAGGAACAGGCCTGACTGTGATCGAGGCCACCAGCTTTGTGTCTTCAAAGTGGGTACCGCAGGTAATAACTCTTCTTTGTGAACAGCAAAAGAGTGCTGAGTGATTTATTAGGCTCTCTTTGTTGTCTGCATAAGCACTGTGGAAAATGTGCTCCTCCTCTGGACATGAATATGCTTCAGAAAGAATACTTTGAGATACTCAAGCCACCCTCTTGTTTTCACTGTCATAAAATGTACCTGTATTTACTTCCTGTAAAAGAAAAAAAACATGCCACATATTTGTTTATACTATCAGTATGATATTTAAAAACATGATTCTGTCCGTGATGAATCTTCTGCAGCCTAGAGGCATGTGAAAACATACGTGCAGGTAATGTATTTCTGGGATGTTAAAGGTTTATTTTTCTACATCATATGTTTTTCCCTCTTCATTCAGATGGCTGACCACACTGATGTACTCAAAGGCATCCAGAGAGCTCCACATGTTCGCTACCCTGTTCTGACACCTAACATGCAAGGCTTTCAGGATGCCGTAAGCTTACATTTTCAAATCAGCACAATATTCCCCGCTATAAACCATAACTGTTTACTTGTACTTGTCAATTGTAATTACATCTTGGCACTACAGTCCTTTTTTTTGGCAGATCCCTCTTGCACTTACGTAACTGTGACTTTAACACAGTGTTAAAAGCGGTTATACAAGTTTGTTTTTCTCTCCTGTTTTAAGGTCGCAGCTGGTGCTACTGAGGTGGCGGTGTTCGGGTCAGCGTCTGAAACCTTCAGTAAAAAAAATATTAACTGCTCTATTGATGAAAGCATGCTGAGGTTTCAGGAAGTCATTAACACTGCCAAAGTGCACCAAATTCCAGTCCGTGGGTTAGTACTCTTGATGTTAATTATCACGTAAATTGAGAGAAAACACATATCTAAGGTTGTACTCGCTCTGATTTTGCACCGATAATCTCTAAATTTAAACAGTTAAAATATTGTGGTTTCTATATGTAGGAGAAAACACACACTTGAGTAATGATACCTTTAGAGCAAACTTCCAGATGTTCACCAGGTTATATCTATGCATAAAGAAACCGCTCGTCCAGCTGGACATTAAAGCAAACCAAACAGGGAAAGTCACTCAATTTAGCTGTGCCTTTTGTCAGACATGGAACGGCAAGCTGCCACTTGTAATTTGTGTTTTCTCAGATTTTATGAGCCTATTTGTCCCAAAAGAGATCAACACACTAGATAAACAGTTGATTCATGTCAACGCTGTCACTTTCCACATGCCAAATGCTGTTTGTTGATTCATAAATGGCACAGAACAATGCTCTGGAAAACCAACAAAGTCTCATCAACAACCAAATCTTCTAAATCCTTTTGTTTGCCTTTGAGATTTGTCAGTGACAAACAGATAAAGAGCCAGAATAACAAAGGAAAGAACTCATCAGAATGACATGATCCTCACTGAAACAGAAACTAGTCCTTCTGTCAACAACATCAAAAACATCAACAGGCATTAGTAAGAGGTTCTGGTGAATATCACTTCAGCGATATCAAGAATACAGAAACAGCAGTGTGACGTTGTCCATGTTAAAGTTTATCACAGTTGTTTAATCAAAAACGGCATCAAGTGTTACATAGAAATATTCAAATTGCCAACAATGTCCATTTTCAGATATGTTTCCTGTGCCCTTGGATGCCCCCACGAGGGACACATTGAACCGTCCGAAGTTGCTCAGGTGAGAAATCATTCATGATGAAACATTCAAGAATAAGAAATATGAATCAGAGATCATTATGAGATTGAAGATAAAGGAGTGTTACTGCAGGGTCTATGCTGTAATCAAATACAGGTTCTTTTTGAGTACTGTGGGTTTGTTATAATTAGTGCATCTTGTTACGGGATTGCATGGGTTGAAAATGAATTCAGTGCTGAGTACCATGGCCCTGATGAAGACTTGTTAGCAATGCTCTGGCTATTACATACAGTATTTGCCATGAATAATAAATGCATTTTGATTCTATACAAAATCCTATAATAATGCAACCCATTCGCAAGACGCATTAGTCATTTTGAAGTGTTTGTATATCTTCATCTTTCTTTACAGGTTCTATACAGACATTTTAGAATCTGTACATGAGGTCTTGATTTTCAGCATGGGAAGTGTTCTGGTTTCTGTTTGCAGTCCAAGCTGTTCTGACTAATAACGTGTCAGCAGGCTTTGGTGTACACAGGAGAAACCCAACGTGTGGACAGCAAGAAAGCAAGTACAAAGTAGTTCTCTTCTCCTCTGCAGAACAGACCTGCATCATGGTCTTGTTATTTCTGCAAACTTAATTCACTTTAGTTGCAAGTAAATCACGAGAAAATCGGTTTCTTTTCCGGGCTCATACCGCTGAAGAGAGTCGGAGTGAAGCCGCTGTGTAACTTATATTCTCCTGTTGAATTGAACTGAGACTCGACAGATGAACAGGCACTGACAGGAAGTCTTGCCTGGAAGTCGTTCAACGTTAACCGCTGGCTTCACCGGAATTACGTAGAAATTGACATCTGATTCCCAGAGGCATAAATCGTCTATCAGACGGTGATAGACGAAGATTTCCGAAGGGTTCAGAGATTGTGTTGATCTAAATACAGGAAAATTACATACAGAGTGTTTACATGACAGAGCCTTTTCATTGTCAGCTCTTTTGTTAAAGTGCATTTCTTCCTCGCTCTTCAAAATGAATTATGGAGATAACGCTCTTTTCATTAAACTGCAGAAGACAGGCTCGTTATTCAGCAGCATTGGATTACCTGTCGATGGGATGGTGTTTTTCTTCCTTAAGTATGAACAAACTCTGAGTGGATGCAAAAACTTTGAATTAACACGTTTAAACTAAAAAATTCCCCTCCCTTTTTTTATTTTCAGTTCAATGTCATGTGAATGAAAGTGGTGATCTGTGTTTGGTTTCAACCACTGAGCAAGTTCTTCATATTCCTCCTGTAACTGAGAGTTAATGATGGAATATATGTGATCAAAGGGTCCTGACATGTTCCCTTTTCTTTAGGTTGCAAAGACGTTATATGAAATGGGCTGCTATGAGATCTCCTTGGGGGACACCATCGGTGTTGGTACGCCGGGCTCCATGATGAAGATGCTGCAGAGTGTGATGAAAGAAGTACCCAGCAGCGCTCTAGCAGTTCACTGCCATGACACTTACGGGCAAGCACTGGCTAACATCCTTATCGCTCTTCAGGTAAGAACTCGTAAGATATTCTGAAACGACTATTATGACTACAAGTATTAGCATCAATAGCAGAGGATGGTATGTGTTAATGTGGTGTTGTAATAAATGGACTTGAGCTGGTAAAGTGTAAAGGGTTCTATGTAAAGTAGCCATCAGAATGACTAATTTCATTCATGCACTTTCACACGGCACTGACGAAGCAGCGGGAGAAAATTGGGGTTGAATGTCTTGCCCAATGATACATGGGATAGGATCGAACCCCCCACCTCCACGACCGACTCTACCAACTGAGCTACAGCCGCCCAGTAGAAGTAGAAGAAGTAGTGGTTAAGAAGGCTCTTAATATTTCCGATTATGAGAAACAAACAAGGACATTACGACAAAAATAAGAAATGAAACAACATTACATGTATTATATTTTCTTCTTTTTGCATACATGTTTCAACTTGTGAATCCAACTTTTACCCACATGAGCTTTATAATGTACATTTTTATCACACAAACAATATTATTCAAAAGAGGACAAAACATTTATAATAGAACCCAAGTCCAGTTTATTTATAGAGCAGCAAGTCAAAGTGGCTTACACATCTAAAACCTGAGCATTAGAACATCATTAAGCAGAAATGACATATTAAAAATACCAAATAACTTGAGATATGACTCCTTCATTTTTTTCCATTTTATCACCTTTAAATCTTTATACGCAAACATCCATCCTGCTTCATTGGGGCAGCTGTGGCTCACTGGTACTGTAGAGTCGGTCGTCTCTCAACTGGAAGGTCTGGGGTTCGATCCCCAGCTCCTGCAGCCACATGTCCAAGTGTCTGTCCTTGGGCAAGACACTTGGACACTTGTGCATGAATGGGATTAGTAAATACTGATGAACACTTTACATAGCAGCCTCTGCCATCAGTGTGTGAATGTGTAGGTGTGATCTGTGGTATTAAAGTGCTTTGAGTAGTCAGAAGACTAGAAAAGAAATATACATGCTCAAGTCCAGGCTGAAGTCTTTTTTCCCCCTAGGCCTCTTGAATAAAACTTTGCTGTTTGGATTGTGCACCTATTTTGCTCTGCTATGATCATGCAGAGTTACAGAGAAGGCTGCTTTCTTAAACAATGTCAGAATTGAATATCCACTTTAAACTTATTCTAGTGCAGACCACCGTCTGCTCATCATTGATGCTCTGCTACATTTGCTGCCACAGTGTTAACAGTATTGTAAATATTGGGGTCAGAGCATGTTCATTAGGTCATGACACTGTGTCGTAATCACCCTTAAGCATTGCTGTTTGATTCATATGTTCTCTGATGAATGTTTTCATACAGGTGCTAATTGAAAAACATTTATGACGATACAGATACTTCTGTGATAGACTCAAATTAGAACAAAAAAAAAGCTCCATTATATCAGTTCATCATCCAAGCTCTAATTGTAAATAAAGGTAAAATAAAAAAACAAAAGTAAAGATGAAGAAATACCGTTCAAACAACTGTTAAATCCCAAGTGCAGTTTCATAAAAATCCATCCATCTTTCGGACATAAACTTTAGTACAAGCATACACGTGCTGCCTTATTCTGGGTAAGAATAGCTCAAGGCGCCTGGTATTTCTCAAAGTTCTTTAAAGGAACGGGAACGGCTCCAAGGACCAAAAAGTGGGCAGAGAGACGTGTGAGTTCTTGGAAAATACCTAATAAAAAAAAAAGGTGTTGAAAACTTTGAAAACCTGGCGGATATTCTAAAAATCATCTTTGAACATATTGAACTTTGAGATCGTTATAAAGGAGGTGAACAATCCTCGGGCCTCTCTGAACAAAGAAAGAAAACATGAGCTCTGATAACTCAAGGAAGAGATATGCCGACTTCTGCTACAGTATGTGAAGACAATCATGAAAAAAATGGCCTGGTCTTTGAGGTGTTGAAATTGCTAGAGCTTCCTTTGTAATCGTCTGCAGAGAGCCTACAAATACTGGCATGGTTTGAAAAGGAGGCCCATTCAGCTCGGGAAGGAAGTTCAGATTCTCCTCTGTGCAACCACAAAGCAGAGATGCATCATCCTTTTGATCAGCCTCCAATGTTAAATTGTTAGACAGCTTCCCTCTCTGCTCTCCCTCGGCAAGGATTCATCGGGCACCTTCCCCTTCTCATGCACATCCTTCTCTGTATGATGAATATGAATACTGTTGTGGAGAACCGCAGGCCGATTATGGATAAATGCCCGGCCTTTGCATAAATCAATGTTGTTACTCGTGACAACATGGAGAGTAGCAACCAGATGTTGAAGAAAAGTTGAAGTGGAGATTCTTGTTCCAGGATATCTTTCAGCTTCCTTTAGTAACTGCCAACATTGTAGAGATCACAAGTGTTTTCTGAAGGCTTTAAATCATCTTTCTGCTGGGGATAATCACATGCTGAGCTGCTCCCCATCCATCATGTCAGACAGTTTCTCAAGACATACGTTGCAGTACGTTCAAAGGCAGCATATTTTCCTCATTATAGCAAAAAATGAGGATTAACAGTGTTTATTTGTTTTATCCAGAATCAGGCAAAAAGATGTTAAAAGCTCCTCAAAATTTTAGTTGGGGCTGATTTACATTTATTTTGGCATTTTAAGGTTGTTTAAAATCCCATCAAATTTCATAGCATTAAAGATAATAACCACATGTGGAATCACATTCATTAAACATCTTTGAGTGTGTGCCAGGCTGAAGTAGGCAATCTGAAGAAGGGTACACACTTCAAGATATTCGTGACGATTTTGGGTCAGATTCCCCCCCCTTCTGCCAATCCTAAAGCTGGCTTGACACTAGACGATTTTAGATCCGATTTCGTGCCTGATTTGCCCCAAACCGTATCAGGCTGCCGCCAACGAAATACCAGGGATGGCCAATAAGAGCGAGCAGACCAGGACGCGCCCCCAATCGGATGTTTTGTACTTTTATAGCTCAAAAACATCAAAAACATGGCAGCGGACATAAACCCAGCTGTTCCCCGAGCCAAAGCTGAAAAAGAAGACCAGCTTTGTGGAATCATGGCAACAACACATGACGTGTAAAAGTACCTTTATAATGTCTCATGCAAGACAAACCACAAAAGGGCTGCAAAACAGAACGCACTCCAGGACAGCCAGCTTCATATTTGTTTTTCTTCTGAAGTCACGTTTGATCACACAAGTGTCTGTGAGATCTCGTGTCTGTGGAATCACCACTCTGAAATGGTTACCACAAACAACAAGTGTGTGGTCTCACAGTCTGGACGGATCGTAGTGTGTGTGTTCGGAGGATTATAATGTTATAAATCGGTTGAAACTGTCCTCCAGTTTATGGTCTCCCACGTTTTTTTTTTAAAATCGGTTCAGATTGGAAAATCATGTAGCAAAGTCCAAAGATTTTAATGGTTCTAAAGATTATCATGCCAGATTTTCCTCTGGTATGATTATTTCACCCTAGGATTAATAAAGTATTTCTGATTCTGATCCATTGGCTGTAAAGGTCGTCCGCTAAAAGAACGGATGCTGTTATCCAGAAATAATACCTTTCATATTTTCAGAGCATCCCCTGTGAATCAGTGAACTGTTCAGGGGGTAAAAGAGTAGATCTGTGACGCCCTCAAATGACCAGATAATATATGCCCAACATCAGTACCCATCAAGGGTCAGAAACAGATTCCTGCCCAGATTGTAATAAGGGCATATCATGAAGTACGCCGGTAGCAAAGTGGTTAGTGCGCTCGCCCCATGTAAGGAGGGTATAGTCCTCCAAGTGGCTGCCACAGATTCGTGGCCAGTAGCCTGGTGGTTGGTGGGGGCTCCATGTGCGGAGGCTGTGGTCCTCCAAGCTGACGGCTCGGGTTCAAGTCCGGCATGTGGCTCCTTTCCCGCATGTCGTTCCCCACTCTCTCTCTCTCTCTCTCTCTCTCTCTCTCTGTTTTCTGACTCTATCCACTGTCCTATCTCTAGAATAAAGGCAAGAGCCCAAAAAATAAACCCTTTTTTTTTCTAATCAAGTCTAATATACTGTAAATAAAAAAATACTATTAACATTCCCTTTTGTCGTTAAAACTCAAAAAACAAGAAATGTTTGTCCTAATCTTTCTGCGTACCTGTTTACCTGGATGTGCGCTTATCTTTAATGACGATGTGTCAGTTTTAGGCCTCATGAATGTGTCCTCTGTTTGGCGAGTATTCAGAACACACAAAACAAACGTGAAGTTACAATGGGACACTCAGGAAAGCAGGAACCATCAGTCAACGGGGAAGAGGGGCATTAAGAAACATGATCTAAGCCTCCCCACAAAGCAAGATGATTCACAAACTGCCCGCTGAAAAAAAATCCCAGAATGTTAATGAACATAAGATATTTCCTATGGGGCCTTCCATCGCGGCACACAGATATTGTTTAGAAGGAGAAGAAAAAACTGTCACGGACTCTGCCAGTAATACGCTCTGTTTCTAAACAGCTCTCAGAAATGTGATTAGGTTGTAAACCCCTGTGGAAGATCTCTCTTGTCCTGGTGCTTTTCTCCACTTTGCCCACAGCGAGTGTTAAACTGACGTAAATCCAGACATAAAACAGAGGTAACACGGATATGGCTGTATCAGTTCTCTGGAGCATCGCATTGTCATAGCAGAGGGGGGAAGCTCATCGGGGGCTGGGCGGGTCAGCAGATGTGAGGGGGGTCAGCACAAAGGCTCACCTATTCAGTGTCTGTCGGACAAAGCATCTGAGAGCTAGGTGGATCGAAAGGGCCCTGGGGGGCTTCTAACTCATCTGTTGCTTGGCTGTTGAACTCTCTGACAATGCTGTGCTTAAAGGCCGGTGGAAAACGATCTTTTCATTTGCTCGCTGCTCAACATGTGATGAATGGCGCTGCAGCTGCAGACACAACGCACAGAAACTTTGGAGCACTTGTTGAAAACTTGTGGGCAGAAAATGGGGATGCTTTTACAGTATTTTGCTTTTAAAACGAGTCAGTCTTTTATTAACTATAACATAGCACAAGGTTTAAGACCTGGAAACATACTTTATTTCACTGACCAGAAAGTTAATAAGGCATCTTCATGTTCTGGTAAATAAAATCACTACTTACTACATGTAGCTGTTGAACTTCCAAGGGTTAAAATTATGTTCCTCATTTCTTATATCAGAATTGTAGGACAGACATTAATTCTGACTGCACATTAGGCCTGCACGATATGAGACAAATATGCGATGACATTGTTCAATATAGCGATAACGATATAAATTGGGATAATAATCAAAATTCAAAGAGTGCATATTAGATTTAACTCACAGTTTATCGGTCTATCTGCTGTTCTTCATATTTTACAGAACACCTGTCAATCAATCAATCATTATTTGTAAAGCGCCAATCCATAACAAGTGTTATCTCGAGATGCTTTACAAAAGAGCAGGTCCTTTGTATTCCTCGTGTTCCTGTTGTCCACACTTCCTTGTCTGCCGAGGTGGAGGTCGGAGCAGGCCGTGCATGAATGAGGATGAGACAGTCCGATGTTGGTGGCATGGCCGTCAGGGACGTCGGATGGTAAATCCAAAATAAACAAAAAATAAATTTTCTTTTTCTCCACTTATTTTGCACTAATGTATCCAAAGATAGCTGATAGTTGGCCTTAGCTTCATCCGGCCATTATGCACGGGCCTCCAACAACTGGACAAATGTACTCATGCTGAGTGCAAAAAAAAAAATCTTTACTACTTTAAAAGTGTTTTTTAATTTAGTGCGATAAATTCACACTTTGGGGATGAGTTTATTGCAAAGGATGATACCACAATAACGATAAAATGGTGATTAATAGAGCAGCCCTACTGCACATATGAAACTACAGGCTAACGTAGCATTTACAGGAAAAATTAAACTTTCAAGGTTTTATTTCTTGGGCTTTTTGTGCCTTAATATTTATAGATAGGACAGTGGATAGAGACAGAAATCAGGGAGAGAGAGAAAGAGAGAGTGGGGAATGACATGCAGGAAAGGACCACATGCCGGACTCAAACCCTGGCCGTCTGCTTGGGGGACCACAGCCTCTGGACACGGGGCTCCCAACAACCACCAGGCTACCGGCGCCCCAGGAAAAAGAAACTTTAGTTCAGAGTTCTGTGACTTAAGATAGCAGACTCTGTGCAGCTAAACTGTAATTTAAAAAAAGATTCAGGTCCTTTTTGTTTTGATTTTCATTTGTGAAACGATTATTTTCTTCACCAGAACGTCCGTCATAGTTCAGCTGTTTAAGAAGAAACACAGTGAAAGCCTTTATTGAGAGGAGAGGATGTTTTTATTTACTCAGTGTGTTTTCCTCTCGATCTTCCTCAGTGTTACAGCTGATGGATCACCGTGCTTCACAAAGCTTGACAACATAAAGTAGTATAAATAATTCACATTATCGAAGAGACAGTTAACGTTTTCTACGTTTAGATTGCAGATGTTTACGATCTAACTTTAAAAATAAGTCAAACACTGATTAACTATCGCTTTGAGCTGTTGAACAAATATGTACTGCACCAGATCGTTCTTCATAGTCGGCTCTGCCATGAAAAAAAGAACACTTTAATTTGGAGAAAATCTTGTTTTCATTTAGTGGATACTCTTTTCTTTTGATGTTTATCCCTGCTTCTCTTCATCTGTTCCACTGGAACATTGTGCTCAACAAAGCTGAGCAATATAAAGTAATACAAATAAATTCACATTATTTTGAAAAAATATATTTTTGGGAGTTTAAATTAAATAAAAGATTAAAAGATTAAACATTAAAAGATAAAAACGTTATTTTTAGTTTTTAGTTTTTAAATGCTAAACAAATATGTACTGCACCAGATCATTCTTCGTAGTTCACCGTCAGGACACAAAAGTTAAAGCATTTATTTGGAGCTAGTTATGGTTTTGTTTTTAGTTGATGCTTTTATCCCGAGTTTACACGGCGCCCACGTTTTTAACACTGAAACATTTTAACAAGGTACTGTTTACAATAAAGTAGCAGGGGCAACGGCAGCCTGGTGGTTAGTGTGCGCGCCCCATGTGCGGGGGCTGTGGTCCTCCGGGCGGGCGACCTGCGTTCAGGTCCAGCCTGTGGCTCCTTTTCCCGCATGTCACTCCCCACTCTCTCTCTCTCTCTCTCCTGATTTCTGACTATCTCCTCTGTCGTGTCCTAAAGGCAAGAGCCCAAAAATGAATCTTTAAAAACAAACAAACAATAAATTAGCAGGAAACAGTCCTTGATGAACATTTAGAAGAACTAGTACTCGATAGCTCCTATTTTGCACACTAAGATAGTAGATATCTGCCATCTAACTGACAAATAAAAAGCTATTACTACTAGTCTTCTTTTTCTTTCTGTTAGTTTCCAGATGTCATCCAAGTATTTACGCTTTGAAAACATTCCTCATAGTTAACTGTCCGAACACAAGAAGGCTTTAAAAGTCTGTAAGGACAAATCAAAACACAATAAAAGCATTTATTGTGAACAGATTATGGTTTTGTTTACTTGATTGCCCTCGGGGCTAATCACTTGTGACATTGGAACATTTGTTCTGAAGCAAAGCTCGACAATTTTCATGCCTAAAGTAGAAAATATTTGTTTTAAGTCGGCTTTCATTTTCGGATGTCGGAGTGAAAAAGCTCAGGGGGACGTTGAAGTGTCTCGGCGGTCCATATTGAGAATGATTCATTGCAGCTGCCCTTGTGGCCACGGAGCAAAATAGCAGCCGGGAATATTTAGCCTACCATTTGCTCAGCCGTAAACAAGATGGAAATAAAAGATTTTTATCATAGCTTCTCATTACTGTGAGCCAGAAGTCCACACCACCAACTGGGAGAGAAATGAATTCCCCCAGCGCTGTCAGCCCTGAGTCATTTCTTTTGTTCCTGAGAAAGACATTCCTCAGTCTTTGTACCTTTCCTTTTTTCTTTTTTCTTTCCAGGAGGTCTGGGGGGGGGTGGGAGGAGGCTTTGTTACAGACCTACTCCTGGCAGGTCACACAATGACAACGTATGTACTTAGATTTCACAGACTTGGCGAGGAAAATCATTTATTCTTACCCGCAATTTTGTCGTATTGTGTACGGCTGCAGGGGAATACAGTATAACCTGTTTGTGCTCACACTCGAGCTCTCCGGTAACAACAACATCCATCTTCAGGATTTTGTTTTGTCTCTGTCCACGAGGCTTCGTTCAAACACGACGGCTGTGCTCGGTCAAAGAGTTGGCTGTACTAACATTCAGAGATTGATTGTAATTGTGGTGATAACTTCAATATAACTTCATGTAAACCTGATTCTATGTATTTTATTAGCTCATCGATGGCAGGTGTTGAAATTATGATTTTATGAGATTTTTTTTTATCTGTATAAAATTCTAGTTTTTATCGCCAGTATCACTCGCAGTGGGACCTCACTGTTTTTTTTCTACAAATTCCCATTTTTACAGCTTGAAACAAGAACGAGTTCATCGTTACTAGCTATTTTTTTATTTGTAAAAACAACACAGAGGGTGACTTCACATACAAGAGGATACAGCAGGACACATTGTGGGAAACCTTAAGACTACACGAACACGTACACCGTTACAATCAAACCTTTTAGAAGCCTCTGGTTCAACACAGACAAGGCACGTTTGTTTATAGAGCACCATAGAGCAACTCAGAGTGCTGTACACAGTGAAAAAACAGAGCATTAAGAACATTATTAAGCAAAAAATGAGACATTAAACCACAAAATATATTCAAGTTAAAGCCCCGACAAGTGTTGATGTTTGTTGGGTCACATTTATACCGTGAATCCTGACAACACTGAGCAATCCTGCTTAGGCCCGAGTCTTTTCTCCATAGGTCGCTTTTTTAAACAAAGTATAAGAAACACCTTCAAGTCGACTCCTTAGTTGGACTTATTTTGATTGTTATTTATTCAGATGTTGTGCTGTCATTAGAGAAATGGTGCTGAATCTAAAACGTGTTAAATGAGAGTGTGAACTGGTGCGTTTGACGTCGTACCTTACTACGTCAGTAACTTCTTCTTACACTTTCTGTAGTTTTATTTTCAGTACATTTGAAAGCTCCAACCACATTCATGTCATTTTTAGAGAAAATAAAATAGGGTTAGGGTTAGGGTTTTGCACGTAAAGACGTAAAACGGACGAATCCTTGTGGTCGGTTGTCCTGCATGCATGAGACGCAGTTATCCATGAACAGGTTGATATTGAAAGTGAATAACTGATGGAGATCATAGACTTGAAGGATTTTAAATACTCAAATAAATCAAGATGTACTTTATTTTTGTTTTAGGTGTTTGTTTTGTCTCCTAGCTGCCCTCTGATATCTGGGCTTTGGGTTCCAGTGTAGAGCTTATTTATGTGTTCCTGGGAGGAGGTTATATATGCGTCAGCAGCAGCTCTGTGACAGCTTCTTTCAGCTTCCTAGTTTATGTAGCCAGTGGTGAAGCATCCCTGCTTCATATCCTTCAGTGAATACTCTCTCTCTCTCTCTCTCTCTCTCTCTCTCTCTCTCTCTCTGACGCACTTATGAAACCAAAATGGGAGCGTGTCCATCTTCAGCCCCGTCCACTCAGAGTATAGAATGTCAACAAACTTATCCCGAATCATGCGAGTTTAAAAAATGCACTGTGTCTTTACGCAGGAATGTATTGTTTTTCTACAGCCACAGCGCTCTGGATATGGCTTTTTAACACCGAGTGCACATCTGGTTTCTGGACAGTGTGATCCTAACTGAGCGTTGGCAGGCTGGAGCTGCTGACCACCAATTCCTGCACAATTAGTGTCCAGAGGAGCAGCACACGCCGCTGAAGGCTCCGTTTTGTTCCTCTCGGAAACAGTACGCCGAGGACCCCCGGCCTTACACGTTTAGCAGCTGAAAGCGAGAGGATTGGCATGGTAGATTACAACCCTGTGTTTATACTACAAAAAAATCCTGCCTCTTACAATATCCTGCTCTGGCTTAAACCAAGGTCTGGAAATCTCGTGCAGTGCACACACCGGAGTAGATCTCCTCCTCCTACCCCACCTCCTCCTCTTTCTCTGCCAACACAAACAGCAATTACGACTGGCTCAGACGGCCACTGAAAGAAGTAAGTTCTTGTCTGGAGGAAAAGCAGCCAATTAGCAGCATTGTTCGAAAAAAAAAAGAAAAAAAAAAGGCAACTGAGATTCCTTTAATTTAAAGTGGCTCAGTTCTGCTCCACAGGGGGGTGAAGTCCTTCATGACCCGATGCCACCGAGAGGATCAGCGTGTTAATTTTGCCTCACTGTGGGATCCTCTGACATCTGGCTCTGCCACGGAAGCTGGAAAACATCTTTAATATTCTCATGGCGATCTCAGGGACATGTGGAAAACATCCCGAGACCTTCGTCCGTAATGAATGAAAAACTGAAGGCCTGGCTTCTTCTTCTTCTTCTTCTTCTTCTTCTTCTTCTTCTTCTTCTTCTTCTTCTTCTTCTTCTTCTTCTTCTTCTTCTTCTTTTTTTGTCGTGTGAAGCAAAGTTTCTACTCCTGCTTTGGTTAGATTCCTCCGTGAAAAAGAACAGCACTTTTGTCTCCTTGTGTGAAACATAAAAAATGTAAATATAAAGCAAAAAAAAACAACCTTCTTTCAGCAAGAACAGCAGAACAAAAGCAGTAAACCCATATTTCCAAAGCAGCAGTTTAAGACGTTTGGTACGCTGCCCAACCAAATTATTGACGTTCAAAAGAAACATTTAAAACACATCGTTTGTTTTCATATGGGGGCCAGACCTTTGCAAGTGCAGGCATTAAAAAATGAAAGTTTCCCACAAAATGTAACAATTATGTTGATTGTAAGCAGCCAATGAGCCAAACATCTGAAAACAAACGTATGGCAGATGTAAATATTCTTACATCTATGTGCACAAAAACCACAACAGAGTGGAAACATTTTTAACTGTGGTCATCTGTGAAATAATTTATGACTTAAATGATTATTTGTAGCAACTGCACATTGGTCCAGTAATGCTACAAGTCCTGTATTGTTGGCCTGCTGTAAGAGTACACCCTCAGGCTCAGGAAAAAATGTCTTCTCAATGTGGCAAGAAAGTGAATCCCCATGGTTTCAGGGCAGAGTAGCGCTGTAAAAACACGAGTAACCAGGAGAATCAGAAACATATGAAACCTCCTGTTCAACATTTATAATATTCCTCTCGTATGAACAAGGCCGTGATTATGCGGTGCTGGTGGTTTGAGCTGACAAAGAGGATGACTAAGCCATATTACGGGACGTTCTGTGCCCACTCATCTTCAGGACATGAGCCCACAGTTCTCCTCGGCAGCTGTAAAACACGACCGCAGCGCTGTCAGGGCGCGCTGAACAATCTGACAGCACAAGGATCTTTGTTTCCTGGGTTGTACCTGAGGTGAAGCCTGTGTGTGGAGGCCCTGAATGTCTCTGTTGTGTGTCCTTGCAGATGGGGGTCTGTGTGGTGGACTCTGCAGTAGCCGGCCTGGGAGGCTGCCCGTACGCTCAGGGCTCGTCTGGCAACGTTTCAACGGAGGATGTTCTCTACATGCTCCATGGCATGGGCATTGAGACTGTAAGTGTGTCTCTGTCAGACCTGCTGTACTTTATGTCTCCTGAATCTCAACAAATCATCCAAACTCATAAAATCCCTTCGAGGTCATTTACATAAACAGACCGCTCTGCAAACATACGGCTCTGTAAATGTTTATTTTATAATATCAGTGGTTTTGCACAACTTACACAAACCCACAGTGCTGCTGGCTCCTCTCAGGAACTATTTATATAACAATCCCTACCCCTGCTGGTCAAATGTAGTCACTACAGTTGAGTTTTCTATCACCTGTTGCACACATTCATTTCAATCCATAATCAACAGGTCTAGACTGTACTCTTTGTTATATTATTTACAAAGGCTCAACATGACTCCTCCATGATCACAGCACTTTGCAACATTTATTAAACTTTACAGTCAGCAAAAGCTTACATGCATGCAATGATATTTTCTCCCACATATTACAACCTGGTCAAACACAACAGCGAGCATGTTAAAACCCATCAAGTCTCTCTTCAAAAAAGCAGTCAACATTTCTCGACAGGAAACCTCACTGTTTCCACTGTTGCAATGTACTTTGTAAGTATAACATTTTGAACTTGGACAGTTACCAAACTTTCATGGATGTATGTGTTGTTTCTAAAGTTTTAAATGGGCCAGAAAAAGCAAAATATCAGGATAAATACCAGAGCATAAACTACGGTAGACTGTTTAGCACGGAGGCATCGAACTGAATTTAGTCCAAAAGTGGTGTCTGTTGGAGGCATGCATTCCTGAAACAAATTACAACTAGAGCATATCAGGGATTGTGAGAACTACTTGACCTTTAAAAGAAAACTCAAACATTGGTTAAAAAGAAACCAGTCATGCTCATATAATATCTGTCCTCCCCTTCTGGTGCCCGTTCCCGGGGGCTTCTGGCTCATCCTGCAATTTTAATGAGCTAATTACATGTGGGTCTGTTATTTCTTATGCCACAACTGTGTCCAATTTGTTTGTAAAATTGTCTGTGAGTTTTTTTGTGTGCTGTTCTGTAGACTGTCCTTTGAGGTGTCCTATCATTTTAAATGTGTCTGCCTTAGGACTTTGGATTAAATTTAGCTTTCGGGCTAGTTCCGGCATATTTACATGGATGCTATTAACTGACATGTTGATTAATGTGCACTGTCTTAATTAAAAAAATGTAAAAAGCAAGGAAATACTTCCTGTAAGAGGCAGAAACCTCAAGCAGAACCAGACTCATGATGAACAGCCGTCTGCTGAAACTGTGTTGGGCTTGAGAGGGGATAGATGGAGAGGAATCACCTTGTAGACTTCACATTTTAACTGATTGCATCTATTTTTATTTGCAGGGTGTGAACCTTCCCAAAGTCATAGAAGCTGGGGAATTCATCTGCAACTCTTTATGTCGCAAAACAAACTCCAAGGTTGCCCAGGCATTAAACAGGACACTGTGATGTGTTTCTCTCCAGAAGAGGGAAGAGTTAAGAGTTGTAATATTGGACATTATTTTCCTCCAAAGTGCTTCCCCTGTTGTTGCTGCGTTCAGAATCGTTGCCTCTGCTGCTGTGTTTGAAGGATGTTGTTCGTCCCAGTTATTTCCTGAATCATCAAAGGATTTGGGTTTGTGTCCTAATTCAGCTTATTGTTGATCCATTATGTAGCTTTCAATTCATGTTTTTGTTTTCAGAATCTGAAGTGGAGAGACATTTATGATCTACTGGAACATCAGATTGTTTGTGAGATATTTTTGTTTGGCTTTTTATGGTCAGAGGTTGTGAAAGTAAACTATCAAGGAAGTATTCATTTGGGATAAATGTCCAAATAAATGAGGTCATGAGTTATGACTACATAGTGGCCTTGTACCCATCTGTTAGACGCCTCGCATTAAGAAGGCTCCGACACTAACTGCAGAAGATGTCGGTCACTTTGGTTTTGTTTTCCTGTTCAGCGACTCCAATGAAAAAGAGTAAAAGAAAAAGATCCTTCGTCTACTTTCTGCACTCTGATAATGATCCATATTAGACGCGAAGACACTTGTTCTGTTTTAATAAGAACATCTCTTCATACTTCCTGGAGACCTTTCCCAGCTTTATTACCCGCTCAGATCTTTGTGAACGGCAATCAAAGACTCAAAGAAAAATGATTAAAACATTCTCTGAAGAGGTTTTTGATCTCAGGTTGGCCAAAGACGATTGAAGAAGTGCCCATTGATCGCACTTTTGCCATTAAAAAAGTGTTACCATGTCATCAGCTTCTCTTCAAGAGGATCTGGTGTGTTAGTGTGAAATGTAATGTGAGTGTTCATGTGTCTCCTGTCTGATTACATCAACCTGTGCTGTCTGTACAATGAAATGAAATAAAACAGAGATTATACAAACAGACTGTTTCAGTGAACTTTAATGAGATTTATTCAAAAGTGAGGTGTCAATGAATACAGAAGTGTGTTTACAAGTGAAAACTAGTAGCACATAGTTGTTGTTTTATGTTTGCAAACGCTGGAGGAAGGAAAATGCTGCTGTTTTTCTATCAGTCAGTTAATTGTTATTGCCATCATTACATCCGAGTAATAAATCAGACTAATAAGAAAGACTCTATGAAAGCCAGCTGGACTCCGGGAAAGAAATGAACTTGACTCTTGTGAAAAGAGAACACAATAAAATGTGTAATTACATTTGCATAAATGTATTAGAATATGATAATTTCATACCCTCATTGGTCCACCTTCATCATTTATGCAAACCATTTTCCATCAGACGATTAGATGCTATCTACGCTGCTGATTGCTCTGGTGTTAGGAAACACGTTTGCATGTCGTGTGTCTCCATCAAACATTTCTCACAGCAGGAAAGTTTAAGTAAAAAGCCGAGGCACTTTTATCTTCGTCTCTATTGCAGCCTGGGGATTAACTTTGACACAATTTTTTTCACAGCAGATTTTTTTGATTCAGACTTCAGAATCTTTTTCATCTCATGATCATAAAATAAATGACTGAAGTGGTGTGATGTTTGCTGAAGCTCATCAAAAGGACACTCTTAATAAACCAAATCAGTGTTGGTTGCCTGATACATAAAAAGCTGTTTTCAGACATGCACTCGTGAGAAATATATTTAACATTTCAGCACAGTCTGCTCCTGCCCCCTAACTGCAGAAAGTTTTTCCCTGTCCGATTTGATGGTGCGGGATGCAAGACATGACGTCAAAAAGATGCACTCGAAATGTCAAGGTGGCAGAGAAGTCGCCACTGTGACACTGTTATCACAGTCTTTTTTTGCCTTTATATCAATGCTACATGTAATTAGATGTATTTGCAGTATCAAGGAGCCAGAAGAAAAAACGTACTGGCGAGCAGAAAAGCTAATGAAGCTGTGGGGTGTTTTGTCGTTTGTGTTCACACATGCAGCTCACACCCCAAAAAATGTCAAGAAGATTTCAGGCGATTTTTTTCATTGAAAAACCAATGCATATGTAATTTCTCCCACTGCAATGTGTGTGAATGAGATTAGTTTATACCGATGGGCACTTTACATTTTGCCTTTGCCATCCGTATATGAATGTGGCATAGGCGGTGCCGGGGAGGGGCTTTGGGGTGCTGAAGTTCCCCTAGGGCCAGGCCCGCCCACAGAAATGGCTTGGCCCCTGAAAGGGCCCTCCTCAGATGATTTAATCATATATTTGTGCACGTTGGATTTTGACTTTTGTGAAGGTCTCAGCATGGCTATACACAGTCAGACATTACTGGACTGGCGGTAAGGCTGCGGCCCATACGATCAGAGGATGGCAAAATGTGTATTTTCACTGCTTTTATATTTAATGCTGATTAACTATTTCAGTTAAACATACATTTTTGTTATCATTGCTTGAATTTAGGAAAAGCTTTCCCCTTTACCCCCCCTTATGCGCGGCCTTGCCTGGGATGGCCAAAGCACCACAAGATGTTTCTGTGGTTTATATTTCTTATCTAATTTCTTTACATGTGACTGTGAGCCCCATACCTTACAGTTTTAACCGAGACATAAAATAAAGAAAGGAAACCAAGTGTTTTTAGAATAAAACTAAAACTGAATCAGGTGATTACATTTGACCAATGGCGCAGCACGCATTGAACTTTGACCTTAATACACTTCCTCTTGGGCAGAGCGCAACTTTCAAATGTTCACTAGTTTGGCATCTCGGATCGTTTTGATTCTTTAAACCCCCACTGCAGGGACTCAATCAAAATCTGCGAAATAGGTGATGATGAACCTAGTAAGGCTCATACAGGCGCTGATAAAGATTAGAAACGACTGTCACTAGTAGAAAAGCAGAAAGATGGGGACTAGGAAGGAGACCTGCCCGCGTCTTCTGCTGAGGATTCTGGCATTGCCGATGGTCAGTCACCCCCGTGAGGGTCCACGGAGAGTTTTAACAAAAACCTATTTGAGGACACTGCCCTGGACCAGTAAGTTGGCACTGCTGGAGATCAAGACCCGGACAGTGAATAAACATGGATGCTTTATCCGAACCCAAAACAACAGATGGCTTGCTTTATTATGAAGACATCCAAAGGTAGGTGCGCTTTTTCCTGTCAGCTGTGTATTCATTTAATGCATTTGGTGTGTGAGGCACAATTTCTGAATTATTGTGCTTTTGTGCGTTGCTCGTTTAACAATATGGAATTGAGTTATGAACATTTATTAGCTGAAATGTTGGTAACTAGCAGCTGAGTTTGTCTGATCTTAGTATCTGAGGGTTTTGTTAAAATGAAATGTAGGCCTAGGACTTGCTGCGTGTGTGCAGGCCCTGTCCCTGGATCAGTTACGCTTAATTTTACATTCAGAAGTGTGTTTGTAGTAGGCAGGCTTGTACATTTGCCTTCAGCTGACCTTTCAAATGTCAATGGACAGGTGTTTGTGCACGCTGCTTGCGTGTGCGTCGTTGCGCATAAAGGTGTGTTTGCGCGTTAGTGGTGTTGCGCGTCAGCTCATAAATTAATAATCCTCTATTTTAGAGCAACATCACTTGAAAGATGGGCCACCCCATTGTGGGGTGAATGGTTGACTATGACATGTAGTGCTTTGACTGATCTGAAAACTCAGAAGCGCCATTCAAGTCCACTTGCTGTTTACCGTGTTTGCCATCAGTCCTGCAAGTATACTACAGATGTCAAATCGATATCGAAATGTTCATATTCAATCTTTCCTAGTTTGTCATCTGTCTTAGCTTTTCATCCAAAGGCTCTGTATTTGCAACTTTGACTACATGATCATTAGCCTGCTGCACATTGGGCTTTAGCTTTCTATCTCTGCTTTCATGTTTCTGTCTGGTTTTGAGATTTTGCCTTTTTTTGGGCCACAAGAGGCATAACTTTTTGCGCACCTTACACAAAAATATCTAGCCTTATGCTTCATCCCTGATTATCTGCTGAGTTATTACAAATACAGCTTGCATCTTTGCACAATCTAAAAATTAAGTAAAACATGTTTACCTGCTGGTCTTGAAAAGTCAAGAGAACATAAAAGCCATTCACATTCATTCACTTAAAACCAATACCTGAAAATTACATTTCATGGTATCCTTTGGGTAGCCTTTGAGACGTTCAGTTTTGGGACTTAACATATGATTTCCTGCCTTCCAGCTAAAAGGCTAAGAAGCATAATTGGGAACACTCTGCTGTTGTTTTTCTAGAAGCAGCCATCACCCAAACTAAGTGAAACAGGATCATTTTGAAGCTGAGTGTCACACAAAGGCTTTCCGGTTAGCCCTGCAGGCACTTAAAAAAAAAAAAAAAAACATTTCAAGAGAAAGCTGCGAACAATAGCCAAACCTCTCAAAACATGTTCCTGTGGGAGGAAAATTGCGAAGTAAACCAGTAAAGGTGTCAACATCTCTGAACCCCTCGAGGGAAAATCTAGTGTGAGAGGATGCTCAAAGCTCTGAATGACTCTGAGGGTGACATGAGTCCTGGGAGAGGAGCAGAAAAGAAATAGGAGGCTGCAAAGAAAATTGTTCATTGATAACAGGAATCAAAAAGGGTAATGGAGAATGTCAAGAACACTGTCATCACTTTGAAGCAGAACAAAGAAAATATATATTTTTTTTAAGTCAAAGAGCATTCAGAGAAAAGCACAGCCTTCACCTTCCTTCCCACACTTCCTCTTCTTTATATACATCCTGCATTTGCACTGCAAGAATTCTCTGGCTTTCAACCAGCAGGGGGGGGCGTGTGTTTGGACCATAGAACGTAAGGTTTGGATGTAGGAAGTGTTTTCATGTGGCTGTTAGGTTACTTACAGTCATGTGTGTGTAGGTGCAGCTTCCTCCCACAGTCCAGACATGATGGTGAAGTGAAAGATGGAGTCCCAACAGCGTGTAGCTGTGAAGCCTGTGCAGCTTCACCTCTCTTCTCCTAAATATTATTACTTCTGTGGCATAAAAAATATAAAAAGAATCATGATTTACATTATTTCAAAGACAATACACCATATTCTGTCAAATAATGGGCATTTCATGTGTAGCAGTTTAATAAAGAGACAGCTAATGAATTTCCCCACAACCCATTGTTTTTTTTTTTGTAATTTTTTTGCCTTTATTGGACAGGACAGCTGAAGAGAGACGGGACATGTTGGGAGGAGAGAGCAGGAGAGGACATGCAGCTAAGGGAAGAGGTCCGATTCAAGGACAATAGCCTCTGTACCGCTATCGGCGCTCCAACCCTTATTCTTAATTATCTTATTTTAGCTTTTCCTTTCCGCTCCTGCAGTATCTGTGTGTTTTATGAGTGGGCGTGATGACGAAGGTATACGTGCGTGTAGAGATGTGATACCTTGTTGAAGAAATGCTGCCATAGCCTGAAACAATAGCAGAGGCTATCCACCTCCCCTACGAAATAACGCTTCCAAAACAAACAAAAAATTATTTAATTAACTACTCATTTGCATAGTTTTCGTGCTTGATTTCAGGAGCAGGGCGTCTCGATGAGTTAGAGTCAGCTTATCTGGATGGAGGATGATGAATAGCCCCTATCAAATAATGCTCTGTGTTCAGAACTGCACAGGACATCTCTCGATGGGTAGCACTATTCGATAGTACTTTAACTACAGGAGGATTACAAGATCACGCGAGAATAAAGAGAAAATCGTGCAAACAACATGCTGCTTTGTCTTTCTGAAGTTGCTTTGTTGTTAGTTTGGTTCCTGTTTTGACTCTATGTCGATAAAGTGATGGAAAATACAATCGTGAGTCCATGTTTTGTGTTTTATTTTGAAATTGACCGGACGCTCTGTGCGTTTCCTTGTCTGACTTCCCGTCCAGGTTGTTCTGTTCTGTCAGAATATGGTTTTATTGCTGACTTCAAAACAAATTGCCTCTCAAAGGGATGATGAAGACAAACTGGAACTTTCATTGAAAGTTTGATAAACAAAGAAATCAGATTCAATCCAGCTTCTCCATTAACTCCTAAGAATTCTCTGTCTTTCACCTGAAGAGAGTTAAGGTGCTCAAATCCATCCATCCATCCAGCTAGCTTTAACTCAACGTTTTGCCATTACTCAGGTTCTTCCTGAATAATATCCTCTGGTAAAAAGAAGAAACAATATCACTCACATGGCTCCCTCAGCTACATCATTTAAAGTCCTGCTGTTTGCCTATAAAGCGTTAAATTGTCTTTCCTTCTTCGATCACAGAACCCATGTCCCTTTAGCACATCGTCATAGATGGATGATTCTCTTGCGTCAGCCATTTTCTGTCTCAGAATCCAGGTAGACGTGTAGGTGGTAGAACAACAGATTCCCATTCTTCTGGCCCGATACATGATCGAGCATTTCTCATTACACCTTGAGTCATTTTCTGTTACTGATGTGCTTGTATATATTTTCAGTGATATTTTCCAAGTCTTCTTCTTGTGATCTGTAGTTCTCTGTGCTGTGTGTGCTGTGGATTAAGCCGCTCACAGCATATAGGCAATATAGGACTCGCCTTGGGCACCAAGTTCTGAGGGGGGGCCGTAACCCTACGACCAGACGGACAGCTTCCCGAGGAGCCTCTCCCTCTGCTACGCATATTTCCCCACTCGCCTCCCCCTCCAAATGTGTCAGAGAATCACAGAAAACAAGCAGCATCATTAACTGTAACAACAAATTCTTCTGCTCTTCAGGTTTTAAAAAACACAACACAAACAAACATTTTACTGTAGAGGATAATGTGCAGTCTGTTTTTTTTGTTTAGGGATGAAAAAAGATGAATTCGAATGTCAAATGGTGTAGAGTGAAGTTTATTATCAGATGCAGTGAAAGCAAACAGCCCCAATAAATCATCACAAAACAACAAGCCAACAACTGATGACAGAAGAAGAAGAAGACGGTTCAGATGTGTTTTTGATCGATTCCGAAGAAGCTGCAGAGAGAAAACATTTTTCTTCTGTGATTCATGAAAATAACCTGTCAAAGACGAGGGACGGTCTCAAATCTAACAAAGCTGCCATGTTGTTCTCTCTGTGCATGGACATTTGATCACATTTACTCCTATCAATAATGTTCATTGTAACAAAATAATTAGGGCTGTCAGCAGTACTGTAGTTAATCACAGTCAATTCATGTCTAAAGGTAATGCATACATTTCTTTAAATCACATTAATCATGTGCTATTTTACAGAGCTGTGCATCTTCACTGGTCTCACGTTTCAATTTGATTACCATTATCCCGTCAACCATGCGATTCGATTCGATATCACAATGCATAACGATTGGCTACTTTTTCATAAACACAGACAAGCAGGCATATACATATGAACTCCAAAGTGCTTTAGACACATAGGGCATTATCAATGTCTCTACATTGTAAGCTATAATAAATAAATGATTAAGGTAACGTATAGGTAATAAGTTGAAGTCACTGTGTGTTCAGTTCTCAGGACGTTGTAGCCTTTAGCTGAATCTGTGAGCTTGTTCAGGGTTTGTTTTGTTTCTCTCCTGCGTTTTGATTTTCAGACGATTTGTGTTAAAGAGGACATATTATCCCCCTTTTTCACCTTTTCAAACAGTCCCCTGTGGTCTAAATGAAACATCTGTGCTGTGCTTTGGTCAAAATATAACATGAATCAAGCACCAGAGGAGGTTTGTGACCCTGTAGAAACCAGCTCTCTCAGAACGCTCTGTTCTGGTGTGTGTGTCTCTTTAAATGCAATGAGCATTATGCATATGCAAAAGTTTTGCTCTAGGTTGGGGGGGGGGGGGTGAGTCCATGGGTGGAGAAACCAGCGGAGGGGAGGTTTTTTTGTTTTTTACCAGAATCCCACTGTGATGTCACAAGGAGAGTTAATTTGAAACTGAATATTTTTCTCTGTGTTGTAAGACTTATCCAGACCACAAACAAAGGACTGGATGGATTTATTTCATTTTGTGGGTCGGTAGACTCTCAGGTTACCCAAATAATATATGTTCAAAAACACTGTACAAGTGGATTTTTCATAATATGTCCCCTTTAAGTAAAACATTTTAACATTAAAAGCACTACAACTACAGATAGGCTGGGTACTTTTATTGTGAAGAATTTGTCAAAAATAGAATGTGTTTATCATTAATTATTGCAGCTTTAGCAGAGCTACACTTAGCGGTGATTCTCGATGATGCTGTCGGGAGTCATCTGTGTTTACAGCCGCTCCTTTAACCTTGAGTCACCGACACAGCCCACCTTCAGTTCTTATTGAGTTTTTGATCTGGAACGAGTTCCTTATTTCGTGACTAACCGGAAGGTTCTTACTTTATTTCAAAATAAAAGCAGGGTTGAACTCAAACAGCCAGCAAGGTACTCTCACCTTAAGACAGTTCAAAAATTCTAAATACAAGCCTCACAATTCTTATTTTGAAATGCGAAATATAACGGGATTTCAAACATGCGATTGAAATTGTGATTAATCGTGATTAACTAATGAAATTCAGCGATTAATTGCGATTTAAATTGTAATCTTAAATATCTGTAAGTTGTTGGTTGATAAGTGATTAAGGACATATATTTAATACATGCAGAAATATCAGAGGATAACAACACAAGTGCTTTTCTGCGGATGATGAAATGTAGTTTTCTCTCTTCTTCTCAACATCCTACAAGACAAAATGAAAAAATATTAAAGTATTAGCAGTTAATAAAAGACTGGACATATTTTGCATCGACTTCATGATAATGTTCTTACCATATTTTACTGAAAGCCCCCAGAGCCATTAATATCACGACTCCAACGAGCAGTAACGTTGCAAAAGCGTAGAGGAGATAATCTGAGAACACAGGAGTTTTATATTGTACCAATTAACAGAGAGAGAGAGAGAGAGAGAGAGAGAGACTTGGGAATTAACAGAACAGGGACTGAAATGTACCGTTTGACCACACGTAACCATCCTCAGGTTCGCTGAGTTCAGGAGGTTTGGAGCTGGCTTTTTTCCAAGATGTGACTGAAACATTAAAAAAGGTTAAAATTACCAAAAATAAATGTAATGACGAATGTTAATGCTGATAAATCCATGCCCTACTTACTGAAGTGTGATCTGTTGTGAAAAACCTCATAAATCATGTTGCACGTCAGCAGATCATCACTGTGCATTCCTTTGCATGTACATGGATAGTGAAGTACGGTGCCCATAGTGGCCAAAAAGGCTCTTTGACATTCTGGATCTGCTCCGAGGATTAATGCTGGATCCACCCGGGTGAAACATTCATTATTTTCGAGGTCACCGTCGCTGCATTGTGCTCCTTCAGAGCTCCAGCATTTCTCTCGGAAAGTCATTAAAAGTTTTCTGATAAATGAGAGAAAAACATGTTTTATATTCGTTCCTTGGCTGCTTTGTATTTAGGAAAATTACACAAAGCAGATTCACCATTTTTATAACCTTTAATAACCCGTGACAGACAATAGCTCGAGGCATTTTTATGTTTTCTAAGCTTTTTGTTTTTCAGCTTTGTTACTGAACTTTAATTCAAGTCAAATTTGGACCATATCCAGATCTGGCTCCTGTTAAGGCAAAAAAAAAAGTCTGATTCAATTCAAAAACAAACAACAAAATGCATAATCTGTGATTATGCATAATTTACAGAACAGCTGGATCACAGATGCATCAGTTCAACATCGAGAAGAGAAGAGTTTTGTTATTGTGAAGATGAAGTCACCTGTCGAACAAACTGACTCGTTTTCTGTTTTTTCACTGACAGAGTTAAATGTTTTTAAAACAGTGTCTGAAACTGAAGCTGTGAGCATTGACTGTTTCCTCTTAGAATCCTAACTTTACTGTTCGGTCTTGTATTGAGTTTATAATGTCTGTATTTTTATAGTATCTCTGTTTTTGTATTTCTTTAAGACTGTTTTCACCTCAAAAGCCTCTATAGCCAGGGACAGGGGTTAAAAATTCACCCCGGCTAGAAACTAGAGCTCCACCGATTAATCTGCAAGCCGATAATATCGGCCGATATTAGCATATTAAGTGATTATCGGTATCAGTATCGATATTACTAGATTTAGTCACCAGTCCAAATGCATTTCATTTGAGTATCATTGTATTAGACTAGCAGTTCTCTTTCTGACTGTCACCAGAGAAGGCCGCTACAAGGATTATAACAAGCATTATCACTCTCAGCCGGTGATGCACGTACAGGTGCAGTTACTTTCGAGTTGTGTTTGATGACTGCATTTGAGGGATCAACGCAATATATGTGAATATCTATCTCTACAAATCGAAGATAGATCTAAGAAAGATATCGGCTAATAAATCCGTATAGGATGTTTTTCTCTCTAATATCAGTATCGACCTCAAAAATCCCGTATCGCTCGGGCTCTACTAGAAATCTGTATGCATGGCATCTGCTTTGTATTTTACAGTATGAAGCAATCTTCATCGCATGTGTCCCTGCTAAATACAACAAATAAAAAAACACAAGAGAAAATTGTGGCATTATGGGAGTCTTAACCAAAAGAAGTCACGAGACAAACATCTCTATCGGCTTTTACTCAATCGGTGCATCTCTAGTTGTTTCTTGTACCAGGCTGCTACACTGATGATGTTATTTCTCTCTTGGCACATGATCATGCTAAATATGTGGATGATAATTAAATGTTTTCTGTTTTTTAAGAAATTAGAAATACATGATGCTGCACCACTAACATGATGAAGCTTCAGCTATAGAAAATACAATCACATGTTTTAGAGATTAATCCAGACATTGCTGTTGTAGAGTAAAAGAATAGTGGGCTATTTGCCTTATCTTCTTGCTCCACATACATTAAATTATTACATTTGAATTATGGGAAAATGGCAGAACTAAGAGCCTCCCCAACCGTCTTACTATAACAACATGACATTTCCTCTAAATAATTGCCTGTAGACATTTCAGATTCATTGGATGCAAATTGGAAATGAGCCCTTAAACCACGTCTGCTGTGACAAGTCGTGGAGTAAAGAACTTTATCATTTGCCCTGAGACGCTAATTCACGAGCCACAAATTGAAGCAGATTGTCGAGACATCACCTACATGCTAGCTCACTGCCGTGTGTTTTAATTGGTATACGGTAAATTCCTTTTCCTAGAAGTGTAAAATAACTGGAGCCATATTGCAGGTTTGCTCGGCCTTAAGCCTTCGCTTACAGAATATTTCAGGTTAAATCCATAATAACTGGCTTGTAAAGCAGGAAGCAGCGAGTCTGAAGTTTGTTTTTCTGACCACACTACCAGCCAGTTTTTTTTTCTAACTTAATTATCTCTAAATGATCATACAGCTCCACAGTCACTTCAGTCAAGTTTGTTCTGTTTACATTTCACACTGTGTGGACATTTATACTGTAAGTTGAAAATCATGCACATACCTGCACAACTTTACAGCTCCTCCAGTGCCGCTTTGGGTTGTGCATTTGGTGTTCTTATATTCTATCATATTTATTACATTGCTTTTTGTATTTTTGATCTTATTCTATTTGAGTTCCCTGTCAGCAGGAGCGCCGCTGTTTCATAGCGCCTAAGATTTATTTTGGGGCTTAATATTCCTCTATTTGAGAAACACAACAGAGGATAGAGTCGGAAATCAGGGACAGAGACAGAGTGGGGAATGACATGCGGTAAAGGAGCCACAATTCAAAATACAAAATAAAAGCATGACAAAAACTGTTTTGAAAATAATGGAATTTCTAGCATGCGAACGTGATAAACTATTGAAATTCAGCGATTAAAAAATGAAATAGTTTGACAAGCCCTCGTAATAATAAGTTTTTAGTTTCAGTGAGTTGAGCTCACAGGAGAGCTAGTTGTTTGTTGGGTTTAATTGGTGTAGACATATTGTAGAGTTGGAATAGTAGCATACCTACAGTTTTGGTCCTCAGCACACCGGTTCATTGTCTCCTGACAGATCAATGTGGAGACTCCACAGGTGCCGCTGTGGAGAGCAGTTTTCATATGTAGACAGCTGTGATCTGAAGCTGCACACTCACACAGCACCATCATCTCTGCCACACTGCGCGGCATGCTGCTGTAGAACTGCTGAGTTACTTGTTGACAGCGGTCGCTGTCGCACTGCTCTGCTGTACACGCCTGGAGAACAGGCGCCAGGTACCTGTTACAAACTGCATCACTGACACATACTGTCATTCTGTCCAAGCAGGATCCAGCAGCATCGTACACTGGGAAAGGAAACGCAGAGTGTGAGTTTTAAAGACTGAATAAACATCCTATATATGTTGATTGAATTCAGTAAAATGTTTTGTATTTTAATATTTTTGTTCTTGAGGTTATACTCTTGTAAAATAATCACCATTGTGTATCAAAGTGCTTGACTGCCAGTCCATCCCTGAGCTCCTCTTCTGCTGAGATGCTGAACAAATATTAAAGGAAATCATCAGTAAGTCCGAAACCACTTTATGATGGCCCTGAACTTCAAAATAAGACAACCATTCATTCAACAAAGAAGAACATCTTGTAAAGGGGGATATTTCATAAAACAAGAAAAACAAAAATTCTAAATAGGCCTCACACAAAATCACACAAATTACCAGAAGAAATCAGACATCTCAAAAGACACAACATTTCATAAAACAGGATATCTGAAAAAGGAAGACGTTTTTACCACGCAGCCTTTTTCAAAATATGATTTCAGAGTACTAGAGTAGAATTGACACTGACAATATGCGAGGCAAAAAGAAGCAACTTTTTGTTAATGTTGTGTTTTTTTGTAAATTGTTGGAGGTTTTGACCTTCAGGGCCACCATACCAAATGCTTATTAAAACCCTTCTGCTAATGATGTGCAACCTGAAGCACAAACACATTTATTTAAACACCGGATCACCTTGAGTCAACAAAACAATCATTCCACCTAAACGATGTTCTCATTCTTCCCAGAGAATACTGCACCTGTGTTTAGACGGCATTGTGTGGCCAGCGCTCGTATGGAGTCACAAAGCTCCTCCTCCCGTACACACACACACCCCTGCAGGGAGGGAAACTGGTCCAGTACGGCCTGGATGGTCATGTTACAGGCCTGTGAGCCTTTTATTTGGCACGCTTCATCTTGAATAACAAAAACAGAGGAGAGGCAAAAAAACAGGATTTTCCATTATGTGGGCGAGCCGTGTGCAACAGGTGTTTAGTGCACCTGCTCTGGTTGTTTCTCTTTAAAAGGCGTGAAATACACGGCTATAATATCAAAACAGATATGTTTTAAGGGAAGGCCTATTTACTATGATCTGTTTGTGTAGTTGTATAAACTTTGCTCCAGGCTATTGCCTCAGTTATTACATTTAAGCTTTACTCGAGGAGCTGCAATTCAATTGAAAAAAGCCCCTGAGCCTCCTGAGGACATTTAGTCACATCTTTTATAATGCCACTGGACAACATGAAGGGTTACACCATGTAGCAATCAACACTGTAGCAGTAATAGTGATTGTTTTTTTAGTTACCATCACAGAAGCCGCTGTTAAAAGCCTTTTCCTTCTTGCATAAATCTGACATGCAGGTATGAACAGCAGCTGAACAGTCAGGAGGTGGAGGTGACATGCTGAGGCTGAATATCTGAGGAAAAACAACCACTGGAACACACATAGATAACAAAAAATACTTATTTATCTTGGAATTGTATTGACATGTTCTTTAGTTTTTGTGTTTTGCAGAACAAATAGTATTTTATGCAAGTTTCACATCAATGATTGTTATTGACTTTTCAGTTATCAGACTAAAAAACATGCAGCTCTAGTTTATAAGCTCCCTCACAACAAGCAACAACAGTAAACAACAGATCAAATCAATACATTTTATTATCAGAAACAAAAGAATAATTTTATAGCGACACTCACCGAATACGACCGCTGCCTCCAGTTTCATGTTGACTGTTGTAAAGCTGTCAGAGGACAAACACTGAGTCTCTCCTGCAGCTGATCCGTCTCTCACTTTGGTGCCAGAGATGCAGCTTGGATGGATGCACCAACCACAGACAAGGAGGAGACACATTTACTAGAGCATTTACTGTGGGCTGTGCCCTGCACCTCGTAATGAAATAACAAACGATTCACACATAAAAGAACAAAATCAACATCCCATCGTTTGATCTTATTTCTCAAGTGTTATATTTTTAGGTCAGGTGTTGGAAACACGACATGATTTGGTTTAGAAGACTGCGATGTTAGGAATAAATGTTTTGCTGCTAAAAGAAGAATATAACTATTTAAATAATAATAGTGTATTAATAATAAAGATGTGATGGGGATCACAGACAGTGGATCAAAACTAGCTTTCAAATCCTAATAGAAGATTTGGGTCAAAACTTTTTGCCATCATTATTTAATGCCTTTAATGTTGTATATTTCCATTTAACTAGTTTTCAAGTTGTTTGTGAAGCAGCTCGCTTGAAGTGATGAAGCAACATGAAGCAGACTCTCTGCATTTTAGTGTCTTTTAGCTGAGTTTTAGCAGTAAAATACATCAGCAATCAGCATACGCCATAAGAAGAACACTAAAAAGTAAAAAGTCATCCAGCCTGTGACTCCACTTCCACCGATGATGTCGACGTTTGTGTCTGAGGTTCACGAGCTGCTTCTGTGGCGGACAGATGTTCTGCAGATGCTGACTGGAAGAAAGTTCAAATCCAGTGACAAAATGCAAAACTAAAACTTGGTGCTGGTATTCAGAGGTATTAGCCTCATCAGCAAAAAGAAAAGAAATCAGATTTTTGAATGCATAAATAATTCTTTTTTGAGAGTTTGCTTTTTGTTTTGAGACTGTCTTCTGACAGCGTATTCTTTTGCAAAGTTCAGTGTGGTGAAGATGCTTTAATTTTCCTTCTGTCATGAATTTGGGATCCAATCAGTGCCAGCAGAAACACACAGCACTTCATGCAGAATAACTAATGAATCACAGTCTGAGGCTTTGTTTTGAGATTGAACAGTCAACGGGAGATTCTCCGCCTGCTCCAGGCTGCTCTCGTCTCTGTGCATGTCAGTGGAAACCCAGGCTTCAGTGTTGTTATTTTTTAAAGGTTTATTTTTGGGCTTGTTATGCATTTATTTAGGACAGGACAGTGGATAGAGCTAGAAAGTGGAGAGAGAGACAGTGGGAAATGAATTTGCCACGGGTTTAGATCCGAACTCGGGCAACTCGCTTGAGGACTACAGCCTCTGTACATTGGGCGCACGCTCTAACCACTAGGCTACAGGCACACCCCAGGCTCCAGTGTTGATGAACTATTACTTGTGTGATATCTAGCCAATCAGTGTTAGTGTTAGTGTTGTGGACGGGACATTAGATGAGACAGAGTGGTGAGTGAAAACACACCCAGAGTGGTGAGACACTCCTGCAGCAGAGCCAAACTAGCGCACTTTTTTTATCAACGAATTTGATCTGTGATCTGTAAAGTAAAACGCTGATACAGATAATCAACCAAATGCCGAATATCAGACCACGATAATCAGTAGACCTCTACTTCAGACCGCTCCAAAGGAAAATGTTTTACAGTTAATTGAATACGTTCAGCTTCAAACTGTAGAAAATAGGAGAATCTGTGGTGATCTTTCACTGAACATCAAATATTAAAGTTTTATAAAAGAGAAAGGCTGGAGAGTGTAAGGTCCTGGAACAGCATGTTGAATATTTGAAGGTAAAGTAGGAGAAGACGGTCTCGTCGTGCCTCATTGACAGCAAGGAGAAACCTTTGAGATGACCTTTAAGCCACAGCTGCTCCCACAGGGCTGCTTCACTGCAGATCAGACTGTGTTGTACCGGGCAGCTGGTTGGTTTTACACGTTACAGTAAGGTTGTCAAAAACATTTTGATTTACCACATGTTTTTAACACCCTAAAATCTCCATCATTTTAATGATTGAATGTATTTACCAGTACTGAAGCTTTAAATTACCTAAGATCTTTAGTCATATTTTCAACTACTGTAAAGCTGCCGCCAGAGAAAAAGAAAGAACACCGAAATGTTGGGTACCAAAATGTTGCCGACATAGTTGTGCAATTTAGACAGTGTGCAGGAGTTCCCTTGCAATTTCTGGTAATTAAAACCGAGAAGTTACCCAGGGTTGGGTGCCTATAGGACTTGTTTATCGTTGCTGTGGTAACCAAACAGGTATCTGGATAACTTCTGATTTATAGTAGATCATATTGAGTCAGAGTTTAACATTCTTGTACTGTGAAGTCCCCTGAAAAATAAAGCAGAATGATTTAAGGGTAGAAAACACCTATATATTGAGCATGTCATTCAATTCCTTCCTTACTTGTGTTGAAAAATCAAGGTTGACAGCATAGTAAAAGGAACCTATATGCTTCAGCCCCTCCACAGGTCGGTGCTCTCAAAGAAGAACCTAAGACGTCAAAAAATAACTCAAAGGACTCCTTCACACAGGCAGAATCCAAAGAAAGTTCTGGAGCACATGAATCACTGACAGCAGATGCTTTAAGGTGCAAAGGACTGACGTTTTTGACTCTGAGGAAGACCCACCTTAATAAATTTACCCTAAGTGCTTCATGGGCTCCAGTATTTCTTTGGATTCTGCCTGTGTGAAGGAATCCTTTGAATTATTTGTGACGGTCAAGGCTTACAGCAGTTCTATATTGCATCTGAACTTGCCTCAAACTGCTCACACACATTCATTCTGAGGTAAAAGAAGTGATGCAGATGGCTCTTCAGGGTGTATTAGCCTTTAAAAATAGATCAAGGTTGGATAAAGAATGTGCTGCTTTTCTATAAAGCTCATTGTGAACAAAAAAATGATTACGCAGAAACAATTTACAGTCTAAATAATTGAAAAGTCATTCATTTCAGGCTGGGCTGCATGGTGACGCAGTGGTTAGCGCTGTTGCCTCACAGCAGGGAGGATCCTGGTTAGAATCTCCGTCTGACAGGGCCTCTGTGTGGAGTTTGCATGTTCTCCCTGTGCATGCCTGGGTTCACTCTGAGTACTCCGGCTTCCTCCCACAGTCCAAAAACATGCTCGTTAGATCAATTGGTGACTCTAAATTGCCTGTAGATATGAATGTGAGTGTGGTTGGTTGTCTGTCTCTGAATGTCAGCCCTGTGATTGACTGGTGTTAAAAGTCCAGGGTGTACCCTGCCTCTCGCCCAATGACATCTGGGATCAGCTCCAGCCCCCCGCGAGGCCGCGACCCCGAACTGGAAAAGCGATAAAGATAATGGATGGATTCATTCAAGGTCTCTCAGAATGAGAAACGTTCTCCCTTTCTCAAACAATAGGAGTGAATCTTACATCTTCCTCCCAGTGCTGTGTTGAGGCTGAACTCTTACAAGGGATGTCACTGTGAGGACATTTTAACCACATACTGTGGAACACCATTTGCACCGACTTGTCTAGCATGCTTAATGGTAACTTTAAAAAGCAGACCATAAACCATACAGTGGAGATGGAAGCTATAAATAATAAAAGAGGGATTTATGTATTCATTTAGTACTTAACGGCAGTCCCATCAAGAGACACTTCATTACAGTTTATTACACTACTTCATTATTTATTGAACACGTTTTTAGAAAAGGGAAGAGAAATGCACAATGTCTTGTCTTCATGTTCTCGTAGGAGTAGTTAGTTGGAGAGCTGCATGATGGAGTCTAGACGCTGGTAGTGGTGGTGATGAAGCATGCTGGGTGATTATATGTGGACACTGATGAGATGGATTGGAGGTGCCTGGGGTGGAGGAGGGTCCTTACGATCAAACTAAAACTACAAACTGAGAGCAGCAGAGAGGACGAAGAAGACACATTTGAGGATGATTGGTCAATAAGGGTTGTACTGCAGCTCAGTGACAGAATTAAATGTTTTAAAAATCAGGTGTTAGTGTGTGAATGACTTAGTACAAACCACAACCATCTTTCTGGCAACTTCACCTTGATCATTGCAGACATTGTCCCCAGTTAAGGCAAAGCTGAAACAATATTTAAATCTGAGGAGGTTTTTAATCACCTGTGACTCCTTGTTGCAGGTTAACACAAACAAACAAACAAACAAACAAACAAACAAACATTGTCAGCAGTCAAAAAGCGATAAAAAAAACTACAAGTATCTTAAAATACAGTTAGGTGTTGAAAATACAGGCATTAGATTGCACAAAAGGATGATGGGTCGATCTGTTTGCAAAATCAGCTGCAGACAGGCAAAGAGACACAATCAACCAAAGATTGATCCCCCTTGCTGCTGACGCCTGACGGAGATGATGAGTCTGCCTCGCTGATGGCTCCATAAAAAGTCAGTGTGACGAGTAATGAGGTCGACACTAATGCAAGAAAGCTGTTGAATATTCACCAGTGATGTAGAATAATGATGATAAACCCCCGAATCATTACCCACTGCTAATGCTAGTAATCATGCATCTGTGGCCATTTCCACTAAAGACCCAAGATTGACTTTTATCTGCTAATTAAGAGGGAAAAAATGACCAATCTGAGCATCGTTACACATTTTCTTTCGAGCACCTGATCCTCAATTGGTATTGAAAACAAAAATACATTTAAAAAAAACATCAACAAACATCCTGTCAACAATAATTAATTAAAGGTCACATATTATACTCATTTTCAACAAGTTTAAATAAGTCTGGAAGCTCAAGATCAAGATACTGTATACTGTATTTAATTGTATGTCATTTTTTCTTGGACTCTGTCCTGCAGTTTCAAGAGAATAAAAAATAGACATAACATAAATAGGCCAGCTCCCCAGAACATGTCTGTGAAGTTTCTTGTTGTAAATCCACTCTGATCCTGTATTTGATCATGCCTATAAACCCCTCTATTTCAGCCCTGCTCAGAACAGGCTGTTTCTGTGTCTGTAGCTTTAAATGTAAATGAGCTGTGTCTGACCACGCCCCTCTCTGGAAGGGCTTGGGTGGCTTGAGCTTTCTCGCTCAGGGTCCTATTGTTTACGGTGAGAAGGCAGATGAAAAACCTAGCTGTGGGAGTGTCACCCACCTGGGGGAGGGGTTACTGCCCTTTGTGATGTCACAAAGGTAAAATCTCAAACAGCCTGTTTGAGCACACATTTTCTGAAGAGTGGAGCAGGCGAAAAATGGAGAGGATGGACTTGGGGGTTTAAAGAAAGACTAGGGACACATATTAGTGTTAGAAAAACATTGTAAAGGGCATTTTGCATAATATGTGACCTTTCAATTAGATTCTGCAACACAGACTCAGGCCTCTGATAAAGTTAAACGTCCAAAAATAGTACATTACCAATACATTACATTATGTGCAAACCATTTCACTGAACTGTACATCATAAAATACAAACGAGTAATCAAAGACGTAACATTCAAATCTTGTTCTTTTCATAGTAAATATATATTTCTGTTATATACAAGAGGTTTTCATGTTTTCTGTGTCCGTGATGTAAAAGATGTGAGAACGTCCTCAGAGAACAGAGGTCCAGTTTTTAAAGCACTTCATTCATTTCAGTGTCCTTTAGAAGCTAATCTTAAAACTTAAGTAATGAGAGGTTATTTTCTTTCGAAGGATCCGGTCTAGACTTCTTGACTTCTTTGACTTTACAATGAGTCCTTGAATTGGGGCGCCCAGATTCGGACACTACACCATCTGATCAGATATGCGTGACACATTGTCCATGTTGTTTACTTGAGTCGACAGAGATTTCCGGCTCTCTGTGCTCGCTCTGGTCCTTATCCTCTTCGTCTGATTTGTGCTTTTGCTGCAGCAATGGCAGGAAAAAGCTGCTTTGAACTCCTTGCGGAACTTACCTGAGGGCAAACAGAGAGAGAAATCGAATGAATACGGTACAGCTTAAACTCTTTTTCACTTCAGTACTTTTTACCTGAGTCTTTATTGTTGCCACACGTAGCTACACTTTGTCTTAAGAATGTGTTTACTTATGCCACCTGTAAACTAATTCACTCTTCATTAGCAGGTGAGGAAATTAAAAGCAGCCAAATGTGTTGCTGTTTCTGCTTTGTCCACTAGAGGTCAGTAGTAAACCCTAACAGCTGCTCCAGGTGGGGATGTAGGGAGCGTTACAAACTCACCGCTGAGGAAGTTGTAGATGATGGGATTTGCAGCACTGTTGGCGTATATGAGCCAGTGTGAGAACGTGAACCATGCGTACACTTTCTCTCTGTCATTTACTTTTTTGAACGTCCCGAAGACCCTGCAGGTAAAGAAAAGACATGGTATTAGTTAAAGGTCCATTCCTTATTCAGTTTCATTACATAGAAATCAGATTGTTTTCAATACAGGTAGGAAGAAAGGAGGCACATGGCAGTGCTTTAAATGTACTGAATCCGTCAAGGTGAGCTACTTATAACAGTGAGCCCTGATTCATCACAGCAGGACTCTCTCTGCTTGAATGGCTTTGTATCCTGGATGCTGCAAAGCTCTGCGGATAATTACCTTTTCATGACATTGAGAACGCTGATCGGCAGGTAACACAGGGCGAAAACAAAGAGCACCGCCATGAGCATGCTGGCTGTCTTGCGCCGTGCTCGGACCTGTTTGATCTCAGCGCAGACCGTGCTGGTGCGGACCCTCACGGGCTCTCCCAGCGCTGGAGTGGAGGCGGAGCACTGCATCGACCTCCACTTCCTCTGCAGCACTGATGTGCTCCCAGGAATCTGTTGATGAAATATGTGCATACATCAGGCGCTGAAATTTTTTTAAGGAGAAGAACAACACGTACTGTTCAAAGCCAGTCGAAACCTGAATCCATGATAAGCTTTTAACCATCGGTATTCAAAATAGAATACAATAGAAAATACTTTGTCTACATTTTTGCTTGCAGAAGACAGGTGGCACAATGTGGCACATAAAAACTATATAGAATCACAAGAAACAGACACAATCGAGCCATACTAAAGGAAGGCTGTAGGTTCCTATTTGGTTGTGTTCAACAGTGTTTTCCACAGAATGGCGATGGTGAAGGGGGTCGTCTATTGAAAATGTTTAAAGATATAACGCTTTTTATATAAGATTAGGTTCAAGTTATCTGTGCTTTATTCTTGAACTTACTTTAGTCTCTGCTCACCAATGCATTGAATTTTCTCACCTTGCTTCTCATAGGCTATGCTCACACACACATCTGCACCTCACCTCACCTCATGTCCAGTCTCTGTTAGTATGTCTGCTCCTTTGTCAATCTTGATCAGCAGTGTGTTTTGGCATTAGAAGGTTTAACACGTGATGTTTTGGTGCATGTACTGTATGTAAGGAGGGAGGTAACATTGAATATCTCCAGTTCCCTGCAGAGCATGTGATTGCAGGTAAGAGAGCAGGTGCAGATTGTCCACCAGTTTACCGATCTTAGATTAGAGCCCGACAATATCAATCTGTACAATGTGATCTGTGTGAAGAGTCTGGCCTTTTTAAAGGCGAGAGCGAGGTGGAAAGGAATAAGTTGAAAGTAAAGTGCAGGCTGATGATGATCTTTTTTTCACAGCAGGTGTTAAGCAGCACTGCATGTAGTTAAGTACAACAATGGTATATTAATGAAAATCTTTCTTTAACCTGAGGGTAATTTGCCTCGCACTGAGAGCATGAAAATAACTTAAGTGACATATGACGTCAAAACCCATACAGGACAGAACATAAAAACAAAATCATTATAAAGGCACATTCAAATACATAATTAAAGCATCACATGTTTACATGTAAGGGATTTCAAGAAGCGAGTTCAGTAAAGTGCAAAGTGCCAAGTTTGTACTTTCTAAAGAGCTTGTTGAGCAGCTGAATGCTGCATGGGTACAAAAGATGTGATGCCTCTTATAATCCTCATCCTGGGCATTCTGAACCTGCAGCCTGAAGTCAAGAGTTCATACTCAGACCAAAGAGGGAACAGTCAGTGTGTCTGCTGTAATCTTGTTGGCTGAATTCAGTGTGTACTGGTCTGTCAGGTGAGAGATGCTGCACATTTGTTTCCCAGTGCTACGTAGTTGTTAAACTAGTGAGCAAGTAGGGTTGGGACGATATGCCCTTGTCCAATGATTTCGTTCCACAGATTCATTACGTGAGATCAGATGCAAGCGAGCTAGAAGCAGCAGAAGAAAAGTCGGGGCTTTTTTCCCAATAGTGGACACTTAGGCCTACATAGTGCTGTGGCAGAAGCTACGTTCCCGAGCTATTTTCCCGAATATTGTTTCTGTCGCCTAGCAACGTGCGCTGTTGCTTTTTACTCGTGTGTGCTCTCCCCTTTTCCTCTGCGCCCTACTCCACGGCAAACTCAGCGCGCACCGCGTCCTATCTGACAGAGGGGATCGTTTTTTTGGGGGGGGTCGCGGGATGAAAAGTCTGGGAACCCTGCGCTAAGAGACTTCATTTTGATATCAAATATGCATGTCTACTCTTTCACGTAAAACTTTCAAAGGCTTCTTTAAGCAATGCTTGAGCAAGGATATCACTTTTATAAATAGATTTGAAAAATATAAGTGGTGAAATACACACCTGCTGAAACCACAGCTTGTGACAGATCTGGATGTACGCCAGGATCATGAGGCATAACGGAGCAAAGTATGTGACGATGAAGAAACAGGTGTGATACACCTTCGGGTAGATCTCAGCTGTTGGAAAAAGTAAAACAAAAAATCATTAGAAATAGATTCATAATTTTACGGATAGTTGGCAAAGACACATGATCTCAGTTTATTTTCCTGTGCTTGTTAACTTTTGATTTCTCATACAACACATCAACAGTGTTAACACAGTCACTCAAAATACCAAGTACTTTAAATCAACACGGGAATGAGCAGACTTATTGCAAGCAGAGGAAGGTGAGTTTCATCAGAACAAACGACTGTCGCTTAAAGCTCATATCAACTTTAGCCGAGACTTGATCTGTTTTTTGATCTGTTTGGATCACTTTGAAGTGTGTTATGCTCATGTGTCTTAAAAAATCCTGCAGAAGGGGTGACAACATATACTGACACGGAGACTGAAGGTGAGAGTTCGCTTTAAACTATATGTTAAAGTTTTTTAATAGGTGTAACTTTGTAAGGGGGAAAAATTCAGGTAAGGTGATGACTTTTAAAGATGTAGTGCTAGCCATAGTTTGGCTACAGCTGTTAAAAAATAAATAAAGAACAACCAGAAGACAGGACAGACCAACTACAGTAAGTTTTTAGCCACAACCACCGACGGTAGCAATGTTTAATAATCTTTCGTCGTGGACAGCCCAAAAACCGTACAGTTTGTACACAGCTTAACAGAGGAGGAATATGAATACCTGGTTCTCTGTTGGATATCATCCTTCTCTGTCATTGGTGATCATCTCTTGTGGTTACAATTTAACGTTAGTTAAATTATTTAAGGCCAGTATCGTATTGTCTCTTGTCCAAAGTAAAGGCAGGGTCGAGGACTAATGTAAATAAAAACCCATGCAGCTTATAATTGGAGTTCTATGGATACTTGAAAAACTGTCAATAATTTGTTTGTTAATCTTTATGTTGATCAGCACTTTAATCTTACGGACAGCAGGGCAGGGAATCTGGCAGGATGTAGGTAAACAGGAATTGCATCTTCAATTTAAAAAAAGAAAAATTCCAGACAACAAATAAACAAGTGAGAGCTTGGCTGGACCTTTAAGGCACAAAAGGTAACGTAGACCATCTGTAAACTATTTTCAGGCAACGTGTGGATGATTGAGGGAATACAAGAGGGAGGATTCAGGATGCACCACAAAACACAAAAGCACCTCTGCCAATTGCTCAAACCTCACACTTTCTCCACACAGTTTTGGCTTTAAAGTTATAATTTCATATGCAAAAATCTTCCCAGCTGAAATGATGAGGGAAATCTCTGATGGTCTAAAAATCAGTTCTTCAAATATATCCAGCCCTAAAGTTTCTTTTCAGACACTCTGGAATCAAAGCACATAACCCTAACCCAACCCTCTGCACACTTGAGTGTACATCTTTGGTTTGACACTGTGAGTTTCAAACGTAATATTCACGTGGTCAGAGAAAAGAGCGGATGCAATTTTCTGCAGCTGCAATCAGTTCGCAGACTCAATCAGGACAATTTAAATCAAACAATAACAGGAATCAAACACGCTTGATTTGATCGACGTTGACTTAGCTGTGATTTGACGCCTGGCTGGCATTTATTTTTGGAACAACAATTTAGTAAATCTGTCTGAAAAACACATTTAGAAGGCCAGTTATTCTTCTCTCAGAAAAAAAGTGAGAAATGAATCGATTGAAGATTAGCTTTGAAAGTTCATACACCTCATTACATTACATCATTGATTTGACAGGACAAAGAACATCCTCTTCAAGCAGTGCTTCTGCTTAGGAATCTTTACAAGTAGATGTAGCCTTAATCCAGCATACTAGTGGAATTTATCAACTATTTTAATGTGACTCTGTTCTGAAACTTTTGAGTATAATGTGCATTATCACTTTTGACATCATGTTCAATTTAAAGACAGAGTCAGTAGCTTTTTCCCCAAAAATATAATATAGACTTGCAAAAATAATTCTGCTCATTAGTCAATTACAGGCCTCCATACATGTGTGGTTGTGACTGTGTCTGCAGAAACCCTGTCCTCTGCCTGGATTTTCACGTTTTGCATTGTTTTGGTTGACGTGGGATTCTAGGTGGGGAGGTGGTGTGTTTCCCCCAGCCAATGACGGCGCAGAGGTGGTTTTAGGAGAGGGTTACAATTCAGCGATTGGACGGGATTCAGACACGCAAACTCAATTCAAACCGGCGAATATGATGGACTGCACATAGCTGCAAGGATTAGAAAATATAATCTTGTGATGTGAAACTCCAAGTGGATAAAGCTTGTTCCAAGGCAATGGTGAACCTTGTGTTGGCTTTCACCTGCGGATGTGGAGTTGGTCTGCTTTCTGTTGGACAGGCAGGTGCCAAACTCCAGCAATTAGCTTGTGCTAGCATGCGGTAGCTTGCAGCGTACACACGACCTCCTGCAGTGATTGTGCAGTTCTGGGGGGGTGAGCCCAGGAGGAGGGGCTCAGTTTGAATGTTTTGTTTACAAGCTGCGACAAACAATGCTACTGACTCTACCTTTTAATATTGGGCTACATTTTTTTCATTGGCATGTGTTACAATTCTTTTCATTATTATGTGCAATATTACCTTCAGTATCAATAGCCATGTACAAATTGACTTATTTATTAAGCTTTTAATACCATCAGCAATCTTTCTTATACTTTCACTCATGTGCAATACACCTTAATGCGTAATACTCCTTTTAAATCAGTACCATGTAATATTAGATTCAGTTGTCATTACTACATTTGTTGGTTGCAGTATACATTTTATTTAAGCTTTGCTTTCTCATGTTTTTAACTTGCACATACGTCCGTTGTTTAAAAGGCACCTTTTCTTCACATTTAACCCTTAACACGCTATTTTTAACATTCCCCTTATACTTCTATTGTTCTGTGATTTTGGAGTAATGAGGGGACTAGAGTTTCCTTTGTGAAGAATTTTTGATGTCTTATATTTTCTTAAAATTGGATAATAATGTCAGGAAAGTTGTGACAGATTGATTTTAAATATCTAATGTTCTCCTGATATTGGTTTCCCTTTGACAGAATATGTAACTCAAAGTCGTGCACCTGGTAGTAAGTGAGAGACTAGGCGCTATATTTCTTGTGTTTGAGGTGTAATTTGTTTTTTTAACTAACCTCCCCAGTGTTCATCACACACTGTGAACAGACTGGTCTTGTTTGTTAGTTCGGGCAGAAGGCTGCTGCACTCCATCACAACAGCCTGAGGGATCATGATGATGCACGACACCAACCAGATGACAACAATACTCTTGCGAGCCCTCTTGGCGGTGCTCTTGAACATCAGCGGGTGGCAGATAGCATACCAGCGGTCTTGGGCAATGCAGCTCAGTGTGAGGACTGATACAGAAACTGAAATTGTCTGGGGAAAAAGACAATAAACAACAGTTAGACAAAGGTATACTGAGAAGAAATAGAGAAGTAGATACCACTGCGTCTTTCTCACCTGGGTATAATATGGACATGTTTTGGGGGAGATCATGGGCTGTTGAGGATTTATTATTTATTTATTCAATTTGCTTGTGTTCTGCGTTTGCGTATTATGTCATTTCAGACTCAGAACGCCCACCTGTCAGCCCTTTCCTGTGAGTAGAATCCCCTCACCTGTTTTATCTACCCTACTCACCAGGGGTCTCATTTATAACCGTTGCGTACGCACAAAACGGGCCCTGAAACTGCCGTACGCCTTTAATCACGCAAAGTTTGTGATCTATAAAAACAAACCTGACGATAAAATGTGTGCACCGGTAAGCAAACTCTGACCCATGCGTACGTACATTTTGGAGGCATGGGAAATTGGCGACACAGACGGCGAAGTAGTGAATTGAAACCTGCAGAATGTACATTGATGTCTCTTCCACATTTTATTTCACTAATCAAACTTACTGACAGATCCACGTCATCATAATCATTAAAACCGGCTGTTGTTTTACTTAGGCTATACGAGCGCATGTAGTGAGCCATTATCAATTGTTACTTTCAATATGACAAGATATAAACGTAAACAAATTCATTCATAAAAGTCCGCCACACATATTTCATCAGCGCTGTCTCACCTTCATTATCCCGGACGGACCTCAGAGGACCGGACTGTACTCTAATGTAATCACTGATGTAGAAATCAGATTTAAACTAACACAAAAACCGTAGAGCCACCAGTTTTCATTAATATCTTTAAATATTGTGCATTTATCATCAAGTGTGATTTTTAGTTTGAATAAAGATGACTGAGCTGCAAGGCGCACAGAGCGCTCAGACACACAGCGGTGCCTTCTCGTTACTCAGCACATTTTCATCACCTGCACGTATTTATTGTGTAAATATTAAAGTGTGGACATTAAGTCGGGGCATCTCTGACACGATCATTAGGCCTATATCCTCATAATTAGTCACAAAGCAGACGGAGTTTCCCATGAAAAAATGTGGCCAACAATTAAAAGTTGTTGTTCATTGATCAAACCTTTGATTAATAATAATAAAGAGACTTCTGGTTTTCGCCGCGATCCAGCGCTGGAAACCTTTGATCTGCCCCCTCGTTTGTATGCATTTTCATTCACGAGCTGCTTTGCATTGACCGTTTATGGTTGAATGTGGGCGTGTAGAGGGCGGAACATGGGGCTAATCTACGTGCACACATTTCCAGGTGGATCGTGATTTATAAAGGGAACATTGGGTGCAGGTGTGCGTACGAACGGTTTTATAAATCTGAAATATCGTGTGCGCATGCCATTTCAGGGGTTTTGGCGCACGTACATTTTTAGTATGGATTCTACGCACTGTTTAATAAATGAGACCCCTGATCTCCATTCCCTTATTAGCTCTTGCTTACATTTTAAGTCAATTTCAAGCAGCTCATAGCTGTGTTTCTGTGCTTATGTCTTGGCTTCACAGGGGTTTTAATATAGTCATATCCTGGTTTTCACTTCACCTGTCATATTTTGACACTGCCTCTTTTCTGTATTCTTGATTTTTCTTAAGTGAAGATTCCTTACTGTATGTCCTGCCTCTGGAGTCGTGCTATTTGGTTCCACAACCAAAGACCCTTTTACTGTCATTTCTACCTGTGTGACTATGTGCAGCTCTGTAAAGATTGTGGCATGACATTTCCATGGAAAAGGACAGTAATAGCTAGGTATCATTTCAACAAACCAGACATGTGTGAGTGTAGATTGCTTTTTGGGAACATATAGTGGAGGTATTCTTTTTAATGTTAGCATTGAATGACATTTAAATATCAAGTCATTGTCAAAAGACCATCCATCCATTTAAATATCTATACCGCTCATCCCGTTCAGGGATGGGAGGGGCTGGAGCTGATCTCAGCCGTCATTGGGTGAGAGGCGAGGTACACCCTGGACTCGTCTCCAGTCGTACACAGGGCTGACATACAGAGACAAACAACCTTTCACACTCACATTTAAACCTACGGGCAATGTAGGTCACCAGTTAACTGTGAGAGGAAGCCTGGGGAACCCATGCATGCAAACTCCACACAGAAAGGCTCTGTCCGACAACAGGAGACAAAGGAACCGTCTTGCTGTGAGGCACTGTGAGCGCTAACCGCTGCAGCGCTGTGCAGCCCTCAGAAGTATGTTTTTGTTAATTTCCTCTTTATATATCTGGAATTAAGTTTTCAATAGATACAAAGTTTAATACAATCACTCACTCAGGAGCAGATCGTACGTATGGAGCATCGGGACATTTCCAGGTGGCATGAGGGTCTACTTGGCCTGCCGTGAGCAGTCAATGTAAACATCAAGAATGAGTTAATAGAACATCTCTGAATGCTTGCATCATGATATGCAAGTGAGAATATCTTGATTGGTTTATTTTGCACGGCAAGATGCAGTTGTGTCCAAAAAAATGACGTCACTACCTGCTGCTTCTCAACTGACATTGACAGCATTATCACCATGAGAAAAGGGAAAGGTGGAGCGGAGAGAGATTAAGAAAGAGAGGGAGACCCTTGCCACAGTGAAATCTTCCGAAATAAGTGACATGTTCGCCATTTAGGGACCTGGTTAGTCGACACATACCCAGCATGGCTAGCTGCGTAGCCTGGCTAATAACAGAGGAACAAAACATCCTGTAGGCTCCACAGAGAGCATGTCTGTGGAAGAATGTAATCATAGCAATAATGAGTGCAACTGAGTGATCATATAACACTGAAGGCAGTGTGTTTCAACCAGTCAAGTTAAAAATAGCACAAGCTAATGAAAGTTCATACATACTGTACCCTACAGCTCAATGAATTAATGTAGCTTTATCTTAACGTAACTGGGATCAATGACAAAGATCAACAGCTACTGGAAACTGAGAAAAGAATTATTTTGGGACTCAATATAGATGATATAATTTACAAAATGGCAGAGAGCGATGCTTTACTACGCAGTGTATTAGTTTATTAGTGGTACTGGTAATTCCTTACTGGTTACTCTGAAACAGCTATGGAGTGACTCTAAACTTTTGCTTTGAGCCAAAACTGTTGTAGTGGCATGCTTTGTGTTCAGCTTTGTTATTATATGGATAAGTATATGGAGGTGAAAAAACATTTGTCTTATGTTGTAGCGACTGTTTTAACTAGAGCCTGACCGATTCATCGGCCAGCCGATAATATCTGCCGATATTAGCATATTCAGACTATCGGTTTCGGCTAATTTTATCGCAGCTTTGCACCGATATTACTAGATTTATTAACCAGTCAAATAGCATTTCATTTGAGTATCATTGGACTACACTGGAAGCTCTCTCTAGCTGTCACCAGCAGAGTGCGCTATATGGATTACAACAAGTATCATCACTCTCCAGAGTGTCAAAGGGCTGACACACCTACTTTCCAGTTGAGTGACCATCTTGTTTAAGTGTTTGATTAGTGCATTTCAGGGAACAAGGCAATAAATGTGTATCTAAATCTATCTATCTCTACAGATCGAACAAAGATATCGGCCGATATGTCAGTCTCCGATTTTTTCTATCCCCAATATCAATATCAGTATCGGCCCTAAAAATTCCATATCAGTCGGGCCCTAGTTTTAACTGAATGTGAAACGTAGAACTAGGGACACAGTTATCCTACACAGTGAGTGGTTCATGTGGACAGGGTGGCCTGGGATGGAGTCAAACTCCCGTCCTGAATTATTATTCCAGTCCGCACCTGCTGTTATTTGTGTTGTTTGAAATATTGCCCCTAAATTAAAAATGTACATAAAGCTGCTTCAGTGTATTAAAGGACTTAAATATACATTCTACAGGCAGCATATAAGAAGTATTTTGAAAGAGGGCCGATGCACTCGGTAGTACGTTTTTGTTTGTCTTATACACATTTTGGTTAGAAGCTTTGTGAGTACAGAGGTTAATTAAAAAATAACATCAAGCCGCTTCAGTGTATTAAAGGACCTAAATATACATTCTGCAGGCAGCATGAAGCTGTCATTCAGCTGCTTGTGAATGTTTTCTCTTGTGTGCAGCAACAATTAATTAACTACTACAACAAACCGAGGGCTTAAATCTTTGTTTCTAATAACTCAACATTCATTCATGGCTATTTTATCTCAACTGTCTCAAAATGTCTTATAGGATTTAATCATGTCATACTGCATTTCAGAGAAACATGGAGACAGTTACAACTCCTGTTTTACTTGTGCTCTTGGGAATGATCCTTCCTGAGGCTACACAGCACCGCAGCACTGCAGGATGTAAAACCTAGCAGTATGTGACGTGACACACAGGAAGAACTGAGGTAATTTCCAATTAGGAATTGGTTTGGGAGTAAAAAGATCCTCCAGGGTTTTGAAGCAGGAGGGTGCCATTGCACATACTGTAGCAGTCGTAGTAAAAGCGAAACACACAGCAGGAAGCAGGGGGACTGTTACCATGAAAGCCTTCAAATACATGTCTAATGCAGAGCCAGAGGTTTGATGTTTGTGCTAAACTAGCAGCCAGAGCAGCAGAAGAACCCCCGCTGATTTGTCTTTGTTTGGAATACCAATGTTTTCCTTTAGTTGGACCTAAATTAACTTTCATATACGGTAGGATGTTTACTTTATGGGATTGTGCAGTATAGTGTAGGATACTGGTTTAATACATCAAGGTGGCCGACAGCATGACAACAAATGTATGAATTTCTTTCGGCAGATGTGTTTGCGCAGCAGGGAAATGTTCAATGTGGAATTTTTAAGACTGCGACAGCAAAAGATCTGCCCAAGGCATCAAATCCCCATGGGTTGACATCAAAGGTCTCCCACAGTGCATCTTTCTTGGGATATGAAGTATTTTTATACCCCCATGGATACAGAAAGAGAAAAGTATACGATTTATAGAAACAGGTGTAGGTTCCTATTCATAAACTTCTGAGGGGCCATAAGGTTGGATGGTCTTCTCTTTCTGAAAGACGTGAGGTGCATACCTACTTGTTCATTTACAAAGCTCTAGCTTTACATTTCCTCCATGCCACCCGTGTCCCCTGGAGCACAGTACACCCCGTCTAATAACTGTCTTACACTCCAGGTTCCTATAGAGTTCATTCTGAGCTCAGACGATCTTCCTTTAGCACTTTAAAAATCAATGCTCTGGTTTCTTATGGTTATTTTAAAACCGTAATTGTTAACATTTTAACCTCTGATTGCTCCTATTTTACTCAATTTTGAAGTTAACATTACTTATATGGTATGTCTGTTTTAAATTCCATTTTTGTTTGTTTGTTCATCTTGCATTTGATTCTTTTTATCTGCATGTTGTCATCGTAAATGAGGGCTTTGCTCACAAGGATTTTCAAGTCTAAATAGAATAAAGTCATCATTTCTGATACCCTGTTTGCAAAACAGATATGTAAAGTTGATCTCTTACCTGCAGATAAGGCACGACTTTGCAGAGAGTATTTCCAAAGAACCACGTCTCTGTGATGTCCACCACTAGACTCGCAGGCAGGCAGATGATGGTGACCAACACGTCAGCAAAGGAGAGATTCACTATGAAGTAGTTGGTGACGGTGCGCATGTGACGGTTTTTCCACACTGCAAAACAAACTGAAAAAGATGCACGATCAATGAGTGCCCAAAGACTAAATAATGGACAATTGTGATGACACTAGTTCAATGTATTGTTAAGATAAATATATTTCATACTAATCATGTATCTTTATGTCTGCCCCTGAACTTTAAATGAAGAATGTGCATCTTTTTGATCCAGTAGATGTCGCCCTTGAGCACCAGCATTAAACCAAAACAAACTGCTGTTTGGTGACACCTCCGCTGTCCTCCAGCGACACACCTCCAACCCCTCTCCACTCGCGTTCGCACGAAGGAGTAATGAATTAAAACGCACCATAATTAAGCACTTTTAAGGGCAAGCGGCGGGCAAAATTGTCCTTTGCTCGAGCTGCAATTGCCTGTGGCCTGCATTGTTGTGTTAGCAGGCTAATGTTAGCGCTCTTTGGTTAACTCTTAGCTTCATATTGCACATAAATTAACACAGAATGACCGTGATCTAAAGACACTTACGTGACATCCAAATAAGCAGTGAGTATGTTCTTCTTCTTTTCCCTAGCAGCTTTATACACAAGGCCGTCCCGTCCATGTAAACAATGGTGTAAACACGGCTCTGACAACAACACAGCTGGCGGGACTCGAGCTTCTCACTCATTGTAGACACTCATGACTCAGAGAGACATTTACACAGGATACTAAACATAGCATTTTTTGTTTATTCTAACTCATGGTGGGACCATTGCAAAATAGGAAAGGTTCAACTTTAAATGTACTGTACATTATATCTACTCTTATATAACACTTTGAGCCATTAGTAATAGTATTAGGAAGTATTTTGAAAGAGGGCCGATGCACTCGGTAGTACATTTTTGTTTGTTTTATACGTATTAGTAGTTCAGTCAGACGAGTCACATTTGCATTTGTTAGAAATATTTATTGCAGCAGCATAACATATTTGTGTTTGGTGTCTAGGATCCAACCTCTTCATTCCTCACAGTTTTATTTAACATGCAGAAATTTGAGGAGTAAGTAGAACCCCCCAGCCGCAGCTCCAAAGGTGGATGCTATGGGGGGCTGAGCAAGGGTGGAATACTGATGCAGGTCAGAGCAAACAAGAGAAATCAGTGCAGTACAAGTTGTCTGCCTCAACTAGGTCGCAGGGGTCGCCTCATTAATCTTGCCTTCAAGAACAATTTTGGTTAGAACGTTAATTATTGAAGGATTTCAGAGATATGATGAGCTTCGTGAGTACAATGGAAGCAAGATGTTATGAAATGGAATTAACCTTCAAAACTAACTCGTTCTTTTTCAGTGATAGAAACAGGCAGAGAACTTTTTACAGATGCACTTTTCCTTCTGTTTATCCAGTTTAAAAGCTTCTTTCAGGGCTGTCTTTCAAATTTCTTAGGGCAAGTTAAGTGCCACCTCTTTTGTATGCTTCCAGTTCCTGCAGATCATAACGATGAGCTGATATATAATCTTGTGTACAACACGGACATCCCTTCTATACGCACTTACACTCAGCCTTAGCGAAAAAAATGTTTGCTTCTGAAAGCAGCAGAAAAAGCATTCTCTGCCTTCAAAGACATGTTATTGTGGGAAAAAATACAATCAGGAAGTGCTGCAACATCACAGTTGAAAGTAAGTGTTTCCAAGGGGGTTGTGCAACATATACTGTACCTTTTCCATTAAATCCTGTTAAAGGTCCAGTATGTAAGATATCTACTGAATGGAATGATACAATGACCTTACTATATCTTCAGACCTTAAAGGGGCTATATGTAACTTTCAAAAATACTGCGTTTGTAGTGATACCGCATTGCTGTCAGGCGAACTACACCAGTAACCTGTTGCTCTCTCTCCCTCGCTTGCTCGTCATAAGTGCTCGTACGTACACAAACAAGCATCAACATCGCCCCTGAAACTCTGGATATTTACCGGCATAATGTTTACAGAGGAGGTAAGTGGTCATACACATGTGAGAGTCTGTGAAGGAGTCTGTGTGTCTCATTCTCCATCCTACAAACGACAGTCTCGGCAGGCACTGCCTGAGAGCAGGAGTGTTTGATGAGTTTGTCCTCCTGTTAGAGCTCCTAGGACGGATATAAGTGTGTGGAAGGCGGCCTCTGGCTGTGCAGGTGAAGACCGGGAGTGTGTGATGAGTTTGTAGTTTGTACTGTTGATTTCTGTAAGCGGAGCGGAGTGAGGAGGACGTTGAGAACGCAAATAAAATGACACTGCCTGGAGCTTTCGCGGAAAATCGGACCCGTGGCAAATTTTATACAGGCAACACAGATAGACAGTGAACAACTTCTTTTTCACATCAGTTAAACGTTTGCTTATTAATGGGCGATAAAAAACGATTTATACATGTAAAAAGTTACATATATATGTAACTTGTAGCTTTATATAAATCATTAGGCCGTAGGTAGAGACGGCCATGCGGTATCGCTACAAACGCAGTATTTTTGAAAGTTACATTTAGCCCCTTTAAGGAAACATGCTGTGTTGAAGTGCTGGCTTCTCTGACAACAATGCAGCAGCCAGTATGTCCTCCTTCTAAGTTTAGATTCTGGTGCGGAATGGTATGTTTTTGTTTTGACCAGAGATGTAAGCGTCACCCCCTCAAGGCCAAGTTCCCTTGGTTTGCCTGACGAGCAGCGAACCGACAGGTGTTTCAGCAATGGAAGCTGAAATCGAACTGGTTCATATATAACTGATTCTACCCGAACCAAAAAACGTCTGCATTTTTCTAAAAAGCTCCACAAGCAGAAACATGCTCAAACTAGGATCAATATTTGAGATACTTTTAAAAATGGAGAGAGGTTAAAGCGCACAAAGGTTTCAAGACTGATGCAGAGCTGGCTACACATTGAAGCTTCAGTGTCTGACACGTAGCAGCTAAATTCCACCAGATGCGTGTTCAGTCCGTCTTCGCTCTGTTACGGCAGCAGAGCTGATAGGTTTTTACTTTAGTCACTGTGAGCTTCCACTGGCTCCACTGCGCTGTGTCTCAGTTCCGTCCCAGCTCCAGCAGTCTAGAGCACTCAGTAGCAGATACGCAAGGCTTCTTTTTTCAAAAGTTTGCAAAAGTTTGAGCGGGATGGGAAGTCAAGACACCGAAACAACATTAAAACATCCGGTTTATTTTCAGGATAAAACGCTCCGTTCTGACGGTTCAGAAATATGATCGTATGTGTGTTTTTTTATGTGTTTTAAATGGTTGTATATGGTTTTATACAACATTTATCGTATTATCTCGCGAGTGAATCTGTAAAATTACCGCAGGAATTCCTTTGTCTCTGCACTCCAGCTGTCTTTCTGTGCTGAACGCAGCCTGTGGGTGACCGGAGCGGACACGCAATGCACACGTATCTGGTGGAAGTTCTTGGTTTCTTGACCATGAAAACAAATCAGAGTTTGTCCAATAGGTGACTTATGTTAAATGGAATTCAGCCATCATGACTTTGCGTTATAATACCTGTGCTTTAGCCTCCCAGTTTGGCAAGTCAATCAAACGGAATTTGAAAGAAAAACATTTTAGGTCAATTGCAATCAGGACACATTTCCTTTGGCTCAGATGCTCATAGGTATAAATGAGGGGGGGGGGGAATGCAGTCTGATTGCACCTTTACACGTGGTCATCAAACCCAACAAAGCATAAGAATGATATGAATCACTTTGACAGCCTTAACAGCTTGAACATCAATCAAAAAGAAGTCTGTTCGTCCTACACAGTCTTGAGAACAGGTCTCTCCAGGCAACACGTGAAAATACCTGCACAGTTAAACTTAGGGTTCAGAAAAAACAGATCTTTTACAAATGGATTTGAGCTTTTACTGCGTCTCAGGTTGCTTCTCTAAATATTTAGAACTGCCGTTTAATGACTGCTATCAGATTAAAGTGTTTTTTTCATGTTTCTTATATCATCAGCTGTTTAAACCCTGCAGGGTTGTTTCACTGTTTCAAAAAGAAGTGGATTATTTCAACATGATGAAAAGTCTGCCACTGCAGCTTATATGCACAACATCAAAGACAGAATGCAGACATTTGAAATGATCCCTTTGTGCATATCTGAGCAGAACTGTGAATATGACAACCACACACTCATGTAAGGTAATCTAGTTCATTTCCCATTCAACATTTATTTGCACCATTTGCATTTGTTGAAGATTTATAGAACCTTTTGACTTCTATTATGAATTTATGTATTTATATGCATATATTTACATCATCATTTTTTAACTATAGTATCCATTTTAAATGATCATTTGTTCTGATTTTGTTCAGCTTTGTTGTCTTGATCTGCAATAAAGATCTCAAGTTAGTGAAAACTAAAGAGTAACATCATTAACGTCTTTGACAAATTCATTGAACAAATTGAAGTTTGTTAAACGTTTTACTCAGAGCACATAGGCATGAGGGAATCTGTACACTTTGGTCTGGATTTTCTGCATATACTGTATAAACATGTAGTCTCAGTGAAGTCCCCCACTGGTGTCTGAAGCAGACTTTTGAAGCCCATCGATGGAGGTCAGTCAACCTAACAACAGGCAAAGAGCTGGAGCAGAGGTGGGTCTTAAGCCTCCTTACAAACATCTACCACAGCTTCATTTTCCAATAACGGAGGTTGCCGATTGATTTTCCAGCATAGAAAGTGTTCTGGTTTCCGTTTGTATGCAGGACAAACAGTCCATGTGGACAACAAAAACCAGGCAGAACGTAATCCTAACGGCATACTGGCTCCCATCAACGCTTTACTAACAGTGATTTATTCATCTCTATAAACAGATAAATGCATAAAAGTGAAGCTAACAATCCATACAAGATCAAATATTTCAACTTTAGCCACAAATCTGCTTGAAGCTGTGTCACAAAAAAACAAACATGTAGATTCCCCAACTATCTGAAAAGCATCAGAAATAATCGATCCGACCTCCACTCAACAAACATTTAAAAAGTTGTTTTCTTTGCCTCTTGAAGGCAGACCTCACAAAGCTTAACTTTTTACCTTTTACAAATATGCACCATGATGTTATTTCGGAAAACTTAATGACCACTAATTGCAAGTAAATCACAAGAGAATCGGTTCCGTTTTGAGTCTCTAAAGTGAGCCAGAGTCATGCTGCTGTGTACGTTTTAAACGACTGTTGAACTGAGACTCAACAGATGAATGGAAAGTCTTCCAGGTTATTATGGACTAAGAAATGACAGTGGTTATGTTGCAGACGTAAACGCAGCACAGAAAAGGAACTCTTGCCTGGAAGTCTTCCATCACTAAGCGCTGGCTTTGCCAGAAGCATGTATCGTCTATCAAACGATGATCGATGATGATTGTCGATGGGTTCCAAGATTGGAGGGACCCCAAAGGTGAAAACAAACAAAAAAAACACTTTGGTTTGGACAAGCAATCTAGTTGCATCTTGCACATTAACATTCACAGCGATTGGACACACTTGTTTTTTTTTAAGGTGGCTTAAAGAAACTAGCAAGCCTCTTTTTCTGCAACGGTGTGTCCCTTATAGCTCCCCACACATCTGTAAGGACCAGGCTGCTGCAGGCGCTGTCACAACGGTGTCTGCTTCGGTAGGCATCTAGCTGCAGTTTCCACACTGAGCCTACACCTAAACACCGTAAAACAATGAAACTACCCGATGAGCACATATTACACACATTACATCTGAAAAGGCTGCAAAATAAATACCTACAACACTGAAACGTCGTGCTCATGCCTCCGTTGCAAATGCTGTGGTGTTTGTTCCTCCTCTACGTTGTCAGATTAGTAAAGTTGAAAACTGGCCATTGTTGTTACCGGTGTCTGCTCCCCCGGAGCAACAGTAGCCGCATTCCCAATATGGTAAAAGGGGCGTGACATTTCCGAGAACCGTGCCGAGCGACTGACCAATTACGACAGAGCAGACAGGCCGACCAATCAGATCAGACTTAACACACGTGGGGACCCTAGACCGTGGGCTCTTCAGGCAGAGCGTTGCAAGCAGAGTCAGATTAGAGAGGCTGCATGGAGCGGCAGTACATGAAAACAGACACTTTTTTCGAACTTTAGCGATTGTGAACATACTTTGGTAGGCACATAAATTAAATATATGAACCCATAAAAGGGCATAATATGACTCCTTTAAAACATACTTTTATAGACTAGCCTTCCTGTGATCCTTTATTTTTATCCTCCCACTCCATCTGTTTTTATTGTTTTTTTATTATCATGTTTTATTACTCTGTTTTATGTTTTACTGTTGATTTCATTGATGGCGATTTCTGTCCTATGATTAACACTTAATGATTCTGTTGTTTTATCCTGTTAAGCACTTTGTAAACCTTGTTTTGGAAAGGTGCACTATAAATAACGTTTATTATTATTATTATTATTATCCACTACAGAGACTTGAAGATGTGATGAGACCTGAGAGGCTTCCACAGCAACAGTCATGTACGATACATCAGGAACATTAGCGCTCTTTGACCTTCTCTTCTTATGGTCAAAGTTGAATGGATGGAATTAAGTTTAAACCTAGACATACTGAACATTTGATCAGGCATGTGCAGCTGGCTAAAGTACATGTGTCCTCACTAAACAGCAACAGTTGATAGTCAGCCTGAAGTATAAAAAGTGTTTTGGTTGCCCCCTGTAAACATTTGAATAGTTAACAAGAGGGCACGCTGAGATTTGTGAGACACAGTTCCACTAAAAAAAAGTCTTTACTTGACCCATGCTTCAACCTCCCACTCAATAAATGACCAATTAACCACAGTGTCATGCTAATATCGTGGTACGGGCTCACCAGAGACTGGCTAATTAGATGCCAGAAGAAGAGTTTGTAACCTTTAAAGCCAAGACACAGGAGGTTATAGTCAGTCTCCCTCTGACATCTGATTTGCCGCCCTAGTGCCCTTCTACTATTCCAGATTCTCTCATTATTAAACCTCACCAAACAGGTTGATGTGTTGTCACTAAAGTGAATTAGATACAAGAAGTATACATAAATACAAAATGTACTTATTTTCATTAAGTAACCCTCAAAGGCTGAGACATAAAGACAACACAGAAGTGCCAAAAGCTGCAGTTCCTTGAGTGGCCACTTGAGGCTAGCTCAAAAAAGTGATACCAAACCCATTAGGCCAGATAATAAATGGCCAAACTTACAGCAGCAGTAAACATGTTTCTGTCTCAATTACTAATTTCTCTAATTCTGGAGAATACTCAGTTAAGATAAATTAAGTCTTAAGGTTACTCATAAAACAGGTCCTGGAAACTTTAAGTGAAAGCTGAGAGCAGCTAACTGCCTGCTAGGTGTACACAGTGGCGATTCTAGAGTCTGTTGGCGCCCTAGGCAAAAAAAAAACAATTGGGGGGCCCTCCAACCCGCGCCCTCCAACCGGTGTTCAGTAAGGCAATGAGAGTGAGTGCTGTCAGAGAGGTTTCCTATCGTCATTGTAAAATGTGCCCGTTTTCGGCCACTGCTTTGGGGCCCTCTACTGGTCTGGGGCCTCAAGCAGTTGCCTGCCTTGCCTGTTGACAAGCAGCGCCTCACTGAACTAAACCTCTTGGCTGCTCTTGGGGATATTTTCTTGACAATATGGGACAATAAGGCTGATTGCAGTTTAATGTAACTTCAGTAATTCTATGCTTATTTGTGTGTAAAGTGTGATAATCATTTCATTGATGCATTAGCACTAATTTGCAAATATCATTGTCTGCCCTAACCTGGCTTGTTTCACCACACAGTGCTTGTCACACATAATTCATTGCTGACGACTGTTTTGTGTGCAGTATGGTTCTGGGCAGAAAGCATATCATGAGTTTATCTGCAAAGGGAAATAACCTTTAGGAAAGAGTGATTGAAGTAACATAACACCAAGGTTTTATGAAAGGCTACTTTTGACTGAAGTCATTTCCATGTTCAGTTTAGAATAAGTTCTATTGAATTTCCTGACTTGCTGTTAACAGCAGGAAAAGCTGCAGTAAAAATCAATAGAAAACGCAAAGTGTAGGGCACCAATTCACAAAGAAAGAGAAGCTTTGATGATTTTAAAAGCCTATTTGTTTCGGACTGTTTCCTGTGTGCCTTCCTCAGCCAAATTAATCAATCAGACTATTTAGACACAATACACCCATCCACACAAAAGTCCTGACCGACTTGTATGGATGGAAAAATGAAATACTGAGTAACAGCAGCATTCAATGAAAATAACAAACAGGAAATGAGGAAACATTAACAGAAATATCTTCATTATAGTACGGAAACACCTATCTTTGTCAAGATTGAATGGACATGAGAGCTCTTTAATAGTCTTCTTACTACTCAAAGCACTTTAACACAGAAGGGCACGCCTACTGTAAAAACCTTCGTTTCAGCCTCTGCCTGAATCGGTTGGTTTCAGCATGCTGTCTCTGAGGCCCCCATCCCACGTGCCTACTTTTGATTGCCTTCCAAGGGGAAGAATGCTGCAGGGCTGCCAGGGGAGGGCTGCTCTCCAGTCCTGGGGAACAGCCAATAAAAACGGCCTCAACGCACTAACTAGAGGTTTGAAACCGTCTCCTGAAATTCTCTGTTTCACATCAGGGAACTGTCACGTGATTCGCAGAACAAGCTGTACAGCGCACTCTGCAGACTTAACCTGGGATTACTCCAACATACGTCTACCTCATGATCTGAGGTATTAAGGCGCGTGGCTGTACTGACTGACGGCCAGGATCAACTCTTTGCCTGGAGCTATGTTGAGTGACAGTTAGGTTGAGACAGTATTAACTATATTAGCCATCAATAGGCTTCAAAAGTCCCCTTAAGTAACCAATGGGTGACATTACTGAGACTTCATTCATGTTTAATTGAAGTCTATGAAACTGACACACACCCTTTTTTTGTGCCATCTTCAGGCATAAATTCCACACTCTTTATGATGTTCCTGAAATAAAGAACAAGGTTGCTTATGTCTGACCAAATGAAAAAAACATTTCCTGCTGACTTCACACATAGATATGACACTGTTTGATGACTCAGGGGGGATCAATGGTGTCTGTCCATTAGATTTAGGGTCTTGCTGCACTGAGTTGTAGAACAGGACAGAAAATAAATTGAATGATTGTTTTCTATATTTCATGTCGACACTAACTGGCACTTCTAATGTAAGTTTGTTTTTCTTTGTGGGGACTTACTCCCCACATATACTATGCATATCTTATGCATCATATAATTCACTACACCAAAATGCACTTCTCATTCGTCTCACATAATCAGGAGCAATACTGCACTACATGTGGCTGCAGACCAAGAAATAATGAAAAGGTGGACCCTCGACACATCCCTTTTCAATTTTCTTATGTTTGTGGTTTGCTGACAAGGAGTTTATGAACAAAAATGTGCTGTAATTGATGATTTCAAAATAAATGCTCCCATGAAGGAAAATAGCCTGACATGATAAATGACAGCAATAAAATGGAAAAAACTAATTTGCAGTAAAAGCCATAGAGCTTGGGCTGAGCAGTATCAAACTGGCGAGCTGTCACTTAAATTTAACATGGCCCTGATGCAGGCGTCCAGCAGATACATTCAAGGCTTTTTTTTATTTTCACAAAGCAGTGTGCCATCGAATTTTGTGGTTATGACTTATTGACCACAAAGCAGAACACCAGTCTTACCTGTCCTGTGTTTATTTGCTTTATGATCTTTCCCTGTATCCAACGAGCACCTGTTTTTGAAACCTTAACTTCTGAAGTAGCACTCCTCAGCCATTCTATTGGCTTTTTTCTTCATTGAAGGTATCAAAAGAAATGTGCAGATTTTCATCTTAACTCCCTTATACAAAATACAAAAACATTTCACAGCTGTTTGCCTACAAATTGACATACGCTTGAAAATAGCTGTACATTTCTAGAGGCATCAGCACGGTGATTCAAAGCCTCCCTCCAATTTGATGCTGAAATATCTCCTTCTAATCATTCATATGATATTATAAGTTGACCAATAAGCCAGTGGGTTTCTGAAATATATATATAAAAAAAACTAAAAGCAATGAAACAGACAATAAGGCAGAATGATGATGAGCAGATAAGATGAAATCCAGGTGAAAATGTCAAAAATTAAAGTACTGGGATTCACCATGTCAATCAAAAAAGCCCCCCCCCCCCCCCCCACACACACACACACCCTCTGTCAGTGTGAAATAAGTGATATAATTTGAATCTTCACATATTGCCTATCAGCGGGGGTCCAACCCAGATCATTTCCAGCTGCAGAGAGAAACGGTCTCTGTGAATTCATCCTCCCTGATTTATCTCCTTCAGCAGACGCACCCCTGACATTTGAACATCAAACACAGCTGTATGGAATAGTTTGAATGTTGTAGCATTCAGTTTGATTTACCTATAAGGAAAATGTGAGTAAAAATAAGTTATTCAAAGTGTTTTACCTCTGTACTTTTTTTTTGCCGGGCTGATTACGCACGAATGGAAAAGACAAACAATAAAAACAAAAAATAAAATACAACTTACCAAGAGAATTTCCGATGAGAGAAACGAAGAAGACAATAATATAAGCCACTATGAGAACCCATTCATACTGCTTTGGGTGTAAGTACTCCCTCCAGATGTATCTCAGAAGTTCATCATCATCATCCACAGGGGTGTGATGCTCGTCGCTATCCTCATCCCTCATATCAGACATCCTTCACGGGAGTTAATGTGACTGCTGCTTGTTTCTGCTGTAAACCACCGAGCGTCTGTAGTGACCGCAGCTTGCTGAGCAGACTGTTAGAGACGCGCCAGTGATAGTAACGCGCCTCACGGACACGGACCGTCAGTGTGAAGCTGATTCCTAGTCTTCTGCCCTCAGCGCGCGACTACAACAGGGTCACACACGCACACACGTGCACGTGTACGCGCACACGTACTTGCGCGCACACACACACACACACACACACACACAGCTGACTGACGCAAAATGAGCCGGGAGCTACTTTTGAAATACCCACTCCCCTCAAAGATAAGAGGGGATTCAGATGGGGAAATCCATCCGAGTGATTAAAGGGGATAACAGAGGATAAATCAAATTATCCTTGTCCTGGTTGTGTGTGCAATTGTCACCAAACAGCCAGCTGATAGTTATAATTTTCTGTTACAATATCCTTTATTTATTACCCATATTAATAGGGATTGTCTTTTACTTTGTGCATTATCATTATGTGTTTCTTCAGGGAATATTTGTTGAACAATAATAACTACAAAAATGATATTCATAGTTAAATGGGATTTGCCATAGCCAACCAAAACAAATGCTCAGTGCTATACAGCGTAAGAAATTAATCCTGCAGGTTATCAATTACAAAATAAATGCAAAATAGAAATATACAACATCTGAGAAATATCCACACGAAGAAAAGGTAACGAGAAAGTGTCTGTTGATTTACGTACAGTTATACTGAAGTTGTGAGCTAAAACTAATTTAGCTCCTGGTAAACTTAAGCACTTACACAACGATTTATGCCAAAAAATGTGCTTTTGTGTTGGCTGTTCATTTACAAGCTTTCTAAAAGATAATAAAAAGTGTTGTCTTGGGTGCCTGAAAAGGTTTTGAAAACAGGTGTCAGAGGGCAAACTTTTATATAATGGCACCGACTCCATTGTTGTGAAAACAGGAAATATGCAGTTCCTCCGAAAGCTGAGACCTTTTGCACATGTGCATTACGCTTCCAGTCAATAGCCATGCACGAGTAGTTGACAATGTTGATTGGTATGACTCCCAGTCGATATTTTCTTGAAACTTATTCACTTTGAGTACACGCGTGGAGTAGCAACACAAACTCATCGTCTGTCTATATTCACGCGTTAGCCTTTTTTGTATGTTTACACCTCACCGGTCTGTAGAAGGAAGAGTATGTGGGCATGCATGTGTATTTTCATTACAAGGCAACACCACCAACTACTTGCCTGGTATGTATACGACAGTATTTTTAGACATTTTTGTGGATCCAAGTCAAGCAGCAACCTCCGGTCTTGAAAAATGAAGCCAATGCGCAAGTGCAAAACCCTGCAGTTCATCGAGTGTCCGCTTGACGCTGGCTCCAGGAACATCGGAAGTCACATTCACACCACAGCATAAATTAACATGTTTACAGGCTGGTACAAAAAAAGAAATAGGTCTGATTTGTCATCACTGGCACACACTGTACGGGGGTGAATTTTTTTTAAATGGCTCCGTTTTGATTTTATGAACGATATATGTTTTCTATAGTAAGGCGCGTAGCTGACATGATTGACAGGTGGGCGCGATGTAACGGTTCGTCAAGACGCTTAAAACCCGCCTCAGCTCCGGCTCTCAGCCTGTCGTTAGTTTGAGACAGCATTTCCAGCATGGCGACTGCTGCCGTTGAGCCTCCGGAGCCACCTGCTGTAACAGATGGGTGACGTCACTCAGGCTTCGTCCATTAATACAAATAATTAATACAAAAACACAACACAAACCCGAGTGTGAAACTATTTGAAAACATTTTATTTTTCTTTAAAGGTCCCATATTATGCTTTTTCTGGTTTTATATGCTCTCTAGTGTGTTTTCCAGGTGTCTTGTGCATGTTTAGGCACATCTATGTGCAAAAATTCAAAGTCAGCGGAAACGCGGCTTCTCCTACCTCCTCCTGTTAGCAGTAGCTGCATGTAACGCTCGGTTCTAGCCCCCCAAGTTGAAAATTGGCAGTGTGATGTCACACTGCGATGATGTCACTGATCCAAGCCCATTGGCTCGTTGTGGCAAGCACAAGCTCATGCTGCACATTAGCTACATTCCCAATATGGTAAAAGGGGCGTAACATTTCCGGGAATTGTCCGAACGACTGACCAATTACAACAGAGCAGATCGGCCAACCAATCAGGTCAGACTTGGCACACGTGGGGACCCTGCTCGTGGGGGATTCAGAGCGTTGCAAACACAGGCAGATGAGACGGGCTGCATCCATCGGCAGTACATGAAAACAGACCCTTTTTTCGAACATTAGCGATTGTGAACGTACTTTAGTAGGCACATACATTAGATATATGAACCCCAAAAAGGGCATAATATGGGATCTTTAAACCTACCCATGATATCTCCCAATAGCTTCGTATAGTTTTTTTTTGTGTTAAACCTAATAATACAAGCTGTTTGAAACTGCAGGTAGGTCTATTAGATGTTAGAATAGAGATGGTACCATGTGCATCTGTAAGTCGTGCAACAGACTCAACCTTTGGCTTCCATATTAGGCCCAAAAGGAAACCCTGTGCATCTGAATGAGGGGCCGAAGGGCTGAATAAAGTATATGTAACAGACAAACATGAATGGTAACACTTTGGGCTTGTTTGACTCAGAATGTGTGAAGAAAACGATCCGCGGTAAACGCTCCCACTGAGGCTCTTTAATGTTTGACCGCATGAATTGTGATGTGTTCGTCGAGGCAACAGTTCAGAGCAAAATGTGATGTTATCGACGACAACACGTCGAGAACAAGGCCTCAGATGACAAAAACGATGGTTAAACAAGCGAGAAAAATGTGAAAAAATGCACAGGTGGTTTCTGAGAGGTGAGGACAAAATGAACCGAGTCATCAATTTGAAGAAGAAATGCAGAAAATCACAAGTGAATATACTCAGTTTTTTCTTTTTTGTTACCAGAAGCTATACAAAAAATATTAGTGTTTAAAATATATTCAAGTTTTTTATGCCTTCTCAACCACAAAGTCTTTAATTAAAGGAACCTTTGGGAAATCGTCTTATCAACCTCCTCGTGGTACACCAAAGTAATGCACTTAAAAAATTCTAAATAGTGTAGACAAACCTAGTAATTCATTTATAGGTCTTTTTTTAATCAGCTAAATCACGCTATGTTTCGTTTTGGTTATTTTCGTTTAATTTCGGCGCCTTGTTCTGCACGTGCCCTGTAACCGCTGAGTCCTCTGCCTCCTTCCGCCTCAGCTGCCACAACTGAATATGACAGGTGATTGGCTTTAACAAGGAATAAATAAAGACCACCCTCAAATCAATTTGTAATCCTATTTGTGTTTATTTTCATCATAACCCAAATGATCTGAATAAATGTGCCTATTCATTTATGATCATGATATTAATTATGGATACTTAAGAGGACTCAGCTGCTCTCAAAATGTCACATTGAACTCTTATTTAGTTTGTTAAGTGTTCATGATTGCCTTCACACCCCAGTCAGGGTTTTTCTCAAGAGAATATTTCATCCAATTTCTTGTCTGTATTGATTTCTTCACATTCATCTTCATTTGAGCACAAGACTGTTTTGATAAGCTGTTGCGTGCAGTGTTTTTGTGTTTTCTCTCTCTCTCTCTCTCTCTCTCTCTCTCTCTCTCTCTCTCTCTCTCTCTCTCTCTCTCTCTCTCTCTCTCTCTCTCTCTCCTGTGTGCTACCCAGGTGTTTGCTTCTCAGCCTCAGAGTGCCCAGCCACACCTGAGGCACTTTATCATTCGAGGGCTGAGCTATAAAGAGCAGGAGGGGAGGCAGCCAGTTGCCAGTGGGCCACTCAGCTGTGTGTGTGTCTTGACGGCGAGCAAACTTGTACGCCTTCTGTGGAAGGAGTGTGTCACTGTTCTCGCTGTATTTTGCCTGTAAGTTTGGACTTTTATTTAAGATTAGATTGGCCTCTATGTTGTTTGTTTTGTGGAAGAAGCTTGTTTTGAGTTGTACCTTTTTCTTTAGTTTATTAATGATTCATTTTCTACAATTCTACAATTCACTTAGCAGACGTTTTTTGATCCAAAGCAACGTACATCAGAGAGATAGTACAACACAAGCAAGTGCAAACGAACAGTTTTAAGTCTGATCGAACACACAGGTGCTGACAGGAAGTGCACAACATCGACAGCTGTTCTTGAGCGCTCTAATCAGTATAGAAACCATCTTAAAATCGTCATTATCAAACAAAACCATCGTCATTACCATCATTAAGGTCGTAGGTATTTACTTTTTCTTAATGCTCGACTGGAGTTTGGAAGTTTAACCTTTGTTTATATTTGGTTCCTCCTTCTTAAATCTGTGTTTTATTTTATCGTTACTCTCCTGATCCCCTTACCATCTCAGGGAACGTAACATAAGCTTTGACCTTAAACAGTTTTAGGACTGATGTGGAAAAAAACCATGATTATTTATTAAACATAAAGTTATAAAGATGCAGCTTTACAGAAACGAGCCAAGAAAAAACCAAGTCAAATTCTTGTATGTGTAAAAGCACCTGGTAAAGAAAACACGATTCTGATTCTGAAAAGAATAAACTTTCTGTGTGGCATTTACGGTTTCTTAAAGGGTTTTTAGTTACACCAAGTGTATCCTGATGACAGTTTTAATTTGGTGTTTGAAATGAATTGTACAAAGTTAAAACAAAGGCTCATTGTGTGAATAACAATCATACTTCATCTATCATTAGTATTACCTAACAGTGATTATTTAGTGGGTTTTATCTTCTGTTGTCTTTCCTGAAGCCCAGCCAATTAATTTCCTGCTCTGTGCTGTCAGGGCCATAGGAGATGCTGCGGTTCATCATAATAATTACCTGTTATAGAAGTTTCCCAATATGAAACCTTTTACACTAATGAGCCACACTCTTTGGACATTTCGGTGCTTTTGATCAATATAATAGACATGGTCTTAGTTTCCCCCCTGAAATAGTCTGAGCCCTCCCTTAGCGCCCCTACCCATACTTTTTATGTAAAATGTATTTTCCCAGGAGAAACCTCATTGAGATTAAAAATCTCATTTACAAGAGTGTCCTGGCCAAGACGGTCAGCAGCACAACAAAAAGTTACAGACATAGAACCCAGAGTATTTACAAACACAGATCAACATGTCCTGAGTCACAGAGCACAAAGTCATCAGTCAAAGCACTTAACTCAGGACTTGAGACTAAAGACTTACCTGTGACTTGCAAAACAATGACTTAGTCCCACCTCTACCCTCAGTCACATCATGTATTGCTCTTGTTTGAAAATGGAAACCTTACTAATCCATCTGTACATGTTCAACCTCGAATCATATCCAAGTCATAAATAAAAATGTTTCTATTTTAAGGTGGGCCCCTGGTAAAGTGTTTACCATGGAAACTGCAGTGGAAGGCCTGTTGTCAGGACATAACAGGCAATGTAGCTTAAATTGTGATGTTTAACAACTGAGTATAATTTTAAAGTTGGATACGATTCTACTAAAAATCCAACAGTTTGGATTTGTGGTGGACATAAATTCTCTTTCCTGTCCTTCAGTGATAAAACCCATTTGTCGAGTTCCACTCTAAGCTCTGTGTAAATGATACAGCATTGATTTTTGAGCTTTATCAGCTTCAAGGCTCATGGCAGTGCAATCTCAGGCACTTTACCACGCTGCAGGCTCTGACACAAATCTGTATGTATCCCACTGATCTCTGGCTTAACCCGTGCCTGCAGGACATTAAGGCATACATTTTCTAATTTTCTGATTAGCTGGGTTCCACATCGATAACAACAACTTACAATTAGCTCACAGGCAACTTTTATTAGTGTTTTGTAGTCTAAACTCATGCAGACTGTGTGTATCTGCATGTCTGTCACACGGATGGCTCTGTAGTATTGATCTATGACTGGATTATTATTATACATACTTATAACCCTCTGAGTGTTTGAGCAAAACAACATCCTGGTTCAGACAGTAATGATTCATTCCTATGGGGCAATAACTTCAGCCATTAGTAATTGATCTATTTAACATTTTATTATATATATCAACAGTTTTTTAAACAGCCACGATGTGTTTTTGTCTAAAGCTCTTCATTTTAACCAGGAGGTGGAGCTATAGAGCAATGCCCCATGTGCTCGGACACAGTTTAGACTTCAAACCTAAGGCTGTTTAGGAAACTGCCTACTATACTAGTAGTATGTACTGATTTGGCAAAGTTGCAGTATGCAAACAAATGTGAGATCAGCAGTATGCCAAAATACCAAGATGTTGCGTACTGTTTCCCTCAATTCAAAGCAACAGGTCAGAGAAATGACAGACAACAACGGCCATCGTAACAGGGGAAATCATCACAATCAGACCAAACCATACAAAGATACCACTAATTATCTTTTTTTGATTTTCAAAATCATGAAAATCAAAATGAATCACTTGTCAGCTTTTTTCAGATCACCTCCGATCTTTATTGTCCCTGAAAGGCAAAATTGATTTACAGCAGTGGACACACAAAAAAAGATTAAAAAAAGACATAGGACAGTGCAACACAACCTGATGAAGTACAACCAAGAAAAGAAACATGTAAATGTTCATTAAAAATTACACTCATATGGTAGCTATAGAAATAAAGTGCTATAGAGCTGCTGGTAAAGGGCACTCATGGTTTAAAGAAGATTAAGAGCATTGATTGCACCAGGAACATGAACACATTTGTATCTGTTGGTCTTTGCCCTGGGCAGCTTGAACCTCCGACCAGAGGGGAGAATAACGAATTCCTCCTAGAGACTGTAAGTGGATGCTACACTGCATACCGTTCCAGCCTTTGCCTTAATTAGATAGGGCAGTGGATAGAGAAGAAAATTATGACGTGAGAGTTGGGAATGACAAGCAGTAAAAGAGCCAGAGGTCAGACTTGAACCCAGGCTTCCGCCTCGGCTCCATACATGAGGCACAGCCTAACCACTCGGCCATCAGCGCCCCCTGGCTCTAAATTTCTGATATTCATGGATTTGAATTTGAAATCTGTTTTTTGGATCCTAACGGCAACATAAATCTTGCAGGATTAAACATCAGTGATAATTTTGGCAAACCAATAAGATTGTCAGTGACCCATCCCATGTTCTCCATACAGGGTACGAACTGCAGCCCCAGGTAAGACGTTCAGAGTTCCCCGTTGTATAATGAACAGGTTAAAAAAATACATCCACCCCTGTGTCTGTAAAACTTTGAAATAGTGGCAAATAAGGCAGGATCCGCACTGGACTGTAATTTGTCTTAGTATTTTAAGAACCTGATGTGATTTATATTCTTACATTTTTTTCTGGACATTATTTAATAATGTTCATTGTTTTATGTTTAATGTGAATGATGTTGTTTGTTGTCTTTTTATGGCTGCAGCATGTGTGAAGAGCCCAGGACAAATTTCTCACGTTGTTTGAATTTTAAAGTGAATCTTGAATCTCTTAAATGTTGAATAAGAAAGATCGGTAACACTTTACTTTACAGGTCCGCAAATTTCGTCGTAATAAGGTGATTATTAGATGATAATTAGACAAACTTTTTTATTATTTATTTGAAATTACCCCCGAATTTCATAACAATTATGTGAAAATTAGCACGTAACTTCTTTGAAATAATTAATTTCATGAAGAAAATCATAGACTATCTTCAATATGACTTTGTGAACAGCAGCTGATGTGATTTAGGATTCATTAATAAATGTCTGAGTTAGAATGACAGCTGAGTTCATTTAGTTTTATAGGAGTTCCAGTGTTAATCTTTTTTTGGTTAATCATATAAAGCTGATCTCAGTCATTTATTACCAAAAGCTGTAATCATTATTGCTTACAATTAAATTCGGGCATAATTTCAAATAAGTTAAGTGCTAATTTTCACCCAATTGTCATGAAATTCGGGGGTAATTATTGTCTAATTATTACCTATTTACGACGAAATGTGCGGACCTGTAAAGTAAAGTGTTACCGAAAGATCAGTGTTTATTTCTATTAATAAAGGAGAGGCAAACAATCCCTGCCACAGTGGACCGTTCACTGCTGAGAGCTTAACTGTGCCAACAATGAAGGTAAAGGATTTCTTTCTTCTTCTTTCTTTTTGATGTTCTTGAAAAGTTATTTATTTTTTCACTCTTTAAAAATAATTGGAATCAAGATTCAATAAGAACCGGATCCGATAAGTGGACATAGAATTCATAAAATCGAAACAGATACACAACCCAAGTCACAGAAGTTTAGAAAATACATTTAAAATCGTCATAAAGATGAACAATTGGTAAACAAGTGTCAGCTATTGGCATCCCTGATTCTGTTTTATATTTGTGTTTGTGGAGCAATAGTGCAAGTCATTTAAACTCCCATCTGTTGAATCGTTTATTACAGTTTCACCAAATCAAACAAAAACCCTAATCCAAGTCCTAAGTGGGTTTAAAGGATCAAATTACACACTGACTCTACCAAAACTTGTCAGGAGACATGAGCCTGCTGAGGGACCGTGCACGTCTGTCCCTCTCCCTGATAGATGTGACAGCTATGTAATCATTTCACATCTTTTTCAGCCAAGTGGTGAAATTCTAACACTGGAAGAGAGCTGTAATCCAACGAGGCTCGTCAGAATTCATGCCGCATAGATTATTTTTATAGCTCAGTATCAGGATGTAGAAGATGTGCAATAGGTGTATCCAAATTCATCAACAGACTTTGTAGTGCATTCAAGTTCGCCATCAAAGGGTTAGCATCTGTAACAAAAAGAGTGGAGGCGGAGAGGGATGTCTTGTGGCTTTGTTGCATCATTTAATACTGAGGCCGTGGTGGGTGGATGTTTGTGTTCTAAGACGGAGAGGACGAGGTAGGATCTAAAAGGACAGGATACATTTTAATAATATGAGGAAGGGATAGGTCAACAGTGCATCAGCTTACGGTTGTCTCAATAGCAGAGTTTTAATCAAGGTATTAGTAAAAATCTAACTTATTTTATAACAAAACATTGCAGGAAAACTCTTGCACACTGTCTAAGAAGAACAAATACATTGGCAATTTTTAAGTACTGAAACGTTGCCAACCTGTTTGTGTAATTTATGCCGAGGTCAGACCACATGTTGAGAGCCCGATTAGTGTGTCATAGTGGACGACAAGCAAGGCCACAGCTGGGACGTCTTCAGACCTCCCAACAGAGTATAAGAAAGACTAGCATGTTTGATTGTTTTTCTACGACATGTGTTGTCAGGTCGGTAATGTTGACCAATAAGAGCACAGAGCGCTCTGCACACAGAACTTTTGCCTGAGCTCCTTAGGAAATAATCTGTGATGTGTCACATGGTCTAGTCTAAACAAAGATGACTGTGCATTTCTGTTAGAGCCTCAAGACTTTTGAATGACCCGTCTGAGGAGCGTATAGTATATCACACTTCAATAAAGCTGCTTTAAATTTCAGACCTTAAGCTTTCATCTTCATTTATTTATAAAGGCTATTTGCTTTATTCAGCGTGCACTGTACTTCACTTAGTCTTTATGTCTCTTTTTATCCTGTGCATATGAAGACATTTTTACTTTAAAGTTTAAAACAGCTATTTAAATAAAGCTATCGTCATTATTATTATTTGCAGAGGCAGAAGGCAGCTGCAGTGAACATTCCTGCATCACTGCCAGCTCTTGCATAATTAAACCGTTGTTATATCGCTATTTTCCATCATTGATTCTGTCACTCAAGCAGCACCGTCCCAGTGTGAGAATTGTGAATTCGCCACTGGGAGCTCATGTTTACACGTACCTTCACACTTCTTGCCTGCTCGTCTCATTAAATGGGGCCGTGAACGTTTTGAATCCCAGCAGACACCCGTCCTGCGGTGTGGAGAGGAGTTTGGGAGGAGTTCAGATCAGGTCAAATTGAGGGAAAGTACAATAAAAGTAAATGGATTATATTGTTTAATTATACTTTTTAAACATCAGTCAATGTGTGAAATAGAAAGATATAAAAGATATACCTTTAACATGAGGTTATTGATAGGACAGGAGGAGTCATACTTTATTTATCCTTGTGGGATTTCGGCTGCTTGTAGAATACAGATGCAGGTTCTTATCTTACAATACATCTGTGTTGTGCAATCCAATCTTTTTGAAATTCTGTGGAAACAGACAATACTCTGCCTTTATTCCGATAGGATAGTGGATAGAGTAGGAAACCAGGAGAGAGAGAGAGTGGGGAATGACGTGAGGGAGAGGAGCCAGGGGTCGGACTTGTACCCGGACTGTACACTTGGAGGACCACAGCTTCTGTACATGGGACGTTACCTAACCCATAGACCATCAGCGCCCTGAAAATAGTTTTTATTAAATCAAATCATCTTTTATATAATCATGGTCTATTATTTTTTCTTTTGATTCATTTTGGGTATTTTATGCCTTTATTGGAGAGATAGGACAGTGGATAGAGCTGGAAATGAGAGAGAGAGAGTGTGGAACGACATGCGGGAAACGAGCCACAGGTCGGATTCGAACTCGGACCACCCTCTTGGAGGACTACATCCGCCGTACATTTGGCGCGCACACTAACCACTGCGCCACCAGGGCCTCGATGGTTTGTTCTATTTTTTACTTGAAAGAACCAAATACATTCCTGTTGTACCTTTTTTGTTATTGTCTCCATCGATAACAAGTCATTAGACTTGTTCGCCAAATATTTTGGGAGTAAAACTGCCCCTTCAACTTTAATTGTTTTAAAAAATTATAACCATGTTCTTAAAAATCCACCGTGGCTGGACTGAGTTTGACGTACAATAGTAACCTAAACGTACAACAGTAACCTAAAAATAACAGATGATTGAACAAACGTTTAATGAACACAGCATGGTAGTGTTTTCTTGGCAACACTCAGGAGTAGAATTAAGCATGTTACTAGATACATGATGTGACACATATTCTATGAGTCAGTGGTTGATATACGTAGAAAATACTTTTCCACTTAAGCCTGTCTCTCACTGCAGGAGTTTTAAATCCTGAAGTATACCCGATGTTGAAATTGGATAGCATCAAACACAAAATGAGAATCCTAACAGATTTTCTTCTCCGTAATCTCAAGCATGCACACACTACAAGATATGAAAATCATGTCACATCACATACTGCAGGATTTTATTATCTTAGAGGAACGCACCAGCTCACCTGACATTACGTAAACAATGGAGCCGGCTGTTGAATTTGCGATTTTAATTCTCTGTGCAGAGAGGACAAAAACGTATTTGAATTTTTTACGATTTTGGGTGAAGAAATGGCTGGAGGGACGTGGACATCATGGATTGTCTATTTTTCAGCAAGAAATGGAGGTCAGATTTTAACTGTCATATGCATTTCAGGTGTCCAGCTCACCTGTGTGGGTTTCGATCTTGCCACCAGTCGCCACTACTGTCCACTTATTACTGTTCTCCCTTGTCTATATCGGTGATTGTAGTCACACACGACTTCCGCCAGATCTTTGCATGAAGTAATCGTCAAGATTTAAAATCCTAAATGTAGGGATGTAAAGATTAATCGTAAAATCGTGAGAAATCGTTTCGAAGGTGTCAAGGTTTACATCGGTACTCTGAAAAATCAGAGGCGGTTGGCAGCTGCAAAGCAAGATTTAGAAATTGAGGACGCACCACCGTCTTTTAAATCGGAGGTGTGGAAGCATTTTGGCTTCCCCAAGACAGAAAATGAAAGAGGTGAGAAGATAACAGACAAGTCAAGAACTGTGTGCAAATATTGCAAGAAGACAGGGAACTACACAAACAGCACAACCAACATGATGCAGCATTTAATCCACAACACAATGAGAAGCTCCAATCACCTCCCCTTGTTGAGAGAAAAAAAAACATTAAAAGGCCAAACCACACTGACAAGCGGGTTAGCAGCCCCTAAAGGAATCTTTTTCAGTCTCATTTTGTAAAATAAATCGTGAGAGAATCGTATCGTCAACCCAATATCGTGTATCGTATCATGAGTTGAGTGAATTGTTACATCCCTACCTAAATGTTAAACATGTTTGATATAAATCGAGGAGTCCCAGACAATCTTCGATCAGATTGGGGAGGTTATCTTCATACCACCATTTACATTACAAGATAATCTGGGAAGATAATCGGTTTCTAGCAGCCTCGAGTCGGGAACACCCCCGTGATTGTCTGAAAGGGGGAATCGTGCCTCAAATTGGCCCGTTTATCTAGTAGTGTGAGCCGGGCTTTAGGGTTGGACGTGTTTTCACATCTTTGCTTGTTTACATAAAGTGAGCCAGTGTTTCCAAAAAAGCGCGGACATTTTTCTTTGGTTGTTTGAGTTTGTGTTGTTCCTGTAGTCTTACTCTAATTCATCTAGTTTGGGTTCATTCTTCTTCATAATGTTTTGAGTTATATTCATAATCTGTTGGTTGATTTAATTAATTAAGATCAGCTTTAAAGTTTCTGAAAACAATTCTCTGGAAGCTGATCATGCTGCCGTTTCCTGAAGTGGAAAATTGGCAAATTGCTTCCAATTTTAAAGAAGATTGTCTTTTAATCACTTCCATTTCATAATTCTCAATATATCAGAAGTCAAAGCTGGAACTCTTCAAGAAATAAGCAAGTCATTGTTATTTTTAGTTGGTAGATGGCAGACAACATGCATCAGTAGCCATTTCTTTTTTTGCTTTAAGGTAAGTTTATTTTATATTTTATTTAAAATAACCAATTAACCACTGTGGGACTGGATGACAACAACCACTGAAAGTATGATTGAAAAACTTATACTCATTTTTCATACCCATGCAGCATAAACAGTTAGACAAGATCTTCCGGTGATTGTGCTATTTTGCACTAAAAGCCATGTTTCTTTATGTTTTCCAAAAGTCTGTCACCTTGACAATGAAAGAATTTATACCTGAATCCTCCACGAGGGAACATTTGACAGTTATTGTATTTCTCATCGTGCCCATTGAATTTGGCCTCGAGGAACTCAAACAATGAAAAGGCTCACAAGGGAAATTCACAAATGTATTTTTCTTCATGCAATCACGTAGTGGATAAATATTCAATAAAGGTGTCCTTTGTTTCTTCAAAAAAAGTCAATGTTAAAATTGTACAAATTTTATTTTTGAAATACAAAATGTATTTTACAAAATTATTGCAACCCCCATAGCACTGACAGCACCTCTGAGTGAAACATGGACATAACGAATGTGGTGGCATGTTGGTTTGTTTTCATCACATGGATTAGTGGTTAGCTTGCAACACCTTCACCTTGACTTGCAAACAACATTGCAGAGTGAACCTTTGATATGATAACAACATCACTTTGGTATTCAGATCCCTTGCAGAAATAAATTGTACATCTTTGACATGTTGACACTTTTACTGCAAGGTTTGTTGACAGCATTTGAATGTATCGCTACAGGTTAACGCCGGCGGAGGACCAGACAAAGACAGTTTTTACAGTTGTATAAGACTCTAGTATCTTAAGCCCTGCTGCATATGTTCACATAAAGTATTCTTTGTGCAATCTTGTTCAATAGTGCATCTGTACAAAAGAAAGAGCGAAGGTCGAAATGTAAACAGTTCCATAGTCAACACAGAATAAAAACCAGCTACACAAAAATTATTATTCTGTCTATATGCAGACTTGAAAATCAAATAAACATCAAATAAACATTATAAGTCAAATGGTTAGCAACCAGGATCCTGAGTATCCAATCAAGTAACCTCTGTGGAGTAAGACTTGTGCAAGAGCTGCTGTCACTACTTGTTCTTGTGTATGAGGTTTCCAACTCGTTGAATGAATTTCTCCAGCTTATTTTCATTGTGCCCTCGTGCAGCCCGTCCGTGATCAGTAACAAACTCTACCTTTGGAAGGCCTTTAGCTTTCTCCTGAGTGTGTGTGCTTCCAAAGCTGTGTGCCACGCGTAGAGGGTGTTTCTTTTCCATCGAGCAGAAAGGTTCAAATCTGCTGTACAAGCGAGTCCCGGCTTTGTGATCTTTGCTCAAGCTTTCTGTGTCAGGGTCTCTCCTTGTGCTTTTTTCAAGACCGGCGGTAGTAGTTGTTTTGGGGACAGGGTTCTGTGGTGGATTTCGTTGCTCCTCAGTTCCGAATCGTGGCATTGAAGGTTTTAGATGGTCATCCGTCGGCGGGTTTCTCCATTGTCCTGAAGAGGACCTGACAGAGTTGCTTGTGCTTTGGTCACGTTGTCCGATTGACCTCTCCTCCTCATCCTCAGCTGTTATGGTGTCTGTACTTGTACCTGACTTCCAACTCTGTGTTTCCAAGTTACTCATTGAACCCTCTTTTTTCTCTGGTATGTGTAATAATGATTTTATTGTCTTGGAGCTCTTCTTCAGAAAAAAGTGAGAGCCAATGCTGTGAGATTTGTCTTTTAAATCTTTTCTATTCAGTTCCAGAGCCGCTGCAGACACAGTCCTTGATGGTGGCTCCCAATTGGGAATACTGGGGCTCTTCACACTTGTGATACTCTTGACATCATAATGAGACACAGATCTTTGATCCTCGTTAAGATTGGACATGTATCCATCATTCTGTGCATTGATCCCTGTTGTGCTTCTGTTTGTTTGCATCCTTGTATAAGCGCCATACATGTTAGCTGAAGGTTCATGTTTGTAGTCAGTGTTTGATCTCGGATCTGCCACACTGTGCCTCTTGTTCCAGCTGTCTGTCATAATATCAGGGTTTGTGATCATGTGTCCACTTTTAGCTCTACCGAGACTAGTGTATACAGACTGGTACGTGTTGTTTCTCCCTTGACCATAGGTTGGGTTATTCCGATGGTCTTCCAAAACTTGTGGACTTTGCCTCTTTAACATAAACTCATCATGATTCATTCTGTTTTCAGTGGCTGATGTTGAATTCCACTGCATTGATGAGTAGTGCAAAGGAGTGTTTTGTGCTGTTGAGGAGTTGACATAAGTGGAGGAGTTGTTAATATGTCGGTTTGGCTCCATTTGCTGTGGTATTGTGGACTTGAAAGCAAGGGAAGTCCTCATTCTTCCCTGCATAAAGGAGTTAGCTTTGTCCATTGGTTCAAACTGGTCCAAAGAGTCTCCATACGGGACGTCTGGGTTTTTGAGGTAGGACTCAATCCTCAAAGTGCGCATGAACGATTTTGACGTATTCTCCAGTGATGGCATGTTCTGCTGAATGGACGCAACTTGTTTGTCGTTGCCATTGTAGGACTGACGTATGTTATGACCTCTGTATATCTGTTGCGCTTGCAAATAATTGTCCATGTGGTAGTTGTTGATTCCATTTCCTGCTTCTCTGGAGACATTCCAGTTGCTCGCTCTGGGTCTGATGTTCTGTGGAACATAACCATCTTGTCTCTCACCGGCGTAGCTGTGCCTTTTCAAGAAGTTCATGGCCTCTGTTGACTGATACGAGGGCATCTGGTTCGGACCACTGATCCCATTCTCGCCCAAAGGCCTAAGCTTGTTGGTGTCCTCTTCATGGAGTCTGTCTTCAAAGTCTCTCGTGCCCAGATTCCTCTCACAGGTCTTCCTATACACTGTGTCTAATGTATGCCTCAACTGGTCTCTGCGCTCAAATTTTTGGGCAGAATGAGAATTTGGCAAATTCTGCCGCCCAAGTGAACCATTGCGTTGGAACAATCCCTCTGGGGGGCAAAGTTCAGCCGGAACCTTAGAGCGGGCGTAGAGAGTTCGAAACTCCTCGTCGTAGGACTTTACCAGGTGTCCTGTGATGACCTGCACCATGCTCAGATTGATCTTCTCAAATGACCAGGAGAAGCTGCAAATAAAGACAAACAATTACAAGTTGACCACATAGAAAACATGTAACAGAACACTCTTTGAAAATTCTGCTGTTTGGGCCTGTGTCCACTCAATACTGTTGTACTGTTTGCACTGCACTACGCTGTCATCGTGATCTTCTATTTAAAAAAACCAAATGCAGTTCAGGGTTTTCAACGCTCGGCGGCCTAAGCACAAAAACACCCTCAACGCCAGCTGTTTTTTGTCACTGCGATCACAGTGCTCTTAGTTTGAAACTTTTGGAACACAGTCAAACTCTTCAATGTCACTTCTGACCAATCAAAATCAAGAGAGTCAGGACTGCTGATATCAACTTTGTTAAAAACTATGGCAGAGGAGAAAATTATTTGACGTCTTTTTTCCATTTTCCAAGAGTACAAGTTCCAGGTCTGAAGCTGCAGCTTATACAAGGACAGGCTTCCTCTACATTGTTTTTATGTTTTTCGAGGTAAATGTCTTTGAATATATGCAAATATTAAGCAAACAGAGCAATAGAGTGCCACAGGAATGAGTCCTAAAACCCGGAAGTGAGTTAGCATTTTAGCGCCATGGGCTCCTAACTCTAAAAGTCAATGGGGATTTTGAATGGGTTTGTGGTTAGACGCCTGAAATAAGGTCTGTGGTTAACACAAGCTTAAGAGATGTTGGCCGTTTTGTTAGACGAGATAAACTACGTTAGATAAGAACCCAACTTGTGAATTTTAAAGTTTTTACGCGTACTAAAAACGGCGGTTGCTAACAAGGGGCTAAATGAGACTACAGTGGTTGTCGGGGACATTTAACGTGATCACGCCGGGAACTCTCTCACTAGTCCGCCTTACAGCCTCTAGTCATGTTTGTCAGTGGTCTTGCAAATATTAGGTTAATAAACAACTTATTAAGATACGGTTTCGCTAGCTTGTCAAAACCGCTGATTAGATCGATGAAGTATAACGGTAGTGACGTTAAAATCAACCGACCGTGGTGTAGTTCGCTTGTAGCATAACGTTAGCTTTTTACTTCTCTCGGCTGGATTAACGCTTCAAACTTCATAAAAGTGGTGTTCATTTGTAAAGATTATCCTGCTGAACAAAACGCCTACGCATCAGAAACGTGTGTTAGCCACAGAGCTTATTTTCTGCAATCATCCAAAATCCAATGCAAAAATCCCATAGGCGAATTATCGTTGGAACCCATGGCGATGCTACTTCCGGGTTGGCCTACAAAAATACGTCATCACTTTTGTTCTCTATAAGCAATTTAAAACACAATTTATGGTCACTATCCAGGGAAGCTGAAGTGCCATGAGTCACTTTTGTGACCAAGCAACAGTGACAGTGATAAGCGCTCTGTAACGGAGGTCATGGGCAGTGCCAGCGCAAAAATAGAAAATAAAAAAGGCATTAGTGGACACAGGCCCTATGTTTTAAGAACTTCATCTGACATCTACTCCTCAGGGTGTTTGTTATTTATTTACTTGTTGTGTATTGTGATTGTTCTGTCGATATTGTTCGTCGTGTGTGTGGATTTACCAGGTAGCAAATTATTTTCACCGCTGTGGATAAATACAGTCTTCTAATCTAATTAAATCTAATCTACCTAGATTAACTAGGGCTGGGAATCTTTGGGTGTCTCACGATTCGATTCAGAATCTATTTTGATTCTGGATTCATGATTCAAAGTCTATTTTTGAATTAGTACATACTTCAGAATCTACTCCAGTCATCTTAGAGACCGGCTGAATTACTTGCTGCTCCATTTGGCGTTCTACTGAGTTAAAGAACTAGCATTAGCACTTAGTAGGGAGTGACTGATTAGCCAACAAAAAAAAAAAAATTATTTGTTATGAATCTATTTAAAATATTTTATATAAATCGTTTTTTTCCCCCACCTCTACTAGCAACGACAACAGGCATTACAAATATGTACAAATAGTCAATCTCATTGCTGATGGTCTTGTTTGCTTCTGTAGCTCATAACGGGGTATCAGTAATAATTCCAGTGTGTTTCATAACCAGCTAAAATCTCCTCACTGGAGCTTTAAACCTAAGAAAAGTTTAAATAAAGACATTTTCTAAAGAGTGAAAATAAAAGTAGAGCTTGGCTTTATAAATGCATTCAGTTTACACCTCAGTGATCTTAACCACGTCTCTTGTTGCACTGCAGTTTCATTTACCTGTATGAGCCATAAACGGCTGTTTTGCAGTCGACTAAAAGAAACCTCTGCTCCAGTGCCCCATGAAATTTAGCTCCTGATTGACAGAGGTAATCCTGACCCTTCACGGTGCGCACCCTCATGTTCTGTGGAAGGAGCAGTGACAGGAACATTTCAGAAAAGATATCACAGCAGGAGGTAATAAGTATGTCAATCATCACATAAGCAGCTGAGAAGATGTTCTGTGAAGATTACATCATTCTAAGGATTTGAAATGCGTAGTACTTGTTGAAGCACTGAGCTGCCGCAGTTGTTTGTGCTGGCATGTGATGTGTACTTAATGAATAGGGTGTGTTTAAACCTGTTACATCTCTTGCCCAGATAATTACAACCCACCCAAAACAGGAAGAACCAGGTTTGGATTTAGCTAAAGACTTTTGTCAGCAGTATTAAACAGACCTATATACAATAGGCTCTTTTCAATAAAAATGTGCGAATTGTCACCTCTAAAGATCCCTAATTACACGTCATATCATGTCCCTGTCAGTTAAATCTGTACAAAACCAAGTGTAACAAGTGTAATAATGACTCAATGGGGGTTTAAGAAAAGTTCTGGGGATTGGGGTTGGCTGGCTGAATGTTCCCGTTTCCATGACACCAGAATAACACCCCATGGCTGTGGCCTCATATTTACCAAACAGACATGACAGTTGTATCAAGATCTTCATCTTATTTTCTTTAAAGGAAACACATTTGTTTCATTTCTGCAGTTTCAGATTGAATACTTGGAAAATAAAGAAGGCTGCGTTCACAGCTGGATTGTTTGGAGAAGTTGTTCCAGATTTGTTTGGATATATGTGAACACAGCGATCGCACTCTGAAACAAGCGAGTCGACATCGACTAGAAGAGGAGGTCTCGGCTCGCTTTCAATCGAACCCTGGAGCGATTAATTTGCAGAGAATGCAATCAAGCCAGCAACGGGGGGTAATAACTAGTTGACTCGTCACACTCGATAACAACTACGGCTTTCGGCGTTAACGCATTACTCTCAGTGGTCCGAATCACGTGCTATTTTGTCCGTTTAGGTAAGCCAATGCAGTGTCTCCCTGTTGTCACAAAGCTGGAAAGAACGACACTGCTGTGCCTTTGAATAAAAGAAAATTACTTTAAAAAACTGTCAGACGGCTCAGTTGACAAGTCAAACGTAACATCTACCTTGTAACATCAAACATTTCACTTTATTTACTTTATTTAAATTTGACAGCCCTTATTACAACTAATAACCTGCATAAACTTTAGTTGGTGTCTTGGAGCTATCCCACAATGCAAAGTGCATCCATTGTGCATGGCATTTGTTTTACCTATGCAGTGGGAAAAGGAGGCTGTGAAGTAATGGCGCGAGGACAGCCGTGCGTTGGTGCGTGCTTTGACCCGCATTACAATATTGCAATGTGAACACAAAACGACTCAAGGGAAAAATGTAACGCTGAATCATTTTATCATGGTAATCTGGACGGAAAAAAACAAAGAGTTATAGATGTGAAAGCAACCAAAATGTTTGCATCGTATGATGCTAGATGTGTCATTAAAAAGCAGAAACTAGCATAAAAAAGCCAGATTGGAAATGAATTAGACAAATATATTATAGCTGTATATATTAGGAGACAAATGAAGGCAGGCTTGAGAGAACATTCATAAATTAGCACTTCAAATAAAATGGATTGATTGATGTTTTAAATCCATACTCACCCTGAGCTGTTGAATCTTTATGTCTTGATTTTCAGCCATAGTGAGGAAACTTTTCAGATGGAAATCATCCAAAAGGATGTAGACCGGGATTCCTCGTAAAGATGCATCCACAGCTTCTTTGAATATATCTACATCAGTGAAGGTGTCCATCACAATGGCAATTACCTGTGGAGATGAATAAATCATGATCAGTCCAGTGGAGGGTTTTAAAAATACCAGAATTTACTGTAAAAGTGATCTAAATCAAAAGATACCTATTTCAATACCAAGCCAACAAAAATAGAACTCGAAGGCACCTTAGGCTTATTTCTTGTTCATTTTTTAGACCAAATATTGCGGGCAGACTCCTGAACACAGTTTAAATTGCACAAATATATTGGCAATGTTTCAGTGTAAAGGTTGTTGCTTGACATTTGTGATGTATTGAGTCTTCTTTAGCACCCCTGTCTTATGAAAAAGTTGTAGTTTGTTACGTCTTCAGTACTAAAAATCATCAAAATAAGGGAGATTATATCATTTTAAAACAGACGGTATTGACATCTATCTATCTATCTATCTATCTATCTATCTATCTATCTATCTATCTATCTATCTATCTATCTATCTATCTATCTATCTATCTATCTATCTATCTATCTATCTATCTATCTATCTATCTATCTATCTATCTATCTATCTATCTATTGAAAAGTATTGAAATGTATAAAAGCTTTTTTTTTTGCTGAACACATCAGTGATTTAGTGCTTATAACCCGTTGTGTTATCATTTGTGATATGGGGCGCCGGTGGACTGGTTTAATTAAACCTGTGGCTCCTTTCCCGAAGGTCGTTCCCCACTCTCTCTCTCGCCTTATTTCTGACTCTATCCACTGTCCTGTCTCTCTAGTAAAGGCTTAAAAAGACCCAAAATAAACCTTTAAAAAACCCATTTGTGATTCCTGTAAATTACCTCTGGAAGAACACACTCAGTCAATAATATCATCGAACATGAAGTAATATAAAACTAGTTGTTATTGTTGGCAGGAGACGGACTGTTCAGTGAGAGCAGCCAATATGAGTTTTACAGAGATCAATACAAGGTGAGAGGGGATTTATAGGAGCTCATTTTTGTGCCTGTAACTTAAGTAACATGATTAATTCCAAATCCTTGTGACACTCCCTCATATATTTCAGCACCATATCACAGAATTACAGATTAATCCTGACATTGTGGTGCATTCTGAAAAAACTGGATGTCATAAAGAAGCAACACTCATTCTGCGCTCACACTGCGAGCTGTTATGAACTCACATCCTGCTACATTTCATTTTGTTGACGGAAATATCTTTCCCTCTTAATGTCGTGTGAGCTTTCTGTTCAGAGATGTCTGTTCCTCAGATCAAACATGAGAAATGTAAAGTCTAATAGTCTCTTTTACTCGGTGTATGTAGGCATATGATTAGCCTAAGAAATAATTTTTAACGCCACCTGACAGACATGAGCCACTGCAGCCCTGACAAATGTTTCTACATTCCATTTGAGCTGCTTCACACTGCAGTGGTTGTAATTATAGTGAAGCAGGGAAAATGTTTAATTAGCTCTTTGTCAGCTCTTAAAAGAGACGGAGCCCTGTATTTTTGTTTTCTGCAGACCTCTCCAATATGTCCTTCACTGTGTAATTGCACTTAATTAAGAGCCGTTGCAGCAGTTGAAAGGTTGTAAAAAATGCGACGGAATACAAATTGAATACAACCCACAATCATTTTGAGCTTTAACACTTCTGTATGATTCACACTGGCACACACTGAGAATTAACTGAGTCATTGTGGGAAAGATATGACTCCCTACTGTAGTGCCAAAGCTGCGTACTGTTCTCACACTTTCTGCTAATGTTGCTGAGTTGCAAAACCAGATTTGACAGTAACAACCCCATTAGACACTCCTTACGATCCAAAGTAAGAAGACAGAAGTCTGTGCAGCTGCCTTGATGGGAGAAGATGTTTAGATTGTGACATCGGTCTTAAATGTTTATTACATGAGGCAGGAAACACCTGAGCCAATTTGCTGCTCCGAGACCGATTTGACAGCTTGAACATCTGAGCACATGGCAGCAGCCTCACAGGTAGTTTTGTTTACCTGTCTTGCTTCCTGAATTTTCTTTCGGATCACCTCTTTGATGGTGGGGTTGTTTGGTCTCGCTGGATGAAACAGCAGATCTATATTAGTCTGTATAAGCTCATGCATGACCTCCGGCCAACCTAAGTCCAAATCTGGCGTTTCCACATCCGAGTGGACGGGCCAGTATGTCCCTGAGGATGATTGGGTGTCTGGTGAACCATTTATTTCGTCTTCATGGTTTTGCGGGGGAAGTTGTTCTGCGTTTTCAGTAATGAAGAGAATCTCGTCGTCTGAGAGGAAGCCACCGATACGTTCCCCCTTGAGGAATTCCTGGTAATTATCTCTGCCGTCGCTCACCAGGCGATCGATCGCCAGCCGATAGGTCTCCTTGTAGTGGGGTTGGATGTATTCCTCTGATTTAAATTCCCCTCTCAAGGAAGATAGCAGGGAAAACTCTGGAGACCCCATCTCTCCCGGTCGTCTCAGTAGGACCTGTCACGGATAATAAAAATCAATGAAATGACATTAGAGGATCATGGAGTAAACATGAGAGGGCGGAGAATGCTGTAAAACTGGCTTCTGTTGATCCTAATGACAGAGAGTCAAATGTCATGCAACCCAAACAACAACCCTTTAACACAACCACAATGTAGGACATGGTTAGCTTAAATGTGTCAACACATCTTACAATATGGAAACTATACACTACAAAAACTTAAAACTTAGCGAGTGGAGTTTATTTTCAAGTCAAAAACTTCTTGTTACACGGATTATAAGCCACATTCACTTTACGAATCCAAATGAACATCTTATTTACAGATATTAGAAGGGGGAAATAAGGCCTCAATTACTTGAACGAAAATCTGCCAGTGGGGCAAAATGTGTTGCTGTTCTGCGTTTTCAGATTTTTGTAAAATTTGTCTTGTTAAAGGGGACATATTGTGAAAAATCCACTTTGACAGTGTTTTTGAACATATATTTGGGTAACCTGAGTGTCTACCAACCCACAAAATGTGAAATAAACCCATCCAGTCCTTTGTTTGTGGTCTGCATAAGTCTTACAACACAGAGAAAAGTGCTCCGTTTCAAATTTGCTCTCCTTGTAATCAGTGGGATTCTGGTAAAAAAAAATACCCTCCCCTCCCCTGGTATCTCCACCCATGGACTCCATCCCCAGCCTAGAGCAAAACTTTTGTGCAGGTCCGCCATTTTTATTCTGGCTACAGAGGAGTGATGTCTACCAGGAAAACTCAGGGGGGGCTCATTGCATTTAAAGAGACACACACACCAAAACGGAGAGTTCTGAGAGAGCTGCTTTATACAGGGTCACAAACCTCCTCTGGTGCTTGATTCAGGTTATATTTTGACCAAAGCACAGCACAGATGTTTCATTTAGACCACAGGGGACTGTTTGAAAAGGGGGATTATATGTCCTCTTTAAGTTTCTTGTAATGAGATGTACAGTGATGTCTTATTTCAAGGAACTCCACAAGTAAAATTTCCTGAGAAAAAGTGTTGTTTCCTTTTGCCTGTAATCGCTTGAAATAAGATGTTTAAACTTGTCAGCTCGATGTGGCTTATATAAAGTGCAATCAGATATTTTTTTTTACTAGAAATCGTGTTTGCATTGTAAGAGGCTGTTTGGATTTTTGACGATTCCTTAGAATCAGATCAGGAACTATGAGCTTATTAAGCTAGCTAAGCAGTTCCTTAGTAAGAAGATGACAGGTTTTAGAGTGCATTTGGGTTTCTTTAGAATAGACTGATAAATACTTTGTAATTATACCTGCGTACCAGTTTTACTCAAGTTTCGGTTTAGGTGAGTCTGAATCAGATGATTAATAACCGACATCTAAGAAAGGAAAAACACTTTTGTTGTTTTTAGCAGGTAGCCTGTTTCTTCATGTGACTGTGTGTACTTTTTAAAAAGGTTCCAGTGTTTGTTTACATTGGGATTGTGTGCACCACAGTAGGTAAACACAATCACACCTATGTACACACATGTAGGCAGCACATCAAGAGGCCCAATGTGTTCAGATCGAAAACACAGCAATGCTCTACAATTTGACTTACTTTACTGTAACATTACATATCTGTATAGGGGTAAAATGAGAATCACTTCCAACAAGCCTCATCATGTCACCTGACTCATTAGTTATTGTCAGTGAACCTGTTCACTCTGAGGATTGAAAGCATGACGAGCAGTGCATGGCCTTGGGGCAAATATCACCTGTAATGCACCTCCCAGTTAAAGTGGGGTAAAAGGAAATCACTCATGTTTGTGGAGAAGTAAACAGCCAAATGTTTCGGCTCAGTATTCTCAGTTTAAGCATTATTCTCAGGCAGACTCTAAACTCTAAAACTAAATTACAGACTTTATTAATCCCTGTGGGAAATTCTGGTTTTACGCTCTGTTATTGAGAGATTTGCTTCTCACACACATAGGCCTGAAATACACACATGCACTAACAGGACCTGTTGACATGCATTAGTGGAGAGATGTCAGAGTGGGGCTACACTGAGACACTCAAAGCTGTTGGGGGTTTGGTGCCTTGCACAAGGGCACCTCGGCAGTACTCGAGAAGAGACCTGGCACCTCTCCAGCCACCAGACTAACTTCCATAATTGGTTCCGCACCGGGACTTGAACTGGCAACCCTTAGGTTCCCAACCCAAGTCCCTTCATTCTGCAGAAACCTTTTGGGTTTTTTTTACTAAGAGGAGAGAACCCTTGAAGAGATTTCATTGAACTTCTTTTATTTCAAACACCTTTATCTAAATAAATTCACGTATAATGTAAGGTGGTTAAAAAAATTGGGTCCTTTTTGACTTTCAGGTTTTCAAAAATGTTTCGATCCTTTGATACTTTTTGATACCACGTGTTTTAACACGATACAGTCTCCATTACTTTAATGATCGGAAGAAAAACATCAAGTCTTCAGTCATGTTTTAAACCAAAAAGCAAACGTGAGAATGAGCACTGTCTAAATTGCACAAAGAGGTTGGCAACATTTCGGTACCGAATCATTGCCAATATATTTGTGCAGTTTAGTGTGCAGGAGTTTGCTTGCAATTTTAAGGTAATTAAATACAAGAAACACCAAATATTAGATGACCTGTACTTAATTATTTCTAGTTTTTTTTTTCTAGTATCATATCTACATTTAAATTCTGGAATCGTTGCAAGTGCAACCCTAGTTGACATTATAAATTCCCTGAAACCCCCCAGGCTGAAAGCAAACATCTTTTACAGTCAGACAGAAACAGGTGACGTTAGAAACACTCAGGCATGTCATTTTAGTCTAGAGAATGTGTTTTCTGTCATATCTGAGACGCCTGTAATGTCTGGAGAGAAGAGGAACAAGTTTACTTAGTGATTTTAAAGCGCCATAAAGCTGCTTTATGGCAAAGTTTGTGTCAACATTTTGCTGTCAGGAGAGTTTAACGTCCTGTTAGTGTGAAGTGAAACAAATGAAAAACCAGGCACGGCTGTCCTTTCATTCTGCTGTCTGCAGATAACGAATATGCTGACACAAGTTTTGAATGTCAAAGATTGTGGAAACTCAGCCGGTGTATCATTTAAATAGATATATCAAACTGTGTTATAACACTATGTAGCTTCTGTTTTACATGCATTGAATAGCTAAACTGCACATCCCAATCTTGTGTAAACAGCCTATTTATATTCACAGATTTCATCTCAGCTCCCTCGCTGAGCCAGTTGACATTCCCACAAAGCTGCTTCTTGTCTTGAACACTCTTACAGGTTTTAAAAGCACAGTGAGCTACTTATACTATTATCTGAAGCCCAGCAACAGTCACTTACATTTAGATTGTGAATTTAGTGAAAATCCTCTCGGGTGCTCCCAGAGTATCTCTGTCAGATGTGTTTGTGTTCAGCTTGTGGTCAATATTTAGAGGAGCTTCTGTCTCGCAGCTGGAGGAACAAAGACAAGGAGGTGTCTCAACATGACAAGCAGTCTGCAGATGGAGGGTGTGGATTCCAGTTTTGACATGCAAAACAGGCAGGCTCGAAACTTGCTCACAGGCAGTCATAAACCTGTTTGAGATGTGGAGCCACTCCCCCCCTCCCCGCTCTTTTCAGGGACAAAGTTCGGTCAGAAGAAAATCAAGATAATGACGGGCATAAAGAGGCTTTGACGAGCACATCAGTGTTACAGGCAAGAGCTCTGTGAAATTTGTGTCTCTTGTTGTATCACCGGACAAAAGGTTTGAAATGACCAAATCAAGCTGCACGTCTGTGTTGTGTGCAGATATATATTTTAAAATCAAACATACTCTAATGCATTCAAAATAAACCAGAGACCATTATGTCATTTTTTTTTCATTTTTTAGAAGTGGCTGAAATATCAGGTTGGAGTGCAACAAACTGTGGTGAGAACCCAGCTGCTGCTGCATCTGTAGGGAGGAAACAAATGATTGTGTTTAAAAAGACGCAGCACATGAAGCCACGTTGGATATTAGGTCTGTCATCATTCCAGATTTAAAAACTTTGATACGATTCTGGTAAAAAACAACAAAAGTTTAAGTCCAAGCCCACCAATGTTTGTTACTTTTTGTGTTTTATTACCAGAAAAGTGCAGACAAACTCCTGCACACTTTCTAAAGTGCACTAATATGGAAATGTTACAACTGCACAATACCGTGCTCTTTTTCTCAAACTCGCAGGGTTTGATTCAAAATGACAGAAGATTTTAAGTTCATTTAAAGCTTTTTCATTTGGATACTATTGATCATTAAAATAACAAATATTGCATCATTTTTAAAACACTTGGTATCAAATATTCTTACAACCTTATTGGAGATTGATGGCGTTTTCTTCTTGCTCTCAGGAGGTTTTAAACGTCTATAACAACAGTGCATTCGTGAATTCATGCTGTTGACATTTGGCATTTTTTAAACCCTGTTTGGTCAGCTCTCACTAAGTCTCTCAGGAAACTGGCTCGTTGTGTTTTATCTCACATCTTGATGGTGAAAGCTGCCGTCGTCTGTCATTTCAGTTGACCAAAACTATTCCCTTGACGGCTTAAAGCCAAAACAGTGGCTGTTACAGAAGAATACATAATTTTCACATACCACCCCATTGTCTAAAAAGTTTGATCATTGTGTGAAATGTAAATAAAAACAGAATGTGGTGAAACTGTCCTGAGGTCTCTGGACTTAAAGGAGAGCGACCATCAGACTAGTTATCAGCGTTGGGGGTGCGTAAGTGCACATAGCATGGAAAACCTGCACATTTGTGAAGGCCCCATTAATGCTGAACCATATAAACAGGTTTTGGAAAAACATATGATGCCAAATAGCAAACTTCAATTACAGCAAGACAATACCAAACCACAATGTGGACATAGTACAGCAGCATGGCTCTGTTGTGAAAGAGTGCAGGGATAGGCTGGTTTTCCTACGGTCTTGGCTTGTCACTCATTGAAAATGGAGCTTGATGTCGTGTAAAATAAGACAAAGCAGACCTTTAACTGTTGAACAGCTGAAATCCTACATTAAGCAAGATTAAAACATTCTGCTTTCAGAATAACAGAAACTGATCTCCTCAGGTCCAAATGTTTACAAAATGTTGTTGAAAATATATAACAGACTTTGATTGGTAAACATGACCTTATGTTGCTGGAATCAAATTAAAAATGTGCATATTCAGTAATTATCCGTAAACAATGACATTTCTCAGTTTCAACATTGCATTCAGTATGTGCTACTTTCAATTATATTCAGGGTTTCGATGTTTCGCGAATTATCACATTCTGTTGTTTATTTACATTTTACACAAAGTCCCAACCTTTAAGGTAATGGGGTCGTAAATCCTCATGACATGTTTCAGTAAACATCATTATGTTTTTGTATTTATTTGACAGAGATGTTCCATTTCATGCACTTTGTTTCTAGATCATTCGAATGAGATGGATTACATTTTTAGCATTGATTTAACATTCCTGTCACACTATTTCTCTCTGTCTTTTATAAGGATACAGTCATAACATTGATGCAAATACGTTTCCTCATGCAGACTGCCGCAGTAATCCCTCTTAAGCATCATCCACATGTGATCTTTGGCTTTCAGTCCTTTTTGTGCAGGTGATGCACAAAACGTTAGAATGTATTATCTCAAACTGTAAATGTAGCTACGATGCTACATTTCATTTTCAAGCAGAAATCAAATTAAGTAATTTTTTAATTGTATCCAACTGGTTTTCCACCTAAAACTGAAAGCATCACATCTCTTCAGTGGGATTGCATAAGATTGTTAATTTTTGAGCATTTGAGTGTCTCATAGTTGAAGAATGACTTGAATTTTTGGACGATGTTGGCCTCGCTACAGGCACATTTTTGTAAGATCAGGTAAAAAAAAATGTAGAGAAAAAACAAGGAGTGTTTGAGAAATGATTCACAGAAAAAAATGAAATAAGTTGCAGAGATTTTGTTTTATCAAATGTACTTCTCAAAATGCATGTGCTTGTGTGTGTGTTTCTCAGTTCATCTCTGAAATCAAATACAGCTGCTAAGCGTTAATCAGACACCACAACTCCCTGTGAGGCAGCAGTGTGACAGGAAGAATGCTGAAACCTTCTAGTGTTGGAGGAACTTATAGTTTGGATGTCAGCCAGCGTCATTGGCGCTCCACTATCAGCCCTCGAGCATTTCTCAGGTCAGCCCAGATGTCAAGCCAAAGACTCTACCTAACATTTTGTTAAATGACACCGGACCTCCCACCGGCAGTAGCATACAGACGCACACACACACACACTGACCTCACACCCAAATACCTGGACATGAAAATGCACGATGCACATGTGGTTATGTCTTTACAGAGACACTTTCCCAGTCAATTCTGGCATTCATACTCTAATAAATACTAGTATGGCTTTCTTGCCTGTACGTGATAAGACTTAGGGCCTGTGACAATTAACAGCAATTTTTGTGCTGGCAGGGCCCACAACCTCAAATTCAGAGCGCTTCTCACCAGAGCTTATTGTTGCTAGGTTACAAAGAGGGGCTCACTGCACTTCCACTTCCCTCGGTAGTGCCCATTAACTCTGCTTTACATTGCTCCATATGCCTGATGTATCTTATTGAGGGAAATTTCACCATAAAAAGATTTCAAAAAAATTCTCGTCCAGGAATCTTTTAGCCCTTGAAGTTTTCCCTGGAAAAGAAGAGTCAGATAATTTTCGCCTCCACCATTGTTGCTGACATCAGATGTGCCGCCCCTACTTCTTTTTGACTGATCAGGGAGGTACAACTGTCTCAAGCCATTTTTAGAGTTCATTATTGCAACAACGCTTTAATGAAACTCTGCTGTCATTACGTCTTTGTACATTAATAATGACTTCGCAAAGGCGTAATATTGGTGTCCCAGTCTGTCATGTTAGGGGGTGACAGCATTGTTGAAGCACAAGCTTTAAAAGCAACTGTAGGACATCCACATACTCACACAGTCAGACATGCACACACACACACACACACAGCTGTTCTCCCTCGCTGGCTCCGCCGACCTTGACTCGCTCCTGTAACACCTCTGTTACTACCTCCAAAGTTGCTACAGAGGTAGATCAATTTGTTCCCCCCGTTACGCCCCTGTGGCATTCATAGAGAGGGCAATATGTCACAGGGGCGTAAATATTGCTCCTTGAACAGGTTGTCTGACAGCGATTGCTCAAAATGCTTAACTGCATTGGTTTTGTACTGAAAATGGGCGATGCGAGTGCAAGCAACAGCACAAGTGGACACAAGCCCCAATACTGCCAACCCTAGCTAAACATGAAGCTACAGCTAGCTTGTAAACATAGCTATCCGCAACACAAAGACTTTGAAACAGGGGCCAAGAAATCAGTTATAAAGTGTAGCTCTTCTGTTTCATCTATGTGTGTAAACATCAACTTATATATCATGAAAAGCAAGCTATAGAGACTTCATGTTAAACTTTGCTAAGCTAACCATAAATACTGTGAAATGGAATCAATTTAGAATCTTATTTCCTGAAAGACAGGTATCAATTTTGTTTTCAAAATATCACATTATTACCTCAAGGCTTTGACAGAATAAAACGACCATAACAAGCTATCATGTTCCTGATTTAGCCGCACGTAATAAACATTCATGAGATTTTGAGGTGATGAGAGATGAAACATGTTCCCTTTTATTCTGTCATCATAAGCTGGAAGGTGATTAACAGATTACGAATTCAGTTGATCATGTTTTTCTTCTTTTTTATCAATAATTAAATCTAGCAACTTCGTACATTTATTCAAGTCATTTCTTCCTTTCCTGCCAAATCTCCTGTATCGTACATGTATCCCTGAGACGTCGTCAGGAAATTAAATCCATTCCAGTTGTCATTATATGATAAATGATAATTGAGACCAAAAAAAAATTTAATTAGATCAAATGAATGTGCACAATTAGATTACTTAGTTCTGTTTTGCCCCCTACCCTACTATTCACTGAAAATGCTTCACAGGAAACAATGTTAATGCAATCAAGATATTCACAAAATGTTATGTGTAATCACTGTGTTCTTTATTAAGACAGACAGACAGAAACATGTCTGGTAGCTCTGCAGAGCTCCGCCTTAAAGGAGCCATAAAGAAAATAACAAGATATCTCTGGCATTGTTAAGCTGTGTCTTGGATCTGGGCGTGTGAAGATAAAGTAACGTATGTACTCAGACACGGGAGTTTCTCCTCCTGAAGTGATCTCCCTGTGAGTCACCTTTTGTGACACCCAACCTCTGCTCGGTGCAGTCGTCATGATCAGTTCCTCAGGCTGTTCTTGTCTCCTGCTGGCAAGTCTGAGCAAGTGACATGCTGTTTTGTCTCCATGAGGAGCTTCAAATAAGTGAAACACAGGACTAGATAAAGATCAGCATGATCACGCCGATCACTCATTACGCTCCACGTACTCTGAGAAATAATCTGTCTCTAAGGACTGTGTTTGTGTCTGTGTTTGAGGGTTACAATAATTAAGCATGGTTTTCCATTGAGTAGCACAATGAGCAGATACACAATTATAATCAATATTTCACATTATCATCACACCTTTAGGGCCTTTGTCCACAGTGAGCTGGCAGCTCCCATTTTACACCAAGACCTGTTCATTGTCAGCGTCCTGAGCGCTAACATGCCCTCACTGTCAGCTGTTTAGTGTCACTGCACTCAAATAGTCTCAGTTGAAAACGGTTCAACTTTTGAAACAGCGTGGCGCCCTTCAATGTCTCTTCTCCCACACTTACCAATCAAAATCAAGAAGGGGCGGGACTTCTCGTATCATCGTTGTAAACAACAATGACGGAGGAGAAACTAATCAGAGGTTCAAGAGGTTTCCAGGCCAGCTGCTTTTGCTAGGAAAAGACTCCTTTCCTACCAAAAGCCATTTTCCTACCAAAAGCCATAGCCCTGTACAACAGCTCACCTCTTGCGAGCAGAGAACTGTCCTCATGATCATCTCTGTCTCTTCATATTGTAACCTGTTCTGCTCATGTAAAGTTTACAAATTATCCCTGCACTCAATTTCACTTCGTCTGTCTTGTCTACTCATCAATATAGTCAATAGTTTCAGATGATAACATGTCTACACTCCTGCACTTTAATATCAGTATCATTTATTGCACAGCTGTTCTGCTTATGTAAAGTTTACAAATTATCCCTGCACTCAATTTCACTTCATTTGTCTTGCCTACTCATCATTATAGTCAATAGTTTCAGATGATATATGTCTACACTCCTGCACTTTAATATAGGTATAATTGATTGCACAGCTCAGAATTTGCACAGCTCTGGACAGCTCTTTATATCAATACTGCTCTTTTAATACTGTTATCACTGTTTGTTACACGTGTTCATCTACCTCCAGCAAAGTATGTTTACATTCAGCTAAACATGACTTACACATGTTGCATCTAATTTTTCACATTCCAGACTAGTAGTAATGTTTAGTTAAATCCTGGATGTATATATTTCTTCTTGTTCCTATTTTTTGTAATTTTTATATTCTAGTGCTTATTCACTTTGTATTTAATATTATATTGTTTTAGTTACTAACATTGTGTGTTTGATAACCTGCTGCTGTAACGCCACAATTTCCCAGTTTGGGATCAATAAAGTACATCTATCTATCTATCTATCTATCTATCTATCTATCTATCTATCTATCTATCTATCTATCTATCTATCTATCTATCTATCTATCTATCTATCTATCTATCTATCTATCTATCTATCTATCTATCTATCTATCTATCTATCTATCTATCTATCTATCTATCTATCTATCTATCTATCTATCTATCTATCTATCTATCTATCTATCTATCTATCTATCTATCTATCTATCTATCTATCTATCTATCTATCTATCTATCTATCTATCTATCTATCTATCTATCTATCTATCCTTTGCATTGTTTTCTAGGTGATACTGTACATCCTTTAATAAAAACAAATATTAAGCACACAGAGCTATCTTAAACATCTAATGCTGAGTACAGATGGAAGTGGAGGTAACCTGGCAACAATAAGCACCGTCAATAAGCGCTCTGAATCTGATGTTGTGAGCGCTGCCAATGCTAAAAGCGCTGTCTGTGGACAAAGGCCCATACATCCTTTAAATCAGCACTCTGGATGATTAAAGTAATGTTTGTATTGGAAGGTTCACTACACATTCACGTTATCTGAGACATCAAAGGTGTCAGCTGATTTAAATTGTAGGTTTGAGTGTAGAAGCTGCATCTGTAAAGCTCTACCGAGCCACATATTTACACTCAGGAAGGAGAATTGTTTGACCTGTTTATAACAGGTGGTTGATAACAGCTTGTTTGGTTTGTGTGATGGGGAAGATTTTCTTCTGCGTAACGAGGAAGTAATCAATGTGGTGAGGCCACAGCAATCAAATAACGCCGCAATGTTAATTGCAGCATTTATCCAGAATAAAAGTATACCGCAGGCACAATTGTTCAGCATAAACTGAGGTCAGGTTTCCAGATTTTCTTGCCTCTCAAGAAAAGTATTTATTTATTAAAACACTTAAACACATCTGACTCGAGAACAGACCCAAACCCAAGACCTTCTCTCTTACAGTCCAGATGGCAGGGACCTAAAATCCAAACATGGATTTATCATCTCAAACCTTTGCCTTTAGCCTAATCATTAGTGTTTCACCTACCATTCATTGTTTTGTTTTTTTAAGTGGCAGCCTGTCACCCCAATGTGACCTCCTGCCCTTCCAAAAGACAGGTACAGAATACTTTATTTGTGGAGTTTATTTTTCATCAAAAAACCTACATACCAGTGTGACTTATATTCTGGATTTTACAGTAAATTATGTGCACCTTTTTTTATTTCAGCAGAGCATGATGCAGTTTTGTATGCGCTTTGCTGAGCACTCTCTCTGCTCGCGTTCCTACCAAAGGGAGGTTTTCGTCTTTGACATGAGCATATTGACCGACACGTATCCTTTGTGGATCGTCTTTGACGTAGCAGCGGGATATGAATTTTGGCCTCTACCCTGAGGGAGTTACGATCGTTTCCTTTACTTAAAACATATTGAGTTGTTTAAAGGGGCAATATGTAACACTAACAGCTAGTGTTTGAAATGGGTACTGCAGTGCAAATTCAAAACATTAGCGAGAGCTGCCTCCCTTGGCCCCCTCCTCCCTAGAGTCGATGCGCACGAGGGTTGCTGTGTCGCTGACACTGAAGCTTTAATGTTTAGCCTCACTTCTCGTTCTTACCTCTCTTCATTTTTCTAAAGCATCTCCAATATTTATCCTAGTTTTACCACGTTTCTGCTCAGAATCAGAATCGTGTTTATTGCCAAGTACATTTACACATACAAGGAATTTGTCTTGGTGTATTGGTGCAAAAACAGTTAACAAGGGAGAGCTTATCGCTGCAACACCTGTTAGTTTGCCATTTGCCTGGCAAAGGGAGGCATGTCCAAAACGGCTGAGTAAGGGGGTGCCAAACACAGACCATTCAGGAAGAAACAGGAGGACAAACTGGCTGCTGCATTGTTGTCAGGGTAGCCAGCACTTCAGCATAGCATGTTTCCTAAATGTCTGATCATATAGTACGGTCATTTTATCATTTAATTCAGTAGATATCGTACGTATTGCTCCTTTAAGAAAATCCCCTCTTTTTGTGCATTCTTTTTGCGAATCAACCATAAACACTTTGATGTGCACCAAACTGTGAGCACTGATTCATAACTCATCTCCTCTGATGAACCCTGACTGCGCCATTACACGCCAAATGTGCTCCTTCATTTCCTTCCATCACAGTTTGTTTTTTCACACTTTAAAACCTGATTTATTTGTGTTTCTGTGTTGATGGAATGTGTTTGTGTGTGTAGAAAGTGTTCAGACTCAGTTATTCACTCTTTGAACTCCCGGTCTCCGTTGGCAGTAAAAATGCGTCACGTTGAATAGACAGACATCCGCTGAAGATGTCTGCATCTCATCAGATACATGACAGGTTTATAGTATAGCATGCAAACAATGTTAAAAGCTTAATAACCCTCCTATCATACTGATAAGAAGCGTTGGAGCTCGAGGTATTTTTTTCCACAAGGACAGCCACTTGCTGCTGTCACACATTCACAGCTTGTTGTAAGATGGTTAACACACAGCATAACTTTTCAGACAAGATGTCCGATGTCTGTGGTGGATGTGTTGTTGACTGACTGTTTGACCTTCTGAAAATGCAGACTTGGTTCACAACTTTGATTAAGCATTATTAAGTGTGAGCCAATCAGAACTGTGACTTTTTGCCTCAGCAGGCAATCACAAAAGACAAACCAGAAAAGTAACGTTAGAAACAGGCGCTCTGTTAAAGTTCAGTGGTTGTGAGGTTTTAAAAAAAAACAAAGAGAAAAGATGATTTTTTTTAAAGCTCACAAAGACCTTTCTTTAAATGATCAAACCAATAACCGTTTCACTTGTATTACACAGAGTGCACAAGAAGAAAAACAATTCAAACATCAGCAAAGTCTTGTTTTTTTGTTGGTTCTGAGGATTATCTTGCCAGATTTCCCCGCTGTCTGAGGTTTTGTAAAGAGTAATCTTCGGGGCTGCAGCGATTTCAAATCAGATATTTACAACAGCCCAAGTTTACGTCCCTTCCACGACTTCATCCATAGCTTTACTTTTATCTTTTTTTAAACTAACGCCAATCCTTCCTCCATCGTTTGTTTGTTAGAGAGAGAGAGAGAGTAGAGAGACTTCAGTTGTTTGTGAATTGAGCTAAGTAATAGGTTAATGGCTGCTGCGGCAAAAATTAGCTGTACTTCTTTTATCCAAAGTTTTAACACCATGTCTCTTATCTTAATCTGAGAACATACTTTTACATGAAGTCTTAACACCACGTTGAGTTGAACAGGCAACCAGTTCTTCACCACAGTGTTCCTGTTTCTGATTTAACAAATGTCTGTTTTAAAGGAGGTGTTCGCACATCTCATGAAGTGGCTGTGTAGGACATCAAACTGTCACATTGAAAAGAACAAATCCGGCACACTACTCTTGGTAAGCATCACTAATTTATTATAAAAACAGCACAACGTTTCGGTCCCTCTGAAGAGGTTCTATGAAAGTACAACACTGAAACGTTTTGCTTTTCAATTTGACGATTTAGTCAGAAGTCAGAAGAAAGAAAACGGCATTCGGAATAGCAAGATGAATGAACATTTCATCCGTGAAAGAATTCCTTGCAGGTGAGACCTCTGTCTGTGAAATCCTGCTCAGAGTACTTTGAGGGTTTACACAGTGGAATTATTTTCTTTATAAAAGAACTGCTGCAAACTATGAGATCATAAAACTAACATTGACAAACTTGAGGCATGTATCATAACCATTGAAGAAGTCACAGAGATGAAAAGTTTAAAAAATATACTCCCTTCACAAATTGCATTTATGAAAATGTTCTCTGCAGGATAGTATCTTTCATACAGCCCCTTCGCACTCGAGCACATTTTGTAATGAAACAAATAAATACACCTTCAGTATTGCGTGGTATGGTATGAGTTATTATCTGAAAACTTCTAGCTCCGGGTTTTCATCATAAAGCTGAGTCACAAATGGGATCCCAGTGGAAAAATAACTGTATTTGTATTGCTTTTAAATTGCCTCTATTTCAAGTCATCATAGAAAAAACAGGATTTTATTTGAGATCACATTTTTTATTTGAGTCATATAGAAGCCAGAAAAATACACAGATGAAAAGATGAAAGGGAAAAATACTACGAAAAAAAAACCATACAGAGGGTAGGAGCCAGAACGTAAAATCAAATCAAAATCAAAAGCACTGATGGCCAAGGGTTAGAAGAGTTTCTAATTATGATACAGGAGTACACTGATCATACTAAACGGCCCCACAATGCATTGCAGCTCTCAGACTATCCAAAAGCAGGCTCCCCAGCCGGCTATCTAGCGACATAAAAAACAAAAGTAATTAATTAGTGATTGTAAAATGTTGTCAAATTAAAATGCCTACATAGCTGCATGCTATTAGTAATGACGTAACCGGTCATTAAATATGCTGGTTATTTCATACTAACAGTCGGGTTAGCAGGCAGTATGCAGTAAATACTGTTTGAGTATGTACTCAGCAGTCAGCTAGTATGTGGTTTGAGACACAGCCTTGAACCCAGCAAAACCCAATTTTCAGATAATTTTGTGACTATTATTTTAAGCTATGAAATGTATAAAATGCCATGATTGACAGCTCTGTTGACAAATGCAGCTCCTGAATAAAAACTCTTTGTGACTAACAGATAAACTGTATAAAACATAAGCTCTGATGAAACCAATAACCTGAAAGAAAAAAGTTTTTGAAGTATTTCAAAGAGAAAAATCCAGACTCATGGTTCTTAGCCAATACCGCCGCTGACGATTTACATTCTGAAGAGGATAAACAGTGGTGCCACAGAAAATGGTTCTGAGTGGGTTTTGTTTTTTTCGACACACCCTGAGGAAGTGTGTTGTTTGAGTTTGGATGCTTTAGTGATATGATAAGTGATAAGAGTCTCTCAGAGTTCCCTCGGGTGTGTCTGTAATTTCCCTTATTTAGTGCTCTGCAGCCCCCGAATGCACAAACGAAGAGGAGACACTGACATCCGAGTAGTTTCAAAAGGAAATGTTAAGTTTATTGCAACTGAGGGCTTATCTTTTTTTGTAGTTTTAGTTGAATGATTAGTTTACCATCCCTGCAGGTTCAACCAAAAGAAGGTGGACCCAAAATGTCCAAGTGAAAGTAGAAATCCAAAGCTCTGTGAGCCGAGATGAACTTTAACAAATGACACTTATGGTGATCATTTTACGATTCACTTTTTATTTTTCCATTCCAAATTAAGTTTTGCGATCCCATAAGGTTGGCTGATAAAAAAAAAAAAAGCAGCAACAGCATCAAAAACAAACAAACAAGAACAAACAAAATAAAAAATAAAAACATTTAAAAAAGGCCGGCAGAGATATAACCTCTATGTTCAATGCAAGGTTTCCACATTTCTACATTAGATGAATTTACATACTCCTGTAGGTCCTGCCACATACATCATTTTTAAATACATATGATAACACATCAATATTTCATTCACTTAATTCAATATGTGTACAATTCCACAAGGATGTTCCTAGCTACAATTCATAAAACATTATGCGAATTTGTATGCAACTCACATATATACCAATAGGTTTCTTCTACACTCCCACAAATAGGATCTCGTGATTCCCCACTTTTTGTAAAAACAGCTGGTGGTACAAACTGGACACATCGTCAGTGATGTTCGCCTGGATCGTCGGGGTCTTATCACACCCCACGCCCGGGCGATCAGGCCCCAGCTTGTGTCCAGGTAGCATACACACCCCTCTTCATCCAGAGTGATCGAGAAGCCTTCACCGCTGTTTCCAGGATGTTCTTGATGGCTCTCCTCCTTCCAAGCCCACAAATTCCCAAGAGGCCCAGGACCGCGAGTGCAGCATCATGCAGTTCACAGAGTCATGGCTGAATGAACTCACTCCGGACACGGAGTTCACCCTGTACACCTCGGACTTCTGTTACAACTCTGGGAGCACAGAGAGAGACAGGAAGAGACTGAACAGACTGGTCAGGAGGGGCGGTTCTGTCCTGGACTGTCCTCTGGACTCTGTAGAGGAGGTGGGTGAGAGGAGGATGCTAGCAAAGCTGACATCCATCATGGACAATCACTCTCACCCCCTGCATGACACTGTGGGGGCCCTGAGCAGCTCCTTCAGCAGCAGACTGAGACACCCACCCTGCAAGACTGAGCTCTACCGCAGGTCCTTTATTCCATCTGCAGTCAGACTATTTAACAGCATCACTGCCTCATGACTCTGTATAATAATCATCAATATCATTAATGCTACACACTGTGTGTGTTTTTTATAATACCTGATCTGTCTTTCCACAAGTGAAAGTGTTTATGCCTAGTATTATTTAATTCTATTGTATTTTTTCTTCCTTTATTTAATTCATGTAAACATGCTCGTAGCCTTTTTTTTCCTTACTTTTTGCTATTGATGCTGTTTATATTCCTGTTTTGTTTTTGAGCTGCTGTAACAACTAAATTTATTGATCCAATGGGATCAATAAAGTTTATCCTTATCCTTACCTAGTGAACAGACTGGCCTCCAAAGCCCCTACATCCCACTTCCACAGGCCCCCAGCGGGCCTTCCACCTCTGCCTCCGACAGTCAGTAACAAAGTTTGCGTACTTACCTCTTCTCCTCTTCTGAGCTCTTCCATCTGGTCTTCCCATGGGACGACCACCTTTTAAAAAATCAACCAATTAATTTACTTATTTTTTCAGATGTTTAATGATCTAGGTTAGAAACAGGGGAGGACAGGCCTAACTTCTAATATGTTTTAATGATTTAGTTATCATCATTTTCCTTCAGTTCATATTCCTCATTCTGTGAGTTCCCTTAACTTTTACTTCTTCAATCATCGTCTTCCATTTTATAAAATCTGTATTTTGTTATTTGCCTCAGTGCTGTGTTTCTGACTGTTCTAAAGAAATAGTCTTCATCTTTTCAAGAAAAACTGGAGGTTTTCCAAGTATGATATGCTCTGCTTTTCAAATACAGAGATTTGTTGAAAGTTTCCTTCCATTCACTGCAATTTGATGTCACTTTCACCTCTTAACATGAGTCATCGCTTCACTTTTTTTCACCGCTGTCTAACTTTCTCCCCTAACCCTGATACTAGCATTGTCTACAGACTCCTGTTTGGTCTATTCTCAAAACCCGTCATGATCTTGAACTGGGTCGAACTTGTAAACACTGACACAGAAAATGCCACGAATGAAAAAGGAGAGCTTGAGAAAAGAAAGTTTCAAACCTTAAAAGAGCAAAGGTTGGTGGAGATCAGACACTGTTAGAGGATATAACAAGAGAAGCACTTTGAAACATGGTGAGTCTTTTATGCCCAAAGATACCCACCCTCCTCATGCAGGCTATTAACCAACCCGTAAGAGCCACTAAGGGGACAAGGACATGTGAGGTCAGCGGCTTCCAACTACTCTCAATCTGAGAGTTGTGCTTTTTGAAAAGTGTGACCATGACAGCTTGAATGCACAAAATCACATTAAAATTGACCTTCACGGGTGCTTTCTCCAGCCATGACCCTGGTGTGTGAAAAAATAAGTGCATAAGAAAGTGAATAGATCCTATTAATAGGGTCCATTGAACAACACGAGTCACAAAGTGCTTGACAGGAACATTTCACAGCAGTAAAAGGACACAAGGTAAAGTGACTTCACCAGCCACACAACTAAAAGCATGCACAACGGAGGACACAATATACAAACAAAACCCAATACCTTTACAAAATGTAGACCTTGTGATGTCTTGCAAAAACTTAACCTGGATACCTATCTCAGCAGAGTCAGCGGACTGTTGAGGGCATCACAAATGGCCTCAAAAGCCGGATCACACCAGGTCTACAGGTGCATGGCAGAATATTTGACTTGAGGGCACCTTTGTTCTGTTCAGCCTGATTAAGGACCCTCCCAGCGCTCTGACCATTGATCTTTGACACATCATGTTGGAGTTGGAGATGATAAATATTGAGCAGCAGTTAATTATTATGCTGCAATTATTGCAAAGAAGAAAAGAGAGGAGTCATTCGAGGAGATGAATGGGATAGAAGGAATGTTTAACTCGATTGTTAGCTCAGGTTACTAGTTAGCCTACGGTAAACACACAGAGTTTCATCATACAAATAACATGTATTTATCTTCTCGTCATAATTAGACTCCTGATGTTTTACAGGTGATGCAAGCAATAAGGAAAATGTTGACCAATCACTGGGCTTGCAGTCTGCTTTGTTTCTGCATGTATCTCCAATTTTGAGGAGATGCACGCCAAGCTCATATATCAGCTTCTGCGTAGGTACAAGGCTATGTGAACCTACGGCGTACACTTCATTGTAGATTCAACCCAGAAGTATAAAACAGGCTGTATGGACCAGGGAATGATTTCCCAAAAAGTAACTTGTAATACATTTGAAACATACAAGCCAGATGTGTACGCCTACTGCTTGGTGCATACTTATTATGCCCTGCTTCCTTAAAGGGCGGCTGTGGATCAGTGGTAGAGTCGGTCGTTTCTCAACCGAAAGGTCAGGGGTTCGACCCTCACCGCCTGCAACCACGTATCGATGAGGGTAAGACACTTAACCCCAAATTACTCCCACTGCATCATCAGCAGCATATGAATGTGAATGAATGGATTAGTTCATACTGAAGGTCACTTTACATAACCTCTGCCATCAGTGTGTGAATGGGTGTGAGTGGCTGAGTGTGACCGGCTGTGTAGAAAACGCTTTGAGAAGTCAGAAGACTAGAAAAGCGCCCTACAAATTCAAGTCTTTTTACCATTTAGAGCAGTGCCAATAGAATCGTGAATTAATCAAATAACCATTTCAATGTTATGTCTACCCGGGCATTTAATTATGGACAAAATTAAATTGTATGAATCCACGGCTCGTTTTAATTTCCTTGTTTGAAAATAGATCATCTCACGAGTCGTGTACAGTAGTACAACACTTAATGAAACTCTGTGAGACAGGTATCTAGCCTTTGATGGCTCACCGAGACAACACACAGTTCATTAATAAAAATGAAATGCTTCTTTTTTAAGGGTGACAAAAACAATGGCCACTGAGAATATTGTGTTTAAAGAGACTTACATTTCAAAATGAAAGTGCAATCAAATGGAAAGGTTTCTTTTCTTCACTAACACTGAGGAATCAGTACTGCTTTTATCGGTCACCAAAAAACATTTGCAAAATCTTCTATTATTTAAAGCTCTGTCAGCAGTCAAATCAAGCTATATCTTATTTTTGCATATTTTCATTTTTATTAATTTTCATGAGAAGTTCATCTGATTTTGCAAGCAAGCAATAAATTAAAGACTTTCTTTAAAAGTGCACTATGTAGATTTGGAAGTGAAAGTTGGAGAAGTGAAACAGTTCTATGCTATATTTTTTCTGAACTAAATACACAAACTTCATTCAAAGGAAAAAAAATGGGTCCCTTGAAAACTGTTTGGAGCTTCAAAGCTACCAGGAGACTTACGGTTTCACTGTTGTGGGCCCACCACCATAACATCTCACGTAGCATTTTATCTTCAAACAGTGTTACAGGGATCAAACTTTCCTCTGAGGACAGTTTGTGCATAGAGTTATGAACATATACCACAGAATCTGTACACTTCTCCAACTTTCACATTTCTCAACCACAGTGCACCTTTAAAGAATAAAATAAGTAGAGGATCAGAGTTCCTTCTCTTTGGGGCAATTTATGGAGATAATAAAGAATAGCAAGTTTTAATAATATATATTTTTAGAAGTGTGTATCTTCATTTTAAGTTCCAAGTTGCTAAAAAAAAAAAAGACGTTCCGTTGAGGGTAGTAGGAAAAGTACTGAATTAATTCACTGAGATTCAGATCTCATCAACATTTCATACAAATGTTGCATTCAGAGACACTTCAATAAGAGGAATTATTGCTTTCTTCTGTTCTGCATGTTTTCACCTCTGATTATGTCAGGATTTCTGTTGCTTAGCAGTTTAATCGAAGGCAAAACACCAAAACAAAAGAAAGAAGATTACCTTTACTATTTATCATTCAAAGAAAGCACAAAGTACAAAAAAACTTCACAGCCCAATCACATTTGTATTTACAAAGCATCCTGTAGTATCATGTTTAGATGATCAGCTTACAGTTTTAGCAAATAAGTTGTGCTTTTAGTTTTTCATATCTGAAGGGACTATCATTTCCCAAACTATGGAAATCATTTCTCTGGACCAAGAGACATACTATCTATATTATTGGGCGTGTGTTTTGATGAAGAGTTGTGTAGTTCCCCTGTAAAAGCCTGTGATTGAAAAGTGGATTGGTGAAGGTCATAATTAATGCACTACCAGCAGGAGGTTAATAGCCTTCATGTGTCACACTGCCTCCCTCCCATGAAGATCATTCAAAGGGGGTCCGGACACGCGGCACAGCTGTGTGAGAAAAAAACATTTCAAGCAACACTGCATAAAAAAACATTGATCTTCATTTTACGTAGAGGGGATTAATTGACACAAATACGTGCTGAGTTGCTAAATATGTTGGGGCCAGTTGAGCTTATCGAGTCTTTAAAAAATGTATTTGACCCATTTTACACCATGCAGGGTATTACGGAAATTAAGTTTAGTTTTGTTTATTAGCATCCTCATTAGCATTGCTGCAGCTATTCTGCCGGATGTCCACAACAAGCTTTACAGTGTGACTGTGTCATGACAACTTCAACTATAAATTGACATGACAGGGTGTGCAAGCGCTCCATGTAGGGAGGCAATAGTCCTCCAAGCGTGCGGCTCAGTTTCATCTCTGTTCTGTAGCTCCTGTCCTGCATGACATTTCCCACTCTCTCTATCTCTCTCTCTTTCTCTTCCCTATTTCTGGCTCTGTCCACTATCCTGTCTTTAAAAAAAAGTCCTTAAAATAAATCTAAAAATAACTTACAGATTCATAACCAAGTGGCAACCTCTTGAAAAATTAAGCCAATGTGGAAGTGCAAAATTCTGCAGTTCATCGAGTGTCCGCTTGAGGCTGGCTCCAGGAGCCCCGAAAGTCACAAACACACAACAGCCCAAAAAAGCAGTTTTTACAGCATAACTAAGCATGTTTACAGCCTGGTGCAAAAAAAAGGTCTGATTAGTTATTGTCCTCACGGGCACACACTGTACAGGGGTGAATTTTTCTCTCCATTTTTAAACGATACGTTTTATCCATAGTTAGACATGTAGCTGACATGATTGACAGGTGGGCGCGATGTAACAGTTTGTATTAAGGCTAAAAACCCGCCTCAGCTCCCGCTCTCAGTCTGTCGTTAGGTTGACTGAAAGTTAGGCTGAGACAGGATTTCCAGCATGGCGGCTGCTGCTGATGAGCCTCCGAGGCCCCTGCTGTAACAGATGGCTGACATCACTCACGCTTCATCCATTACAGTTACAGTCTATGTTCAAAGCACTTTTACACTACATGTCACATTCACCCCAAACTGTCCATCGGTACTATTCCATTCACACTCACACATAATGCTGGCAAAGCAATTTTAGAATTAGTGGTATGCCCAAGAACACATTGACGTTTTTTAAAATTATTTAATTACATTTGTTTATTAAACATGCAGGACCACATGCAACAAAAATATCTTCATATGTAAAATGCAAAGTAGATGTCATGCATACATGTTTCTAGTTATGGCTAATTGGTAACGCTTGCCCCTAGCTAGGCTTTCAGGATTAAAAAAAGAAGCATTAGACTTAAAGACGTGACTGCAGGATCTGGGAATTGAAACCCCAACATTCAGGTTGAGAAACGACCGACCCTAAGACTGAGCCGCAGGTCAACAACACAAAGCATCAACACCTTGAGGCTTACATTCTTGGAGGACTACATGCCTACACAGAGCTAACACACAGGGAAGGTGACAGTTATCAGGCACAGGTAGGACTAATAAGACTGGTTTAAACAATCACACTGCAGAGGGACACATAAGGGTAGAGATTTACTGAAAGAGTCAAGTATCAAAATGACATAAAATGAAAATTGTATAAGATGTAGGAGAAACACTGAAAAATAACATTAAAAAAATTATCCTCTCTGGCTTTACTGAACTTTGGACAGCTGTGGAAGATTGCCTTTTCAGCTATTCAGGTGATGGTTAATGTGCATGATACATGTCAGGTAAGTGTGATGCAGGTGTTGTGATTTCAACCTTCATGGGAAGGTTGAGAAAGTTGTGATGCTCTTTGACCGATAAGCTGAGCCTCTGGGACATGTTTCCAACTCCTCGTAGAGATTGATTTCATATTTCATGCACTAGACAGAACTACAACATCAACAAGATGACTTTAGATGATTTTTTAATGAGAAATGGATTGGTTTGAGGTTCAATATTTGCTTGCAGTTCTTCTGCCTGCTGTCAGCAGCTGAAGAAGCTTCTGCAGGCATTTGGATGTCGACTGGAGCATGACGGACCAACCTCAGGACCCCACTGAGAGCTGGAATGAGGGGAGGAAATAGGAAGATAGAGCCGATTGGGAGGGAGGAGTGCAGAGATCAATAGTGAAGGAGGAGTATAAGGGTTATATAATTGGAATTGCAAAAAAGGGGTTGAGGTGTTTTCCCCCTGAAACAGAATTGGGGTGGTTTCAAACCAGTGATGTGAAGGCTGGAACGCTTATTGGCACTGGAATCTTCTATGGATCTTTTTTGATTAGGGTACAAGGGCAAGCAGGGTATGATTTTCCTTTTCTGCGGAAGGCGCATACAGTATGTGGAGGAAATTGCACTTGGTGCTCTTTGGTATTTTTTATGGCGAGGATGAAAGATTAGGCCGATGACACATGTTTTCAGGTATTGGTGCTGTTGGGCTCTTGGATATAAGCAAGAGAAAACGTAACAACGGGGCAGCTGTGGCTCAGAGATAAAGTGGATTGTCTTTTTATAGGTTGTTTGGCAGTTTATCCCTCCTGCAGTTCAAGTGCTGGTAGGCCCTCTGATACCACTGATACTATTAGAAAGCATTACTCCCAAAACAGAGAGCTAGATCAAGGATGATGCTCAAGGTATTGTTCATTTGCTGTGATGGATATTGGCGCAAACACTCACGAAACAAACATACAAAGCATGGAATTGAAGAAAAAGAGAGCTTATACCTGACTACAGAAATACCTTTCCTCTATTATAACATATTGTAGAAGGTTTAGCTTTTCTTACAACTCTATCAGAAAATGGGGCACATAAGTATATGCCTCATTTATGTAGAAAAGAAGTGACATGGTGCCTGTACCTTTTAGACATAAAACGTGTTCACCTCGGTCAGGATCCAAGCCCTTATCAGTAAGCACCAGCACACTTGTGTAACACGTGATGACACAGGCATATTAATGAAGTATAAGGAACATGGAAATGAAAACTGATTTGCGTCTTTTCGAGCCCTCCTGCTTTTTCTCCACTGTTTTTGTACCGCACGGTAAACAAGGTCAAATTTACAAGTCTTCTCTCTGCAAATTGGTATGATTAAAGTTAATCCTCCAGAGTCTGCAATTAGAGCTTTGTCATTAGTTGTGTAGTTGCAGCTGTCCGCTATAATGAAATAGTGAACCCTAGATGTCCAAATTAACCCATCCAAGCGTTTCAGTCAGCCATACTTTTTACTGCATGTTTTATATTTGAGATCGTTTTCAACCCGATCAGACACGGAGCAAAGAGGATGTGGGTACAAGACATGATCCGTAGGCGGCAAAAATACAGGGAATATCATACATTTGGAAAAGAGCAGCAGTGACATCAAGTTGAAAGATTTTGAACTTTAGCGCTCGGAGGGGCCGCTCAAAAAAGGCGGAGTGCTCTGAAGAAAAGACGCTGGGCGCTGCGCTTTTCTTTCAGGTGGCCGCTTTCTGCTGCGAATGCTCTCTACTCATTCAAAACAATTGAAAAAAGGCGCTGGAGCCCAGAAAAAAACAACAGGTGGTCACGGGGGCCTAAGAAGACAAAAAGTGATCTGAAATATCAAAGGTAAAAACATGACAAATGCAAACAATTAATTATACATGTTTGAAAGCCAGAGAAAGGAGGTGTGCTTGTTTCTATTTTATGTGTCATACAATCAAAAGTGTTGCTGGTTAGATCTACAAAAAACATACAACACACTTGGTTCACAGACATATTCAGACCTGCTTATGTTTCTTCTCACTGCACTGATGTGTGACATGCTGCCGTGCCAGTTGTCAATACATCAGAATGATGATGAGGTTGAGTCGACACCAGACTCTTAACGATGGCTGGTGAGCTCCTCCAGCTCACAGCAGGTAAAGTGGCCAAACACATTAGTGGTCTGTAACAGCACAACAGAGAGAGCTCCTCTCTGCTTGCTGATTGAATTTGATGCCAAATGTGGTTTCACTCCCCGAGCTCTCTCCAATGAGAAGAGCTGGTTTTATCATAAACTCCTTGACATTATTCACCCTACTTTAAGATGAAATTATAATGATGATAAAGTCTAAACGGACCAAAAGAGGTGATTTTGGTGGCTTGATTGGATCTTGATTGATCTCACTCACAGAATTATTGCTGTCGTGCTCTTAATGTAAATTCACAGCAACATTTAATTCACTCACAGTGGATGTTCACCTTGAGAGCAAACACATTAATAAGGAACACAGCAGAGCCTTGGTGTTATTAATGAAGAGACAATTATCATTAAAATGTTCTCATCCAAAAACCCTCACCAACCTCATGTGACCTGCCATTACATTTGTGAAACCAGAAGATGCTCAAGATGGTAATGCAAAAAATATGTTTACCAAGGAAGCCGGCAGGATGAGGTTTAATCACTCTTTATTGGAGCCCTGCTGCATGGAGCCTCGTAAAAGCATTTGTTGATATAAGCATCAGCTGATAGATAATGTACAGGTATGGTGTAAGTCCTTATCGCAACGGTTGCAGGTTCGACTCCTGGTCCTAACGTTATCTGGTGCATGCCACCCCTAATTGTTCTTCCTACATTTCGTGTCTATCTTTCTGTCCTGTCAAATGTAGTGTGTGTACATCCCTGCAGATATTGTTCAGAACAGATTGAGACGCAACATTAGACTGTATCGTTTTCTGTGTCATCGTTGTCTCATGGTTAGCAGTTTTATCGGTTGCAGAACATCCATCTTTTACGCAAAAAGTTGTCTCCACAACGGGCTGTCGACGCTAGCAGAGTCATATTATGCGCAATATTGGCTAATACCACTGTACCTTGTCAGTCGACACAGTTATTTGGCTTCTCATATAACACCACCCCTCTGCACGTTGTCTGTGACCTGGAGGCACAACAGTACTTTGGGTTTCATGCCAGTGCAATTGAACTCAGAGACATTCGGTCGTTGCCAACGCACATCGAACTAGCTTCCCACATATTGTTGCTTTAAAAGCCCTGCTGCAGAACGACACACACATTCTGTAGATCAAGCTTCAGTGGATTTGGTCATCCTTGATAATGATTTCATCTTTTCAAAACCAGAACATCTTTTAAGTGCAAACACAGAAAGACTCCACTCCTAAAAAGCCGGCGCTGTATATATATATACAGTATATTAGGACTCACAGTACAGATGACGATCTCTTGTCTGGGTTTTTTTTTTTTTTTTTTGCATGCTTCTGGAGATTAAATTGGAGGAGCAGGCTGTTGACTTTGGTTCATCATGTGTGATTGTCTGGGCAGCTGGCTGGCACAGCTGGACTGCAGGTTGTGAGAGGAAGCTTGAGATGCATTTACTGTACATGTGCTCTGATTGCTTCAAACCAGCTGATCCAATAGATGTCAGCTGCTACACAGCAGAAAATAGTACATTACCGAGGCGAGGTCACAACGAAACTACTTCATCTGATCTCATAATTAAAATGTAAAAGAGGTAACATCTTCTGTTTTGTTGTTGTCATTGACCTTCTATAATAAATCTTGAAATGTTTTCCCTGCTGTTCTCTCAAGTGCTGCCAGAACATCAGAGACATTTTTTTTGCATCCCCATTAATAAAACTTTCTTATCTTTCTGTCTTTGCCCTCCTTTTTTCAGCTCCTCACTGAGGGTTTTGATACGCTGTCATAATATCCATCAGGCAGAGAGTCACATAGGGTTATAGTGGTAGAGGTGTGTTGTAGTCAGTCAAACATGACCAGAGTCTCACTCTGTGTGCGACTCTACTGCTCATAAAGTCCTGTGTTGACAGATGAGACCAGTAATCAAAGTAAACATAAAGCTACAGCTGCCAAAACATCTTGTATAACATATCAAGCTGGACATGCTTCATTTCTTTGATACACGGATGTCGGTACATGCCAAATAGTGTATATTTCATTACATCACCAGCTGTGCACCTTATCCACAATTCATCCCTCGTCTGAACCCTGAGAGCGTTTTTTCTTGTTGCATGTAATTTGCTTTGTTCCAATTCAGGGGTTCTTCGAAGGACCCAGCTTTGTAGCCTGCGCAGACAGGCAGCTCAGGCCGCACTGACATGAGACGGTCTGGTCAACAGAGGATTCATCGTGTGCGTTACAAGCTGTCCTTACCCTTGCCCTTTGGTGCCGCACATGTCAGCTAGCAACCTGAAAAGGTGCATCTGTATTAGCTGAGAAGTCCTTGAATAAGAATGATGGACTTGGGAATAATAGGAGTATTCTCTCCTGGATGGGTGCATTGTTCTCCATATTTCAGAGGTATTTATTTAAGAGGTTGCTTGCGAGGGGTAGATCTATCTAAATGTTACAATAGCTCCCTGATACGAACACAATTTCAGCATCAAATCATTTAAAAACTTAGGATCATCATAATCGGGACAGTAACAATTTCATCCGGATCAAGGAGCCCTCTAACAAGAGCAAAAGGTCCAATTGGGTCGATCACAATTCCTTCTGGTTTAAAAGATATCCCCTTGTCTTTAAAAATGACACCTCTCTAGCTCTAGAATTAAAAGATGAGGAAAAGTTCATCCCTCCTCAGATTCAAGCTTCTTCCACTCAGATTCTGAGAGGTGGGTTTCCTGCAAAAAGCAGATATTAATTCTATTGTTTTCCAGATATGCTAAAACACTTCCTCTCTTAGTCTTCTTGTGAAATCCTTCATTACCTTTATTTTACCTTGAACGTGAATAACCCACCATACTTAAAGTATGTGAGGAGATGCTCCCCAGAGAGTGAAAGTAAAGATACCACTTGCATAATGTAAGATGAAGCTAGCCCTTTAGCATGACACAAAACATTACACACAACCCCCCCGCCCCACCATCTCCTCCCCATTCCCACCCCTTTTAAAGTCTCCTGTATGATTTACCTGCACCTCAGCACAAATGGGAGCTAAATACTGGATGCCCTTGGTGTTTTCTGCAGGTATTTTATTCTTACACTTTTTTCCTTGTAATTTCCATTAACAAATGAAGACGCAAATAATTCTAATCATAATAATTTCCTACTAATGTCAATGAAGAGTATTTAACTGGGCCTCATAGTTGTTCTGTGTAAGTCAGTTTCTCAGTTTCTTGAATGGATGTGGGTCTCGTGGGGGGGCTATGTGCAGTGGGCCATATTACATACCCATCTTCTTCATGGTCACCAGTCTTTAATCCATCCCCAGAAACAGAGGAGTGAGTTGAACCCAGAAGGGGAAAAAGTAGAAAATAGAGCCAGAAGGGGTAAAAAACATATCTAGGGTGTCTGTTAATCTTGCTGTTATACGTATATATAAAAAGTTCAAAGCAGATTTTAGTTATTCAAATAAACCACACTAAACAGTACTCACGGACACAAGTTTTTCGACTAGGATGACTCTTTTGGAGGCTCCCAAAGGCAGTCCCCCTGGATCTTATTTTAAGCCGATGATGCTCTCCACAAATTTAGCGGCCTCTTCTGGTGAGATGAACACAATGTCTTTGTCCTCCCATTTCACCTGCAGCCCAACTGGGAAGCGAAATGTGAATGGGATGTGCCCAAAGTTGTTTCTTCACAGCAGCAAACTGCTTGCGTCACAGGTAAAGGTCCTTGGACATGTCAGTGCTAATAAAAATCCCGTGGCCCTCGTACAGCAGAGGATTGGTTTTGTTTGCTTGTATTGTCAGGCGTAAAATGTTATCCTTCTCCCAGTAGTTGAGAAATATGGCGATGATACTCCTCGGCTTTCCACCCTCCTCTGCTCTTTGTCCGACTCGGTGTGCGTGCTCTATTGTGGGCCGATTGGGGAGTTTGTCTCTGCACAGCATCTCTAGTAAAGTTTTCTCCAAAAAACTCTCCAGCTCCCGGGTCCCACAGCTCTCTGGAAAGCCGTGGAATCAAAGATTTGAGCAACGGCTTTTGTTGTCCAAGTCAATAATCTTAATTTAAAATAACTTAATTATGTCGCCTTGGTTCATTACCGTTTCCCTCAGAGCAGCTCAATCTCAGTCATCATTTCATTCTGGATTTTTTCAACTTCTATGAAAACGTCTTATACTTCTGAAGAGATGTTCTTGTTCCCGTCACGCATTTCGGTCAGCAGCATTTGCACGTTGATAAAAGCAGGATCCACCATGCTGGCGTTAATTGCTTTTTTTGTTTGTTGTCATTTTTATAGAATGTTAGACCAGAGACCTTTTTAGTTCGGAAATTGGTTTGTTTCTCCTGCAATTGGACTCACACACTATGCCATTATCCCTCTACAAACAGGGCCCCTGAGTGGACGGGGCCATCTCTCTCCCAGCAGGGCTAATGGGTGAACAGGGAGGGGTTCATGTGGGGGGGGGAAACATGCACGAAACCTGATTAAAAACAACAAACCCAGAGGGGAGTTTGACTTCACTCTTTTTTCAGAAAGCCATTACTAAACAATATAATTAGGATATATAGTTAATATCAGCTTTATGTTTTAATGTATCATATTGTGATGGACATTGCAATTAAATGTAGGCTACAGATGCTGTAGTGTGGCGACTGTTGATTTGCTTCATATTCGTCCCTATACAAAAAATCATGAAACTAAAGTTGGTACAAGATATCTGAATTCCAAAAAGCATTTGACTTTCCAAAGTTATCATTGGTTCACCTTGTTTCTGCATAATCAACTCGTTCAAATATGTTACTAAGCTTTTCTCACACTTTCGAAGTTGTTGTTCTTACAGTGAGCCTTCAGGTGAATTTTCACAGCTGGAGGCAATTCTGTCACAACACAACAGCAGGTTCAGTCTGTCGTGGGGGTATGGCAACCCCTCTCTTAAGCTCCACGCTCCTGAATCCCTTTTAATTACGCACAGCTGCCAAACCTTCCCACCTGCTCTCCATCCACTCATCAACCCAGCAGTATCCCAAGCCTTTCACCTACACAGCGACATATCAGCTGATTTGACGGCCCCCCCTAGTAGCAAGTCTGCATGAAGTCGGGGTGAGTAGATGTGTGCATGCAGGGGAAAGGATTTTATTCACATTGAGAGAAGAGTCTCTGCTTTATACTCATTACGGCTTATATCAGTTTCCAATATAAAGATTTCTACTTAAGTGTTTACATTGTGGAAAAGTTATTTTATCTATTAATCATCCTGACTCATCCTCGTCCTGCACATCATCACTATCACTAGATGCCTACTCACACAACACTCATTCTTTGCAAAACAGTTTTTGTCAATATCACTGTTTGTCTGACGCACATATGATCCCTAGTCTACCAGGGAACTCTGACTTTGCCTTCGTCCCAATTCGAGGGCTGTACATCGTCTTTTTTACGTCAAGGTGCGCGTTGAAGGCTCTTTAATTGCAGCCCACAAATGAATCTTTCCCCAGCCATTGAAGGATCCATTTGCTGCATCCTTTGTTTTCCAACATATACCAAGATTCATTGCACGCCATAAATGAGCAACATCGGCCGAGTTATATACTTTAAGTGTAAGTAACTGTTTTTTCACTCACTAGAATAACTACCACTACTGATGTTAAAAGTATGGCCCGTGTGACAGAGACTGTTGTGTCTTAATATGACAGCAGTAATGATACATTTTCAATAACATCAACTGCTTTAAATGGTAAATACATCAGTACTGTATTTGTGTGAATATAAGACATCCCTGATTGAAAGACGAACCCCCTTTCAAGGCAACTTTTGGACCAAGATTTTGTTCATGTATTAAAAACTATTTTATTTGAAAATAACACAAACACACTGAATAATACAAGTTAGGTTGTTGTTTTAAACACCTTTCAAACAGAATTGTATTTTTGATATTTTTAGATGGCATTTTCACATTAAATGACAAACAAACACAATTTCCATCATTTCCGATAGACTTCACAATGACTGATTTCTCATTTTTCTTGTGCACAGTGACAGATGTTTGCAAATCAAAAAACACAGGTGTGAGGTCAGCGTTGCCTCTCTGATCCAGGGGGTTTGTGTTCTCTCACTCTCCTGTCAGTCTCTTGGAAGCAGCCGCTTTGAGGACCACTGTAAGATTGCACTGTTTGTCTTTTTAAGACGGTCTTTTTGTTCAACAACTATCTGACATTACGCTCTGTAACAACATATTTCTTGGTTGCTCGACAGTTTTGAAGACTTTGCTGCATTGATAACAACTACCTTACATTAGCTTCATAGCTCCACCTCAGTTGTTGGTTAACTTGACCTTCTTTTGAGGCACTTAGTTCTGGACGATCACCGCGTCATGTGCAGTACACTTGCTGCAGATAGGTTGCGCTGTCTATTGTTGTGAACATATGTTGGAATTTAAAAGTCCAGACCCTGATTCGTAGCGTTCACACGCGTCACAAACTTCTGGAACCGCCCACCTGGCAAAAGGCTTATTACTGCAGCTCACTGATGTTGTTTTTTAAGGAGATGGAAAATAAACAAGCTCGTGCTGCAGCTCCAATATGTTTAATGCAGCCACTACGTTCATACGCTCTTTTTTCTTCCAAGCCTCTGCACTAGTTACAAAACTGAAAGTTATAAATATGAGACCATCCCATTTTTTGTCAGATGTGTTTTAAGGGAAAAAAAACCTGTCTCATATTCGGACCAATATGGTCATATTTCACAAAATGATTTTAAAAAACGAGTAGGCCTAAGGGGTTTTCAGAATGCTTTATTGAATGTAGTCTTCGGGCCCATAACATGTTTACTTTAAGGACACAAAGAGAAGCATCAGGGATTTAGAAAGTGAATATCCTGGTTTTATCGATTTAACCACATGTCATTTATCCTCTTTTTCTACTCTATCTCTGGAGTCAGTTTTGAATCAGCCCGAAGTAGCTGTTTGTTCATTCCCAAACAAGGTCCGGTCATTAACTCTCTTTCAAAATACTTATATAACTCATCCTCAGTGTTCTTCACGTAGATGATGGGAGGAAATTGATGTTGGCCTGCTGTTGACTGTGAAGGTCATCGTCAGGTAATGAGTGCTGTGTGCTTCAATCACCTGCAGTATTTTTAAGCCATGTTTCTCCAAGAGCCTATTTCTTTTAGTTTGAGTGCTCTTTCATTTGAGTGTCTACAATCAGTGTTGTAACATCCAGCTGTACGTGCTTGTCCCTTACCTTCAGTCATTAAGATAATACAAAAAGGTGTAAGGACATCCTGTAGAGAAATCAGCTTGTAACACTCTTGCTCTGCAAATAAAACAAACTTCCAAAACAGTCTTTGAAAGGTGCTGCCCATAAAAAACACTGCCTGCATTTCCATTTTTCTCAATTTATAATACTTACAGATAGAGATTAGCCTATGGCTACAATCAGAGGCGCTGCTTGTCAACAGGCAAGGCAGGCAACTGCTTGGGGCTAGTAGGGGGCCCTGAGGGCTCACAAACTTAGACTAAAGCAGGTTCCCAAAATGTGCAAATTTTACAACAACAGTAGGAAACCTCCCTAAAGGGGCCCAACATCTGACAGCACTCACTTTTGTCGCCCTGTTTATCGTCGCATGCACGATTGCTGTGAAAACCAAAGTTTGTCAATGAAAGTCACCGAAGAAAAATGAAGAAGAATTAGCTGTCTATAGGAGAGAAGAAGAAAGGGGAAAAAATTGGAGGGGGAGTAAGCGTCGACCGGCAGATATAATGGTGTGGAACACTGGTTGGAGCACCCCCAATCGATTTTTTGCCTGAAGCCCCGACAGGCTCTAGAATCGCCACTGCCTACAATCCGGCATATGTAGATATTTATGTTCATCAGTGTCCACTGTCCCTATTTTAAATGAATAAATACATAAATAAATGAATAAAGTATACCTTTTATTGAAAATACTTAAATCATTAGCCTGTGGTTGGTGTAATGCAACACGATATACAAAGATCAAAACACAAGTGAAGATGGGGAAGACATTTATTAAACAATACTGTCATTTTATAGCCATTCAAACCTGTAGGAGACATTAAAGGCCTTAAACAGTTGAGGTCTGCACCATGGCTGAACCTCCTCTCTTTGCCAAGGGATGTGTTGCATGACCTGAACATGCAATAAAGTTGTCCCCCTGCATCAGCTCTCCAATCATTCATTTCAACCTTAGCTTAGAAATAATTAACCCGGCACAAGCAGGTATGTAAAGTTTGGATTGCTTCAAAAGCAGGGGGTCATCCTGTAATAAAGGTGACGCTAGAAAATGTTAAAAATATTGGAAGATTGTGTCAGTTGTCTTACAAAAAGGGAACATTCATGAGCAGCACATCCATAGTGCATTATATACATTTTCTTAGTGTAACTATCTGTAACCAAAACACAGAGGAGCATGCCCTGCCATCTATGCATTATTGGTCAGAGTTAAATGGGTCAGCTAGGATTGAATACATTTTCTTTAATCTTTGAACAACTTAACCGTCTATTTTTTGTGTAGAGCCAGGAGCAGCACTTTGGGGTCACCTGAACTCAGCTTTCTAGGACGATGTCATGTATGTTGTCATTAAGTGCATAATGAAAAGCCCTTCTGTAGGATCATTTTGAAAATCAACAAAAGGAGTCAGACAGAGACAACATCTTCAACCAACTCCCTTAATTAGCAAGTTTACTACAGCTGATCAAATCTGCCAGTAGCTGACGGTCAGCTGCTAGAATAAAGAAACCTGCTTTTGTTACTACCTCTTTCTGACATAAAGGACCGGCTTGAAGGTTCAGGACAGAAAGTTCTGGGGATTCTTTGAGAGACTGTGCACTGGAAAGCCAGACCAAGACCTACATACAATCCCATTTCATGAAAAGCTGGGACGTTGTGTTCTATGCAAGTAGAAACAGAATGTGATGTTTCGCAAAACATTGAAACCCCAAACTAAATTGTAAAATAGCACAAATGTACACATGAAAAATGTTTGCTTGTGCTTGTGCTATTTTCAATCAAAAATGGGGTTTCAGTATTTTGTAAATCTGACACTTTTTATTTTACACAATTTCCCAAATATTTAGAAAATTGGGTCTAAAGCCAAGATACAGTATACCCTGACTTTAGACATGATTAACCCCTGCTGTCAAATGTTTTACTAATTCATGTGAGGTGCAACACACTTGTCATTTCCTCTTAATTGTGCAATGTCTTGTAATGGTTTTTAATACTGATTGTGTCTGAGCATACAGGTCTTCATTAAAGAATTAAGGTTAAATGTGGATGTTTTCTTGTTTATATCTAAATATGAGTCTCAAAAGTGTTCATCCGCCCCTCAGTAGTGCTGAAGGATGTTGAAGCATCCTTCCGTTGGTGACTGATCCGGTCGTCAGGCTCTGTAATCTGCAGGTCACACACTGAGAATGGAGTCCTTCTTTCAGGCGTCGTCTCTCTCGTGTAAAAATCTTGTCCTGGCTTTGAGAGGCTTTTATTTTCCGCCTGAAATTGAAAAGGACACAATTTTCTTCAGTTTAGAATTGGGATTAGACTAGGCGCCCTATCTGACACCAAGCAGCACTACACACAGCACATCAAAACTTCCATTGAAACTTACCAACAGTAGTTGTTATTTTTACACCCAGCCAAAACATTGTGTCGGTAGAAAATGCGCCTGACATCTTAACACTAATCCTGCTGTTGTGGAAGGGCGCATTAGCGGCGCGTTGCTATCTTGAGTGTCTCCCTGTTGTTTTTCGAGTAATATTTATGAGCCAGTTTTGCATTTATTGGACAGGACAGCTAAAGAGAGAGGAAATGTTGGGAGGAGAGTGTAAATGGTAACTGGACTTGAGCTTGCATAGCGCTTTTCTATTCTTCTGACCTTGAAAAGCTTCAAGCTATTATACCTAACTGCGGATTCAGAGAAGAGGTTTTTCACAGGGCTGAAGAGGTCACCTGTTGGACAAACTCTGATTTGTTTTCATTGTCAAACATGAAAGAAAATGTCGGCAGTGGTATTGGTGCTGCTTTTCACAATCTCTCCAACTCTAAAACGTAGTGCCTCGCCTAGAGTGGAGCAAAATAATTTTTTGTTTGTGTTAAATAGGTCTTTAAATAGTGGGTGGTGAAAAAAAGTCATGTTCAGAAGACTTTTCCACTGGGCTCTGTAAATGCCTTTTGAAAAAATAACTATGAGCCGGCGATGTTCTGTGTTGATTTAGTAACTGTGCATTACATTCAGGTCTTCACAAAGTGCACACACTCTACTTGTTACACACAGTGGGTCATGCAGCCCTCGCGCTGCCACCTCTCAATTAAAACGGGTGCATTAGCCCATAAAGAGTGAAACTGATTCGCTGATAGAACAGATGGGCTGTTATGTAGCTGTCTCCTGACATCATTGTAAGGCTCTTTTTCATTGTGTGAGGTGTGTGGAGATTTAAATAATCAAAAAATCTATTCTGCTGTGTGCCTCATGTATAAATGCACACAGCGTCTGTGGTAGTGTGTCGAAACACTTATCATTTCTGCAGTGAAGAGTCTGCTGTAGAGGATATAATTGCAATCCACAAAGCCCATTATTTCATTCAGTGGCCTGTGTGTGTTCTGTATGCACAGAACACAAACGAATGAGGAGAAGAATTAAGTTGAGCCTGAGCAGAGTACAATACATACGGACACATCTGTCTTTTAAAAGGAATGGGAGATGACGCTCTGATTGGTTCTATTCGTGGTTTGTATAAAGCCCTTGATAACTAAAGAGACTTCATACAGCCCTCTTGAGCCTCGCAACTTACTCTGCACCCAGATCATGATTTGTTTAAAGGGGTTGGACATGCTCTAATTTCATAAGTAAGTCAGACGACCCTAGGCTGCACCAACATGCTGTGAACAAAGTGGTTGAGTGGAGTGATAATAACGCTCTAGAGATTAATACAAAGAAAACGGAGGAAATTGTATTTGTACCATTTACAGCTCACAAAGCCCCTATTTTTATTCACAAGGAAAAATCAAGTACAATCTTAATGTTTCCTCTGCCGACTGAGATGGTTTGGGGCGAGCAGACAAATTCTTGTTCTGTTTTTTTACTCCTGTGACTCTGAGGGTCCTACAGTACTGTAACATCACATGTGTGATGAATGAACATGTTAAGGTTAGCTAACAGCATAGTGTCTGACTCTAACCATGCTCTGAACAGTGAATTTGAGCTATTACCATTAAACCTGAGACACAGGGTCCCACGTTTTACTTTGGTCAGACTGAAGCACTCTTTTGTACACCAGTCAATCCTCAAAATTGATGATGGTTGCTGATGTTATTGGAATAATTAAGCTAAATATAAGTTCAATCAGCCATCAACATACAGTAGTTAATACAGTGTCCTGTGTGTGTTGTGTGTGTAAAAATAGGAAACACAATTTAAAAGCAAACTATAAGAGCAGGCAGAGTTAAAAACATGAGCACAAGAACAACAGCTTTAAAGAGAAAGCTTTTAAGTTATTTTTCAAAGGGGTCAGCAGTCTGTGGAGCCCTCAGGTGGTCAGGGGGAGATCTCCACAATTGTTGGGCAGCAGAATAAAAGGTTCTGTCCCTCATAGAACAGAGCTTAGTCCTGGGGGGTTGGAGAAGGCTAGTTGGAGCAGATCAGAGGTTTCTTGTGAGGGTTTGTGGAGTGAGCAGTGCTTTGAGGTGGGGAGGAGCATTGTATGCATTGATGGGTTAGTAATGAGTCTTTGAATTCAATCCTGACTGAAACAGGAAGCCAGTGTAGGGAATTCTCAGATCATACTTGTGTAGTGCCTAATCAGACAGACAGATAGAGGTTCACAGACTTATATTTAGATTAGATATGGCATCTAAAATGTATTTTACATTACGCTGCACCTTTGGCTATTTGCTTCAAGGTTCAAGGTTGTCTTTATTATCCCTGCAAGAGGGCAATTTGTCTTGCAGTCAGCAGTAAAATAAATGTACACATACATACAGCCTCCAGTCAGCATACAACATACAATGTACAATAAATAAATACAGTACAGTGCTTTGTAAATAATGTCGAGCACCGCAAGCTTTTGTTTAGAGAGGCTGCTGTCAGTAACTTTACGTTAAACGTTCCACACAACAATTTCACTGCAGCAAACAGTGAGGGAAATTTAAGCAGAAAAGCAAAAAAACAGTTACTTGAAAAGGACATAAAAATGAGGACACTGAATGAAGGCTCCAGGCCCACATGTGCATGGACAGAGCTACAAAATACAAGTAGTCCAAGCTATTAAATATTCACCATTATCAGTCTGGGACACAGGTGCAGCCCCCCCCCGCCACTTATGCCTGAAATTGAAGCTGAACCGATAAGGGCAGCTACTTGCTGACCTCTTAATCTGCATACTGCTTCTTTTAAGAACTCCGACACACTTTTTTGTGCAATCTTAAGCTCTGACCACTTTTTTAAACCTAGGCTATGATTTAAAGAATTGTGACTACAATATAGCCTAGACTATACAAGTTACATATTAAAACCTCCGCTGGAGTACAGTTGTCCAAACCAACGCTGTTGACTAAGACAGTGATTTCCTTCCAGACGTGTTTTTTCTGATGCCCTTTTCTGATGCCCTGTCATACAACACATTTTTATACATCTGTACTTCTCTTGTTATAGCGTCACTCTTCAGGTCATAGCAATTTCTCTTCTGTGCCATATTATGCACCTCCATAATGTAAACACTGGGGGCTATAGGCCAACTGAACCGCGGTCCGTAAATATATAGGAGTGTGGTATTTAAATGACAATCCTTTTCAGCAGCCGGACTTATCAACACCGGGTCATTCGTATGCTTTTATCGGCCAGAGCACGTTTCACAGATCCCACGTGGACCCTCAGGTAGGAGGTTTCTGTACCCTGATGGTTGCTGGTTTTTACACCAGATTGATAAGTAAAGGCCAGTGACTCTTAATTCTTAACAGAGATGGATTACATATTATTTTTAATTTTGAATCTGACACTTGTGATCAAAGGCTGTGACTCAGCCCACTCAGGCAAGTGTCTTGAGATTAATTGGTTGCAATGAGTTTCTGGTAATGTCATAAAATTACACGAGACATGTTTTGCAAGAGAAGGTTGTGATTTGCATCAGAGGTGCATTAAAGTTAAATCAATTTGATTAATGTCAGCAGGAAGCATAATAAAAAGGCTCTACAGGGACATGAAAAACAATAAAAAATTGATTAAATAAACAATGTGAAGCCAAATTGAGACCTGAGATACTGGAACAATTTACAACTTCAAAGAAAGAAGAGACCTGAGATACTGGAACAATTTACAACTTCAAAGAAAGAAGAGACCTGAGATACTGGAACAATTTACAACTTCAAAGAAAGAAGAGACCTGAGATACTGGAACAATTTACAACTTCAAAGAAAGAAGAGACCTGAGATACTGGAACAATTTACAACTTCAAAGAAAGAAGAGACCTGAGATACTGGAACAATTTACAACTTCAAAGAAAGAAGAGACCTGAGATACTGGAACAATTTACAACTTCAAAGAAAGAAGAAACCTGAGATACTGGAACAATTTACAGCTTCAAAGAAAGAAGAAACCTGAGATACTGGAACAATTTACAGCTTCAAAGAAAGAAGAGACCTGAGATACTGGAACAGTGTATAACTTCAAAAGAATAAATCCAACAATGACTGCTATGAACAACAGAGCGAGTGTGTGGGCTGTCACGTTATGCAGATGACATGTTGCTCTAAACATCAGCTGCCTCATCAGCTCCTGACCTATATGAAGTAAAATTCTTTATAGCTAATGGATTTATAGTTTTGTTTCAAACATATGCAGTCTCTTAAAGTCTTTGAACCAAAGTAAAAATCTCTTTTGAACCTCAAGATTCTGGCCTGAATGTTAATTCGAGAAGAGTTATCATTTACAGAAACGAGGTGTCAGAATTACCAATATTGCACAAACCATGTGTTATTTATTGAAAACCTACAGCATAAAAAAATAAATATGACTCTCCTATGGATTTCCCAATCCATATATTGCTGGTTGGTGTAGGTGAAGCAGATGGCACATCAATGCAGAGGAATTATAATGAGAGCCCAGCGAGATCAATATTTGAGTCTTGAAACATTGGAAGCAAATAAACAAGTGTTAGAGTTTAAAGATTCATTTAGCATCTGTCCTGTATATTAAATGAAGACTGAAAGGTCTTCAGCTTATTCTAAAATCTTCAAGATTTATCCTCAGAAAGGCGGAAGGAGTTATTTACAGATTGAGACTAACATTCGACCCGACCTACGATAAACGTGTGTTTCTTGTTATTGATTTAAATCGTCTATGAAATTGTTCTCCCTCAATTTAATGCATGACCTGGAAATAGAAAAGACACCCACTAGTGAAACAAAGAGATTACAAACAAAAACACAAATTCTGGAAATGCCTTCTCTGATGATTTCTCTGCCGTCTTCAGAGAAATCAGACAGTGAACAGCAGAGTGAGTGTGTGGACTGTCAGATTATTTATTAGTTGTTATTAGGGGCTTGTGAAAATGTTTGAGGCTTAAAGATGTGGCCTGAATGTTAACACCAAAGAAGTTACATAACCATTTTCAGAAGAGGTGTGTCAGAATAACATGCTAAGATATGTGCATTTATACAATTATATAATCGTAGATTTATACAGAATGACTCCCAGATTTATTCACAGTCCATATGTTGCTTGGTGGTGAAGGTAAAGCAGATGGTACAGTACTGCAGAGGGAAGGCAGTTTCCTGCTTAAATTAGAGGCTAGTCATGGACTGGTAGAAAAGCTGTCTTAGGTTGTCATTAATTAAGGCATCACACTTGTCCATGACACTACTTATTATAATGGGGCGGTTGTGGCTCATTTGTTGGAGTCGGTCGTCTCTCAACCGAAAGGTTGGGGGTTCGATCCCCAGCTCCTGCAGCAACATGTCCTATGTGTCCTTAGGCAAGACACTCAACCCCGAATAGCTCCCGCTGATTCGTCAGCGGTGTATGAATGTGTATGAATGGGATTAGTTACTTCTGATGGTCCCTTCACATAGCAACCTTTGCTATCAGGGTGTGGATGTGTAGGTGTGACCTGCCAGGTGTAAAAAGGGCTTTGAGTAGTCAGAAGAATATGAAGCTACGAAAATGTTTGAATGTATTTTGTGCTGGTAATTCTTCTGTGTCAGGGCCAGAACAAATATGGCACAGGGATAACAGTTCAATCAAAATGAACCTAATCATGATAATTTAGATGCTTCCATCAGGATTCAATGATGAACATTTATTTAGTTATATCTCAAAATACTCATATGCAATTATACACTGAAATTATCCTCACTGCAAAACACAACCACGTTTGTTTAGCATCAGAGTGTTTGTATTGACAAAACAGTGTCAATTGCATGCTAATAGCATCACCTTGAATTTCATTAACATAATGTGACAATAATTCAGTGGGAACACTGACTGCAACTAATCAAAGCTGGGAGTTTTAGTACAGGCAGGATAACACAGGCACAGTCGACTTTGAAAAGGTACAAAGCAGATTGCATCCCTCACTGAATGTGAATGTTACAGCTCGACACTCTGCATAATAATAGCTTCTACATCAAAACAAACAATTTAGAAAGCTTAATATGACACCAGATAAGCCTTGAAAAAAGCTTCAAATTGCTCTGACCACAGAAATGTTGTCATTGTTTGTGTTTTCTGGAGGTATAAATGGCGGCCTTTCAGGGAGAAAACTGTGATTTAGGCATCAAATATGTCAAAAGCACTGATGAGTTGAAAACCTCTCGACTGTAGAGGACTGTTGAATGCGTGCACTCGCTGGTGCTGTCAGTGTTCGAGTGCTCACAGTCTCATTAATTTCTATGAAATCATTCTCCGGGCTGCCGATCGTATTAACCTTGCCATTTAATGAGTCACAAACTCAACAAATGGACAAGAAAAAGGCAATAATTGTGCACACAGCACGACATTATGTAGAGAGACTATTCCTGTGGATTCTTTACACTGAAGTGACCTCACACAGCGATTATCTTTATTTTATAACCCAGTGCTGATGAGATGAGGAGTGAAGGACATGTCATTAAACAAGTGATGTAATACATTTTGTGGTAGCATGTCAGTGGATCACATAGACTGTATAAAGATATTATTATTTACAGTCTATGATCAACTGTATTTAAGCATTTAGTTGTAGTGAAATTAATATTCATTCGAATGATTCAATTAACTGATTTGTTAAATACAGAAGTATCACAATCCTTACACTATTTGTCCTCATGAAAGTCAAGGTTGGATTATGTTCTGTTGGACAGGTTTTAGGTGTTTGTCAGGAGCTATGAAAAAATGTTTCACTACAGATTATTCTGGATAAAAAAACGCCATTTCTGAGTTGGCGTCTCGCTAAAACATCTGCAGGGTTGAAGTGCGCTGTCCTGAGAAGTGAACAATACTTACTTTTACAGTTACTTTCTGTGCAATTTGACTTTTAACAACTATGTAAAGGACATCAGGAAGAACCTGGGGAGGTCTCATCTGCTCTAACAGTCGTGACAAACTTTAACTTTGGAAAACAACAGGGAGTGCACAACACACAGACAAGCTCAGCTCAACATCAGCGAGTCAAAGGAGATGGTGACAGACTTCCACAGGAAGACACCCCAAACTGCAACGATGAACATCCAGGGATTGGACATTGAGAGGGTGGAGATAAACAAATACCAAGGTGTTCTATGCAGTGGTCTGCTGGGGAGGAGGGAGCACAGAGAGACTCACGATACCTATACATAAGAGTGTGTATACATATGTTGTGTAGATGCTTGTTTGTGTATGTATGTATATGTGAAATATTTGATATCCCCAACACATTACATTTTACCGTTCTTCATTCAGGAACATTGCTAATGGGGGGCATTTTTTCTAAGTAGCTTTTGTTGAACAAAATGTATTCCTCCCTTTGGAAGCTTCGCTGTAGTTCAGCTCCTTTCATTGGGAACGTAATTAGCAGTTTCAAAGCTGCCAAGGTCACTTTGCCAACACTGTTAATGATACTGGTAGCACTTCTAATTTCCAGTTGTTTGCTAATCCTCTGTCGACGTGTGTTTAAAGGAGCTGGAAAGAAACTGGTGTAATTAAGAAGTTAAGGTTCATTAAATTTAGCAAAGTAGAAAGAATCTCTTGCGCTTAAGCTGCTCCTCAAATGGAGGTCGGTGCTCTCAGAGAAGGACCTTCGACATTGACTCTGAGGAAGACGCAGTGCATCCAAATGTAAGTCCTTTCCATCAATTTAAATTTGCCTTAAGTGATTAATTTGCTCTTGAACTTTCTATGGATTCTGCCTGAGAGAACATTCATGAAATTCAGATTTGGAACAACAATCTTTGTCTTAACACAGTAGTGAGAAAAACAAAAGCTTGTACCAGAAGCTGCAGGAAGCACTCATTAATTCTGTGCATGTTACATTGCAGCACACGATTTATTTTTACACTGTCAGACAAGAAACCAGTGCTTCTTTCCTTAGACTACATCAGCACCACTGAACAGCTCTTACAGCTGTGGGTGAATGAAGTTTTGGCTGATGAATTGCCTCATAATCATCTATTCTCCTGACGACTCTGAAACCTGTTACTGAGACACTCTGAGGCAGCAAAGTGAACTCTTTTAGTGTCATTCTTTAATTCAGGACTTTAAAAATGATCATTCACACCAAATGTCTGCAGAAACTTTGTCCAAAAACTTAAATGCAGGGTTAGTAATTTTCGAAAACTATCTTGATTTTGAAAGTAGCATTCCCTCAGTGCTCCGTCTCTACACCCCCCTTGTGCTCGCTCAAAAGCCACGCCCCTCACTTACATGCACGAGCGCCGTTGCTCCAGAAGCAGACCTTAGCTTATCGCTTGCATTGTGTAGAAACTACGTCGTCTCATGTCTCATTCAGCAGTAAGTAAACTCTAAACTTTATCATAATACAAGTTAAAAAAAACGCAACTATTTTACTACTCACAAAGGCCAACAACAAACTCACAGTGTAAACTACGTCATCTGTGACGCGCTTTGAGTTTGGGCTAGTGCACGCAAGAGGTAGAGAACGAGCAGAGAGACAGGGAGGCGTGATTGGTTCATCAGATTGGTACCTCGTGGCAGATATTGGTCAAAGTTTTTACAGGCTAACAACGGCTAAAGATGATGGATTTTCTTCAATGCTTTCGAAACACATGATTACAGATGACATCATTAATTTCTGTCAGGACCTGAAGACAATTTCAACCAAAATCTTAAAAAGTGTATCTGAAGCAAATTGCCAACCCTGCCTTTAAACTGCTTTCTTTAGAGTGTCCATTAAAAGTTTTTGGATTTAATCAATATCTGTTATAAAAGCATTGAAAGAAACTTCAGACTTTATCTCTATGAACAAATACTCCCCAGAACACACTGCTGGCCTTTCAGAAAGATGGCACGCTAAGCAAAATAAACTTTCTCAACATTTTTAGATGGACTTGTTTGACAGGACAAGGCCCAGAAACGCACCAGAAGTTCAGCAGCTTGTGAAGCTAAATAAATCTTCTCTCCGAGGATATTAAGAGGCTTCTTACGAGACAGGCAGTGTGATGAAAAATCAATCGAGAGGAGCTGAGGAGGTGAAAAGCCTCTCAGCAGAGAAGTGTGCAGCTTCTTTGGAATTACTTTTAACAAAAAACTTTTTATGTTTGACACAGTGATGTAAACAGCTGCACTCGTTCGCTCTAGTTCATGATATAGACAGCACTTAATTCAATTTAATTTTCATGAAATCAGGAGTATTTTACCCTAAATTATCAACAAGCTTTTAAGGCCACATATTATTCTACCTTTCAACAAGTTGTCAGTGTCAGAGGTCACATAAACATGTGTGAGAAGTTTCTTGTTCTAAATCCACTCTCATCCTGTATTTGATCATGCCTATAAACCCCTCTATTTCAGCCCTGCTCAGAACAGGCTGTTTCCGTGTCTGTAGCTTTAAATGTAAATGAGCTGTGTCTGACCACGCCCCCCTCTGGAAGGGCTTGGGAGGCTCTGGCTTTCTCGCTCCATGCCCTATTGTTTACGGTGAGAAGGCATTGTCAGACAGAGCAAACCTTGCTGGAGACTGCACACTGCACACACAGATCCTGTGGAAACTGCTAGTTAGCATGATAGAGAGCTTGGTTTCAGAATTGAGCTGGAGTTTTTTGTCTGTGCAGGGCACGAGAAGGAATCTCTCTAAGGTGCATCTAAGAGGTAGCTGTGACTGTTTCCTCTTCTTCTGCCATTATCAGCCTAATGCTGATAGGAAATAAAGCCGTCAGAAGGCAGGGAAAACAAAAGCTCATCGTCTCACAGCCCACTGTTCTGTTAAAAAAAAAAAGTATAAATCTATCATTAAATACATTGATATTAACTGAGCTGTAGGAGCGCTGCTGTGTGTTACGAGCTGAGTGGAAGTGTGTTGTGAACTCTCCTTAGACAAGATTTGATTTGGTAAATGCTCGCTTTCTGCTTCCTCAAGTTACTTGATTATTTCAGTCCGATGACCGAATTCATAAAGACACATTTTTTAGGTACAGATTCATGCACTGTAATTTGAAGCAATGCCGCACACAAACCTTTCTGTTGTCAGATGTTGTCTGCTTCAGGTCATATTGCCTGAAGGGATTGGGACGAAATTCTTCTTCGTCCTCAACTCTCAGTCTTGGAATGGCCGTCATCGGGCGAATAACCCCGGGCTTCGTCTGACAATTTGATGACAGAGAAAAATAAATTATCCATGCTGAACTTCATATATCAATGTGCAGACTCTCATACTCCTTGTTTGTGTGTGGTTGTAACCAGCCAACAATCCACACACCCACACTTTACATCATCAGTGTCATAGAGGTAGCAGGAGTAGCTTGGCCCTACTGCAACTGAGTATTTACCTTTTTAGTATCCATGAGCTTTCTGTCCACACCTGTAGATTGGTGCAGGCTGGATAAAGATGCCTGGAAAAAAACATTTTAAACATAAACATAAACATTAGGGTCTGAAATACAGATGAAGTAATTTAAGTTGTTCTGTGTAAAAACTCTTGCAGAACCAGATTTGGATATTGCGAGTGTTGCTGCAGGAAAGCAGTCTGTGTGGAGGTCTGTGTACAAACTGTAGATAATAGTAACGCATGGAGGCAGAAGTTTTAACCTGAGTCTTTTATCGCTAACTAGGGATGCAAAGATTAATTGTGAGGCAGTTAAAAATCGATTCAAAGGTGTCAAGGTTCACATCGGTACTCTGAAAAATGAATCGCAGTAATATGGTGAGCGTCAGCAGCTGTAGAGCAGAGGCGGTTGGTTGTAACTGGTTGTACTGCATGACCATGTGTCACAGAAATAATCACATTCTGAAATAAGTGAAATCAGAAAGTAACTAAAACCAAACCAAAACTAAAGTTGGTCCAAGATTTAACAGAAAACTAAAAATGGACTCTACACAGCTCTTGGACGGGAATAGAAGAACTGTTAAAGTCAACATGTTCCCACACAAAGAATAAATACATAAATATTGTTTTTTAACACATTTGGCTGATGATGGTCAATCCAGTTTGTTTTGTTTGTTGAAGCTTTCACCTTTTAAAGAGTAAATCTTTGTTTGTGGAGGCCGCATCAACCCAGAGGAGAAATCTTTGAAAGAACAAACCTCCCGTTGGACCTCTTAAAGCATGCGAGACTTTGATAAAATGTTGATTTGTCATTTTTACTGTGAATCTTAAACTCAAAGTGAATCAGAGTGAATAAGCAGACAGTCAGTAGTTTGTTTGTTTGTCTCTTTGGTCCTGCGGGTGAGAGACCTTCAGATAAACATTAGCCATTTCATTCAGCAGAACTTTTACTCACATATTTGGTTTCACGTCCCAAGGACTTCAGAAATGACGAATTGTTCTGCTGGAAGAGAGAAAAACAAAAATGATTCAACACAAGCCTCAAACGAGGTCAAAACATTTAATTATGAAAGCACTCGTGTGCTATTTTGAAATGTGTGAGAAAATGACTGTAAAGAATTAAAAGAAGAGAAAGCCTTGGTGGATACGTTTCATTTATTGAATACATCTGATCACCTTTCTTTGGGCGCCTTTAGCACCCAGTTGTTCATGTACATAAGACAAGCCATAACAAATGTTTGCAATTCACACATTTCATCCCTCTGCTCCTGACTCCAGACATCCGGACATGAATCATATTTTATAATACACGTCACACTGACGGCAGTGCATACATACTCCTTTACACACACGCACACGCACACGCACACACACACACACACACACACACACACACACACGCGCACACACACACACACACACACACACACACACACACACACACACACACACGCACACACACACACACTGGTTTTTTGATGGAGACCAGGGGTCCTTTGATGAATAATGAACACATGTATTTTATTTCTTGTGTCGTTGATTAAACAGACAGAATTCAGTAAATAGAGAGAGCTAGCTTGTTTCCAGGGCCTGAAGGTTCACATTGCTTTGCATTTTTTGTCCTTTTTACTGGCTTGTCTACTTTGTTTTTCTGAACAAACACGTGTGGAGTTTAAAGACACGGCCCCCTGGTAGAACTGATTACATCTGTGGTCATTTGATATTCACTGAAGCCTTACATTTACACACTAAAGAAACACCAGATGATGAAATCTTCTCGCTTTGACTGCAAAAGCCCTCTTGAACTGTTATTTCTACATGTTCAGCTATCAGATATCAGATTCACCATGACATGAATCAACTCTTAACACCAAGCAGATCACAAAATTCACCATTGAATGAAAGAAACTCCAATTTTTAGACAGTTTCTAACCAAATTAACTGTAATTTATTTATATTCTTGAACTATTTAAGTGTTTTTAAACTGGCTTTAGACCTGAATAAGAGCATAAAGGTTTCTCTAAGATGTACAAGCTAAATGTAAGATCAATAGGTGACTGATCCTTTACTTTGTTAGGTTGTGTTTTTGTTGTGATTATGGGGCGATTTCATCAAATATGAATTCATCTTTCAACGTGATTTGTGTGGACACGTGCTGGTCAAATTTTAGAAAACCTTTATAGAAATATATACTGTATATGCCTGGTCAATTTACAGGTTAATCTTAAATGTCACTACTACATGATAAAGTTCTGAACACTTTGTCCTCTGTAAAATGATTGAAGACACTCATCTCCATCCAACTTCGTCCTCAAGTGAAAAAATGAAGCCATTGCGGAAGTGTAAATAACTGCAGTTCCTCGAGTGTCCACTTGAGGATGGCTTGACACTTGAGGTATTTGGTGGAAATGTACGTCAGACCTTTTTTACTCTTGTATACCCCCCAAAAAGTGGTTAAACCTTTTGCTTTGTTAGCTCATTAGAGAGGTACAGAGCTCCTGAAGTCCCATAAAAGAAAACAAAATGTTACTTGTGCACACAAATTACTTGTGCTCATGCTTCGTTTTTTCTATATGCGACGTTCAGCACTTTGGATCAACTGTGTTGTATGCAAAGTAAAGTGCTATATAAATAAAGTTGAGTTGAGTTAAGTAAATAAAAAGATAAAAACTTCACCTGCTGTCCAGTGTTGGTGCTTGTTGACCTGGAGGGCTGTGGTGACTGGGAGGTTTTGCTCTTTTAAGGTGCACAAAAAAAACAAGTATTAAATCAGTATTGAAATTACAAATCAACATTTGTACTTAGTAAATTGTGTGTTATGATTATTTCCCTCACTGGTGGAATGGAATCGGCCAAAATCTCATCAATTACGGCGTAAAGTTCCTCTGACTGCTGCCGGAGCTGAGAGGGCGAACGCATCTATAAGAATGACAGAATTATTGATGTCAGCAGTTTGTCTTCTGAAATATTTGCAGAGACAACCATCGGAGATGTGTGCAGTGATACCTCAGCGTGTGTGTCCGCAACACCTCCGTCCAAGGTGTCGTATGGGCTCTCTCCTCGCTCTACCTGCTCGTCTATGGTCTGCGAAAGCAAAGCAGAGCAGACACATGAAGCTCAGAGGAAAAAGCGCCGCTTTCTCTCAGATGAAATGACAACATCTCCTACACACAATTTATATTCAAGCAGTTTGTACTCTTCACAAGCAGCTGTCTCATCTGCAGCTTGAAAAGTATCAGAAACTCAGCGTGAATATGGACATGTTTTCATTTCCATGCCTGCCTTCAGGCTCCTTCAGTTGGTTTATCTATCTTTTAATGAAAATAGTTTTCCGTCTTTTTTAAGCGTGACCAGTTTTTACAATTACCGATAAAAACTTTCTACACAGTTTCTACAAGGCCGTTCATCTTAAATGCGATCTGTACAGCTTCAGTCTTAATTCCAACTTTCATTGCTCACATAATGCTGAACATCGCAACATTTGCAGGACACACCCATAAGCACTTCATCTGATGAATTAGTGAGATTAGATACAAATGAGTGAACTCACCTGCTGATCCAACAGGAGGGTGTTTGTCGGAATAGCAGCAAGCGATTTGTAACTCAGTTTGATCTTGTGTGTCTGGAGTTAAAAGATGAAAAAGAGCAGGAAACCACAAATGTATTATCATTATCCTGCATTTTATTAAGAGACATTTCTTATAAGTCTTGTAGAAATCTATAATGTGGTTTGCATTTCTCTAGGCATGCTTTATCTGTAACTGCCAGTTGCTGCTAATCATGCAAAACAGTCACACTCCAGAAACCTGCGAGACGCCCGAGAGCAATAATGACGTGTGTTTGTCTGCTTTCAGAACACAGACCTTCACATTGTTGCTGCTCAGATGGCTCATTTGACTGGCTGTAAATGTCAAAAAGTTTGCATGCATTACATTTAACGGCCAGCAGGAAGTGACTACATTGATTGTAAAAAGTGGTACTTCTTTTTTCCGAAGTCTAATTTTCTTTAACAGCGAAATGATCAACATTGAAATGCTAAGGAAGCTACTAGCAGCCTGTTGCGACTTGTGAGTCGCCCAAAACAGTTTATTTTTAGCACACAGACAAAAAAGTTCCACCTCTGAAAAGATAAACAGCCAATTCTGGTAAAGGATTTTGAAATGACACCAAAGGAAGGCGAATCAGGTTTCGGGGGGGGGGGGCAGGGGGGGCAACCCCTGGCTGATGTAATGAGGCTATACTGTCCTCAAAGTGGGCTACCAGGGTTCAAGTCCCACATGTCCCACCTGTCATTCCCCATTCTCTCTCCTGATGTCCGACTCTATCGAGTGAATGACTGAACCTACTTTTCAGAATGGTGGACATTTCACTGATATAAATACTTTTTTTGATTCGTCTTATATTTTTGATTTCATGAGTTCTGAGTCGTAATCAACAAGATTGAATATTTCACCTTATGTCTAATGAATCCAGAAAACATGAAAGTTTCACTTAATGAAGACAATTAAGAAAAAAAGAACTGCAGCCTTATGCATATGTATAAAATATAACAGGTTAGGGATACCTTTAATTGCCGAGTCGCTACCACAGCAACCTGTAAACAGGTATATGGATGTAACAATGTGTATCCTCCCTGTCATCCAAACTAGGTCATGCTGGTAAAAAAAAACCAAGATGGCTACCACCAGGATGCGGAACTTAAGGCTAACACTTTGGAGATCTCAAACAAACAGCTGACCTCACCATCTACTTCTTTTTCAGCTTCATTTACATCAACTTTTTCACACTAACAGGCAAGAAAACTAGATGACCCTGTCCAACAACCTATATTTACTCGCATGCACAAAATAGATTGAATTCCCCCGTGTTTATGTAAAGATTTCATGCAGTGTTGCATGACATTAAGCTGTAGTATCTGGTCTTCAAGATAGAATTTTAACAAGCTGCTGCATCAATTTGAAGATGAGGATGACTCCCTCTTGCTACCACATATGACATCAAAGATATGTCAATCGTTGACTGTGAGCAGTATACAGAGGGTGAGAAGTCTCTGTGCAGCAGAGATCTATGACACTGGATGTGTCAAATCATATCATAATCATATCTAATATTAGATATGATATCTAAAAGTGGATCCCACTGAGGATAACACCTGTTATCCTGTCAGCTAGAGATGGGAAATCTGTTTATAACTTCAAAGCGTGAGAACACATTAAATAACATCCTAAACAAGTCATGCAAACACCAGGCAGAGCGGCTACCTTTCTTTTTTTACCATCCCTGTCACTGCAGTCTGATATTCCACTCCCCGGCCTCGGAGAGGGTGTGGAGCGCAGGGAGAGAGGGGGAGATGGAGAGAGGCTTTTGATCGGTGGAGCAGGAGAGGGCGTAGGAGTGCGAGAGCAGGTGGGTGATGGCCATCCAGTGAAAATGACGGGTGTGTAGCGTGAAGGTGAGAGGAGACAGTGAGATGTGTTTGATTTGACACTTTTGGAATTAGAGCAGCTCCTGTCTGGCTCACACATTCTTGCAGTGTTTTGTGAAGGGTGTAGGGGTGATGCAATGTAGGTGCTAGTGCCGGTGACTCCGGGTGAACGTGAGCGAGAAGGTTGAATTGGTGGTGGAGAAAGGCAGACAGGTGGAGATTTCAGCTGCTGAGAGAGAGTGTTAAGCCTCGAGAGAGATGAACTTTGTGGCGAAGGAGTCCATTTCTGGGGAACGGCGCTCTCTTTGATCTTAATTAGTTTAGGGGACAAGGAGATGAGTTTTTTAAGGTTATTATCCTTGTTGCCCTGGTGGTACATGGAGTTGTTGCCTAGCTTAGGCTCGGGGGAAATAGAGATGTGTGTGTGTTGCAGTTTTCTGTTAGCTGCAGAGTCTATTTCTTCACACTGTGGTGGAGAAACAGATTTAAAATTTGAGCAAAATGCAGGCAGTGAAGCTCTTGGAAGTGTGCTGCTCTTCTCTGCTGTGGGTGAAATAACCTGCTCCCATGTAGGCACACTTTTTAAGTGATTTTTTTCTGTGCATGTCTTTGCTTGAGTCCGAGAGTTTGATATTCTGCTGAGCTCAGGTGGAGGAGAAGTGATGCATCTATTAAGCTCCCTGTGACTCTGACTATCTATAGATGCAGACGAGGAGAAGCGAGAGGACAACTCCAGGGGGATTGAGGCCACGCTGGAGGCTGCAGAGCAGGCATTGCAGAAGGACAGGGTCACAGGGTTAACAGGCCAGCAGGGGGTGTAAGGCCTCTGCAGGGTCGTGGACAGAACAGGAAGTCGGCCTTTTCTCAGGATGGCAGTGAGAAGGGAGAGTCGGGTGAGAGGAGGCCGGTGCCGGGGAACAGGAGGAGGAGACTGGGGACAGACGGAGGAGGACAGACTCTCGCAGGAAGAGAAAGGGGTTTGAAGCAGACTAGAGCCAGGGGCGAGAAAGTGCCTCTTTATCTGGACGACAGCAGGAGAGAAGATGCCGGAAAGGACAGATGAGCAGGGGGAGACAGTGCGGCTGAAGGAGGAGGGAGACATTGCAGAGGAAAGCTGCACAGCCGACCAGCTCTTGTCTCTGTCCGAGCCCTCCGAGAGGATAGACTCTCTGGAAGAGGCCGGGGTTGGGAACAGGTCTGCAGAGTTTGTGGGGCTAGTCCTGTCCTCTGAAACTCTATTTACAAAGCCACCCGAGCTAACCTCAGAGAGTCCAGAGTTATCACGACACTGCCACTCGGAAACGCCCCTGTGTTTATAAACAGCTGTTTCCATAGCGGCAGTCCCGGGGGCTTCGTGGTGGGTTGTATTTTCAGACTGAGTAGAGACTGAAGGGGACTGAAGGCTCATGTGATCCCGTGACAGATTTAACTGAAAAACAAAAACAAGGTCTTCATTAAAAAGTTAGACGAGTTTGGTTGGTTTTAATTGGTGCTTAGTTGGACTTTCACTTCAGATTCTGAAAAGTCAAACCTGCAAATTACATTCGTGTCAAGTGTCTGTCAAATGAATCTAATTTGTGTGAGAAGCACTGCATGGAAAAACTGTCCAACACTGGATGAGAAAGTTGGGAAAAAAACTAAACCAATTACAGAGTCAAAACCAACTTATTGAACTTTTTTACTTTTCAGATTCTAATTAGTCAGATTTGATAAGCAATGAATGTCCACACTGGAGAGTCACTCCAGTTTTTAATATAATCCCCAGAATGTATTTGATTACAGAAGCTCATCCCTTTCATTAATGGTAAAAATTAGACCCCTTATCTCACGTAATTAGAGAAAACGATCTCATCAGAACACAAACTTTTCTTGCACTTACAAGATAAGGAGCTTATAATTACAAGATCCTGCGGCAGCATGGGTACATCTTGAATGCGGTAGACACAAAAAGAACGGATACAGAGTGTGCTGCAGAACCTCCCGAGTCAGACACTTCGAAGTCATTAGCCTTTAAAAGGATTTGAACATTGATGGATCCCTTTCATTGGTTGGGTACATTAAGTTCACCAAGATGTGTGATAGTTTTTTGTTCGTTTACTATAGCTTCATTACTTGTTCATAATCCTTCATGCAGAGTGATAAACTCGCAGCCAGTTGGAGCTTTTCCATTCTTACACACACGTTGAGGTGTTACACAGAGGTTTTTCAACTGAATCAAAGTCAAGCAAGATGTCTGATCATCCTGTCAGACATAACAAGATGTTTCGTTAGAATTTGGGATTTTAGTTGATTCTTTTTTTACAAAACTTTTTAACGACCTCTGAGAGAGGCAGAGAGAGTTTGTGAGTTTGGAAGCACGCAGAGAAGTGAAGTGGCAAGGAAAAATAACTTCATTTGATCAATCGTCCTTTTGTTGCTCAGTTAACCAGTGAAGTGTGTAAACAACACTGCAGACTGGAGTCTGTGTTGTTGGCTTTCAGTGAGCCAGATTTTAAGAGGTGCTGCATACCCTCTGCACTTTAACTTCCTGTGTCTCTGTGTGCATTTGAAATGCCTCCATGCTGGCATCTCTTAATAAGTTCTAATTCTAATTGGGGAGTAAGGGATCCCATTTTTATTCCATGTGGTGCAACGCAATGTACTTCCATACTTAATCATATACATGGACTTCAAGTGTATATTTAACCTGCATGAATGCACAGCCAAGCAGTTCAACACACACACACACACACACACACACACACACACACACACACACACACACACACACACAGTACACAGTACACAGTACACACACACATACTGTACACACAGTAGTATTCAACCTCCTTTAACTTTTCTATGTTTTGTCATGTTAGCACTTCATTTTTGGGGGGTTTTGTGGGATGGACCAACCCAAAATAATGCATTACTCAAAGGTAGTAACTTGGAACTGAAAATAATTTCCAAATGATGAGAAAACAGCTCTACTGTTTGAATCAAGAGACCAAGATCAGGTGCAACCAGTTACCTTCGGTTTAACTAGAGCGCCCAGAAGATGTCTGCTTTTTGGCCTGAAGTATCTTTTAAATCAAACAGTGAAAAGTAAAAGTAAGTCTTTTAAATTCCTAGTTGTTTCGCTGTAAAAGACAAGATGTTAAAAACTAAAGCAAGCCCTGTATGTCACAACAGATCCAAGCTCTTTGCCATAGTTTCCACGTCAAATTGAGTGTGTCCGTGTTGTACTTACTTGGGGTTTTGTCCCCAGTTGGATTTTGTTTCCTGCTCCTCCCTCCTCACAGTCTCCGATAAAGACTTTCTCTGCTTTGAAAATCTGCCCGTCCGACATGGTGTCCTTGGTCGTCTCCTCATGGGACACTGCAAAGTTCTGTCAGGAGAACATGAAGCAAAATGTTCAGGAGGAACTGAGCGAGTGAAACCTGAGAAATCCCGAGGTGAACTTCAGCGAGCCTGTCTGAGCTCAGGGGTGTGTTTGGTTTCACCACACGCCCCACACATATAATTCACATGTACACGCACATGTCCAGCTGACGTTTTTTTAGCACATGCCTCATATGCAGAGCTGGATAACTGAGGAGAGGCCTGAGTACACAGGGAATCAAAGATGTTTTCTTTGAAGAGTCTGTGAGCTATAACTCAAATCAGAAGCTGGTATTGTTGCAGTCTGTTTGTATTTTTTTATTTATGTCTTTTTATCAATGAGTTTTACCGTCTGCCGCAGTGTCTTCTTTTAAACTACCAGGGGAAGTTGCAAACTTTTCCAAATCCACCAAACTACTGAATATTAAGACCTTATTTGCAGACATGAGGTTTTTCTTAAAGATATATTTCGGGGCTTTTTAGATTGGACAGTGGATAGAGTCAGAAATCAGGGAGAAAGAGAGTGGAGAATGGCAAGCAAGAACAGAGTCACAAGTCGGATTAAAACCCAGGCCACCCGCTTGGAGGACTAAAGCCTCTGTGTCAGTTTGGCGACCGCCATCGATGGACTTCGAAAGCCCCCTTCAGTAACCAATGGGTGACATCACTTTCGCTTTGTCAACTTTTATTTACAGCCAAGCCCAATCTCTCCGTGCATGGCCATCAGAGGTTCTTTGTCAGGAAACTTTAACCATAAACAAAGATGGGAATCTACTAGATATACAGTAAATCTTTTGTTACTGTAGCTAAGAGTTTCTCGGATCCTGTGCCTTTTGAAGTGCTTTTTATTTTGCTTCTTTGTGAACCCTCCCAACACCATGGCGGATTTTAATCTGAATGTATTAGACAATTACTTATGGAAGACAAGATTCATTGGTGTATTTTTCAGAGGTAACATGATGGAAATGATGTTAAAGACATATCAAGACGATACAGTCGAGGGAGAAACTCGCAGAAAAAAGGCGGAAAAATTAGTTCTGAGAAGAGAGAACTGGTAACATCACAGATGAAAATAAACAAACATCAAGAATAGCACATTCAGAACAGCAAGGCTTTTCTCCCACTCAGCTCATTTATACTTAGGAGCAAAGTGTATGTTCTTTATATTTTCAGTCTATTTGAAATAAGGATAAGTTAGTTAATAAATAAATACAAATAAACTAACTGTAGTGGTGATGTACTCTCGTGGCCAAAATATAAAAACAAACACATTTACCACACGACAAAAACTACGATCAAAACGAGCCCAACATTGAAGCAAGGTAATCGGTTTTTTTGGGGGGGGGGTTTTAAGATATATTTTTGGGCTTTTAATGCCTCCATTGTAAAGATATGAGAGTGGATAGAGTCGGAAATCAGGGTGGGAGAATGGGGAACGACATGCGGGCGCCCCACAAGATAATCGTTTAATCCGGATTCTTGTGTTCTAGATTGTGAGAAGCCAAAACAGAAATTGAAACATGACTAATTGCCCAGCCCTAACTTTTAATGGAGAAGATCCTCTTAAAACAATAAACATAATGTCAAATGATAAACACAAACTAAAAACGTAGAGAAGGTTGTTTCTGCTTCCAGTCTTTATACTAAATTAAGACTGCCTGCTAGCTGTAATTTTATACTAAGCTTGTGTATAAGCAACATTATATAGTAAAACATCCTTATGTAGGTGTGACGACCCTGCTGGTTCGTGGTTCCTTGTTGTCGTCTTTTCTGTTTCAGGTGCCAGTGAGTGTGGTGTGTTTGATCTGGGATTGAGAACACCTGGGCCCGGTGTTCTCAGTCCATAAGAGCTGGCCTCACTTCCTCCTTGGGGGAGACATGGAGAAGGAGATTGAGGAGAGAGGCTTTTCCTTAATGCTCCTTAATGCTTTGATTAGTGTGCTGTCAATAAACGTGTATTGTTGAGCGTACTCCTTGTCTCCTCCATTCGTCGTCATGGGTTTTTGAGCCGGCCGTGACGTAGGTATTTGCTTTGATGCGCTTTGGTGCCCACCGAAGGTCTCTGAGTGCACTCAGGTTAGACGACTTCCTGCACCCGGTGAAGCTGCTAAACATGAGACAATGATGACACAGATAACGGTGCAGCCTATCGTTACGTCACAATCTCTTATAATCATTTCTGCAGGGATGAACACTCTGCTTCTTGTTCCGTTATTTTCTCTGTTTCTCTTCTTAGATTCATCCTTCACCGCCTTTGTATCAGACTTGGGAGGGGGTCCCAATCAATCACCAGAAAATTTGAAACTAATTTTATTTTTTACTTCTTTTGGTAGACATTTCCCGGTATTTGACCAAACATCCAGTCCAGTGTGTGGACCCAATTAGAATGGATGTGGTTTATATGCAAGAGCTCAAATTAAGGACCCACATCAGTACCTAATATGTGTGACATTTAAGAGAAGCTTGAAAGGGGAAGTGAGTATGACAAGCGTCATTACTGATATGAACTCCCACATTTATGATAATTATGATCCTAAAAATATAAACCTGACATTTAATAATGGCACCCTTCAATTTTCTTGAACCCATTCATGCACAGTGCTGTTCTTATATCTCACTGATGGGAAGTAGTCCTCAAATTGATGGCTGCCCTAGTGACACTTATTGCAGGGACTGTAAATAGCAGCTCATGTCATTAGTATCATCACATGCCAATTTTCAAGAGCAGTTATATTTAGAGCTTACATTTGATGTACAGAGAGTCATAAGGTGTGTTTCATCGGTAAACGGGAAGATGTGACTCAGCAGCACTGGACATATGATGACCACAGTAACAAGAGCTGGACTGAAGTTATTACAAAAACAAGAACATTGAAATTTAATGACACATTAACTGGAAATTAAAGTAGGCCTGGGCGATATGACTAAAAATAGATTTTTGTTCCTGAGAGAAAGTTGACCCACATGGTTAGTTGTGGTTCAATTATTCTTTGTTTTCAGAACATGAGAAACTATACCTGACAGAGGAACATTTCACAATCATAAACACGGAGCTGGTTATAGTTATTTCTATAAATCTGTTTTGCCCACCCCCCCTTCCTCTCTCCGTTTGTAAGATTCCCTGTAGGAGAGGTGGGCGTCCATTGTTTTTCCTACGTTTTTAATCTGTATCCATCCTTTTAGTTATCGTATTATTTTGTGTATTGTTTTGTTCCCCACAACATTTTGATGTCTTTAGCTAGCTGTTTGTATATTGATTTGATTTGATTTAAATATCCTGTATATTCTTATTTTATTAGTCATGCACGGCAAGTTAAGATAACTCATGTGCACAAATATTTAAGGGAAGAATGTGCGACTTTTTGGTCCAGTAGATGTCGCACTTGAGCACCAGCATGAAAACCAAAACAATCTGCTGTTTGGGGACACCTCTGCTATTCTGAAGCCTCCGCTCTCCTCCAGCGTCACACCTCCAACCCCTCTTCACTCACATTCGCTCAAGCGAGTTATGAATTAGAACGCACCGTAATGAAGGGCAAGCGGAAGACAAAATTGTTCTTGGCTCGAGCTGCCATTGCCTGTGGCCTGCATTATTGTGTTAGCAGGCTAATGTTAGCACACTTTAGTTAGCTCTTAGATTCATATTGCACATAAATTGACACATAATGACCGTGACCTAAACACACTTAGGTTACATCCAAATAAGCAGTGAGTATGTTCTTCTTCTTTTCTCTAGTCCTTGACTAAAACAGCTTTATACACAAGGCCTCCCCGTCCATGTAAACATGATGTAAACAAGGCCCGACAACAACACAGCCAGCAAGAATCGAGCTTCTCACTCATTGTAGACAGTCATGACTCAGAGAGACATTTACACAGGATGTACTTATTTTCTGATGTATTGTATTGTATGTTGTAAATTGTAAATGTCTCACAGTCTCCCTTTAAGCACACACACATTCTGTACTTTTATTTAATCTATGTAGGATCTGAAGGGGAAGTAACAAGAAGATTTTTTTCCGTGCTTTTCTTTGCCAGAAAATCAAACGTGGTCGTTGAAATTCTGTCACTGCATAATTCAAAACGATCACCACGCAACACAGAAGGCCACCGGTTACAAGTGCTGCTCATTAATTTAACTATGCACCACTTTTTCTGGCACAATACTGAACAAAACCTCTCAGAGTAGGTGTACTGAATGTTTCCGAGTACCTGCTGTCTCTCTTATTCAGTCTCATTGATGATCCAAACAACAAATAGATGAGTAGACACATGAAGAAACCTTCTGGTTGGTAATAAGAAGATAATTAGGCAGGGTAGCCCTGAGAGCTGACGCTTATACTCTAAATTAATAGTGGCCAATCAGAATGCATGCTGCTAATGATCACTTGTGGCTACATAGAGGCTTACCCATTTCAAATAGTACACACCTACACATGTTGTTGTGTGGGCTGCTCTTACTCACTCGGTCTATTGATGAGCTGCAGGCTCTCATGTGATTACTTACATCCTCACTTGTGGCATATATACAAATAGAAAATGTGTCACCACTCAGAGATAATCTGTGACATGTAAATATGACAGGATGTCACTCACTCTAACCTCAAAAAGCTTTAATTACATTGTGGATTACAGTCAAACCAACAGAACAGCGTACACAAGAAAACATGAAAGTGTTTACAGAAGAAGAGGTGAAAACGTATAATCACTGGATGTCGGATGAGCACTACAGTATGGGATTTGCTTATGTGCGTGTGTAAAGATTTATATGTGAAATCCCTGTGGACAACATGCACGACAACAGCCTACAGTAAGTGGTCAGGCAACAAGGAAGGTGCTATCAAAGCCTAGTTGGATATAATTTGTCCTGTTTTATGTGGTGGTACACATTTTTATGTGGTTCATGCACTATTTACTTCACCAACAGCACACTATTAGACGCCCCCTCCCTCACTCTACTTGAATCCGAGGTGGGGGCTGAAAACCAAACTGAGGCAAGGGCAGGGTGCTACACTCTTTAAAAACCTAAGAAAGCACTTTTAGGGTTCTACTATGAACACCTGCTTCATTTCTTATCCAAGATATTATTGAAGTGATGTGCTTACAGTGATATCTTTGCTTGTATATTTTACCTTTACACCCATTTGGGGTTAGGGTGCTTAAAAGTGTAGAGGAAGCCTGCATGTTATGACAAAAACATACAATGTGTTTTTGTAACATTTTTGTATTTTGCGTTAACACGATGAAGAGCGATTAATAAAGGACAACAAATCAGCTTTAACTCACAGTTTTCCTCTCTATCTGCTGTTCTTCACGGTTGACTAGATACCTGTGTTTGCAAGGTGTTTCTCCTAAATCTAAAATAAATCATCATCATCACCAAATTGACCCTAATTATTCTAAGGGCTGTTGCCTCAAAATAGTGTGAAAGCATAACCATTATTCCCGAGGCCTCCATCCAACAGGTACAATGCACACATACTGAGTGAGCAAGCATTGCTTGTTAATATAAAATATTTCAGACTGTTATTACAGAAGATTATATCGTGATAACGGTGAAATTGCAATGTTCACATCCTTAGCACAGAGTGTCAAAAACTGTAGATGTCAGATCTGGGCGTAAATAAGATTGTTGGGTTACTAAATCTCTTAACCAATTGTCTCTCAGACTCTGGGAGCAATGGGCAACTTTCAGGACTTCAGTTGTTCAGTGTAGGAGTGTAGAAACGACGTCTAAAAGAATATGGTTTGCTGCACTTGCATTAATACTTTAAAGACATTAATTTAAGCTAAATCATCATATAGATGACTGACGGTGGTTACTGATGATCAGTTTACGGCTGTTTTGTTTTGCCTCTTTTGCTCTCCACACTACAAGAAGCTTGAACACACAGAGACACCAGAACAATGCTGCACTTTGTCAGGGTTTGTCCCTTTCTGGGTTAGATGGACAGGACTTAAAGAAATGTTTAGGTAGGGAATTTAATTGTATGCATGTAAAGATATTTCCTGTAAAAACATGGGTTGTTCACAACTTTGCCACAGATCTGTCATATGTCATATGTTACACCCCCCTGAGGCAGCAGAAGTTGGAAACTTAACGGTGCCACCCCCCAGTGAGAACACCTTTGAAGTTTCATGCAGGCCGAGGGCCGGCAGCTCTGTGGGCAGCAGAAGCAGTCAGCTGTCCCGAGGCACCGAGAGCTGGTGCTGCTGTGATGTTATGTCCAGCCCCGAAAACCAATATTACATTCACACATTCAGATATAAACCACACATGGGGGTCTGCATCACCCCCAGGTTGAATGTTTGATTGAACTAAACAACTTCCTTCATGAAGTTGGGCCCAAGATACAAAAAAAAGAAGATATTGTGAGTGGTTGTTAATGCACTGTTTTTGTGTGCAATTCCAGTACATGTTTGCAATCGTACCTTTTCTTATATTGTGACGTCCCCTGTTTAGAGTGTGTGCGTGTAGGTTTGTGCTCATGTGCATGTCTTGTCTTTGAGGTGCCATGTAGATTTCATATCCTGCTAGATCTTGAGCACCTGGGCCCTTTGCTCCACCCAGGACATAATAGCCCGGCTTCCTGTGCCTCTCTCGCTCTCTCTGCCTAACCCTGGCTGACGTCTGCACAGACAGTTATTGCTTTAGTTTTTATGTTAGTGCACTCTTCAACACCTCACACCACATAATGCTTTCAAACATGCACATGTTCACCATTGATGATACAGATTGAACACACCTCATGACTCTTGTATTTCACTTATTTGACTTGTTTTTTTGCGATTAATCCCATTTTAAATTGCATGTTTAAAGTTTAATTATTCTGTAAAGTGATTCTTACCATTGTCTTCTATTTGGAAATCAAATGAGGAAGGAAGAAATTAACTCTATGAACCTGAGTTTTACATCAGTTTGCACACTCCACATTAATGCTATGCACCAGCTTTGGTGATGCAGTTGCCCGCTGACATCAGTCTGATTAGCTGCACCTGTATGTTAGCTCGTAGCATCTCAAACTACTTTGAGTACTTTGGGTTTATTGCAATAGTGCATGGCCCTGCAGACACACAGAAACACATGCTGGTATAGCAATAAATAAGGTTGTGGAGATGCCTGAGAGGTGTTTATAAATTCTATAAAATCCCACATAAGAAAACATTGGTGAATCCCATAATCTTTTAAAAAAGTTCATAAGTAGAATTTAAGGACCGTTCTATGGAACGGTTGGTGAATGACGCCCACTGTTACTGATGATGAATAGTAGTAATTGATAATACCTCTTTTGTTTCCTCTGGGTGTGTGCTGCTGTTACCTGGTCAGAGTTTCCTGTCAGAGCTCCAGGTATTGTTTCCTCTGTAGTGATGCTTTGACTTGGTAATGCCCACAGCACCGGCACAAATGTGAAAGTAGGAGGCTTAGATCGTTCCTCTGTTAAAACCTGTAAAGTGGGAAATAGAAAACAAATTACCCAGATTTTCCAAGCTCTTAATTATCAATTCCGTGGGTTCCCTCCCTGCCAAGCGCAAACAGTCTCATAAGCGTTTCATATTTTAATAACATGAAAAACATGTTTCAGTCACACTCAACATCTATCTCACAGTTGAATACCACTTTAGAATAGACTATTTCTCTCAGCTTCTCAGGCTTTTGTAACTTTACCCTGCTACTAATGAGCCATCATTACACACACACACACACACACACACGCACACACACATGGATTACACAGTTTAGCACCTTGCAGCTCGAAGTCTCAACACACCCACACTCAATGAGCACAAGTAATGAGATGCTATTAAATCAACTCGTGCTCTCGTCTGTGTGGGACACTTCACAAGTTGTGCTATTCTCTTAGTGTCTGCAAAAAGGGCAACTGGGAAAGGAAGATTTCCACCACAGCCAAGTTCTTCCTTGGTCCATGCTAAACCTTTACCTCAAGTTTCATGAAAAGCAGACCAGAAGAATTTCTGTAATCCTGCTGACAAACAAAGTAATAGACCATCGACACAATGACCCCAGCCAGTTGGGGCAGATTGCTGTCCACCAATGAGATGTTGGTTCTGCCCAAGGTTTCTACCTGCAATTTTTTTTTTCCCTTGCTGCTGTTTCCAAGTGCTCGCTCATTGGTGGATACACTTGGGAATCTGTCTGTAACAGAGTAAGTTCTGCACCTGAGGGGTATACCTCCACACAGTGTTTCTTTGAGTAAGCGGGCTTCACAAAGCCTGAAGCTGCAGACGACAGCCGGCTGTTACGTTACAGACGATACATTTATAATTGTTGTTAATCTTAACCACCAGCCAGCACATGTATGCATGTACAGAGAAGAGAACATTCTGTTTAAGTGCATTCTTCTAGTCGACGTGCTGAGACATCTTCAGCTGAAGTGATGATCAGGTTTTGGCAGCGTAGTTGCCTTTGTATCCAATGATTCCTTTTCTTTAGTCTTCCATTGCCAAACAGGTATGCAATGTCCTCTCTCAAAACTGGAAAGGGGCTTGTGTGTCATTTAACAACCTCTGGGATAAGCATTGTGCACACTTTGTGGCCCAGAAGAACACCTTTTTCTGAGCCTGTGGATCTAAACTCGTGACACGTTCAGCAATGGTGTTTTTGATTTTGGAATGATAAATGGACTTGAGCTTGTATAAAACTTCTCTAGTCTTCTGACTACTCAAAGCGCTTTGAAACGCAGGTCACACCTACACATTCACACACTGACGGCTGCTATGTAAAGTGTCCATCAGTATTAACTAATCCCATTCATACAACAGCAGGAGCAACTTGGGGTTAAGTGCCTTGCCCAAGGACACGTCCGACATGTGACTGCAGGAACCCCTGACCTTCCAGTTGAGAGACAACCGACTCTACCACTGAGCCACAGCCTCCCCCAATGCTGAAAGTGTATTAAGAGGTGGAGCTGCAAAATGTGGTCCAACGTGTAATGATAGCAATTTTAGATGTTGAAGTCACTTCATATGTTTTCTATACATGTGAGCAATAAAAGAGCTTCAATTTGTTGAAGGTGGTGACACTTATTCCCATTATGGTGTGGGTTCAATGGCATGTCAAAGTGTCAGTGCAAGAAAGCATTGTCATTATTCTCACTGCAGCAATCACACAAACACTCATGAATAGAACGTGTATAGAACGTAGAACGCTGCTTATTAATCACGCTTGTTCTCCCCTCGGTGTTGCGAGGTCACAAGAAAAAACAAAGTGGAGGATAAGGGCACTGACATTTCTTTCTCTAATCAGGGTGGGATTATAGCCGCATACTCGAGACTCTATTAAAAATAGTCCACACATCCAAATGTTCTAGTGCATCTACTGCACAGTCAGACAATAAGCATATTTGTGTTTTTCACATTTATCTCTCAATTTCACTGCACCTACACTCCTTGTTGTTTTAATTATGTGTGGCAGGTTAATATGGGAGGAAGATAAGAAAAAGCAGCTTCAAAACAAACTGATAACCAGGATGTTTACAGATCAAGGTGTCTCAGAACTTCATTTTTAGATGCATCACTTTCACTATTTGAATGACGCACGTCACATGGCTCCTGCCGGCTCTTTTTAATTAGATTTTTTGAGCTGCAATTTCTCTGACTGTGTGCATCATGCATGGTAATCACACATGTTTTGTATAATGACTTGACTGACCATGAATTAAACCTTGGTGATAACAGAGTTAATACACGACTTCAGGGGCTGCTGTAGGTCAGGGGTCGACCATCTCACAACTGGAAGGTCATCAATAAACATTAACACACATATTATCCGTGGTATAGCCTTTTAAGCCTGACTGTATGAGTCGACATGTGGCTTTGAAACAGCCATTGTAAAAATTAATCATGCATGCCATGGGTAGAGACGAGCAGGGAGGCATGATTGGTTCATCAGATTGGTACCTCGTGGCAGACATTGGTCGAAGTTTTTACAGGCTACAACTGCTTCAGATGACGGATTTTCTTTGTTCCTTTTTCAGAGCACATGAGTTATTAATTTCTGTCAGGACCTAAGAGACAATTTCAACCAAAATCTTAAAAAGTGGATCTGGAGAAAATTACCAACCCTGCCTTTAACTGCACACAAAGAGCAATGAGCAACAATCCAAAAAAACACAGTCTTATTCAAAGTCACCACAAAAAGCATCTGTGGATTTACAGAACACTTCAGCTGTCTATTGTTTATATGTAAAGGGAATTCTAGTGTTACAATGGAAACAGCAACACATAGCTCCTGACAGGTAGCAGCTGCCTGCCAGCTAATGCTAATGTTAGCCCGACGCACACAGCACATTACAGAAGTAGCTTTCTCTTAGCCAATGACGCTGACAACAGTATTAACGCAGTTCATTCAGACAGTCCTCTAAATCATCTTATTATCCTACTTTTTGGCAACACAAAAGTCTCAATCGCTTTAGCAATCTCTCTGCTAAAATTGGCAATATGGAGGGCACCGGTGGCCTAGTGGTTGGTGTGCGCACCCCATGTACGGAGGCTACAGTTCTCCACACTCTCTTTCCCTGATTTCTGACCCTCTCCAATGTCCTATCTCTAAATAATAAAGGCATAAATAGCCCCCCAAAAAACATAAAAAAAACATTAAATTGCAATATGTGATCTACGAACATACCTCCTTTTTTATTTGTTTTACTTATTGCAGCAACTAAGTTACTCTTTAATCAGCGTATTAATGCAAAGTTATTGTAATTTATCAATGACTACGTTTACATGCACACCATTTTCCTATTAAGGTCCATATTCTGGTTAAGGCAATATTTCGAAAAAGGTGTTTACATGCTCCGCAGAGTGCTGAGCTACTGGAATATTCCCGTTTACATGTTAATCAGCATATTCCTAATAAACCGTAGTAGTAGAAGTAGTGGCGTCATGACAAGACTTCATCTAGGGGCGTAAACAAATCCTTGAAGTAGCATATTCAGGAGCATATTCCCACTAACGCGTTTACATGACCCAGTATTCGGGTTGATACAGGCATATGCCAGGGGTCTTATTCGGGTTTTTAATAATCGGAAAATGAGCTTAATCGGGTTATGACATTTGGAATAAGGTGTTTACATGACTCCTACGCAATCAGAATATTGTCATTATTCCGATTAATACAGGAATAGTGTGCAAGTAACTCTTACGGGGGAGGCTTATGACCCTATTAACACCATCCCATATTAGACCTCATATTTCATTTCCATAAATGACGTAAAATGATTCTATGTTGTGATCCTCTACTGGATATCTAAAGAAATGAATCACACACCTATGTCAGTCACCAAAGAAAAGAGAGGCAACCTCCTGGCTTCTGATTGTTGTGCAATCTTTTTTTGTATTATCTTGAATTCATACGATGAAGGTTCTAGCTCATTCTGTCCTTGCCAGTAAAAAAGCATTTTGACAGCCCTATACAGAACGTATACAGCGTATAAGAGGCGTGTCATTTGAGAGGGCAATCAACATGAACGTACGTCTCCAAGGGGAGCAAAAGAAAGCAGACAAAGGAGTCTGATATCAATGTTCACATGTTGAAGGACAGGCTTTGAATCACAAAAAACCCTGACGCAGAATCATCACAGTGAACTCCCAGAGAGATCATCTTTCGTCAAGCAAAAATGTTGCCTTTTTTCAAACCCCTCATCATTTTCAGAATTTGTTTCTTTGACCTTTCTGGTTCATTTCTTATTCCAGAGGAAAATACAGGGACAGGAAGTTATGTAAGAGAGTCATGCTGCCAGATTTAGAGTCTTATCCCCGGGGGAAGAAGTACATCTATACTGGGTGTAAGCTTCTTTTTTTTACATGTATGCTTCTCCAATTGATTAGTGCAGACACAGTAACATTTGACTTTATAGATTAATGTTTATTATGAGTTTCTCAAATATGATACCATGATATGACAGATATAAATACAATCAACAGAATGTGGATTATAATGTCCACAGGCAGAAAACTGATGCCTCATAAACACTATTGCATTATCAACATTTAACACATTAAACAATGATCACAGCTGGCAAAAGTACACAGAGCTTACTCTAGTGGAAGTACAGATACTGCGATAGGTGCACAACCATAGACTGTATACACGTGACAGATACGATCTCTGTGCAAGTCATTAAACTGCTGCATTATGTTTGTTGTCTTCTCTGCTCTTTTGTTTAAAATGTGATTCTGTCAAACTTCACAATGCATTGAGATAAAGGCAAATATTGTCATTATAGCGGCCTATAGGGGACTCTGTTGCGTCGTCCACCACTTTCACGTCGTTGTTTTTACGTCATGTCTTACCTCAGGAGACCCCCTGCCTCCCCTTCACCAGATCCGGGATAGTCTCCCACTGTGAAGTAAAGTGTATATGTGAACAACAATATCAGCAGGTTTTCAGGGCAACAACTTCAGGAGGTTTTCAGGGGCAACCCTCCTGATATTCTCTATACATCTCTATACGCATGCACCTCACAGCGGGAGACTATCTCTGTCCTACAGGGAGGCAGAACAGGAGTGAGAAGAGCGACGCAGAAGTGGCAGAAGAAGCAACAGAGTCCGAAGCATTTTTGCCTTTATATCAAAGCTTCATTAGTATGACACATTCACAATATCAACAAAAGAGAGTACAAGAATATACTGGCAAATAGAAAACATGATGAAGCCTTTCATTACATGCACGGAGATTGTACTGGACACATTTTCGGTGTCAGTCGGACTCATCTGCCCACCAAGACTTCACATGGAAAATTTACCAGGGCGCTGACAGGAAAAATTCCCGGTAAAATCAGAAAGAAAAATTTGGCTGTTTGCATTCATTCATGCAACTCACCAAGAAAACTTCAAAACGTTTTCAGGAGTTTTGTGCATGTGTAAAAGCATTGTAATAAATATTCGCCTTAAATGCATCAAAGCAAAAGTAACAAGCCTGTTTTGCAAGTGTTAAGAGTAGGAAGTATGGATAATGTTTGTTAAAATGAAGCGAGTAAAAGTTTAAAAAATTAAATACTGGAGTTCAAATATCAGAAATCTCTATTAAAGTACTTTAACAAGTATTTGTACCTGGTTACTAAACACCTCTGACACCAACATTGATCAATGTTTAACGCCCCTGTAGTATTACTAAAGTCAAGGAACTAAGTACTGTTATCACTGCCTCACTGTCACCCATGTTCTTTGACACCTTTAGGTCCTGAGCATGACACTCGTGAAGCCTGAGATATTTATATGTCCGATACAGGCATATCTGTAATCAGCTTTATTTAAAGAAACAGAACAAATGTCTCGACTAAAATAATCATGTGCCATCTAATAACCCTGTTTATGCGTTTAAGCTCTTGTGCAACCTCCTTGTTTGCATGCCTTCTGTAGTCAAAGCAGAGTAAGTTAACACTTTGAAATGTAAAAAGCCAGCGTTTCCTACTTGCCCATCGGAGCCCTCTTCAGTGTGTGAGTGTTGCCGAGGTCATGCCGTCCTCATAGATCACATTTCCAGCCAGCACTGGTTCACTGTATTACATGTCGCCTGTCTGTGTGCGTGCTCCCACTCAGTTATTCCTTCAGGCATGTTGGGCTCATCCATAAGAACAGATACAAGCAGCACTAAATCATTTCCTGAAGCAGACCACCCTGTGAGGGGCTCTTTAAAGGGACACTCATAAACGCAGAGCTACCAGAAAGTGACAAATATAATTTAAGGAAACATAGGAGAAGGTGTGTGTTTTTTTATCTGTTTACATTTTGATTAAGGTCTGTTTGTTTTGTAGTTTATTTATAAGTACTACTGTGGGGGCAGCTTAAATGTGCAGTACGGGTGTGTGATTCATTAAAATGAAGAAAGATTTGGGGCACCGCTGGCCTAGTGGTTGGTGCTCGCGCTCCATGTGCGGAGGCTGTGGTCTTTTAGGCAGGCGGCCCGGGTTTGAATCCGACCTGTGGCTCCTTTCCCGCATGTCATTCCCCACTCTCTCTTTCTCCCTGGTTTACAACTCTATCCGCTGTCCTCGCTCTACAATAAAGGCACAAATAGCGGTCTCCATGCTGGAATCCTGTCTCTACCTTACTTTCAACCTAACGACAGGCTGAGAGCTGGTTTCAAGCCTCTTGATAAACCGTTACGTCGTGCCAGCCTGGCAATCAGGTCAGCTACGCGCCTTATTGTGAAAAACACGTATCCTTCATTAAATCAAAACAAATGCTTGCAACTCAGGTCAATGTATTAACCCCTTCACGAATGCCGTCACAACATCGTTAGCCATAAACCTTAGCTTTACAGTACAAAGTGCTATATGGAGATGCTGTGACTTCGGCAAGTTGTGGCCGTAAATAGTGTTTAAATAATCAAGTCTGCTCGAGTTACTGTTCACTACGGTAGCATCTTTTCTCAGGTTTCATTTTGCTATAAATAAGCTGAGATTTGTGATTCTGTCGATTAGAAAATATGCAGATGAAGACATCAAACTGAGAGAAAAGGCAGCAAGACAATTCGTAACAGTTTTTGTAATTCAATCCTATGCAGAATACATTTTAATACATAATAACATGTATTTCAATTAAGATTGCTGAGGGACTCCAAAAAAAAAAGAGATATTATCGTTCTGTAATGTGTCCACTTTAATGCTTTTTTCAAAGAGAAAGAGAAAATCCCCAAGGAAAACTAATTTGGCCCCTTGTGGTGTTTTGTGTTTATTAACACCGTATTGTATGCAACTTTATAAAACATAAGTTCAGCATAATGCAGCACCTTGCACTTTCCAAAAGCTCCACATGAATGTTCACATATTCTCTCTTTTGAGTCCGATGGTTACTTTAGAGCCGTACTGAGCACAATCAATCCTGAAACTGCTGCGCTCCACAGTACTTAAATGTACATTTGAGTGGTTCACGTTGTGCCACAGTAAAAGCATAAACACTTGGGCGTGCCACCGAGCACAGAGTTTAATTACAGACAAAAACACAGCCCCTCCCTCCAGAGCAAGATAGGGTGTGTAAATATAGCCCACTGCCAGCTGCTAGCGAGCACAAGTTATCTCTCCTGATAATAAACAAATGACTCCAACACAAGGACAAAAGCATTAAAATAAGCATATGTTTGAATCACTGTTGAATTTCCAATCGCAGTATGGTAAGGGAGAAGGGGGCCGTTATAATTGGTCTATAGAGGCTGTGCAGCACCGCTGAATTATTTAAATTATCCTCAAATTCACTTAATGTGTAATGCTTCATAAAGGTTTAGTATACCTTTGTGAAGAGATACAGAGTAATTTAAATACATACATACATTCTTAATGATTCATTAACATGAATGATCTGCCTTCACATTCATTCTTATAGTTTCTAGTTTCTCTGAGTGTTTGAATAAATCCGATAACGTTTTGTTTTTTATGTTTTTAATGCTATAGTGACAGGAAATAACAGAAGGATCAAGTAGCTGTGTCCGGGTGTATACTGTGTCAATGTGTTTATTTGTGAGAGCCTGAGAGGGGGCTAACGAGTACAGGGTACATAGTGTAAAGAGGTTAAAATTAGATAACTGTTTTTTCCTCCCGGTATGATTTAGCTTTGAGGTTAAAATCTTTATCTTAGGATCCAACAAAGTTAAACGCAAGAGCCAAAGTACCCAAAGGGCGGCAGAAAAATGAAGACAGGTCAGCGACATTACGTCATCCCTCCAGCAGGAAACAATCAGGAAGTTTTAAAACCACATATTTCAAAAGAAAAAGTGCCTTACCTTCCCTGGATTTGTATTCATGTCGTCCATTTCTGCTTCAAACTACTCTCCATCCAGATGTGTTGCTTGTTTCCAAACTTTAGAAATGTTCCTCTCAAGACCTTAAGTGTTGTTCAAAGCCGACCCTGACGACAAGATGCTAACTTTTCTGCCTGTCTCCTGAAGTTCAAAGTGTATAACTGTTGGTGTGTGTGTGTGTGTATCGCCCTGCTGATTTCCTTTTATAGACACATAATAGCCACAAATAGCTTGCAGACAGCAGTCAGCCTGCTGGGCACCACTAACAATGTTCATGCTGGGAGCTACGAGAAACGCAGCTCTACAGGGGGTCCCGGCCAAGTTCAGTTTTCACATCTTTAAAAGTGTCTAAAGTCGCTCTTCTTTCCACAAATAAACACAGAATGGGTCCTTCACATATTTCATAATGCGATGTTATGACAAACTATCCTGACTGAATGAGCGTGTTAAAAAGAGGTTAGAAAGTAAATAACAGGGCATCCTGTCTGACAGCTGAACAAAGCAAAGGAGCCTTTAATGTGTGTTAGAAAAGAAAAATCTGATTTATCTGTTTTTAAATTGAACCAGTGCAGATTATATTTTGCTGTTATACAGAATTAACTACTTTAAATGATGTAGTGGTTATAGTATTGATATCTATTAATGATGGGGCGGCTGTGGCTCCGTTGGTCGGTCATCTCTACACCTGAAGGTTGAGGGTTCGATCCCCAGCTCCTGCAGCAATATGTCCGATGTGTCCTTGGGCAAGACACTTAACCCTGAATTATTAGTTATTAGTTACTTCTGATGGTCTCACTACATAGCAACCTCTGCCATCAGTGTGTGTAGGTATAGGTGTGACATGCTGTGTAAAAACGCTTTGAGCAGTCAGAAGACTAGAAAGCACTCTACAAGCTCAAGTCCATCCATCCATTTCCGAAGAACTTCCATGAGCAGAAACGTTGAAGAGTATTGTTGAGATGTTATTGTTTGTAAGCCTGGAGTGATTAGGAACATGATGTTCATAAAGAGAAAAATGCTTTAATTAACAAATGTATTATCTAATGAATACAATCTACAGAATCTTATGTAAAGGTTCCCATTGTGCACATTTACCTTCAGGGATATTACAGCCGCATAGAGCCGAATGTAGGACAAGCTTTGTTTGTTATGTGAGCCAGAGGAAATTGAAAATTTGACAATTTGTTGTCCTTTCAATGATGCCAAAAGAGATGTTTTCTTTGTAAAATGACCGTTCTTTTGGCTGGATCATAAACAGTATAAAAACATGGACAACATGACAGCTCTCTGAAAGTGAAGCCAACGTTTGGGTGTATCATCGTTGTCTCATGCCTAACAGCTTGACCAGTTGTAGAAAGTCATCCAACCACATTTGCACACAAATAAATAAATCCACCTTTGTCCCTTTCCTTGTCGACCTTCAAGTTAGCTTTTTAAGTTTGGAAACCTACAAACCAACTCGACTAGCATAATCAATTACCCCCTCCAATGTAGCCATTTAGTCACAGCCTCTATATATATATCCTGACAACAGTTTAATACATATACACATACTCTTCATGCAAACAGTCTGCAAACAACAGGCTGAAGACGATTGCACATTTGCGCAAAATCCAAAAATATTACTGTACCTTGTCAGTCGACATGGTTGTTTAGCTTCTCACCACGTCTTTGTCGGCTTCGTACCAGCTGCTTGTCAGCAAATTCACATTGTCTAAGAGGGGTAGGCATAACAGCACTGTGTGCTCAAGTCATTGCCACAGTTTGGATACCCCAGTCAAAAAAAAACCTGGACTCGCCTGTGCATCAAATGGCACTCAGAGTATTTTGTTCTGTGCTCTAAAATGACATTTATATTTGTAAAGATATGAAAGTTAACACATTTTTTGAAACCTGCAACTGTGGGTATGGATGAGGGTTTGGCACTTCCTGCATGACACTCACTCGTTCAAATAAAAACAGATCGTAACTGTTCATATAACCTGCACATAATGTAAACACCAGCCAGCCTGCACATTGATCCCAGCGTGTTTGTAATAATGAGTCATCAGGTGTCTGGAACCAGATTGACTTGCTTGCTTGTCTTCTGCCACATCAATTTCTCTGTTTGCCTATCAGTGAGTGAAAGCAGACCTCTGGAGTGGATGCTAATCCTTTAAGTACACTACATTCTTCATTCTGTCACAGCTGTTCTTGTCTGTTTCCACCCTGCTGTCACCCTCCCCCTGTTCCTCTGTGACCGCAGGCGACACAGCGCGAGCCACCAACGCTACCTGGTGCTCTTTATTTTACTGCAGGTGTTTTCAAAAGCATTCATATTCATTAAGAGAGATAAATGAAAAAGTGGCAGAAATGTAATTATGCAATTATTACCATTTCATTTAATGCACTTATTCACTCTTACATTTTGAAACTGAACCATTAAAAACATGATTTCCTTTCAATCCTATTAGGGGTGATTAATATTCAGCATCGGTGAAAAATCATATTTACTTTGATCTGGCACGTACCATCTGACACTTATATTAGCCTTTAGCTTCAGGATAATCCTCTACTGATTTAATTAAGTGAGGTGTCGAGCCATTAGTGAACACAGCAGGGGTGTGTCTCCAACTTAATGAATTCCACTTAATTAATCCAGCTTTTAAGCCAGTTAAGAGGTTCTTATATAACCCGAGTCAAAAGTTCATTAACATTATACATATTTGTGAAAAATAAAAACAGAAATCAGGCAGCAGTGCAGCTAATTATAGAGACGTTTGTCTATCTCTGCCTCCTAACATTGTCCTAACAGCATGAGACGGGAGCGAGCGTCAGTGACAAAATCAGCTTGATTCAAGTGTTTGCTATTTGTTCCTACAGCCTGCAAACGATGCAGTGTGATCTAGTGCAAAGCAGGGACTCAACGCTTCGTTACCCCGACGCCCCGTTTCTATTTCCCTGTCTATGTTTCGCAAGGAAATTGACGAAGAAGGAGGAAGGAAGGGAGCTCTACAAGGCACTGGCAGTGTCTCACAGGAAACTCCTTTTGCTCTTCTTCCCTAACGGAGCTTGTTAGCCTGATTTACAAAGTGGAGAAAGTGGTTCATTATTAATATCCACATTCATGATTAAAATCTTTTGCTTTGACTTGTGTCAATACCGGAGATACAAAAGCACCACATATCCTACAGTTTGCAGGGGGAAATTAAAAGACAAAGATGCAAAGAAGTAAGTATTTAACACGTGACGTGTGGACCGCGAGTGTCTGGTGCTGCACGATGCAACGCCGAATCTAACGCTGGCATGCTGTTAGTAGACGGTGTTACACTTTCTCTGTTGGTTTAAGTTGTCATTAAAAATGTATACATTGAATCATTCAATGTAACTATATAGAAACAGAATAAAAAACATTTGTGCACATGCATTGCTACATGACAGCTGCTACATATTTATGCATAGCAGAACATGCAGAGAGGTAATATAACCAATGTACCCGGGTCACACTTTGATGTCTTAGCCATCCCAAATGCCACCTCCTCTCATTTTCCGTACAACAACGCCTCGAGTGTGACATCATCAGACAAGCAATTGACTCAGAATTGAATCCCACACACTGGATGTGCTTTCCAACAGGTTGTGTCCCCAGATCATTTTCACCCAGCAGGCAGTCAGTGAGCAACCTTGCTGATAAAACAAGAAGTTGTGCCAGTTTCTTTGTTGTCAGGGGAAAGGTGCAAAGAGTGACACAATAACAGAACTCCAGTGCCACCCCACTACACCTCACAACCTCGAAATATCAACTGAGAACACCTTTCTGACACACTTAGACAAAAACTGAATGAGGTTTCTGCAGAGCACTGAATGAATTGTCAATTACAAAGCAGGTGTTTATGACTGAGTTTGACCTTTGTATAAATGAAAGCATTTCTAAAACGCAGTAGAAACATGTATCACATTATGACATGAAATGTTGTCATTGTAATTATGTTAAAATATCTTGTTATAACATGATACATTTGTTTTTTATAAATATGTTAAAATGTGTCGTTAAAGCCATAGACTGTATTAAACATGAACATAGTCTCAGTGACGTCATCTGTTGGTTTCTGAAGCAAAGTTTTGAAGTCAATAATGGCGGTCGCCATATTAGAAATGTCCCCTTTAACTTGAACTCAATCTAAAAACAGGCAAAGAGACCGAGCTGCCGAGCGTCTTTAGACTAAAACAGCTACATAGTACCAGCCTGTCAGTCAGATTAATCAAGCCCCTAATGACGCACAACTCTTATCCTTCTTGTAATAAAAATGGAAGAGTTACAAAACAAATCACCACCAGTGCAGTGTGAATCAATGAAGACGAGCTGTTAAGTTGGACATTTTAACGTGTGTTGAAGGGACTTTCAGTGCTTTTGCAGCCAGCCTCAAGTGGACACTAGAGGTACTGCAGTTTTTTATCGCTTCAATACAGACTTCATTTTTCAACACCTGAGGCTGCTGCTGGGTTAAAACAGGATTGTTTTCAGTTTTGTAATATATGAAAATATTAGTATGTTGTTATTACATGTTGTAATAAGGTAACAAATATTAAGTGACAATCTAAAAGCCTTAAATTTAAAGTGGTGGTAAATCTACCCAGATCATGACACTATACCGAGCCTTTTTTTTTTTTTTTCTGGGGAGGCAGAAACACGTCCTGCAGCTTAAAGAAATTAAGCCTTTACTACAATATGTTTGCACTTCATTAAGAAAGTGAGCACTGAACATTGTTGGACTCTAAAAGCTTTGTCATAACACAAGGCAGGCATAGCAATCTGAAGTTCAGACATTCTTGTCTTTCGACAGCAAGATGATGAATTCTTGTGGTGTGATGTCTCACCTCTTTTTCCTCTCATAAAGGAGAGTGTATAATCTCACAGGTGTGAATTGAGCTTATACAGGAGGTGTGTGAATATGCAGAGTTCAGACTGACTCGTGTCTCTGCAGAAGTCAGACTCCCTGCTGTGTGCTCTATTCAGCTGTGCAGACTTTCAACTCGGTGCACGCTAAAAAAAAAAAAAAACGGGGGCTCCACATCGTCACGGGGTGCAGACATTATTTAACAGCACAGTGGTGTGAACGAGAGGTAGCCTGCAGCATCCATTGTTTAATTTACTGTTTAAATAGAAAGCAGCCTGCGTTTGCGGTTCAATCTTAGCTCCAGGGAAAGGTAAGTCTCTGTGGTTTTAGTAATAAAAAATAAAGATCTTTCAAATAACTTTAATATTAAGAAATTCTTTTAGCAGCACGTCAATCTGGCAGACAAAAAAAAAAAGCTTTGCAATGACAGTAAAAAAACACATTCAGTTTGTTTTACACAAATCCTCCACAGAATCATCGCTGAAGATGCTCCAACAAAAGAGGTGGGAAACAGTCTGTGTCCTTCGTGAGGCTGTGGTCAAGGTGGGTGGAAGGCACTGTCAAAACAGCATCCGTCAGGGATCTCAATGTCTTGCAGCAGCTCTCTTCTAGTTTGTGTCAAGAGCTCCACATCTTCATCTGAGGTAGAGGGGTGAGTGAGGATGATCCGGGGGATCTGTCAGGTGATTGCCACAGAGGGGAACGTGATTGAGAAGGAAAATAAGCAAAAGATTATGGGATATGATGTCTACAGACTGACATGTAAGAAAAATCAGGTCATGTGTTTCTTTTTGCAGGATTTGTTTAATAACTCAAATTGAGCTGATTTCAGGGTCAGATTATATCGTAGGTGGTATATCCTATTGGGGGATGGATAATCTGCTTACTGTCATTGTATGCTTCCCCGCTTGAAGCGAATTATTTTTGGCCTTGGTTACTGCCTCCAGTTCAGACAAGGTCCTCCTCAGGTCCCTCTCCACATCAGACTGAAACGAAAGGAAACGAAACAAAGCCAGAAGAAAATAAGTGTTTTAATCCACACAAGAAAAATGGAAGCATATTCTGTTTGTGCTTTGATTTTAGAAAACCACCCACAATGCCGTTGCCGTTGCAGACGACCGCCTCAATTCTCTTGGACAAACAGTCTTCCATGCTCTGCTCCTGCTGTTTGCTTCCCCAGCCCCCTCCAGTACAGCCCCACAGCTGTTGCCCCGTCATGTCCCGAGGATCAGGAGGAGGAGGTTGATCCTGGTTGTACATCTCCCGAGGAAGCAGCCTCTCTCTGACCACTATCAACTGGATGCAGCTCCCGGCATTCCTGAGGGCGCTGACGGCCTGGTGGTGGGTCGCCCCCTGCATGTCGAGGCCGTTGACCTGGATGGATGGCAGTCACATTAGAGATTTAGGGCCGGTGAAAGTGGGAACAGGAGTCAGGGGTGAAAGAGCAGCATATGTTGTCTAACAATAGCTTGACCAACATCATATCCTGCACTATGTAGCACTAATAAAGAAGAGGGGTGACGTTTATATCCTGCGACTGGCATAAACTGTAAGCATGCACACACTATCTGTATTTTCTACTCTTAACATTTAGAAAAAAGGCTTGTCACTTGTTTTAATGCATTCAAGGTGAATTGTATGTTATGGTGCTCTCACACAATGAGGTGCTCTCACGGATGAGTCTGTCTAACAGAAAACGCAGATGGAACAATTCAGGAAAATTCATCTCCAGTAAGTGGGAGGGGGTGAGGACATTTATATTCTGCAACTGGTGCCACAGCCTCAGACTGTTTGCACGCGTGAGACGCCCTGAGGCGGCCTGGCTGAGTGCATGTGTGAAAAAGGCTTGAGTTGATTGAATTTTCCATGAAAGGCACGTTAAAAAAGAGTTGTTGAGAAGTAAGAATAAGGTTTAGGAACAAAGGAATCTATATTTCCTCCTACTCCTCTTATAACTTTTAGTGGAGTTTTTAAAGTATAGATTGTTGTAGAGCTTTATTCCTCGTACATTTATTGCTCTAATTTCATAGATCTACTTTTAGATACGTATGACTTTATTTACATGTTTGAAATAAAGAAACCAATCACTGTTCACATGATTTATGCTTCTGTCACTTCAAAGGTTTCACTGACTGTACATATAGTGTGGGTACTTGTAGTGATTGTTATTATAACACTAATTCACGTTGATTCAAATAAACTGAATGTCCTTTTCCCATCTGACCTTTGATTTTGAATAATAGAACTGTTACATAATTTATATCTTGTTTACATGTCTGGAGCCAAGGATGAGGAGTATAGGATCCACATGTGCTCTGTGCTGGTCTTTTGGTGCCCCCCTTTGGTCACAAGAAGAACACCAGCAAGAAGTGTAATGTAATGAAAGTCTACAGCCAATAGAAATGATTCCCATTCATGCAGCAGTGTATCACATACCTGTTAATAATTCAACAGGCAGAAATTACAAGCAGAGATTTAAAAAATGAGAAAAACGATTCCCTGCTTACCTCCAGTAATCTGTCTCCAATATGGACCCCCGCCTTTTCTGATGCTCCACCTGTACTCACTCTGGAAATAAAGATGCCCTGAGGGGAGAAAGACACATGCACACAAATGAGAGTTTTATTTAAATTCACTTCTGTCAGTGCATTGATCGTATACTAGTAAGAGTTTAGGCAATCAAAGGTAGCAGTCAAGTAGGAGCCACTCAGAAGGCAAAGGCCGTCCTGAAAGACCCTAAAGCACCCTCTGCATGCAGAGTTTAGACTTCTGCCGACAGGAAGGAGATTCACTCACGCTAGGAGGGCCAAATCAAACAGATATCTGAGGTTGTGTGATCCTGCAGAGGTTAGGGGGTTTTAGATAGATGCTGTTCTTCCTGTTGAAAGTTAATGTACATATAGACTGTCTTCGGAACAACATTTTTTTAGGTGGAATAGTTACATGTTGTTGCTTTAAGTTGAGTTAAACTTACAGTTTGGTGTGCAGCAGAATTAAAATGACAGTTTGCTCTAAGTTTGTAAAATGAGCTGCACTGCTGACTAATGTGATACAATACAGTACAGTACGGTGCGGTACGGTGCAGTAAGGTACGGTACGGTAAGATCCAATACGATAAGATATGATATGGTACGGTACAGTAGGATACAATAAGATAGGATACAAAAGGAAGTGTGAGACAATACGATACAATACAATAGGATATGAGACGATACATTATTTTGTCTCCATAGAGAAGCTTGTCTTTCACTCATTGTGCACACGTTTAGCTGCCTCCACAGAAGCACTAATAAATAAAAAACATGGTCAAGTTTGTGTTTTTTTACTCTGCAAACGCCTTCCCATTTATGTGAAGACAATCATAGAAACCCCGGGATTTTTTATTGGGTTGATAACCAGTGTTGTGTGATGGTAAAGCCAGAAACCCAGTGGTATCCACAATGTGTTGAACTGTTATTCACCTCGTCTGTCACGTTCCTTCTTTACATCAGAGATGAAACATGCATTAAAATTAAAGATCCAAACCAGGATAGAGCTAAGAACTGGGTCAGAACGAGCATGTTAACACAGTCTGTGTTCTTACAGCCAAAGCAGAAATGAATTTTAAAGAGATGGATGTTTTGCACCAACACTCACCTCGTCATTGTCTTTGTAAGGCAGAGAGCCCCTCCCACCTGCAATGCTGAATCCCAAACTCCCCCTCTGACCAGACACTTTGATCTGCAACTAAGGGGAAAATGTTTTTTATTCAAAATATAAGCAAGAATCTACTGTACATGTCATTAAGATCGCTTAAAGCAGAAACAAATTTAAAAAAGTGATAGTTGCAGCTGATAGTGAAATCCTGCAGAGATAGTTTGACATTTAAAAGATCCATAGTGTGCAGTTACTCTTAATGGCACTTGGGAGATGAATGGTTCTTGAGGTAGGGTCCTTTCTGCCAGCGAAGAAGAAGAAGAAGGAGACCTCAGACTCGTTGTGATGGAGGAGAACTTTGTGTCTCCATGAAGAGCTGACCCTTTATGAACGACTCTGTGAGGCTGAGACTTTCCGTCCGCTCTCGTTTCAGCTCTCTGATGTGAAAACCAACGTGGAGAGGAGTCATTCTCTGACAGCTGGCCTGAATAATCCTGCTGATAAAGAAATGAGGTTATGGGGTGCTGGATAGCCAAGTGGTTATGTTGCACACCTCATGTACTGAGGCAATACTCCTCATCGCATCGGCGTGGGTTAAAATCCAACCTCGGCCCTTTGCTGCATTTCATCCCCCACTCTCTCCTCCCAACTTTACTCTCTCTCTTTTCAGCTGTCCTATCTTATAAAGGCAACAAGGTAAACAAAACAAGATGACGCTTATATTGCCTATCTACGGTGGCCCTCAAAGGTCAACTACAACAATATTTCAGAAACACAACATAAAGTAAACACATCACTGCAAAAATCTAAGGAAGTGTATTTGTAAAAAAATACCGTATTATACTTTATTTAAGCCAAATTCACCCGATAAGAAAAACGTCTTATTTAAAGATGTAAAAAGCAAAAGTGAACCAATCATTTGAAAACATAAAACACAACTCACACAAAACATAAAATCATTTTCATAAAACAACAGTTTACAAAACACAACTAAATATCTCAAAACACAAAGTTTTAATAAAACATATTTTATAAAAGACAACATTTTACAAACAACTACAAACACAAATATTAACAAAACACAAAAACACGTCATAGAACTAGTCCCACAAAACAAATGATCACAACACAAAATGACAAAACAACAAATTATCACAAACACAGCTAAATATCACAAAACTACAGAGCCCCTGAAGTCCCAAAAAGACCTTGTTCGCAGAAGATAATCCTATCGTGGGAACCAGATAATTATCTTATATGCACAAGATATTGCTTTTGCTTTTTGGGACTTCAGGGGCTCCGTACACACAGTGGAGTTCCAGAGTCTGTTGGGAACCGTGGCAAAAACTTACTGGAGGGCACTCCAACCAGCTTTCATCAGCATCATGTCAGCCAGTTTCCCGATGAATACTCCTCTTACTCTTTTCTCTCTCCTATAGACGGATAACTCCTCTTCATTTTTCATGACTTTCATTAACTTAAGATAAACTTTGGTTTATACAGCAATAACGCATGCGGCATGCGGCAGGGCAACACGAGTGAGTTCTGTCAGATGGGGCCCCCTTAGGGAGGTCTCCTACTGTTGTTGCAAAATTTGCACATTTTGAACCAATGATGTGGTTTAAAGTTTTTCAGCCCTCAGGGGCCCCAGACCAGTAGGGAGCCCCTGAGTTACCTGCCTTTCCTGTTGACAATCAGCATCTTTGCTCACAAAACACATTTGAATAAAAACACGATTTAAATAAACAACTACAGTACAAACACACATTTCAACTACACATGAAAACACCTCATAGAACTAGTCCCACAAAACAAAACTTAATATCACAACACAACAAAAGTGAATATCACAAAACAGAACACAAGTTTTACAAAACACAGCTAAATCTCAAGCAGCACATTTCACCAAACACAACAAAACATTTCACACATATCATTTCAAAACACAGAATCTGTGTGTTGTGTTATATATGAAACATATTGTTGTTGTTGTTTTTTTATATATTTGTTTTTCTTGGATGTTTTGGACTTCAGGGCCACCGTATTTCTGGAACAGGATCTGATATCTTACTTTCATATTTACAAACACCTTAAAGCAAGATGTCAGATTGTAAGAGGATGATACATTCAGATAAACATCTGTGTTTAGATTTGTTTTCTTTGTTTGTGAACCAGCAGAAGGGTTTAACTCCCTTCAGGGGAGGTTCCTAATAAAAATGTGAATCCCTGCATCAAAACAAACCCAGATGAACAACATGAACTGACGTGCTTAAATTGGAAAACAGACCTCCTTGGGTTGTTCAATTTCCTCTTCTTCCTTCTCTACGCCTGAGAAGCGACCGCACACGCCGCCACTGGCCGGGGGAGATCGAAGCCCCGCCTGCTGACTCTCCTTGTTTGCCCCCCAGCTGTTGATTGGGACGGACCAGTTTTGGCTACTGGTCCTGAGGCACGGGTTAGATTGAGGATTTCTACACTCCTGGAGAAAGTCAGTGGACACCACCTGCTGCTGAAAAATGAATGTCAGTGTAAGATCTAGCCTATGAGGGGAAAAACAAAGTGCTGTTGGATCAGTGATGCTGTTATACAAAACCACGTCTGTCATTTTTAAAGTAACGTCTACAGCAGGAGCAGCTCGTCTCTAAGCTGATCCTGAGAGGAATCTCATCCTTGGTGCCGATATCAGTGCAATCAAACATTCTTGGACCACCAGGGGGCAACAAAACAGTCCTTTTATCACTGGAGAGTGCCATTTAAACACTCTCACTGGTATATTTCTACTAAAGAGCTACAGCTGCACAAGCTAAATGCTCCAAAGCATCATGTGCGTGGCCTCTCTGCCACTTGCTGTCTTCTGATGCATATTAAGGAGACAAAGAAAGAAACTGAAGGATGATTTCATGCTTTAAGTGAATTATGACTAAAAAAAAAATCCCATTACAAGACAATGTAGGCCTTAAAATTAACTTCATCATCAGTCAAACAATTTAAAGCATTTAAATGAATAGAAATCCAGGCTGAATCATAGAGGATGCTTCTTAGAAAACGTTTTTAAAAGATTTCTTAACCATTATAACACAGTATTCTTGTGATTTTTAAGACGTACAATCATGTTTTAAAAAGGTGCTGCTGCTGGAAATGTAAGTGTAAAATGTACTTCATGACATAATGCATCATCATAGGGTATTCTTCGAACTCTCCGCTCAGGTGTCACTGTTTGGGATGTAAACAGCACAATGATGAACATTGTTTTCTGATCTACTCAAAGCATGCCTGCGTCACTACAACATGCAGCACGTGCAGGGTGGACGAGTCAAATACAGAGCATGCTGGCAAAGCATTACAGGAACTTTGTGCACTGCTGGGCAGACAAAACAAGCGATGGAGGGGTCAGGAAGTGGAGTACCTGGTTATTGCCTCAAATCAAGCCAGTTGAAGTTTTTAGTTTTGTTTATGGATATCAAGAGAGCACAAAGCAGCCGTCTTGAAATGACATTTTAAAAGGATTAGTATGTGTAACTGATTGACACCACAACAGGCCGACTAATCAAATCAAAGCAATAACAAACATGTGGTTTAGTGTTGCACTCTTTTTATTGATCAGTGGTTAAAAAGTCATCCAAATCTCCAGGTGCAGTAACCATCAGAGACCGGGTTTGTGCAGCTTGATCAGAAAATAATTAAAAACATAAAAACCAACACTGGAACCAATCACTCTGGTCCACTTATTTAAAAATAAAAAATAAAAATCAAACAGTTTATCATGTACCACTTTAAAGAATTTGAGAAACGCTGAGAAGTGCATTAAAGTGGAACTCCTGACGACGGCATGTTGAAAAAGATGCCGTCGTTGTGGTACAAAGCGTCTTCTCACCAAACCACCGATGATTATATTATACAGTACTTTTTGTAAAAGGGAAAGAAGAACTGATTTTTTTTTTTTTTAAATACACATCTTTGTTTTTGGCATCTATTTGAGAGAAGAGTTTAAAGCAGTGAAGCACAGCACATATAAATAAGACAGCATAGTTAAAGTTTGATGTGCAGTACTTAGATCGAATCTGTTTAGTATTCAGAAAGTCCTCGCCGCTCACCTAGTGACATTTATATGGATTATATGGATCGATAAGACATTAGTGACCGTGTTGTTCGTTACTTTGATGTCAAATAAAAACGAGGAAAAAAAAGTACCACGCTTGAAAAAAAAAAACCTTTAAAAATCTGCAACTGATTAAGAAATTTGCTATACATTTTATATTTACATCTGAGCTGCCAAAAGGTATAAAAGTATCAATATTCACAAGAGACTATACAAGAATCCTTAAATCAGTAGGTCCAAAAAAGTCCTGCGATGGTTTGCCCGAAACGTCAAAAGAAGTATTCACCCAGTGTTTTGAAAAATAGATAAAGAACAAATATAAAGAAGACATTTACGAAGGTTTGACCACATTATAAAGACTTAGAATAGTGCAACTATCTAATGCTTATTTAAAAAGAGGCATTTAAAAAAGTTATAAATCTTTAAAATATCTTTAAAAAGGAGCGTCTCTGTGCAGATCTTTGCTGTGGGCATTAATTCAAAAAGAGGAAGGCACAGCGGCCCTGATACACTGAGTCAAACACCTTCTCAGAAGTGGAGACGGAGCGCTGTTACAGGCGTCCCAGGGTTTAATCAGAGGGCGGGCGGGCTGGTGGGGAGGGGAGGGGGTGGCCACACCTGGGTTGCTAGGTAAGAGAAATAAAAGGGAGCCGCAGGGTGGGGGAGGGGTGGGGGGGGTTTGTGCAGGACGACACGGCAGGACACAGGAGGTAAAAATCTTTTCTGAGGTAAAAAAAAAAAAAAAGGTCACACAGACGTGGTCACTTTGTCTGCAGCGTTATTGACCTCGTTTTTGTTGGAGTCCAGGCTTTTGGCAGCGTTCAGGTCGTTGCGGAGGTTCTCGGCCGCTTTCTTCATGGTTTTCAGCTCGCCGGGGTGAGGCGTGGCCCGGCGGAGTAGAGTTCCCTGTGTGGAGGAAACAGAACGAGTCAATCCATCGAGCACTATAAGAAAAAGATTGATTTATATTTCTTGCATTGACCTTGCTGGTAACAGGAAAGTGTCAAATAATATCGTCTTGTTAGCAACAAGTTCACAGAATGTATAACAACAGTGGATAATAAAAGCATGCTTGTTGTGTCTCATCAGCAGGTTAATATCAAAGACCGTATAAATGATGGACTTCACCCCTCTGACATCACCCATTGGTTTGGTAACTGCCTTTTTGAAGCCCTAGTCCTTTTCAGACTTCTTTACAGAGTACAACTGTATTTGCTGCGGTTGTTGCGTTTCCTTCTTCCGTCAGCTCGCTTCCCTATTGGCTATAGCTTCGTCCCACATGACAATAAACAGTGCGTGCTCAGCTGTTCTCGGGGTTCCCCCCCTACACAACAAAATATCAGTTTGTAAATATTGAACATATTTCATATTTATGATTTGATATCGGTGCAGCAACAATGTTCTTCGGAGCAGATTAGATGACTTTTAACCCACCTGACGTCACAGGAGAATAAGGCGAGATCATCTTTATAACCATAAAAAATCAGGACGTTGTTCACTTATATCACAAGGGGGGAATCCATCTCAAAATCAGCTTGATTATCTTGTAGTGTGTGTTAACTTCTTATGTCTGAAACAAGCTAGAGTGACATGTTCTGTACTCTTACCTGGTGTGCCTAAGGGGCCTAACACTGAACAAGCCACTCGTGAATATCTTGGTTACTCAGTAAATGATCCCCTATATCACACTCTGAATGATGCATGTGCAAGGTGCATGCTGATCTCACCTTGTCATCATCCTCCTCCTCATCATCATCCAGGAAGTGAATGGCACTGATCCGGTTCATGGCTTTGTTGTCCCACGTGTCATCCACCATGTCATTCACAAGACTCTCCAGAGCTCCACAGCGGGCGAGATTATCAGATTCTGGGGGAGTTTTCAAAAGAGACACAGCGCAATTTTCATTACTGGACTTCCTGCACGCATTAAAATGCTCATTTGGTGTGAACTGCAGTGATTGTTTCTGCAGATTAAAATCAATACTGCTGTTGTGATTGCTTCCCTGCGAGCCGCCAACTCAAGAAATGAAAGCTGTCACACAACCCGGAGCCTGAAACTGCCAGATCACAGTTTCAAATCCCGGCTTAGTCACAGGCTTACAGCCACACAATCTTCCCTGCCCCCAACCTCAGCCTCAGCCTCCCTCATCTGGCCTCCACCAATCTAATATCTGCATCTCTCACTCAGAGCAAGGAAGCATGTGAGAGTAAAGAATGAATGTATTCCCCGTTTCTTTTTAATGGAAACAAAAACATCTTTCAAATGCTAAATAAGCAAGAAACAACACTTTTTCAGTGATTCTCAAATACTCCACAGACTTAAGTGCTTAAGGATGGTGATGACAGCTAAGAAGAATAGATCACAATAAACTGCTGTATCAGGCAGAGATCGAGCTGGCCCTCAGCAGCATCTTTAGAACCAGCGGGTGAGCTTTTAATGGCAGCAGGCCAGCCGCTGCTAAGCCTCTTTAGCTGTCCAATCCAACGCATTTCTGAAAAAAAAAAAAAACATAACCAAGGAGGGCCTCAAGGGACAGGAGAGGCCCTGATCTGATGTAGAGGATGTGATCCTTCACAGGACCTCGTAATCGACAGAGAAACTGTGCAGGAGGATAAGAGGGCACGGAACACGGTGTGCTTCTCCGAGCAGATCATGTGATAACGTCATGAACAAACCGCCGGGCACTAAATACTGCGGTGGAGAAGTGATGAGGAATATTACTCAAATGTCACCGTGTTGGAAGAAAAAGACACTTCCACTGGAAGCATCTAGAAATGGCGTTTCATAATGATATCAAAGTTGAGAGTTCAGGTCAGCATCCGCTAACATCTGAGTGAAATAAACCTTCACAACTATAATTAAAAAAAACTCTTATTTTGGTTTTCAGATCATTTCTGAAACTTAAGAGGCGTGTTAGATCAGGTTTTGATGGACACCTGCCTGGTTCATCTGCACACCTATGGTACATAAGACAGTCAGAGAAGTGTAGCCCTAAACATCCGCCGTGTCTCAATTCAGGGGTTGCATCCTTCTAGATGCATTTGAAGACCGATTAAGTCACTGATGCGCATCGAAGGCGGTCCAATTTGGAAGGCTCCTTCAGGTGCAGCCAACAAATGCTTTCTCCAGGCAAAGAAGGATCCATCCGGCGCATCCTTTGTGGCCCCCCATTTCCCAAGGTTCCTTGCGCACCAACTCAAACGATCTAGCGGACTCTCAAGTGAAAAGTAATACACTTCAAATGTAAGTAACTGTTTTCAACTCGATCTAATAGATAACAATACTAAGGTAAAAACTCTATCCTTAAAATAATAGGTGAAGTTAGGTGTGGTACTTATGGTAGCTAGTTCTGGTGCAGCTGTTGAGGTTGCTAGGTGACAAACGAAAGATAAGGTGGGAACAAATGGTGACTCAATCTGCAAAACTGTCTTATTTCAGTTCGACCCAAGCAGCAATGCATCTCTTTTTTTCCCCCCGTGGGTCCCGGAGGGGCCTCAGCTGTCTTAGATAAAAGTCAGGGGGGCTCCAGACCAGACAGAATCATGGCTACTGATATCTTTATTACGTTACCTTTATTGTCCGGCTCATATGGCTGCTGAGGCAGCAGCACGCAGGTGAGCACCTTCTCCCCCGAGTCTGGATCCTGGTCCGTCTGAAAGGTGAGGAGCGGCTGCGACTGGTTTTCTGACAACCATAAGGCCTTCAGTCGGAGTGTGGTCAGAGACAATGGTAAGTGGATGAGCCTGAAGACAAACAGAATACAAATCAGTGATGAAAACCACGAGCAGGTTCTTGTTTTGACGACATGCACGCTGATGTGTGAACATTTGGACGAGTGCTGGAGTCATGTCAGGATAAGAAACTTGGCGTTTGTTTTGACAAGGAGGGAGACTCTTTCCAGACACTGAGGTGAACGTGTTTATGTTTGAGTGAAGCAGCAGACAGCGCTGTAGCTTTGTCTGAAGGCAAAACTCGAAACAGGTACTGGCAAAGAAATAGAGGGGAAACAACCGCGGACTGCCAATGAGAATTTGAGTGGTTAAAAATCAAAATTATCTGAGGAATATGAGGAATTACCTGCTCAAGGGTCATCCAAGAATGATTTATTTCAGCTAATTTAACTGCAAAGTGTTCTAATAACTCAATATACTTTACTCATAAGGTGGTACACAAAACCTTCGGCCAATAAGAAAGAAAAGAGAATCCATGTGTTTTTAAACGCACCTGTTTCCAGACACATCGAGCACATGCAGCTCCGTGGCTTGTGACAGCTCAGACGGTATCCTCGTCAGTCTGTTCTCTCGTACGCAGAAGACGTTCAGACCGCTGCATCCGCCGATCTAGAGAGCACAGGAGACCACATGATCAGGCTGCGTGTCAGTCACAGTCACAGTGAAGGTGTAGAAACAAATTGTATGCAGACGCGTGTAAAGGATGAACTTGTCGTTTATTTCCGTGCATGTCTAGAAATGTGAAATATGAAATGCACTTGCAGATAAATCAGTATTTTTCTCAAGGCCAGGACAAATGGAGCGAGAGTACTTTGGCACTTTGACCCAGGATTGATGATCTCAATAACAGATGAGTCAAACGTCGATGGGATATGGCAGACGGAACTAAAATAAGGAGCAATTAGGCTTAGTGGTCAGACAAAGCAGAGACTTGATGGGTGAGCTAAACTGCAGCTGTAATCTATTAATCTGCTCAGACGCAGACTTGAGCGGGATATCAGAGCTGCTGCAGGGATCCATCATGTTAAAAGAAGCAAGTTAAGCTCATCGTGATCACAATAGATATGACAACAAACGAGAGTTAGGGGCGCTCGGAGTCACACACATTATTATGTCTGCTTCCATGTTAGCACGGACAGAATTCAGCTATGAGAGCAACTAATCAACAATCAATAGAATCCATCAAACTGGGCCAATGGTCAAGTAGCTTAGCATGGCACACGTCGATACTCTGCCCGTGGTTACACTGTGATTGTCAGAGACGTCATGCAATGCTGCTTTGACAAAGCGGTGACACCATCGACTCATTATCGAGGCCTGCTGTTATCTCTGCTCCACACACTGCAGGCTTTGCACGATTAAGACACAGAAGCATTGTACGACGTCTGAAGGAGCCTTTCAGACGGAGCTTCAGACCAGGCGAGCGTTCTCTTAAACGGACGAGAGGTTAGAGAAGAACGTCACGTACAGACACACAATGGACACACTCAGATGGAGCTGAACCAACCGCGACGCTGAGCAGTGAGAAGCTTTGTGGATGAAAAACGTGAGCCAACTTTAGACAGTTTGAGCCAATAAGAAGCAGAAGAATCAAAGAATTAGATATTTAGAATAATCACAGTCTAACTTAAAATCATATCATCAGTAAACGCTGACTAGATTCTTTTTTATTGAAGGCGTAAATCAAAGTTAGGAACTATTTTATATTTAAAATGCTGTACCAGGTAAGAGCTGCTGAGTCGGTCCAAACAGCGCCACCTTTGAACTTAAATTGATGACAGCTTCATGTCTAAAGACGTAAAACATGAAGCAGTGTGCAATCTGAAGTGTTGTCCCGTTTGCCTCCTGCAGGCACACAGACGTATCACTATTACTTATTAAAGGATTGTTTTGATGTGTTGAGTATTTCCTGTGACTCAACATTCAGACACGCACACATTCTCGTTTTGATTCGTTTTGACTCTGATGAAGACGCAGTGTGTCCAAACGTTCGTTCTTTGCATCAAAATAAATGTGCCTTAAATGTGCTGCAGTACTTTCTTTGGATCGTGCCTGAGAGAAGGAGTCCGCTGGATTATATTTTGAACGTCTAACGTCTTCTCTGAGAGCACCGCGCTCCGATTGTGGAGCAGCTGCTTTGAAGAGTTTCCTTTTACTTTGTACAGTTTATCTTTTAAGTTTATCTTTTTTATCTTATGAAGGATATGCTGATTCACGTCGCTACAAGTGTATGCACGTCTAATCTCTGCTTCGGTCTCTTTAGTAAGAAACGATCCTCCTCAGGGGGTTTGATCTATTCTGTTATTTTTCGATGATTATTTCAACCATTAAAATTGGAATGGTTGAAATCTATTAACCATTTCAAATGTTGCAAACTTGTAAAAATACAGGAGCGTTTTGTCTGCAGTGAATGAACAGGCTCAATTTTAAGCTTTGTTCACAGATATGAGAAAGAGAAAATTAAATATAATCGAAATGTCGTAAAAGTCGGAATGGGCTCCGTGTCTACAAGCAGATTTGGTTTGTATGTTGTTGTTTTATCAAATATTTATTTTGGGGCTTTTTGTGCTTTTATTGTAATGACAGGAAGTGGATAGAGTTGGAAATCAGAGAGAGAGAGAGAGAGAGTGGGGGAGTGACATGCGGGATTCGAACCTGGGCCGCCTGCTTGGAGGACTTAAGCCTCCGTACATGGGGAGCGTGCACTAACCACTACACTACCTGCCTCCCAGTTTGCAAGTTTTTAATTCTAATTTAAGTTCAAATTAATTTGGCATGTTTTCTCTCTGCTGTCAGTCATTGCTGCACTGATTTGTATCTTCCTCTATATATTCATTTTGTTGTCATCATCTCGTTGACTTTTTTTCATTCCTTTTACTTTACTTTGTAAACATCTGTTTTTAAAGGTGCCATATCAGCACAATTATTATCATGATTGTATTTTTAGCTTTTAAGGGAGCAAACTGTGTTGAAGTTTTGGTACTTGTCATGTTGCATGTTCAGCTCATCTCTGCTTCTGTTGCCACTGAGCCCCCTTTAGGTGCTGGATGAGAATCTTACCTCTTTCGGTAATGACGATAGCTGATTCCTGTCACAGTTGAAGTTTGAAAGTCGCTTTAATTTCCCAATACTCCTCGGCAAACTCTGAAACAACAGGATATCAAAGCAACATTTAAACAGAACCACACATACTGAGAAAATGCAAATAGGAAGATTCCTTTAGCTACTTTGATTCTGTGTTTCCAACAACGATTAAAAACAGTCCAATAGATGCATTTGTCTGAAACAACATGGACTGGAGCTTAATTATTCCTGCATCAGCAGCAGAGTGTGTTGCTCTCATGCTCTCACAGAGACAGAGGGAGATGTGTGGCTCACACAGTCGTCTCATTTATTAACTCATAAACAGACAAAGATGTTCTGAGAGCGGCCATGTTTGCTCTCTGTGTGTCAGCAAGGACTGAGTGTAATCCTGCAGCCCTGTTTTTAACTATTTCATCGGACTTTGGAACCAAGTTATCCATCTACTGATTACTACTACTACTACTGACGTTATCGTTCTGAAGTTTGACTGTAGCTTTAATAAAGGTATTAGAGCCCGACCGATTAATCGACCAGCCAATAATATCAGCCGATATTAGCACATCAAGTGACTATCAGTATCGGCTATGGTTATTTTGGCCAATAAAGGCTTTCGTGCACCTGTTAAAAAAAAGAAAAATGACTTGATTCTAAAACTTTTTCACAAGTGTTTGAGAACTGCATTTAAAAGGAACAACGCAATAATTGTGTGTGTGTATCTACATCTCTCTGTTTCTTAAGATTGAAGATCTAAGAAAGATATCGGCTGATAAATCGGTAGCTGAATTTTTTTCTCATCGGCCTAGAAATCCTATACCGGTCGGCCCTCTAAGGTATGTTGTGTAACCACAGTTTTACTTTACATTTTTCCTCATCACAATATTGACATTAAAAGTTCAGGAGTAAGACAGTCCTCAGACACGTTTCACAAGTTTCACGTGACGGTGTTTACTGATATGAATGAACTCACTTTCTCAGTTGACAAGAAAAGCAGACTTTAGTCTTCTTTTTCAGCGACAGATTATGCAGAACATTTATCACGATTAGTTTGGTGCTGATTCAGCTTGATTAAAGGCACAGAAACATTCACTCATCTTTAACAATAGATATGATTTAAAACAAATATGAAACCTTTGAATATAAATTCAACTGACCGCGTTATGTGACGTGCTGCTGCTTTCATATCGACTGTTTTAACGCCTCTGTCATTACATGGTGTTCTGATAAAATACTTTTCTCTTTAACCGTCAACCTCTGTGAAATAAGTGTTGAGGTGTTTTCTTCACATTTCAGAGACTTGAGTAACGTTGATGCATACACACCTGTAGCTGGTTCTCTGTGAGCACAAGCTCAGTAAGGCTTTCACAGTGGCCGATGCTCTCTGGAAGATAAGTGAGTCTGTTCTGATCAGCTTTCAATATCGAAAGTTTACGAAGTTTTCCTGCAAGGGGAGAAAAAATCAAAATGAATCAACATTTTCCAGACGCTCATTAGCAGTCTGATGAAGCAGATACAAAAAGAAATAATGGAAAAAGTTGCAGCTTTCTTTCAAACTAATTAAATGAATTATTTTTTCCGAATAAAGCATTTTGACCCGGCACATACAGTACATGCAGCATCGTACGTTTCGTGGATTTAACATGTTTAAAGCCATTTGAAACGAGGAGAGAATATACTACACATGCTTACCGATGCTTTCTGGTAGAGCATCAATGAGGTTCTGAGACACGTGCAGATCTGTGAGCATCACCAGACCCCCTAACTCTTCTGGAAGTCGCTCTATTTTGTTTTCGGATACATCCAGACACAACATGTTCCTCATACTGCCCATTTCCTACAATATAGAGAAGAGATGTGTGGTTAGAAAACATCAGAGAATATTGTCTACATAATCTGTGCAGCATAGTAGAAGTAAGGTGGTCTATATGCAACATTTAAACTCAGGAACTGATCCACGAGTGCAGTTCCTCTCTAATGAAGTTGTCGTGCATTTAAACAGAAGCATGCAAAGACAACTCGGCCTGACAGGACAGAGGTTTTCAGGGGGTTCACTGTAAAATGCCACAGGGGGATTATTAAATCTTTTGTAGCATTGAGTGAGTGTGCAGGCTCGTCCTCCTTTTCTATCAGCTGTTATTTAATTGTCCTGCACCTATGTGATGTGCATATAACAATCCTCCTTCTTTTGGGGGGTTATGACAAAAATATCTGTGAGTGCATTGTTTGAGTGCATCGCATCTGCTGGGGTTGTCATAAAACCTGAATTTCAAACTGCAACAGCAAGAAAAACACAAGTCCTACCCTGAATGTTGGGTAATTTCATCTGTTTAATAACCCAAAACTGCAAGCAAAGTCCTGCACACGGTCTAGATTGCACAACTTCATTGGCAACGTGTCGTTGTAAGAGACTTCAACGTAACCTTCGCATCTTTATGAGATGACAAAGAGACTGGAGAAACGTCAGTATTTGCAGACGTGTGAATTTAAATGCTCCCTTGCTCACTCTGTTTCTCTCACTGCAGCTTTTGCTTCTCTACTTTCAGATACTATTGATCATTAAGATAAGATAAGATAATCCTTTATTCATCTCACGAACGGAGACATTTACAGTGTTACAGTGTTACAGCAGCAAAGCAGGATAGTCAACAGAAGAAAAAGCACACAGTGCAAAAATAAGTTAAATAAAAAATATCAATAAAAGTGTAAAAAATATACTTCGAATAAAGTTATAAAGAAAGCCAGTAACAGGCTACAGTTGTTACTTTGAGATGTAAGTCTGTATAAACAAAATACTATCATGCACACTGTGCATATGAGGATGAACATGTTATTGCACAAGTAGTCCCATACATTATTATTGCAATGCAAATAAAAACAGGTAGTGATGACACAATATAGCATTAATTATTGCACAAGAGGTATAAGTGAATTGTCCGGTTTGTGGGTGAGTTAAGATAACACAGATGACACTCAAAGACTCATAACAAGACGAAGAGAGAGAAACAAAATAAGAAATAAGAGCGATGATTCACTTACTGCAGGTATTTCAGCCAGCTGGTTTCCATCCAGCCACAAGTCCTTCAAGCTGACAAGACCGCCTATTGACTCGGGCTGTGTGGGAGGATGAAATGTAGAAATAGAAAGAGTGAGGGGCGAGGAATAATAGAGGAGAAGGACACAACAGAGAATCATCAATGACTTAGTCCTTATGATGTACTTCTACTCTCTTGGAATCACATTTACTGCATGTACACAACACGAGGTGCAGAAACTGGAAGCATAATGTCATAAAAGTCGATCGAAATGAATGAAAATAGTTTAAAACTTGTAGCTATTGTTTATTTCTCAAAGATATTGAGCATACATTTTTCTTACAGAGGGTTGTATATCCATTGAACTGCTTGTTGGAATAAAGTCCATTTATAGATTCAAACTTTATATAATTATTGTCTGTAAAAAACAACAACTTATTGAGCACGGTTGAAGGTCTGTGTCCACAAGCTCCTTTTTTTCAATTGTTCCCAATAAGGAGAGAGCGTTTACAGCAGCAGGCGGCAGCTTGGAGAAAAGGGTGCAGTGCCAAGCGTTCTCGTCCAAGTGCTTCGCCTTTTTTGTGCGGCCGTGCCGAGCACTTCTAGTGAAAAAATTATTTTTGGACGAGCGCTGTTGACATCACCTCCGCTCCGTTCAACCGGCTGATCACACGGTAGATTGTGTCGTGTGTTCACATCCTCCTTGCTGTCATAATTATCGTTATAATTAAGCTCATCAACCAGACAAAGTAGAAGGGCAAACATCCTCTGTTTGGTGCTTAGGGTTAAAGAAAAAAAATCTCAAATATAAATCATAAAAGCAACAGAGCAGTGTGGGTCCTATAGCGGCTGTTGTCATAGAGACAAGACGCATGTGCAGCGCTTCATCCATACACTGCAGAGCGCACACGCACAGCCAGAGCTTCTCTGCCTGAAAAAAATGCAGCGTGATCTCAGGCCTTTACTCATCTTTTCTCTGCAGTTATATTCAATAAAACAGAGCGGCGAACAAAGTGGGAAAAAAAAAGAGTATAATGACAAAAACTTTACCTACAATAGTCAACAAAACCGAGCTCATAGATTCTGCCAGAATCCAACAATGTCACATAATGAGAAATGAATTACAAATAAACTGAAACACAAAGGGAGTCATTTCTCAGCAGGCTGACTTTTCTTTACTTGTCAGTGTATTGTTGATCATCAGAGAGACGCCGCTCACACAAGATTACAACTTTAAACCAAAGCTCAAAGCAGATGGTCATCCGGCCAGCTGGGTGATAAGACGCGAACGCTGTTCTCGAGGGATGCTAATCTACTTCTACAACACAAGAACAGGGTAAAGTTCGGCTCCATCCATTTTTAAAGAGGGAACAAGTTCCCCATCAAAACTTACCAAACTGTACAGCTCATTATTCCCTAAGTCGAGTTCTTCAAGTCTGTGAAGCATAGATAGTGACCTGTGGATGAGAGGAGGAAGAGGAGATGAATACAACGCAGAAGCTCTCTGTCTGTTATACTGAGGTACATATTGATATTTCCAGTGAATACTTACTCTGGTAGGAATGTGAGCAGGTTTTCTCTGAGCTCTAGTGATGCCAAATTGGACAAGCTGTAATAACAGAAAGAAAGAGAATGATTAGGGGAGAAAAAAGAAGAGCTTGTGTACTATTTCTACTCCCATCTCCACAACAAAGATCATTATTTCACATGATAAAAAATGAGCTAAAATGGCTGAAAAACATCTCTTTGGAATCAGATATCAGGAAACAGGAAGTACTTTGGAGGCCAGTCGGTCTTATCAAGGCTGTAAAATCATGACGGCATAAACAACCGCTGCATTCTTTACATAAAGAGCAAAGTACAGGGTTATCTTCCTGCACTTGTGTTTATGTCTCAGTACTTTACACGTACCCAATTAATGACAGATTTTATGACAGCAGCTGACAAGAACAGCATAAAGTCTGTGTCCATAAAAATAATTCAGCCTTCATTCTGTAGAAGATGGATCAAGGAGGCAACAACTTGTTCAATACTACAGAATAAATAATAGAGAAAGAAAACAACCATCTTTCAGCATTAAGTGTCTCAGGCTTCAGGGAAAGATGTTTTCTTTTTTCTCAGAAAACACTCCCATCTCCTGAGATAACCCGCTGCTGTCGGTAACCTCTTGAACATTTATCTTATCCACTCCTAAAAAAAACTTCTACCATGTTTTTCCAACACTCTCATGGTTTTCATTAACCTTTTTTTTTTTTCTCTTGAAGGAGAGCAGACCTTAAAGACGCCGCGTTATGTAACACAGATATATGGTGGGACAGATGTGGGGCACATGCTGTGCCACGAGGAAATAGACGGAGACGTTACAGCAGATCTGTCGAGCTTCAGCCGACTTTGCTGGTCGGGAAATTGTTGATGTATAATGTGACTCTCGGAAACTGCGAGCAAAATCATAATAATCTGAATCAGTCGTATATTCACTTTCATATCAACGTGGTCCAAGCCCTTGTTTATGTTCAGTTTGTAGCTGTTGCCATGACAAACGTGAGAAAAAAATAAAAAGGCAAAATGTAGATTCATGGAAAGGAACACACTTTGTTTGAAAAAAATGTATATAGCCGTCTTCACACGTGCACTCCCGACATTTTCTACAGAATTTCAGGAGGACTGCCCCTGAAATCCTCCTTATCACATGCACCTCACAGCACGAGACTGTCCCTGTCGGACAGGAGGGGGAGGGGCGATCTCCTGAGGTAAGACGTCACGTAAAAACTACGACGCAGAAGTGGCGGATGAAGCAACAGAGTCACATATGTGACACTATATAGAGAATATTTGCCTTTATATCAAGCCTGTGTAGTTCGACCGGCTCACAATATCAACAAGAGCAAAGAACATACTGGCATACATACATGACGCAACTGTTCATATACGTGCACAGATATAGTACCGTTAATGAGCATACAGTGTTGCATGTGGTCGTGCATCGATTGCAGAGAATGACTGTCACCAGCCCCTCCTACTCAGTCGCAGTAAATTCTCCTGATTATTTCCTGCTCCGTTCTCACTTCAGATGACTTGGACTTCACGTATGTGAAAAAGCATCTGTTTAAGATTTCAGGAGCATGCTGTCCAAGATTTTCAAAAAATACATATTCAGGAGTGCACTACTTAAGTAACACAGTTTATCGCAGAGTCCTTTCTCCGGACACATGATGTCTAAAGGACTCTTTTCTTGAGTCATACAGCCAAGCTCTCGTCTGCCATCCATGCGTTATCCCCGAGAGGGTTCAGCAGTAATCCTTAATTTATGGCAGCGTGGCAAGCCAAGACAAATCTGTGTTTAGTTTAGCTCCAACAGTTTCAGCAGTTGTCTAATGGTTTAAATATGCCGTCGTAATCTCCGCCAGAGGTAATCTAACATGTGCTACTGGACAACACAAGCTCAAGTTTCACTGCGGGTGTCAACATCAGAACAAGAACCATTAATGAACAGGTCTGTATCATTGACACACGAAATATAATGAATCAAGTTAACAAGGACAATTAAATAAATATTGTAGGTTGTAGAAAATTCTACTCTGGTGCAGCTCTTGAGAAAGTTGGAATTTCAGGAAATTAGCAACATTTCAGCTCAGAAATTTTCGTCTGGTAATCGAGTAATTTGATCCCTTTAAATCCATCCCTGTAAGCGTTTCAATCCAGTTTCCATTAAATTCCAAAAAACAACCCTTGTGGCACTTTGACCTTTAAAAATAGGAGCACATAGTTGTGTTATTAAATCCAATTATAACTTAACTCGACAATAACGCGGGGCCTCGTGGGAATAAGAATGCTGGCAGACAGGTCCCTTCACGGCAGCACTTTTAATGCCATCTCAACAACGAGCCTGTTGCCTTTTATGAACAGAGACAATGCAGCCGAGCAGACGGCACAGACGGATGTGTCTGAGAGGAGTAATGTGGTTGGTATGTTTACCCCACTGTGGTGAGACGGAGGAGCATTTAGAAGAGCTTGTACCATCAGCAGAGAGACGGACAAAAGAACTGCCTGCACTTTAACATGCCATGTGTATTTTTGATGCTTCAAGCTTTTGCTCTTTGCTGTAGGAGGTATACAATTTAGCCCAGAAGAAACACTTTAATGCCGTGTGGTAATTGGCAGTGTGGGAGGAAGTGCTCTTTGGCTAAAAATACTGCAGCAATTGTCAACCTTGCCACTAGGTAAGAGTCTCTCAGACAGACAAGTGCCACTTTAAAGACACATTTCGAGTTCAATGCATTTTAAAGAAAAATGTCAACACAAGGAAACGCACAGAAAGACACGTGGGATGTTTTTTGACCCCGATGTCGCCACTAAATGATGTACCTACAGCTCAGGCCGCTGCTCTAAAACAACATTTTCTAAAGGTTACAGACATCTTAAACATAATTTTTATCCATTTGAAATCAAAGACACACATTAGTCATTTCAAGCTTCTTTTCTTCGGCTGTCTAACTGCAGGGAAATGTTTTACTGGCAAAGGCTCGATGCACTTAATATTTCAAAGCATTCACGACAAGCAATGCTTTTACTTACTTTCCGATGTTATCTGGAAGAACTTGTAATGAAATATCATTGATGGAGAGGCATGTGAGATTGCGTAGCTCTGGAAAGCTTTCAGGTAATCTGGAAAACATAAAAGACGGCACAGTGTGAGATGCCAGCAGAACACAGAGCACACAGAAAATAATGTCATTTAAACCCTTTTAAACACTTAAGCGAGTAAATACTGAACATCGAATTATGAGAATGTTGGACCTGCATGTGGATGGCATGAATAAGCAGTCATGTGTTTGTAAGAGAGAGAACCGTGAGTAATGTCGTGTTTTCAAACCAAAACAATCCCTGTTATTTAAATGATCTATAGCAGTGGTTCCCAAAGTGGGGGTCGCGAGATGCCTTCCCAATATAAGGCTCATCATTAAGTAAAATGAAAATGAAATGAATATTTAAAACTACCTGAATGTTAGTTTGTACATGAGACGATGTAGATGTCTGCTTCTCTGTACACATAAAGGTGAACTCACCTGTGTGTCTGTTTGTGAAGTTGTGTGTTTCCACTCAGTGCTAAAGTCCCTGCATGGACATGACTAGATTCTGCTTCTAGTCTTCTTGTCGTGTGTGTACGTCACTATGTTATATACCTAACTAAACCACCTTCAAGAACAGTGTGTGTGGGGGGGGGGGGGGGGTTCCAAGTCTCTGTCAATCTTATTTTGGGGGTCATGACCTGAAAATTCTGGGAACCCCTGATCTATAGTATCCAAAACACAAAAGCCTCAGTTCTTTGGTCATATCATTTAATCACACGCTGCCTAGACCCAAAGACGGAGAGCGCCGTCTAAACTGCACAAATATGGTTACCAGGTTGCCAACGTATCTGCACAATTTAGACCGGTCGCTGGAGTTTGTTTGCACTTTGAGGTCATTAAAAACCAAAAAATCAGAAGAATACCGGGTGTTTAGGAGAGCTGGGTATTTCCCACAACCCCATGATACGATGCACATCACGACACAGACGGCACGATACGGAACATATCCTGATATACACTGATTTTGGATAATGACCATGTCCTACACAGACTTCAATTCAGCAGCTGTTCTTTACTGTTGAGAATAACAGCAGAGGCGGAGGATCCTACAACTTTAAACACTTCACCTCAGGTCCTCAGAGGTCTTAGAAATACATGAAAATATTTAAATCCCAGAGCCATGGCTAACAGCACCATACGTACTCACAGCTTTGCAGCCGTATCGATTCTGTAACATCTGCACCCATACATGTATTTGCAAAGAGCACATTTAAGCACATCGTTTGATTTTTACTGGTTCAAGTCTGAACTCCTTTTGTCATGACAACCCTTGTGTGCAGAGTTATGCAAGAGTTCATCCCACTACAGCCATAAAGTCTTGATAAGTTGATATCAAGAACCTGAGTGTGCATGTTGCTCCTTATCTTTCCCCTCTGTCCTCACACTTCAGTCTCAACTCATACATCAAATGTTCGAGAACATCAAAAGGATCAAACGAAGTCTAACTCTAGTCACAGTGTTGATTCTAATAACACAAGATCATTTATTACATCGTTTTTTTGCACATGCCATTTAACCCGTTTACATAATCAGTCTTGATGTTCTCCACAAGGCTACTAAAGAGTCTTTGTTCAGGTCCTCTAATAAAGGATAAACAAGATTTTCACTTTCTAAATAGCGTGATTAACTGATGGTTCAAGACGAGTAGTAACGCACGGTTTTACCTCCTTTTTTGATTTTACAAGCTCCTGCAAGATCACACTACTTACGTGCTAGGTGTGGTCACACTTTGAACAAAAGCATGAAATACTAAATGATTCTTCTTGCCAGCTTTCGGCTCAAGTTTTTGTCATTTTTGTTGAGTGTTTCACTTTTCTTTGAGTATCCTAAATGAATGTCGGCTGGTCTAACAACATAGGCAGCAAGGTTTCAAATCCAAAACATCATTTGGAATGAATAAAATCGAGCTCATTTATGAAACCTTAAAATCTGTTCATGAAGCGAGCTGTCAGCGAGTCTTCATGAACAACTAGGGATGTTACGATTCACTCAACTCACGATACGATTCTCTCACGATTAATTTTTACAAAATGAGACAAAATGATGAGATGACTGAAAAAGATTCCTTTAATTTTTTCATAAAAACACCAATGCACCTCGTAATCTCTTTGGCTCTTACACTCGTTTGGGCGAGCGGGGCTACAAACCTGCTTGTCAGTATGGTTTTGCCTCCGCAGCTGCCATGATAACGCCTGCTTGTTACAACCAACCGCCTCTGCTCTACAGCTGCTGACGCTCCCGATATTACTGCGATTAGTTTTTCAGAGTAGCGATGTGAATCTTGACACCTTTGAATCGATTTTTAACTGCCTCACGATTAATCTTTACATCCCTTTAAACAACCAGCACCTGTTCCTGGTATTTGGAGCTCAGTGCGCTGCAGCGTCATGTAAACTAAAACTTGTTCATACAAACATCATTTCCAAACAATCCGGAGTATGACGCATGCTCGTTATACAGAAACTCAATCATGAATATTTCTTTGTTTGGTACTTTTAAGACTGTTGAGTTAAAGATAAAATAAAGCTTTTAGTTTTTATTATAAAACATGAAATGTCTACCGTCTGCAAACACTTTCATAAATCTAATTTATGGAGAAGAATCCAAACAACACAAAGACATCCCCTTCCTGTTAACCTACAGTCATAAGTACTGTTGAACTGTTTTTAGAGGTGGAAAAAAACCAGTGGTAATGAGGTTCCTACTGTGGAAACAGAGTGTTGTGAGTGGCTTTGTGTGTGCACTCTAAACAGTATTGAACCCCAGTGCCTTTGTACTACTATCCATTGTTGTCTCCTGAACTACATACTGCAAAGTAATGAGGTTTGGTCCCTGCTGAGGTGCAAATTAGACTTTGTCTCACCCACAGAATGAGAAGCATGTTATGCACAATCAGCAATCTGTCAAGGAGAGTGTCTGAAAACACGTAACAGCAGTGGATCTTTAAAAAATGCAGAATGTGGACAATTAAAATAAACCTCTCTCTACATAATCCTTTCTCTTTTTTAAAGGTTGAAATCCTTCTTTAATCCTGCCATCATGTTTTTATCTGGATTAATACGCCTGACATGTAAAGAGTTTGTTGGTAGCGATGATAATATTTAGAAGCAGCCGTTACAAACTGATTATTTATGAAGGGTAGATCTTTTTTTTTATATAGTAAAAAAATTATAATCTGTGTGATTACCTTGTTAGTGGATTTCCACTGAAGTCGGCCACTTGGAGGGCTTTGCAGTATGAAATGCTTTCTGGAATCTCCATAATATCTGAATCAAGAGAAAACAAACACGTTACAGACTTCTTACTGGGGTCATAAATATTCTCTAACGCCACAGATAAGAACATACTAATATACAATACAATCAGCAGTAGGTCGTTGATACGAGTCAAACTACGATGTTACACTACGCACATGAGAAATGATTAAAAACAAACACAACGATGGTGCTAAGCTCGAGGAAAAGTTGGGATTTTGTGTTATTTTGTGTTTGGTTGGGGCAGCAGGAGCTTAGTCTGTAGGGACTTGGTTGGGAACCAAAGGATCGTTGGTTCAAGTCCCGGTGCGGAGGTTCTTTTAAGCAGGGCACCGAACCCCCCCCCCCCTCCACCAGCTCAGGAGTGCACGCTGTGGGCAGCCCCCTCACTCTGACATCTCTCCATTAGTGCATGTCCATAGGATCCTGTTTGTGCATGTGTGTGTATTTCAGCCTGTGTGTGTAGCATGTTCAACAACTGACTTTCCCCTCGTGGGATTAATGAAGCATATCTTCTTCTAAAATCCAACTTACGATACAAAAATGTTTTGTCTTCGATGCCTTAATTTGAACCCCCCCACCCCAATGTAATAATGCCTGAACACAAACAGGACTGTAGGTTTCTGCTCATACAGCCTGCTCTGTTGCAGCAGAAACCTCCCCACTGTCTCCAAAGCAATGTGTCCAGGTCTTTAAAAACAACTCAGAAGATGCTCACTAATGCGAACCATGCTTCATTCTCATGCCTGTTGGTTGCAGCAACTTCACTTGAGGAGTAAATCTGTCAATGTGATTCATTCGCTGAGCTTAGCGCCGTCTTGCTCAACCCCAAAAAATAAAAAATACTTCTGGCAGGAGAGAAATGCTCCGAAACAAACTTACGAAATGTAATATGTAACAAATGTGAATGTGTCGTGTTGATACAGTTTTATAGTTTTATCAGTGTTTCCCCTTCTTACCATTGCGAGAGACATCCAGTTCTACCAGCTGCATGAAGTTAGCTATCTCTGGTGGAAGTCTCTGGATCTCGTTGTCACTGAGGCCAAGTTTTCTTAGTTTCAACAGCTGGAAAAATGGCTGAAATGAGAAGAAGAAACAGCGATTAAGTTAACTGCCTTAAAGTGTTTGATAGCATTAAAACAATGCTCTTTGTCAGCACTGGTATATGCTGGACTGATTACAGAGTTATTTTATGACACTAACATGCCACAAAGATTCAATAATGCCCGACCTGTCATTTCTTTGTGTTTTTTTTTCCTAGGATCACTTCTTTGAATGCTACCAGTAAAAGAAACAACTTCAGATCCTATTGGTTGGGATCTAAATATAATACTGGGGACATTTTTATTTTCAGGGGAGATATTTGAGTTTTAAAAAGAACTGTGATCGTCCGTAACCTGCACATGTAGATGATGAGGGAAATGAATAAATAAGTGTTAACCTCTTTCTTCTTTGGGTGTCATTTATTTTTGGACGAGTTTTCTAATTGAGACTGTTGAGAACTACGGAAGCCCTAAGCGGACATGCATCCATACATCTATTTTACATAGTTTTCCTTTAATAACAACAGGTACATTTTGGTTGTTTTTTCTAATCTCGTGATAACGCTGGTTTTCCAGTGATAACAGTTAATTCAGTCTTTTCCTGGAGATCTGAAGCTGTTACCTCGTTATCACGAGAAAACTCACGTTGTTATCCCGAGACAACACGATAAATAATTTGAGATCTCGAGAAACCAACCAGATGACTCATTATCTCATGTGAACTAAGTTATTTTAAATGTCCAATCAGTACTTCTGTGGTAAATGTTTACTGTTCATTTGTTTACTTTGATTCTTGTTCACTTATTCGTCGAATTTTAAATATATGAATCCCAAAAAGGGCATAATATGGGATCTTTAAATATTATATACAACACAGCTCACAGTCACACACATGTTCACAGGACTTTGCATTTTGTCGACCCTGAAGTCCAAAGTGAGTTGTGAAACGCACTGCTTGGAACAATCTGCAGACTTATTTTAAATTGCTCAACTTGGTTTGTTTTTCCTGAAGGTTTTTATATCCTCAAGGAAATCTATAAGATGCTTTTTGATGCTCGGATACCACATGTTTTAAAATCTCCATTATTTGAATGATCCATTGTATCTAAAAGCCCCAAACTGTTCAGCTGTTAAGTCAAATCTTTTACAAAAAGTTGCTGCAAGCTTGGAAACACACAGTCTGACAGCAGGTCTACTCAGACAACATGATGAACACACCTGTGGAGTTGAACCATGAACGACAGAGACTTTCTAACTCTCAATTGAAACTTGCATTACTCCTCTGTGTGTGTCTGTAAATCCTTCCTAACATCACTTCAGCTGTGTCATCATAACTGCATGGCTGCTCTTAACAGATGAATAACCGTGCAGGCCGTTTACACAGAAGACATTTTCACATGTCACAGCAGGAAAAGAACGAGTGTAAATAATCAAATTAAAGATGGCTGACTGAATTCATTGAGCTGCTGCAGGTTCTGGTAATATGCACGCTGGTGCTCACTTTCACAGCTTACTGGAAACTTGAACAGATATAGGCCATTGTTAATGACATACCTGTGCTGCTTCAACAACGTGACAGGTTAATATGTGTGGTTTAATGGTGACCATAAATCAACTAACCTCACATGTATCAGCCTGTAATAGAAGGCTTCAGCAGACACCAGACACCGGCAGACATGATGGTAGATGAATATTTAAAGGACATTATTTTTATGGGAAAAAAACAGTGCAATAAAGAGTCTGCAGCCTCAGCATGCAATCTTTCTTTACGATGAGTTGGCAACCAGAATTGAACAGGTTCAAGATTCAAACATCAAGTTAGATCTCAGGCCTCGGACAGTTACGCAGAACTAATAAAGCTGGTTTTATTGAGGTCATGGTCACAAGCTGCTAGTTAGGAGGAGTACAGAGATCTGCCTTGTTGTCAAACTTCTGAGAGGGAGAAGATCCAGCTGGCACACATTTAAAAAGGCAAAAGCAATTATCACAAGCACATAGTTGGCGCCCATTAAACAGGAGAGCGGGCAGAAGCTTGTCTGTGTGCTGGTAAAGCAGGTAGCTAACTATGCTGCGGTTCATTTAATGTTTTGGCTTGATCAGGAAAAAAAAAAACAGCCTTGTGAATTCACCCCTCTGGCCTTTGTATTTTATGTACTGCTGCTTTATTACAAGGCAGGTTAACAGGCTGTGAGGGCTCGCCCTGTAAGCAGCTGCTAAAACCACACAGATGTCATGCGATCAATCGTTTAAATTGACTGTTGAATTTTGTGCTCTGGACTCTTTTGATCTGTAAGTGGATCAATTTGCAAACACACATTTTTTTCAACTGTGTTTCCTCTTTTTTAAGGTCATTACTTTGGGCTTTTTAGATAGGAGGGCGGCTTTAGAGAGACAGGAGTGAGGATGACACACACCCAACAGCGCCAGGATCAGGAGTCAAACCTGGGACCGATGTGCCAGGGACTTTAGCCTCTGAACATGGGACGCATCCTCTACCAACTGAGGATGCAGTCAGTATGAGAACAGCAAACCCACTGCTAGCATTTGCCTCCGTTAACCCTCTCCACCGGCCTTTGTACACCAATGCAATAGGGGATGCTTCTGTCCCTGCCCGACATTCGCACTGCTAACATTAGCATCAGGAATGCATGGCTGTGTTCAACGTCAAAATGTACCATCTAAGGAGCGGCAAAGTATTCAGTCTGTCACATTTTCATTGAAGGCAAGAGTAAGTGCTCACTGTTGGTTCTATCATCCCCTGGGTAAGAGGAAGCCTGAGCAGACGTATTCAATGTGCAGCATCTACAAAATGAAGAGTGAAGAACTTTGTGAACGATTCAAACGCCCAAGCTCACATCATATGCCACCACCCAGAATTGAAATAAGTGGAAAAAACGGCAAACAACGAGCACACCGCATTACTTTACCGGTGTGCACAACAAAAATAAACATCAGCTACTGACATCGGTTCATGCCACAATAATTGCAGATGTGCCGATGTTTGTCAACAGGGCCAATAGCGGCTGATACCGATGCATCGCAGCATGCCTATACATTACTACTGAAAGAATTGTAACCTATCTAAAAAGTAGCAACACATATGTTTTTTTTTCTGGAGGTAAGTGGATCTCAACAAGGATGGAAGAATTAACAAAAAAAACGATCTGCAACTATAAGGGCTGGGAATCTTTGGGTGTCTCACGATTCGATTCGATTTAGATTCTTGGGGTAACGATTCGATTCAGAATCGATTTTTGTTTCAAAACGATTCTGGATTCATTGATTCAAAGATGACTCCAGTCATCTGTGACACTGGCTGAATTTCTTGTTGCTTTATTTGGCATTCTACTGAGTGAAAGAGCAGGGAGTGACTGGTTAGCCAAAAAAAATTTTTTTATTTATTTATTTACCACCTCTAGCAACTATAGATGCTAAGCTTTGATAGGGTTTCATTGTGTACATTTTGGGTTGCAACAATTTGTGCCCATCACTGTATAGTAAACTTATTCCCACACTGACTACATTACCAGACTTAATCTCTTATTATTGTAACTCCTTCAGTTATATAAACCACTGCTTCCCCTCAAACTACTGAACCTGGTGTAGAAGTGTTCTGTTTCTTGTTGTATGAAGGTCAGGAGGAAACTTTTAATTTTAGGACGCTCATGATGCAATGATCATGTTATGCCAGTCCGATCACCTGCAATCTGACCTTGAAGCTGAACGTCCATGCAATCTGCTAAATGTGTTTGCACATTTGAAAATCAACACTTGTGATCATGTGCACATACACGCACACCTTGTCTAGATATGAATCCCATTTTAATCATGTGTGCAGAAGAAATACGACTCAAAGAGTCCAAAAGTCAAACTCCACCCTGTTACTAAATGCACATGTTGATCCAATGGTCTTAAGATAGTTCAAAGAATCACTAATCCATCATTTCATCGAGCAAACAAACCTGCACACTCACAAGTCGTGACAAATGACTGAGCCTTTGCAATCTGACCACATTCATTTCACTTTCACATTTCACTTACTAACGTTTCACTCTCTGTTATCTAGGTCTGCGATCCACAAGCTCAAAGACTGACCTCCTCATGCTTAGCTTGTGCAGACTTGTTAATTTCAACAAAATCTAAACTGAACTTTGCCCAATCCAGGAAATCATGCACGCTCAGGTTGATTTTACTGTTGTGTTTTTATCGCAGTCAGACTTCCTTCTTGAACCGTGCCACTCCTTCACGACACAGCAGACACCGCAGGAAGTAAAGTCAGGTACTCTGAAACCTTTAGCATCACGTCAAATCAAAGGTACTTTCATTCAACTGCTTTTGTGTGTCCTTTTTTAATCCTCTTCATAACAATACAGACAATCAGAGGAGGCACAAAGGGCATAACCGAAGCTGTATCATCATTCTGGTTCCACTTCTTCAACAAGCTTTGTGAGTCTTGCATTAGCATATTGACAGTAAACCTGTTCTTCCTGTTGGTGTCCTGCAGCGCCACGCCCCAAACAATCCCCCATGTGTGACACACAAAAACCAAAACAGCCTGAGAGTCAAGAATTCATTAACCACCCTCTCAGCCCGAGTCAATGTTTAAATCTTCAGTTTTACCTTCAGCCCTGTTTGTTAGGAAACAAGACGAACCCTGACGGAGGTTTGCACGGAGTAAGAAAACTTTAAGCTCACAACTGCTAAGTCAAGCTGTGATACACGTCCGCGCTGTTACTTTCCAGTTGAGTGACCATCTTGTCTTCATTATATCTTTTCCACAAGTGTTTGATAACTGCATACATGTGTATATCTATATCAAGCTATCTCTAAAGATCGAACATAGATCAAAGAACGATGTCGGCGGATATATTGGTATCAGATTTTTTCTCTTCCTAATATTGAGATCTGTATCGGCCCCAAAAATCTCATATCTGTCTGGCCCTAACTCAAACGATTATCAAAGTCTTAAAGGCGCCAACAGTTTGGTCATTTCTTGTTTTTAATCAACAGCAGCCAGTTACAGGCACACTGCCTACACTGCTGAAATACGTTGACAACGTTTCTTTAAGGTATTTGAGATATACAGTCTCTCTTTGTCTTGCTGCAGCTTTCGGTTCAAATGTAACTGAAGAAGTGAAGTTTTAAAAAAAGTGTTATATGGGATATGTAGGGATATATACACAAACTAAAAGAAAAAAACGTGTGTCAATACACTTGGCAGGATCATACCCAACGACCTCAAACCCTGACAGTAAGTAAAAGTCATCAGTGTCAGATGCTTAGTGGAGTCTAAGGTTCCATGTAGGTTACGTTGTTATATGCAAACAGTATAAGATATCACAGCAGAGTCCGGAGGTAGAAAAAAAAAAAAAAGCCTCAACCACAAGCACTTGTCTGACACTTAACAACTGCACAACCTTCAAGACAGCGTTTTTTTTTTTTGTGCAAAGACACCTTGTTGTAGTTCAAATGAGAGTTAGTGAGTCAGTTCAAACACCAGCTTCCTGCTCAGCGATGCACAGCACCGCTTTCTTCGCCCACCTCAACCACAGCATGAACCCTGCAGCTTCCTGTCTCACAGAGGACACCGTTTCCTCTCAGCATCACTGTCATCAGCGTGTGTACAAAAATAATACTCATGCCTCAACTGGTGGTCCAGCTAAAGCTTCTATTCCTGACCAGTTCATTTGCAGAAAATAAGGAGAAAATGTTATTCTCCTCCTGCAGGCCCCAGCTTTCATTTTAAAATGTACATATTGATGATCTGTGTGGCTAATAGTATGGCTGAATGTTGTTACTGATAGAGGTTGATATCATGGACTGTAAATATGAATGGATGAAGCCTGAGTGATGTCATACATCTGTTACTGCAGGGGGCTCTGAAGGATCATCGACGTCAGCCACAATGCTGGAAATCCTGTCACAGCTTCCCTTTCAGACAACATAATGACAGGCTGAGAGCTGAGGCGGGTTTAAAGCATCCTGACAAACGACTTCACCGCTCCCACCTGTCAATCAAGTCAGCCTGACTATGGAACACACATATTGTTCATAAAATCAAAACAGATACTATATGAAAAAATTCACCCCCAGTGCAGTGAGTGCCCATGAGGACAATAATCAGACCTATTTTGTTTTTTATAGCAGGCTGTAAACATGTTAAATTCTGCTCTAAAATCTGTCTTTTTTGCCAGTCATGTGTTTGTGACTTCCGGGGCTCTTGGAGTCAGCCTCAATCTGACTCTCGATGAACTGCAGGATTTTGCACTTCCACATTGGCTTCAATTGGAAACACCAGAGGTTGCCGCTTGGTTGATATTCAAGTGTAAAAGTTGATAAAATTAACTTACTTTTCATTTCATTTAAAAAAACGTTTCATTTATTTTTACCGGCGCTAAGTTGTGATGCGGTACAACTGAAAGATGGTGACGGTAGCTCCTCTGAAAGCTGTTTTCTAACTGCCATTATATAACAAAAGAAGAAAGCATCTGTTTCAGGGGACAAAACTTTAGCCTTCAACAGACTGTAAAGATTAGGGCTGAGAATCTTTGGGTGTCTCACGATACGATATTCGATTTCGACTCTTGGGGTCACGAGTCGATTGAGAATCTATTTTCGATTCTGGATTCATGATTCAAAGTCTATTTTTAAATGAGTACATCCTTCAGGATCTACTCCAGTCATCTGTGAGACTGGCTGAATTTCTTGCTGCTCCATTTGACATTCTACTGAGTTAAAGAGCTAGCATTAGCACTTAGCAGGGAGGGATTGATTAGCCCAAAAAAAATCTATTTTTGGAAGTTATGAATCTATTTAAAATCTCGCAAGATAAGAATATCGATTTTTACACAAATCCATTTTTTCCCCACCCCTAGTAAAGATGCTAATGACTAAGCATCTCTTTACTTACTGGTTATTTTATTCAGACTGTACACAGCCACATTATTTGCATATGGCCGGATGTCTGTCAAAGGGCGATTATCGGTCGGTGTTGATGTCTAACCCATTCATCGGTACAACCCTAACTCAGATTGTTTATTCTCCCAACCATCCAAACACATCATGTATTTGGTTACTACCATGAATGAAGCATCTCAATCTTCCACTGAAGAGGTCACACAAGAGATTTGTTTTGGCGTTTTTGCCTAAGACATGACAGCTTTAAAATCGATTTTCAAACTGTTCCTCTTTTTTTTATTTAGGAATGAATTCATTAGCTTAGCTGTTGCAGTCTGAACAATGTGATTCAAAAGGTTACCAGCTTAAAAATGCAGATGAAGGTGTGGTATCCAGTGTATACTAGTCATGAAAAGCTGTTTGACCACCAACAGCTCTGTCTCACAGTTTCGCTTCAGCTGGGGACGTGGAAACTGCATTCGTTTTTAAACTGGACAAACAGGCAGAAGAATTTCAACAGGCAGCGAGTTTTGCATTCCTACTCTTCTTATCCTGTTGGTTTCTTAGTTTGTCTGCTGTTCAGTAAGCTAACTGCTATTTACAAACCAGACTGGTGGTATGTTCTGTATCTCGGGGGGCCAGCTGCTGAAGGGGAAAACTTTGAGTCAACAAAGAAACACAAGTGACTGTTTGCTAATTTTGGTCCAGTGCCTCAACACAAATATTACATAAAAGCATCAAACAAGTAAAACGCCGCCTTAAGAAATAGGTCCTAAGCACTGAAAACATCCAGACAAAACTGTGTCTCGAGTCTTCATGAATTGGTCATCAGATGTTTTCATGGAAAACTATTGAAGCTATCTGCTCAGGTTCAACTTGCCTCATCTTGTTAGTGTAAAAACACACCTTTTCTGTTTCATCCTGCTGTTAGACCTGCACTGTGCGTGTCCTTATCTGCCTGCTGGTTGAAATGATCGACTTCAGATTCCTTACTGCAGCTTCTTGGCTTACTTACATAAATGTCAATACTATGATACATGCAGTGGTCACTAGTGTTTATTCAGTTAGCTGCCTCAGAGGCAAATGTGATGAAGCCACACAGCGAGCACTGAGCTGGACTGACACCAAAGTTTTATCCGGGTGGACATTTCTTGGGTTCACTTACCAAGCATTGATTATATTAGTGACACACCAAAGAGCACAATAAACTGATGTCAGCATGCTTATAATCCAGCACATTATTCTCTTGCCTATTTCTAAAATGACATTGTTAGTGCAATATGAGTATCTGCAGTCACATTACAAATATCTGATTTTTTTTTGCAATAAATGTTAGAAAGCAATGCTTCCTCATTCAGACATAAACTGTGAGTTACAGTTAATTGAATGTATATATTTATCATGCTTCTAGATTGAACAATGTCATCACACATCCTATTTTTTGTCATTTCATGCAGGCCTTGATGTGTATTATGTGTCAAAATGTGAGAACACCAGATGATCTCCTCCCTGAGGGGATGTAAAATGGTGCGTACTTTTCCACTTCCTTCTTTTCAGGTGTCATGTCTACAGTTTGTGTTGGTTCATGGTTTAATGGTCTGTTCTTTACAATTCAGGTCAATGATTCATTATGATTGTATTAGAAAAAAACTAGCTAGCACATGGAGGCAACAACAAAACAGATAATGCTGTCTTTGTTTTCAGTCCCAATACCTGTTCCTGCACGGCCTTTTCTTCCACGGACAAAGTAAGCAGTGTGACACAGCCATGGGAGGTTGCTCACATTATCTCTGTTCCATCACATTTCTATGGACATGCCAAGCACAAAAAAAAACAACCTCTGTCAGCTCTCTATCCTTTCCACTGTGGACTTCTGCAAACTGTAACCAAACTAGTGTGTTTTCTATTCAGATAGGAACCAAATCAAACTGTGTTAAAGGTTTCAGACTTGTGAATAAAATGCCACAAAGGCACAAAAACAGTGCTTCAATCTAATCAGCTTAACATCGGCCTCACCAGGACATCAGTTTTTGAAGAGGTCAGGACAGTTTCTCAAGTGAACTAAACCGTATTTCATAAGCTGTCCGAGCTGTAAACCCCATTTATTTATCACAGAATGCACTCCCTGCTCAAGGTTACGCTGAGAATACCTAACACCATTTTCTCTGGCTTAAAATACAATCTCCAGAGTGGAAACTTCCACAATAAAACAGGTTTAGCTGCAAAAAAAAAAGAGTTAAAGGGCAAATGTTACGTACACAGAGTGAGTGATCGCTCTGGGCTGTATGTCATAGAAGCTATGCAACAAGCCGGGCTATGGGGGTCTTCAGTTTCCAAACCAAAACTAAAGGTAAACACTAGAGAGGAACTAGCCTGTGGGAAATACCATGCAAATCTTTTTACTGTTACAAACCCAGTGGACTAGTTCACAGGTAAGAAATTCAGGCTTGTATCTGAAGTTCATACCTTTAGTCTGCACCATACAGAGACAGCTGGTTTGTATGTTTCAGAATAAATGCGTGACTGTAAAGGGTTAAAGTCAAGTCTTAGTCTCGTAGTCTTCAAATTATGAGATAATCCCGCTGTGATGACTTGAGGGATGACATCGTGTGTCCATCTTCTCGTGGCTCTGGAGTAACAGGACAGGTTTGGATCGATTCTCTCATTTTAAACATGATGTTAATTTATAAATCGTTCTGAGAAATTAATCCTGCAAAAAAAACATAACTAATAAATGATGGGTTAAAGCCTCTCAACTTTGAGGATTTTGCGGCTTTTTCTCAGAAGTATTAACCGAATGTGGTGAAGGTTTAGACACGATCCAGCTTCACTCAACTGTCGGGACGTTTTGATCGACAGCAGCCTGCAATATAGATGAACTAATAATTTAATTATTTATACATTAATATCAAAGGGAACATTCAAATTAATGGATCATTTTTAAGACATGTTTAATTTTTTATTCCCATGGCACAGTGCCACTGAACGTTATTTTATTCTTTCGATTAAAAAGAATCTAAAAGGTTTCACTAATAAACACAAAGCTAATTATTGTGCATTGTAATTCATGTAACCGCTTATAATAATTGGGTTTTATATTGTCTGTTATCACCCGCAGGCTCCTTAATTGCATTGAATCAAAATCTTAGAAGACTTTGTGTGGTCAGTAACAAAATCTTCTGCCCAGAAACGTTAAGAAAAGTCATGATTTGTCCTTTCAAAATAAAGCTTCTCATGGTTTATACCATTGGGAATTCCCAGTGTCTGCAAATCATAGTGGATAGTTGACATCATGTATTACTGCAAACAGCATTCCCAGTGTGTTTATCTTTTACAAAAAGGATTGCAATATGTTCCCTGCCAGGAGGTACACACGCCTGAAATGTTCATTAATAGTGAACTAGTGATGGATCGGAGCGTTTGGTATTGGCAGATATGCTGAGTCAAGAAAACAGGTTTAGTATCCGGACAGAAAAGGATCTTACTTCTGTAGAAGATATAAAAGAAATTATCAACCATTTGATAAAGAACAAAGATCTTCAACGTGGAGACATGAGCCCGGAGATCATAATGTAATTGAAATTTCAGGATAACAACCGAATCTCCCCGTGGGGATTAAAAAGTACTTTTTCTGCTTTTATTCAAAGCTTCAGGTCGTATTACAAGCGACAGAGCTTTCAGTCAGATCACATCTAAGACCTTTAACGTCTAATGGAGTTACTTTTTGTTGTTAGAGTTCATTCCCAGGTCTTTAATGAACCATTTAACTTTAACAAGCCGGTGGACTAAACAACAGCTTCACATGGACGTTTAAATGACCCGTCCTGCTCATCTCCATATTTGTTACGATTCTTGATCCATATCACTCTCCTCTACCCGAGAATATTAGACCTCTGGAGCACCATTACACATACAAAGTTAATATTTGTGTACTGAGTCATAAATGTTACAACATGTGAATATATCAATATTGTTGAACTCCTTAAAAGAATTACATATTGGATGTTTTCTGCATACAGTCATGGCTCTCTATCATGCACAGAGCTGCAGTTCAGAGACAAAGGGTCACGGGTCTCTCTGACCTCAGCATTTGATCGCCAGCTTTGACATTGAGCACACTATATCAGAACTTTACAGTTGCGAGACCTGGCTCTCAAATGTGTTATGATGAAACCCAAGACCCTGACACACTTGTTGAGTGAACCTGCCGTGGGTTGGGGGGGGGGTGGGGTTTAGTTCAGGGGAAGTTTCCACCTGCACAGAGTGCATGCCTTTGCTGATCTTGCGTAATGATTGTCCCCAGGTCCCACGGACTCTCACGGGATTCCTGATCAGCTCAGAGAGCAGCTCTGTGTCAGAAGCCCTTTAACTGGAGGGACGCATTTCATGTTGCCAAAAATAAGCTAGGACACCCCATGGCTTAGGACCTGCCATTATAATCAGTGAGAGGAAATGTGGGCTTGAAGGTGAACATTCAACCTGAGTTTAAAAACACAACAGACATTGAGACTTTGACTAATTTATTTTGAAGGAGAAAAGCCCAAATTTGAGTTTTTAGCAGCAATTTCTAACCCCTTGAAATTGCCTGAAGAAAGCCAAGAACTTCAAACACACACACACACACACACACACACAAAGTCAGACCTTCAATAGTCTTTCATGCATTTATCTTTAACTCTTCATCTTTACCTTTTTTGTTATTTTAACTGTTTCTATGTTGTTGTTTTTTGATGCTTAAACTGAATTTAAACACTTTACCTTATGTTATTTTATTGCTATGGTGTGCATTAGTCTCTCCTTGTAAATCCATTTTTGTTGGTACCATGCATGTCTGGCATTATTTTATTCTTGCTTTTCTTGTTTTCAATCGCTGTAAAGCACTTTGTATTGCATTTGAATTGCATGAAAGGTGCTATGTAAATAAAGCTTGTTTGATTGATTGGTGATTGATGCACTGACACACAGACACACACACACACACACACACACACACACACAAACAGGCTACACAAACATTTAACAGTTTTTCATAAACACACTGTTCATACACGCAGAGCATTGACTCACACTTTGTATTTCTCTTTCATGTCCGTGTACTTAAGTTATCAATAGACGCTTTGGTAATAGTATCCCCATAGCATTCGGGCTACTACAGCATGCAAAGTCCAATTGAATTTGCGTCGGTTTTCATTCTTACCTTGGGCAAGTCTCGAAGTTGGTTTGCATCCAGCAGCAGCTCCTCCAAACTCCGTCCGTAGCGATAAATCTCATCGGGCACAAACAGCAGGGAGCAGTGGCGTTTATCGATCATCTCCACATGACGGTTGCACCGCCACAGGGGTATGCAGTGAAACATCACGGGGGAGGTGGGAATAAATCTCGGACCCGTGCGATAAACAAACTTCAGAGGAGGAGGCGGAGGAGGGGGATGCAATGCAACAGATTGCTTCGGCGGGACAGTCTTGAACTAAATTTACCGTCAAGCTGAAAGCGAGGCGAAAACTCACATGCAAGTAAACACGGCTACTCCAAATGTTCGTGAGCGGCGCTGACGTCACGGAGCTAACATTCGTTCGGTGTCGACGAACACGGGAGTTATTCTCCGTCGTTTTCCTCACTTTGGTTAGTTTGCAGGCACCTGTTTGTTTGTCCCCCTCGTCGTGCGTCGGTCGCTTTAAAACCTCTTCTCTTTAGCGTAAAAGACGCAGGCTACATCTCCGTGTGGAACAGGGTAGCATTCTCGTTTTTTTTCGGCTTGTCCCGGAGTTAATTTCCTCTCCCGTCCAGTTTCTGACCCGGAACACTCACTCCCTCATTCCAATCCTACGTCATCATTCCATGCGGCCCCGCCCCCGTGTCCCTCCTCTGGATAGTCCCATCTAGTGATGGGAGTTTCGTCTACTTTCAGTGAGTCGGATCATTTGTATCAGCTCATTTAAAGGTGCACTATGTAGTCTTGGTAGAGAAATGTGAAAGTTGGAGAAATGTACAGATTCTGTGGTATATGTTCATAACTCTAAACATAAACTGTCCTCAGAGGAAAATGTGGTCCCTGGAACACTGTTTGAAGATAAAATGCTACGTGAGATGTAATGGTTTTCTTTGAATAAAGTTTGTGTATTTAGTGTAGCATTGAATTGTTTCACTTCTCCAATTTTCAAATTTCACTACCAAATCTACATAGTGCACCTTTAATGTGGTGTATTGGTGTGTTCTGGTGAGATGTGCTGCCTTATTGAAGAATGCTACCTCAGCGTGAATATATCAATTCATGTTCCCAGAGTAGGCTACATAATTAATTATTATTCATGTCTCTCTGGGTGCTGGTGGCCTAAAATGCAAAAATGTCATCCAACATCAGTTTAACGATTAAAAGGAAACTGTTTTGCAATATTTAAATATCACAATTAAAATTTTGTGTCTGTCTCTTTAAAATGTTTACATTTCGTCAGTGGTGAATATCTGATTGTCCTCTATCACTCCCATGTTTGTTTTCTCCCCACCCCTCCCCCTCCCCCTCCCCCTCCCCCTCCCCCTCCCCTTGGTCTTTTTTTTGTCCAAATACCTGCTTGGTGACCTAGTGGTTAATTTGCATGCCCCATGTACAGAGGCTTTTGTCCTCGAAGCAGGCGGCCCAGGTTCAAATCCGGCATGTGGATCCGTTACCACGTCCCCACTCGTTCTCTCCCAGATTTCCGACTCTATCCACTATATCTCTACAATAAAGGCATTTAAAAACAACATAATAAAACTTCAGAAAAAAAGGGGAAAAAGCGTTTTAAATTAGATTAAAAAAATCTTCGAGAGCAAAGCCGTCATTTACAATGACGTTGAGCAGATAAAAATAATAAAATGAAAGATAAATGAATAATAAAAAATGTAATTGAATAAAAAATTATTAGTTAAAACAGACATACAATTAATAAGGAATGTTAACATAAAAATCAATTAAAACAGGTGCAATCAGAGGTTAAGAAGTTTCAAACTAGATTTAGTATTTATAATGAACAAATTAAACCACTACTCTCTCCATATGCATTGCCAGAGACTGGAAAGCAAGTTTCCGTACATTACTTTTAAATTTCAGGTGAAGCGTAAACTTATAGACAAATTACTATCAAATAGACTAATTCTCCCAGAACAGAATAAATGTAAATAACACCATTACTCATTGTATTTGCACTGTAAGGAAACAGGAAGTGTTTTGATATTTAAGTATTCAGAGGAAGTGCATTCGGATGGATGAATATACCCGCTCACATAATGCTCCCAGCACATCTTGATGGTTGTCACTATCTGATAGAACAATGGCTCCTGCAGGTCCAACTTCCAGCTTTTCTAATTTATTTTTATGTGTGTGTAACCTGTTTGCAGCATCTTGTTAGATACTCACACAGCTTGGCTCTTAACCTGAGTAAGTGGGAAGTTTCTGGATCACATAGTTTATTGGTTTGCCCTTTAATTCTGTCATAGATTTGTTTAAAAAAACAGGTACATGTAAAATGAGGAGAGCAGCTCACACTGTTTATCTCCAGGAGTCAGCTCATAAAGCCGACTCGTTCACAAACTGCTCATCACTCCTCAGGTCCCGCACAGGGCCGCCATGATCAGTACGGAGGACTTACAAGTGGCCACCCCTGAGGACACCCAGATTACAAAAAACAACTCCGGAGTTCATTGTTTGTATTTAAAATGTCTTGAATCAAAGTAGTAAAACAACCTACATTAACATTTAGTCAGTATGTTTAAAACAAGAACATGCTAGACTGAGAACAGGTGTGGAAAAGTATTTTCACCTTTCATATGCTATGTCAGCTTTAAATGAATCCATATTTTTTAATAAACAAAAAGAGCATGGCCATATAGTCTGGGATTGACCCCAAGCTTATTGGGGTGAATGTTAGCTAATTGTTGCTATCTGGACACATGTTGCATGAAGTAACTCTAACTCACATGAAGTCAGTGTACCTATTTGAATGACTCTTTGAATGACTCTTCCCCAAACAAGCCCTCTATTCGCTATGTTAAAACATTCATCCTTTGATTGACATGTTTGCCACAGTGGCCATTATTCACAAAGTAACTGTGAGCAAAGCATTAAGGATGGAGAATAACTGAGTGTATTTAAGACATTATGCATATTCACATTTCATGCTTCTTTGTTCCACTTCATCTTACTTCAAAGGAGTGTTTTACAGGGTGGGGGTGGGGGGGATATTTTACTTTACAGCTGTATTCACTTACTATATGGATAGATTTTACAATTTAGTCAGATTTTGCATTAAAATTCTTCATTCTTGGTTTAAGTACAAGGCAATATAATTGTGGAAATATTAGCGCCACTTCAACTAGATGCAGTAGTGTAGCGGTGTCCCGTCCAGCATACAGCCAATTAGAGATAGAGTAGGAAGGGTCATACCTCCATCCTAAAAAATGCAGCATACTACTGAATATTGTCACTCAAGCATTGGTGTGAATCAAAGGGGATTTAGAAGTGAGTATACCCTATAGAGACTGAAAAATAAGTGGGTATACTCCATATACCTGCGTGTACCCTGCACTACACCACTAACAAGAAGCAACAAAAAACATGCTGCTTACAAAGGAATGCATCTCTATTAATGATGCAACAATATCACGTAGAGTAACGTTGACTGAGGCCAGTTAGTTGTATGAGCACTGAACTCAGTAGATTTAAATTCAATCTCATTCATTCTATTTTTTTCATCTTGTCCCTTTTCTCCTTTCCTGGTCAGTGGTCAGGGTCAGAGTGATATGGCACTGGTCAGGGTCAGCTGTTGTTTCCTGGTCAAAAGTCCCCTGGTGGTAGATCAGCAGCATTACTCATCAGGTCATTTTTGACATCCCTTTCCAGGTAAGCTGCAGTCTATACCTCGTCTATTACATAAAACAAATGAAAGGGGCAGATATATACTATGGCACACCTGGTCTACCATACATGTTAGATATTGTGGCATTAGATGCTATTTTCACATATTTGGAGTGATAGAAGTGAATACATTTTTTTCTATTAGAGCTCAATAACTTCTGTTCTCATGCACAATATATTTATATTACAACCTGGCTCTGATACTTTTTTTTACCCTCTTTTAGATTATAAGGTATAAGTCTCCACTTAGTCCCCTTGTTAAAAATGATGAGCATTAAGACACATTCACAAGCCCTGTGAGAAATGGCCTCTCGCCTCAATCCAATGAATTAAACATGAAGGTAGATTAATGATGCAGTCTTAGCCGGCCTCCACAGGTGGTGCTGAAGGCTGCAGCAGGATTAGAGTCCTGCCTGTAATATCTCAAACAGTTGTTCAAATGCATCCGAAACCCCTGAAATAGACGAGAAGGGTCAGTGAGAAGTGGAGGACAGATACCTTCCCCCACAAAAAGACAACAAGGCAGGCAAAAAGATGTTGACAAAGGACTGTGTTTTCATTTTGTGGAACACAGTTTGGCTAAAAACAGATTAAATTTCAAACACTTTGGTCCTGAATAAAAACGAGATGAAAACAGAAACTGATAACTTGTCACAAGTTGCTCAAATTGACAGTTCAGTTAATGATCTTTATTTATATAAACCATCCCTACTGAATGTATTAAATCAATACAACACTAGAATTCCACTTACCGTAAAACTTCAAATAAAAGCCCAACCCAATTTTAGTTCCAGTTCCTTTCACTAGGCTGTTGTTGCCGCACATTTTGAAAATTAAAGGCAGGTTTTAATCAGAGAGGCCCTGATGAATTTAGTGTCAAGTAGTCTTTCCCATCTTTGCTGTAAAAAGTTTTGTTTCAAAATCATTTAAGGCCCGTCTCGTTTTGAAGCCTGTCCCAAATAAGGGTCATTTTATAGACTGATTAACCAGCCTTGGCTGTTAATAGAAGTTTTACGGTAATCAAATAAATAGTTGTGCATTAAAATGATCTAGTTGCGTGCGAAGTGTGCGAAGGCTATGGTCGTCGGAGCGGGCGACCCAGGTTTAAATTCGACCTGTGGCTTCTTTCCTGCATGTTGTTCCCCATTCTCTCTCTCTCTGGTTTGCGACTCTACTGTCCTGTCTCTCCAATGGATTCATAGAAAGCCCAAAAATAAACCTTAAAAAAAATTATCTAGTTGTATCACTTTGAATTTCATGGTTCGCTTTTGTTCAGTTTAGTGTTAAAAGAGTTGAGAGGTAATTGAAGTAAACAGTTTTGTGTGTATGAAGTGTAAGAAGGAGGAATTTGGACATTATTGAAAAACATGACACTTTTCTAGAGATCCTCTAGAGGGAGCCAACCCCCATTAAATAACCTCCCAAACACTGAGAAGCCAAAACAGATGGACAAACCAACTCTTAGATCACGTTTGCTCATTTCATCGTCCATTTAATAGTGAAGAAAATTCACAGTTATAATGAAAATAAACAAGGCACACGCCTCAAAGTATTTAGACAAACAACACAGAGTAATCAAAGGAGAGAATAACAGGCCTTCTCCTGTCCTAAGTTAATGAATGAATGAATGAGTGCACTTTCACCACATCCACACACAGTCGTAAGCCCGATCATGTAAGAGTGTTATCTGCGTCCCAGCTGTTTCTTAAAGGCCTTCAAGGACTTCGCCATCATCGGAGCAACCCCTGCGTGAACAACAGGAACAATAAGATAAAAATTATGAGAACCTTTATGTTAACATTTTGGTATGCATTAAGCATCTTTTCAGCTCAGTTTGTGAGCTCACTTGATTTTTTGCGAGGGTCTTGAGTATTTCCAGACCCTGAACTGGTGCTGCTGGGTCTGCTGGGCTCATCACAAATCGTCCTCGGTCTGTTGTCCTGAACCTTAACACTTATACAAGTGACAAAATAACAGTAGCAGTGTTATTCACATGACAGAAACAATGCATATAAAACAACAGAATGTATCTCCATCTGCTAAGGTCGGCAAAGTGTAAAAAAAAAACACATTTTAAAACGTTAAAATCTCTGATTTCTTTATGAGTGATGGTATCGAAAAGTCCTGAAGCTTTAAAAAGAACTCAAGATCTTTGGCCATATTCTAACTAGAGGTGGGGGAAAACATCGATACAACATAGTATCGCGATATTTTGCGAGGCGATATATCGATTCATGGCCGCCAAGTATCGATATTATTATATCGATAGCAAATATGCTTTTTTAATTTTTCATTGCTGAAGGGGTTCATTTTGAATTAATTTTGCACATGTTGCATTGTTAAAATAATTGCAATTGTTCAGTCGTTCGTACATGTTTGTGTCCAGTTAAGTTCGATCAGACTGAAATACTAACAGTTCAGATTGTGAGCTGCATGCAGCCCTTTACAGGGTTTGACTTTGATCACAGTGTTGCTCAGTCTGTGGGCTTGACTCCCCATGTGTAGAAATAAAAAGACTGAAGTCAGATGAACAGACTGAGGATGTTTTCTTATTTGACGAAACAGTTCTTGATTTAGTTTAATTTTGTGGACGTAATATGCAGTTAAAAAGTTACATCGCATTATATTGTATTGCGATTCTCAGCATATCGCAAAATGTTAAAATCGCAAACATCATGGATCGTGGACTCAGTCATCTTGATAACATATCGTGGGTCCTCTGATGATTCCCACCCCTACCTCGTTTTAACCCGGAGCTTCCTCAAGTGACAGATAGCAGTGAGTGTCCATTCAAATGGGAACGGACATTTCCCAAGTCCATTTGGCGTCTCATAGAGAAGCTAAAGTTATGTTTGTGTCTCTTACAAACGGAGCGAGAGCAGAGGAGGTGGCACGGTCTAAATTAAGCAAATATATTAGCAACATTTCGATAGTCAAATGCTGCTAATATAGACGTGCAACTTAAACAGCGTGCAGGAGTTTGCTTGCATATTTTGAAATTAAAAAAACAGGAAATCATCTCAAATTGGGTGCTCAAGAGGACTTATATTTGTGTTCCTATGGTATCCAAACAGGTGTTGCTAAAATCAGATTTTTACTAGCATTGTACTGAAGTTTAAAATTCTGGTACTGCGACACTAGAGCTGGTGAGAAAAATATCCCATGTCATGATGACTGTTGACAACAAAGGCCTAAAGGCTGTGCTAACCAGAGTCAAACCAGTTTATCCAGCACATTGCTCCAACTCCTGTGTTTGGCTAAGCTCATCAGCCACGGTTATCTTATGAGTCTCTGACAGATTGTGACTCTGCGTATAGCTGTCAATGAGTTATGAGTGATTAATTGTTTTTAAGAATTGGGTCGATAACAGCAAACTATTTGTCTGTTTTTTTAAATAAAAGGGTCATGTTTTTACTCATTGAATTTCTATTACAAAATAATGTTCATGTCATCCCTACTGATATTTCTGTTGTGTTTGAAACTATTCCAGGTAGTAAAAAACCTGTTGGCATCCGCAACAACAAACATTATTCATCAAACTTATTTTGCCAGGATTGTTCACAGCGGTTCAGATCTTTTTTTAAGTAAATGTTTTTTATTGAGCACCGATGGCCTAGCAGTTAGGTAGAGCCCCATGCAGAGGAGGATATAGTCCTCCAAGGTACACGGTTAATGGATTTGAGCTCGTACAGTATAAAGCTTTTCTAGTCTTCTGACTACTCAAAGCGCTTTTACACCGCATGTCACACCTACACATTCACTCCCTGATGGCAGAGGCTGCTGTGTAAAGTGACCATCAGAAGCAAATAATCCCATTCATACGCCGCCGACGAAGCAGCGGGAGCAACTTGGGGTTAAGTGTCTTGCCCAAGGACACATCGGACATGTTGCTGCAGGAGATGGGAATCGAACCCAACCTTCTGGTTAAGAGATGACCGACTCTACCAACTGAGACAACTGGTGGCACGGGTTCAAATCCGACCTTTTGCTCCCCCCATGTCCTTCTGTAATTCCCCACTCTCTCTCCCGATTTCCTGCTCTATCCTCTGCCCTGTCAGATAAAAGGTATAAAAAGCCTTTATTTAAAAGTTAACCCACAGAAAAGCCAAACAGGAAAGTCTTGATTCATTTGCCTTAAAGATAATACGTTACGATCTAACTGGAGTATTAGTGTCAAAAAAATGACACTAACACTCCAGTAATCATTGATCATAATAATCTGGAAAAGAAAGCAGCAGCTTAAAATAATATAAATGAACTGATCTACTAATAAACTCTCAGAAGCGAAGTGTTACCCTGTGTAGATACCTCTGACTGTCTGTGATGCTGACACTCACCTGCTCCTGGGCGGCTGAGGCTGCTGAACTGCAGTGCCATGAATTTCCTGCTGAATTCGCACATCTCTCGGTGGCTTTGCCACAGTATGAATAAAAGCCATCTTCACCTGCCGGCCTAAACAAAGAGTGTACAGAATGTCATAAGTGGTTTCAACTTGTCTAGCCTCAGGACCCATCACCAACTCCTGTGAAAAATCATGACCCAAATTTCTTAAATTTTTCGACCAATCAGATTTATGTACTGAAAAATTGAGCAGTTTGGACCTCAGGCGGTACAAAACATTTGGCAGAAGCAAGAAACTGAACAAAACAAACATGTTTCAAAAGCACTTCACAGACTTTTTTACACCAGTTTTTTCTAGGCACACATTTGCGACCCACTGAAAATGGCTCCGCGACCCACCTCTGGGTCCCGACCCATCAGTTGAGAACCACTGATGTACATCACATGTCCAATATTTCATTGACAATTTGATATCACATCAGATCCTATCACTGATTTTGTGAACGGGATCCACACACTCCCTCTCTCCCACTTTCCAACCCCGACACAGTTTCAGCAGATGGCTGTGTGTCATGAGTCTGGTTCTGCTCGAGGTTTCTGCCTCTTTAAGGAAGTTTTTCTTTGCCACTGTTAGTTCGCTAGAAGTTGCTCAGTGCTGTGCGCATGGTGGATTAATGTTGGGTCTTTGTAAATAACATAACAAAGAGTACATTCTAGACCTGCTCATTTTGCAAAGTGTGAATTAGTCCTATATAAATATTGACTGATGTCGAGTCTACACCTTTTGGTTTGCTTGAATGTGCAGAGACGATGCTTTTGGTCAGTCTCTGGAGTTTCCTCTCTCTTTCCGCAGACAGCCTGATGTACATCTCTTTCCAGGATTCATACTCCAGAAGTTTAGAGTCTTTAAAGTCCCTCTGACAATGTTTCCCCCACAAGTCATCCGTCTCGCCGACATAGATCTGTAGAAAACAAACAAAGAAGGCCTTAGAGCAAATACACACCTAGAAGCTCGGACAAATTTACCAAAATTGGTAGAGTGGAACGGTAATTTTGGCAAACAGGTTTATCTAATAAGTTGGCCAATGAGTGTGTGTGTGTGTGTGTGTGTGTGTGTGTGCAAGTGTATTCATGTTCATAGTCTTACTGGGTTGCATTCTTCGATGCGTAGCAGCTGCTCAGGTGTACACCTCTGCAGCACGGGCTGCAGGATTGCAAACGGAACTCCTCCGGTTTCATACAGCACTGAGAAGAGATTTGTGCTCCTTAATATGAATCAAAAAAACTCACAGCAAAAATAAACAAACAAAAAATACTATTCTCTAGGCTTCACTCACAGTTGATATTATTCTGGAGAGTGCGGATACACTGCTTGTGCAGGCTCATCATGGTCGGCAGGAAGACGGTCTTGTTACCAGAGTACACCTGCATCTTCTTGTTTAATCGTTGACCCGTGAAGACTGCAGAGTCGTCGTCACAGAAATCAGGCTCCTTCTCCACTTGAAGACAAAACAAATGAAGTGTCAAAATCGAAAAACATAGATTTTAAATTAAAGGTTCATTATCTTTCCTTTAGTACCTCTCCTCTCAAAATACTCGTCACAGTAAGGTTTGTCATCTTCAGGTAGGACAGCAGGTAAAGGAATGTTAATCAGGTCCATGATAGAGTTTTTAAAGTTCTAAAACACAACACATTATAAGTCAGTTTTAATTCATCAATATCTGTACTTTATAAACTACATTTTTTAGATTATTGCCAGAGTTACCCGCTTTGGAGAAGCAACATTCATGTCCCCTCCAGCCTGCTCTATGAGGGAACGTTTGACTTTTTCTTTTACAGCAGTCCTGAATTTCTTTGGCCTTTTCTTCACTGCAGATTTTTCTTTCCTCTTGCAAACATTCACATCATAGTTCAAGCAGGACTCAAAAGACATGGAGGGCTCCTCAGGGTCTTTCTCTTTGCCGCCTTGCTTTAGTTTGGCCTTTTTGTTTTTATGCTCCACATCTTCGGCTTCCCGCGTCGTGTGTTTTTCTTTGCTTTTTCTTTTCCTCTTTTTGTGTTTGTCCTCCGAATCCCTCGATATCACCAAGGATCTGTCTTCCTTGACGTTGGCAGGTTGTGACGTTTTTGGGAAATTGTCCTCAGAGTCACATGAAAAAGAGTCTTTTCTTCCTTTTGGAGATGGATCTGATTTCTTAAATTTCTTTTTTGACTCTTTTTCCGACTCAAATCTTCCACTTTCAGGGCTTCTTTTAATTTTTTCCTTTGAGTGAGACCTCAATTTCAGCTCAGTGTCCTCTGAGCTTTTGTTTGCTGACAAAGTATCGCCACCTCTTGATTTTCTGTCCCTCTGTTCCGTTTTCTTCTTCTTGGAAACCCCTGACTTGTCCATTTTATCCTCTTCAAATTCAATTTTCTTTTCGCAGACTTCATCCGGAGACATCCTCTTGTTTTCTTTTTGACCTTTTTCTCGACTTTCACATTGATCCTTTTGTGTTTTCTGTTCCTCACATCGTTTTTCTGAATCAGCTTTCCTGTAACGCTTTTTACACACGTCCTCATCTGAAGAAGAATCGTGACTCTTGTTGTGCGACGTTAAGCGATTGTTGTTTAAATCCTCCACCATTGAACTGTCATTATTTTCACACTCGTGGTCGTCCAGTTTTTCTTTAGCAGACAAACTCTGTGACGCCTCACCATCTTCTGTTTTGCTGCAGTCAAACACGTAAACAGAACATTTAGCACAATCAAACACATCATAGAGTTTATAGTTCCATAAAACTAAAATGTTAAATTAAGTTCACCTTGTGGAGTCCTTTGGGACCAATCTCTTCCAGCCTCTAACCAGCGACTTTGCAATTTCTCCAGCTTGTTCATGTCTGCGTAATGAGTTTACTGTTTTGCCAATGCCAGTTTCCTAAATAATTCACAGACATGAGGTCAGAACAGCCAAGGAAAATGTAACTTTAAAAAAACCTGCATGCAAATGTACAATCAATTCATCATTGGTGCAAAAAAAACTCACTGCAAGAATGTCTATTGTGATTTCCAAATCCATGAGTTTCTGTAAAATATTTACAACCTGAAAAAGAGAGAAAGAGACGACATGTGAATTTCAGTGTGGTTTAATACATGTTGAGGACAAAAGGCAACTTAAAAGTGAAGAAAACTCCACATGCCAAATATGGTCATCCTGGCTTTGGGACCCCAACAGTTGCTGATAGTGCATTCAAAGCAGAATCTATGTATGGGAACTACACACACCCACTTAGGCTGCTCCGTTTACTGCGCACTATAAATGGATAACATTACTGCTGTCTGTTAAAGCCACACTATATAACTCAATAGGTCTTTTTCCAAGTGCATTTAAACTTAATGTTCAACTCTCATATATTTAAGTGTTACATGAAGCTTAAAATCGGCCAGTTTACAAGTTATTCTGTGTAAAAGTGGCTGAAGACAGCCTGCAGAGCCTTCCAACCTCCACTGTTGATGGACAGCAGCCATAAGTTGAACAGCTGGAGGAGTTGCCAATTTTAGCAGCAAAGCAGCCTGACCCCTGCTGCAGTAAAGTGCTGCAAATATGTGGCTGCAGCAAAGAGCACATGTCAGTGACTGAGACAGCTCTCAATCAGCTCCTGTGCACGCCTGATCAAAGGGAGCACAACGGAAAAGATAAATAATCGAGAGGCCCCTGAAGATTAAATTAGATCCCGGGGAAGTAAACTGTTTTAAAGCCTAACCTGAAACGGTGTCATCATGTAGTGTTTGTAATACAGATTGGCTTCAATATTTTCTTTGACGGAACAAATCCATGAATGTGTTAAACCAATTAAAACAGAGTAGCCTACGTTTCAAAATCGCATGGTAGTTTCAGGAGGAACTATTGGACATAAACCACAAAAATGTAAAGAAAGGCAAAGCATACTGCGCAGGTGTTATTCTCTTAAATAACGGCATGCTTATTGTGTGCACTGATGTGAAATGAAGAGTTGTATCTACCGTCGCAGACTCTGCAGTGTCTGAGAGCTGAAGTTTGAACCGCATGACTTTCTTCACCACATCAGAGCTGCTGGCCATCACGGTGACTCACGTGCAACCGTCCACGCACACCGGGCAGCGCGCGCCCATTGATGACACTATTATAATGGGCGGAACCGGTGACATGACATAAATTATTATGCAGAGTGAGTAGTTTATGTTAATTATGTAAAGGAATAGGAGTTCATATGACATTTTTGATCATATTGTCGCTGAAATTCTGATGATAAAGAAATGAAAATAGTTCTGACTCCTCCCTCAGGCCCTCTTTACCTGCAGGTGACTCTTTGGGGACTTATGGCTCCTTGAATGGACAGATAGAGAGATATTTCTAATGATTTAATCCGAAACAACATTAGGTGTGCTGATTTAGGGATGCCATAATGATTTACTCCTAAAAGCCTAAATCCTGCTCTGCTAGAATTAAGCCAAATAACTGTACTATCTCTAAAACCATAACTCTTATTGTACACACACTGTTTATGTCTTTATTTACATTGGATCCCCATTAGTTGTTACCACAGTAACAACTATTCTTCCTTGGGTCCATGCAAAAGAAAACAAGACCACAAAAAACAATCGGTGGTATACACAAAATAAAAATACAATCACAAACAAAGTCATAGTGTCATGAACACAGATGGTTAATACAGTAGTTTACTGTAATATTTCGTATTTTGACTTTTTCTACCTTAAGTCAATCAAATTTCATTCACACTCACATACAAGATGTTTCATGTAGACCAAACTGATTTGTGTTCCTTAATCGCTTTTTAAAGCTCATCTTATTAGTGATCTGGGTAAAGGGAAGTTCATTCCAGTTTCACATCGCCCCATACATGTCATTTTTCTTAAAGCATTGTTAGGAGTAATGTGAAGCGCTCATAAAGGCTTGTCTTGTGTCATAATTATTATGTCTATTATCTGTGTATGTAAGCTGGGAGTAAAAGTATATGTAGCTTTTCTACAGATTTAAATGTTTCTAACTAGACCAGGCTACATGCAAGTCTCTGTCGATGACGTATATTAAGACAAGGAATATAAGTAAAATATGGGCACCGTTCAAGTTTTATACACAGTTTTCCAATATGATAGCCTTCTGTTTGATATTTTTTAAGGTCTCACCCATTAAACGGAAATAGTTAATATGATAGTCCCTTGTATTGTTTTTTTCTTTAAAAATGTAATAATACAACAAAAAGGAATTCATTTTGGATGATTGCAGTGTGTGGGTTGCCAGTTTTGCTCAGTATTGAGCAGGCAACCCATTTACAGAGTTACAGTCCTTGAAGCATGGTCGCAGGTTCGACTCCCACTACTTCCACAAATTTCCTATATCAGCTTTCCAATCAAATAAAGGGAAATCGGCCAAAACATGATTAAAAAAAAATCTAATGTGCATCACTGAATTAAATGTAAGTTATAAACAAAGGGAAAATTAAACTCTTCACATGTCAACACACAGAGAATGTAGCGTGAGCACCCTCTGTGTGTTGACATCAAATGATGTGGGGCTATCGTAGGACACTATGTGGGGGTGGGGGGGTGTAAATGGTCCCTGCCACCTGCCCCATGCATTGCACAATACTTGATTGGCACTCACCCGCAGAGAGGAGGAGTTAGCTGCATGTCTCTTTCAGCAAGGGTGACTGCTGCTCTCTCTCTTCTGCTCCAGTAACTGGAGGCACAAGTTCCTTGTTCACCAGCCTCAACTTCATTTATCAGGTAAGTGACGCTTTCTAATACATGTTTGATTGACATTTTAGCAGTATAAAAGACAGTTTGATGGGTTTCATGGTTGAAGTTTGTCATTTTGGAAAGGATACTTCACATATTTCTTGAAAGCTTTGCAAGAGCTTTGCAAGAGGCAAATAAGTGTCTGAAGCTGGTGACATTTTGGTAAAATGAGTTTTCAAACACATGGCCACGGTGACAGTGAGTCTGAAGTTTTCTAGTGCTGGGAGTAACTTATCTGAAAAGTGGACTTTTATCCAATTTATTCATCCTTTAGATTGGTTTAATTCCAGGTGTCTTTAGGACAAACTTAAAACAGTTGAACTCGATTAAATAAAAGAGACAAAAAGAGAATTACGCCCTGATTTGAACCTTAAACAATCAGAGGACATGAGGCCTGCTGCTCATGTCTCAAAGTCTATAAAAGGAACGTCATGGGAGAGGCGTCCAGCGATGCTATTCCTGGAGGTACTGGTGATAAAATGTGACAGATGCAAAGAGGGGGCATGTTGACGCACTCTCTGGCCACAGCATCACCTGGTAGCACACATGGTTTCAAAGGTGTCGGTTTGCGGTTTTGCCCAAAAAATTCCACTTACTTCAGATTGTACAAACAAAAACCTTTTTGCTCTGACATCCAACAAGGGAATTTGGGGACTTGCATCACTGCACAATTTTGTGGAAAAGAAAACACTTCATAAACAAGAAGCAAGAGCAACAGGGCCCCACTGAAGAATTCAAACAAAGACATTAAAAACACTAATGTGTTTGTGTGTTTCAGTATTGTGAATGTGGCATGCTTTTAACTCATCTGTATTTCCAAGAGCTTACTAGGTCTAGTACATGACCCCATCTGCCTGGCTGATATAACGCAATCTTTATCCAAATGTTTATGATGGAGACAAATAGGACATATACACCAATTTATCATTTTAAGACTACAATTTACTTTTGGAGCAAATGAAGCTGTGATGAATTAAATCCCCCTGTTTATACTACAAAGAGAAGTTGTTTGAAGCTCATAAGAAAAGTACAAAAAGCCTCAATCAGTGCTAATATTGAGATTAACACAAACAAGTGTCTGTTTAATCAGTGGCATTTCATTGATAATGAAAGGCACATTTTTTTTGTTTAATCTTCAGAAGGTTTGGGCTGTGTACTGCTGCTACAGCCATGGCACCCAAAAAGAGCAAGACGACCAAGAAGAGCAAAGGAGACATAAATGAGATGACCATCATGGTGGAGGACAGCCCCATCAACAAGATCAATGGGTTAAACACTCTGTTGGAGGGAGGAAACGGCTTCAGCTGCATCTCGACTGAAGTCAACGACTCCGTGTACGCCCCAAACCTGCTGGAGGGTTTGAGCAACATGAGACAGGAGAGCTTCCTCTGTGATCTGACGGTCTCCACCAAGTCAAAGTCATTCGACGTCCACAAGGTTGTCATGGCCTCCTGCAGCGAGTACGTTCGAAACATCTTGAAGAAGGATTCGTCCCTCCAGAAGATTGAGCTGAACGATCTCTCGCCGGTCGGCCTCGCCACAGCAATTACGTATGCTTACTCTGGAAAGCTGACCCTGTCCCTGTACAGCATCGGGAGCACTATCGCTGCTGCCATACTGCTGCAAATAGGCACTTTGGTAAAGATGTGCAGCGATTTCCTCATGCAGGAGCTCAGTGTGGAGAACTGCATGTATGTGGCCAACATCGCTGATGCCTACGACCTAAAAGATACCAAGGAGGCGGCTCAGAAGTTCATGCGAGAGAACTTCATTGAGTTTTCCGAGATGGAGCAGTTCCTGAAGCTTACCTATGAGCAGATTAGCGACTTCCTCTCTGATGATTCCCTGCAGCTTCCCTCTGAGATCACAGCCTTCCAGATCGCCATGAAGTGGTTAGACTTTGACGAGAAGAGGTTAAAGTATGCAGCAGACCTCCTGACCCACATCCGTTTCGGCACAATCTCCGCCCAAGACCTGGTAAATCACGTCCAGAGTGTGCCCAGAATGATGCAAGACCCGGAGTGCCATCGTCTTCTTGTCGACGCCATGAATTACCACCTGCTGCCATTCCAACAAAACATCCTCCAGTCACGCAGAACGAAGGTACGTGGCGGCCTTAAGGTGGTTCTCACAGTTGGTGGACGCCCTGCCTTGACGGAGAAATCTCTCAGCAAAGAAGTTCTCTACAGAGATTCAGATAATGTTTGGAATAAGTTGACGGAAATGCCTGCAAAGAGCTTCAATCAGTGCGTTGCAGTCTTGGATGGCTTCCTTTATGTAGCAGGTGGTGAGGACCAGAATGATGCAAGAAACCAGGCCAAGCATGCTGTCAGCAACTTCTGCAGGTAAGAACTATTCGCCACTTTTTTTTTTACAAATGTGTTGTATTACCTGCTGTAGAATCAAAAACTAACCTCCAATCTCTCTTCCTTTAGATACGACCCACGATTCAACACTTGGAACCACTTGAGCAACATGATCCAGAGGCGTACCCACTTCAGTCTCAATACCTTCAATGGTCTCTTGTTCGCCATCGGAGGGCGAAATGCAGATGGTGTTCAGGCCTCAGTGGAGTGCTATGTGCCCTCATCCAACCAGTGGCAGATGAAGGCGCCCATGGAGGTGCCTCGCTGCTGTCACGGAAGCTCCCTCATAGACGGCAAGATCCTTGTATCAGGAGGTTACATCAACAATGCCTACTCCAGAGCCGTGTGCTCATACGACCCGTCGACCGACACTTGGCAGGATAAGAGCAGCCTGAGCACACCTCGAGGCTGGCATTGCGCCGCCACAGTGGGCGACCGGGCCTACGTCTTCGGTGGCAGCCAGCTGGGTGGTCGTGGGGAGAGGGTAGATGTCCTCGCTGTCGAGTCTTACAACCCTCAAAACGGGCAGTGGAGCTACTGTACACCTCTTCATACAGGTGTGAGCACAGCAGGTATTTCCACTTTAAACAACAAGGTGTATCTCCTTGGGGGCTGGAATGAGGGCGAGAAGAAGTACAAGAAATGCATTCAGGTTTTCAACCCTGACCTCAACGAATGGACTGAGGATGACGAGCTGCCAGAAGCTACAGTCGGCATTTCATGCTGTGTCGTCACCATCCCCACGCGGAAAACACGAGAGTCCAGAGCCAGTTCAGCATCTTCTGCACCAGTCAGTATATAAAGCATAAGGTGATAGTAGTGGTGTAGTTTACATGTCTAAAGGTCTCCAGCTATTCTGTGAAAAAAAATCTTTATTCCAGACTCTGTAAGTTGTCCCTATTTTTTGATTAAAATGCTGATCAACTTTCTTTGGATAAACAAAACTGAATAAAATGCAAGGATTTCATCATTTTTAGACCGAAATGTACTTTTGGGGCCAATCATACGACGTCGGTCAACATGTGCAAGCACTCAGCAATGGCCGAAACGACTTATATTAAGAAACTCACATACACACATACATGTTAATGACTTTGTTTCCTGTTTATTTGCAGCGTGTTTCATTTGCAGGGTGTTTCAGCCGTTGCATTTGCTTTGGATTTTGCAGCATTTCTGAACATGCTGCACTTTTTTTTCTTAATATAAGTTGTTTCAGCCGTTGTCAAATGCTTGCACCTCGGCCACCGTACAAACAGAGGTGTTAACTTCATTCAACTTTTTTTATACAGCAAATACAATGTTACTTACAACCCAAATAATTACAAATTTAAAGGCAAACAATGCCGCTATCGAGGTTAATCTGCAATGCAACTGTATTTTTGGGACAAAATTAATAGAAGACAAATTTTAAATATACAGTTGTTAATATTGAAGGATTTTGTGACAGTCTTGTTAATGGTGACTGAAGTTACTGTGATTTTCAATTACTTGAACAGAATAATATACGGGGAATAAACTGGAGCTGGATGAAGTGTTGGCATCACCTGCCAGGTGTGGGTGTAGATCATGATTAGAGTTCAAACACAGGAAAGGCTGCAGTTTCTCTACATGTATATCATGGACAGTACACTCAGCTGCCTTTTGTCGTGTGTTGTGTGATCGCCGTAAACACTATCAGGAATTCTGTTGGGAAAATGTTGGGATGATGCTGAAGGTTGAACGGGTTTGGATGTGATGGATATAAAGTATTTTGTAAAAAAGAAAAAGAAAAATATAACTTATAGGGAAGGATGTATTTAGCCTGAGCTTTCCTGGAGATCAGTGTATGAATTCCCTGAATGCTCATGTCTTTTGATTTTTGTTTTTTTTGTTTTTAAATTAAAGAAATGAAGTGTAAGCTACTCTGCCTGCGCCATGGTTCTTTATTCAAAATCATTTCATATCATTTGAAAGGGGGTAAACATATAATTACTACATGTTAGTTTCTGACCTCAATCATCAAACTTTCATGAACATTTTTGGAGGTGTAGTGATCTCTTGGCCAAAGTGCAATCATGTTCATACATGACTTTATGTCAACATGCTTAAAGCAGTGTAACAATGTAGTTTCACACAGTATTTCTTTGCCAAGAGGAAGGACTTTTTGAGGTCATTTATTTCCTTTGAGATTTGCACGTTTGAACTTCTGCCTTCTATTAATATTGCTGGTTTCAAAGGTCATAAATCATGTTTATGTGAATACAAGAGACTCTTAAAATCGTGTATATTTCACATATCTTCCCACATTTTTTCCGGTACATTTACATAAATATTAGTGGATAGCTGGCTTGTGTTTTTGTACTCAACTAACTTGGACTTACCCTGAATTTCACTGGCACCAAGGGAGATTCATGCTACTAATTTAGCTTTAAAGTCTGCCTCTAATCTAGCGTAAAGAGAACAGCAAAAGAGAGAACAGATCTGAGCTGGCGATTAGTTTTGTCAACATACTTTGCATGAGTGCAAGGAAACAGGGCTTCAGTAATATGAGCTAAATGAGTGCATGAAAGAGCTTTTCCATTTTGCTTAAAGCGTCATTGAGGTATCCTTTCTATTCGCCACCAGTTGTATTTGCTTTCTTACAAACAGCTATCAAGGTTATTCTGCCAACCAATCACATGTTTGTAAAATGTAGACAATCAGAGCTAACTAACCCTAACTGTAAAGTTATTGAAAAAAAATAGTTTCAGGATCTCAAAACCTATTTTGCTGATACGTTTTCCCCCATTTGATTTGAACAATAGATTTTCAGTTTTGACCTTTCACTTCATAGGTTTTTGTTTTTTGTTTTTGTCTCCATGGATCTGAAGTAGGCGGGCTCAAGAGGGGGAAAAAAAAGGGAAGGTCAAATACTTAGCACGTGCACCGGTGGAAAACACATGTGTCCTCATATGTGTGGTTTACTGCATTAGGCTTTTATTATTAATTTAAAATACATTAAACAAGAGAAAAGGAACACTTGCATCAACAATAATCAATGCAATGTTGTCCTACAATTTCTGTTTGTTGTTAAAACAATTTCTAAGGCAGTTTAGGATTTTTAGAATTTAAACTGGGAAGCTAAGCTGGGTGTGTTTGTCATGCATACCACTGGTGCTGTGCACTTTCAACACCGCTGTGGAGTTGGGGAAGAAAGGACAAAAGAAACTATACTTTTGTGGAGCCTTAGGGGTCCAAAAAAGGGGCATAAATCACTGGAAAATGTTCAACCTTGGAAAGTATCTCAATCTTTCTCCATATCTTTAAAGTTGAATTGTTCTAACCTAAAATCAGTATTATAGTGGTCTTTAAAAAACAGTAGTCAAGCTCCTGGACACCCTGAAAATCTGTTGAATCTGAATACAATTAAAATATTTGACAAGTGTTTCCTTCCCTATTAATCTTTGGTCTTACTTAACTGAACTGTATAAACATGTAAGCTTTGGTGGACTCTTCTGAAATGTCACTTCTTTAATCAAAATAATTAATTTCAGGGGTTTTATAACCTCTGTGAACTAAAAAGTCGAAGTGACATCTAACAAAAAAAAGTCCCATACGTCTGAAAGAAACTTGTCAAGAGGTAAACCAAACTTTTCTTTTGCCTCTGTTAAACCACACCCGTAATCAGGGCAGATGTCAATGAAGTTTAATGACCTTATAAGCCACTTTAATGCAACATAATCAGTGCACACAAACACACACACGTGTGCACACGTGTGCACACACACACACACACTTCCCCCAGAAAATAGAAAATACAAATGCTGTGTCACCATTACATTCATCTTTTTTATACTACGTAGGGTTCAAGTGCTCCTGATATGCCGCCCACACTTAAGTTGTAAACATAACTCATTCCTTATGGTAGCCTAGATTAAAAAGACAAAGAACCGTGAAATAAGACAATACAGGTTCCTACTCGTTTTTTATGCACTGATATTTTACACAATTGAGTTTAAGCCTCTGGACCATAAGTAGATTATATATTCCTCATTATATACATTTTTTTCAGCATTGTTTAAGAAAATCAAACTTTATTTTTCACGTCTGATCCCTCTGATTATCTGAAAAAAGGAAATCATTAAGGGAAAATGTATTACTGTAAATGTGAGTGGGCTATCTATGTCTCTTTCAAGTTCTTTTCAATTACTGGTTAGTTTGTTGTTCTTTGTGGACATTGTCTTGCCTGGGGTTATTTATCCAGAGGTAACTTAAAAGCTAAACTTAATGATTAAAGAAAAAAAAAAGGATTATTTTGCACTACACTTCCCAAGGTGAATCAGACATTATTAAAACTGGTAGAAGAAATAAGATCAACTTTAAAAGAATGGGAATTTGAAAGTTGGAAGGCAAATTTTAGCTAATAGACAAAGCTCATTTTAAAAAACATTTTTAAAACAAAGATTCTACAATTCACTTAGCAGACGCTTTTATCTAAAGCAACGAACATCCGAGAGTAAGTACAACACAAGCAAGGATCTATAAAAGAGGAAACAATGTCAGTAAGTGCAAACGAACAGCTTTAGGTCCGATCGGCTGCTCCTGAGAGCTCTTTACGATAAAATCAACAAAACCATTGTCATTACCATCATTATCATCATCAATAATATCAAAAACCATCGTCATCATCAATAATATCAAAAACCATCGTCATCATCATCATTAAGGTCCTAGACTCATGAAAGAGCTGGGTCTTTAGCTTTTTCTTAAAGGTGCAAAGGGACTCTGCGGAGATCTTTCACTATGCGAACTGGAAAGCATTGCTGTCATGACCTTTTAATCGCTGCTTTTAATGCACTTAAATAATAATACAAATAATAATCTTGTAATGAAATATTATATTTGTGGCGCACTTTTCATTTAAACAATCTCAGAGTGCTTCAAAATGAAGAAAACATGATCCTAAATTTAAAAAAAAGAGTATAGGCTATTTAGCAGGCAGATATTTTTTTTGCACGGCTCTCTGTTAGTCGCCTCCCTATACCTTTTAGTTTGTTTGACTTTTCTTGCCGTTTTGAATACTTGAAAGAGCGGCTATCGGGACTTTGCTGTTTTCTACAGTATTTTAAGTGGCGCTTTGATTGACAGGCTGGTGGGAGGAGCCTAGTTAGAGAAGAGTGCTGAGTCATAGTGACGCCACCACGCTCTCCGCTCCGCCTGACGGCATCACGTGTGTGAAGCCAGGAGGGAGTTTATATGTACAACACACAGCCTGACTCAATGAAACAAACTGGCTTGGCAACAGTGGCACACGTACCGGTTTACGTCGCTGCCATTCCATCACAGAGCACCACGTTTGACAGGCTCAGTCTGTAGTCGGTAACGGAGTCGAGGCTAACGGGACCCGGTGAACTCCTCGGGTTGTTTTCTGGAGAAGCAGCGTTATCAGCCCTCAGGGTGTGCTTTACCGAGCTAACCATACATTGGCAAGTGATGAGCAGGGGCCTTTTTCTTGTGGATGCCCAGCTAAGGTTACCGACAGGGCACGCTGCTTAACAACACCACGAGACTTTACATCAGCCTGTGAAACCATCTGACAGCGCCTTTAAGGATCCAGACTCCCTCGTTTGTCTGCACCCAGAACTCCATGCTGCTAGCTCTGCGCGAGGTGGACTAACTCACTAGCTAGCTAGCTAACACTCGGCGTGCAAGTTTTATATAAGCTGCAAGCAAGCAAAAGACAGCGGCCGTCAGCTTGTACATCTCCAACCTGTGTGTGTGCGATGGGTCTACTGTCACAGGGGTCTCCACTGAACTGGGAAGAAACCAAGAAGTATGCTGACCACATCAGAAAACATGGCATCATTCAGTTTCTCAACATCTACAACAAGGTGAAGGAACGGCAGAAAGATGTGCTCAAATGGGGAGACGAGGTAAGAAACTGTGTTTTTTTTTTAGTTTGAATAAAGTGACATGTGGAGAGAGCACTGTGCTGCTGCATTTGGTCTGCCTGTCATGGTGGTTGTGCATGATGCAATAATGGCCTTTTATTGGATATAGACCGGTTCATAAAGAGATAAATACACTGTAGTATGAGTTATGTCACAGCACCAGCAGGTTATCCAGGCATAGGATAATACACCGTAATTAATCACTGACTATAAGAGGAAAAACGCGTGTAACTCACCTAAAAAGAATATATAATAAGGTTAATTAATATTGTAAATATAGGTATGATAACAATATACTATCTCTATCACTGCACCTCACCTCAGCTCAGACCTTTATTGTCCCTCAAAGGAAGATTTGATTTACAGCATTGGGTAACAACATAAAAGACATAAGCAACGCAATCTGATTAATTACAACCAAGCAATGATCAATAAAGTGCTGCTGGAAAGTGCAGTCATGGTTTAAAGAAGATTAAGTGTTTTAATTGCACTAGGAACATGTATTGCTCTTTGCCCTGAGCAGTCTGTACCTCCGACCAGAAGGGGAGAAGAGCAAATTCCTCCCAATAGAGGAGGGTCAGCGCTGGGCCAAGATTGACTTTGCTTTCCTCACTATTTGTCCGTTCTTGAAATCTTACAGGGAAAGCTGCTGAGTGCCGATTATTTGACCGGCTGTTTTAGCAATACTGGACAGACGATCTCTGTTGTGCACTGAAAGGTTACAACACCACGAGATAAAACAAAAAGGTTGAAAATGGACCCGATAAAAGATCTGTACAATGAAACCATCGGTGTCCACGTTGAAATCATTCAGTCTGCAGAGAAAGTAGAGTCTCAGGAATAATACAGACTAAAATGTCTGTGAACTTACTATATACTTCCTGTTGGGTAAACATTAACATAAAGCTCACTGTACAGTATGTTAAGATATGTGAGCCTGGCTTTTAGATGTAATCCATCGTTCATGCTGCATGTGTGCGTGATGCAATAACCCTAAACTGTCTCACTGCAAAATAAGAAAAGAGCATACATTATAAAAAGCAAAAATGGTCGCTGCTTTGTAATCGTACCAACCATTCGGTTTCAAGTAACAGTCTTTATACACTACTAATGAATGTAGAGCTTTTCACATGTCGAGACCTTTTACCTTTCATTCAGAACTTCACACACTGTTTGCGTTTGGAGTCTTTTGCCGCCCACCAGTCCACAAAACTTCAATGTGCTTCAGCTTGAACAAAGTGTTTTCATTTCCAACAATGTGGAATGCTGTTGTTATAGATTAATCCCTCTTTCAGACAGGGGATTACAGGGTTGCAGAGTCAAAGTCAAGGAAACATAACTGATGAATTGGAATTGATGTGATGGCGTCCCTGTGGGCTCTTGAAAAACGTACACTTTGTTCTGTAGTCTAGCGTGGATTTAAGACCCGGTTCAGTCAGTGCATTAAAGGAATCCGTCACTGTCTGCGTATTGATAATCTGTCCTCCTGTTTGTTTTCAATCATTTACTTCTAAGGTCGAGTACATGTTGGTGGAGTTGGACGACAAAGATGAAAAGGTTCGGCTCGTCCTGAACGGTGGAGATGTTTTGGAGACTCTCCAAGAACAGGGTGAAAAGATCAACCCCAAGTAAGTAAGCCCTGCACAGAATAACATCAACCACAGCTGGGTATGTAGCAAACATGAAGCCATCTCTGTTTTAATTAGGCTTCAACTTTCTTTACAAACACATTCTTGGTTTGAGTCAAAGTTTTCCTGGAAGGGATCATTCTCTGAAGAGGATCATTGAACTAAACCTCAGAAAGTTTCCTTATCAGAAGGACGTTTAACTCCCGCCACACCTCGAGCGCCAACAGCTTCTCATCAGTGCTCGTGTTGGTTGAGGATTGTTTTGCATTAAAGTGAGCTAGTGAGCGGCTGATAGGGATTTAAAGTATTTGGGTTTGAATGAAACCTCAGTTCAATCTGTCAGGTATTTAAGAGTACAGGCAAGACTGGACTCAACCTTTTATGAAGCACTTGTACTGATAATACCTCCTCTCTGGTCTTGGTAATCCTGATTGATTGGCGTCTCACTGACACAAGAATTCTAACCTGAGATCTCAGATTCACCACTGTCATCTCAGATGAACTACACAGACGATCGCTGCTCAGTTTGTTGAGGCTTTTGGAAAATGATCGAGCAAAGTGGACGATTCTCATCCGCTGCATGTTCAGTATTGACGGTGTTGTTGTTTCTCAACACTCTGTTAGTTTCTGTTCCGTTCGGGTGCTTACTTGTGTTACTTTTCAGTGTCTACATCCTAAACGACACCCACACTGAGAAAATTCACCACGACGTGTTTGAGCTCCACCCTAAACCAGCTTGGACTCATGGCAGCAGGGCTGAGCAGTTAATCACAGTTTGGTCGTTATTGAGTTATAAGCATTCACAATAAACACAACGCAAAAGTCTGAATTCATCACAATCAATTATTTCATGTTTACAAGCAATGTTACCTCACTCAGCGTGTGCAGATTGTTTCTGTTGGACGGAGACCTTGGTACAATAGCCCTGCTTTAACACTATTTTTAATGCAGTCAGATGAAGCTTACGCTGGCGGTCAGCTACCCTCAGATAAGTTAGTGACAATGAATGAAGCACTGAAAAAAAACAACTTGTTTAGGATTTATTTAGGATTCAGGAAGGGACATGTTGCATCTAATATATATGCTTCAATATGTATTTATCACACTTCAGATCATTATTGAAATATTGGATTTTATTGCACGTTTCCTCATATTGTGCAGCACTCGTTTAACTGTTTTAGAGCGTGTCTCTGGTAAATATGTGACTTGTCAACATGTTCGATACTTTGATTCGTTTTGATTGCATGTGTTTTAAAACTGTCCAATCTTAATTATGTTCATGATCGATAGTATCGGGAAAGTGCCAGAGCTTTAAAAAAAAGTGAAAGATCTTCAGTCCAAATGTAATCAAAAGCTGCCGTGTGAGAGAGAGGAGAACAGAGCACCGTGTGCAGGAGTTTGCTTGCAGTTTTTTGTTAGTTAAAAACAGAGAAATGACCCCGTGTGGGGTGCCTAAGATTTCTTTTTATGTTGCAGTGGTATCCAAACTGGCATCCATATTGTTTGAGTTCTACTCGTATCGTATCAATGTTTCATATTCTGGTATCGTGACAACCCTGCATGTTACGATAAAATCAACAACAGTGCGATGTTACCAGAGTGTGTAAAATAAGTCAAACACTCAGGTCTAGATATCAGAAACTCAAGCAACAGCAGGAAAGACAAAAATGTAACCTGAACATCTGCCCTTTTCAACCTGTGATTAGCGCTCAACACTGGCTTTAAAGACTCACAGGTGGAAACTGTTGGAGCGGCAGGTGTGTCGAGGACAGCCGAACCATACCGCCCTGCAGTCACACAGTCTGTCTCGTCGTGTTCCCAAACACGGATTTGCCTACGAGGTTATATACTGCTTTGCCTGTCAAATTCACCATTCATTCAACATTCATTACATACAGATGATTGACGGACAAGTCCTGTGTGCTCTGCTCAAAGCCCACCAGTCAAACAAGTTTTTTTTTTATTATACACATTGGTGATATTTTCTGACATCTTTGAATTTCTGTACTAATCTCATTGAAACCTTTATTTTGATCTATCAACCAAGTCCAAACCAGTCATTGCAACGTGAGACGCTTTAGCTCCGGGTGTCTCTGCCTTCTTTGCACACCTGAATTTCACCTCTGACTGGTCCCTCAGGCTCTGGGAGCTCAGTTGAGAAAGATGTTTTTTTTTTTGTCATGCTCCTCTGCAGTTCTCAGATCGCTGTGCACATTTTTGTAAGAGCTCAAACTGGTCCGCCCTGACCTGTTTCCCTGTTCCCGCCACTGAGGAGGAGTATCTTCCTATTACCACCTCGCTGTGGAGATTTAATCAGTGCAATGAGCCGTGTTCTTCCTTTCTCCTAGCTAAAGAATCGTCTGTTTCCTGATTCTCACAGTCACACATCAAGTGCTTGTTGTTCAGACTTTGTGGGGATTGTTTTTTTCTTCCGGTAAAAGTGCGCAACATCTCCCAGAGGAGTTTAAGTGCTTCACTGTGTCGTACCCTCTCCTCATTTTATACCTCAATTTATGTCTGTCCTTGGCATGTTCTTTGACACGTTGAGAACTTCTAACCCCAAAGCTGCTGTGAGCGAGAGCAGCAGCGGTCCATTGAGATTTGCATGTCGGTAAAAACTGACGTAGTTATATTTATATATTATATAAACAAACAGAGAGCACAGGGTGAAGGTGACTATGTCGAGGTTGCAGTAATAAATTTGTTGCCAACGTATTTGTGCAGTTTTGACAGTTTGCCTGTCATTTTTGTTAAGTAACCATTTTTGGGGACGTTTTTACGCTTTGTTGGATAGGACAGCTGAAGAACGACAGGAAATGTATTTTATTAAACCTTTATCTAACAAGGGGACAATCTAATTTCTAGAGCGTCCTAGCCAAGACAAACAAAAACAGCTAACAGTTAAAACTGCAAATATTTGTTTAGATCGTCCACAACCGTAAATACACCGGGGAGAACGTCTACAGCTAGATGTGTCCGCCTCGTCCTCTTTAAAGTGTCCAAGCGGCCTTTTGCCTTTTAGATAGGACTAGTTTTTCATTGCATTATTATAAAAAACAAAGTAATTGTTTGCAAAACATTATTGCACAGTAATATCCTAAGCAACCATCATAATCGATAAGAACATCATAAAGCTGATGCACAAGGCCTACAGCATCAATACAAATGAAAAGAACAATTAGGTGAGGCACAAATGAGATGTTAAGACAGGTTACTTTGGGATACTTTACATCGTCTTTATGAGGGAAGAGCTCATACCCAGAGTGGAAAATAGGAGATGGAATTAATGCAGGACAGACGGCACATACGTCTGAATCTGAGGAAAAGTAATTTCTAATTTCTACTTATATGAAAGTGAATCTGTTTGCCTTTTTTAGCTCAGTTGTTGAGAAAATACAAAGAAGAAGTGCTGTGAATCTCCATGATGTAATGTGATGTGTGGATGTTTTGCCTCAGGACTTCTGTCACCCTGGGAATGTCTAAACTGTAGTAACATTTCTTTTAAAAAGAGGGATTCTCTGCAGGCAGTGTGAATGTGTTTGTACAAGCTCGAGAGTGTTATGCTAGCTTGCTGCCCATGACGTCGGTCTGAATCTGTGGAGCCGACTTCAGCCGGGGGAAATACCAGAGGCAGTGGGAATAGTGGAGCTGATGAATTCCTCATTACTGCCCCTCTGTCGCACACAGCAAAGACCGCGCTCTGCGGCACAAATACACCACACTGGTTCCACATGGGATAAAGCCAGAGTGGTTCTCTTTTTAATTAGAAAGGTCATTGTGATACTAAGACCAGAGTGTGTTCTCCATGCAGAATGTGTTCACAACACTTTTAATATCCCTGCAGTCACCCCACACTTTGGAGACCAGAGTACGGCAGCTACATGATCGAGGGGACTCCAGGGCAGCCGTACGGAGGGACCATGTCAGAGTTTAACACGGTGGAGGGAAACATGGGGAAGAGACGACGAGAGGCCTCATCGGTCCTGAACCCGAACGAAACGCTCTGCACCATCACCTCATTCCCAAGGTACTGAATGATATGAAAAGAGTAGCGTTGGAAGGAAAAATACACTTTGGGGTCCGATATGAACATCTTAAACTTCTACGATGGGTCGGTTAAATTGACGGATGACTTCACAACAAATATGAATGGATGGATAGTAACTGCATGCGCCCCATTACCGGAGGCTGGAGTCCTCCACGCGGGCGGCCCAGGTTTGAATCCAACCTGGGGCTCCTTTCCCTCAGGTCATTGTGGCATCAGTCTCTCTCTCTCTCTCTCTCTGAATCTTTCCACTGTCCTGTCTCTACATAAAGGAATAAAAAGCCCACAAATAAACCTTAAAAAAAGAACGAGTATCTAAGCCTTTCACTTATTTGTATTAAGATATCATTTGTAATAACATGTCATATTCCCCTCCTGCTTCAAAATAAAGGACCATTTTGTCTCTGAAACAAACAACCCCATTACAACCGTGATCATCTGCAGTTGTAACATGACATATAGAAAAGTTCACAAGGGTAAAAAGGAATCGAAGACAAAGTTAAATGCTGTGCATTTTTCTCTTTTTTTTTCACATTAAACAAAACAACAATTGCTTGAGAAAATCACCGGTCAAATAATCGTTGAAAACAGAAGTTGTAGTTTCATGTCTCTCATATTTCTGCATGGTGTCTTTCTTCCCCCCTCTAAAGGTTAGGCTGTCCAGGTTTCACCAAACCGGAGCACCAACCGACTCCTGTTGAAAAGGGAGTGTCAAAGTCACTGTTTTTCCCCGATGAAGCCATCAACAGACACCCGAGATTCAGGTACACTTCAGTGTGTGTGTGTGTGTGTGTGTGTGTGTGTAGTCACTTCACTGATGTAGTTACATCCTACCTCTCTACTATTTACCAGCAGGATAATTCGCCTTTTGTTGTGGTGTGCAAACATAGCAAATACAAATATAGAAACAGTAAACTCAGTATGCACATGAATTAAAAACCACAAATCACGATATCTGTTGATGAAACTCTTTGTATTCTTGTATGATGAGGTGTGTTTTATTTTTTAGCACCCTTACCAGAAACATACGTCACAGAAGAGGAGAGAAAGTCGTGATTAATGTGCCAAGTAAGTTTGACTGCAGCAAAAGGTCCGAACAGCTTGTGTGAAAATGTGTAATTATTGACCTTATTGATTGAATCTGACGTCACAGTTGTGTAGAATCTGATTTGTTACCTTGTAAAAAGCGACGGTCACATTAGCTTTCCTGCTACAGTCGCGTTATTTTCTACCTTTCTAACATGAATACACATCTTGTGCTGCACTTGAGCATTCAAACAAACAAATGTACTCGAGGAAAGTGTACAGCTTAAGAGGGTTTAATAGCAGATTAGCTGCTTGAGTGAGCATGTAAACAAACCTGTAGATCACATGATGATGACATGGAGGTTTGGGATTATGTGTCACAGTAGAAGACGTTACCTACAGTTAACTGGAGAAAAAAACCCTGATAGTATTTGAATCACAACAGCTTGAATTTGAAGGTTTGGGGGAAAAAAGGTCCTTATGGTCATTTTTTACTTTTCCTGTTTCAGTCTTCAAAGATAAGTGCACTCCATCTCCGTTTGTGGAAGAGTTTCCGGAGGATGACGGTGAATCGGCGAGGGCGGCGCTGCCTGATCACATCTACATGGACGCCATGGGCTTCGGCATGGGCAACTGCTGTCTGCAGGTACTGAACAAAGTGTCTGAGCAGCACCGCGACACAGAGCGTTTGTTGCCTTGAGCAGCCCTCGTGTGTGTTCAAACTGTGATGCAGTAGAGGCGGTGAAACACGGACTATTTTGACCTGCGTTCACTTTGCTGCTTTACAATTCTAATGAGTGATATATAAATGCACTTCAGCCTTTTTTTACGATGCTCCTTCAGGTGACATTCCAGGCGTGTAGCATCGATGAGGCGAGGTACCTTTATGACCAACTCGCACCATTCTGCCCCATTGTGGTGAGTAGATCAATAAGCAACGTGCTGCCTGTCATATATTTCATCATTTACCTGACCTCATCCTCAGCTATTACGTAACATATTATTGATTAACTTGATCTAATATTTTCAAAGTAAATATGAGAAGACGACGAGTCAGGAACGAGTCCAATATAACAAACTTTCATAACGCTTTGTGTAGTTTCACATCAATACAAGATATGTTTGTTTGTTTTTCTTGTCCAGGTGATTTAATTAAACGCCTAACAATACAGAATCCTGTTTGTGCACTTTACAGATGGCACTGAGCGCAGCCTCACCCTTCTACAGAGGCTATGTGTCAGACAACGATTGTCGCTGGGGGGTTATTTCTGCCTCGGTGGACGACCGAACACAGGAAGAACGTGGACTGAAGGTGAGCAAGCAGAGCTGAAAAACAGGATTTAATCAAAAGAACAGGTTAACCCTGTCAGAAGCTGTTTTCACACATGCACAGTTTGCACACCTGAAAATGTCTACAAACAGCCTGCCACTAAAATCTTTCTAAGATGCTTGTTCACATTTATCCGTCACTGCGTGAAGTGTTCCCTGTCAGACGAGGGTAGGCGGGTCTCTGAAGGCCAGACTTGACGTCAAAAGGACGCGCTAAGATGGCAGATGTTTGTGGCACTAAGAAGTGGCACAGTTTTTTGCCCTTATATCAAAGTTAGATGTAGTTATTCAAAGCATCAACAAAAAAGTTGAGAATGGAGCTGTTAGTTCGCTCACCCCGTGTATAGAGGCTGCAGCCCTCAAAGCGTGCGTCCCAGGTTCAAATCCAAACTGTCTCCTTTCCCGCATGTCGCCCCCCCCCTCCCCCCTCTCTCCCTGATTGACTATCCACTGTCCTATCTCTACAATAAAGGTGTTAAAAAGAGCTGAAAAGAACATTCTGGCAGAAAACATAAAGCAGCAGTTTTACTACAGCCTGGAGATATCACCGGTCACATGATGGAAATGTCATCACCCCCGCTGCTCGCTCGCTCGCTCGCTCGCTCATGGTGATATTTCTTCCTGCGTTCTCACATGGGCTCACCCTGACTTCTTGTGGAAATCTTACATCGATGGCTGGCAGGAAAGAGCGTGGATAAAGTCAAGATGAAGAATTTGTCCGTTTCCGTTCACACATGAAGCCCACCCTGAACATTTAGAGAACGTCTCTGGATTTTCATGTGTGAAAACACCATGAGAAATGTCTGTCAGGAATGTGTTCATCTTTTTGACATTTTATTTAGTGCATCATTTTATGAAACTTTGAAAACAACACTGTGGCCTATAAATAGTTTGAGCTTTGTAGTGTACACTATGAAGAACATCATCATAAAGCAGAATCATGTAGTTTAAAAACTTCTTCAAAACTCTGGAAACTAAAAACATGAGATATCAGAGTAAAACTACATATGTGAATTGTTTTTTATTCCTCAGCCTTTGAAAAACAACAAATACAGAATCTTCAAGTCGAGGTATGATTCAATCGACAGCTACCTGTCGAGCTGCAGCGAGAAGTACAATGACATCGATCTGACGATAGACGAGGAGATCTACAAGCAGCTGCTGGATGCAGGTAGGATCATTTTGAGTAATGCTGTCATCGGTAGATGTAGATAACTCATGTGCAGTGGATGAATGAATAATCGGCGTCCTGTTTGTAGGAATTGACAAGCCGCTGGCCCAGCACATAGCACACCTCTTCATCCGAGATCCCCTCTCAGTGTTTGAGGAGAAAATTCACCTGGATGATGAAAACGAGTCGGACCACTTTGAGGTGACGATTTTTAGACCACTGTTGTGACTTCTTAGACAAAAAGTCAGAAATATTAAATGTCATAAACACAACCTACGTTTGACTGTGGTGTATTTCATTGAAACTTCTTCTCTTACAGAACCTGCAGTCGACTAACTGGCAGACGATGAGGTTTAAACCTCCACCTCCGAACTCTGACATCGGCTGGAGAGTTGAGTTCCGCCCCATGGAGGTAAAAACCAACACACCACAATACAATCACAAAATCAAGACTTTAAGTTGTAGTTTGTTTCTAATTATGATGTCATGGCCCATTCAAAATAAACAAACAGAATACTGTGTCTGTATAGCACAATGAAACTTTGTACAACTGTAATTATTGTTTTACTCCAAAACAAAGACTCTTCTCTTGTCCCTGTGATCCCTGATTCTGATCCCGATAGAGACTCACTCGAGGTTTGTTCTTGTTATTTCTCAGGTGCAGCTGACGGACTTTGAAAACGCTGCTTACGTCGTCTTTGTTGTCCTGCTCACCAGAGTGATCTTGTCCTATAAACTGGACTTTCTGATCCCCTTGTCAAAGGTACAAACAGCTTCACAGCTCTTGAGAAATCAAATCCTTAGAGTAGGGTTTTTTCTCCTAATGATACTTAAAAATTGAACTTTTGTCTTCTCTTCAGGTCGATGAAAACATGAAGGTGGCACAGAAGAGGAACGCTGTCCAAGAGGGCATGTTTTACTTCAGGAAGGACATCTTCAAAGGTGAGTTAACTTCACGTCTATCCTGATGCTGAACGCCTCAGATAGGAGCAAAAAGAGCAACTGTAAGTCCATCCTAGTGGAGTCAAATATATTTTATTGTGTACTAATAGGCTGCAACCCGGGCCTTGATGGCACTGCTTCTGCTCAGAACGGTTTGGACAGCGATGGCTCTAATGAGGACTACACACTGATGAGCATCGACACCATCATCAACGGAAAGGTGATTATTGCCTTTACCTGATACTTTTCTCTTTTTTTTCCCGCTTTGAGCAACTGTGGCTCTATGGTTCGACACTTTGGGTCGGATGACAAATTCTTAAAAGCGATTTGATGTTTTACTGCGACAGATAATCACTCGTTCCTAGTCCCCAGAGAACGAAACCTGTTGAATTTGGTGATACCCTTACACCACAAGGTTGAATGTTGAGTCATTCATGATCTCCTCAGTATTCATTGTAATAACTTTTGTGATGTCCTTACTTCTCACATAGCCTCAGCTGTACTACGTCTGAAGTGCTGACGTGATGTCAGAACCACACGCAGCCGGATCGCCCACTGGCACTGGCTAACGCCGCTCTCTTGCACTTTATACTCTGCCTTGGTTGTTAAATTGGCACAGGTGTGCTCAATCACTGGCTGCACCAATGTGAGAGCAGTACCTGGAGCACACAGAAGAGAGAGATAGAAAACGGCACACAACAAACACACGCAGCACTACAGCACGTAACAGCTGTCTAATGATAACTGCTGTTTCTTCTTTTCATCATCAGGAGGGAGTCTTTCAGGGGCTCATCCCGATCCTAAACTGCTATCTGGAAAACATGGAAGTTGATGTGGACACCAGGTGCACCATTTTAAACTATCTGAAGCTCATCAAGAAACGGGCCTCAGGTACATTTTCAATGAAGTTCATTATCAAATAAAAGAATGTCTCTTCATGCAGCTTCGACTCCGAGCCTCACTCTGAATTTTTCTCGCTCCGTCGCAGGTGAACTGATGACCATGGCAAAATGGATGAGGGAGTTTGTTGCCAAGCACCCGCAGTACAAACAGGACAGCGTCCTTACTGACAAGATCAACTACGACCTGTTCAGAAAGTGCGACAAGATCGCAAAAGGCGAAGAGCAGTGCCCAGAGCTCATCGGAAACCCCGTCAACAGGTTCAAATGAGACGAGCTTCAGGAATGCACCGTCGCAATACAAACTCGCATGTAAAGAAAGACCAAATGTGTGGCTCAGAACGACAGCAGTCCAATTTAAAGAGAAAGACAAACGGCAGGTGTGTAAGAAACGCACCTGCATCCAATGTATGTATATATACTGTACCAGATTTTTATTATTACAAAATTATTTTAATAGGGTTAAGACATTCAAAAGGTTGTGTAATAGAAATCAGATGTGTATTTATTTTTCTCTGGAAATTAAGGCTCTGTGTGAGAATGTAAATGTAGCTAAGAGATGTACAGTAGTCTGCTTTTAATGTGTGTTCTGTAAATACTGTACATCTGCTCTTTAAAACATTAACATCAGGAGGGTTTCGTTGTTTTGCTGCAGAAGACCGTTCTGTGCTTTCGGTAGATGTGTTTTTTTTCTGCTTTTTATGAGAAATCTTTGCTTTGCTGACATTGTAGTGGGACCTTGAAGATAGTGTTGCATTCAATTGGAAATGGTGAACCATTGTTTGCAATGTGATGCTGCTTGACAATAAATCTGTAAAACCGTAACAACCACTTCAGGTGTTTCATTGAATTATCAATCATTATTCGTATAGCGCCAATTCATAACAAGTGTCATCTCGAGACGCTTTAAAAAGAGATAAAATGCAGGAAGGATTTCTCCTTTGTATTCCTCGCATTCCTGTTGTCCACACTTCCTTTCCGCTGAGGTGGAGGTCGGAGCAGGCCGTGCATGAATGAGGACGGCGGTGGTTGTGAGGATGACACAGTCTGATGGTGGAGTTTGGGAGGTCAGGTGGTAAAAGTGCTAGATCACCTCGCTGAAGGTTGGGGAAGCTCCGTCCATTCAAGAGCCTGGCTTCTGCTGCTGGGACAAGGCCTCCTGGGCTTCTAACACACTGACACAGAAGGTAGGGGTGGGCCATAGCAGCAGGCCGTCCCCACCAACAATCCCGAGGAACATTCAAGACATTAGAGAGAATACTTTTTACTCAAATGAGCCAAACCAAATAGATTTAATTTGAAGTTTGTCTTCATACACAAGTCTTAAATTCCTTCCAAAAAGCCACATCAGAAGTTTTTCATTGACTCGTCTTCATGATTGTCTGTAGTCCGCCTGTGACATGATCTGAATGTGGGACCGTAGCTGGAACTTGTAGAAAGGAACTCAGGCCTAAACCTCATGAAGACAGATTTGTGTTCACTTTCTACTCCTGAAAATAAAAAACATTTGAATGATTCAGAAAATACAAGAAAGATGGGGAAACTTTACTTCTCTTAATTTCTAAAAGCTGAGAAAGGTTTGAGTCTGAGCGAGAGAGAGAGAGAGAGAGAGAGAGAGAGAGAGAGAGATGGCTGAAGCTGGTTGAACTGGGATCATAAACGGTGTAACCATTATGTAACCCTTCTTAATCTTAAAATGTCTGAAGACAGTCCAGATCTGTTTTCTATGTCGGTAGAAAATAATTGTGTCCATCCCAGAGACTTATTCCAGACACTCTAGAGTAGGACATTAAACATATCTGGTCTTTATGTGTTCATTAATTAGAGAAAATATTCCAATGTATTTAAAACAACAATTTAGCTCCAAGATTTATTGGACAAATTGGATAATTAAAATATGTCAAAACAAGTTCCTTCTTCAACCACAAGATGGCGGTATTACTCCACATCTTCACCTAACAATATGAGCTCTCTGGTTAGATTAGGATTTAAACTGGTACAGGCCCATCCTGTGCAGGGACAAGAACCAGTTAAAGTCTACAAATAAATAAATACAGAAGGAGAGGAGAGGGGAGGAGAGGAGAGGAGGGGAGGGGAGAGGGGAGGAGAGGAGAGGAGGGGAGGGGAGAGGGGGGGAGGGGAAGGGAGGGTAGGAGAGAGGAGAAATGTGGCAGCACGCATGGCGTCTGAACGACTAACAAAGAGACGTTGACCTTTCGTTTGACCTTTCGTAAAATATCGGTTGAGATATTTTTTATTTTAGATAATTGCTTCTAGACGCTTGATTTGTCAAGTCATTTGTCACTTGATTTACCGATTAATCATAGCAGGTGAGTGAATTTCAGTCCAGCCATCTGTCCTCACTAATCCCACAGAGAAATGAGCCTCTTTCACAGCTGACATTGGACTTGTTACAGAAAGCACAGGTGTTACTAATAACCCTAATGTCCCTGTAAACCATGACGGTGAGCCAACGTGCAACATACCAGAACCAGAAACAGGTAAATGGAGGTAACAATTAATTGTGTTGTTTACATCTGTCCAACAAGGAACAAGTTGCACCTTTCTCAAACCACTTCTGACGTCACGCCCGTAGCTGAATGAAAGAAGGAAATCAGAAGAGAGAGAGAGAGAGAGTGGGGAATGACTGACATGCTGGAAAGGAGCCGCAGGCCGGACTAGGCCATCTGCGCCCCAATGACAGACTCATGTGAGAGACACACAGATGACAGGAGGGCATACTAAGAGAAACATACACACATATAGTCGTCGGGAGCAGATGGCCTTAGAAGTTAGGTGGGGCCCCATGTAGGAGGCTATAGTCCTCTAAGCGGGCGGCACAGGTTCAAGTCCCGAATGTCTTTCCCCACTCTTTCTCCCTATCTGCTACTCAATCACCTAAATAAATGCAAAAGACCAAAAATAAATCATAAAAGGTCAAAAAAAAAAAAGTCGTCTGGATGAATTATGGTGAAAAAAATAAAAAAAAGGTGGAAAGTGAAAACATTAAAGTTATGACCTGGGAAAAAAACAGGCCTAGCTGCTCAGGCCTGCCTTTCCAGAGACCGTGTAGGTGACCCATAAATCGAGAAAATCAATAAACAAAAACAAACATGGAGCTGTTTTCCTCTTTTTTCAAATACCAAAGAGATCAATGAGAAGGACAATCTGTGCACCAGGAGTTATGAGCCTGTATAATATCGATGACCGCATTGTAGACAATCCAGGTGTGTGATACTTTTATTTCATATTTAGTTTATTTGCTCATTTCAGCAATTTATCATAGGCTGTACACCTCTGATTCAGAGTGGTGAACATTACGCGTAAAAGTAGAGGACTCAACCCCCAGCTGTCTGAATCCAATGTCCTCACCACCACCACTAAATGATTTTATCCGCAGAAAAGGACAAATATCAGGATAAATACTGGAGCACAAACCAGGGTAGACTGTATAGTACCGAGGCGTAGAACTGAATTTAGTCCAAAAGTGGTGTCTGTTGGAGGCACATATTCATGGAGCAAATTACCAGCACATATCAATGATTGTGACACTTACTTAACCTTTAAAAGAAAACTCAAACATTGGTTAAAAGACAAACCAGTCATGTACTCTTATATAATATCTGTCTCTGCTTCTGGTGCTCGTTCCAGGGGCTTCTGGCTCATACTGCATTTTTAACTAGCTAATTGTAAGCGTGTCTTTTTCTGATGTAACAAATGTGTCCATATGTAAAACTGTATGCGAGTTCTTTTGTGTCCTGTGAGGTGTCCTGTTGTTGTAAATGTATGTTTTTTTTAAGTGCCTGCCTGGACTACGGATGAAATTGAGCTTTTGTGCCAATTCTGGCATATTTACATAGATGCATATTGCTGATGTTGATTAAAATGCACTTTCCTAATTCAATATATCCAATAAATAAAATCAATAAATAAAATGTTGGTGCAGCTCCCCTGCTGACGTGGACTTGCTTGACTTCCACTGCTACTATCTTGATTACCTTCTGGTTCTGCAGGCGGATCACAGAGTTTATCAAACGTCCGATGGTTGGTCTTTTAGATTCAGAGCGTCTTGCAGTTGATGAATCTGGATGTAAACGTCCTGGGATGGAGGTCCTGCAGGTCTGAGGATGATGATATTAGAGGCAGGTAATTATCGAAATGAACATTGAATTTCCAGCAGTACTTCTGCATGACATTACTGCAGTCATCATACTCCCTAATGCATCTGTGTCTCTGCATGGAGTGATCAAGCAAAAAGAACTGAAACCTAATGAGCTGCTCTCATTGGATAATTTTAAGTGGATATGAATTGACTTAGAGGCAGAAACATCTGGCTGTAGATGTTCTGCCTGATATTTAAATATTTTCTGTTTTTCTTGTTATTTTATGTTTTAATGTATTCACGTGTCTTATTTTATGTTTGTACGTATGGCTGCTCGTCGTAAACTTGGTTACCTTTGCTGCTCCCTGTCTTGCAGGACACTTTTGAAAAAATATGTTTTTCTCCTGGCTAAACAAGATTTTAAAAAGTATGGGATCTATTTTTGAATGGAAATTGGAGCTAAAACATATAAACATATATTATATAATTGTAAATCAGTCATTAAATAAGCTCCATCTTTGCAACACTAAAAAGCTGCATTAAGGCATCAGGATAATTAGTCAGATTAAAAATAGCAGAGGAAATTTCTCTGTTTTTATTAAGTTACAAAACTTGCACTTTTGTACTTTTACATCATGATGGTGCTTTTTTTTTTTTTACAATGTCTGAATCCTCAGCCATGTTAGGGGCGTGTCCTGGCCGTGGCTTGCAGGGGTCATCCCTCAACCTGATTGGCTTTCACTAGTGCCACCAGATTATCATTAATCATGATTGGCTATTTGATATAACCTCATCCTCACCCAATGTTAAGCGAGACCTTAGACATTGTCGATGAATTGTATGAAGATTTTTTACTTTAAAGCAACATTTTTTGTGCAGAGCTTTTTCCATATTTATGTTGATTTCTTTTATTGAGACCGACATTTTGAACAGGCTGTGTTATTTTTGGCTTTTTGAAGTGAAGTTAATTAGTTCGGTAGTGAATTTATATTATTTTTAACAGAAGAAAAACATAATTAAGATACATGATGTAGGCTACATTTACATGTGTTAACATGCATGACTTAATGTCCTACATCTCCTGCACTTACCCCAGGTTCCTTTTTTTATTGTACAATGAAGAACCATTCAGGTTTCGTTTCTCCAAATACATGTTTTGTACTTACATCTTTAAAAATGCACATGGAAAATAGGCTATATATTTATGTAGGTTACAGCCGACCCCGAGGATTTATAGTCACATGACCCGTATCAAACATTAACCGAACCCCCACTACTTAACTGCATTGATCGTTTGGCAGTGATAAACCTGCATGCCATCTTTCTGACTCTGTGTGGTTGCAACACACCGGGTCACCTCCTGGCTGTTACCCTCCTCCTGCAGGGCAACGAGCCAGTCAGTCAGTCTGCGTGTTCCTCCCACTATTTTTCCACTGAGCGACAAGGCTGCACATTGTGCACAGACCTGCCAGCCAACCAAGGTTACACTGACGTTTTCTCTGCTCCAAAGGTAGGCAGTCCTCTGCACGCAGCTGCACCTCATCACACTCACTCAACATTTCATTCGACCGTGGGACGTCTGGGTGACTATACGGTGAGGCTTCCTGTCATTTTATTCGGAAATGTGGCTGCGCGCATGGCGTCTGTCTGAACGAGCGATGAGTTTTGGTGATGCTGAAGCGGTGACCTCTACTGTTAATGTAGCCTGGATGCGATCGGTAGGATGCGATACGTTAAAACAAAAATATGTAGGAAGTATTAACTGTAACACAAGGGGTGATGTAATGAGATATCCGCGTGTACTTCCTTTGAAATCAGGGCGCCGAGCTGCTTGTTTTATACCGAGGACTGCGCTTAAAGTGCAGTTTAGATCACACGTGTGAACGCGATGGAAAATTACTTTTATTCACTAATGTGCTGCATATATCGTACTACAGATGGCGGGGAGCAGATTCCTATTGATTGTGTCATGCATTCGTCATCATGCACCACCTTCTTTACACTCAAAATGACTTTTCAGACAGCAGAGACAGCCCAGCAGTGTATTTAGATGAAGTTGTCTGAGTGGGATTGTTGTCAGTATTGTGAAACGATTCTTTGTGGTTTCCTGCTGGAAACTTTTCAATGTTGCTTCTTTTTTTGCTGATGTCTGCACAAAATGAGTGTAGGAAACTTCTGGAAAGCCATTTTAAATTTAAAGCTATAGTCTAATGACACTAAGACAGCCTATACTAGACCTGCACAACACTGAATACAACACAATATAAAATAGTACCTAGCACTGTCAGTATATAGCCTATCATTACTGAGGGTAAATGCCCAGTTTTTACTTTTAAATCAGTTTTTATTTTATGTTAGACATGTAGGTTAAATTACTTAATTTCTTGTCAACCCTTTTGAGACTCCATCCATCCATCCATCGCCTCCTAGGGTTGAGCAATTAAAATCTCTCTCGTGTTATTTCATGGTGCAAATTTGATATATACCAGGATATTGGCTCTGTTGGTGGCAGTGGCGTGTCCAGAGGGGTTGTCAGGGGTGGCCACCCCAAAAATCCCAAACTATGATTGGCTGTTTTCCTTTTCAGAAAGGGGACTAAAGTTAAAATCATCTATTCGGGCTGTGTTGCAACAGGCAGCTAGTCGTTTTCTGTACTTGTCAAAGTATTACATTTTCTTCTTTTAGTTTATTATGTTTTAAAAAGATGCTTTGCACATCTCTTGCACACTGCACAACTCGAATGAAGTAACTCTGTCGAAACATTGGAAATACAAGTGTTTTCGCAAGTAAGACAGTGTGCAAGAGTTTGCATTTAACTCTTTAAGCCATCTTTTTTTTTTTTTTTTAACCAGGTAATCAACCTATTGGGATCAATATCTCTTTCATTAGGGGGACCTGGCCAAGAGTCATACAATTTGAATTATAACTTTGATGAAATCTTCTTTTCGACTCCTCGAAGGATAAAGCTAAGACGATTTAAATGTTGCCATTCTCTTGTGTGACTTAAACTTAGATATGATAAGTGGAGATAATAAGTCATAAGTCAGTACCTCTAGTTGAGCCCCCTAGTCAAACAAAAAAGGTCTGGAGACGCCCCAGCTTGTTGGCTTAGTGAAATAATGCTGCTAATTCTTCACTAATGCAGAAAAATGTGTATAAATCCCATAAGAAGATGACGAAGTCCTTTTAATTGTTTAGCCAAATTACCCACAATTGCCAAACACAACCTCAGGCCATTTTTAAGGGAGACACAGAACATTTGACGATGGATGAATACAGATAATGAAGTTCTCTGTGAGAGGGCCTCTAAATTATTCTGCTGTGTTGACGACTCCTCAGTTTAAGTCCACAGTGAGATCTTGTTTTTACTGTTTTGCAGCATTTAGATAACGAAACACTCACTCACTAACTGGCTGCTAAGATGCTCTCCTGTTGCGGCTTGCCATGCACTCATTAAGACCGTGGAGATGATCAAGTTCTGGTGCAGCCTAATGCATCTCTGATCATCAGTGCCTGGATGTTTCTGTGCTGAGGTTGATCAGAATGAGCCATTTGTTCCTGTATGGGGAAGTGATTCAGGAAGTGATTTGCTATCTGTTGCCTCGGAAACAGCTTATTGAAGTTTGATTATCTGTACAGACGTGTGTTTTTGTAACTGGGATAAATGTGTTTGCAGGGAAGCTTTTGAGAGATGCATTTTATTGAGGTATTTGTTCAATATATATTATGTTACATCACAGGTGTTTCAAATGTTACCAAGGTCAAAATGGGAGTGTAGCAAAGTGATTTGAAACCTTTTTGTCTTAGAATCAGACTCACGTTTCCAACCACAACGTATTTGTCTTTGGACAATGAGTTGAATAAGACTTGTGATCTTTTATGTAAAGGATGTTTTGATTGCATGTAAACAAAGTCACTGATGTGACCTCTCATGCAGGTTGCTTTAAGATGTTTGAGCTTCTTTCTGCTTCTGTCTCTAAAGTCTGAGGGTTTTTATGTTGGCTGGTAATTAAATCTGTTTTACTTTCAGCTGAAAAATCCACAAATCTGAAACTGAAACCTCTGAAACCTCTATGCAAACAAAATCAGATATATTTGTCATATTATGTTGAGTATTATTCGTCTTTGTTGGAGAAACGGGCTTAAATCTTCAGAGGTCCACATGGCCCTTTGCATAATATACTATCACATCCAAAGGGTGAAGTAACAGAATAGACTTGAGTGTCGGTGTTATTATGTTTCCAGCTGTAGACGCAGGTGTAGAGGCTGTCCAGCGGTGCAGCGGTCTGTGACGTAATTGGACTAAATTGGATGTATAGCTTGTAAACAAGTCAGTGAGGGAAAAACCAAGAGCAGTATCTGGTTATTTCTGTGGCTGTGTAGAGGGATTCTGTGCAAGCCTGAAGTGATACAGCAGGGTCTTGCAATATAACGGCATGCAGGACTGTGCAAATACCTCTGAGGTGTTAATAAATAAAGACTGGGCCTGAGTGTTTTTAAGTTCACAGTAAGAAAAATCAGCTGCTCATCTGCAGATCCAATTATTCCATCACTACTTTATATTTAAGTTCAAACCAAAGACTGTAAATATTAATGGACGAAGCCTGAGTGTTGTCACCCATCTGTTACAGCAGGGGGCTCCTGAGTCCTGAGGCTCATCGGCAGCAGCCGCCATGCTGGAAATGATGTCTCAGCCTAACTTTCAGTCAGCCTAACTTTCTCTTCTGTAATTCATGCTGTAAAATCTGGCTGTGTTGCCAGTCATGTGTATCAGACTTTGGGGGCTCCTGGAGCCAGCTTCAAGCAGACCCTCGACAAACTGCAGGATTTTGCACTTCCACATCGGCTTAATTTTTCAAGACTGGAGGTTGCTGCTCGGTTAAAACTAGAGAAGGTCTGATAGCATGTCCCCTTTGAAATACTGCTACCAACACCTAGTCTTAGGTGTTAGCAGATATTTCTTATCCCTCCAGTAAAACTGTTGGAGAACAAACAAAGACTGCTGACCTTTTGTTAGCTTTAACTTACAGTATCCTTTCTGTTAGCATCACGTTGTTGTTGCTTTGTGGTTGTGACATGATTTACCTCCAACTACAACACCAATTGGTCATGTAGCAGCATACTTAACAAATCCCATTTGATACATTATTGGAAGTAAATACCAATACCAGTATGATAGCAACTGTCTTTTAAACTTGTTTATTTTTGGAGAATTGTAAGGCTCAGTCCAAAAGGGGAAAAAAGGAGATTGCAAAGTTGCAACATCTCCAGGCTTCAATGTCAGGCAAATAACTTGCTGCTGTTTGAGTGTATTAAGAAGAAGAGAAAGAGGTTTTACAACACGAGACATTTTTGTAATAACTTTAACTTTAAGTACTCCACCCAGACGTGAACATCCAAACGTTTGTTACTCATGTAAAAGGCCTTCTGCTTTTTGTCACAGGCCTGACCAGACTTTCTTAAGAGGTGAATTCAAACATTGTAAATAAGTCGTAATTTAAATGGAAAAGTAACTTACAGAATTAAACTGACCTTTTGAACTTTTCCCTGAATGTTCGACAGGCAGTTATGGTTACAAGTAAATGTAGCAGCACTGCAGAGTCTGGTAAGAGCACATTAGTGTTAACAAAGCATGGTTTTTGTATATACATTGTTTTAAATTATCCTCAACAATCTTGACGCTAGAGTATCTACTCTTTACACCAGTCCTCAATGGAAAAATATGTGCCATGTGTCTGTTACACTTCACCTGTTGGCTTGTTTCCTGTTTTATGTCCCAGAATGAGAAGTGCTCTGATTTTAACTTCACCTGCGGGTAAAGTCAACTGTCAGGACATGACAAGTATAAGAGAGGCAGACGGCACGAGCACAAACTGACTTGGAAACAGATTTTATGATGAAAAATAAACCTAACCAACTTACCATCAGTGGAAAGAAAGAGTTAAGGTTTTGGCTGTTGTCTTAGACTGGCTGATCACTACATGCTTGAGGGTGGGGGTCGTCAAATAATCCTCAAGTGTGTGGTGTCTTTATTTTCTGCCGGATGTTGTGTACTTATAATTAGTCACCTGAAGCTCATGCTGCAAAGTGTAAAAGCCTCGCCATATTCTTTTCCTTGTTTTTTTCCTTGCATGCCAGGACAGCTTTCTGCTGTTCTTCTGTGCCCAAAACCAGTTTCGAAAAAACTATCTTTATAAAACCTGTTGAGCTACAAATGGCACACAGACAAAGTTAGATACTAGCATGTGAACACAATGGATGTTTTGCAATCCAAAGTGTCACATATTTCCTTCAGAAAGGGTAGGAGACCAAAACAGAGCTAATAGAAATTGGACTAAAGTTCATCAACGCTATGAATGAATGCAAAGGTGTGTCATTGGCAACTGGATGTGTAAATGTGCTAGTTTTTGCTAACACATTCCTCATTCATGTTAAATGGTGCATAGCACGTCATCAGTTTGTTAGTCATGAATGTAGTGTTACGTTTGTTCTTGTTAGTGTACTATAATCAAATCCATGCTGGCTTGAATTGTAACAATTAGAGGCATCAAACTAGCTCTCATGCATTAATAAGAATTTTAAACCTGCCGTGAGTTTGCAATCATTATGTGTCTTGTTTTAGGTAACAAATGGAGACCTTCAATCATAAACTGAACACTTTTTTAGAGTCATGGATGGGCCCAAGAGGTGAGTCTAATATATATTTTCATTCTGGTAACTTATATCAAAAGTGATGCTGTGATGTTTAACAGGTTTGTCCACCTACATGCTGGAACCTGAACACTTGCGTTACAGTATTTCATCAGAGCAGAGGATTAAAATGAACAAAAGAAGTGCAGATAAGAGTTGGGTTCATTACTTAAGACCTTTCACCCAGTTGTTTCATGACATGCTGTCATTTTTGCATGTGCACAGTGATTCTGCTCAAGTTTTTCACCTCCCTGTTGTTAACCCTTCTAGGTGTTGAGCAAACATTCCTCTGTGTGCTGCTGCATTTTCACTCTTCAATGAGGCCAACTTAACCTGACCTCTGCATCTCCATATTTCAGATCAGCGGGTGCAGGGATGGCTGCTGCTCGACAACTATCCACCTACCTTTGCGCTCACAGTCATGTACCTTCTGATCGTGTGGTTGGGGCCCAAATACATGAAACACAGGGAACCGTACTCGTGCAGAGGCCTCCTGGTGCTCCACAATCTGGGCCTCACGCTGCTGTCCTTCTACATGTTCTACGAGGTAAACCGACTGAGAGACGTGTTAAAGTAAAGGCGAATACAATCATCTTAATGTCACACATTCAGACAGATTTTAAAGAAATAAGCTGCACACATATTTAAATAGAGCCTACTACTGTGTGAACATAAAAAGATTTATATCCGTGCAATACTCTAATGTTTTAGGAATATGCTCATTTTCTGTTTTAGTAAAGCTTGTTGGAAGAATAGATAACTTTCATGAGGCTATGTAAAATATGCAGAAACAGCCAGTAGCCTGTTAGCTTAGCTTAGCTTAGCATTAAGACGAGAGGCAGAGGAAACTTGCTAACACAGCCTGTCCGAACTGTCCAAACTAGTAAAATCCCAATACCCTGCCATCCAGATGAGAAGACATGAAGCTAAAGCTATCTTAGCCTAATTTAGCACTAAGACGAAACCACCACAAACTACAACCTGCGCTAAGCTAAACTAGCTGGCTGCAGACTCTAGCTTCAAAATAACTGTTAATACAAGAGTGGTTTTAATAATTGGTATTTAAGGAAAAGAATGAGCACATCCCTCAAAATGTCCTGCTGTTCCTGTTAAATATGGAGCTAAAGTTGGGAGACGGTTATCTTAGCTTAGCTTAGGTTAGCTCAAAGACTGGAAACAAAGCGCTAGCGTATCTCTGTCCGAAGAAAATAAAACAACATCTCTCTAACCCACTTGGTGCCCTAGGCAAGATTTGTAGCTGGTGCCCCTTGTATTGCAACCCATTATACCACCAATCACAATATCATACACTTAAAGAAAACTGGCATACAGCTTTATGTTTTACAGATCTTCTTTATTTAAACCTGACATTTATCGGTACGGTCGGTGTCATTCACTCCTGATAACTCGTCCGGCCTCCTCCCCCACACTGAGCAGGTAACGAGCAGCGGTGTTGTGATGCGTCAAGTTGAGCAGGGAGCAAGAAAATAGGTCCTTTTTAAATAGGTGATGTAGTTATGTTTTCTTGGCTTCTTTTGTTATATTACTGAATAAAAGCAAGAAAATTACATTAGATAAAACAACATTATGTGATAGTTAAACAAATGTTTTCCTCCTTTATCTTCAACTTTTCTTCCTCACTCATTTCCGGTGCCATGGCGTCCCCTATGGATGGCCGGCGCCCCTAGCATTTTCCTATACTGCCTATGCCCCGCCCTGCTTTCTAACATACCTGACATGTTTCCCCATTGTAGGATGAATAAAGGAGTATCTTATCTTGTGTTTCAGATGGTTCTATTTGTTGTTCTCAGCTAACGTAGCTAGTTTTATGTCAATCTGAAAGAAACAAGTATCAGCCTTCTTATCTAACTCTCAGTGAGAAACTGAATAAGTGTATTACACAAAACTGTTGACACGGATTAGACTCAAGCTTACTGGCGAGACAATGTTATCAGGGATAGAGATGGACACAGCTGGACGCTAACAGGCTCCATGTTTTAGCCCTCAAATCCCTCCTTTTGCCTTTGCTGACAGCCTTAAAGCTGTTTTTTGTAAATAAGTAAAACAAAGCTTTCAATAAATACAACTGATAGAGGTAGAGCGATAAACATTGAACTGTATTCTTCTTTGTAAAGCTGACTCTACTGTATACAATGAAATAATACTGCCTTGGTAGTGATCAGTTCTGTTTTGTGTACCCATGAGTTAGTTTTATTGTTAGTATAAATTATCTGCACTTCTGTCCAAATCCAGCTGGCAGAAAAAGCTTCTCGTCTTCCTGTCTGCATTGCGTAAGGCCCAAACGGACGGTTGGCTGTGTGCTGAACTTTTTGGCTGTCCAAAATCAATGTCACCAAAACTGCGCTCTACTGTGACGTGATTAAAGTACAGGGCAGTCCAGTTCTTGTCAACTATCCAGGGCACAGAGGCTCATCACATAATCATTGTGATTAATTTTGTGTGTTTTTTTTTTGTTCTTTTAAAGCTGACTCTTGCAGCTTTAGGTTTGGAGAAAGTATCAAGGAGACAGGTTAAGTTAGAGGCGCTTTAAGTATAAAATACTTCAGGCTTTAAATCTTTTTTTTACATTTTAAAGCCTGCACTAAATGTGTGGCAGTTTCTTGGCTCTGGTATCATTTAGACAAAGACTGAAGATCTATATTGATTTGGTGAATCAGCATGAAGTGAAGCCATCTATGTGCCTTTGATTGTTTATTCAAAAGAGGGTTGTATTTGTTCTAGTCTCAGGAAACCACCCAGACTAAGATTTTTCAAGGTTTGTAATCGAATGTATTTATTATCAAGCAAGCTATCTTTATTTGTGTAGCATCGATTCATAATAAATGTTATCTGAATACAAAAAGAGCAGGTGTACAGCATACTCTTGTTTATATTATTTACAAAGACCCAACATTAATCCATCATGAGCACAGCACTGAGAAACGTTCAGCAAAGTCACAGTGAAAATCCAAACTTCTCCAGCTGAGAATATAAATCTTGGAATGACACAAAGAAATCCATTAAAAAGAAATTATGCTTAAAAGCAGAACAGCCAGACTGAAAATTGACAAGGTAAAAAGAAAAAGGGGTCAGGAGGGGAGTTGTATTTGTGCATGTGCAGAGATTTTATTTTAATGTTTGTGTCGAGGTGCATTGAGTGAGGAGGACAGGAATCGGGTATAATTCCGACTATGAAGGAGGATCCAAATCATTTTACTGCACTAGTACGGAGATGTCAGGGTTCATCTTTAATAAACGTAGAGTCTCAGATTGTAATATTTGTTCCATCTGGTAATTTCCCAAACCATTCAAGTCCACATGTTTTATGTCTGGGGGTCAGATTTCCACCTCTTTATTGGGATACATTTGATGGCTGTTATCAACATCTGTAAAAGATGTTCTTTAGCTCTTCCAGCCCTAATTTTAAATACCCATGCTGATATTTGCAGCTGTCTTCTCCCTGTGTTTAGAGAGAATCACATGAACCAGCTTCCTGCACACTCTGTGATAACATCTTATTCTTAAATGACCTTTAACCATCAAGACCAACATTGTGTTCCAGTGGCACTGAGAGCTCATGATGTAAATGTAACCAACGTCAGCGGCTGAAGATCGGTCACCATAACCTGATAGCAAACAGATGTGGGTCAAAATGATGTCATCTCGCTTGATATCTGCCTGTGCATAGCAGGGAGTGTAAAGTCATATAAACACAGATAATATCTCTTCAGTCAGGGTTCAGTTACACCAATGCATTTGTTTTAATTTATGCATAACAAATAGATGGTTGCCATTTAACCAAAGTGCCCAATGACACAAACTAAACACTAAAACTACTTCTGAGACATAAAGCCATCTTTTTCACGTGGGTTGATCTAAATTTAAAGCAACATTATGGAGGAATTTGGTTTGGTTTGCTCTGATGCTCACTGAAGGTCTCTGAGTCTAACTGCACTGTGGTAAAAAAGCCCTCCCCTCATGGATAATGTGCATTTTCTGACAAGCAGAGGGTGGCAACGCTGGATGTTCTCAAGGACATCCTCCAACAAACAAACATACTGCTGATTTCGCGACACCTCATCCAGCGGCGGACAAAATTATCCTTAGTTCGAGCTGCCATTACCTGTGTCCTTCATTGTTGTGTTAGCAGGCTAATGTTAGCACACTCTGGTTAGCTTGTAGATTCACATTGCATTGTTATCATATCTATTTCATTTCACTTATACTGCAGTACTCTTAGTTGAGTATTCATTTATTGAGGGTGGACCCCCGTAGAGACTGATACCCCCCCCTGTCCCTCATGCATGTTTCACATATAGATTATAGTATTTAGCATTTTGTTCTTCACTAAAACGAGTGTGCTTAGCTTATGTATTCAGGGATTTATGACACAGCTATTAATCATTTATCTTGATGTCTTTTCTTTAGCTTATGGCGACTGCGTGGCACGGTGGATACAACTTCTACTGCCAGGACACTCACAGCGCACAAGAAGTGGATACTAAAGTGAGTCCGGTTTGCAGAATGTCACCTTTTCATATTTACTCTTTTCATTTTAATTGATCAACTATTCCCTGAAGTTATTTGGATGCATGCATGATTTCTCATCTTGTTTCTTGATGCGATGAATGTGATCGCAGCCTAGCTAGAATATAAAAACAAATAAGCAAAATGTGTGTTTTGTTTTTTTCATGCTCTTAAACCTACTGCTTTGTTTTCTCTGTGGGAGTATCTATAAATCCCAGCAGATAAGCTGCAGAGACAGGCAGTCAATTTAATCCGAATCATGTCATCATGTTGACTCGTCAGCTCCACAGTGAAAGTGAAAACTAAGCTCATTGTGGAATCTGCAAAGCTTTTCATTTCTGCACTTCATAAATGGAAACTTTGATCAGCATGTCACCGCTGAACATAAATTGCTTTATGATTCCTCCTGAACATTCAAGGACAGTGAAGGCAAGGCGAGTTTATCAATAGAGCACAAGCCGTACTTAGAGTAACTCAAAGTGCTTACCAGTTAAACAACAGATCATTAAGAACATCATTCAGCAGAAATAGATTCAAGTTTTATTTCAAACGTGTAAAAAAGAGAAGAAAGAAAACGCACAATTAATCGGACGGAAAAAACAGAAGTATGTACAAACAATGAAAAATACTTTCTACTTCTGTTAACAATAATAAGTAAAATACACAAGACATTAAGATATAAAACATATTAAAATATAAGTCCAGTAACTCTTAATCTAACTGTTTTATCACCTTTAAACCATGAAATGCAAACAACACTCCTGCTCAGGTCTGCGTCATATCTACATATGTAGCCATGTATCAGGCTTCAAAAATATAACAACACATCGAAACAACGCTACTGCAAGCCCTGTGATTGGACCGCTGGGTGGCATAATATTTCATTCTGGTATCCCCGCTGTTTTCAAAAACGTACAAAAGGAAGAACGCTAAAAGTCAGTGTAGTGGCCATTTCTTCTAGCGTGTTATCAAATTGTCACTCGAGTGATGGAAGCCAATTTGTTTGTTCCTGATGCGTGTTTAAGTTAAGATTTTTGAAGATATTAAGTTCGGATCTGTTTTGGAATTCTCTTGACACTGAAGTGAATAAACTGAGAAATCATATAGATCATCATAGAACGACGGATCCGTGAGTACTGTAGATTTAAGTTGACACGCATCAGGAACAAATAAATTCCTGTTACTCAAGTGACAATTTGATAACGCGCTAGACTACAATAAAATCAAAAAACATTTGCTGTGCAGCTCCTACACACTTCACCACAGACTAAGATGACCTAATTTCCTCACCACCTGTGAATCGCACCCACAGTAATTACTCGGCTCCACCCATAACACAAAATACCTGCCAGAAGTATGCCCAAATCAATCCATTATTCAACATAAAGAACAATACAAAATTAAATCAAATACTTCCCGTAAATGAATACTTATTTCTAATTCTCAAAAATATCTGCTTAATTAACTTAAATCAGACTTCTCAAACTAAATTAACTATGATTAAAATGGCTTCTACAGGCAGTATAAACAACTGCTGCTCGAGAATCATCAGCTCCAATTCCAGCACGCCATAGTTTCCTGTACACAAACAAGCAGAGAATGTGGTGGAACCGAAACTGGCGAAATAACAAGCAAAGAAATCACACCGCAAACTATCCTTGTAGGCGGAGTATTGCACAGCTAAGCAGACACACCAACACACAAGTATGACGGCTCACGGGGTCGTAGGTCACTATGGAGTATATTAGATGTAGGAGTATAAACCATGTGGCGTGTAAGTCTTTTTCTCCTAAGCTCACTTTCTAACAAAAAAATGCTCGAGAGGCCTTTTTAAGTCAACTCGTCAGCTCTTATGTGTTTGTGTAGGGCGTCAAACCTGGTAGGTTGTTTTCTGAAGGTTTTATTGAGCTTTTTAATCTTCATATATTCTATACGGACTTGAACCCTGTACGTTGTTGCATTAACACGTTACTTGTCACCTTTAAACGGTTGAATGCAAACATCACTCCTGCTTAGGCCTGATGCTTTTTCTCCTAAGGTGCCAGATCACCTCACTGAAGGTTGGGGGAGCTCCGTCTACTCGAGAGCTCGGCCTCTGCTGCCGGGACAAGGTCTCCTGGACTTCTAACACACCAAATATGCAACATACAGATATGATTTTTTTTCTGATTTAAAGCACCTGTGAGGCGTTTTAATCCGGTTATGAAACAGACTGAAATGAATTCTACCGCCGCTATATGACTAAAAAGCAAACTAGGCCATCAGAAAGAGGATTGGCTATTTCTATATAGCCATCATATGTACCTGCCACTCCTGCCAAAGGGCAGGTGTCAGGCGAGGACATTAACAGCACGCTACCAAAACATACATTTTCAGTATTTGTAACCATGTTTTGTTTCACTGTGTCTCCTCTCAGATAGCAAATGTTCTGTGGTGGTACTACTTCTCCAAGCTCATTGAGTTCATGGACACCTTTTTCTTCATACTACGAAAGAACAACCACCAGATCACCTTTCTTCACATCTACCACCACGCCAGCATGTTGAACATCTGGTGGTTTGTTGTGAACTGGGTACCCTGCGGCCACTGTGAGTGTTTGAACACAACTTTCCACTTCAGTGACTCAAATCTTTCAGGAACCACATTCACTGTGTAGCTTAATAATCCAAGGGCTCTAATTTGGAACCCATTACACCTTTAAAAGCCCCAAAAAAATCCGTAAAAGAAACGAGCAACACTTGTTGACTTGATCGTGGCTGCACTGTGTAACATGCTTTATCCTAACTTTCTATTTTTGTGTGAGCAAAAAAACAACAAAGCAGTCTGCAAATGATGAAGATTACACTGAAAATCTCCTCAAAATGATCATTGATGTGTCATATCTTACCTGTAAACAGGATTTATTATCTTACCTGTAAACATGATTGATTATATTATTACTTTACAGTTAATGGCTTCTATTGATTTTACCTCCAAACAGAGCAGACTAATGAAGCGTGTGTTGAGTCTCTCTCCCCTCGCTGACTGTTATAGTTGCTGTAGATGAATGACTTCCTGCTTCTCTCTCCTGTCTGTCGTCAGCGTACTTCGGCGCCGCCTTAAACAGCTTCATCCACGTTATGATGTACTCGTACTACGGCCTCTCAGCCATCCCAGCCGTGCGGCCGTTCCTCTGGTGGAAGAAATACATCACACAGTCACAGCTGGTGGGTTTATCCTCTTGTTTCTTTATTCCCAGTGATAGAGGAAGTATTGAGATCTTTTACTCAAGTAGAAAAAGTAAATCTACAATGACCCCAATAACTGATTACCAATGAAAGTCCTGCCCTAAAGTCCTTACCCGTTTGTTTCTTTGAGACTTCATTTTGAGCTTTGGACAGTGGATAGAGTAGAAAATCAAGTGCATTCAAAAGATGTTAACTTAAATGTATCTTCATGACCTTCGGTGTGATTATCATTGAGATTCACTTGACAGTCTGGCGCTGATGTTTCTATTTAGATGTTATTTTATTTCTGCAGCAGCCTCTTTCACTGAAGTTCTTTGTATCGTCCATGTGAGATATTTTAGGCTCTGGATCAATTTTGCCCTCCTATAGGTTCTCAGTGTGTGTCACCTTCTCACCGTGGTGTGCGTCTGTGTGCATGTGTCCTATTTCCTCCACAGATCCAGTTCTTTTTAACCATGTCTCAGACCATGTGTGCTGTCGTATGGCCGTGTGGATTCCCTATGGGATGGCTGTACTTCCAAATAGGCTACGTTGTCACGCTCATTTTCCTTTTCGCCAACTTCTACATTCAGGTTAGTGTTTTCTGTGTGTGTGTCTGTGTGTGTGTGTGTGTGTGTGTGTGTGTGTGTGCGCCCTTAGTGACTTTGTTTTTTAGAAGTTTATTGCCAGATGGAAAATTTACGTCTGCAAGTAAAACATTCATGAGAAAAAAAGATGTAAAGGTTCGCGGGTTGGTTGAGAACATAACTTTTAGTAATTTATTTACAACAAATCTCCCTGAGGGGACAATAAAGTGTATCGTATCTTATCTTATCTTAATTGGATGTTTTCTCTGCTTCTCTTTCTCTAACACAAGGCGTACAAGAAGCACAGTGTTTCTCTAAAGAAGGGGCACCAGAACGGTTCTCCTCTACCAACAAACGGACACGCCAATGGGACGACGTCTTCGGAGCGCGCTGCATACAAGAAGCTGAGGACGGATTGACATTTGAGAAACCGTCCCCCAGCTCTCACTGTAGCGAGTTAGCTAATGCTGCTAAGAGGTATATGTATCTTCTTACGTAGGATAGTCTTCACTCACTTGAGATCAAATAAGCCATAGCCACATGTATCCAGAGACTTTCCATGTGTTTGCACACATTCCTACTCATGGTATTGTTCATTAAATCAGTATATTTATGGAGAAGAGTATTCCAGTATGGTTGACATCGCACAATATTTCTTCCCCTGCCTGGCCTATGGATGAAACTCCTTCTAAAGCAAAAAACTCTTTCCTGCTACCAGCAAACAAACACACATTTTGACTCATTAAATGACGCTTTACACACAGAAGGTCCAAAGATGAAGCGCCTGTGTGTGTCTGCAGCTGAAGGTTTCATCATCTTCAACAAAGTAAGGGACAAATAAAGCAACTCACTGTTCATTACAGTCCTTAATGTGTAACTAGAGCATGCATCTTGCACCTGCTTGACCTTACTCCTTCCTGTAGCGTTGCATAATCCTAAAGTTTGCCCTGTGTGATGCTGTAATGTGTATTTATTGCCAGGTTGCGACAGCAGACGTTGCATTTGCTGTTGGCAGAGAAGCGTCTACAGATTAGAATATATAGCCATCTAAACGAAGCGTAACCAAAGCTTATTGTACCATATTTATATTTAAACCAGGTTAAGACACAATGTTAAAGGGCCATGTGGTGTATTATGAGCACAATTTAAAAGCATTTCCTTCGAACATTTTACCCCTTATGCAAAAAAAAAGAATCAGTTTTTATCCCTGGTGACCAGTGCAGGATGTACCTCGCCTCTCGCTTAATGACAGCTGGGATTGGCTGCAGCCCTGAACGGGAAAAGCGGTAGAGATAATGGATGGATGGACGGGGAAATGGAGTAAATACAATCAAACGATGCATGTCTGCTGAGGGCTTCCGTATTCTTCAGTCCTTTTTTTACTTACACATGTTATATTCAGAGAAAGCTTTCTATGCAGTTGAGAGTCAAAGCTCATTATTGATCTCAGACACAGAAGTTCAGAAAGCAATCTAGGTACAAGGTTCATTTTGGTGACAATCAGGAGCCTTTAATTATTTCACGACCTTATTAAACTTCTAGATTTTTACCAGTTGTCATAAAAAGTCCTCGTGATACGATCCATACCCCCAATTGATCTTGTGGTTGTACACTTTGTCAGTTAATCCCTGATTATTTATTTTAGAGTCTTTACATAAACAGGGTGCCTTCTGGACCACTTGATTTGGTTTATACTCTAGCTTTTTTTGGGGGTTTTTTCAACTTGCAGATTTATGTTATTCCACGTCAGACTCGTATATATTTTCTGAACCCTTTGAGAAAATATTGTGCCTGCTTTATGTCTCTGTTTCTTGCCTTCCAAATCTGCTAAACCATTACTTCTCACTGACACACTGCTACAGGAGCATATTGCATTCACATGAGAAAATAAAATCCGCTCTGTTTTCCTGAATTAACGAGATACCAGCGTATTATTTTGGTTTGGGTTGGAAACATGGCGAGATCCTCCTGTCTTTAGGTAACAAAGATGGTATTGTTATTAGTCTGTCGACTTTGCACGGGCAACTTAGATCCCTGCAGTTCAAACGCAAACCCCGCCCACTCTGATCTGTCGGGATCAGCTGAGCCGATAAGAGATGTTTCACTGATGTGATGCATCTGAAATGTGTTCAGGCTGGCTACATGGTGACTCATGAGACAAGAAGGCAATTACGGATAATACTGGATCCCCACAGAGGCGCTGTGTTGTGCCAAGAAATAAAAGTGCCTTGTAACTCGTAATCCCGAGATAATTATGTTTTTAATTCAGCAAAATTGGAAATGTTCTCATGTGAATACAATACGCCTCCTTACATTGCCCACCAAATACAAAAGGGACGTTTATTTTATATCAAAGGAAATGCACTTATTTGCTTCCTTGCATAGAGTAAGATTGATACCAGTCTCATAACTTGATGTTAAATAGGCTAAAAAGTAAAAAACAAAAGCTACAGCCATTAGCCGGTTGGCTTAGCTTAGCAAAAAGACTTGAAACTCGGTTAAGCAGCTAGCCTTACTCTGTCCAAAGGTAACAAAATCCAACAACATAAATCTCCAAAGCTCTCTTTTGATCATGTTTGATTTAAGCCTGACTAGCTTTGTACTCTTTTCTTCCAGCTTTATGCTAAGCTAAGCCAACCAGGTGCTAGCTATATCGTCATATTTAGAATGCCAATAAAAAATGCTATCAGTCTTGTCATGTAAGCCTCCTGAAGAAAGTAGCTATATGTTTCCAAAACAGTGAAGTATTCTTTGTTATTTTCAAGAAATAGATTAGACTGTTTATCCTTTTACCAAAATGACACGTCAAAGCAAAAAAGAAATGTTATATGAGATTTATTTGTTCAGTTTATGGTGGAGAAAGAAAGACGGTTTTAGCAAATTGTATTCCTGATGTAATTTTTATTAACACTTTGTCGGGGGCTTACACAGTAAATGCTCGAATAAAACACCAAGTTGATCTCTGGCTGTGGAGCACTGCAGCGCTGCACCACCGTGCTGATTCAGTTTAATGAGGGACTGCGAGGCCTTATCCACTGAATGAGCAAAAACATGCAGCTCAAACGAAAAAGGTGACCTAGATTCACATCCACTGTATTAGAAAATATTGTTAAATCTGAATAATACATGCAAAGGTCACTTTCTCTCTGCATGATGAATTTGGTCCACTGAATATCTGCTAACACATGCATGAAGCATATCTACTCAGATACTGAATTATGACTGTTTCTAGCGACATGTCTGTCCTGTTACTGCTCCTTCTGTGTACAAGGTGATCGTGCCGAAGATAACAATGTTTATGTATTTCAGGGCAGGATAAGTATTTCAATACAGCCTATTTGCTAAAGGCCAAGGAAGCATAAATGTATGTGAGGATATATTGCATACAATTTATAAACTGTTAAAATAGATGTATATTTTCAGAAATCTTGGGTAAATCTGGGTTAACATGTTATGACTCGTGCTTTACTCGCTGTAACATTAAAGACAAAATGAGAATGTGAACCCACTTGTTTCCAAGCTGCTGTTTTTTTAAGGGATTTATTTTTGGGCTTTTATGCCTTCTTTAGAGCGACAGAGCAGTGGATAGAGTCGGAAATCAGGGACAGAGAGAAAAAGAGAGAGAGAGGGGAAAGGAGCCACAGGCCGGATTCTAAACCGGTCCTCACTCCAAATAAAAAGCCTCTCTCCTCCTAAACTCAGCTCTGAGGCCAGGTGCACCTCATTGAGTTATCAGTAGCTTCACCTGGGCACACATTCACACACTGATTGCAGAGGCTGCTATGTAAAGTGTCCATCAGTAATAACTAATGCTGCTGTCATGTGCTACTCGGGCTGTTAACATTGACAAAACATATTTTGCCCCCCCATGTGATGACGGTTCTGACGTCAAGTCGGTAAGTCGGGCACCTAATTCTTTTCAGAGTTCCTGAGTTGTTCCGACTTGAGCATGTGTTCATGTGCATTTTACAACTCGGAAACTCGTTCTTCCCAATTTGCCTGACACCACATGAATGCACCATAATCCCATTCATACGCATTCCGCTGCCACCGAAGCAGCAGGAGCAACTTGGGGTTAAGTGTCTTGCCTAAGGACACACCTGACGTGGCTGCAGGAGCTGGGAATCGAACCCCCGACCTTCCCGTTCAGAGACGACAGACTCTACCACTGAGTCACAGCCGCACCTCAATGAGAAGCTTTTTTTGTATAAAACTTTACACCCTATTTTTGTTATTAATTAATGAACTCTGTTGTCCCAAAATGAAGGTAACATAATATAATGTATAAGTAGTTGGATACCATTATTAGGGATTTTCACACAATCAAGCTGGTATGATTTAATATTAAAAATAACCTCAATCAGTCTAATTAATTAAACACAGGTACGCTAAAAAGATTTTTTCTACGTTTGGAGCTGTGATGCACTGGATTGAGTTTGAAGTCGGTGTGTAAGCGAATATGTTCTTTGGGGGAAAACACAAGGTGGTGAAGTGAACATCATGCAGAGCTTTCTCTTTTACATTCAAACCCTTCCTGTGGAGAGGAACACAGATTTTCCTGTTTTCCAAAGTCAACCTTCAACTCTTTGTTAGCTTTGCACTGATAAAGCTGAGGCCTGAGGAATTCTTGGCATTCGTGTTATTAATGCTACAATCTGAGTGTGACGTACACACCTGGTGTAGTTCGGGGCCAAAGGGTCATGGATATGTTGTGAGCTTAGTGGGTGACGAGAAACAGATTTACTTAAGATGTTGTCTTAGACAGCCGCTCCTCTGACTAAGACTTGAACTTTTCAGTTTAAAATGTGTAGCCCTATGTTGAGACGGCTGCACACTTTTCCCCCTCTTAGTCCTTTCCACTAATTGTATCATCCTGACCTCCTCCTCCTCCTCCTCCAGTGTGTGCAGATGTGATGCACTGGCTTGCTGTGTCACACAAAGCTCGCATTTAGAGAACAGAGTAACAGTCTGTGAGCTTTGGTGGCGTGTCTGCTGGTCAGCCACTCTCCAAACAATGCCTTACTGACTGGTTTTCAGAGGCAATGCCCTCTTAAAATCAGTCAGTAAGGCACATCAAGCCGCAAGTAAAACCTTTCTTAAAATGAAGGTTTCAAATATGAGTATCACAGCATCAAAAATGTATCATGTTAAATCAACTAAAGCTTGCTTTCAGATTGGCTTTTAGTTGTTTTATCATCTCTTTGTAATGGGGTTGTCACCAGGGGCGCGTCACGAGACGTGGCATGGGCCACCCTAAAAATGTGATAGGCCACCCTAGGTGCCACTCCAAAATGCCTAAACTGTGATTGTCTATTTGCCCTGTCAGAGGTGCATGAGAAAGTAATGCACTCTTTTACTTTCAATGAACTAACTGGCAATGTGTCGGGACCAAAACATTTCAAGTTAGGCAGTGCAGGAGTTAGCATGCACTTTATTAAGTACTTTAAATTGTGACTTTGAAACATATATCTTCTTTTTGTGTCATAAAAATAAGCTAATGTTGCCAATACCTCTTGTCGTAAAAGTAGATCTGATTGGTGAGGTTAGAAAGGGTAAATAATTTATATTTATTTGTGAGAGTTTGTGTACACGTCGTATTAGTGAGTGCCGCAGCCGGGCCACCCCAGCCCAAAAAATCTGGACATGCCCCTGGTTGTCATAGTACAATAATTTTGGACTTTTTTATGATCCTAGTTCAAATTAAACAATATAGTTACCTGTTTTGATACCACGGCAAAACAGAAACAGAAGTCCTCCTAAGTAATTCAATAACGGTAATGTCTTCTTTTTAAATGACCAAAAATGGCAGGCAAACTCCTGAACACTGTTTAAATTGCACAAATACATTGTTTAAGTTTTGGTACTGGAGCATTGCCAATGCATTGATGCAATCAAGACAGTGCTTTCTTTTTAGCTTGAAGCAGCTTTTTGTTAAAAAGAAAGAAAGATCTGAAGTGTTTCCAAAGATTCAGAACTTTTCCGTACGACCAGATGGGAGTGAAAAACGTTAACACCTTTACTTTGTAAGAAACTAATGAGGTCAGGAACGACTTCATCTTTGTGAAAATTGTCACCAGATTCTAAGTCAGGATATTCTTATAAACTAAGCATTGTTAGCTCAAACGGCCACAAATCATTTTATCCAAATCCAATACAACTTTCATATTTTATTTCCTGCCGCAAATCCTGTTTATCTGTCCGTGTTTGGTTCCCAGAAAACGTAATACGTGGATTATACCTCTGTGCCCTCAGCAAGACAAACGATGTAGAAGTCTGAAATCACATCTGCAATGTTATTTTCTCTGATGTTGTGTAACAGGATCTCTGTAGGCCTATTGTTTTTCGTTTGATGGCCCTGACTGAAATGAAAAACTGAATGTGAGGCTGATTCATTTTGGTTTTAACAAAATATTCTTTCATTAGAATTGTGAAATATAAAAAAGACAATTCAATCGCACACAAACACATCATTGTGTACACCAGTTTATTTGATGGAGAGTGCATCATGAAACAACACCAGCATGAAGATTCATTACTTTGAACAGGCGGGAGTTTTGCTAATATTTTTAGCTCGCAGCACATTAGTATAATTTCTGAAATAAGAAAATAAGTCATTTTCTACTTTGTAAACCTGAAACATAGCATGCTATTAACACCATTATCCAGCTGCAGCATAAATTAAAAAGGCTGAGTAGTATGCGCTTTGTTGACGTAGTGATTGGACTTTCTCCGTGGTCTTTGTGGGCTCTTGCAGGCCTCCCCTCACAGAGGCTGCTCGGAGAACGCCGTGTAACTCTTCACACGTGCAAAGAAGAAGGGCGTGTACATCCTGTCCAGATCGAAAGCTGTGACCACCGTTTCGCCAGTCAGCCTAAAAACACAATTCATACATATTTTAAACAAATAGAGACCATATCTTTATTTTCCAGGGCCAAAAGTGCTCATGTCTCTTACTTGTAAGAGATGTGGCAGGAATGGTGAATCCACACCAGCTTGGTGAAGCTCTGCCGCCCCCCAGAGGCCAGATGCAGTCCCACGTGGAAGCTGTGCTCAACCTCTGGAGGTGGGTTCCGCCTGCAGAACCGATTCCTTTGAAACTCGGCCGCTTTCTGTTAAAAGGTTTACAAGTGGAGCTTTACACTTTAACTTTACAACCCAAGCAAGTTTAGAATTCAAAGAGCCGGTGAGAGGTTCAGGTGTCACCTTAACATTTACACTGCTTGTTTCAGAGTCATCATGTTATAATTTCAGCGTTTATTAGGGTTAGGGTGCCACCCGTAAAAAACATAACCGTGAAAACCACCTACATTAAGTTAATGTCTATCACCTTAAGTTAGATATTACATTTGTTTTGTGTATTAAAAAATTGTAAAAACACTTAGAGGAAATTTCTGAAAGTAAAATAATTCAACTGTGTTGTATTCAAAGAGAATTTAATATACAGTGCCCGTCTTAACTATTCACAACAAGTCGACTTATCCAAGTTTTGCAGGGTTACAACCTGGAATTCAAACAGATTTTTGGGGGACTTTGATGGAAGGGCTGCACAATCAATCACAATTTCATCTTTTTCGCAAAATGAGCATTCGCAATAATCAAATCACAAAAGTCGGAAATTAACGCGAGAAATGATTTGTCGTAAACAAGCAATGCTCAGTCACTCAGCATGCATACATTTTAACTATTGGATGGAAACCTGGGTGTGATGTTAAGGCAGTTAGATGAAGCTTTCACTACCTATCAGCTACCTTCAGATTAATTGGTGCCACTTTCATGGTGAATGCATGTGAGGCATATGTTGTTAAATCAATGAGTAATCAAGTTTAATAATCATCATCTGCATATCAATCAAAAGAATCATGCACTAACCGAGGCGCCCTAACAGAACTTCATCTGCGATGTTATAACGAATGTACAATGACATTATATACTGTCTTAGATTTATTTATCTTTCACGTCTCAAAATGTATTCTCACCTCCTCCTTTTTCTTGCAAACAACAGCAAAAACTTTGGTTTGATTGTCCGTCTCCTGTGACAGACGGAAATGACCCAGCAGAGCAGATTCCATTCTGTGGGATAAAAATCATTTTGAACCATCATGAGAAACGCTGGACCTCAACTAAGGGACATTATTTGTGACTTAGCTAAGTCTGTTCTAGCAGAGATAACCATGAAGGAGTACCTGGTGTTCTTGGTACGCAAGCGTGGGATGACAGTCAGAGGGTCCTCTGGGGTGGTCAGCATAATGACGTGACCGTCGGGAAAGAAGCGCAGGTACCTGGAACAAAGATGTCAACAGTTCAGGTACATCCACACTATCAGGTTTTCATTGAAAACACAGAACTTTAGCTACATTTACTCATAGCATCAAACGCTACTCTGACATTTACATAACTAAAACTGAGACTTTTGGAGACACTGCTCAGCCTATTTCAGATTTAAAAACTTCCTCTCCTTCTGTGACTCCCCTCTACCTGGCTCTGTGGGAACTCCCTCCTCCATCCCTGACTGTTACCTGCATGGGCGGAGCTTCAGAGCCAGTGAAGGCTGCCAGCTCACCTGTGTCATCCCTTTGAGAACAATGGAGCTGGCTGCAGCATGTGGATGCCTCATCGCTTCTTTAGTTTGAACTGTATGTTTCCTTTTGTTTAAAACATGAAGACAGCCTTCAAATAGTTTGAACCAGATAAACCAGTTAAAACTATAGAAAATAAAGACTGGACTGGAACTCCGTATCTGTGCTCCTTTGTCCTTACCGACAAACCATTGAGCTGGAATTATTCCTTGAGCTGGTTTACCTTGCTGCAGAAATAGTGCCCCTTACTCTTAAATATTCTTCAGCTGTGTTTAAGCGTGAACTGGTTAAAATGGACACTTTGCAGATACATTCAGTTGTCGGCTGATTGGTCTTTATCAGTCACAAAGTTTCCTTCCTTCCTTCTTTTGGTCAATCCCTCCATCACATGACCCTTTTCTAAAGCTAGCTCCAGTTTTGTGGTCAATTCTGTATCTTTTATAAAGCCACTTCAACCTACGGTATATGAACGGTTATGGTCTTTTTCTTTTTAGCTAGTTAGTGATTCTTTTGAAAACAGATTGTAGTCAAACTGCTACCTGTAGTACTCTACATGGTGCCAAGCCCTGTAAAATCCATCCAGCGATTCCTCTCCTTGACGAATGTATGACGTCTTGCTGATGTAGACCCCTGTGGAAAGGATAGGAACGGATCCATCAACAAACTGTAAAAGTGTCGCTATAACAACAAACTGGACACCAGTAAATACATGCTCCTCCCACAGCAGGGGCCCAGAGTATTCTACATGTTAGCCTATTAGTGTGTGTGCATGGCTGCGCTACATAATATGACCTAAACATCTCAGTTTTTACAGCGTGGGAACCCCTGCGTTAGATAATATGAAGTGGGGGTCTCTTTAAGTGAAGGCACATCCAAAATTTCAAATGTATAAAAAGAATTTACCATCAAAACGGACGCGAGGCCTCTGCAGAAACATCTCCCTCCAGGATTTGTAGGGTACAACTTTAGTGCAGTTGCGTCCCCACACTCTCACGCAGGCCAAGTGCCAAATCTCAGGGTCTCTGGAGAGAAAAACGTAAGATTGAGTGAACCCAGGTACGCCCTGGTAGCTTATGTGTACCATTAAGCACTACGTCCGTACCGCAGCAGCCGGGGTTCAGTCACGACATTTCATGTCCCCTTCCTTTTGTCTCCATTTATTAACAGAAAATAATGGTCACATAAACTCTCAAAAAAGATGGAATGGTTCTAAAATTAAGTAAATACTATCAATGTATCTATCGTTCAAGAACTGTAAAAGATTAAACATTTCCTGAACTAAACCAGCAGTTTGGAGAAACCAGTCGTCCGAGCTGACCTGGCACAAATGTAAAACCCACGGCACACCAAAGAGAGCTGCTCCAGGGCTCGCATGTCCAGGTCTGTCGACACAACCCAACGAAAGATGTACATCAGGATTTCCCGAGGCAATGCTGCGGTCGGATAAAAACAATTCACACTTATCAAGAACAAGTAAATCACATGTTGAGTGGTGTTTAGCAGAATTTATTTCCCAATGATTACCTGAAATGTGCATCCGAGTCATTTCCAGCTCAGGAGTGCAGATCTTTGGAAAGGAGCTTTCCAGATTGAGCTGCTCCTCAAAGTAGTCGAGTAGATCCTCGATATCACAATCGCCATTGTCCTCCATGCTGATATACAAACACAGAGAAACTTCATCTTGTCTCATCACACGTGCACACCTCTACAAAGTATGTCTCCGTTTCAGATATTTGAGACCTACTTCATCTGAGACTCTTATTTACTACTGTTTTGTTGATTTCCTGGATGTGTATATTTCTTCTTCTCTGGTTTATTGACTGAGTATTTATTCATCTGCTGCTTCATTTGCTCTGATGACCTGCTGCTGTAACGCCTCATTTTCCCAGTTATGCACCTTTCAGACATGAACAAGGACCAGAGAGCTGGCCATCCTGACCCCCCCTTACTGCCTGTGTGTGACTTTTCAGCTGTTCGAGTGTAAATGACTGTTTCTCTACAAACTCAAAGTTTACTCGTTCTTAAACAAAACCAAATATGACAGATAATTATAATCCTCTCAGATGATCCTTTACTGACAAATGTATTTAACCTTGATAATAACTGAGATGAAGATGCTGCATTCAGTTTCACTGAGGTGAATCCTCCAATGCCCTTTATCTGCCATGGAGACTCTAAATGGAGCATCAAGCATCAACCTACCAGCTCAAGGATAATCAAACACATTTAATGATTGATACAGAGTTTAAAAATGAAATCTGTAACTCTGACACCTAGTGTTTAAAATGGGTACTACATTACAAATTCAAAACATTGAAGAGAGCTGTCTCCCCCGCCCCCTCCTCTCTAGAGTCGATGCTCACGCAGGTCACCATGTCGAGGACACTGAAGCTTCAGTGTTTATCCAGCTCTGCATCGGTCTGTAAACCTTTCTGCGTTCTAACCTCTCTCCATTTTTCAAAAGCATCTCCAACATTGATCCTAGTTTGAGCACGTTTCTGCTCGTGGAGCTTATTAGAAACATGCAGAGGCTTTTCAGGTCGGGTACAATCACTTCTATCTGAACCAGTTCTCTTGCCCGCTTCCATCACTGCAACACCTGTTGGTTTGACGTTTGCCTGGCAAAGAAGGGACGAGGGGCAAAACAGCCGTGTGGGGGTGCTGCCTACCTTCTCTGGTCAAAACAAAAACAGACCAGAATCTAAACTTAGAAGGAGGACATACTGGCTGCTGCTCTGTCGTCAGAGAAGCCAGCACTTCAACACAGCATGTTTCCTTAATGTCTGAAGATATAGTAAGTCATTTTATCATTTCATTAAGTAGATATCATACATATCAGACCTTTAAGCATTACATACATTGGTATCAGTGTTATGAAACCTCTAACCTGCCATCTAATACAAGACTGAGATAACACTAAAGAGAAAAAGACTTCAAATATCGAGAAAAAACAAAAAAAAAACAGCTTACTATTTTCCTCCAGGAGCGTCAGGAGGACGGTTGTAGTTGATTCTAAACTCGATGTCAGGAACAAGCTGCATGGCCATGCGATAGAACTTGATAGCTGCAAAGAAAGAGTTCAAGAAATTAAATGAAGCGTGAAAGTAAAGAAACCACCAGCAGCTCTACTGAGTGTGTTACTGGTTTTAAACTAAATGCTCTGTTTGTTTCTAAAGGGAAACCTCTAGGAATCATTCAGGTGGGGGATGAACACCTTTTAAGACAGTTTGTAAAACATTCAGTGTGCCAGTGTTGTTGCCCCTGGATTGCTCTAATTACAAGGATGCAGCTAAAAGCCAAAAAAAATTCCACTGACAAAGTGTGACTAACTTTTTTGGGGGGCCAGATTGGCCAAAAGTAGGTGCAAAATTCACGAGTCCATTTGCATTCCAGCTAAAAGAACTCGCTTGTTTGTTCTATATTGGTAATCTCTTGTATGTTCCTCTGTATCATCTCAGAATCCCTTCCTGGTCGGGCTCTTACTGTTGTGACCACACAGCCTGCATACACACCTTCATAGACAGCTCCATTTTGTTCCTCCTCAACAGCTCTCAAGAACAGCTCTGCTGCCTGAGGGAAGATCAGTCATGTCAGTCAACAGCTCAGTACATTTCCGTATATTCTCTACAAGGCATGAACAATCTTGACCCTGAGCAGTCATCTCACAACTCACTTTTTCCTCCCGAGCTATTTCTTGTGCCTTCTTCAGACCTTTAGCTCGCAGCAGATGAGCACTTCCTCCAGAGCTCGGCTTGAGTTCTGACATCCACTGAGCTCTGAACGCGTTGAGCTGCACCTGCAAATCAATTCAACTGTTAATAAAAACAGGGTATAAGCAGCAGTCCCAACTCCAAAAGCCTCTTAGTGAAAACAAGGGTTTAATAAGTGTTATAAAAGCAAAACATAACAACGATCAGCATGAAGACCAGAACAACAACAAAAAACTATGACAACAACGCAACACACAGATGAGACATGCAACAAACAACAACAAAACCGCAACAGTAGAAGAACCCAGACTAATAGCTGACCAACATCAGAACCTGAACGTCATAAGAATTCGGGCATCTTAGAGGAAGAAGATAGGCCCGCACACTTGCTCAAATGCCAAGAGAGCTTTTAATTCATAACACTCACAACGTTTCCAAACGTCAGTCTCCTGTTTTCGCACCGCCCTACACCTGTGCGGATAACTACCTGCTTTTTAAAAAAAAGAGATGGAAACAATAAAAAGCGGCTGGAAGCTATAAAACAAGATCAAATTAATCTTAAAGAAGATTTTAAAAAGCTAAATCAAAACTTGCATTAGGTCTGAGAAGCGTCTCAAATGTTGCAGAGTTTTTTTTCATTTTACAAGAAGAAGGGCATGTTTCTGTGGAGCTGCCCAAGACCTGATAACATATATGTTAGGTTGCTTCCTTTCTACAGGTTAGGTTGAGTTAGCATACAGTGCGTGCTCGGTTTAGTCGAGTAACACAAACAAATAAGTTCAAAGTCAAAAATAAAACTGAAAATCAAATCAAAGCAGTTTGTTGTCTCGCCATAAAAGGTTTAATTTGCATCGTGCCTTTAATTACAATCAGTAATTCAGAAATCAGGAGAGAGATGTTAGCTGTGATACGCTGATATACCACTCCTCACCTGAAGGTTTGGGTCGTCTGAACCTTCATCCTCAATCTCAATCGAACCTGTGATTTCTGCAGTTTCTTCAGCCTGCACAAAGAGAAAAAAAGAAGACGGAGTGAGTTTGACTTTTTCTCATCAGAGGAAACCGTGTTTCTACTGCGGCTTTGACATTTTTAGATGTGCTTTGTTTTTGGCGATTGAACATTTAAGGTTTGAGACTAGAGATGCACAGATTCGGAAATTCAGGGCCGATATCGATACCAATGTTTGAAATGGAAATGCAACCGATGAAGATTCTGATGTTTGTTTCATGACTCCCACAATGCCGACATTTTCTCTCATGTTTGACGTTTAAAAAAAAGTCAGTTTGTCCCACATGTGACCTTCTCTGAGTCAGTGGTTCGGTGTACTAGATGCCAGCATTAAATTGTTTTGGTATTGTTTGTATCACCTCTTGACACTCTGGAGAGTCATAATGCTTGTTGTAATACAGATAGCGCCCTCTGCTGGTGAAAGAGAACTGCTGGTGTAATACAATGATGCTCAAATGAGATGCTATTTGACTGGTGAATAAATCTAGTGATATCGGCGCATATCTGCGATTAAAATTAGCCGATACCAACAGTCACTGGATATGCTAATATTGGCCGATATTGTTGGCTGGCCGACTAATCGGTCGGGCTCTAGCACAAACATTTAATTTTGAAAACAAACAAAACATCATCCAAAACAAACTCTTTTATCTTTCAAACTTAGTCAAACAAAAGAAAAACGAACACGTCTATTTGTGCAAAGCGTGTTCCTCTGTTTATTCAACAGTAAAAATAATAGACAGGAAAATTAATTTAAAAAAACCTATCATTAGTTTCACCCCTAGAAAACCTCTTCTTGTGTTGCACTTTGACTTCCCAAACATTGAGCACCACAAACCTCCAGTCGGAGTTTAAATCACACCGCTCCTTCTACCTCAGAGGTCAGAGGTCAGCTAACTACATAACAGTTTGGCCTGAAACTTCAGAAATTACAGTGGAATAAAGCAGGTTCCAGCCTGAAGGTAAAAGAACAGAGAAGCACAGATCACAGTGTTGACATTTTTCAACACTACCAGACCTGTTTGTCAGCAGACTGTCATAAAACATGAAAGCTGAGGAAAAAAATGCAACATTTAGAAATTAAAAGAGTAACATAGATTAACTCATTTGTTGCTCTACTTGTAAGCCAAAGTTAAATACAAAACCGCCCCGATCACACATGCTCATTTCACAATGTTTATTTTTAACCCTCCTCTTGCACATTGTGTAAGACCTTTAAAGTCAACGAAGACTTTCAACCTTTTGCTGTTTTGTGAATCTCATATCGTTGTATTTTACTGCCCTACCCACAAAACCCCTTAAGTCCCCAAAAGTGCACAAGTTAGATGATAACTTTGGGACACAAGATAATTATCATTATTCTATTGTGACAAAAGTGCGCACAAGAGATCATCTTACGTGTGCGCAGATACAAGTAAATATCTTGTGCGCACTTTTTTTTTTTTTTTTTTTTCACTTTTGGGGACTGCAGGGGGTCCTAAGGTCCCTTACATATCTGTAATGTGCATATTGAAAATATAACTCATTGAATCTCTGTTGTGACTTCACTGATCAGATACAAACACTGCAGTCACTTCTCCTCAAAAACATGTGGTGTTGGCAATTGGCTGGGTTCTTAGTTTACAACAAGATTATGCTATTTTTATACAGACAACGTTAATCTTACTGAGCAATTCACGTTTTGTTACACAACTAGTTTACTCTTGGAGACACGTCGAGCTACAGGTACAAATACGACAGGTGACGTTTTCTACGTTAGCTAGCAAGCTAACATGTTTTTCTGAATATTTGAGTATAAACAAGGTGACTCACCATGACAGCTGTGCAGGTAGCTATCTGATTTGTTTTATCCTCACACTCGCAACAACACTAGCGTTTACAGTTCACGGTCGGAGAAGCGAACAACACAACGAACATATTTACGAGCTCGCAGGAATGCAGCCATTTCGCTGAGCAGCCCGGAGCTTCAGTGACACAAGAAGTCAGGAAGTGTGGCGAAGTTGGAAAGAGACGGTGCGTTCATGTGCAATCGGAAATATTGGTTTCAAATTAGGGAAGGATGAGTGCCTCAAGTCAAAACAACAAGTTTGGGGAAAAAATGAAAACACTGATTGAATTGACGTCATATGACGCAGGAACATGTCGCACCAAGGTAAATATTGGCTTTATGGTCAAAATCTATTTAGCAATGCACGTATTGATAAATAAACGTACATGTTAATCTGCCAATTGCAACATAATACAAATTGTTTAAAAAAAATCCACTTAGAGTTACCTACTTCTATTCGAAATAGGATGCCCAAGACTGGGGACCGCTTGTGTCGCTGGAAGTGGTTAATATAATATAAGGTGTCAACATAAACTAAAACTAATGAAAAAAAGTGAAGCTTTTAGAGATTAATTTAAACTTAAATCAAACTCGATTTAAGAGTGATTCGTTGTTGTATAAAATCCCCACCTACATTGCATAAGTTTTCAATGATTTAAACTGCTTAATTTCAAAGGGGAAGTTGAACATTTTAATTTGTAATGCTTTTATGGACATAAAAAGTATAATATTATAAATTAAAAAGACGAATGTAATTTCTGAACGCATTTGGCAGCGTGGAAATTACCACATATTTAATAACTGCAAACGATCAAATAAAATAACCAATGCTTAATTAATTTGATCATCATTGCTTTTACTCTCCCTCTAACCCTTTTGAACCTTCTGCCACGCCGTAGATTTAACGTTTAACCAAAGAAGAACAATGCGAAGCAAGAGCGTTCCTGCTCGTTCTCATTCGCCATTGCTTTGCACGCTTAAATAATTGTCATCTCGCTTTGTTTCATTATGGTAAGTTGAAAAAGCGTAGAAAGACACATTATTAATACATTTTAAGTGTCATACTGCTCACCAAAAATAGCCCATAGTTGGATATATTTAAACATGCAGATCTTCGCGATTAGGTTGCAGGTACTTCTCTCGTCTTGGGTTGTATCTTTGGTTACGGAGGAGAGCTGTGATTTGTTCGAGTGATCTGTTTTTACAGCAACGCGAGATTATGATGAGCTCTGTTGGAGAGAAAAACGGGCCTGGATGAAATTATATTTATGAAGTCGGTTTGACAAGAGTGGATCTTCAAACGCTGCCTTTGAGCTGATTATTCATTTGAGCAATTTGTCACACATCGACCACGAATGCTCGGCTATGTGTTGTTGTCTATTTGACGTGAGGACGGTGAGTGTTGTTTGATGTTTCTCGTATTAATTTAAGTTACACATTCAGTTAAACAGGCCATCCCTTTCCTCTATGCAAAGCTGTTATGTTGTTTTCTGCAGCTGGGCCAAATCCACCAGCCTCACTAACACAGCGCCAATTCAATCAATTTGCAACCATTTACTGCACGAGACACAGGTTAAAGATTAACCCAAGCCCACACTCCAAGTTACAATATTAACCCACATCTAGTCTCATTACCTGCAGTGTTAACAATATCCGAATAATCGATTATTTAGAGCTAACATGATGTTGCGTGGTTGCTCTCATTCACGCTAACTAGTTCAAATGTTAACAACAATGAACGTCAGCTTCGTCCAGGATGAAACAGGAGGAAAACAACAACATAGGTGTAACTTCATTAAAATGCTGATGAAGGGAAGAGCTGTATTCTGGTTTACCCCTGATGAATCGATAGTTGATCACTTATTCGACTGAGGTCATTTCTTTTCAACTCACCCAATAGGACCACTTTATTCGTTTTCATCCATATCTCTCTGTAATGATTTGATTTATTACGCTAGTTTCTTCTTTTAAGACATGTATTCTTTTTGGCTTGGTTTATTTGCCTTGTATGAAATAAAATCTTGAGGCCCTGGAGGTCAGTTACACAAATACTTCATGCTTGCAAAAAACAAAACATTTCAGCAGACGCCAAAAACATTTCACTGAATGCAAACATATTAAATAAAACATCAAACCCATTTCACTTACTGCAATATCACATTCAACTTCCTCTGATAAAAATGACGCCTTCTGCAAAAAAAACAGTCCATGTAAGACTCTCAAGTGTTTGGTGTGAGGTCAAATGGCCGAGTCAACTCGCTGCAAGTTTTTTTTAAAGGCTATATTTGTTGTAAGTTGCCTCAGACCAACTTCATTCCTTTTTTTATTCCTTTTCAGCTAGAGGGAGGCAAGTCCATGACACCATGAGTCCTCCAGCTCTGCCCGTAGTCTTCTGCTGTTGTCACAGGAAAATCTGGCTGCATTCCCCAACAGGAGGCAAACACATCTCTATTTCCTCCCGATAATTATCTTCCCTCTGCCTGATGCTATGGAAGGACAAGCATAATGAATAGATACACCAACATCAGACAGCTCGGGGACGGCACCTACGGCTCCGTCATCCTCGGCCGCAGTCTGGAGTCGGGGGAGCTGGTCGCGATAAAGAAGTGAGCAACAGAATAATTGTGTTTGTCCAGGCATCGTGCTGCATAGACTTTTTCTGCATGTTCTGCACACTACTGTCAGCTTGTCCTCTGAAAAACATCGGCCTGTGTGAAAGCTGTCTTTCTGTAGGGATGACAAGAACGGAGTTTGGACACTGCGAGGGTTTTTTGTCCTCTTACTGTTAGACTCAACTTCAGCTTTAGAAGAGACTGCTCTGCATTGTGACTTCAATATATTTTTTTGTTTTTTTTCTCCAGAATGAAAAGAAAATTCTACTCGTGGGAAGAATGCATGAACCTCCGTGAAGTCAAGGTGAGTTATCGTTTTTCAGTTGAACACAGTTACAGAATTTGATTTATGGAAAAATGAGCGTGGAATAATCTTCAAGTACAATCCCTCCTCTGAGCGTTCGGTAGTCTACAATGTAAAGGTTATAAAGGCGTTGTTGAAGCTTTGAATTACGATATTATGATCCACGTTCTCTGATCTTAATGCAGCGCTGGACTAGGAAGAAAATTTCGCTGGAGCATTCTTGGCTCAAACCAACCCCCTTTAAATCTGTCGAACACGACATAACTGAACACCAACCATGTGTCCCCTGTGTTTATTTCTCATACTTGCACAATGACATGCAAGCAGAGACACTTGACTATTGCAGCGCAGTTTAATCTCAGATGCAAATATCACATGTCATTTATACGTACATGTTAAGCATGCTGATGATTGTGTTGGTGCCGTGACCAGTGAAACAGTGTTTTAGTTTTTGTCCTGTGACTCTTTCTAGGTTGATTTTTGATGTGTTCAATAGAGAGAGAGAAAAGTTCATGGTAATTTGATGATTCTTGGATCATTAAGAAACACTCCCTTCATTAACACAATGTAAACCTTCTGTTGTTTCTTTTCACACCAGTTCAGTGTGCTACTGTCCAAAAGTCCTCACAGCTCAAAGTCAAACAGCAGCTCTAAGAGCAGAAGGTGATTCTTGTGTGCTGTTGGTTTTTGAGCTCTGGTTTCCATCCTTAACCTACAACCCCCCCCCAACCCCAACCCCAACCCTCTCCTGGAGCTTTAACTTAACGCAGCAGAAAACAGGAAGCCCATGCTGGTCCTTTAAGTCCTGCGAGTTAGATAATAATGAAGGCATGACACATCATAAAGTCCCCAAAGATGTAGCATGGTTAAAGCTGAATCAACCCAGTGCATGGGAAAGCTGTACGTTTCCCCATCCTGCTTTTTATTCTCTATTTATTTCCCCTTTAAAGTTAAAGCATAAAACCCGCCTTCGCAGCATTAGCCCCCAACTACACGAGTCCTTACTGAGCTACGTTTCAACATGAAGGTGTTGCTCTAAAGTTCGGGCGTGCTTTTGAATGTGCTGCAGTTTACCTGTGTGTGTTTGTTTTCCAGCATGGTTAGACCACTTTTTATGTTTATGTATAATGACACACAGTCTTACATCGCCTGTTTTTCTTCTTGCAGTCCTTAAAGAAACTCAACCATGCTAATGTGATCAAGCTGAAGGAGGTCATACGAGAGAACGATCACTTGTACTTTATATTTGAGTACATGAAGGAAAATTTATATCAGCTCATGAAAGACCGGTACGTGTATGTGTTATTTGTTGTATTTCCACATTTCAAACTTTTTTTTTTCTTTACTGAACAAGTTTTTAAAACGTTTTCTTCTCCCTGCAGGACTGGATTGTTCCCTGAATCAGCTGTAAGAAATATCATGTTTCAGATACTTCAGGGGCTCACGTTTATTCATAAACATGGTAAGGCTGCCAAAATGTTCCATACCTCCATACTTTTTTATACCACATATTTTAAAACAATACAATCTACTTAGCCTAGTGGTTATTAAACGTGCCCCACGTACGGGTACTGTGGTCCTCAAAGCGGGCAGCTCTCTCCCCGATTTCAGACTCTATCCACTGTCTCTGTAAATCTATCCGTTAAAGAGAGAGAGAGAGAGAGAGAGAGAGATGTCTAAATTGCATTAAATGCTTTGGTACCAAAATGTCGCCAAAATATTTGTGCAATTGAGACAGTGTGCAGAAGTTTACCTTCAATTTTTAGTCATTAAAAACAAGAAATTACCCATCAATGGGTGCTTATCAATGGCGTAAATATAAACAGTGCAGCCAGTGTGGTTGCATTACTGATTATGACTTCTATATTTGTTGCCATGGTGTCAAAAAAGCCAACAATATCATTAAATTTTAATATTATCATTATGAAGTGTAACACTCTGGTATTGTGACAGCCCTGACACATCGATTTCATTCTGTCGTTTGTTGTTTGTAGGCTTTTTTCACAGGGACATGAAACCTGAGAACCTCCTGTGCATGGGCCCAGAGCTGGTGAAAATAGCCGACTTCGGGCTTGCCAGAGAAATCCGATCTCGCCCGCCGTACACTGATTATGTCTCCACCAGATGGTGAGTAAACATAACGGACTCACAATCGAAAGTTTTAAAGTTCAGTGCACTAAACTCCTTTTGGTCTTTATCTTTGAACCAGGTACAGAGCCCCAGAGGTTCTGCTCAGATCGACCTCTTATAGTTCACCCATAGACCAGTGGGCAATTGGCTGCATCATGGCAGAGCTTTACACCCTCAGGCCTCTTTTCCCAGGCTCCAGTGAAGTAGACACCATATTCAAGATTTGCCAAGTCTTAGGGACACCAAAGAAGGTAATATTGAGTTGACCTCTTAGTTGATCCCCATTTTAATAATCACACAAGTGTTAAAATGCTGGAAACCGATACTAAACCTGAGCTTTCAGCTCATGGGGTTAACGTAGGTTTGGAGTAATTCTAGGATTTGTCGGCAGAGGGCGCTAAACGGCTTGTTTTGCAAATCAAATAAAACCAAGAATTTCCAAGTTTGGCTTCAAGCCTCTACTTAGGCCATTGAAACCTCTTCCATAGGCTCTCTTCTGCTAGCACTGGAGAGCATCCGTCCCCTGGTAGCCCTGCAGCGTTCTGTCCCCCAATAAGGCTTCCAGAGAGCTGGCCAATCAGAGGAACATGGGCACATGGGGAGGGGGGCCTTAAAGAGACAGCAGTGGCTGAAATGAAGGGTTTCTACTGATGCCAGTATAAGAGAAACAAGGAGCTGCAAATCCAATTTTATTGTCCAATCAGAAGCAACGTATCCCATCAGTAGAAGCTTCCAGCATCATCAGGGGTTTAAAAAATCCCTTATGCTACTGTACTTTCTGTTTTTGTCATTCTGTATTTGTTTGAGAAAGACAGCGTTACATATCAGAACAAGAAGCAAAAAGAAAACAACCTATCCAGACTGAAGTATTTGGTGAAAGGGCTTGTATTTTAGTCACATAGTTCTCCCTGTAGTTACCCTGACTAGTTCTTTAGTTCTGGATCTTCTTGTTAAACGAAGATGCACTGTCTCTCTCCCCTCTAGAACGATTGGCCGGAGGGATACCAGCTTGCCAGTGCTATGAATTTCCGGTGGCCTCAGTGTGTCCCCAGTAATCTGAAGACACTGATCCCTAATGCCAGTCCTGAAGCCATCCACCTGATGACAGACCTCCTGCAGTGGGACCCCAAGAAGAGACCAGCTTCTGCGCAGGTAAATTCTGACACACTCTTAAAGTATTTCTACATCCCTCACAGTTGAGAAGAAATGCTGAAGTTTGTCTATTTTATCTTTTCAGGCTCTCAGGTACTCGTACTTCCACGTGGGCCAGGCTTTGGGAACTCCTCAGCAGATCCTGGAGCAGGGCAGACCTCAGCCGAGCCTCGTGCCACTGCAGGTTCCTATACAGCCCCAACAAACGCTGCAGCACCAACCTCTGCTGCTTAAGCCTGTGCTGCCTCTGTCCCAGCCTCCACCTCACAACATACACTGCCCCCCGTCCAGACCTCTCCAGCAGATCCAGCCCTCCCCTGTACCGCCCGCCGCCCAGGCAGCGGCGTACCAACGGCACATGGAGCTGGTCAGAGAGCAGCAACCGAAGCACATGCTGAAGCAGGATCAGACTCAAGGAACACCACAGAGCCATCTCCCTTATATTGTTGACAAGAGTCTGCAGAGTAAGGTGTGTGGAGGTGCCGCTTGTTTCTTTATCTCTATGAAAATGAGTCCATGGAGACGTCTCAATAAATAAACACATTCTACTACTTTTTTTTTAACTCTATTTGCATATTTGTGGAACAAATAACACCTCTTCAAGTGTTTGACAATGATTTATTTTTTTGCATTTTTGAACAAAAAATGAAACTGCAAGTTTTAGTAACTAAAACTTGTTCTATTGTTAATTTATTTTAAAGATCTTTGCTGAAATGTATTGGAGATGGCACAGCTGTACGTAGGATATTTAGCACTAGCTACCGTTGATGTAAATGTGGAATGTTTTCCTCCCTTGCATGGTTAATGGTTTTTATTTTTTTTTCCTTTATCTTCAGCAAGCGAGACAAGAGACAGAAAATTCGAACCTTCTGAGCTATCAGCTGAAACCTAAAGGAGGACGGAGACGTTGGGGCCACGGCACAGGACACCTAAAAGGCGAAGACTGGGACGACTACGAAGACACTCATCTCACATCCATCAGTATTCTTGGGAAGAGCAACTTCTCCAGCGAGAAGTCGAGGCAGCAGGAGGACGCACTGAGCAGGTGAGGCTCTGTAGTTTAAAAAACAACAACAAAGCATCAGAAATACTAAAAGCAGGTTATTCACACCACTTGTGGCTGATTGAACGCCCTCTTGTCTGTCAGATATGGAAACGCTCTGGATTTCAGTCGACCCAAAGTAAAGGAAGACGCACCTTTGAACCTGAACAAGTCTTCAGCCTACCAAGAGCCATCAAGAACCGCTTCAGCTAAACAGCATTACCTGAGGCAGTCAAGATATTTACCAGGTAATATTCAAAGAGTTTCCTTTTGAGGAGTAGATCTCAGCTCTGAGGGGGAGTCTACAGCAGACTGGATAGACTTGCAGGAGTTTAAAGACACATTTTTTTTTATCCTGGAATAGATTTGCAGACGTCTTATCTGGCAACAAAAGCAAAAACGGGTAGCATCCAAAATGAATGTACACACTATATTTCTTTAAAAATGTGATTACCTCTGTAAACGATAACAGTGTGATCTAAGAACGAGGAATCTCTTTGTCACTACAGAATCTAAAGCAATACAGCAAATAAATCCTAAACAATTTAGGATACTATAAATGTTTAAATGAAAGGGAAATCTTATATTATACATACAGATAAAAGTATTACAGCCACAAATAATCTACATGAGGCCAGCCAGCAAGCCTCAAGATTTTTGAAAGGTGACATTTATAGACCAGAAGCTCCGCCCAGATAGAAAGATAGATAGATGGATGGATGGATGGATGGATGGATGGATATATACTTTATTGATCCAGGGGGAAACGCATCTGTAAGTTAGGTATCAGATGCAGGTACAGAAGAGTCGAAGAGGAAGGGATCGTCCACATCTGTTCTGTACCATAAGTATTCATAAATATATGTTTTTTGGTAAGAATAAATTCGACTGCTCTCTCTTTCGTCTTCAGGCATTAGCACAAAGAAGAACGTGGCCATCAATGCCAGTAAAGACTTCACTGGCAGCCATCTTTGGGGAAACAGCAGTATTCCCTTTGGAGGGACTCTGCCGAGCAGAGGAGCTCACGGTAACCTCTTTCACCTCTTATCTACACGGCTATCTTTGCAGCTTTAAGGTTTCATTGTTATGAAATAAATGGATCGGTGTTTGTTCGTTTGAAACGTCAGGTACAAACACAATCCCAGGTGGATACATGCCATCGTTTTACAAGAAGGACCTCGGCTCTGCGGGTCACAGAGGGCAGCAGGGTCCTTCGATGGAATCAACAGCATCAAGTGAGGATGGATGTCAGAGGTTTCTGTGCTAACCAGCTGTCTGTCATTGATCTGATGTGATTTATAGTGTATTGAAGGTCACATACTATCCTCCTTTTTAACCAGTTTAAATAAGAGCTCCCCAAAACATGCCTGTGAAGCGTTCCTCCTTAATCTAGGTATGTTTTTTAAAACCTCATTTTTTCTATTTTGCTGTCACTTCAGATTATGCAACATGGCAGTCCGGTCGGAGTCACATGAGCACCTCTGCCAGCACAACGATGGTCAACAAGAGCACCTCCGGCCTGCTGCCTCGCCCTCCGGTTCAGAGCATCCACGGGCGAACAGACTGGTCTGCCAAATACGGACACCGCTAGTGCCCTCCATGGAGCCGTGACCTGCGCTCCTCGTTACTCTTTCAACTCCAAAGAGTAGGCCTAGTTGTTTTATAATCAAACCTGTACATACATCTTACACAGCAATAATATCTTCTTTTTTTTTGTCGTATGTATTATGGATGTTTGTGAGCTGTAAATTATCAAAGTGGATGTGTAAAGCTTCATGCAACCGGCCAAAATTTGAGCCTACTTTGCTCCTTTGTGTTTTTTTATTTTGTATTTGTGTAACTGAACTACTGTCAGGAATAAAGACAGGGTTTTAATTTCAGTAATGTTATCAAATGCAGGTGGTTGCCACATTGTGCAATTGTTTTCTTTTGCAAGTAAAATGGTCCAAGTTCATATATTCTGCTTGGCCTTTTGAGTGTGACTATTGGACATCCAGTTATTGAGTATAATAAAACTTTGAACTGGGTACCAACATGTGTGATCTGTGTTATTTATTCAGGAAACACTCATTGACATGCCGGCTGTTTTAAGGTTTATTTTTAGGCTTTTTATTCCATTATTAAGAGACAGGACAGTGGATGGTTTCGGGGGAGAGAGTGACTGAGGAATGCCCTGCAGGAGGGGAACCACAGGTCGGATTTGAACCCGGACGGCCCGCTTGGAGGACTCCACACATGGAGGCCACCAACGTCTGTCTGCCTTTAAAAGAATGTTTGAATGTTACCTCTCAGTAAATTCTGTGTGTGTTTAACAACTGCACTGAAAAATGTAATCCCCTTCAGATTAATCTGTCTGCAGTAGTTCTCTGTCAATGCTATACATACATAAATCCAGTGCATCAAGTCACATGATGTTCAGATTCTCTTTACTAGAGTGAGCAAAAAAATGTTAACTAGAGATGATGTTACAACCCGGCTCTGAAGCCGCAACAACAAATGGGAGACGAAGACAAGGTATATCAAAATAACACCACATTTTTTTTAGAACATAATGAAATGGTGAGTGAAACAAAAAGAAACAACGAATACACTGGAGGAGAGAGAACGTCTGTCTGGAGAGGAGGGATTATATTGATGAGGAGATATGGACTACACCAGGACCAGGTGTAGCTCATCTCCTGATTGCGACCCCGCCTCGACCGGACTGTCTGTCTACAACAGACAGAAAGAACCAGCAAAACAGTAACACCTAGTCGTGTGGAGGAGTCGTCACAATGGGAGACGTTGAAGTTTCATAACAACACAAAAGTGTACAGAGCATAACAAAAAGTATTTCTTAAATCCTTTTGTTTTTTAAGACGTTTTAATTTGTACCATAAGATTAAAACATAACTCCCATAACTTAACCTATAATGGTCCAGGGTGTACACCGCCTCTTGCCCAATGAAAGCTGAGGTCTTCTCCAGGTATATATGAATTGACATATTAATTCATACTATACTTGTTTTTAGGTAATTACCCCTTTGTTAGTAAAAATCATTTTGTCTTTTATATAAAGATTGAAAACAACAAAAGATATTTCAGGCTCAAGTCAGGTTTTTTTTTTCTTCCAAAGTTTAGAATAAGACGATATGATTTCTACTAAAACATTTTAAATGTCAAACCACTTGTCTTAGAATAATCTCCTCCATATTGGATTTAGTCTAACTAGTTCTCTTGAATGATCCAACATTGGTCATTTTAAAAGCTCTAATATGATGAGTTCATCTCTCTTAAAACAAATGAATCATAAAAAAGCTGCTCCGTGTTACCGCCACAGTATACTGGATCATTTACATTTATTATCATGTTTTTCCTGGTATATGACAAGTGCCATGTCAGAGTGACTGTGCACATTTCTTTGATGCTTTTCTAAGTCAGAACACAATATGTGCAGCTGCTTTGTTTACCTAAAAAAAGAAGACTTGACACATTTTAATCTTCACGTTAAACAAGCCACATAATCCGGGTAAAGGTAATACAAATTCCCGTCATGCAAAAAATATATGTTTTTGATTTATCCCATTTTAGATTGATCCCACTATGTGAACATGTGAACATGAGATATCTAATCAGACGTTCAGCAGCAGGTCATTCAGGAGAGATAAATCACTTCATTGGACACTTTTACTGTGACTACATGATATCACAAGATTTTTGAGGCCTTCACTTATAACGTGTGGTCTTAAGTCACAAGGTTGCATCACATGTTGATGTTGTCAGCAAAAATCAAAACCATATTGGAAATGTACGTGAAGTATGGGAACAGGCTGAAGAGTACACAGAAAAGATATGACCTTTAAAGGCAATTCAAAATATCCTTTACTTGTATTGATTTTCTGAAACTGCCAAGCAGTGGATTGATAGGCTACAATTTTTCTTTTTTAAGTTTTCCACATATGGTTTACGTATTTGAAATGATTCATGTTATAAGTACTAAATACCAAATATTACTGAATGCAAATAGCAAACCTAATTAAACATTTACTTTTCCAACAGCTGTGCAATACAAAGACTGTTGGAGACACAGAGTTGAAATCATTATATAATAATGAATAGAAGAAAAACTACAAAGGAGAGGGGCGGGAATAAAAAACTGGGACAGGAATTGGTCCGTTAATCAGGAGTCATTCAGAAAACTACTCAGTCTAAGGTCCCCTAGATACGAAGTCCTAAACTATCTGCTTTTGAATGAGAATTATAACGAACTCAAAGTACACTGAATTTATCTTGGAAAGTAATGTAAACTCCGATGGTTACTAACCGAACACAATATCCCACAATGCATCGCGTTACAAGAAGAAAATAGCAATGATGTTTTTAACGGCGTAATGCATAGACTACATCTACATATTATATAACATATGATTATTTACAGTCTTTGGCGTCTAGGCCTACAGAAAAAAAGAGTTGTCACCGAAACACCGTCTGAGCTTTGTGGCTTATATTGTTTTGTCTATTTTACAATTATGTTATATCACTCTTTTCTTTTCTCGCTCATGGCTATTATTGATTTATATACATCAATATATGTGCATGTGTGTATTTCAGCCTATGTGTGTGAATAGCCTCAATAGGTGTCAAAAGAAATATCTCCTCATGAGATTATTAAGGATATCTTGTTGTTAATACTTAACACAAAAACCGGGGTAATAGTTTGACGTTTTGTAATTTAAATGCAAAAAGGAAGGCAGACTGCCACGTGCAGTGCCGCATTTGGATGTGTCTGACGCTTGGAGCTTAACTTCCCTACGTTTCTCCTACAAATGGGCCTTGAGCTTGTTTGGAGGTTCTAGCAGGGGAGCGCAGCTACTGGTATACCGATGGATGTGGTCCGCCGGGACGTCGTCCTCATCGACCGAGCGCGGAGCTTCGGGAGGGACACACATGGAGTGGTGAGGGAGGAAGGGGACACCCGCCTAGCCAGCCAGATCAGCCGAATCAACCCTAGCGATCAATGGGGTGACAGATGTCGCAGCCAGATCGCCCTCACATCCAAGAAGAGAAATGAGGAGCATGTGGTATATATGACTGCAGGCAAAACTACCCTTTTGTATCACGGTGTCAAATATTGTCATGTTCGCTCTGAATTCTGTAAATTTCGCCTAGGTTGTTTATAAACAGAAACTACGTACGAACGTCGACCACTCCGAAAAAGATCGCCCGAACACCGTCTCTCAATATATTTCCCATGATGCCTAGCGGTAAAAATGCAAATGAGCCGTGTTTCTATTCGCCGGAAACAACCAATCATCGTCTTGAGGTGTTTCATTCCCCCTTATTTAGCTTCTTTTTTTTTTTTTTTTTTCAAAAATCCAATTTTATATAACGAGTTCAACTACGCTTTGACATCCCACTCCACCTTGATTTCTCTCGGTAGTCGACTCACTCTGCAGGTGTGGACCAAAGGTAGGTTAACTCAGTTTTGTTTAAGGTGCATGCATTTTGTATTTAGTTGTTTGTGATCTGTTTTCTTCTCCTTTTAGCTTACGTTTAACATATTGGAAAAGAAAAAACTAGCCATGGCTGGAAGAGTTGTGCTTCATTACTTCAACGGGAGAGGGAAAATGGAGTCAATCCGCTGGCTTCTGACAGTTGCAGGGGTTGAGGTAAGAAAACAGTGATGATTATATAAAAATCATCGTCTGTTATAATTCGTCTGTTATACTGTGAGGAACCCTAAGTCTCTTGCATGTGCACTAAATCTGTTTTTAAATCTTATTTTCACAGTTTGATGAGATTTTTCTGACAACTCGTGAGCAATATTTAAAACTTTTAAGTGGTAAGTTTTGTTTTGTTTTAAGCTAAAATCTTGTCTTTGTACTCTTTGGCCTGTTTCCAAGTCACATGCATTTTTCAGTTTGGGTTGTCTTTTGTTTTTTTGCTCTCAACTTCAACCCATGTGTGACGCAACATGGGATCTATGGTTGAAGTGAATGTATCTTGTGACCTGTGTACAGCTAGACAATGTTCATTAATGTTATACAACTGGGAGTGCCCGTCTGAATGACCTGCTGCTGTGCTTTCAGATGGAGATCTCATGTTTCAACAAGTTCCCTTGGTGGAAATCGATGGCATGAAGCTCATTCAAACAAAGGCAATCCTGAATTACATTGCAGAAAAATACAATCTTCATGGAAAAGATCAGAAAGACCGTGTAATGTACGAGGCATTTCATTAACGTATAGAGCCATCATTATAATGTGTTTTCATTTGATAAATGTACTATAGTTTATGCTGATGGTTCCCCTCAGGATCAACATGTACGCAGAGGGACTGCAGGATCTGATGGAAATGATCATGATGTTGCCCTTCATCAAAGATCCCAAAGCCAAACTGGAGGAAGCTGAAAGTAAAGCAAAAGCACGCTACCTTCCTGTGTTTGAAAAGGTACCACTACCATTTAGAAAAAGAAAAAAAAAGACCTGTAGATGACTACCTAGGATTGTGTATGAAAATCAAATGATATTTTGTGTGTGCATCTCAGGTGTTGGGTGAGACTGTACACCTGGTGGGAGGTAAGCTGAGCATGGCAGATGTGCTGCTGCTTGAATGCACCCTGATGCTTGAGGAGAAATTTGTTGGAATCCTCAAGGATTTTAGCAACGTCAAGGTAAATGTCTTCCTATGAAAGTCAGGATTATTGTTAAAAATCACAGCAGTGCAGAAAATAAATAATCCACTTCTGTTAATTCTGTTTCTGCACTTCCCTCCAGGCTTTCCAGGGAAGGATGACTGAGGTTCCCGCCATCAAAGGTTTCCTGGGTCCAGACAGCAAGAGGAAGCAACAGCCAGATGACAAATACAGGAACACCGTCATGGAGGTGTTTGATATCAAAGCGCCATTCCTATAAACTCTGTAAAAGATGGTTCATTCCTCTCATGCAATATAAAGCAAAACCCAGGCTACTTCATAATATGCCTTAAGTCTATCTTCTCTTTATGTTGAGAGGAATACTGCACTATTTGTCATTAAAGAGCTAACCTAATTAGCATACATTTAATCATAATCTTTCATATGACTGTAACTCAAGATTGTACTAAATAAATTCTATTTTTTAGGAACATTAGAGATGCTGTTGTGTTGCTCTGTTAATTTAACACCACACTTTTCATATTGAAGCAAATGCACCATTTTAAAGCTCTTATGAAGTTTTCTTTAAAGGCAGGGTTGGTAATTTTCGAAAAACTAGCTTGATTTTAAAAGTAGCATTCCCTCAGTGCTCCGTCTACACCCACCCCCTCCCCTCTGTGCTCCCTCAAAAGCCACGCCCCTCACTTACATGCACCAGCGCTGTTGGTCCAGAAGTGGACCTCAGCTCATCGCTTGCATTGTGTAGAAACTACGTAGTTCTTTTTAATGTCTGAAACTGCTGCTGCAGCGTATGTGTCAGATGAGATGATTAAATGCATGCTGTAGTTTAAATTTCCCGTGTCAAAGATCCTCGATGATCGGTTTCAAACACTACTTAAACATGTACAGGACAATGTGAACAGAGACCACTTTAACAAAAGGGGTCGCCAAAATCAAAATAAAACAAATTAGCAGGAGCATTAAGAGTCACAAGTTTATTTAGTTTTCTTTTATTAGAAAATAATCACATTTAAAATGGTTTTTTGAAGTCAAATGTACAAGATATACTGTGGCATGTAAGTAGTCATGAATAAATGTTTTAGTCTTTGAGCCCTAGTAGCAGCACAAACAATAAACACCCTAGAGTAGACAAACAGGCACCCACAAAGCTCACATCCATTTACTGTGCTGCAAACATGGTAATGACACATTATGAAAATTAAACCTTTCAGTAGATACGCACCAATTGGCAAATCAATTTGATGTCAATGTTTGAAATAACAATTTAGCTGATTGCGGATACAGATACGGATGCTTGTTTCATGACTTCTTTTGGTGTAAGATTCCCAGACGCCACCATTTTCTCTTGACAATGAAAACAAACTCTGCCCATTAAAAAATCCTCTTCTCTGAATCAGTAGTTGTACTAGATGCCAGCATTAAATTGATTTGGTACAACAAATAAACATTGGCTACTGACATCAGTTCTCGACACATTATTTGCCAGTGTGCCAGCCAGATCAATCAAGAAGGGTCGAAAACATATGCTATATATCACTGCAGGCAGAACTACCCTTTTGTATCATGGTGACACGTATCGACATGTTCGCCGCAAATTCTGTCAGTTCGCCTAGGTTGTTTATAAACGTAAACTACGTACGAACGTCGACAACGCCGAAAAAGATCGCCCGAACACCGTCTCTCAATATATTTCCCATGATGCCTAGCGGTAAAAATGCCAATGAGCCGTGTTTCTATAGGCCTGAAACAACTAATCACCATCTTGAGGTGTTTAATTCCCCCTTATTTAGCATTTTTTTTTCAACAATCCAATATTATACGAGTTCAACTACACTTTGACATCCCACTCCACCGTTATTTCCCACGATAGTCGACTCACTGTGCAGGTGTGGACCGAAGACAAGTAAACTCAGTTTTTGTGAAGGTGCATGCATTTGTATTCAGTTGTTTGTGATCTGTTTTCTTCTCCTTTTAGCTTACGTTTAACATATTGGAAAAGAAAAAACTGTAGCCATGGCTGGAAGAGTTGTGCTTCATTACTTCAACGGGAGAGGGAAAATGGAGTCAATCCGCTGGCTTCTGACAGTTGCAGGGGTTGAGGTAAGAAAACAGTGATGGTAATGTATTCAAAACAACTTTTATTAATTCGTCTGTTATACTGTGAGGAACCCTAAGCCTCTTGAATTTGCACTAACTCTGTTTTTAAATCTTATTTTCACAGTTTGATGAGATTTTTCTGACAACTCGTGAGCAATATTTAAAACTTATAAGTGGTAAGTTGGTTTCAAATATTTGTTTTTTTTTAAAGTTAAAATCTTGACTGTGTACTCTTTGGCCTGTTTCCAAGTCACATGCATTTTTCATTTCGGGTTGTCTTGTTTTTTTGCTCTCAACTTCAACCCATGTGTGACGCAACCTGGGATTTATGGTGGAAGTGAATCTAGTCTGGTGATCTGTGTGCAGATGGACAATCTTTAATGTTCTACCACTGGGAGTGCCCCTCTGAGTGATCTGCTGCTGTGCTTTCAGATGGAGATCTCATGTTTCAACAAGTTCCCTTGGTGGAAATCGATGGCATGAAGCTCATTCAAACAAAGGCAATCCTGAATTACATTGCAGAAAAGCACAATCTGCATGGGGAAAACGAGAAAGACCGAGTCATGTACGATGCATTTAATAAATGTATTGAGTTTTCAGAGCCATCATTATAATATGTAATTTATTATAGTTTATGCTGATGGTTCCCCTCAGGATCAACATGTACGCAGAGGGACTGCAGGATCTGATGGAAATGATCATGATATTGCCCTTCATCACAGATCCCAAAGCCAAACTGGAGGAGATTGAAAGTAAAGCAAAAGCACGCTACCTTCCTGTGTTCGAAAAGGTACCACTACTGTTTAAAAAAATAATAAAAAAGACCTGTAGATGACTATATAGGATTGTGTATGAAAATCAAATGATATTTTGTGTGTGCATCTCAGGTGTTGGGTGAGACTGTACACCTGGTGGGAGGTAAGCTGAGCATGGCAGATGTGCTGCTGCTTGAATGCACCCTGATGCTTGAGGAGAAATTTGTTGGAATTCTCAAGGATTTTAGCAACGTCAAGGTAAATGTCTTCCTATGAAAGTCAGGATTATTGTTAAAAATCACAGCAGTGCAGAAAATAAATAATCCACTTCTGTTTATTCTGTTTCTGCACTTCCCTCCAGGCTTTCCAGGGAAGGATGACTGAGGTTCCCGCCATCAAAAGTTTCCTGGGTCCAGACAGCAAGAGGAAGCAACAGCCAGATGACAAATACATAAAGACCTCCATGGAGGTGTTTGATTACAAAATGCCATTAAATCTGTAAATAATGGTTCATTCCACTCATGCAGTATAAAGCAAAAATCAGGCTACTACATGTTCATTAATTATAATAGACGTGATAATCACATGTTTGTCTTTATTAATCCCTTATTGGACCTATACCTTTTTATATAACATCTCTGCTGAACTGGACCACCGGGCACTACCACACTCGCTCTACTATTGTTTTTACTGAGAATCATCCTGTCTATGTTGTTTTATTTGTGCCCTTTTTGATTTGTTTTTGATTTGTAACTCAACATCATTGTAAATGAGGGAAACCTCAATGATTATTTCGAGGCTTAAATGAAGGTTTGAAATGAAAGGAAATGAAATATATCTTCTCTTTATGTTGAGAGGAATACTGCACTATTTGTCATTAAAGAGCTAACCTAATTAGCATACATTTAATCATAATCTTTCATATGACTCTGTAACTCAAGATTGTACTAAATAAATTCTATTTTTTAGGAACATTAGAGATGCTGTTGTGTTGCTCTGTTAATTTAACACCACACTTTTCATATTGAAGCAAATGCACCATTTTAAAGCTCTTATGAAGTTTTCTTTAAAGGCAGGGTTGGTAATTTTCGAAAAACTAGCTTGATTTTGTCTCCTTGTGTTTTCAGATGAGGTGATTAAATGCATGCTGTAGTTTAAATTTCCCGTGTCAAAGATCCTCGATGATCGGTTTCAAACACTACTTAAACATGTACAGGACAATGTGAACAGAGACCACTTTAACAAAAGGGGTCGCCAAAATCAAAATAAAACAGAAATTAGCAGGAGCATTAAGAGTCACAAGTTTATTTAGTTTTCTTTTATTAGAAAATAATCACATTTAAAATGGTTTTTTAAAGTCAAATGCACAATATATACTGTGGCATGTAAGTAGTCATGAATAAATGTTTTAGTCTTTGAGCCCTAGTAGCAGCACAAACAATAAACACCCTAGAGTAGACAAACAGGCACCCACAAAGCTCACATCCATTTACTGTGCTGCAAACATGGTAATGACACATTATGAAAATTAAACCTGTCTTATTAGAGATGCACTGAGTGGAAACATCAGGGCTGATACCGATTTTTGAAATAACAATTTAGCCGATTGCATGACTTCTTTAGTACTACACAATGGCTAGATGGCAGCATTAAATGGATTTGGCACAACAAATAAACATTGGCTACTGAAATCGGTTCATGCCACATTATTTGCCGATGTGCCGATGTCTGTAAGCAGGACCAATATCGGCCGATAACGATGTTGAGCTGATGCATCCCTAATATATAATGATTATACAACAGTTAGTTCTGAACAAGCAATCCTAATGGACAAGAGGCCTTCCATGAGTGACAATAAAGGAGAAAATCACTGGGACATTTCACAATATGTATCACTCCACCTCAGCCTGGAGTTCTGAATACTATTCATGTACATTTACAGCTGACAGTGTTGTTCTTTATTCATCAATCACTCAACAGGCTCTAATTTCACTGGTTTAATGACTAAATTCATGTATTTTAACACACAAGTAAATGTTTGTACTACAAAGTAGCTGCTCTGTGGTAACCATGGAAACCAACACAGTAGAATAGAATGTTTGTGTTGCTTGGCAACAGATGGTGGAACTAGTTGAGGTTGGTGGAGTTAAAAAATAATCTGTTGTTGAGTTTGACTTTTTACCACTATTTTCTGCTTGTATTAGTGTTGTATAAAAGCAGTATCACACTCGAGGTCGAGATGTTGTACTGAATATTAGAACGGCTGTGATTATCTTCAGCTGAATCCCAGCAGTGCTGATATTCAGTACAACATCACTCCCTCTCGTGTGATATTGCTTAAAAAGATAAGTAGACGTCAGACGTTAACAACTATTGGTGGCATTTGCAAAGATTTTGGTCACATGATTTTTAAGTTTCTACACAAAAACAAAAGACTTGTTTTGGTATGAAAACTTGGAATGATGTTTCCTTTAAAACGAGGCTTGTTCACATTGAGGCACAGAAAGCTTTCCGTCTTGTCCGTGTTGTTCTTAAAGTCCCGCCATGAAGAGGAGTAACAGCCGAAACACCATCAACAGACTGTGAGAAAAGAAAGAGACAACACATCCAAAGCATTATAAAGGCAACGTGTTACTACACTACATTGTTTCACAATCTTTGCTCAGTAATATTTACTGCATGTTGAGCAAGTTGGACTCTGACCTTAGCCCTGACATGATGCCAGCAGGCATTATTTTGCCAGATTTCTTATATCTCAACCCCATCACGAGTGATAAAACTCCTGCAGCAACTGGAAGACAGAAAGCACAATTACATGACAACAGCTGGATCCTTCTGTAAATCAAGTGCACTTCAATCAGCTTTCAACCATAGGCTACTCACACAATGAGAACTTGATGTCCTTAGAGTCATTAGAGACGTTGTATGCACCATAAGCAGATAATCCACCAAACACTAAACCAGCCATCAGGGACATCACACTGCCTACAATGCAACAAATCACATGATGACAATCAGGGTTTATTATTACGATCATCTGAGTGTTAGTTCACTGGTTGCCCAAGATCATCAAGTATGAGATTTTGACCTTTTCTCTTGTAGCCCATAAATCCTCCAAAGGCGATGGCTGCAGCATAGCCGAACCCGATCCAGTCCACTGCCATCACAAACCTGTGAAAAGAAAAGAAACACACAGATCGTTTGTATTTATGTTGAGCTACGACTTTAAATAAATAAGACCTGGAAATGTTATTGAATTCAAGTTACTGTTTTACAAATTCTTTAACAAACATATAAAGGCTGGAAGAGGCGTATTATAGGAACTTCTTTCGACCGCACTGATTCAAGTATCGAAACTCAATTCCATTTTTGTTTGTAAAGATTTCATTCCGAAGAAGCAGAGGATTTTCTGGCACAACTTCACCAACTACCAAGATGCATGAAGAGTGAGAGGCTTAGAAGAGGTCAAAATGCTCCTCAGTCATTGATGACCCTGATGAAGGCCACAAGCCGAAACATGTCGGCCTAATTTGTTTATAAAGTTGATCTTCGTACCACAAGTGTTGCTGAAGCTATTTGACCTCTTCTAAAGATTTCATTCCACCATGAGTGAGCACTGTGCTCTATGAGCCACGAACAGTCTACAAAAACGTGCACCACGAACAGCTTATTCGTTTGAACAGAATAAAAGATGATAGCAGTGAAAGCATGCTGCATTCAAGCGTAACGCTACAACGTCACATTTTAAATGGAAAGAAGACGTTTCAAGTGTTTTATAAGATTGAAAAGACAAGAAAAATGTAGGCTACAGATTTATGTCTGCTAATTTTATTCTATTTAGGATTAGGGGTTTTAGTGGTAATTTGTCTGGAAAAAAAATCTGAATAAAACTTCTATCAAACATAATCAAAAGGCCACTGATGCATCATGGGGATGTGGTGTACGCAGGCAAGAGAAGTTCACTGTACGTGTTTCAGAAGGACCGTGTTTCTGATGGTTTGTTTTACAAAAAGAAAGCAAGCAAACAAATTAACAGAAACTCATATCTCCTGCTGCCTCAGAAACCACAGGCCCACCGAGGTGCATGCTGGTCCTCTACCTGCCATCTTACCTTCAGGTGGACACCACCAAAGACAACATTAAGAAAATTATACTTGGAGGAAATGTCGCTGTCTGTCATTTTGGCGTGCCCTCTAGTGAAGAAAATGTGCAACTACATGCGTATGAAGGCATTGGAAACTCTAAGCGTACTATGAATACATTCATATTAATTATTACAATTTGAGAATAAAATACGAATATGATTCGAAAATGAAGAATAATAAGGAATGACATTTGAATGGGACAGTAGATGAAGATTGACCTACAGTGCACCTAAATAGCTCCTACCAACAAGGGTAATAAACGCCAGTAAGTCAAATATTTCAGCACAACATTACATGTTTTAATCATGTTGTCAATGAATGTTCCCGCAGGACGCTGTCTGAGCTGTAGGTGTCGCTGTGAGACCGATAGTGATTACGATAGACAACACAGAAAGTGCGCACATCTTCTTGCATTTTGACGATATGAACTCACTTCATGAAGAGTTAGTTTTCTGTTTCAGTATTATTGTGAAGTTAATGGAATCGTCTTGGTGTTAAACATACCTTGAGTCCAAAACGTGAACAGCAGCTCTTAAAAAATTGTATCTTCAACCTGCGACTGAACTTCCTTGTTACTGCCCTAAAATCGTAACACGCATGCGTACTTTGGTTCGTGATATGTTCGCTGGTTTTAGAAAAAGTTGGAACGTACGGTTACATATTTATTTTGCTCTACATTACACGAGAAACCTTAATCAAAACAGCCCCAATCTCTTTAACTACCTCACGCTTAATTGATCGAGTCCTCTTTTTCCCCCCTGAAGGTTTTACGGAGTGAATGCTTGGACAGAAATTGTCTTACTGCCATGTTGTGCCCATCTCAGAAAAGCGTGGTCAGAGGACCTCTAGAAAACGCTTTATTTTAAAACAGAAATATAAACAGACTGCTCAGGGTCAGAAAATATAAAAATGATGTGAAGGAATCAGGTTCTCTTCAAGGATAAGGGACAGAAGTCAAATTGCAAATAAATTACTGTCCAGGTTATTTGCTAACAAAGTTCCTGGTGAAAAATCGGCAGTCTAAAAACATGTCCTGTCTTCATCAGAGGAAGATTCAGTAAATAAAAAGGTTTTTATACTGCCTCAGATTTTCAGTTTACACTGCCAATTTGTCACCATGAATTCTGTTTGCAGATAACCTGGACAGTCATTTATTTATTTGTAATTTGTGCCATATTTTAAAGTGTCTGCAGTGTCATTTGTAAATAAGGAATATATGTTGTAAATTAATGTGGAACATACACAAAGCATAGAGCAGGGCAGTAAGTGGTTGATATTGGCAAACCATTCAATTACATTTTGTTACAATTTAAAATCTGCAGATTTGTTTTATTAAAAAAAAGATAAAGTCCTTCAGTCTAATCCTTCAACATTCAGTGAAAACACAGAAGCAGCAGGGTCTATACTTTCTCCCTAAGCTCTGCTGGTTTAATGTGTGCAGGAGACAAATGACGCTTTTTTACAACTCCATGTTGGAGTCTGTCCTTACACCTCTGGCTTTATCACTTGGTTTGGTATTATGAGACAAAAAATAGGTGGCAACATATCATAGAAGTTGCCAGTAAAATCATTGGGGTGAAATGACCTTCATCTGTCTCTCACCTTCAGTAAGAGAGCTGCAGCTAAGGCTGGAGACGTCTTATGGTGTCCTCCACATACATACAACACAAGTCCAACGGGTTGAACATTCATTTTATAAAACTCTGCGTTTTTATACATTTTCAGTTGCCTGTTACTTGATGAAGGCCCGCTCTACTACTTCATGTTTTTTATGTTGAGTCTGATTATGAGCCTGTGTTTTCTGTTTCTTGTTTTCATCTGGCTGCAAAACAAATTTCCCCTCTGTTCAATGTTGCATTTGAGAAAACTACCATGTCTGTTATTAGACTTACATATTTTTTAGTAGAAAAAACCCTTTTCATTTCTAATCAAACACTTTCTACTGTTTCCGTTCAGTCAGTGAATATTTATCAAACTTATTAGTATCTGAATCTTCTTTTTACCTTCTACTTTTACCTCATCTACTATCCCTTTCTTAGGACTTTAATATTGTGTTCATATGTACATGTTCATGTGCACGTTTATCTTTATGCTCGTGTAAACATGTAGCTGCACGTTTTGATCATGCACACGTATAGTTTGTCCAAATGTTGTATGCATTCTGTAGAAATGTTGTATTTCTCATGCACACATTATTTTATGAAATGTTTGAAATGCTTATTGTGCCTGTGTGGAGCACTTTGAATTGCCTGGTGTCTGAAATGTGCTATATAAATAAACTTGGGGACAATAATGTTGAAGTCAAAGTTCAAAGAAAAATGTTCAACTTTTCAAAAATAAATTAAAATTTGATGTGAATGATTTAAACTAAATTGGGCATATTGGACAGAAATGACTTTACTTTCACATAGAGACTCTAAATGCTTTTATCAGGAGTACTTACCTCCAAGTCAAAAGAAAAAGGCATGTCCATAAATCAGTACTTCACTCATATCTATTAAAGAGCTCCAGTCTTCTAGTCATCGTGTTTTCAGGACAGTTCGACAAAAGAGAAAACTTTGACTCTTCCCAAAGAAAAAGAAAACAACTTTATTTCATTCCTATCCCCAGTTCCAAAACGTACATACATTAAAGGTTTCATCGTTTTAATTATAGTCCTCAAAAAGTGTAATAAATGCATTCTTAGAGCAAAATAAGCCACTATGAACTGTAGACATTGTGACCACATGCTGCAGTGAGCAGCAGCTCCAGCAGAGCGCCCCCATGCAGTCACCTGGTGGAAAAGAGCTACTGAGTCCCTGTGAGGGCTGAGGACCGACTCCTCCAAAGAGAAGGCACACATTTCCAAAAAATCCGTTGGCATTGAAATACTGTCTACATAGAGATTTCCTGATGAATTACAGTCGGATCCTGTCAGGATTAAAAATGACTATAAAATGGCTGACGAGGATCATATTAAAAACGAGGAAGGATTGTTCAAAGTGAGGTATTGGAGCGACATGTAAAAACCATGAGATTACTGAACCATCAGCATGAGGAGAATCAATCAAAGACCGACTTAAGAGGAAGACGAGACTGGAAGCATGTAAAGTGACATGTGGAAAATGCAAAGGTTCTCACAGTAAACAGCGAACATAAGAGAGGTACAGTGCGTTACACATTACAGTGATCATTATAATACAAATGGCTTCGAGTGCACAGGAACCTGCGATAGACTGTTAACATGGCTTTATCAGCGCTTTTTTGCTTGGTAAATACTTTCATGTGAGCTGTAACAGAAGTAACAACTGCATTTAAAGGTTGTGGGCCGACAAATAAACAACACAAAATCAGATTATAATCTATACAGACCAATAGACAAAAACAAACAAACAAACAAACAAAAAAACAAACAAACAAACACAGGTTTCTTTGCTGGCATTAAAAGAAGTATTTCTCAATGTAAAACTCGTTCAACATCGTTGTAAATTCACCAGGTCTTGGCAACGTTTGACATTTTGAGGTTTCAAGGAATATTTTACATTAGTAGAACTTTTTTTTAAACACACATCCTCTACATGAGCGCTGAAGGGGGGGGGTGTCAGCAGGGACAAAGACTACGTAAAATGTTTAAAAATGCTCATGTGATTGAAATCAGGAGCTCGATGTTTGGAAATTAAAAGAAACACTCATACATTGATCATGTTCCCCCCCCTGGCTACATTCATTATCAGTATGAAACAAGGAAGTTATGAATACTTATGGTAAACAAAGCAGCTGGTGTCGTGTGTATGAGCCCCTAAAGACGGCATGTTGTTCATTTGGTTCTACTAATGTAAAAACACACGTCACTTTAAATGCGCAAAGTGCTTTATCGTCCTGACAAGGGACGTGGCATAAGTAAGAGAGAGCTTTAAAACTAATGTCAATGAGTCAGTGCACTTCATATTCAGGGATCACTTATACTGTGCGAGTCCCACACAGCAGCTGGTTGGGGTCGTTGAATTTAATTTGAAAGTACTCTACACTTGGATGACTTATAAGAGCTTTAAAGTGGCCAATGTCTGATGGAAATAATGAGCATGCGAGAGCACTAATTAAAAAGATCTAATGGAGGGGGGATTCTTTTAAGTTAAATAGAATAAGCATATATATATTTTTTTTTATCTATTTCATAGTACAGATCATATTGGGTATTTTAGATTAATCTAAAACTCTCAACAAATCCTCAAGTTTTCTCATCACATCAGGCTGCGATATCAAAGTAACGCGAGGGAACACGCAGCACAAAAAAAGCTTCACATTTCTCCTCATCTCTGTTCAGCTTTCAGCTCAAGGTCTCCAATGAGCCAGACATGTTGGGAAAACATCCCAGCCACTTATCAGACGCTGCAGCTCTGCATAATGAACACACCTCGTGTTGTTCGGATGCAGGAAAAAATGGTGCCGCCTCCTCTCTCATGTCTGTTGTGCGTGTCATTGTGGCAGCCTCTGCCCTGTTCGTTAAGGAAAGACTTTCACCCACAGCCAGCCCAGCAGCGTCCCGTACACCCAGGTCCTCACGTACACTTTCCTGCCGCTCTCCGTCAGCAGTAATGGCAGTGTCAGCCCCCCCCAGGATCACCACTGATGGGAGGGTTTTAGAGAGGTTCAGAGGAGAAGGTTTGCCTTCCCCAGGGAACTTGCATATTTTGTCGGCATCGTCCGACTCGTAGAAGTCCGTCAGCAGCCTTTGAAAAAGACAGATTACTCTCTTAGGGGGTCAGCCTGTTTCAGAAATGCACACAGACTAAAGAGGTGAATCGAAACATTGGAAAAATCTGTCCGACAAAAGTTTACATCAGGATTTTTAGAGCAACTACAGCACAAAAAATCTGCACCCAAACCACATCAGAGTTTTGTTGCTCGGCTTGTGCTGTCAATAACGGACTCAATCGATTATAACGTTGTATCGTACAGACTTCAGAATCGAGTGATCGATCACGTTAGGAGTTTTTTAAGTTGAGCACAGCCAGCTCACAGCTTTTAATGAATGCTTCTGGATTTATTCATGTTCCCCATGTGACTTCCATTTAATAATTACATTCATTATCTGTAAACCTGTCTGTTCATTTCCTGATGAATCCAATCATTACTTGTTAATTAAATACCAGACAATAGTGACAATTCTCAATGTTGTCTTATTCATGTCATACCATCAGCGAACAACACAATATATTTATTAAGCTTCCATAAAACATAAAAAAGGAGAAAATATTTGAAATGAAAATGTGCACCCAGAGGAAATGTCCGACTTTCCTTCTGCAACAATGACTTTGATTGGACGACACAATTATTAATGGAGTTAACATTTATCCAGCACCCTCTCTATATCTTTGTCTGTATTGTGCAATACAACATGATGCAATATGTTTTGCTTGTTTTTTTTGTCATGCATTGAAGAATGCAAGATTAACCTTCCTGAATACAGAGTCCAACATAAATTAGATTCTTTTTTAACTACAGAGAAAAGTTGCATATTTCCCCCAGCTTTGTGCACCCCTCTGCTCTGACTCCATGAATCCCCTAGGAGGCATCCAATCTGAGATCTACTTGTCAATAAGGGAAAAAGCACAACATTTAATTTCAAAATAATCAGCTGACTTTCATTTGGAGCTCTTTTAGTGCTCATGCAGAAGCTTCTACAAGCTACGACACATACAGTATCTGGGCTTACCTTTGTCCTGCAAAAATGGAGCATTTAAAACCTCACTCACGTCGACATACTGATTGAATAACGTGCAATTCTGACATGATTAATTATTCCGCCCACACACTTACCGGTCCTTGATTTCAAAACGCTCGTGCAGCCACCTGCGGAAGAACATTGGCTCCGAAGGAATTTCCTTTATGTCCACACGGTCGAAGTGTATGTGGACTCGGGGAAATTCTTTGCACAGGAATTCTGTCAAACACAAAAAATAAACAGACTAAACAAAAACAGGAAAACCCTTTCAGCAAAACGGCACGTAGAGTAAGCACTTCAAATCAACACGAGGTGACACTGAGGGTGGATGACTCTGTGATGCCAGGTCCCTTTGATTCAAAGAGTAAAGACTAATACCTGCAGCCACTTGTTCTCCAACCCGACTCACCCCAGCCAACAACATACTTTTTAATTATTTATAGGAGATTAGATTAGATCATTTCTGGCAGATAAATGTTCCTGAAATAAATCACAAGATGTTTTCAGTGTCAAGTCTCAGAGCAGAAAGAAAACCAAAGTGTGGAAGAAGGTCAGACATAAAAATGTAACAAGTGTGAAGGCTCAAGGCTACACATGCACCCCAAGAGACCTTCAAGTTCCTGTTTCCACAACATGCAATATTATCAGGAAACCTGGCACTGCGGCCGAAAGAGGAAACTCGATCGAAGTCAGCAGCGAAAGATTGCTTCACTGGTGGAGAGCGCGCTTCAATCAGCTGCTGCAAAGAATTAAAATGACCTTCGGAGACGATCTGTGCCAGTTCAATAAACAGACGGTCCGTGTGGACTGAAGCCTGAGGTGAAGAGACGGACGAAAAACACACATGAAGAGGCCAAAGTCAATCTTAGACGTAAAGACGGCCTTCCTTCCTCACACATTGAGGAGTTTGAGTGCCAAACAGGTGCTTGGCACAGAGGAATAATAACACTCGTAGAGAGTTTCACAAATAAGTGCTTAACCCACAAAAACAGGTTGATCTGTCACTGCAGGTCACGAGTGTTGATGAAGGAAGGCTTTTCTTAGTGCGACAAACAAAATCCCTTTCATAAACTCCAGTAAAGCTGAAATACGGGGCATTCAAATGTTTCATATTTAAGGTTGTCTGCACATAAAGAGACCAAACGGCGACCAGAGAGCTGCAGGGAGCTCGTTCCTTGATATTAAAAGTACATGATGGTGGATGGTTCATATGTTTTTAAAGGTTTCTTTATTTGGCTTTAGTGCCTTTATTGCAGAGATAGGACAGTGGTCAGAGTCGGAAATCAGAGCGAGAGAGAGAGTGTGGAATGACATATGGGAAAGTAGCTGCAGGTCGGATTCGAACCTGGGCCGTGCAAACTAACCACTCGGCCACTGGCGCCCCAGATGATTTATATTTCTGGTCTTGTATCTTTTGATTTTGATCAGAAGAAACTGATTTCGAGTTCTGAATCACCTGAGCATATAGAGATCTCAGCAGATCTTTAAAATCAAGATTCAGTTTAAATGCCAACGCTTGAGTCCACAGATTGAGTCGTGCAAATCCAGTGAAATAAGTTCAAGCAAGTCGAGGATTTTCCTGAGACGAACATCAGCTTTTGTGAGGGAACTACCTGAATTTGCCGTTTCCCTTTATGTCTTTACAAGTAATGATCTTGCACACTACTCTTGCTAGGCATCAACAATTCATTAGGAAAAATCCCAACGTTCTCTTGAGAGGACACACTTGACAAAGGTTCAGAGGGACCAAAACGTTGTGATGCCGAGCAAGAGTAGAGTGCAGGATTTTTTCCTTTCAATGTTACAGTTTGATGTCCTACACAACTACTTCATGAGATGGAGATGAGTTGGATGTGCGATCACCTCCTTTAAAATATTGTTTACAATTAAGGATGAAATACATGAATACACATTAAGTCTATTCTTAAGTCACACACCTCAGAGTCTCTTTTTTGAACAATCACAACAGGCTGAGCTATTTACAATGATGAGGAAATATTCCTCAGGTATAAAAACAGAAAGAACGTCAATAACAGAAACAATGAGGGTCCGTAGCTCGAGTCACTTCCACCTCCTTGTGAAATCTCTAAAGTCACCTTCTCCACAGGAGATCAGGAAGTGCGTGATGAGAGGAAAGCTTTTCTATTCTCTCTGTTCTGTTTTCTGGAAACACATCGATGTTTATTCCTGACTGAAGCGGGATGTTGTTTTTTTACATTCAGACTGTGTTTGTGGAACAACTGGGAACACAGAGAATAATCAAAAACTCCAAAACACGGAGTCATGCTGTTTACAGGAAGGCAGGCTGTTAATAGGTAATGTTTGCTACGAGATTACGCAGTGAGGGGGTGCATACAATGCTGCAGGATTGATGATGTGACGCCTTTGTGTCTATGCAGACACTGATTAACAGAAAGTGGGACGCAGCTGCTGTCTGCATTCATATCTGGTCTAAACTATTTTTCTGTGTCCATTCACCCATTTTATGCACAATATCAATGTTGATTCTGCCATCACTAAAACAAATCTCAATATGCAAATGAGTTGGGAAGGTCAGCTGCTTTACAAACAGTTTTTTAAATGTGAAGGGACACAATGCAATCATGTTTTATAAAGATTTGAGGAGAGATAATTAAAGATGTGCAGAATGCAGAAACTCTGCATGCATTTCCACTTTGCATAAACATTTATGTTTCCTTATCCACATTTAAATGCCACTTATGTTATAAGGGTCTTTGGCAAGTACTGGAATGGTAAAGTGAACAGGAAAGGAGTCACAAGTAGGCAGAATAGATTATTCTGAAGTCCACTGGTGGGACTTGCACTCCTGAAATCTGCGAGAAGTTTTCCAGAAAGCCTGCCCATTAAATGCTCCTTCACACATGTCCCTGAGATTGTCCCTGTCCAAAAGGGGGGTCTAACACATGACGTAAAAAGGTCGCCGTAGAAGTCACAACTTAAGGTTTGCAACATATCAAAAAATGGCGGATGAAGCAACAGAGTTGACAGTTTTTGCCTTTAAATCAATGCTTCCTCTGATGAGTCGATTCACAGTATGAAGGAAATAGTGTAAAAGAACGCGCCTGCAAGCAGAGAAGAGTTTGAAGCGGCTTCATTTCATGTCTGAAGATCAAAGCGGTCGCCGGACGATAACATCATCACCCCTGCCCATTCACACAGCTGCATCGTTCACACGTTGGCTCACCTCAACCTCTCGTGGAGCAGGATATACTTATTGTCGTTTACAGTGTTTATAGCATTTTAGTATGCAGTTTGTGTTATCTGGTTGTTGTCCTTTGTTGAGTGGAGTTTTATTGTACTTTTTTATGTGGGACTACAGATGGAAATTAGCCACTCGCTAGGTCTGGTGCAACAATCTTTTCATTTTTCTTTGTCATCACACACTGCCCCGTTAAATTAAATTCTATAAACTGAGCTTTTTAAAATTTTAAGTGGAGCTTACTTCTGAAAAGAAGTGAGACCAGGTTAAATAAAGACAGCTCTTCAAAGCCGACCGTCCCCATCTTCTTCATAAAAATGTTTAACTTGAGAAACCTACCTGGCATTGTCGGGGCAGGTTTTCTCTGACCGGAGACGCCCAGCGTTCCCTCGTAGGCCACTGTGACGTCGTACACAGCGTCCAGGTGGTCCCTCATTGTCTCGATGGCTACGTGAGAGGCTTTCATTCTGGGCGTTAGAGTGTGCCTCAGAACAGCCAGGCCTATGGGAAGAATGTAAAGGTAACTGTTGATTTAATCTGATAACAGAAAGGTCATTTTTAGGTTAAAGTTGTATTAAAGGTAATGTCATATGTGCTGCATGCTATCGCCTCTAACTTTCTGTTAACGCTCTATGGTTAAAACAATGGCTAAAGTAACCCATATTTATGTTTGAAGACGTTCAATACATTTTAATAAAAATATATTTGAAAACAAAATCAATTCTTCTGTTTGGTTCAACTGCTGCACAGTCCCTCAGTGGATGTGGCTCACAGTCTGCTCACTAATACCTCTCTAATAGCAGATAACGTCATGTGCACATGTCGCATATCCAGAGCGATTTATTTGGATTAATGGGGGAAGGTGATATTCAGAGCTGTGGTCCAGAGATAGGCTTAATCTCTGCAGAACGGATGCTGTTTGTGAGACGGCCGTAACACCACACTGCACAAAGGCATGAAAGCAATCATGTTGATTAAAAGAAGAATGAATTGAGATGAGAAATGTTTAAACTAAACAGTCAAATTACAATATCATCAGCATTTAACAAGTTAATTTAACTTCTTCATGCTGCAAAAACATTCAAGACATACCCTGATTAGTTTCAGTTATTTGACTGAGCCAGTAATGATCCTTTATCGATCAGCACCTTTCACTGAGAGCACTTTGATGATGGCTGAGTCTTTGCACAACATAATTAAATCACGCACACACCTACACAACTGTACAGCTCCTCTGATACACCTTTAGTTTTATATTTCATCTCATATATTTTATTCTTTTATTTCAGTTCATTGAAAGTAAGAGCACTGCTGTTTTTATAGCCTTTAAAGGCAGGGTTGGTAATTTTCGAAAACTAGCTTGATTTTGAAGGTAGCATTCCCTCAGTGCTCCGTCTACACCCACCCCCTCCCCTCTGTGCTCCCTGTAAAGCCACGCCCCTCACTTACATGCACCAGCGCTGTTGCTCCAGAAGCGGACCTCAGCTCATCGCTTGCATTGTGTAGAAACTAGGTCGTCTCATGTCTCGTTCAGCGGTAAGTAAATACTAAACTTTATCATAATACATGTTTAAAAAAACGTGACTATTTTAACCGATTACAACGGCCAACGACAAAATCACAGTGTAAACTCAGTCACTGGTGACACGCTTTGAGTGTGGGCTAGAGCACGCCATGGGTAGAGAACGAGCAGGGAGACAGGGAGGCGTGATTGGTTCATCAGATTGGTACCTCGTGGCAGACATTGGTCGAAGTTTTTACAGACTTGAAACTGCTACAGATGATGGATTTTCTTCGTTCCTCTTTCAGAGCACATGAGTTATTACTTTCTGTCAGGACCTAAAGACAATTTCAACCAAAATCTTAAAAAGTGTATCTGGAGAAAATTACCAACCCTGCCTTTAACAAGTCAAATCTCAGTAAGAGTACATGTACTTGACAATAAACCCGTATCTGATATTCTAATACTATTCTGAACGGTATAACACATGCTTCTCATGTTGCACAATTCAAACAAACAAAATATGAACATTTGAAATTTAAGCCAAACAAACCAGCATTCATGTGAGGCTCATTTGGGGAACGGTTGCTTTAAAGGGTTAACACAGGTCAAGCATCAGAACTGAGTCAGCTGTTTTACAGACTGAGTGGGCCGTGCTGAGTTAGTAGGTGGTCATACAGCAGATAAGTGCTGCCATCGTGCCAGTACCTTCTTTCGTAGCGAAAGCCTGACTGTCGGCGATAACATTCTTCAGCTCTGGATTATAGCGCGTTCCTTCTGGAAAGATAACGAGGTACATCTGTGGGAAGACAAACACATAAGATCAAAGTGTCTCCACTCTCTTTTCATAATACACTTGCTAAAGCGGAATTTGTAGGATTTGTCAAACTGAAAAAACTGACACTAAACAGTGTGATGAATTTATAATGATCCCAGGAGAACCCAGTACAACGTTTTCAAAAGCTTGCTCATTAAATCAGTTTGAATGGTAGCAAGACGGTAAACTGTGTTGTGGTGATTCAGACTCATCTCAGCTTCAAGTCTTCATTCTTTTTAACTGCAATGCTACTGTATTTAATCTGAGATGAAACATCACCGTGAAGGTGAACCTGTACGCTACCTAAAACGTACTTCAAGAACAAAACAAATGTGAGTTAGAGGAACTGTGTTTCATGTTCTGCAAAATATGAAGGGTGCAAAGACTTTTTCTTTTACAAACAGGAGCTTCCTCTCATGTACAAATCAATAATTATTTCAGCAGCAGTAGTAGTGTTGTGTTCATAATCTGTAGTCATAAGCACTCTGCATATTAACCTTTCTACATCCAGTGTTTCATTATCCTTTTCATTTCAGCTGCACTGGTGTTATCAGATTCTCTGTTTGTACAACTTTGAGTAGACTGTTCACAAATCTCCTGATTTCAGGAAGGTAGAGAGGGAATTTCTGACGACATTGAATGAATGAATTTTAAGGCAGAATTTCAGATAAGATCAGTCTGAGTTTGAAGTTTTTTCTCCCACAAGAGTTTAAAAAAAAACCTTTATGAAGTAACTTACTGGTGCTCCAGATTGAGTCTGAGTGAGGAGCTTCTTCTGCATCGCCTTCTCATTGAACTTTGCGCTCCTTTTCACGTACGCTCCTCCGTGCTAGAAGAGAAGGACAATCTGATGAGATGGGCAGTGGGGAGTGTGATTGAAGTTCAATTTTCATTGTTACATCTGAAATGGACTAAAATGACATTTAAATACTCACAGAGTTGCATTACCTGAGAGAAATACCACCCGTACAGCGGGAGCCACTTGAGTCCATCTTTAAGGACGTACCTGACATGACCGAGAGCTTTCTGCCTGATGGCGAGCATGTCAGCGATGATCCAGTCAGCTGAAAAGAGGCCATAGGTGTTTTCACTTTTCAATGTGCTTTGAAATACACTGAAATGTTAAAGATGGATATGCAAATGCATTACCTGTACACTGGTGGTTAGACAGGTAGATGACGTTCTCTTTGGTCTTTGGTATATCTCCATATATAACAATCTAAAGAGAAAAAAGTGAAGCTCTTACAAACACTAGCAGAGTGGCAGACATTAACGACAGTCATCGATTAAAAAAACTATTTGGAATGGATTTATTTTGCTTTGTTAAATATATATATCTTTTTTTAAGATTGCATTTATCTGATAGGACAGTGGATAGAGTAGGAAATCGGGAGAGAACCCTGGAACCACATGCAGAAAAGGAGCCACAGGTCGGACTTGAACCCGGGACGCATGCTTGGAGGGCTATAGCCTCCATACATAGGGCGCAACCTAACCACTAGACCATCTGCGCCCCTCGTTTAATATTTTAAATGCATCGGGGATTTAGCTCCATTTCAGAGTCAGACTGATTTTTACATTTTTTACAAAAGCTGGACCAAAATAGAACAAAGCTTTTCAATAAACCAAAAAGGATTTATAGAAACGGTCCTTTCAAATCTGTTCATGTGGCCTACAGTACCAGCACTATAGAAATCATATAGAATCAGAGATGCTGGTTTATTAGGCCAAGGTTAAAATAGATTTGAGATATTTCATTAGCTTTTACTTTTTATTTAGTTTTGAGTATTTGTTGTACCTTCAGTTTAGTGTTTATTAGTTTGAGTGCTGGTTTTAGTTGTGTCATCTCTGTATGGTAATGGTTCAGAGAAAGATATCAAGCCACTTCTTTTTTATTTTTTTTAAACCTATAAACATATAAGGGGAAAAACTTTCATTTCCTGCAGTCAGCAAGCTCATGCTAAATTTAAACTGACTTGAGACAAATAGTAAGGATGTGTCACTCAGTGTGCTCGAGTCAAAGACTAAAACTAAGGACCTTTACTCTATAACTTTATTTTAGTTAGTTTTGTAAACACATGATACCGTTTCAGTTATCATTTAATGTTAAAGCCTCGTACTTATTTTTGTTTCAGTTAACGGATTTACACATTTGAGTTTTTTCGTTAACGATAATAACCTTGTTACCAGCTGCAATCGTTGCTTTTCTGCACTCTATACAAAACACATCCTGTACAAGGAGTGGTAACAGAGGCATGAAGACTTTCTTGCTGTTTATCTGGTTCATCAAGATCTGTAATTACCTCTTTGTCCATCTCCCATTTGTGTTGTTTTCACAGTTTAAACAAACATGGAAACCTTTAACTTTCCAGTACTATGCATGGTGTGTGTATGTCAAAATATAGTAGGCAGCTGTGACTGATGTTTGTGTCATTGTGTTTCTATTGCATGGAGCATTTTGGCTTCCCCAAGACAGAAAATGAAAGAGGTGAGAAGATAACTGACAAGACAAAAACTGTGTGCAAATATTGCAAGAAGACAGGAACTACACAAATAGCACAACCAACATGATGCAGCATTTAATCCACACCACAATGAGAAGCTCCAATCACCTCCCCTTGTTGAGAGGAAAAAATCACAGTCTCATTTTGTAAAATAAATCGTGAGAGAATCGTATTGAGAACCCAGTATCGTGAACAGTATCGTGAGTTGAGTGAATGTTACATCCCTACAGTAAGTTCATTACAGTAAATGCAGAGTCACTCACCTCAACACCTGTGTAGTTTTCAAAGAAGAAGAGGACCATACTCTGGTAGATGCAGTACAACCGGTCGTCTAATTTGTGATACACTCTGGCTGGTAGGACAGATGAAAGTAGGCGCCATGCCCCCCATGACAGCAGATAAGCCGGTGCTGTCCCCAGCATGATCGTGGCTGGGAACCAGTAACGCAGCGAGTAAGTGTGTACAACCAAGGAGAGCAGCATGATCCCAGCTCTGGTTCCACTAAAGTAAGAAAATCCCTGAAGTAGACAGTAGGAGCTACAAGCACATACACTGCACTCTATCTATCTATCTATCACACACCACACCTGGCCTACTTTCTGCACACCTGGCCTGACTAGACAGCATAGGAAAGTGACAAACCTGCAGCAAAGGGGGAGTGAGCAGCTAGCTGGCTAAAGCTAATTTTAACCTTGTGTGCAAAACGCAGTTAGCCGAGTCGGACGTCCAACCATAATGCAATACAAAAAAAACCCTAAATAAATGCAATTATCTTGTTAGTATCAACATATCTGAACAGCAACTCAACTTCTTATTACTTATTTACTGTGTAAGTTCATGGGAAGCGTTAGCCGACTATTTAATGCGTTTAACCGGACAGAAAGTTTCACCTGACGCTACATTTAATATTCACCGTCTTCTCTCATGTGGGTACGATAACAAAGTTTAACCCAAACGTCAGCTCATGAATCACAAGTTGAAATATTTCCCATTTCCTTCCCTATTTCTTCATCTTTATGAGGCTAGCTGTTCTTAAACTAGCTCCTTGCAGCAAATGTCACACACGCCTCCCTCTACGTAATGACACCCTGCAACATCGACGAAGCTGATTGGTTGTATGACGTAGCAGCGGTCAGCCAATAGGAGAGAGCGCAGCATGAGCTCCATGTTTAAAGGATCTTGACACCTTTTTTCCTGTACGTTTTACTCATTTACAGGTTTTACTTCCTTTATCCAACAACCAGCGTATATCACCATTATGTTTTAAAAAGATTTTAAAAGATCAATCAACATAATGTAAAACTAGTAGGAGTTATGTTATTCAATTGTCTTTCCCCCATGATTAGCCGGACTATAACAACATTTAGAACATTTTTTTTGCCCCTGCTGTGGTTTAAAGTTTGTCAGGACCCTCTACTAGCCTGAGGTCCCAAGCCGTAGCCTGCCTTGCCTGTTGACGAGCAGCGCCTCCTCTCACAATTGATCACAGACTCCAGGACCCCCCCTGACCATATTCAAAAAGCTTGCATAATATTTTACTTCTGCAGTAATTTGTCAGGAGCACATACAAAAAACCCATTTAAGCTCTATCATTATGGAGATAGCCCCACATGTGTAATAAAGAAAAAAAAGGGGAGCTATAAATGTAACAGTGGTTCCAAAACTTTTTTTTGCCAGGTCCCCCTTTGACAGATGAAAATATTTTCAAACTCTCCACCCCTAAACCTACACATAAACATATATCGATTTACACTGTCAGTCATTCCCTTGTCTAACAAATTCCTATAATTTTAGTATTTGTCTCAAACACTGCAAAAAGTACAGAATAGCAACTCCATTGTGTGACAACAAACTAATAAACAAGGTGCTTTTAGAGAGGAAGCAGTTCAACCCACATTTACCCCAACTCTCTGAAGATGAACAACTCCCTAAAAAATGATGAAAATCTTTTCAGAGGTATACTTCCAGTCCTGCTTGTTTCATGCTGCAGATCATCTCAAGTCTGGGGCGCAGCTGTGAGACTGTTACTCTTCATTTTTTGATGTCGCTTTGATCTTGGTTTGGTGTTGAAAAACCTCTCACACAGGTAGGATGTGGCAAAAGAAAAGAGTGTGGTTGTCTTCATTACCCGCCGTTGTAGAAGTGAAGCCGAGGGCGAGATATGACTCGTCTTATTTTCTCGTCTTTGTTTTAGTAGTTGTGACATCTGGGGTAGATTCATTGTCAGCCTGCTGTTCACCTGGAAGTCCTTTCATAAATCTGTTATGCTTTGCCACAGTTCCCACTTTGGGATTCACTGATATATAAAGTACAGTAAGTTACTGTAGGTGTACTCTCACCTTAGAGATACCAAGCACAAGCATGGGGGGTGTTAAACTCTCAAGAAGATTCACATTATAAATAGGTTATAATTGTGAAGAATTTGTGTATTTGATGTCGAGTAGACAAAGAAGTCAGACCCTCCTTTCCCCTCTTCCTCAATCCAAAAAATATTTAAACAGCGACAAAGAAGCCAGCACATTTTACAGCTCAAAACTACTTTCTAGATTTTCTTGGAAAATATTGCTTTATTTTATTATTTTACTATCATACTACACCTCTTGCATGTACTGAATATATCAAAACAGGACAAGCAGTGTTTTCAATAACACTACAATTTCTCAATTAAGATTCGCGTTTTCTCGAACATCATAGAATTGGAGTTAATTTGTTTCTTTCCATCTCTGTTGTTCCAACAGACTGACAAACTGTGAGTGAAAGCTGTGACACCAACGCTTGTTCATTTGTTGTCCAACACAAGCTGACACATCGCTGAGTGTCGACTCATCCTTAACAAACTGATCAGTCACACAAGGGTCATATAATCACTATGATACGATGTCAAAATGTTTTAAATAAATGAATCTCCAAAAAGAGAAAAAAACCTGCAGTGCACACATCCAAGCAAAATGCATACAGGTGCAGGACAAAGAAAAGTACAAAACAGCAGAAAAAAAGAGAAAGGTCCACACGCTGTTCAGCTCCCAATGAGAAACTTTATTTTAAACAGGACAAAGGCCTGATCGAAACGTTTAAAATAAACCTGCTCATTGGGAGCTGAACAGTGTGTGGACCTTTCTCTTTTTTTCTAAAGTAAATTCATCTCACCAAAATTGAATTTTACTAAAACTTAAAAAAACAAAAAAATCTACCAAGAAAACAAAAAAATGTGATACCAAAAACCCTTGATTAAAATCAGCATGTTAAAAAGTATTTATTAACAATGACAATGAAGTATACAGTGTGTTATTTCCATCAGAGTGTTAAACTGGCTCAGAGAGTATTTTTAAAATCACATTGTAAGAAACAACAAACGATCGCACCACTATAAAAAAACTATTATGCTGCAGTGGATGAAATATAATACTATGTAAAAGCAGTTTTCCATATTCACAGTAACTAAAACTCATTCAGCCGTTGCTGAATGAGTTTTAGTCCTTAAAAATGACAGGTTTCCATGGTAACCAGGCAATAAAGTCTTTGAAAGGGGAATATATAAGAGGATTTATGTAAATCCTCTGAACACATTTGCAAAGCACGATGAAAAACCTACACATGTGAAACACTGTCAGGTAGAAACAGAGGTTATGTGACCACGCTCCGTCCAGAATAAAATCAATAAAACTTCACAGCCGAGAAAAGATGCAGCTCTTATTCCAGGTCGTAGTTGTCGTACGACAGCTGCTTCAAATGTGTGATACTGTCTGAAATGAAAATCACAGGAAAAATGATTAGTAACAGTCAATTAATTAAGGAGTTCACACTGAACAAAAAGAAGGAAATCTCGTACCCAGAACCCACTGCTCTGACAGGATCCTGCTCCCCTCTGGTCTCCGGCCGCTGTACTTTCCGATGCAGATTCCCGCCTGCCGCACAGTTTTACAGACTCTTCCTCCACAGAGCTCGATCAGCTCTACCAGACTCTGAGTTGGCGGCTGGGAGTGCTGGGACACAAACATGGCTGGCTGGTCATGGAACAGGTCTTGCTGGTGCTCCCCGGCGGACAGGTGCCTCTGGAGACGACAGATCTGGGAGAAGAAATGTACTGAGTTACACACCCCATATCTTCTCTTCTCTGAAACCAGCACAGAATCGACGGCTCTCAAATACAACTTAATCATCCTTGTTTTGCTCCTAAGAGAAGTTGAATGAACCAGTTATTTGCATTTTTTTGTAAACATTTCTAAATCGTTGCTGTGAAACCGTCAATTTGAAACCAGAGAGTGTTTAAGTTAAAGTTCAAAGTATTTTGCACTTTATTGGTTTACCATTTTCAAGGAGAGCTGGTGTTACTTTTTAAACCTTAAACAACCAAACTACTCCTGGTTCTATAAAAATGAGCTGCAGGTCAATCTTTTATGCCAGATTTTCAATTTAACAGCCTACAGCGTTCATAGAGTTTTTGTATGTCTGCCTAAAAGAGTTTCTGTTTGGTTGGTGAATGATGCTCTGAGCTCTCAGTACAGTCTGCTCTGTATCCAGCAGGGGTCAGATGTTAAACTGAAGGAGACGATCTGCTCTCTTCTAAGTTGAATGCCAGGAAACAAACTTTGAAACCACTCAGTCTTTTGTCAATGTTCACACTAGTTTCTCTTTACATGAAGTAATCAAGGACTGGTCAGAGGGTTCAGAGACGGGGTCAAGTTCACGTTGACCCCACATTGTGCACTTTAGAGAATGATTGAAGGCTATATGTAAGTTCAATGACATGAGAAACAAGGCCCAACAGAAAGGGAAACATTAAAGAGAGCTGATACAAAGAGTACATGTGGACGAAACAACTTTTAGCATTTGTCGACCACCGCAGTCTTCATTCATGCACGGCCTGCTCCGACCTCCACCTCAGCGGCAAGGAAGTGTGGACAACAGGAACGCGAGAAATACAAAGCAGAAATCCTTCCTGCTATCCCATCTCCCTCGATCCCATTTGTCTTTTGTAACATAACAATGAGTAAGGTCTTTTACCTGCTCTTTTGTAAATATTGATTGATCCTGCTGCGTTCACACATCAGCTCACCCGACTTCACGTGGAAATTTTCCTAAGGGGCTTGCAGGAAAAAGTGGGGTAAAGTTGGGATGGAAAAATCCCGCCGTTTGTGTTCACACATGCGACTCAGCCCCACGACGGGCCATTTTTAAGAGTTTTGTGCATGTGTGAAAACAGTCATGCTCATGTATATCATGCTAGCAAGGACTGCAACAACAAAAATATATTAATAAATAAACCTATTTTTTAATTCGTTAATTGTTTAGTCTATAAAATCACAATTTTCTAGAGCTGAAAGTTGAGCCTTTAAACGGCTTCTTTTGTAAAAATCCAGGGTTCAAAGGTTAAACTCTTTTCATTTTCAAAAGACAAAAGAAGCTTATCTTAACGTGTAATAAGCTGGATCCAGAAAATCAACAACATCATTCACTGATTTTAAAATTTAAGGAGTTCATTTTTCTTTCAAGTAAATTCCTAGCCTAATATAAACAGCTTTTAACTCATCTGACTATAAAAGTGTCTTGAGTTTACTGCACACACCATGTATATACATGTATATGTATACATATGATTAAATTTATGTCAAGATGTATCCCATCTTCTTTACCCACATGACCCAATTACCTCTGGTTGGAATTACGTAACATTCATTTGCGTGTACAGTACATTTATAGTGACCTACATTTCTGCCTGCATCTCCCAGAGGTTCAATACAAGAACATAAACCTAATGAACTTAAATATCCATTTGTGAATTTAGCTGCAGTCTGAAGCCTGCCTGTTTGTTGCATTCAAAGCTCTAATAGAGCTGAATTTTTTAAACCTCCAGAGGACGGCTCATAGAGATGCCCATGGTAACGAGCCGGTCTGATAAACACTCTGGAAATTGGAGGTTGCATTTAATAGCCCGTCTCATTTATACCACACATGGGGATTCATAACTCTGTACTATGGCAGCCCAATCAATATCTTTGCAGCTGATTATGTGGTGTTACATATTTCTAAAGAGAGGCTGGACGGACGGGCTGAGAGCTTCTTTAGCGCTACTACAAAAATAACCAGGTGAGGATGAACCACGCTTGACAGCACTACTACACAACAACAACCAAAGTAGGAGAGGGAAACAAAGGCTAAGTAACAATATGATACAATATGTGACCTATGATAACTATAACAACAGTGATCATGATACAGTGATGCTGGGATAAATTATGTGCTGCAAGACAATCATGATAATTCATCATCACATCAGATCAACTGAGGAATATAAATGCCCGTTAAATGGTGAAGTGCACGATCATTGTACTAAATTCACAACATTTTGGTGCAAGTTTCACCTCCTATCATGCTTAATTAACCTTTACTTTGGACAATGAAATACCGTTCACATCCCCCTCCTCATTCATGTCATAAGCATCACCATGCATGAAGAGTCATAACGTACTAACGCAGTTAGTCAAACTGGCAGAGTATTCGGTTTGGAGCGCCATTTTTTAATCTAAAGGAGATCTATTCTACTCACTTTCACCCTTAATTATGTCCGTCTGTGACACCTATTGAGTCGCGTTGTTAGATGTGAAGCTCATGAAGCTCTTTATTTCTCTTATACTGGCGTCAATAAAATCCCTCATTTCAGCCTCGCCTGACACGCTTCATTTCAGCTGCTGTCTCTTTAAGGACCCCCCTCCCTATGTGCCCACTCTCCTCCGATTGGCCAGCTCTGTTTGCAGTCACAGGGAAATTTGAGGGAGCTTCAGGGTGGGCGTGTCCTTGAAAGAGCTGCCGGGGTGGGCGTGTCCTACAACTTTGCTCCATGCTTTATTCTAAAGGCCCTGACACACCAAGCAAACGGCAAGGAACTAGCAGCGATGAAGGCCACCTGTGGCATCGTCTCACGTCGCCTCTCGTCTTGGCCAAAAAGTTGCACTAGAACACACCGCAAAGACTACAGCCGACGGCCAACCACCACGTACGTTCTGCGTATGCGTGAGAGGAAAGTCTCCATGCCAGCAGGCGGCGGTAGTTCGTTGTTATGATACGAGAAGACCATTTCCACACCGCTGTCGAGCACCACTCGTATTATAGATAACCTACTAATCGAGAATAATATCTGATAAAAAGTTGAAAATGGCACTGGCGTTGTCAGTCTTTTAGTGGAAAAAGAAAAGAAGAGGGGGAGGCGACATATAAGGAGAAACCGCACTAATGGGTGAAAGCATGGATACTACAGCAGCAGGCTTTTCCGAACCTGTGTCGAGAGCTGGCGATAAATGAAACCTCCGAACAGCCAATCAGAGAGATTCCTCTCACAGACCGCCGATTCAACATGTCGAATCGGCCAAAAAAAGGCCGACGGGTAGCGACGGAGACACATTTTTTGTAAGTATTCAAATATGGATCAGCATAGTAGATCTCATTTAAATAAAATATTTGAATCCTTAACTGTATCATAAGGGTCAGGAAGTAAATATGTGTGCTGTAAAATTCAGCTTAGGTCCTTTTTTTTCTTAAGTCTTGAGAAAAAAGTGAAGTATTTTGTGTATTGAAGTACATACCCCTCCCCTCCCCCGTGTGTCCAATAACTTTCAAAAAATGAACCACTGCTATCAAATCTCCTGTTTGAGTGAGTCAGCCTGAACACCTGAAAGAGTCCGTGTTTTCAGAATGACGACAAGCCCTTCCTCTTTGGTAATGTGCCTTAAATATGTTGCATTTCCCTCATACAGTAACTCTTACATCAGCCCACTTCCTGCCATTCTGTTTCGGCATTTCTATACAACTGCAGAGGGCAAATCTGAGGCTTTCCTGTCAAAAAATGAAATACAGTGAAGTTCAAACTAGAATGCGGTCATGCAAGGTAAAATGAAAAAACCATGGCATCATATGAAGCTCCATGTAACTGCAATTATTTCCCAGATTGCAACAAACGAACAGGGTTTTGTTTTTTTGTTAGAGAGAGTGGTGTTAAAATTCCAGATTTTTAATCTTTGATATGATACTAATAAAACAGAATGGATATCATGTTACCACAGCAACAAAAATAGTCCTGGCAATCCAATATTGGGTACGTTTTTGTTTTTAATTACCAAAATGTGCAAGCAAACTCCTGCACACTCTCTAAGTTGCACAAATACATTGGCAACATGTTGGTGCCGAAATGTTGCCACTGTTATGTGCAATTTAGTCATTGTCACCCCCTCTGCATTCTGAACAAACGTCTATATTTGCTCACCTCTGAATTTAAATGGACCACTGCTGCTCTTTCTGTCCTGCAGTAACTTTTGGTTAAAATAAGACTGAAGCTCTGTTGTTGTTTTTTTAAGCATCTGTTCTTTTTTGATACTATAGATCATTAAAACAATGGAGATTGTTTCGTTTTCAAACATGATGACACATGGTCTCTAAAAAGTATCGCAGTAAGTTAGAACAACCTTAAGAGGGAGTAGAGAGTAAGTCTGTGATGGAGGCACATTCCTGCAGTATGGGACAAAACATCCTCCTATGTCATTGCCCTTCCTGCACAAATCACCTGCACTCTGTTTCCCACTGTGACACGAGAGCCCTCAGACAGACTCATGTGACGTCTGGTGCAATAAAGGGGAAAAGACCCCAAACATTACTTTGGTGCCTTGCAGGATGGACACTTTAACTCATATAGGTTATTTACAGCTGTATTGTTATGTCAAGGGGAGCTAGTCAATAAACCCCGGGCTGATTCATTCACAGAGCTGTACAACTATTTTCTTCAAGCTGCAGATAACAATAACTAATAAGAGCATTTCAGGCATTTTGTTTACAAAGGATGTATAAAATGAACTCTTTAATCCAACCTAAACATGTCAAAATAAGACACACTTCCTTTTATAAGTCTGGAAAACATGCAGTCTCATCCAGATTTTTTCAACACTTACTTAAAGTAAGAATCTTTATCCGTGTGGGATCCCTTTTTCTCGTTCTATTTCAAGCGTGTACAGACATGAGACTCAGAGACAGGATACAGAAAACACCCACAATCTGCACACATATTCAAAAGTGAACAAAATCAAACAAGGTAGGCTACAATTACAAAGCTGAATTTTGTTGTTAGAGAAAACAAAGAAACAAAACAACTTTCCCATGACTCTTTCTGATCTGGAAGGGTTAGAACAAATACAGCTTGATTATTCTTGTGACTCAGACAGAGATCTGCCAAGTGCATTCGGTCTGAAATTGCATAAATCTGCCCAGAAGCAGATGCCACGTCTATTTTGTGGTCAGAGGTCAACAAGTGGCAACTTTAGTTTGTTACAATAACAGATTATTTTAGACGATACAGACCCTGACCTCTGGAGAAAGATCTGGGAATCTTCGACTGTTTTGTAACATTTTTAACTTGTAAAAAAAAGAAAAGAGAAAGTCTAAGGAAGAGGAATGTCTCTGCTTTTAATATTAATTTAGCATCCTTTAAGAGCAGAGTAGAAAAATACACGGAAGGAGTTTTAAAAAAAAGAGTCATTTAAATAGAGGCCTCTTCCTTTGAATCTCCCATTCAAAGATGCTTTGTCATTAACCGGGAAACATTCTTGAATGAATGGGATGGACGCTGCTACTATCACACAGTGTGCCGAAGGTGGACAGCTGCATCCTGAGGAGCTTTTTCAACCGGAGCAGAAAAAAAACAACACGTGGCTTTTGTAGAGGATGTAGTGGAACGTGTGTAGTTTGTGCATCTGCTCGTCTGCGAGTGTGCACTGAAAGGAATCTCCACTTCACTGCTCTTCACAGTGACTGGCCACAGCAAGGGGAAAGGGGGGAGGAGTGGTTTTAAACTCACAGTTAGCTAATCAGAGGGGGCCATGGGCAGCTCAAACAAGTGGTCGGGGGCTTGATAAAAAAGCGAGCACATGCAGTCTGGCACCGGTAACCTGAGGGAATGACACACCAGCTCTAATTCCTGATGGCTTTTTCTCCTCCTACCGCTGAGAGGGAATAAAAGGAATCTCAAGAGGACTTTTTTTTTTACACTTGGATGCTGCTGGGGAGAGACGTCCTGCCACTGAGAAAAAAAGTTAAGGAAAGTCCAAGGAGTTTCAGCTGTACTATATAACTTAAGAAGATGCTGAAAGTGGACTTATTAGTTTTAAGTTTCTGCCTTGGTCTGGGGACAGGATACAGTGCTGCAGGTAAGAGAGAGTATCAGATCCAGAACGGTCCGTGCAGCTACACCTTTCTGCTGCCCGAGCAGGAAAACTGCCAAACTCAGAGCAGCAACTATAACCACCCGGTTCAAAAGGATGGACCAGCGGACAACGACGAGTCGGCTCAGCGGCTGGAACAGCTGGAGATGACCATGGAGAACAACACACAGTGGCTGCTCAAGGTGAGGTCACACTCGTGAGAAAGACTGACTGAGACTTTCTGTATTACAGTGATGTGAGAATGAGAGCTGCAGTCGTGGAGAAGAGCAAAAGGTCTATTCAGGTATCTGAGGAAAACAGTGATGATGTTTGAGAACTTGAAACAAACATTCCCCCTACACAGGTGTCACTAAAGAAACTCATACTTCAGTTCCACGTTTTAAATGATCAGACTAAGAAGGTCACAGCTTGAAATGTTACTAAAAACCTAGGCTTGAAAAAGGACAATAATATGGATGAACTGTTGACTTTTGCAGAGTTATCTGATACACTTCAGCCAGGGAAACAGCTGCACAGTTAAACAGCCACAATGACAATGAATGTGTTTCTTATTTCGCACAAAAAAATCAACGATACAGCTGCTGATTTTTCCTTCCACCTGATGGTCCAACTCTTTCGACTCAAACTTAAACACTCACTCTTTTTGTGTCCATGCAAACATGAGTGAAGCAAAGCAGTGTTGGCCATGATGTGTGTTCTGTAGTAAACTGTAACTTGCTGTCCTTAAAGCAACCGTTTCAGAAGTATATTCACATTTAGGCAAGCCTGACAAAGACCAGACACTTTAGAAGTGATGGATTTTTTTTCCCACTCAAAAAAAAGACTCGACAAAATCAGATAAATTGAACAAACCTTTGTGTTTGAAAGAGCAATTTTGCATAAAGGTGTTTTTATGAGAGCTCTAACACAAAAACAAACCATATCTTGTTTTCAAAGAAAGCTCTTTCTTTAACAACAGATGCCTTTGTATCGTCTTTCATAAAGAAAGAGTTAGAAATGTCTCTTTTGATTGCATAATGGGTTCTGTGGACTGAAAAGACTCCACACAGGTGTCCCCACGAGGATGCCTCCTTCCCTCTCAGTTTGCTGAGCGACTTACGAGTGAGAGTGAAAGAAGTGAACGGCTTCTTTCTCGCTTCTCTATCTCCCTCTTTTTCTTCCTCTTCAGAGCGCCAATACAAATCAGAACTTTTCAAGAAGAGCCAGACAAGACAGGAACATCTCACAGCTTGATCACTAAAGCTCTGCTTCACAACATAAAACACGCTCTGATCTGTTCCACAGGAGAGCTCAGAGGGCACGGTGCTTTGAAGCTCGTCAGCGTCGAGGCGACACTTCTCAGTAACTATCTGTGCTTACATGAAGACAGCCGCTCAAGTCTCACCTCAGAATCAAAAACATGTAGTTTCATATTTCTCACAAGAGAAGACGCACTGATGAGTAATGACATGTCACCAAAGCTCTAACTGTTACAACAAACTCGAAGTGTGTGGTTAAATAAAAACGTCGCTGTTGTGTGACTACACTGCATTCATTCTCACATGGAGAGACCAATCTGGGAGGAAAAAAATCATAGCTCCGGTGTGATGGTTTTTATTTTCACAACACAGAAGTTGTTTACCAAAACTAACGTGATGCTTTTCCAGAAAAAGAAAAAAAACAGAACAAATGTGTACAAGTGGGAGGTAAGTATGATACTGTAGGCGACATATTCAGACTAAAGGTTGTCAACATATTAGATGTTATATAAATAACATATTTCAAGCAAACTCCTGCACAAATCTAAATTGCACATATATGCGTATAAATGCAACGTTGCAATTTAGACAGTGTGCCAGCAGGAGATTTCTTGCAATTTTTTGATGATTAAACAAAAGAAATAACCCAGCACTGGGTGCTGAGGACTTCTGTTTATGTTGCTGTGGTGCAGAAAAAGGTATCAATCTCATTTGAGTTTTACTAGTCTCACATCAAAGTCTGAAATTCTGCAATCGTGACAACCCTATGCTCACTATTTAATATCATACCTTACCTCGGTAAGTAGTTTTTATTGTCTATCAGTAAGCACACATGTACGACGGCCATTTATATCTGAGCAACCTTAAACAATCTAATTCACCTAAAAGTATGAAGTAAATAAATATTTATAAAAACTGTGTATCTGTCAGCTTTAATTGATGGATTGCAAATTGATTTTATTGAAGTTGACAGCTGTGTCCAAACAATACAACGAAAATTTGACGTTCAAAGGGTCCACATCAAATTATGAACGTTCAAATTGTGAAACTTAATAGGCAGTGACGATTCTAGAGTCTGATGGGGTCCTCGGCAAAAATGAACTGGGGGGGCCTTCAATCATTCACCATTATGTCTGCCAGTTTCCCGACGCACTGTCCTCTTCCTCTTCTTCCTGTTTCTTTTTTCTCTCCTATAGAAGGATAACTCCTCTGTATTAATCATTGACAAATGTTGGTTTTCACAGCAATAACGCTTGCCGTGAGTGCTGTCAGATGGGGCCCCCTTAGGGAGGTTTCCTACTGTCTTTGCCAGATTTGCACATTAAGCCCCTGCTGTGGTTTAAAGTTTATCAGCCCCCTTGGGCCCCCTTACTGGTCTGGGGCCCCAAGCAGTCGCTTGCCTTGCCTTTTGACAAGCAGCACCTCTGCTTAAAGAATGTGGAGGTATAAAATGATTAATTTACAGATGATATAAATAACTTGACCTAAAAATAGAAGGTCGCGATTTGATAAAGAGATTGAAGGGCATTGCCGCCTAATTCAGAGTAATCAGACTGTCCTTCAGATAAGTTAATTACTTAACAAGGCATCAAAGAAACATACTAAGGATGTCTTCAGATAATAACTTCCCCCTGCTGCAGAAACATCCTTTTTTCTGCACATTATTTTGAGCATACAGTGGTTCAGACTTCCCTGAGGTGTGTTTCACTGCGCTGATGACGAAAAGAGAGGAAGAGGATTTGTTGTCGCGCTCTCGTGTGAATGAGGAACACAGTCATTCCTTACTGACGCCTCGGAGGCACACGGAGTAAACAACTGATTAGATCATTGGCTGTCAATGGGAAATCCTGCCAGCAATCTAAATGAAAAGCTTCAACCTCGCACACATCCCCGTGTGTATCCAAGAACATGAACACACAGAGAGTCATGAAAGGAAGACAAACAAAATCAGCCGCTGATTGCAGCCGCTACCCGTATTCGCCATCAGAAAAATAATAATGAAATTGGCTTTCGTGGGTTGCATCGCTGACTGATTAGTAAATAACTGAAGTGATGATGACAAACAGCCAACGCTGGCGTCCGGTTGTACACAGATGTCATACCGTCATAAAGGATGTAACTCCTCACTCAACACATCCATCCTGTTTACCAGTCGTGTGACCTGATTGCCGCTCAGGAACACCGTGCAGGAAATAACTTAATGATTGGTCTCGGTCTAAATATGGACATACTGTAAGGTAGATAAGAACAAATCCCCTTACGGTGAAGCACTGACCGTATCCCACTCAGAGCACCGACTGCTCCTTGTATTTTTCCAACGATTAAGAAGCTGAATTTTCCTCCGAGGTATTCTTGTGACACAATCAGCAAAATATGAAAGATTATTCTCTCAGTTTGCTCGACGTAATGATAAAACAAGATGAAAATGTTAATCTTTCCATACGTGAAAAGTGGTACAAAACAGAGGACCGGAGTCCTGTGCAGAGCGACAGTCATCTTCACGCATTTAATCAACGATAATCAATTCTGTGAGTGAACGAGAAAATGAAGAGGGAAATGTAGTTTGTTTCCCTTACAATTATAGTCTGTCAGAGAGATATTTTTATAATCAAATGTCATTCAGTTAATGATTTATGTTCATCAAACATGAGTCTGTACATCAACAACATAAGACCGGAATAGCTTTGAATGAGTAAAACTGGCTCTCAGCAGAAATGACTTGTTAAGTTCCTTGAAGTAAAATGAAATGTCCTGTTTCAAGAAACTTTACGTGGACATTTTGCTTGCTGCATTAGGAGCCAGTTTTACACATTACAAGCTTTCCTTTCTTTTTCTTACAATATGGTGAGTAAAGATGTGTATCTGGACTTCTCTGGTGAATGTAGCTTTTATTTAGTGTCATTAAAAAGAAGACAAATACACTCGGTGAGATTTTAGTGTTTGTAAAGTGTCCAATATGGCGTCAACATTGTTGTTTGGGTTTATCTTTCCTTCTTTAATTAATTATCTACTTTTTTTCAATCAATCAATCAAAGTATTTGGACTGATAATAAAAAAGTATTCAGAATATCTTGCAGTTCTTCGTTGTAATAGTTGAATGGAAATGTTTCAGGGATTGGGTTAACAAAGGAATATTCCTGTGCACCTTTTGTACAGAAATATAGAGAATATGACGGCAGTATAGAGAATGGATTGGATGCTAAAAGATTATTAATTAGATTGCAATAAATAAAAAATCAAGATAAGTGCACTCAGGGAACAACTATGAAATAGGATGTGCCTGTAAAACTGTATAATTTATTGATTTATTTATGCAGGAGACCTTATGATTTAAAATGACCTTATTCCATCTGGAGTGTTTCTTATTTACTTAAAAGCATATTCACTCAAAGAGAGAGAGTCTGTTCTGTGCAATGACAAAGAGCATCACTGTCTCCAACATTTAAGTAGAAGAGTTTTGTGCACAACAAATGGTTAATGACACTCATCAACAACTCCAATAACTTTGCTTCTAAACTTTCTAAATCTCATTATTTCTCATGTGTGCTGCAGCTGGAGAACTACATACAGGACAGCATGAAGCAGGACATGGTCCAACTCCAACAGACCGCTGTACACAATCACACAGCGACCATGATTGAAATTGGAACCAACCTGCTGAGTCAAACCGCAGAGCAAACAAGGAAGCTGACCAACGTGGAGGCACAGGTGAGGCTGCACAGCACGCTACTTTAAACACACAGAAGGACACAATGCTACAAAGTGTGCACATGCTGTGCAGAAGTACGCTGACCCAGAAGACAAATATTTCAAACTTGTTTTCTGTTGCTTTATTCTGTGCATATTCCACTAAATCTACGAATTATTGATGCTAAGGTATCCCTGCAGAAAGTGCCATATAAAGTTATTTACTATTGCAAGAGCAGAAGTTTAACATCCAATTTGAAGAACAGATACATTTCATGGTTTTGAATTCACATTTTATTCTCAGGAAATTGAGTTGAGCCAACTCAAAAATGCCAACAATGCCACTTTCAAGAGGTTTGAAGAGCATTATGTTTCTCTGTGAATATGTAACAAAGAACCGTAATAAGACAATCGGTGAATAAACCTTTGAAGGCTTGGGCATAAGGCAATTTATTTCTAAGGTGCTGGAGTCCAACGGCCTGAGCACATGGCATTCATATGTGCCACATATACTTTCCTTGAATTGCATTTATGAACAAAAGTATACAGTGCATTCAATGATGTTGCTGCAGAGAATGAAACAAAATCAGAGAGAAAAACAGGCATGACTGTGTCAGTTTATTATTGTGGCTACACGTCAATGACCTTATGTGAGCCAACTGTACAGCATTTCCTGTTATTAGCACACTCGTATTCCCACAGAAGGGGTCTATCAGTTTGTCACAATCACACATCCGTCTGTTCAAAGACATCAACAGGTCAATGGGAGACACATAGCTGGGATCCATGTAAACAACCTGCTTTTTGCTGAGTTCAGTTCCTCCAAAATGGGAAATTGGAGGCAAGGTCCTCAACCCCGGAGTTTAGTTCAATATGTCGGTCTGTGAAAACAGGTGGATTTCGAATGTTTCCCTTTTCAGGTGTGTGTGCTGTATTGGAATACGGTTGTTCTTGTCTGACATGTTTTTTCCATTTTGCTAAATGACGTTTGTTCACCCGAGGAGTGCAAACTGGGCTTTTGTTGAAATCGATCCAATAATGGAAAACAGAACATAATGGCTAAGCAAACTGCCTGTTGACTACACAAAATGTTTGAGGCTTGTTGTGGCATTAAGCACAATAACATTTAAGTGACTGAGTGTTATTTTTCCATACCTTTTTGCCTTTATTGGATAGGACAGCTGAGGAGAGGAAATGTTGGGATGAGTGAGTGGGGGATGACGTGCAGTAAAGTGTTGAGGTCGGATTCAAACCCATGGCCGCTGCGACGAGGACTACAGCCTCTGTATATAGGACCTGCAACATTACCGCTAGGCTGTCCGGTGCCCTGCAATGTTTTTTTTAAATCCCTGCATAGTTCATTGCATTCTCTATATTAAAAACTTAATGGAGAAATGTCAGATGCAACTGCATGCTCTCAGATTAAAAGTGTTTCAGCGGAACCTGTCGGAAGTTTTGTGGACAAACGTGGCATTATTGTTGGCTCTTTAGCCATGGGACCTGTACCAAGATTTATTATCATGGCGGTCCTCAAGCTGATTGTAAGTGGGGAGGAGGGAATAGTTTTCTCTGAGTGTGTGAAACACGACGATGTGCCAACAGCAGTTTGGTTCATGTTTTTAATCGGGCGTGTGCTGCCAACACCGCCTCTTTAATGTGAACATACTCATAGAAACTGTGACTTTCCTTATCAGGTTAATTACCAGCTCTGTGTGACTGCTTAGTGCAATCTCTGACGTCAGGGTTAGTAAAGCCAGGCAACCTAAAGATACTCTGGGTATGTTTAACTCGCTTCGTAGTACACGTCTCTGGCTGAGGTATATATCATCTGGAGCATTTAGGAACCTACTGATAAGATAATTTCACCAGGTATCACCTGCACTGAACTGCTTCACTGGTGATCTTTTCTTTTCAGGTGATTCATCACACAACTCGACTTGAGCGTAGACTTCTGGAGAATTCGTTGTCAACCAACAAGTTGGAAAAACAACTAATTGTCCAAACAAATGAGATCAACAAGCTGAGTGACAAAAACAGGTAAGACCTTCGAAAAAAAACGATCTTTATAGCTACCAACAATCTTGTCTGGTCTTGTGCACAAAGCAAAGACAGAACTCGCTAATGAATCTACTGCCTGCTTCTCCTCAGCTTCCTGGAGAAAAAGATGGAGAACATGGAGGAGCAGAGGCAGGTGGAGCTGAAGATGCGTAGACAAGAGAAGGAGCAGCTTCAGATTCTCATACTGAAGCAGACGGCCATCATCGGCGAGCTGGAGCAGCAGCTGCTCAAAGTCTCCTCCAACAACTCAGTGCTGCAGCACCAGCAGCAGGAGCTCCTAGACACTGTGAACAACCTGATTCAATCGATCTCCATAAGCTCAGCTCGAGGTAAAGTCCTTACCGTGCAGTGTGATGAGGTATAACTGCAGTCTCAACCTGTACGTAAAGGCTGCGGTATCTACTTGATATCAGGACACACTTTGATGGCACAATTTAATCCATACAAAGAGCCTTGCAGATAATACTCTGAATGTTCATTACTGAGGCCATTGTGTGTGGTTGTGCTGCTTGTATTGGATTGCACAAAAGGCGGCCACCTAATTTTAATTACCTAATTCTTCAGTGTCAAAGCACTAAAGCAATTAACATGCCTTTTCATGTGGATTTATCAAAGGGCGAAAAATGTTCTACAAATGTTAAATGTCATTTAAACAAAGCTCATTTCTTCCTACAGAGACAAAGACGGTCATGATGCAGGACACTCCGAGAACATTTATGGACTGTGCTGCCGTCTTCAAGTCAGGGAACACCCAGAGCGGGGTCTACACGCTGACATTACCCAACACTACTATAGAGGTGAAGGTAAAGGAAGCATGTTTAATCTATTCAGACTAACTATAAAAATTTCTCAAGTGTGGTGAGTGCTGACAAAGCAAGTGAAGAAAAAGTTGCATATTTCCTTGACAAGGAGATACTTATGCGTAAATGGGTCCCTAATGCAATTTGCCGATTTTGATTGGGGTACTGTTTACCAGATCGTGGTTCCCACTGTCTATCGCCAACATGTCGGACGTTGCTGGGTATTGTCGCTGTTGCCATGTTTGCCAACTAGCTGGGAAGCCTAACCAGACTATCCCACCTGCTCCATTACAATGAAAAGCTTTCTTTTTACAACACGTTTAGCAAAGTCACATTTATATCAAGCTAAGAAAATGCCAGCTCAGAGAATATATTTGCACACAGGCATGCTCCAACCCTCCCACACTTACACAACCTCGTAAATAACACACTGCACACTTCTGGAAGTGCTCAATAAACACATTGTGTTTAAAAAGGCGGGGTATATAAGTAAAGATGTTCTCAGACTTCTTATAATGACGTGAATGCTCGAGATGAATGTAGGATCTCCTAAGATACTTTTCAGTGGACAACACTTGGACTTTTTTACCCCTTCACTGGATCCTTACATTTGTTTAAACTGAACACACATAAGACACAAAAGCCAAAATACAAATGACCATAATTATTCACAGAACAACGAGTGAGAATTATTAATTACTGCATACTTTCTCTTGTGTTTTAAGGCTCTCTGTGACATGGAGACAGAGGGAGGAGGCTGGACAGTTCTACAAAAGCGCTTTGATGGCCGTGTTGACTTTCACCGTACGTGGCAAGAGTACAAAAAGGTAAAAGCCGTCAAGAAGGAATTCTTCCCTTTAAAAAACATAACCAAGGCTACAGCTTTCTTCACTAATACACAAGACAGTGGCCAATTTCGGTTTTGGCAAACGACCGAGTTGGCCTAGTGAATTGTTGTTGTTGTTGTTAGAGGCGATTGCAAGAAGAAATCCAACGAGACAAGAAAAAAAAGACAAAGCACAACTCCAAACACATGAATCCCAAGCGACCACCATCTGTTTTTTAAGAAAATAAAGCCAGCAGTGCACCGCCATTACTTTCAATCTGCAGTTATTTTAGATGTTTGCTAACTTTGGCAGTCGGCACAAAATTCAATATTAAAAAAACAATCCCTAGCCTAAAATCAAAAAGTGAAAATAAGGACCAAGTTTTCCAACACCAAGTAGGCTTTGAATGGATCAGTGTCATACCAGAACTAATCTGAAATCTTATCTCAAATCCATGTCAAATTATCAGTGCAGAGAAAATCATTTGTGGCTTTTATCTAATGACTACCAGAATGCAAGCTCAGTTAAATATTACATACTTCCTGTTAGAGAATCCAAATATGTGAAATAGTTTTCTGCATCTGCTGAAAAGTATTTTGATGAAATAACTTTCAGTCAAAGTCATGTTATGTTCAACCTTTCAAGCTTCAAGCCCTTGGAGAAGGAGCTCAAACTGGTGTAATAACATTTTTATCTTGTGTCTTTTCAGGGTTTTGGAGAGCCGTCAGGCGAATTCTGGTTGGGAAATGAATTTGTGTCCAGACTGACAAAGCAACAGTCCTACAAACTCAGGATCCAGTTAACTGACTGGGAGGGAAACTCTGGATTTTCACAATATGACCAGTTTGCTCTTGACAGTGAGGCACAGAATTACAGGTATGTTATTCGAACATCTAAGAAATAAGTGTGTCTTGATGGCAGTTCTTGAATCTTGTTCAATTTTGCTCAAACTAAAGATAAACAGCCCGTGTTGCTACAGCTATTAGGGTAAAAAAATTCCCATAAACAACTGATGTCTCTCCAATACATTGTTTTTTGGATGTCCACTCTCCTGAAAAATACCAACATTTTGAGCCAAGGAGAGCAACTGATCCGTAAAGCTCAAAACTTAGCAAGTCAGAGGTTGGTAAATTATACTCTGTGATCTCAGCACAGGGATTCAGCTGCAGCATATTTTTGTTACACAAAGATGAAACATTTTCCATCGATGCATGGAGGGGATGTGGTCAAAAAGTTGGGGGGGTGATCTGAACGCATCACAGATCAACTGTGATTAGTTGCACAACCAATAAGGTACGATATACGGACCTCCATAATGATAATATCACGATACAGTGTTCCAGGATAATATTGATATCAATGTTATGATGATACAGATACCAGATTAACTTAAATGTATAAAGTTCGCCGAAAAAGATAAAGTGCAGGATTGATGTATTTATTCACTGCAATCACACCCACTATCTTCTCTTCTCTTAAACAAGTCAATAAAATCCTGCTGTCTTCTCCCTCTTCTTTCATGTCTGTTGACCTTCTCTTTGATCTATTAACTTGTGATCAAGTAACCTATGAAGTAGTGAAGTGATGAGGCAGATTTTCAGAGAAATCCTCTTAAGAACACAGCATTTCTAAAAATTGAAACATTGATGTTTGGCATCAGCGATTAGATAACTGTATCACGAGTCAGTGCAACGATTTACTGAGTATTTGTTCCAGCCTGAGAATATTGAGAAATGTACAAACTCATATGCGACCACATAACCAGAAGCAAAAGTCCCTGAAAAGCACCCGTAAAGCACCATCTTTAGCAGAACTCACATGATGTCAGGTGTTCAATCACGTTTCCAAGCCTGAATGGTAACCTGCACCTGCTGATTTAAGTGCTTCAATTAGAGGGTACAGTATAATTAAGCGTCATAGTTAAACGCAGTTAGGCATGTTCTTCGCTCACAGACTAATGATTTGACCTTTTTTGATTTCCACACATTTTGCTCTGATTGGATTAACACTTATTTTATTAAAAACAACGTTCTGCATCACGCTCATTTCTCTCCTGACAACTTCTTTTTTTTTTTTTACTTAGCCCATGGTCATAATTGCTGACCAACTACAATTTCAAAGAGAACATAGTGTAGGAATTCCTTCTTTGCAGTAAACTTCCTGGTATGAATGTACTGGCATCGACCCAAAGAAAATGCCATAAACCAGTAAGAGTTAGAAAAATAGGAAATACATGAAATGTCTTGGATTTCGAGCATACTGTCGGCACCTCTTGGCAATAACACAACCTTCAGGGTTTTTTTCTTTCTTGAACCTAAGCCGATTTCAGGAGTGGAAAGGATACTTCTTTTGAATTTCTCAAACAGACCTTGAAATGCTCCAATTCAACACAGTCCGTCTATTATGGTCTTGAGTCTACTTCGCTGTGACCAATTTGGAGTTAAGCTAATCGACTCAGTAATTCCAAAAAACCTTACGAAATGAAACCGCATGGTGCTTAAGATTTTGAAAATCACGTACACAAAGTCAGTGTGCAAGTCTGTCATGCAAACATCTCACACTGCCTTCTGTTTAAACTCCCTTTTTTTTTAGATCCAGCATAGTGAAGGTATGGCCAAAGAATTGCATAAATGTGTAGGACGCTGCCTTTTGAGGAACAGGACTTCCTCCTCCTCCTCCTTCATTTTTCCTTTTTCCATTTTACAGGATACACCTTAAAGGCTTCAGTGGAACAGCAGGCAAAATAAGCAGCATTGGGCAGCCGGGAAGTGATTTCAGTACAAAGGATGCAGACAACGACAAATGTGTTTGCAAATGTTCACAACTGACAACAGGGGGTAAGAAACACATTCATTAAAAAGACTTTTAAATATTTACACGCCTCGAAAAAGTAAAATAACCGTGTCAACTTGTCATGGCACTTGTTGAACAAATTCCCACCCACCCAAATCTTGGCACTTCCCCCAAAAATCTTCAAGGGCATCTTAAGCGCTCCCGTACTTTTGTGGCCGGGTCAAAGAGCACAATTAGCTCAGAGTTAATCACTGATAAACTCATCGGGGAATTCAGCTCCTACAATAGCTGACATTAATAGCCTGGGAACAGAGCTTTTCCCTCTCTCCTCTTGTTGTTTAAAAGTCCTCCTCCATTCCGCTGAAAGTGACTCCGCTGCCAGAAGTTTGTCTCCCTTTGTATTAGGGTCTGCCAAGTGAGCAGGAAAGCATGAAAGCTCTTACCCTATCCCTTTTTTCCCATGAGGGGTCTCCCACAGGGGACTCCATTTGCGCATTATGCACAATCGTGACTGAGTGGCACTGACCCAGTAAACAGAGTGAAGTAGGATCTGTCATTATGAATTTAAAACCACATGCTTTGAATGAATAGCAGTTTAAAATCATGTGGTTAATCCACATGATGAAATGATGGCTGAGAAAATACATACACCAAGCTAGGGTGCACCAAAATCCAAATGAACCACTTATTGGTGTCTAAAGGAGAGCTCGACCTATTATTAACATCAATATTGCCTTTTCCTCATGCACTCCTGACAATTTGTAGACAATCGCAGAACAGCCATTTTCAGGGGTTCAATCACATCTAATATCTAATACAGCAGGAGATTATTTTCCCATTTGGGCAGGAGGGTTCTGGTCTCAAGAGGCTGGGTATGACGTACACTGCAGAAGAATATCCGTTATCACAGTTTAGACAAAAGAGTGTAAAAGAATATGCTGGCAAAAGAATAGAGAATGAAGCAGAAGCCTGAAGATCAAACCGGTTTCACAACCAGTCGCTTTATGAAAACTTCATCACCCTCGCCCACTCCCTGGCATTTAATTTTACAGACTGCTTTCACATATCAGCTCACTCCTTCTTCTCGCTGACATTTTACTAGGAAGCCAGCAAAGAAATAGTCCAGTGGTTATTGTTGGTTCAAATTGTTTTTTTGTTGGCGGCTCGTATCTTCTCAGAACACACTTAAAAAATGACCAATAGTCAGCCCAATGTCTAGAGGCTAGAGTTCTCATCGCACTGGTCGCAGGTTCAACTTTTGGTCCTGACTCCACTTGGTGCATGTCATCCCCTACACTCTCTCTCCACACATTTCCTGTCTATCTTCTGCAGTCCTATCAAATAAAGGCAAGAGACCCGTAAAATATATATTACATTTTTTTTAATGATAACTAATACAGTGACCTGAACTAAACAGGGTGTCTGCATGTGTCATCAATAGTTAAAGCAACCAATATGAGGAGGGGCTGTTTGACTGTCACTTCAATTTTTTCACTGCAAAATATGAATTACACGCTGTCACCCTGACGAAGATGCTCGCGTGGTGCCATGGCATGACATTATCTGAGCTACAACGACAAATGCAACACGACTACAATGGGCATGCTTGCAGGTCATTACTTAGCGGCCATTCAACTGTAATCAAAGCTTGAAAATGGATTTGATGCTCTATGAAATCTATGAAAGCCTCAGTTTTATTTGTTTTTGAAGGCTCAAATAGCTCTGAAGCTTTCTAAATTTTAAAAAAATGCCATAAAACTTCAAATAAAGGCCCATCCCAAATAAAAGCCCAGTCACTTTTTTTTGCGTTGCGTTGTGACAAATAAAGGCAGGTCTCAAATAGAGGCACTGTGCATTTAGTGTCGAACAAGTTTGTGCATCAAACATAAGGAGAAAAAGCAGCAAGTCACAAAAAATAAAGATGAGCTTCAACATCTGTCAAAAAAAAAGATAGAATAATGCTCAGATTCAGATTCAGATTCTTTAATGTCCCACAAGGGGAAATTGGTATTGCAGCAGGAGCACACAGAAGACGAGAAACACAAGGACAACATCACCGTAAAAACCGTAAATGCTTGAATGTGTACCGACCGTGCAGCAGAATACTTTCTTAATTTGTTTAATTAATATCCTAATTTTGAATTTCTACACAGTTAAATATTCTTTCTGTTGCACATGTACAACTTTAAAGCCTTTCCCATCTTTGCTGTGCACACGTTTTTTATGCGAATACTTAAAGGCCTGTCTCGCATTGAAGCCTGCCGCTAATGAAGGCAGGATCATTTCACAGACTGAAGCAATTCATTTATGTTTTACGGTATATGTGCATAAATGTACTGTAAAAGCAAAAAAAATCATGCCCCGAGAGTGGCTTTACAGTGTACTGTATTTTTTCCTAAAGCATCACCCAGTGATCATGTTTAATTTCCTGACACATCAAAACTAAAGCCAGTAAAGACATTTTACTGAAATTGATCATTTTTGTATTTTGATGTTGTAGGTTGGTGGTTTGACGCCTGCGGTCCGTCCAATTTGAACGGGATGTATTACCAACAAGGCCAGAACTCAAATCGCTTCAATGGAGTCAAATGGTACTACTGGAAGGGCTCGGGCTACTCCGTGAAGTCCACCACCATGATGATCAGACCGGCGGACTTCTCGGGTTGACTTCTCGAAATGTAACTCAAATTCTGCCCGACAACGGCAACTGTCATCTAGACCAAAATTAAAAAAATAACTCTCAAGGGAGCCAAAGCACTTAATGACGATATTTTAACAAACCAGTGGAAGAAGATATGGTGCATGTTTTTGGTTTTAGGTTGCTGCAAAAATCGTAAATTATGGACCATCACAAAAATATTTCGACTGAAATTTCTACCTAACAATGAGAAGTGAATAGATAAGCATCAGTTTAGCAGTTTTACTGAGTAACAACTAGGGCTGAGAATCTTTGGGTGTCTCACGATTCGAATCTAGTTTGGATCCAAAACGATTCTGGATTCATGATTCAAAGTTTATTTTTAAATTAGTCCATACTTCAGGATCTACTCGAGTCATCTGTGAGACTGGCTGAATTTCTTGCTGCTCCATTTGGCGTTCTACTGAGTTAAAGAGCTAGCATTAGCACTTAGCAGGGAGTGACTGATTAGCCCCAAAAAAAAAGATTTTTGGAAGTTATGAATCTATTTAAAATCTCAGAAGATAAGAATCTCGATTTTTCCCCCCACCTCTAGTAACAACAGCTAACTAACGAGAGGACAGACCGTAGTAAGTGTGAAATTACGTAAATTAGATTTTGGAAAGTTTGAGTGCAGGTCATGCGTCCACAGACAGGACTTTAAATAAACTGCTAATGCCATGATAAAAAACAGAGACGATGGTACAATGTGCAGATTAAGAACTGGATCAAAGTATTTGTTTAATGTGTTCTGGAGGTTCTTTTTGTTGGATGTTTAAAAATGTAAATGCGAATGTAAAGATAATAGAAAATGTTTCTCCAGAGAAGATTGTATGTATTTGTTGTTTAATTTATATGTAGATTTTTTTTCTAGTCAGATATTTAACATTATTCTAACGATGGAGATTTGTTACACACCCCGAGAGTTGTTGTTTCTCACAACACACCGAAGAGGAATCCTGTTCAAATGATTTTACAGAAACTTTCTTTGCAAACACATGTCGATCATTTTTCAGACTTTTGGGAATGTATTTGTTTTATTTATATGTTTCATTTGAGGCAACAACAAACAGACTATCTGAGGACGATTTCTCACCAGTGAACACTGAATTTACATTTGATGTAGAAGTGTGACTGTAATGTTCTTCCAGCTGTTCAAACCTGAAGTTGAATATTTAAGACGACCAGGAGAGGCAGAACTCCTCAGTCTGGTTCTGCACTACAACAATGTCATGCCTGGTGAAATGCACATGTGCCAGATGTGAACAACTTTTCAGCTATTTTCTATCATTTATAGGAAATAAATAAAAACTTTACAGGCGTTAAAGTTTCAATTTTCTTTGTTTTCAGTCTTTTATCCAAGTTTATTTAGACAATGGAAACTTAATACTGCAAATCACTAGAAGAGTGATAGCAGGCAACTTTGATAAAATCCTTTATTCTGTTTCATGTTGTTTTTTAGGACTGTCAAACGATAACTTTTTTTAAATCGCTGAATTTCAATAGTTAATTGCGATTCATAAAATGTTAGAATTAACAATTGTTAGGCTTTTATTTTGAAATGTTTGTACTGTCTTAAGCTGTCAGTACTATACTTGCTGTTTGAATTCAACCCTGCTTTTATTTTGTAATAAAGTGAAGGACCTAACAGTAAATAGAAAGTTACGACATCTACAAAACTACGGAAAAAGAACCGGATCTTTACGGATCAAAAACTAAATTAAATAAACTAAAGGGAACGGTAAAAAACTTAAATCACTGTGACTACAGGGAGACACTGCAGAGGCTTATCTACGGTTCATCTTAAGGGACAAAATAGCATTCAATTAATTACTATAAAAAAATCCATGCGATAATTTTAGACTCTTATTGATTGCAATTAATTTAAGCAGTAAATGCTGACAACCCTATTTATTTTATATTGATATTTCTTCATAGGGAGAATTAATTAGTCAAATGTTTATCGATAAAAAAAGCTAAAAGGAAAATCCTTCTTTAGGCGAAAGCTGGGAATTAAATAAAGTAATGATCAAGGAAGAGTTGCAAATCAAATTACCATCAAGATCCTTGCACTCCAATATCGACATTTCTTAATTTTTAAAATACTTCTTTAATCCCTGAGGGAAATTCTGGTCGACACTCTGTTATTAAGAGACATGCTTCTCACACACAGAGGCCCAAAATACACACACATGCACAAACAGGACCTGCATTAGTGGAGAGATGTCAGAGTGGGGCTGCTACACAGGGAGCACAGCAGAGCTGTTGGAGGTTCGTGCAATGCTCAAGGGCGCCTCAGCTGTACTCAGGAAGAGACCTCAGTGGTTTTTGATTTTTTAAATATTTTATCAAAATATTGATCTAATGCAAAATAACAAAAATAAAAGGATAGTTACAGGAAAACCCTCGTGGTGATAAGATTTAAACTTCTTTCCATGTTGGGCTCATGTGACATGCAGGCTTCAGTCTCTTGTTGAAAACTAACAAATTCAGTGTTTACCACTAAAATGTCTGACCGAGGTGAAGCCAGCACCAGGCTTTAGAGGAGCAAAGGAAGTGGAGAAAAGTCAGGGAAGCATGTGGTTCGCCAGTTAGAGTTAAAGCACGATGAAGGCCCGTGGGGACTTTAAAGTACTTTGTCAAAACAAACGACATCATGTAATATCAAGAGGAAATGTGTCAACATTTGTCTGCATCAAGACCTCGCAGCGACAGGAGAGTCCAGAGATTCATAAATGACGAGTTCAGGAAGAGGCAACGTTCCCAATTCACACAGGATGCTTCAGGAAAAACAAGCAGACTGAAAATGGATGACTGGTAATAAAAATTAGCAGGTTTTCCATCTCACTGCCTTGGCTCTGGATTTACAGATCCTTTTATCTGTGTTGAGAGTCAAAGGGGTTTATCTAAGTCTGAAGTAAGATCAAATGTTTTATTTAAAGAAACTCTAATCAAATGAGCCCTGATCATCGCACATCAGCAAGTTTTTCAATTCCTTCCTTTGGTTTGGTTTTATCAAACAAGCACTAAAAGAAATGTTGAACTGGTATGGCTTGTTTTGTATTTTGTCCTGATGCAACAAATAAAAATATGGGCCACGACGGAAATATGATTTATATATCGATAAAGATTGCAAAAGAGCCAAACATTAAGACATGAGAATTATTTGTTTGCATTGGGCTTATTTTGGTTTTAGCTTTTGTAAATTGAGTCGTGGTATTTGTGCCTTGTTCCTCCCTCTTTGGAGCAGAGCCGCTTCGTACCGTCTGGGTAATTTAAAGAGGTTAATCTCACCTGGGGGGGGGGGGGGGGGCTGCTGAGAGTGGAGAGCGGATAAGTCTTTCAACTGCAAAAGGCAGCTCAGATGAAATGATAGCGACCTGATTTGTTTATTTTTTGATGAACGTTTTCTTTAATAAATTCACAAGTTGACTTTAGATCCGCGGCTGCTTTTTGTTTTTTGATAGCGCGTGTTCAACCCGCTCAGCAGTCGCTTACCTGGAAGTAAGTTTGTTTGAAGCCATGACAAATTAAAGAGGATCATTTAATATATTATCATCTTCTCCGGGAATAAAACGGCTAAAATAAATCAAATAATTAACTTAAAGTTAGAATTTATTTTGTGACACATCAGGAAGTTTTAACAAGGCATCAATAACCTAACTTACTTATTTGCTTAGGTTTAATGTTATGCAGTGCCATGTATTAATGAAACATCTTTTCCCATTGATTTGTCCTTTTAGATGAATACAGCTGAGGGGTTTGTACTTATGAAAAAGAGTCAGGGCAGTAGGACGGTCTCGTAGTACTCAAAGATAATTACTGGTTCTGACCTGTGCTGCGGGGAATTGGTCTGAAAGTTCATACGGTTCCTCTGGAATCCACTGCCGTTGCTCCAAACACCAAAGAATCTATCCAGGGAATAAAGAAATAATGAAGCATTAAAAATAGTTGTCAATTCAAGGAGAGTACAATTTCATGGAAAGTACTTCCTACATACCCATTCAAATGAGAGGATCCAGCAGCCACGAGCTATGCCCAGCAGAATATTGAGAGTCCGCCGGTGACCCCCAGACACCACATGAGTCGTGCTCTCACACACCCGGTCGACTACCAAGAAACCTCCCAGAGATTTCACTACCTGGAACACCGTTTGCTGCTTGCTAAGAGAGGTGAAAGGAGAACACAAACTATTAAAAAACCAGACATCTGATTAGTTTTTGTTTTTTTAGGGCTGTCAGCATTAACTAGTTAATCGTGATTAATCACATGCTGTTTTGTCCCTTCAGGCGCCCAGTGGATAAGCCTCCGCGGTGTCTCCCTGTGGTCACAGTGAGGGAACAAAGTCTAAAGTAATATCCACCTCATGACATCAAACATTTCACTTTGAGCTGTTTTCATTCAGTGTTTGATCCATAACGAGTTCCTTTTTTCATGGTGAAGTGAATGTTGTAACCTTTGATCCACCAGAAGGTCATCACTTCATTTCAAAATAAAAGCACGGTTGAATTCAAACAGCAAGAAAATAACTCTCAGCTTCAGACGGGACAGAAATTCAAATTAAAAGCCGAACAATTTTTATTTTTGCTTTCCAAATTTGAGTTTTAAACATGTCACTAAAAATGCGATTCATCATGATTAACTATCTAAATTTAGCGAGGGATCGCGTTTAAAAATGTAATCGTTTGACAGCCCTAGTATCTTTTCTACCACCAATACATCAACAATAATGAAAGTAGTCTAACAGAGTTCAACAGTTTGGTCCGCTATCTGAGTAAGCTACCTGAGTGTGAACGATGGAATATGTAGAAGACACAAGTTGGTATCATGTCAACCTAATTTTAGAAGAACATGATTTATTCTTAACCTCAGGGAAAAAACAACACTAATCCTCGAGTGTCACTGTGACGTGCTTAATTGATGGACCCTGCTGTTACCATGGAAACTTTTACACCCCTGCGAACTCCGGCTGTCGGTTCTACCGCTGACGTTCTCGGCAGAACACACTATATACCAAACTACCATTTATTACAACCTTATTATCAACACTAATATAAACACTAAAGACAACTGTAGAAAGAAGGTCCGTGTATGTTCAGACAGAAGCGCGCTAACATGTTGTTTGCTGGGTCTCGCTGGAATCGCAATGGATTGTGGGATGCGTAGTTCCTTCACATCTGGAAAAAACTTGAGTACACAGTCTTGTACCTTTTTTCTCGGTTTTCAAATCGTTTTTTGCGCTGAATCAAATGTTTTATTGTCTCAAGTATTCAGTGAGCTGGTTGGCTCGGTTCCAGGAATAAAAATATTGATATAAGGATTTTGTCTGAAATTAACTTCCTAAACCAGAGCCGCTGCTGCAAAAGTGGGCGGTCATTGTTGAGCTCTATAGAAACACATAAAAAAGGTTTGAGGCACTTACTCAGTGGGCATGCTCGTCATGACCATTGTCCTCAAAGCCTGAAAAACAAACATAAAAGCACACAACTTATGGAAGGGTTTATAAAGCAGAAGCATCACATGCCTGAGGCTGGATTAATAGAGGTCTGTTTCCAAAGCTTTCACACCTCTTCTATTTCTGGGGAGTCGTTAAATTCACGTTGTGATTTGTCACACACACATTTGGCAAACAAATAAGATAGAAGTGGAACAACTAGAGACCACAGATAAAGCATATTTTGTTTTTGTTTGTAGGACAAAATACAGGCGGGGAATCTGTGAAGTCAATGTACACAAAAATCTACATTTGAAAGAAGCCAAGATAATTATGTATGTATAAATAAATAAATAAAACTCAGACCCTATAGAATGTGTTTCATGTTTTTTGTGTGTGTATGTATTGTGAGCAAGTTTATGAATAATAGAACACAGGTAAAAGGGTCATTTTTCAAAATCCAGACGGGCCGTGCACCTTCAACAACCCCGCCGGATATACAGCTGCAAAGAGACCAAAAAGGAAATCAAACACCAAGGCCATCAGCCGAGAAAAACATATTCAGAATCGCTGAAACGGAACTGTAAATTTGCAACCTGATGACTGCCGCCAATGCAGCCTCGTACTTTGGCCCCGATTCAGAAAACTATCATCAGCACAAACACCTGAGCTGCAACTGAGCTCTTTCCTGACAAACTCCGTTCTGCTGGAAATCAGAGGCTGATTCCTGCTGAGCAAAGTGCCGCCAAATAAGTCGCCCAGCTCCTCCCACAGCACTCAAACATCGTATTATGGCTGATAAGTCATGAAGCTTGTTACAATCAAACACAGACTGATGTTGTCCTGACAGGAGTTTTCCTCAAGGAGAAATGTTTGATATTCAAGTTCCTCAATGATCCACAACAGGGTTGTCTTCTACCACAGAATTGCAAAAGAGAAGACCAGAAAATCTGCTCATTTGAAGTCTTTCAAAGGAAGTCGTACAACTCAAAACATATGCAGCTACTCTAAAGGTTCCTCAAAGGGGACTTTTTGCAGTGAACATGTTCTGGCAGCAGCAGAAGAAAACAGGCGGTGAAGAATGAGAGTCACATAATGAGCCTCTGACAAAGAGCCGGCGTGAACGGCAGCACGGTCTCTGAGCACCAGCGCTCCCAGCACAAATGAAGGAAATTCTTCACCGTATGACTGTGTCTCCTCCATGGCTGCTACTCTGCGCACACTTAACACAATGCTTTTCAGAAAATCTAAGTGAGAAGAGGATCGCGGTTCTTGATAAAAGTAGAGAGCCAATTACAAACAGCAGTTATTATATGAGTAATAAAACCAGACAGAATAGTACTTTTCAGTACCTCACACCAACAAGCCACCAACAAACTAATAAGTATTTCAGAATCCTTTTTTAAAATGTAACTGTATCAAATGCACATTTTCCCTGAATTCAACAACAGGCGAGCAGCATGAGATGTGTCCTACTTGACTATCCGCACGTTCAAAGATTTGCGAGCTGTGCAGGTGTGACCTCAGAGTCCCCGTCATGGATGTGTGTGTGTTTACCTTTCCATTCATATTTGGCCATTCATCTTTATCATGATCTTTCCAGAACAAAAAGAACAACTATGACATCTCTGTGATCAGGCTACAGTGGAGTCAAACCCATGACCGACTCCCGGGGGGGAGATGATGTCATGTTTGCCTATTTTTTTTTTTGTCAGCTACAGCTTGTTGAGGTTACCAGCGTAACGAAAACAGAGCCCAGGTGCATTTCACAGGCGAGGAAGTTGTACACTACCATCACAGAGGCGAAAACACAGGAAACCCTCAGGAGCAGACACAACCTCTTGTCTAGATGCGTCAAACACAGACAGTCATGGAAGTGTGTGACCTTACGGAGGAAATGCTTAGGAGGGAATCTCACACACACAGACCATGGTGTTTAGTTAACTTTGTAAACTTCCGATATCAAAGAAAACTATGAGTGTCACAGGATTTTGTCTGCACCTGCATTTGTTTAGAACGATTAGGTCAAAGCTCAAGTTAATAAATATGTTATGGAGAACAAAGACAAAATGCATCTAACACAAACTTCATTGTTGGTTTTCTAATAAAGAAACACATGAACATTTAGACTACCTCACAAATATTCACAGAAAGGAGGAAATATGTCACATTAAAAGGTGACATGCACAAAATCAAACAGACATGTAACCAAATGAATTTGCAAAAAGATTAATAATTAGGAACACCAATAGCCTAGCGGTTACGTTGCCCCCCATGTACAGAGGCTGTAGTCCGCGCTGCAGCGGCTGTGGGTTTTGACTCTGACCTCTGCCCTTCACTGAACGTCATCCCCCTCTCTCTCCTCCCAACATATGCTGTCTCTCATCGGCTATCCAATCCAATGAAGGCAAAAAGGCCCCAAAAAATAACTTTAAAAAAAGATTTATAATTAAACCTGTGTTATCCAATGTCACAGAAGCATATGTACTAATCCAGTAAGCTTCCTCCTGCTGAGTTAATACCCCATATATTTACTCTTACACATGCAATGAACATCGCTTCATATGTAAAATACAAAGTAGATGACATGCATACATGTTTCTAGCCTTGGCTGATTTTTAACCCTCTCCCTAGCGGTAGGCTTTTAAGATTAAAACAGAATCATAAGAATGAAAGAAATGCAGACAGTGCTGGGTGAACCTTAGGGAGCTACAATTACTGTACAATAAAATACAGTAAAGTTATTTTCAGTGTGCCACAGATTTTGTTCCTGCAACAGTGCGCACCTGAGCATGTATAGGCTGTGCACAGGGTGCCCTGTTGGCAACAGACATTACTCAATACAAACAAGAGACTAAATAAGACCAAACAGTAAACTGAGGATTATAAGAGGAAACAGTCAATGGTCACAGACTTGTTTTGAATTTCTGTAAATGTCCTTTCAACACCCATTTTCAGAAAACTCTCGAATACAGTGCAAAAAAGTCTTCACAACTGTCACTAAAACTCTCCGCACACCATTCGTACACATTATTTAATGAAAAATGGTTCTTACCGTTGTTCTGTTGACCATTTTCTGAACACTCAAGCCGATTTGCTTTGAGGGATTTTCTTCTCCTTCAGAAGGGATCTCCGTCAAAGCAGCTGCAACGCCACGTTCATTTCCTCGACCTACAAAACAAACAAGAAACATTTGATTGAAAACAGTGTGTGTGGGGGGGAAATGTCACTCAACCTATCACACCGCAGGTTCTTGCTTTTGTGTTTGTGTGCATTCATGCATGTTCTTATCTGCTCGGTGACATTTACACCCGGATGAAAACACCAACATTACATTTACAGTCTTAAAGCACTTACAAACTATTCTCTTTCACAAGTTTAATCATTGATTTTCCACTTCAGTCAGTGACAGAAAAACACACATCAGACTTTATTTTCTGTAATAAGGTTAACTAAACCATCGACTCAGGTACTCTTAGGTTACCATATGGTGTATTAAATAAACACAATATGTTTCATGTAGCTTTCTATATGCAGAAAATTCAAATAAAGTAACAGTGAATGTCAGCAGCTTGAATTAAAGGCGTAATCTCTGATCAAAATGTCATTCAAAAAACAGCATTGAAAGCTGCAGCTATGTTTAAATAAGGTCTTTAAATACGCTGACTAACATAGAATCCTTTAAGTAGTTTTTAACATTTTCTTTAACATTAATAAACTCAGATATAAAGAATGCTTCGATTTAGAAAACATTTGAAATTATACTCTTAAAGGTGCACTGTGAAGTGTTGGTAGAGAAGTGTACAGAGTCTGTGGTATATGTTCATAGCTCTAAACACAAACTGCCCTCAGAGGAAAATGTGTTCCCTGTAACACTGTTTGAAGATAAAATGCTTTGGAGATGTTATGGTGGTGGGCCGCAGCAGTGAAAGCGTAACTCTCCTGGTAGCTTTTTAGCTCCAAACAGTGTTCAGGGACCTTTTCCTTTGAATAAAGTTTGTGTATTCAGTTCAGAAAATACGGCATAGAACTGTTTAACTTCTCCAACTTTCAAATGTCACTACCACATCTACACAGTGCTCCTTTAAACACAATAACTCCATCAACCACAAAGCTTTCTCTCCTGTTCAAGGCCTTTCAGCGTCTGTTGAGGTCTCAGCGTGTGAGCTTGGTGAACCCTCGTGCTGTGAAATATTGTCAAACAGACGAACACCTATACAGAGATAGAGAACATCCACCTCATGTGCAAACCTCAACTCTGGGAACTAATTCAGACTTTTAAAAGACAGACAAACATACACTTTATAATGAGAAAACTCATATTAAAAAGACCCCATTTGTTTGTACTGAAATTATATTTCTTTATTCTTCACTTAAAATTTCACATTGAGAAAAGTATTTTGTGCAAACCTTTAAGATCCGCATACATCTCCCGGGGTTACAAACACAGTTGCAAACCTTAACTTAACACTATGAGTAAAATGTAGTTTCTTTCAGTGCATACTAATGAAGATTGGTTCACTGTTATGCTTTCATTGTACTGACTCTGGTTGTAATGCTACTCACTTTCCGAGCTACAAGAGGCGACACTGGCAGCAGAGTGTTTCTGTGGATTGGACTCTGCGTTAGATTCAGTTTGACTTGTCGGTTGCACTGATATAGAAGCTCTTCTCTTTTTTACTCCAGCACTTGTGGTTGTACAGCTGCTTGTAAATGTCAAGGTGCTTTGTCTTTTGTCCACAGGTCGGACATTAGCTACTGAACTATCCGAAGCAGGCAGAGATTCTTTAACATCCTGCTGTGGATGAATCTGAGGCTCACTGCTTGCATCGGATGGCCTTCTGCGATTTTTGCCACTCTGACCCTCTTCCAGTTTCCTCTTCTTTTTACTGTTAGCTTCAGATCCCATACTTTCACTTCTTCTCTGTTTTCTCTTGTGTGGAACAGAATCCAGCTCAAACGGAACCTGAACGAAGGGGTCTTTCACTGCAGGCAGGCTAAACAAAACAGATGTTTTTGCTCTCTGACGGTTAGCGGGGGAGAAACAGTCCTCAAACACATGATCATCACCATCAGTGGAACAAGAGGCAACACTTTTAGAGTCACTGGACGCTGTGAACGATCGTACCAGTGCAGAAAACGAGTGTCTGGGTCGTTTGGGAACTTTCTGTACTGGAGGAGAAGGTTCTTTAGACTTTTTTCTTGCAGCATCCGGTAACACAGCTGGCGATGAGAGACAACTAAGAGAGTTCACAGTATCAGAAACAGGACGAGCCTTAGTCTCTTTAAGGGATTTAACTGCTTTCAATTTTCCCTTTCCCTTTTCAGATTTCTTAGGCGACGGGCTCGGCATTTTTGTCAGGGATTCCCTTTTTTCTGTATGAATGTTCTTGTAAATATCGGATTTCTTATCCTGACGAGGGCTTTCCGTCAAACCTACAGATGAATGTGTCTCTGCTGGCTTTTTTCTAACTGAGGTCCGTCTTGATTTTTTTTTACTATTCCCTACATCGTCCTCTTTGTCCTTGAATTCAGTGCATTTCACTGGACTTGGAATCCGCTGTGGTACATCGCGGCAGGGTGACAGCCAGGGCTTCTCAGAGCCTTTCCTGTGGCGCTGATCATGACGGTTAAGGTTGGTCAAATCGACTTTTGTTCTCCCCTCTTCCTTGTCAGGCGAGTAACCTGGTTCAGCAGCAGAAGCACTCGAATCATCATCAGACTGGTCATCTAAATTAAAGAAAAGATAACAATGATTTAGGTTGTAAGTAAAGCTGTCCCTGTAATTACCGCGATATAAACAAGCCAACCGAGGAGAACAGAGGCAACTGTCACAAGCACACGTGAAGTCACCTCACGTTCAGACAAATCCACAACTGCACTGGTACCCAAACTGAATGTAACATTTCCCCTGTGGGAACATTTCGGCTTTCAGCACCAAAAAGATCCCTGTGAAATGAGAAAACACATCACAAGTAGAATCTGGCCAAAAGATCATTTTCATTGTGACTTTTACTCATTTAATTATTTTCAACAACAACAACATTCACGCCACAGAACAGTGTGCATGCAAGCTAGTTATTCTTACACTTTAATTTGAAGATGGTTGGTGTGCTCCCGAGGGAAGGCTTCAGTCCGGTTGGTGAGCAGGATTCAACCATCTGAGAGGCTGAAAGACAACAAGAAATATGTGCATTTTTGGGCTTTTTTTATTTTAGAGATAGATAGTGGATAGAGTTGGAAATCAGAGGGGGGGGGGGATGACATGCAGGAAATGAGCCACAGGTCGGATTCGAACCTCGGACTACAGCCTCCGTACATGGGGTGCGCTCACCACTACGGTGCTCAAAGGGGACTACATATTTTGGAGACCTTGTCAGTCCCTCAGCCTTTACAACTGTTGCTTCATATACCTGTGGGTGAGAGGTTCTCCCGCTTCTCCTTCATGGCCTTCAAGCGCTGAGCCATATAATCCGATCGCTTCAATGCAGGGCTATAAACTATTCCGTTCTCCTCGTCAATAATGATGGGGGACATTTCTGTGGCTGTAGATGAAGACAATTAAAGAAATATCAACATACATACTCTTGTTTTTTTTAAGTTTCCAAAAGGTGTAAAGCTGTCATACCCAGAGCTTGTTTAGGATGAAGGTCTTTCATCATCTTGTCTAGTTTTTTCTTCATGCGTCTGTCGTTTTCAGGTGTCCTCTCTGGAGAATCCTTCGGCTGCATACAACGATGCTACGTAATCCAAACACAAAAAGAGTGTCTTGAAAATGAAACACTAAACTGAATTATTTCAAGATAAAAATCACGTTTTATGAATTTTAAATCAGAATAAGATAATTGAATTTATCACAACAGTACGTTCCCAGAATTCATTTTGACCAATTTGCTCCAATTAAATCAGAAAGTTTCAATCAAAAGGTGGAAAACAAATTTGATTTGTATAATAAGAAACTCCAGTGAGGTAAAAGAAGAATAGTTGTTCCAGTAAATTCAATTTGATGAATAACAATGTGTAATGTTCTTTGAGGCCTTTTGTTTGTTTTTCAGATGTGTCATCATTTATAAAAAATCAGAATCAGCTTTATTGGCCAGGTAAGCTTTAACACACACGAGGAATTTGACTTCCGTGAACCACATGACACCTAGTTCACAGAACCTGTACACCTGGGTCGGTATCTCAAAGTCAGCACAATGTGCGGCTCGACAACAGCGGTGAAACACTGATTAACAATGACAGCTTAACCTCTGACACCAACGTAAACATCACATGTTAACCTGACGGTACTCACTTTCTTGTTCTTTAACACAGGGTTGCTATCATCATTTAAGGCCGGATACAACTCCTCATCCACACGCACGCCATCCTCGTAACACCTGGACATCATGTAACCAAAAAACAATTAATTTCTCAAGACATTCAAGTCAAACAGCGATAACAAATTGTAAGATTTGTACATTTAAAGGCTCTTGGTGGGATTATTACCTGCCGACCCAGAGAACAGAAACAAGCCTGACGTCACTTTTCTTGGCTTTCCTCCATGTGGCTGGATGACCATTCTTGAAGACGACATGTGTGACTTGTTTATTGAATGTTTTTGATACCTGTGAAAATAAAAGTCATTAATGTTTGCATCATTTCAATGGACTGTCATTTCACATAGTGTAACAGTTGAAATTGTGGTACTGTGTTGCTAAGTTACTAGGGGAGCGACGTCATTGGATGGCACCTTGTTTTTATCCTTTGAGCGGCGAATCCACCATGGACAGATGCCTGTAACCGAGCTCCTACTATCCTTTTGCCTCTCAACTCAACAGTGACATGAAGGTTCGTTTGGACACTATTTTGCTTGTGTACAATAAAATAGTAGCCGTACATCCGGGCTGTGTAAGGTTGATGTGTAGTTTGTAATAAACGACGAACACTGAGGAAACCCCAGACACGTGTGGTTGTCCACTTTTGGCTAACATACTGTCTCCGACGCTCTCCCTAAAACACCATTAACCAAGAGGCACAGACCCAAACCGTTACAATAGGTACCTGAATACAGTATCACACAAGCGTTTTTGTTCTCTGCCGTCTTACCTGAGCTCCCATTTCCTGCAGCTGCTGAACGAATGGTTTTGCATAGTTTGCAGTTTTGTCCGATGACCACACGTCAACATAGGCAACAACATCTGCACACACATTAAAGAGAGCCATGAAATTAAAGTCATAAACTCTAAACTTGATTAACTGCAGGAAGGCTAAGATGATGTACAATACCTTTAAGAACTGGACTTGTGGTCATTACTTGCTCCAAGATTCACCTACACAAAAACAATGAAGACATGTGTTGAGGTGGCAGGTGAGCTAACACATTCACTGTTATGTTTACTAACTACCAAAAAATAAGGAGCTGCAACACATGTTGTTCACTTTCTTCAATTGTCAAATTTATCTTTGATTAACTGAATTAATAGAAAGAATAAAAAGGTGATTTTACAGGCAAAATAAGGACATGCATTTTCAAGGTTAGTGTAGCCTAGCAAGTAAATCACTGTATTTGGTAGCTACATTTTATTTCCCCCCTTGTTTGACAACAACTGTCTTTATACTCGTCTCAGCCAAGTATCCATCAAATCTCTTGAGCTCCTCCAAAATGAAGCAGCAAGAAACTTACCTGGCACTAAATGTAGAGATGATATTATTCCATTTAACATCACCTGCACTGACTACCAGTAAGATTTGCTTTCATTTTAAGATCTTGTTGATTGCTATTTGTTGCACAGAGGTTGTGGCCCCTGGCAGACCTTTAAAGTTCAAAGGTCTGCAATATCAGGCCCTTTTTAGTTTGTTGCCTGGTCCAGGTTCAAGACAAAGGGCTTTCTCTTCCAGAGCACTCATACCGTGGAAAAGTCTGCCAAAAGGAAATGTGGCCACACATGACAAAACCTATGATCAAAACGAGCGCAACATTGCGGCGCAGTAATCGTTTCATCTCGATTATCTTGTTGATGATTGTGGGAAACCAAAAATTGTAAGTGTAATTGAAACTCGAGTAACTGCCCAGCCCTAATAGGTACAACTAAAATCACATTGATATTCAGGGATAAAAAAAAAGGTGTTAGGTTTAAATATTACATAAGCTCAGGGTAAAGGTAAATGTTTCAAAGTGTTTGTTGTGACATTTTGGCATCAAGGGTACATCACCCCTTCCTTATCTATTGTTTTTGTCAAGATCACACACAAACAGGGAGAACTTCTCCTCTTGTATTGTGTTGTTCACTGTAACTGTGCAATCTGCCCAAAACCGGTCGGCAACATGTCCATATTGAGCCCTACACATAAACCGGGCAATAACTACACTTTTTCACGCAGCAGTGTATATTTATATTTGTAAATCATGTTTATATCTTTAATTCCCTGCACTTTGTACATAGCTTATTTTTATTTTTATTATTCCTACTTCCACTTGGTACTTATTGCTTATTCTATTCTATTATTCCTATTTTATTTTATATTGCAAACTTATTTTTTATACTTCCTATACTGATATTTGGTGTCTAAGAGCAACTGTAGCAAACGAATTTCCCCCTGAGATTAATAAAGTATTTCTGATTCTGATATACATCCAGATTTATTATCATAAACGCGAAAAATAAACATAAACATTACTTAAAATGCGTAAAAAATCTCAGGAAAGTTGAGTTTCTTGTAAACAAAAGGCAGATATTTGACAGTAGCTGGACAATTATATTATGTTATTATTACTGAGTAAATTACATTCATTAAGTCAAACTTTTTTGTTCAGATATCAACAACTTTAACTCAAGTCCATACGTGTTTTATTTCTAAGCCAATAAAACCAGTGTTAATGGTGTTTTATGGTTTGTTTGCGGATTGTTTTGCTGCTATATTAGCGAGCTAACAAACCTTCAGACTTTAGCATCAGTGCTGCTGAGGCTATCACGGGTCAATACTTCCGTAAAGCACCGTCATACTCATAACAAATGTTTCTGATCATTAACAGTACACAGACATGGAAGCAGATATCAAAATGAGTTATCTAGACCATTCAGTGGACTTACTTTATACGGCAAACTGGTTTAAAATGTGCAGTTTCCAACAGAACCACAGTGTACATAGTTCGCGCGTGCAGTTTGTGATGCAATGCATTCTGGGACAAATGGACGTCATTGGCTGAGACGAAACAAACGTCACTTCCAAACTAGAAGCGATGGAACAGGAAAGTGCCGAGCCCTTCAAAAGGGCCCTACGAAGGCCACTTCAAAACTAAAATTGAACTTTTAGTAGTTAAATTCAATACGTTTCTGTGTCTCTTGACAGGCAACAGAACTACTTTATAAAAACGAATTATTTTCGGTCAAAGGTGTCGGAAATATGTATTATCAGCCTGCCTGACACCTTAAAATAGAGGTAGGCAGGCAGGCAGGCAGGCAGGCAGGCAGGCAGGCAGGCAGGCAGGCAGGCAGGCAGGCAGGCAGGCAGGCAGGCAGGCAGGCAGGCAGGCAGGCAGGCAGGCAGGCAGGCAGGTAGGTAGGTATAAGATAGACTCACAAAACAGCTTTTGGGCATCAATTGGTTTGGCATAAAACAAATATGTTAGCATGTCTCAATAATAGAGTGTAAAAGTAATTTCCCATGTGGGATTAATAAAGGATATCTTCTTCTTCTTACAATGTTTGTTTCTGATAAATATATTATATACTGTTTATATATTCCTCAAATCAACACATGTAAGCCAAATTAATGTGTATGCCAACTTAAAAGTAAAACCAAGTTTTGATAAGGTAAGAATATGCGACATTTTACACATAAATATAGCAGAAATCAAGTATATCCTCTGTAAATGTCTCTCTTAGTCATGACTGTCTACAATGAGTGAGAAGCGCCAAGTGTACTGTTGTTGGAGCCGTGTTTTTCCATCATGTTTATGTGGTAGACAACACAACATTGAGGTCTTGAATGCAGCACATTTAAGTAACATATTTTACTCTTTCTGATTTCAGGATACCATTTATTTAGTTGAAAGCATTTGTGAGAACCCAGAAAGGATATGTTTTATTCTTGATGTGCTGCTCAATGACGATGAAAAATCAAGAGAGACACATCCCTCAGTGGGTGCTGGATCCAAATAAAAAAAAGAATAGGTAAGGAAAGCAAAACAAGATCTGCACACCAAGAAGCTCCCGTTTGAAGGATTTATTAAGTTATGTTTTGCTTTCCTTACCTGCTCAATAACTACTCAATAATGTGATAAACATTTTAAAATAGTAAGCATCTGTTTTTTGTTTCTCAACAAATAGTCAAGGAGAGCCGATTTCTTCTGTCGTCGTCAGAAGCTTCACAGAGGACAGGATGGAGGATCCCAATTGTCTCTTCAGGTAGGTGCGTAGGGCGACAAACTATAACTTGAAATGAAACATCCTGCAAACTACTCTTGCTAAGTATCACCAGTTTATTAGAAAAATGTGTCAAGTGTGTTCACAAACAATTCCCCACCATGGTCTTAAGTAGACAAAGCTTCAGCGTGTGAGGCATTTAGTCTAATTACAAGTGTCTCTCAATCAACAGCAGCAACATGTGCAGAGTCACTCACAAATATTCACATACTTGGAGGCAAAAACACAAATCTAAACACAAATGTGACCATCAATATAGGGCAGAGACGATACATAATTAAATCAAACATTGAGACTCTACCACACTCAAAATTGACCTATTTACAGAGATATCTTCTTTAATGAATGAAAACATCGGCCTTACAGCTTTCATAAATCATTCAAACATGTACAAATCAAATGAGTTATGTATCTTGTTAGTACCGTCAGTGTGTCAAACAATTGAACAGAACTCCTTAGAGCATAACATGCCATGGCATCTCGTCATTTAAACCTTTAGGAGATAAAGTTTGAAGAGTAAAAATCCAGTATACTTCCCTTCTGTTGAGAATTTGGCCTGGTATAAGAAACATAACAGGTTTTATTTGCCCCGTAGTTATTCATCATTAGGCCCGGGCTGACCTGATGGACAGATGGGCGCGTTTAAGTAGTTTGTCAGAAGGCTTAAGACCGGCTCCAGCTCTTAGTCTGTCGTTAGGTTGAGGGAGCATTTCCAACATGGCAACTGCAACCGACGGGCTTCCAAAGCGCCCTACAGTATAGCCAATGGGTGACATCACTCAGGCTTCGTCCACTATTAATTGCAATCTATGTTTCAAACAAATGGCTATGTTTAAAAAAATACAAAACGTGTCTTGGAGGCCTATCGTACAGACAGTGTAAGGGGACCCCTTTCGGACTTCTTAGTCCACAGGTGCAATTTGCTAGTTATGAGGTTGTTGTGAGCCATCAGGCTGCCTGAAGTTCATTTGCAGTCATAACCTATAGCCCCAAAGATATTTCAAAGTCTGCTTTTCTTCTATCGGTTTCTCAGACACCTCATTGTCTTTCCAAAAACAAACCATCTCAGACGTATTAAATTGCAATACCCAGAATGCGGAATTATTTTTGTTAATCTTAGCATTCATCAATTCTGAGGTTATTTGCTTGGCTGTATATTATTGCATGAAGCAGAGACAAAGATCTGTATCTCATATTGTTTATTACAGAAAACAGATTAAGGCATTTGAGGTAATAATTAGAAAACAAATTCTCTAAATGTCCTACTGTTGGATTATCTAACCGGGCACAAACAAAGGATTACTTCAGTTTTCCAAAAAGACCCTGTTGACACCTGGCATTAGCACGTGTCCAGGTGATCTGAACAGCTCTATACTGTACATGCACAATCATACACAGCTTTTGGACTAAAAAGGCTCCATAGGCAATGGTATATAAACACATTTGATGCTATATCTACATTTCTTTATTAAACTCATCTAAGATGTTGAAATGTTGTTATTTCTGTAAGTCAAATGAATCACAATCAATTCACTGTAGAAGATTACACCATTTTTTTAAAAATATAAATGCCATAAATAAAGTTCAATAAATGGAAATACAACAGTTCAACATCCATGAAAAAAATCTCACATCACAATACACTTTTACGTTTTACAGTTCAGTACAAGACACAGTCCATGACAAAGTCAAATATAAACATATAGGAAGATTCTTTTTATAATTCAGAGCTACTCAAGTAAAAGGTCAACCAGAATTTCACTGCAAACTGCACCTCAAAACAATGACAATAGGTTCTCTACAGGTGGAACAAACAACACATGTTAATCCTATAACTACTAATACACGTGTTATAACATCAGGATCAAACAGAGTTGCTCCTGCTGCTCAGAGGCACAGATGTTCGAGACATTTCCATGTGCACGGTGGACATGGGGAACCTCTCGCACTCTTCTTCTAGATGTCGGCAGCGGCAGTGAAGCAGTATGTCGCTCACCTCCTGCTTAAAGTTGGAGTTGAGGAAGCCATAGATGATGGGGTTGATGCAAGTGGAGGACATGGCCAGCAGGTGGCAGAGGGAGAACAGTAGGTTGTGGTGGCAGACTGGCAGAGCCTCCTGATTCCAGTCTGACACCACATTAAAGATGGTAAGAGGCAGCCAGCAGAGAGCGAAGGCTGTGACGAGGGCAACCAGCATGATGTTGATTCTGCGGCTGTGTGTCATGTGCTGATTCTCTGGGGCCCTGGCACGGTCCAACATGTCTTTGCGGTGGCGTAACCGCAAAAATACTCTGACATAACAAAGCAGGACCAACAAGAGTGGACCACAGTACTGGAACAGCAGGAGCCATGTGGTGTACGCGAGCCTGTGCTGCTGGGACGGCCAGTGCTCTAAACAGGCCTCCATATGTGGAGAAGCTGCGACATAAGAGAAAACGGTGCGGTATGAATTTGGAAGAGTGGATGAGTTTTTTAAAGTGTAGGAAACAGGTGGAGGTGGAGATGTAGTGAGATAAGCCTCAGGAGAGGATAGGTGATTCAGAGGAGACGGGGGATGGACTACATTGGAGTAGGGCTCATTTGTGAGGAGCTGAAAGGCCAAGAAAGGCGAAGAGGTAAGTCCAGCAAGAATCCAAATAAAAAATATCACAATATAGGCTTGAGGGATGCTTGGTTTCCATCCGGAGGGGTTAATTATCAGCTGATGTCTTTCTAGAGCAATGAAAACCAAAGACAGCACTGACACAGTCACAGAAACACACTGGATGAACGGCACCAGGCGGCATAACAGTGACCCAAACACCCAATGATCCATGAGTGTGTATATGACAGTGAAAGGGAGGCAGAAGACACACACCAGGATGTCAGAGAATGACAGGTTGCAGATGAAAATGCTGGTGACGTTGACTTTCTCTATGTGACGGGTGATGATGCAAATAAGGCCGATGTTCCCGACAATCCCCAGCACCATTGTGACGCTGTACCAAATGACCAAACACACTGTGAGGAAAGGAGACATGTGGCACAGCTCATCATGCCCAAAAACAGCAAGGTCTGAGAGGAACTGGGTTTTATTCTCCAACCATTCCTGTACAGACTCGTGACGTGTTCCTCCCTCCTCCCATGGCAGGGAGTGCGTCGTGGCGGAGGTGATGAAGGGCGGAGGAAGAGCTGTCGACGATGCAGAAGACCAGCTCGTGTTGCCACTCAAGGACATGTCACCAAGATTTCAGTGTCACAAGCCCCGAGGATCAAACTGTCCATCGCAGCCCTGCAAAAACATGCATCTGAGACAAAGAAAGAGAGAGAGCACAGAGGAGAACAAAAGTGATTCATGAGCAGAGAAGCTCTTGTAGGTCAACAAATCTGTTAGTGAAGAATGAATTTAGGGGTTTCTTTTGCACCGAATGAATGAAAGGTAGGAGGTGGATCCTGAGGCTGAGGAGGGATTAAACCTTGCAGGGATGATGTGTGTGAGGACTTTTTCTGTATAAACTGGTAGGAAATTTATAATAGATGCACTTTTTGTTGCGTTTATTGACATTCACTTCAGATTCTGACAGCATCAATAAATTCAATCTGGCATCCAGGAAATAATTGGATGTCTTGCCTGCCTGCCTGCACACCTGGATACCTGCATACACTCTACCAATTGCTCTGTGGGCACATTTTCCCCTATCTTTCATCCTACACCAGAAGTCATTAGGATTAGGATCATTTATGTGTTTGGCTGAGGTGGATTTGACATTCATAACTAGAAAATGTTCAACACCAAGCTTGCTCTTGCTTACTCTCCAATTTTGAAAGCACTGAAATTATATCTACATGTCCAAGTTCTCTTTTCAACCATTTTTCCACCAGCTTAAATATGGTTATGACATAAATGTGTCTGGAAATATTTCTTGTTTTATAGTTTTAATTTGTTCATTGAAGCTATAAGAGGGTGGTGAAAAACAGTGATTGTAGCAGCATTGCTTCAAAATTATCTTGAGGTGTAGCATGAGGTGAAATCACTAAAATCATTATAAACAGTGTTACAGTATATGGGCTGTGTGGAGATTGAAAAGAAGGTTTAGGGACATCATAAAGAGAGCGGTTTTAAACATAACCCACAGAATAATTAAAAAGAAGACTGCATGCTGTTAAGCTCTGTCTACAAAGAGGCTGTTTACCATTTATAAACATCCATCCTGAGTGATCTGATATTTTGTCGGAATTTCGGTTTGGGGCACTTTTGCTCCAATCGAAGGTTTCTGAGTTGCGGCTGCTTTGTCGTAAGACAAACATTCTGTGCTTTCACACTTGAACAAAACTCCTGATGGAGGATGAGCTTCACAAACAGCGGAATATTCGCTCAGATGGAGTTTCTACTGCCAGCTCACTAGTATTTTTTTTCTGCAGAAAGTCTGAGTGAGCGGATGTGAGAAATCAGCAGGCTGTAATGAGGACAATTCACTGATTGATGCACGACCATAGACTTTATGCACTCGACCGGTACAATCTCTGTACAAGTAATAAGACATTATGTTTTCTTTTTACCAGTATGCTCTTCTCTGGTCTTTTGTTGATATTGTGATTTAGGCAAATAATCTCATTATGGTCGTATAGCTGGCTTTGCTGCTTCGTCTGCCACTTCTGTGTCCTTCTTTTTACATCATGTCTTGCTTCAGGGGACCCCCCCCCCCCTCCATTTGACTGGGATTGTCATCAAGATCAGGAGTGCAAATGTTAAAATGGCTGTAGTGCTGTTACACCTACCCCTCTTAAACAACCTGCATTTGCAACGATGGCCATAGTGATTTTTAAAACATCCTTTAATCTGAAAAAAGCAAACTGGATAGGTTCAAACACAGATGGCATAGATGGAGGTATGCTTTGGTTTCAGAAGTGAAGCCAATGTGGAATTGTCATTCTTTCCAATGGCTACCAGGGGGAGACTACTGTTTGCAAAAGGAAGTTTGATTTAGGCCAGATGAGACTTTGACCCTACTTTTGATTTGATTCATTACTAAAGTAAACACTTTCCTTATGAGTCTATGGTGTCAAACAGGTTTAAAGTCTTCTTCAGTATACTCAGTGATGTTCATTTTGTAAATTATGGTCCCATTTAGAGAAAACTGATGGCTGCCTGTAATTTATATAATGTTACAGACAGAATCCTGTACACCAGTGTGTGTAACAATGTGTATCCAACCCGTCCAAATGTGGTCTCCTCTGGTGCGAGAAGGGAACATTGGCCAAAATATTTGAGGCCTCAAAATGGCTTTCACAAAGATGGATCTGAGAATTGCATAGAAAGCTGTCCAATGATGGAGAAATATTTAAAAAATGGTTTAATGATTTATCATCAAACATTACAAAGACATTCATAGATACCAGAATTAATCCTTCCCCTTACTTTAACTTCAGTGTCATATTTTGTGGCTTTAGGGAAATGTCTGCCAATGCCACACTATTGTCTTAGTATCTTAAGTCGAGAAGGGATTACAATGTTTGTTAGTGTGTCAAATCACGACCTTGGCCCAGACTTTAAATTAATGAAGACTATTAAATTGATTTCCATGAAAATTGTTCAACACTGGTCCCCAGAGTAAATATCCCACTGACTTTGGCAATCCCTTGACTTTAAATGTTGCTCAAACATGAGGTTGACAGTTTTTGGGTTTTAGTGATATTTCGTAACGACTTTTGGATGGATTGCAAAAAAGGGCTGTCAAAATAAGAGTTCAATTACAATTAATAAATAATACAGAAATAACACGTCAAAAAGCTTTACTGGATATACACTACAGATATCTATAATTCACTTTACTACCAAACTATTCAACTTTAAAAAAAAATGTTTAATTAAATTTGAGAGCAAACAGGGAGAAAAAATAACATGACAGCAAGGACTAATATGAGCAAATTACAGGATTCTTCAGTAATTTGTCCTCAGCTTTACTGCAGTTACACACAGAAGTTAAAGTTTTTGTTCTTCTTAATCACTCTTTTCTTCTTCTTCTATGTGAAGATCTCTGACACGTGTCAGTTCTCCTCCCACAAATGAATCCTCCAGTGAAGTTTCAGGACTGAACATAAAAGCTTAATGACAATAAAATTACTGAGCAGAGACTTCTTCTCATGCAGACAGTATGTCAAAGTGAAAGGGCACGACATTGTCAGGATCCTAAAATTGGATGTTGGCTCCCTCTCCTGAACCCTCTACCATTTGGAAGACGAGCCTGTCATTTTCTATTAACCGCACACACACTTAGCTATCAGTCCCTTCACACTGCATTGTTTCTAACCCGCTCTGTCAGTGTGTTGAGTGAGCTGCAGGCAGGGTGGCACTCCTTTGTTCATGGAGGGGGAAAAAAGTACAATGTCACCAGTAACCAGATGTAGAAAAACAGCTGCAAAGAGAGTGGAGGAACCACACCAGCAGGGGAAAGAAGAGAAATAGCCAATTAGTTGGGAGATTAGAACCTGTCATGTTACAATGATGTGATGCTGAAGGAGCCAGCATGTCACTGTGCTCGTAGCCTCCACAGCAAAATATCGCTCGATAAGGATCACTGTGACATGGTGAATCATTTTTACCTGTACTATCCTGCTGAAGTGTCCTCCATCTCTGAGAAAACCATGTGCTCTCACTGTTCTCTAAATGTCAGTTTCCTTGAACCAGATTCTCCTCGGTTATCGTACTTGTATTAATTCTGAGAATAGTTTTACAACAATTGATTTTCATTTATTCAGCTCTTAATCCACACTGGCATCATTTTTCTCCGTAGATATTTTGTCGCACTGAGACGTAGCTCAACATTATCCTTATCTTCTAAATATTACAGCAGCAATATTATAAATTAGCGTGATGTTTCTTTTTTTAAATGCACAATTGCATTTTCTTTCATTTCACTGTGAAATATTTTTCTTCTATGCATGGATAAAAGAATTGAGAGTGCATAGGCATGGGCAATCCTACAGGTTTGATCTTTTTTTGCTTGTATTAACCACATAGTCATTAATGATGTTGAATAGGTTTTCATGAATGAAAATGGGTGGTTCATACCAAATTTACCTACAGGTACAAATAAAGTAACCTGAACCAGAACCATTGAATGATTTAGACTTTTTTGAATAAGAAGGATAAAAAGGGGGAAATCCAGCTTGTAAATTTTCACCTCTTTGCAGTTTCATACAAAAGCTTCTTACCCTATGATTGGAGTTGCTTTTCCCATTTGATAACATTTTCAAAATCACCTCTTTTGTTAACCTGTAAGAACGATATTTCCAGTAACATCATTGTGAGTTCATGTTGCAAAATCATCCACCACACTGAGTCCATATTTTGCAGTTCCTACATGCACAGTATTGGGCTATTTGGTTCAGTTTCTTCCCTGCAGCCTCCAGCATGTGGAGAAGCAGGCTAACAGGCGGCAGGCACCTAAATGTGCACAACCTGAGATGATGGCTCGTACCTCATTATTCTCTGCTGGGGCTGTCAGGGACTGAGTGGGTGAAACCTAACGAGACATTATCACCACCGATGCTGTCAGCTGATGTTTTTTCTCTCTCTCCACAATTCCACATACTACATAAAGAATGAATGCAAATAAGGTGCATTGTTTCCCCATACTTCCATTTTTTCCCCTCAGCTTTCCTGCAGAAACTGGATGCAAATTATTAAACTGGGATCATTTGAATACATCATTCAAAAAGATTTTAAATTGCAAGGGTTTAAAATACACCTGCAAATCTACAGAAACAGAGCTACAACAGAAAACAGCAACAACAAAGCATACAGTAAATGATGATCAACAAAAAAAAGCAGCTTTACAATGACTTTCCTGGACATTTTGTGCAGAAGAAGAAGATCATTATAGTGCATAATAATAAAGCACTTACATGAGTGTTGCGCTGAGAAGAGTGTCACTTTACAGCCAAGATGACAGGGGAAAGGACTCCGACTATGTGAGAATCCACCAAGATGATAGTTGAAGAAGGACTAGCTGAACATCACAACAAGCAGAATGTTTCTGTCAGCAGAGAGGGGAGCAGCGCTGATATTTGGTTGTCAGAGCCCTTTGGGTGCCAGAGACTCTCTGAGCACTGCGCTCTGCTGTCTCACAGTGGTGGATTCACTCAATTACATCCTGGTAGTGCTGTTAGGATGTATATGAGCTGGAAAGAAGTAACAGAATTAAAGATATGGTGCATGTTGTATGATCTCTGCAGGGTTTTTATGCACTTCAGTCAACTTCATCTGCTGGTCTTTTTATGTGAACCCCGCCCAAAAAAAAAAGAAGTAGAAGAAACACTATTTGAGTGATTGTATGATTTGGCACTGAAGTCTTTGCATATGTTTGTGATTTTTCCTCGGGATCAAATGAAAGGGTAACTTTAAGTATCAAGTACAATGCAATACATTTTGTTTGCATCTAAACCGATTCGAGTGGAAGCAGCTGAATGTTTTGGCATCACTGTGTGTCCAAGACAAATTTCCCCAAGGGGACAATAAAGTGTATTGTATTGTATCGTATCGTAAACCACATGCTCCAGTCAGAGCACAGCGGTCAACACAGCAGATGTTCTTGGATGAAGCCTTTACACCTGTGGTGGCAAACCCATTTGCTGTGGCTGCTCCAGATCTGTAGAGCAATCTACCTGTTAACATCAGAACAGCTCAATTCAGTGTAAATGTTAAATTTGCTTCTTCAGACACACCTCTTTGCATTGGCTTTTAATACAAGTTGAGCTTGAGATATTTACATTTTATTATGCTCCTATTTATTGTGTTTCATCCATCCTTTATCTATACCGCTTTTCCCATTCAGGGTCGCGAGGCTTGAGCCTATCCTGGCTGTCATTGGACAAGAGGGGGGATTCACCGACTGGTCACCAGTCAATCACAGGGCTGACATAAAGAGACAGACAATCAGCAATCAATGATACGATAGTTGTTATTTTATAACTGATAATAATTTAAACCAGCTTTTTTGTCGTTCTTGATGCCCGTGGGAGGAGTTTGTAGCTGCTTATGAAAAGGTAAAGGACTGTGTAAAACATGGATGTAGTCTCAGTGACGTCACCCTTTGGTTTGTGAAGACGGTTCTGAAGCCATATTGAAAATTCTGTCTTAATTCTTGTTTAAATTATATTAAATAAAGCAAGAGGAGGACGCTAAACCTTTGATTTATTACAGATTATCGACTGTCCTGTGTGTAGGAGCCATAAATGTTTTTGTTTTTTTTCCTCTGTTGATTATTCGTTATATTTTGCCTCTCATAAGGGTTTTTTTCTTAAATTGTAATGAGGCGCTTGTTTTGTGTGAACTGTGCTCTGTATTAGTTCAGTTTAGAAAACACACACACACTCGTGTTAGGATTTGTGTTTGTGCTTAGAAGCACTAGCTCCAGGGGTGCTGTTAATTTATTGTTTGATTTGGTGGGTTAGAGAAGGTTTGATTTTTTATTTCTTTTCACCAATTACAAAGTTGTTTTTTGGCTGCACAATTTTTGCTTCTTTTGTGATTAATTTCTTTACTTCACCAACACCATCTGGTTCTTATGTTGCTTCCCCTTTCCCCTCACGAGCCGGGTCGTCACAGTTGTCTCATGTTTGTTGTGATTTTTAATATGAATAAACAAATTGCAAACTGTGAACCCCGGGAGGAATAACTTCCAAACAGACATCCTGCTGTTACCATGCATATGAGATGGCAGGAATTACCAGAGTTGGAACAAATTTTCTTTTTATTTTAAGTTTAAAAAACCCCAAATAAGACGAAGAGCAATGCTGATGAGTCTTTCTTTAATGGTTATTCACTGTGTGTAAACACCATGCATCATCAAAAGTTACACTCTTTTGAGTCGTCTGCTCTCTCCACCAACTTGAAGCTGCAGGTTTTCATATCGACCTTCTTCTCACAGTGGGGAGGAATGGGAAGATTATTGGGAGCAGGGATCCTGAATGTGCAAACAGAGAAGGAACATTACACTCTTTGAAAAACAACAAAATTCACATGGTCTTCTTGGATTGATTCTGCTCAAATAGAAGATTGAAAAAAAAGATTATTGGGACTGAGAGGGGGGTGAGTAAAGACTAAATGTTTTGTATTATCTTTCTTTTGTGAGAAAAAATGCATCAAGGTGTTCAGTCTTATTTTCCTGAGCATATAATCCACCAGTGGCTAATAGGAAAAATATGTCCGCTTGGGAAAACACAGAATAGATGCTGACATGTTTTTATTCTATTTTTGGGCGGGGGATTATTTAATTTCTCTCAAGCTTTGTTCGCCCTGGATGATTACAGATCAAAAAAATTACACTTTGCTGCCACTTTACTAATAATATCTTTATAATCTACTGCATGTCAACCGTTTAAGATAGATCTGCTGTTAAATCTCTCTCTGAAAAGTGTCTTTCAAAATGTGTCTTTCAAATCGCACCAATTCTAACCAAGACGCCTTAAATCAACTTTATTGGTTTATTAAAAAAACAAGCTTTTCAGTGCATACAGGATAAGAACAAGAACATTTGTAACACTGTCTTCCTCTTTCATGCATGCCTATTAAGCCATTTCACAAAGGTAATAAACTTTGTGTTATGGCTGTAGAGAGGGTGGCTGCTTAAACGCACATCAGGGTCTGGGTGAAACGTGGCATTGGAGTAAGTATATGTCGCTCAGTTGGTAGAGTCGTCGACTCTCACCCGGAAGGTCGGGAGTTTGATCCCCAGCTCCTGCAACAACATGTCCGATGTGTCCTTGGGCAAGACACTTACCAAATTGCTCCTGTTGCTTCGTCGGCGGCGTATGAATGTGTATGAATGGGATTAGTTACTTCTGATGGTCTCACTACATAGCAACCTCTGCCATCAGTGTGTGAATGTGTAGGTGTGACCTGTGGTGTAAAAGCGCTTTGAGAAGTCAGAAGACTAGAAAAGCCCTTTATAAGCTCAAGTCCATTTACCATTTACCATCTTCTTTCTCTTGCTGCTTTATTTATGAATGTACAATATTTTGCTAATGCTGTCTTCAGGAAACAGTCCACTCTAAAAGCTTTTAAAAACAATCTTACCTGGTAATGCAAACAATTCCAACGTTCTCAATGCATTTGAATTCATTGCAGTCTTTCTTCCAGGACTCTCCATATTTAACCAAAGTTCCGTCGTCATCATTACAGCCTGCATGTCAAGAAATAAAATCACTGTTCAGTGCAGCTTTTGAGGCTCTTCTCAAGCTCAGATGCATTTATTAAATATAGTGTACTTTTGTTGGTGAGTTTATTTCATCAGCTGGATCTGTCCAGCCTCTGTCAAATATAACAGAAAGAAGCTATTTTTTTGCCATTTGTGATATTGTCGACTTACCCTTTGGCAAAACAAACTTTCCGTTTTCAAACTTGATTTTTAATTTCTTCAAGCCGCATGAGTGACTCAGGGCAACCAGTCCCAGCAGGAAAACAAAGACACGGAGAGAAGCCTGAAAAAGGAAATGACAGACACCTGTGAACTGGTCGCACCCTTTATGGAGCCTGTGCTGAAATAGAAAAATAGACAACAGCTGTTCTTATAATGAGCAAACCCAAAAAGGGGAGGAAGAATATTAAACTGATTTACTTTATGTTTTAGCACAAGTCTTACTGTAACTATTCTTTGTGTTTGAGCCTCAAAGCAAATGATCCAGAATCACACAAAGGGGCAATTTGATATCAAGATGAATGGAAACCTTTTTAGTCTTCAACAAAGTTTGGGGAAAAATCATTTGAAGCAGCCAGTCTTCATTTGTCAAATGACATCAAGATAACATCCCGGTAAAATGTCATTTTTTACGACAAGTTATTTAAAGTTAAAGTGAGGCTCGTAATGGACTTAAAATGATTTGATCATATCAACAATATTTGTATTCATGTAATAGTTGAAATCTTTATTTAAATGAAGCAATCACTGTTTTAATATTTGTTTTTAACCATCTCAGTACGAAGGGGATAACAAGTTATAAGGTTGTAAATGATGCAGTGAGACTTGAAACTGGTTTTCAAATTCAATAAACTTTTGGTTGTAAATGTAATTTACTCTGACAGATTTAAGACATTTTAAAGTTTTATTGTAACAACAAAAACGTGTTATCTATTTTTTGTATTGAAAAAAGATTCAATCATAGTTAAAGATGCAGGAAAAAGAAAATGTAACTTTAGAAGAAAATCATTGTTTAAAGGTTTGAGTACATACCATCGTCATGAGGTGTGATTGTTACGATTCGTAGGAAGCTGATGAGTCTGAAAACGTTCTGATGAGGGCTTTATATTGAGGGTTGCATCCCTATGTACTTATCGATCAAATTTGAACAGTGATGTAACAGTTATTGTTCGATATTTGTTTAAAGGTGGGAGCAGCAAGTACGCAGGCAATGTTGATGTGGACAAAAATAGTCACGCCTCTCGCAATCAGGACGTTTTTCCATACTTTGTTTTTTTTTACAATCTCACTCAAGAAAGCTGGATTTGTTAATATTAATATTATATATCATATAAATGTTAAATATGTTATTTAATTGAACAAATGTAAAAAAAAAAAACACCAGCGAAAAAGCAGCCAAGGAAACAGTCGGTCTGAAATAGAAAAAAAACAAAAAGTTTTCCCTCATCTGTAAACTTTTATTGCCGAGCAACAAGGCAGAGATAGACAACTTTCATTGCAAAAGAAAGTACAAATTGTAAACAATAATTGGAAAGATAAAGTTTGGATTAACCCTGACACAGTAAACATACTTTTACATTGCATGTCAACATCTGCAATGACAAAAAGGCAGCGTTTGTACCGTGCAACGAGAAAACTGAACAATCGAGAGTCAACAAAACTCACGTCCATATTTTTCTCATTACATGATTAAAATGTGCTCATATAAAACGATAAATAAAACTACACGGCATCAAATTAAGGATTAAGAAAACAAGAAATACATTTAAATAAATGTTCAAATATTTGAACTGGATGTAGGAGGCTCCACCACCGGTGACTTGAGGAAAAATTAACTTCTTAACTTAAGAAAAAAAAGCCCTAAAGTTCAGTTAATGTTGAGATAAAAATGAAACAAAGAACCAGCTTTTTTTTTAGTAGATCAGAGGACGGGTGCTTCCTGCTGTTGCTGATTTTCCTTTCTTACCAAACAGGTGTCCAATCATCGTCTAAATTCTCACGATAATTAAAGTTCGTTTTTGAATTTTAAAGGTTCAAAATGTGGAACAGGAAAAAATATCTATGAAAAATGATGTGATCGCGTGCCTTATATGAGCCTCATTTCTCTGTTTCACTTGGCAGCGTGCGATACAATTTGAAAGAATTGTTTGACATCTTTCGAAATACACTCATTTGCTTTCGTGGAGGCGGTTAGATTAAAGGATCAAAGTCACTTTCATGTCTGTACGGTAAATATCATGCCACTGTCCGCAGCCTGTTAGCTTAGCTTTCCATACAGACTGGAAACAGGGGGAAACAGCTAGCCAGGCTCTGTTTGACGGCATATCAAGTCGCCCATTAGCACCTTTATGGTTCACTAACTTGTACAAATGTATCTGGTGCAAAATGTAAATGTCACGTAAATGTTAGATCATGCGCTGAACTACTTCAAAGCTGAGAGCCGACTTTGTGCTTTCTCGTTTCCACCAGCACAGATAGTCTCTTCACTCACTGATTTTGGTTACTATGGCAGCTTCAGCGCTGCTGGTACTAAGGCCAAAGACTACTTTTAATGAGAAACATGTTGGCCATTTGTCCCAACCAACTGACCACAACCCAGAAAATCTGAAAATACATTCGACTATTTGCCGAGTCAGAGGCGGAACTATGTTCAAACAAACTTTTTGGGATGAGTTGCAACAGGATGCTGGCAGCTTACGTGGCATTTCAATGTGGTAAGCCTTTTTTTCTTGGTATTTTAAACTCCTCTGAACATAAATTATTTCATCTTCAACAAAGATCATCTGTTCATACAAATGAAGCAAAAAGACTTCCATATAAATCCAACCATAGGTGGGAAGCAGCGTTTCATGTAAAAAGAGTATCATTTGGTTTTTAATAGCACAGTCCGTGCATACTGCATCTGCAGATGTTTTAAGTGTATTTCTATCCAATAAGAGTTTTCATGAAGGCAGGTTTGTTGAAGGGCCAGTGGTACTGGTTGGGGACTGGTCCGTTCACATTGCACTCAAAGAAGGAGAACATTGGGAACCAAATGCGAGCTCTCCGGCTGTGCTGGTAGGCCCGAGTGTTGGCTAAGGTGTGGTAGTAGAGGAAGAGGCGGGTGGTGATGTAGAAGGCGATGAACACGTCGATGGAGTAGTGCTCGTGAGCAGCCAGAATGAAGAAGATCCCAAACAGGTTTAACACCCAGGAGATGGTGTGGATCATATTCCAGGTCCGTGGAGTGTCTGCAGCGCAACAGAATTATGAAAAATGTATTTTAGTGTTGCAATCAATTTAAAAAAATAAGATTAATTAATTTCAAGCTTTGTGATTAATGAATCATTATTAATCACATATATCACTGGAGTTAGAAGCATTACAATAGCTCAAGTTGGTTATTTCTAACTTCCACAATTTAATCATACTGAATTCTTCACTTTATTAAGTGCTTATCACAAACAAACAACTTTAGTCTGATCACCTTGCATCCCCTCCCCTCCTCACACACATACAAACACATCCCCCTTATCTCCGCTTTCTGCAAACAGCCTCAACACCCGGTTTCTGTTTGTCCTCGTCCCTCATTAAAAGCTAAATGTTATATAAAGTCGAAAAATGTTGAGTATTTTCCGGGCAAAATCATTTTCCACAGGTGGATTATTGTCGATGACGTTGGCATGTCAATCTGATAGAAAAAAAACTTTTGTATGACATCGGCACTTTCTAAAAGCTTTTAAAAAAGCCGCAGCAGAAGTTAAATATTAAACGGCAAAGGTTGCAGCTCAATGGATGCATTTTAAGTTTGGACGTACCCAAACACGTCTCTCTCTCTTTTTATTTTTGTGTGTAATTTAAGACCCTCTTCCTGACAGTACGGGTAGAGAGAGGGGCAGATTGTCACTTAGGAATCAGTCGTGGTTGATGTATGGAAGCCCTAAGCAGACAAACATCCACATATTTTAGTTTACTTGTTTTTCCAGTGATTACAGTTTCATTTGGGATGTTTTCTTGTGATTTATTAAACATATTCTTTTCGTTATTTGAGGATAAAAATGCAGTTTTATCTACGAGTTAATTTAATCAATATGTGGCTTGTTAACACGCGAAATCCTTCATTGTTGTTTCATGATAACAAGATAGATGAGACCAGAAATTGAGTTGTTATCAAGGGTAAATTAATTTAATTATATTGTATTGATGTTTGTCTGCTTAGGGCTTCTGTAGTCGTTTTTCTTGATAGATGAATAAAAACTAAAAAACACTTAAATTATCGTTCTAATAGTTTTAACAAAGCTGCTGTGGACGGTCATACGAGGACTAACCTGTTTGAGTGAAATGTGTGACCAGATAATCTCTATTCACAGATTATGCAAACAAAAAAGCCAGCTTTATCCAGCATCGCATTGCAAAAGAAGAAACTAATTGTAAACAATTATTGGAAAGAGAAAGTTCAACAGTTTTTAAATTGCTTGTCCATATCTGTAATAACAAAAAGGGAAAACTGGACAATTAAGCCTCAACAAAATGTAAGTTCATATTGTCCTGTTCTCAATACAGAAATATGCTGACTCAAAAAAACGTCATTACACGGCATCAAATCAAAGGATTAAGAAATAATTACAGGCTGACAGCCGGAGCCGAACATTTAAAAAAAGGTTCAAATATTTAGTTTTTACTCTGAATGTCGGAGGCGTCACCACTGGAGACTAAATGGACAACGAGCCTCAGAGTTCAGTTCATGTTCAGATCAAAAGAAACAAAAAGAGAGACTGAAAAAGAACTTTGTGAGTGGATCAGAGGAAAGGGATTTCATGGTGCAAAAAAAAATTATGCATGAAAAAAAGCCTGCTCCAGTTTTAATTAATTACTTTAATTGTCTTTAATTTAATTTAGTCACAACTTGAACTTCTTTAACTTTAACTCTGGCTTCATAAATAGCTTTTTGATTAATACAGAAAAAAGGTCATGAGCATATCTTTTGCTCTTTTGCCCATCTTTCACCCTCGTGCTCAAAACGTTTGTAAACCAGCAGCTTCAAGTTTTAAATAAAAGCAGTGATTATTCCTGTTTGATTCACTCTTGCTCAAAAGTGAATACAACTATCTTAACGTTTTCACACATGCATGCTTTTTCCTCCTACTCTGTCTTGAGTCGGAGTGAGCTGCTGTGAGAAGGCAGCAGGGCATTTTTAGGAAAATTCACAACAAGCAAGCGGGTGGGATTGATGGCGTTTACAGTATATAACACAACCAGTGAGAAACCGGTGAGTTCACTGTGCACGGAATGAAACTGATTCATTTTCCTCTCTGCTTTCTCTGATGTTTTTTAGTGTTCACTTGTTGACACTCTGAATACGTTCAACAACATGTAGCGTCAATGTAAAGGCAAAAACTGCCCTTCATAGCGTCAGACTGCTTTGTACGCCCTTTTAGCGTCACCCTTCTTAGGTCATGTCCCGCCTCCAGTCTGACAGGGAACATCTCCCACTGTGAGGAGGATATCAGGGGAAGCCTGCCCTGAAATTTTCAGGGGTGCATGTGCAGAGTAGGCTTACATTGATAATATCTCAAAGACTTCCTCAGAAAGAACCATCGGGCTTTTAAGTAAAAGTCCCATCACAGAAGGGAAGCCAGAAAGCTGTGAGATATGGACTAGCACTTCAGGGGTTTTGACCTTTTCATGTGATTGGTTGACAGTAAGACTAACCTTAATAAAAGGTCACGCATAATCTAAAGTCATACATTGTATTTTTTTTAAGGCATACACATATAAATACTCACATTCAGTTACAAAGAAGTTGAGCAATGTGATGACAACAGTGTGTCCACTGAACATGTAATCTCCACATGTCTGGACACCCGTCAAAGTCATTCCAAAGCCGCTCCAGATCGCCAGCGCCCTCTGAATCTTCCCCAAAGTGTCACCATACGTCTGGGGAACAAAAGGAAACAGTTATCTGTGAGTGGCAGCAGCTCATCGGTTATCAGTTGGGATTACTGAGGAAAAATAAGACGAAGAATCATGGCCTGAAAAGTGAGAACTCTTTAGGATTTAATCTGCAAATAATCTCACGTGTTTCCCACCTTGCTGGCACATTTCAGGTGCTGCCCAGGCACCGAGAGCGAGGTGACAAACATGGTGCAGCAACGGAGCAGAAAAACGGTTCCCATTAAAGAGCACAACCGTCTGAAGAGAATCGACCTGAACACAAACAAAAATTCAATCATTTTAAAAACTTACTTCAGAGTTCAGGGAGTACCAAAGCACAGTAACTCCTGTGCAGTACTGGGAGAGTTTTCAGGTGTCTGATCTTTACTGAAGTTTATTTTACTCTTACACCCTTTGACTACGACCCCATACATTTAAAGTCGAATATCTACACTTTTTTCTCCTTACATTTTCAAAACAGGCTCATTACTTCAGATTCGATGCATTAGAGGCTAATATTGGATTTATTAATGTATTGTTTTGCAACATTTCTTTCAAGACATGAAGACTGAATTCACCGAAAAACATATTCCTTTTTGTTTCGTTCCAACGTAACATGACAAAAAACAACGTAAAAATTAAGCAAGCTGTGGACTATGAAGGAGCAGACTGCGAGAAAAAAGACTCTCCCACAAGGCCTGCAGGATATGAGAAAAATATGCAACGTGCGATTCCATGTTCCAATACTGTGATAGGAATATGAAGTGTGATAATCAAATCTTAAAAAGTTCATTTGAACTATAACTCACAGTTTCTTTATTATTTATTTTTATTTAACCTTTATTTAACCAGGTTGGTCCCATTGAGATTAAGAACCTCTTTTTCAAGGGAGACCTGGCCAAGACAGGCAGCAGCAAAAAACACAAAGTTGCAGACAAAATACACAAAGGGAGACAAAGTACAATTTACAAAACATTTTGCATTATAACAGAACCATCTATGAGTCAAATCTGGGAGTCAATAGATCAAGCAGTCGAGCTAAAAACATCGGCATTCTATAGAATCTGCTTCCAGGTCTTTCATTTTAGATTTAAAAACATTTTCTACGTCTATCTGCAGCCCGTCATATTTTTATGAAATACATTTTAGTATGTTTGCAACACGTCCCTTGCCATTCGCCGCACAGAACGTCTTAAGCGTCCTGTAAAGTTCACTTCACTCATTTATATTCCAGTTTTAAATACGTCTTATTTTATGTGTTTTTATCTTATCTGTTCTGTTTCCATTTTTATTTTGTTCTACCTACTTGCTACTTGTCTTTGTGCTGCTGCAACGCCCAAATCCCCCCTCTGGGGTTCAATAAAGTATTATCTTATCTTAGCTTATCTTTATTATCTTAAATCTAAAATAAATGATAGGAAGGGTGTTTTTTTTAACTACATTTGCAGAAATGAATGTGGGGGTAGCTGATAGCTCGCTTAGGTTTTGAAAATGGTGTAAAAGCATGGCCTTTATTACCAAAGGTTATAATCATGCTGATTGTTACAACATTGCTTTTGTACATAAAATAATTGTCTTACTCATTAGAATAAATTCAGACTTTAGCGATGTCTTAATTGCAATGCTCATATTGCCAGAACAATTACAATGTGAGTTACTGTGCAGCCATATTCCCCAACAAACTTCTCTGCATATTGGATTATTTCTAGTGAGGTTCTTTTTGTATTTATTAGCAGCATTAGCATGATCCAGCTTTAAAAGTCTCCATACCATGATGCACGCTTCAGTTCGCTTTGCACAGACACAGCCGGGGAAAATGTCCTTTAGAGGGCTGGTCTTTACTTTTATGCCGTGAGCGCACTTTTAATTGGCCTCCTTTTTTTCACGAAACAGTACCTCAACTTTAAGTTGAGCCTTTTTGTAAACAGGTATCCATACTCCTTAAGTAAAGAACGTGTGTACTTAGCCTTATCTGAACCATGAATTATGACCGAATAAGAAAATGAACATATTTGCATTAGGATTACCTTGTTTCTTAGCTTTGATGGGGTCTATTTGCACATATAATTACAAGACACTGATAGGGACAGCTTGAAACCGTTGATTACCTGTGTTTGTGGAGGAGGAGGATCAACAGAAACATGTAACACAAGATGAGACCACAAGCTTCAGCCATGGCAAAAGCCCAGGGAATTCTGGGAACACTGACAGAGAACAAGGACATGTACATGTGTCAGCGAGTAGATTAGATATGAGCGCAGGAGAGTGTGTACATGTACTATGGACTTATACCTGTCCAGGAATATGTCAGGCAGCGGTGGGTACGTCCTTGTGTCCGGGACTCGCTCGTGCACGATGACCATGACAAAAGATGTGAAACCAAACACAAAGAACACGTAAAAGGAACTGACGACTGTTTTCCACACCTCTGGGTCCAATCGACCTGCCAGGTGCTGCCTACACCTTCCATTGGAGTGTGTATGACAAATTGCAGCTTCTGAATTGTATCCAGATCCGTGCCCATTCCTCAATCTCAGCTCAGTCCCGTTACACGAGTAATCTCCTACGTTGAACCTCCTCTCAGCTCGATCACACCTCCACTCGAGCCCTCTAGAGTCCACAGGAGGGAGTATGTCTGTAGGCCGGAGACCCAGCTCCTCCAGCTGGTTCTGGTTCTGTCTCTGGAGCCGGCGGAGGGCGATGGTCAGCCTCTTGATGTCTCCCAGCACAGAGAGGCCCAGTGGGGGTCCACGCAGGTCGGCCTCAGTCAGAGCTAGCAGAGTGAGGCCGTCCAGACGGTGCTGGGTGCACAATAACTCAACATACTCCCCAAATCCTCCCCCCTGCAGCCACTGAGCCACCTGCTTACAACTCCATGCACTCACACTGTCCTCCGACTGGGCCATGACACTGCAGAAACACACAGATACAGGATTAAGACATGAAGAAGGAGAATTTAAGTAAAGGAGAGAAGCGGAGTACTGATTAGATCCAAATTCTAATCTATGAGTACCTCTTTCTCTCTTGTGTTTTCACCTCTTGACTTCATCACTTTCTGGCCTTTCATTTAAATACAAAACTGCTTGAGACTCGCCCAATGTTTAATTTGCATGCTATTGATCACAACCACTTGTGAAAATAGGCCGGGGCGGCAACTAGAAATAAGTTAAATAAGTGATTAACTGTTTGCATATAATTCAAATGTATTCAATCATTTTTTTGGGCCTTAAAAAGATGACAGAACATAGCACAATAAATTCCAAATCACATTTTCCCAGCATCCACTTCAAACGTTTGAGTCCATGAAAATTTAAACCTCAAAGATTGAGTTTACAGAGGAATGAAAAAGAGACTGAAGGAGACGACTTCTAGCAGCATGGTTGCTTAACAAAGAACTCAAAAGATAAACAGATGAAAAAGACAGTAGCTCATTATTATTACTCTCAAACTGTGAATTGTGTGATTGAGTTCTTCTGTCTAAAGTTCCAATTTGTGATTATATCATGACTGATTTCAATGTGACCTCGACACTTAATGATCAATTACGGGGGCGGCGGTAGCTTAGTCTTTAGGGTCCCGGTGCGGAAGTGTGCAAATTGGTCTGGTAGCTGGAGAGGTGAGAGTTCACTTCCTGAGCACTGCTGAGGTTCCCTTGAGTAAGGCACCGAGCCTCCCCACTACCAGCTAAGAAGCGCTCGCTGTGGGCAGCCTCCTCACTCTGACATCTCTCAATTAGTGCATGTTCATACGATCCTGTTTGTGCAAGTGTGTGTATTTCAGCCTGTGTGTGTGTGTAGCATGTTAAATTGAATTTCCCCTCCAGGGATTAATAAAGCACATCTTCTTCTTCTTCTATCTATCTATCTCTCTAGTAGTTAACAGCTGCAGATATCAAACAGGCTTTAAGAAACCAAAATGTATACAATTTTAACATTTAGAGATAAAACTATGGGTTAAAAGATGAGATGAAAAGATTTTCAGAGAAATATCTAAAATATAAGCAACTACTTTTCATGATTAAAGTAACGTGTCGACTGAAAACTTCAAACAGTGGTTTGTTCCAGCTTCTTATATTTGAAAATTTGCTCTTCTGAATACTTTCAAATGCGACACAAGTCTCTCATCTCAACGTGTCAGGCACCAAAAGAAGTACAAGACACCGAGAAACAAATCAGACACGAGGAGAAAGTCAATGAGAGGAACGAACAGATACGTGGTAGGAAATGTCAAACAATGACAAATCAGATTTTGATTTCAGAAACCAGCTTAACCAATCAGCACATTCTTCTAGTCATCGAGGTGACACTTTCTAATTTCTGTTGTAATATGAAAGAAACCTTGAACTCAATGATAAAGCTCTGATCTGCTGAGGGACTGCAGATGTAAACTAGCTCTAAGCTAACTCTGGTGCAATGCTTCAAATGACAACATTAATGTTTAATATTGTCCCTTTAAAATGAACTACAGGGAAACTGAATAAGGAAAAGTCAAATCACTTTGTTTTGCTTGAAAATGTCAAACCATCTTTTCATCTATGATTTGAGTTAAAAGAGGTCGGATTAAATCCTACCTACTTCCTTTTTCAGACATGTCAAATGTAAGAAGGAAGATTGTAGACTTTTCCTTCTTTTGTTGTGTGATTTGTTTTCTACATATTTTTAACTACAGCTTTTGTTTTTATTTTTTACATGTTTAAAATTTAAAAAAATCAAACAATCTATTTTTTATGAACATATAGTAGGTAACCATTTATTTTCTATCCACAAATAAGATTCATGTTTGAGTTTTTCTCTGATGATTATTTGAGTATTGATGTACTTAAATCTTTACACTTTATTTATTTATAAATAAGCATTGAACTATAAAGTGACAAAAGAATCCAAAGGCCGTTAGCTTTCCAGAAAATTATTTCTTCATCTCAAAGTTGCAAAATCCCCAAAAAGTCAAACAGTTACAACATCTGACCTCACAGTTTGTAACTTTACTGAAAAGAAGAGAGAGAAGCCAGAGGGGGAAAATAAATACTATTTTAAGGATCTATTAATCATTAAGTCTTTTCAAGGACGCTATTTAAAAAAACAATATCTTGATGTTCTGATATTTGAGGATTTTCAGGATGAAACTCCAATGTTGAGGGTTTGGACTTTTTGTTAAATTAAAAGTGACATTTTTAAAAGCATCAACTAGACATCATGGAAACTGTGACTCACATGTTCTGCAATATTTTGATATTTCAACGACTAAAAGATGAATGAATTAGAGATGGGACCGATCGGATCTTATATCGGTATCGGGTCCGATATTGACGTTATTTCCGTATCGGATATCGGACTGACGGTGCCGATCAACGTTGCAGGTCAAGAAAGATGGTTGGGCACTTTAAACATCCTCAGCTCGTACAGTCTCACTCTGAAGACGTTCAGACTGAACTGTAAGAAGTGTCCACAAATCATCTTCATCACGTTCAGACGAGATTAAACAGCTCCTTCTATATGATCAAAGTACAATTCTTACACTTCAGTTTAAAACACTTAATTTGAAAACCTCACAGTAGTTGCTGCTTCCTGTTTGTATATGAGGCCAGCACAATGCAATGCAATGCAATGCCCGGTTTACTGCAGCTTTGTGTAGCCTCGCACATAATACCAACAACAACAATAACATCATTAGTTATGATAATAAAAAAGATCAGAATCAGGATCGGTACATGTGTATCAGATCGGAACTGAAAAAAAGTGGATCGCTGCATCTCTAAAATGAATCCTTAAAAAAGCCCTTCCCTTGGTCCTACATTTAAATCCAAACAAGCAGCACATCCTCATATTTAAGACGCTGTAACGCTGAATTAAATACACATTATCTTTAATCATAAAACTATTCATGAAGGAACACAAATGGAATTGCTCATTGCTCTAACACAGTCACATACACGGATGTAAAAGTAGACATGTGGCAGAAATGACACAACAGGGATGCAGGTCCTTGTGGAGGTTACGTGCTGTTTGTGCTCTGACTGGATGTGACCCAGCACTGCAGAAGACTTTGTGTTATTACATCAGCTGCTGCTTTCACGTCTGGGACTGAACAGTGGAGCACAGTGGAAGTTAGCACAACACACTGATCTCTTCAAACAGAGGCTCAAACAAAATAACAAGAATTTCACCTCTCTGAGTGTGAGCGTCCTCTCTGTCGCTTTGGCGTCATTTTATAATTAAAAAGAAAAAGAAAAACAATGAGTCACTAACCATGAGGTTTACGAACAACAAGCTCCTCTCCCACACAGACTCAGATACTGACGACACGCTCTCATCCTGGCTGCTTGTTTTTGTCTCATTTTTGACCTTTGACCCTGTGATAAGCACACTCCTCTCTGCTCCAAAGGTCTGTGACCCTCACACAGCACACCTGCTCTACTGTAAACTGCTGAACGTGAGCGATGCATGCTGATAGGACGGCAGATACGGAGTGGAAAACACACAATATGCAAAATTTCAGTTATCAGGAATGATAATTGATGAGATGACGGTACACGCTTGGTAAGGTGTTCAGAGCAGGTTATTATTCAAACACATCATAGCATGAACGTGGAAACTCTAAACAGGTCACTCCTGTGAGGGCTTTCTGTGACTGGGAATTATTTCAATTTAAGGGCAGCAACCTATTTTTATTATAACTACCGATTTATGTGCAATTATTCAGTCAAATATTGTAAAATATAAAACCATAAATTGAGCATGTCATCACCAGAGCTGAAATGAAACATTTATTTAAAAGTTAAAACTTGAGAATTAATACGCAACAATTTATGGCTAATTTGTCAAAAACATTGAAATATTTCAGCCTCTCCAGTGTGAGAATCGGCGGCTATTTTCAGGTGACTTGAGTCAAACTGTGCTCTGTCTCTAACTGGTAGAAGAGATGAAGGCCACTACGTCGTAGTGACTGTTGACGCTCTGCTGAATGATTGTTTTCATTGTTGTCGAGTCTGAAAAATATTAGCTGTTTTAGTAATTTACCTTGGATTATTTTTGTACGTGTGGCTGCTCATCGTTAGTCACAAACTTTTTTTAAATTAGCTGCTGCCTCTTTATGACAGAAAGACATTTTTTATCTCATCAGTTGATTTTATTGGTTTATATTTCTTCCTCTTACATGCCCTGATTGGTTGAACCGTGACCTCTTTATCTGTTGTATGGTTTTAAATTTTTTTTTAATTATGTATTAGTATAGATTTATAAAGCAAATGTTATTACAGGTAAGCTCAATGTGCTTTACATTGAGGTTAAAAACACAGCATACCACAACAATTATTTCCACAGTCAAGAATAAAATACAGAAATCTAATCAATAAAGTCACACACACCGCAAAACAAACATCAATAACGACACAAGTGATCACACACACACACACACACGCACGCACACACAAAGTAACTTTGCCTGCCTGGGAAGAATAGTTTTGGTTCTGCTTTGAAAGTAGAGACAGTAGTGATGGACCTCAGCTCAACAGGAAGTTAGTTTTCCAGAGAGAAGGACCAAAGTGAGGCTCAAACTGGGTTTTTATTTAAGAAACAAGTTGTGTTTTTCTTTGGGTTTAAAAAAGCGTCCTGTTGCTGCAGAATGGGTTAAAACTCAAGGAGCTGGTGTCCTTAAATGTTTTTAGATCAAACATGAAAGACCTGGAAGCAGATTCAATACGATGTCGATGCTTTTAGCTCGACTGCTTGAACTACTGACTCCCAGATTTGACTCATAGATGCATGTAAAATAAAATAAATGAAAAATGTTCCTTTCTTGTGTAACAAAATCCACCCAGCTGTGTGTAGCAGCTGTTAAGTAATGCGGGTGTTTTTGAGTTTTGACTCAGAGAGGTGGAGCAGGGTGACGAGGGACAGACAGTGAGAGGAGAAATACAACGTACCATGTTACTTTAACACTACATGAACTTATTTATATAAACAACATTGTTTTTTACCAGGAAAATATTCACGTTAAGATACAAGATCTCCTTTAAAGAGAGTCCTGACAGCAGCATCAACGTTTCAGACAGAGAACAAAGACAGACAAAAAACAAACATTACATCCATCAACGCATCAGAAGCATTAAGCAGAGGAACATGTGCACACAGTCGTCAAATGATCCTTTATCCTGCTTTTAAAACCTTCCAAGTTTGAGGCGACTCTGTCTTACCCCGTACCTCATTTGAAAATATATTGATATATCTTAAAACTGGATTTATTTCCCAGCCCTAGTTTAGATTGGAAAATCTTTCTGGTCCCTGTGAGGAAATGTTGTTTGCAACAGAGGTCCATACAGGCAATACACCTGATAACTACCATGGATATCATCATGATGGACGTGAGTGAGATAAGAGACACAAAGACCAACAGTCCATAGTACAGGTGTACAGGTAACAATGCCTACAGCTTATTTAAAAACCCAACTGCTGCAGGAACACATAACCTCAGATATCTGTTTAATCTGGCCCTCCTAACAAGAGTGAACCTCCTCCCTGTGGGCAGAAGTCTAAACTCTGCATGCATATGGTGCTGAGAGTCTTCCAGGACGGCCTTTGCCTTCTGACTGGCTCTTTTTTTTTTTTTTAAATGGCCAAGATCATTCAAGTCAACGCCAACAATCTTTCAGCAAAAGATGTCACAACATGTCCAACAATTCAAATTAGATTTGATGGAAAACAGCAGCCTGTGATCGATACATGTGACATCATACGCCTGATCTAAACAACCATATGAACTCACCTAAAACATCTATCATGTGATTTGAAGATGTTTTTTTTGACATTTTTGCCTTTATTAGATAGGATAGCTGAAGAGAGACAGGAAGTGTTGGTAGAGTCGGGAGATGACATGCAGCAAAGGACAGAGGCCGGATTCTAACCAAGGCCTTTGCCATGAGGACTACAGCCTCCACATATGGGGCACGAGACACAAACACGAGGCTATCTGTCGCCCCTGTGATTTGAAACCTAGAGTTTTATTCCTCCATGAACAATCTGTTACAGTACTGTACAGAAACATTTGTCTTTCAAGCTGGTCCACAGTTACAGTGTACACAAGACAACAAACAACCATGTGATTTAAAAATGTGAACACTCAACTCTTCTAGACGTTTACATGAAAAGCAGAGTATCTCTTTGAAAATTAAGGATTAGGGCCAGTCGATAAGGACCAGTGTTGTGGGTATTTATTGATGATTTTGAACCACTGATCTTCTTTTCCATTCACTGGTTAATAAAAATGTATTTTACACCTCAACTTTACTTTCTACAGAATAAATAGACGTCCAAAAGTCTCAGCTGCCTTCTTCTATCACAATGTCATAGTTCAACTCAAGCATTAATACTAGAATTGACTGAAGTAAGTTAAATGATCAATTAAACTTCACCTTATTATTATGATTAGATAGAGAACACAGGATCACTTTGTTGGTAGCATTTGAATAATAACCTGACATCAGCCTTCGCCTTAAAGCTCCAAGTGATGAGCACACAGACTGACGTTGATTGTGCCGTCAATAATCACAATGTGGCTGACAGCCAGTGAAGGATCCACAGAGAACAAATACCATCAGATTAAACTGATTCAAATTAAATGTCTGAGAGCTAACTCACCTGTGTGTCTCTTCTTCGTCCCCTCAGAGAGAAATAAGTTATTTTTAAACTAGTCTCTGGATTTTACTGGCATGGCCGAGCCGTGGCTTTACTTGGGGATTCATAAGTGCCCTGTCAGCTAGTTTGGCCGGCTTACAGTTAGTGGCACAGTGAGCTGACACACAGCTGTGTGTGAGAGAAAGCCCTTCAGTGTGTGTGAGAGACTCTATTTCACAATGGGCTCATAGTCTGTTCGCCACAAACAATGAAACGTCACATTTTTTGGCCTCAGATAAACTCTTAAAAAGGTTAAAATTATGTTTTCAGGATTTTTTTTTAGAAGAGTTAAAAGAGTCATTTGTTGGCATAAACAAAAGTAAAAGGGTTAACGTTGACATTAGAGCAACCACAATCATAGAAAGTAGATTTGATTGTTTCAAAGTTGCTTTAAAAGACTATTTAAAACAGCAGATCTTTCTCCTCGCTTACCAGAAATCCACTGTCACAGTCCTGTCAGAGGGTGTGGGAGAGTTGTGTCAGAGGAACACTTCATGACAAACATGTTTCTCACAACTAGGCAACCAAACAGGAAGAGAGCAAGAGAACAACAGCAGTAAAGAAGAGCTGCTGGCCTCAGGCAGGGCTGCTTGTTAAAACACGCTGACATCTGCTGGCCCAACAAGGAAGTGTAAATTACACCTGCATTTTCACCTCAGGAGCTATGGGGACTTTAGGAGGATCTCAGTGCATTTTCACCTCAGGAGCTATGGGGACTTTAGGAGGATCTCAGTGCATTTTCACCTCAGGAGCTATGGGGACTTTAGGAGGATCTCAGTGCATTTTCCACTACAGGGAAAAGGATCTAAGTAATGTCGAGGGACTTCATTTTAATCCCTCCAAAAGGTCCCTAATTTTGGGGATTAAAAAGTATAGGGAGTTTGGGCCCTTTCAGCAGCGAACATTTGCACTCACTTGACTCTAGCTGCCACAGTTACAATCATTGGTATTAACTATATTATCATTTTGCCATTATTAGAAAAATAACCAGTGGCGGCTATTCCTTTTTCCTTCAGGGGGGATGCGATTTCTCATGGATGGACTGGGAAGGACTGTGATGTACAGCGACACTGCTGTATTTATGACTAAGTTCACACTGTATGCTTGGATTTATTGCTCAGATCTGCTGTTTTTTTTCTGTTCACATTTTAAAATGTGGCCTGTGTCACTCTCCCGGGCTGACCCACATTCGTGAAAGAACAACAACAAAGATATCACACTCAGCACAGCGTCTCTCCTCTACCCCCCTCTGATGGCTCATACACTGTGAACCTATGAGTCAGGTCCTGCTCAAGGTTTCTGCCTGTGAAGAGGAAGATTTTCTGTCCTACTGTTTCCAAGTGCTTGCTTACTGATTGTTGAATTCTGGGAATCTCTGAATTATATAACAATGAGTACAGTCAAGACCTGCTCTTTCTTGAACATGTCCTGAGATAGTTTGGTTATGATCTGGTGCTATACAAATAGAAACTAATTGATCCACTGATTGTTTGGTGGAAGCTTTTTCTTACCTCACTAATTTATCTAATCTGAACAGGCCCTCGGTGGAAACGTAGACAACAAGGAAGAACCTTCCAAAGGAACCTTTTAGTCCCTTGAAAAGAACCTGCTAGGACTAAAACCCTCAATTAGTTTTGGTGAAAACACAGCACATTTGCTGATCAAACATTGTATTTTGTAGCCTGTTATGTTGTTGTAAAGAAAGTTGAGTTAGAAAAAGTTAGGCTGTGAGTCTGAGCCAAGATGCGCCATCTGTTCATGACATTCAGAGACAGCATGCAACCAAAGCAAAGCAAAGGCAACCGACAGCAGCGTGATTCATTTTCAAGGAATACATGCTGTCATTTTTCTTCCTGGCAACTTTCAAATGACTGACAGAAAACCAATCCAACGGGCCGGCTATGAAGTAAGTTGTGATAACGAAGACACTGAGCAGAGAAATGTTGGTGACACTGATCCAGAAAAGGAGGAAAAGTCTGTGTGTGCGACAGAGGATTCAAAAGGGAAGATCTCGTCTCTGCAGGAGCTAGAGGAGGTTTTACATTCAGCGCCACGCTCCTGCCGACACGGAGATGAGGTGTGGCCAAACTTGTATCTAGGAGACATGTGAGTACCCTGTGCCTTGTTCATGTGCAAGTCTAAGACTCATGAATAATATATGTTATTTGTGTCAGGTTCATGTCTCACGATAAACTGGGGCTCTGGCAGCTGGGTATCACTCATGTGCTGAATGCAGCACATGGGAAACTGTGCTGTAAAGGCAGCGACGATTTTTATGGAACCACCGTGAAATACTACGGAGTCCCAGCCAACGACCTGCCAACATTCGATATTTCACCATTTTTCTATCCTGCTGCTGAGTTCATTCAACAGGCTTTGATGTCAGGAGGTAACGTCCACTGCCACACAAATTGAAAAAAACACACTGACTGTGTATAAAGATGAACAGCGCATCACCACCTCCACAGTTTATAAAAAGTGAAGTCAAAATACCCTCTGTAACAGGCGCTGACATATTGTGCTGGGGACGTTATTTGGAGCCATAATCTGCGCAATAGGGATCGATTGGTCGAGACGTGGAATAGATTTCCCGCCCCTTCTCCTAACAAAAACAGCCATTTGACTTACCAATAAAACAGCAAAGATCCCTCTGCCTGGTACGGTCTTCAGCAGAGGAGATTCAAATTATTTATCAACTGAAGTTCAATGACTCTTATGTAAGTGTTATTTGCGTTTCCTCTCGCCGTTCCTCCTCTCAGATGCTTATCCATAGCTCAGTTTCATAGCTGACCCGTGTCCCATCTGCTAATATTGAAAAGGTGGTGATGACCTTTACTGCAGCCAGTCAGTAGGGGGAGCTCTATATTATTTTGGCTTCACTGGGACGTTATGTTGTCCATCTTTCTATACAGTCTTCCATAGAATCCCACTTCATTTTTATACTCTTTGTTGTGATTTCCAGGAAAGGTGTTTGTGCACTGTGCTGTAGGTGTGAGTCGCTCGGCTGCGTTGGTCCTTGCGTATCTGATGATTCATCACAACCTCAATCTTCTGTCATCTGCACGCTGTGTGCTACAGAAGAGATGGATTTTCCCAAACAGAGGCTTCCTGCGACAACTTATAGCTCTGGACCGAGAACTGCAGGGTGAAAGGCGGAATGAGCTGAAGTAAAACAACCTGAAGAATGATTCTTGTTATTATGTTCCCACCAAAAATACCAGGAACTTTTAGTCCGAGGAGCTTCTTTTTAGGAACTAAAAGATTCCCTCAGCCCAGAGTGTTGCCACTGAAGTCTAAAGACCTGTGAGGTTGAAGAGAAGAGCCTTCTGATGTGTGAAAGATTCACCCGTTTTATAACGATCCACACAGGCTATATCCATGCCAATTATTTGTATTATTATTTATTATGTTTTAGAATCATAGCTGCAGAACTGTATTTTTGTAAGTCGTTTTTTAGGCTTTGTTTTGCCTTTATTAGATAGGACAGCTGAAGAGAGACAGGAAATGTTGGGAGGAGAGAGCGGGGGGATGACATGCAGCAAAGGGCTGAGGTTGGATTCGAACCCACGGCCGCGGAAAGAGGACTATAGCCCCTGTAAATGGGGCGCGCAACATAAATACTAGGCTATCGGCACCTTGCAGAACTGTATTTTTTTAAGATATAAAATCCCCTACAATACATCATAAAGAGTTATTCATATCTTATTCTAATTTTTCCCTTATTATTCACTAAGTTTTTTTACAGTCTCATTTCCAATAAATCTTATATCTAATAAATAAATGATGTGTGTCTTTGTACATCAACAGAAATACAGTATATGCTACCTAATGTGTCTGCTCTTGATTATACCTGATTACATGTGTTGTGTTTTATAGTAAGGTATTTTAATGCTAGGCTTTTTGATGAACGCAGGGAAGTAGAAGAAGTCTGACACACTGTCCTGCATCCTGCTGAAAAATTAAACATTCATATTAACATATTGTGTTAAGTTTTGCAAGAGCAGCTTCTTCAAACACTTTTTGTTAGCACTGATTTGTCTGCCTAAATACAAATATATGTTGTGCTCTTGTGCCAGATAATGATGACCTGTGACTGTAATGCACCCAAATGATAGAAGAGTTTACTGCCCAGATGATCTTCTTAATGCTGCATGCTCTCAACCAACTGGAAATATTTAGTGTTACAAGGCCCAAACTCAATGTCCCTGTTCTTTTATAAAGCATAATCCCAAGAGTAGGGACCTTTTGGAGCATGCAAAAAAGTCCTCAGTACTTAATTTAGATTTGTTCCCTGCAGAGGAACACACTGTGTACCTCCAAGGATCCCTTGTTCCTGCTATGGAAACACATAACAGCTTTAGATTTGTCCTCCCTTGGTATGCAGAAAGTCATTATCACCATTAACACCATGCAAGACTTTCTCTGTTTGTACCATTTTTCTGTTTGTATACAGTTGAACTGTGTCCATCACTGCCCTCCCCTCTCCTCGCCTATTGTGACCTCATTGGGGACAGACAGAGTCCATCTCTTTTACCCCTGAGGACCTTTGTCATCAGCAAACAGACCAATCAATGCACAGCGACATTAAATAACTCCACATGCAGTCACAGAGCACTCACTGAACACAGAGAGCTAATTTTGGAGCCGTGCAGCATTCAGACCACCACCTGCCCCTGTCTCTCACTGCTGCAGACTGTGGTGGTGTGGAGACGTTGGACACAAGACAAGCAGGAGCAGTGTGCTGGGGGTCTGTCGGAGGAGCACTGGGAGAATGTCAGGGAGCAAGCAGCTACCGAACCTGCCGCTCATTAAAGAACTAGAGCTCATCTTGGATTCCTGCACACTAGAGCTCACACCAGTGGATGAAGTCTGGCCCAACCTGTACATAGGAAATGTGTAAGTTTTTCATGTTTGTTGCCAGGGAAACTTTCACTTTCAGCTAAATAAATTGAACATAAAGTTATTGTACATAACTATGTGCATCTCAATGCTGTTTCACATTTCGTTCTTCTGATGTGGTGTCTGTGTGTTTCAGGGCCGTTGCACAGAATAGAAAGACATTACAAAAGCTTGGCATCACTCATGTCCTGAACGCAGCACACTCCAAACAGGGCAGCATCGGAGACCAGAGTTTTTACGGGAACACCTGTATTTACCTAGGTATCCCAGCAGAGGATTCAGATCACTTTGACCTCAGTCAGTACTTCAAACTTGCAGCTGACTTTATACACAAAGCACTGAGGAGCAAAGACGGTATAGTATTTAAATATTTAGACACCAGTATTTAAAGACACCCATTCACCATATTTACACAGCGGCCAATTTTCTATGATGTCAGACTTTGGGTGGGAAGCTCAAATAATGTTTTAGTGTTGTACTGCTGTGTTTTACGGTTGCAAATTGTGTTGACATAACAAATCTGACATCATAATGTACTTCCTTGTCGTTCAGGAAGTGAAAAGGTATTTAATAGTAAAAACATGAAGAGAGTTCTGGCCGTTTAACAACTTTTTGTATTTAGTATGTGCAAATATAACGAATAAAAGGACTTACAGACTGAAATGACATTATGATATAACTTATCAAACTCAAAAAACAACCACAGACGCAAACACGACAAGAATAGACTAAATATAAAAGGACCCCTTCAGTAATTGTGTAATTAAAACTGTGCCTGATACGTAGAGTAATTTTATATTAAACAAGAAGAGTCTGTCTTAAACTGTAAATAATCCTACTCTTCATTGGGATTAACAACATAGACAGCTTTTAACTTTCAACCACTTCCTAGCTAACAGTAGCTTTATTAGTGAGACACCATACAATTGCAAATCAATCAATCAATCAATCTTTATTTGTATAGCGCCAATTCATAACAAGTGTTATATCAAGACGCTTTACAAAAAGCAGGTAAAGGACCTTACTCTTTGTCTATTAATATTACAAAAGAGCAGGTAAAAAGACCATGCTCATTGCTATGTTACAAAAAGCAGGTAAAAGACCTTACTTATTGCTATATTACAAGGACCCAGCTTAATCCATCATGAGCACTTTAGCAAAGCAGCAAAAGTTACATTGGACAGAAAAAACTGCCTTATTAAAAGGCAGAAATCTTCGGCGTGATCCCCGGCTCATGACGAAACAGCCTTCACAGGCCTAGACTGCGGCGGGCAAATGCATAAATTCTTAGCAAACGCATCTGCCAGCTCCTGCAGCATAGCTTGCTAGCTATACGTAGGCTATGCTAACATATGAGCTCGCCAAAAAGTAGACAATTAGAGAAGTGTGAATTTCCGCAGGATAGCCTAGCAGTTATGTCGCTCATCCCATATACCGAGTTAATAGTCTTTGTCACAGTTGTCACAGCGGCCACATGTTCAATTTCAACCACGGCCCCTCTGCTGAATGTTGCCCCACACTCTCTCATCCCGACGTTTCCTCTCTCTCTTTAGCTGTCCTATCCTATAGAGGCAAAAATGCCCCCCCAAAAAACTATAAAGGACAGAGGACAGAGAGAGAGAGAGAGAGTGTGTGTGTTCATTTTCAGCCACTATTACAGTTAGCAAGAAATGCAGGCCTTTCCTCACATACAACACTTTCAAATAGTAATGTTAGCTAGCAGATGGTTGGTTGCTAATGTTAGCAGCTGTCTAACGTTGACCGTGAAATGTGTTTTTTTGAAGTTAAATGTTAACATGATCGGGTAAATTCAGACTTTTGCTAAGTATGGCCCTTTCAGTTGTTGCACAATTAGGAAGCAGTGAAATTATATACATTTGTCCGATTCACTACATCAATAAAAGTATAAAACAGCAGCACAACATTGTAACATTGTTTGATTTTTCCACCCTAAGCATGACGTCAGAGGGAAAAAAACATATATTGTCATGTCCCATCCAGTGTTGATATTTTTGGCCTCACATTTTCAATGATTTCTTTCTCCATCTTGCTCTTCAGGTAAAGTGCTCGTGCATTGCATCATGGGTGTGAGTCGATCAGCCACTCTGGTCCTGGCATTCTTGATGCTTCGGCAGCGTCTCCCTCTAAGAGACGCTCTGAGGCAAGTCGTCCAAAAACGAGCCATTTACCCAAACCGGAACTTTCTGTCTCTCCTCCTCAAGCTGGATGAACAGCTGACTCTCAAACGGAGGTTGTGTCCTCTTCTCTGACGTCTGACTTTAACCTCCTCCAAGCTCCATCATTATTATTTTTTCACTTCAAAAACTCTTTCTTTCCGATGGGTTACACTCCTCTTATATAGCATAGACAATATCTTTTAATAATGATTTTATGTTCAAATATACTGTAGTTGGTTTATTTTGATTGGTGTTCAAATTAACTTGTAATGCCATATTTGTATTTTAAAATGTAAATACGGTGTACAGTGGCAATAGTTATGTCAAATATTGTAAATTACTGTCTCATATTTCTTTGATGTTGTTTTTCTTTTTCAATCTGTATTAAAATGCTAACTTGTTGTAATAAGGCATGTGCAAAACCTTTGTATATACACACTTGTTAAAAAATGAAATGTAGACATGTAGCATTTTTTTAACAGCTTGCTCAAAACATACTGTCATTGGTTTATACTCTCAAGGCAGTTTAAGGGTCACACATTATTCTCCTTTATTTCCAGTTTAACTAAGTCTCAGAGGTCCCAAAACACGTCTGTGAAGTTTCTTGCCATAAATCCAATTTGTTCCATTTAATCATGCCTATAAACCCCTCTATTTCAGCCCTGCTCAGAACAGGCTGTTTCTGTGTCTGTAGCTTTAGAATCAGAATCAGAATCAGAATCAGAATCGTGTTTATTGCCAAGTACATTTACACATACAAGGAATTTGTCTTGGTGTAATGGTGCAAAAAAAACAAAAAACAGTTAACAGGGAAAAACAGCCAAGAAAAAGCAAGAACTTAAATAATATAAAAAATAAGAAATTTACCAATATAAACAATAGAATTTAAAAAATGTCAAAAAATAAAGAATAACAAAATCTACAAGCTGCAATGGAGTGCATGTGAGAAAAGAATGTAAAGTCCGGTGAGCGTTAATGTAACGCATAAAAACAGTTCCAACCTTCACATCACTGTGATGTTTTCTGACTGTGGGGCTGATGAGAGTCTGTGTTATGTGGGAGGAGGGGGGGGGAGGGCAGGGACATTGTTCATGAGGCTGACAGCAGAGGGGAAAAAACTGTTCTTGTGGCGAGAGGTTTTGGTCCTGATGGACCGCAGCCTCTTGCCAGAGGGGAAACAGCTAATTTAAATGTAAATGAGCTGTGTCTGACCACGCCCCTCTCTGGAAGGGCTTGGGTGGCTCGGGCTTTCTCGCTCCATGCCCTATTGTTTACGGTGAGAAGGCAGACTCAGAGGACAGAACAAACACCTAGCTGTGGGAGTGTCACCCACCTGGGGGAGGAGTTACTTCCCTTTGTGATGTCATGAAGGGAAAATCTCCAAACGGCCTGTTTGATAACACATTTTCGAAAAAGTGGAGCAGGTAAAAATCAGAGAGGATGGACTGCTTCTCATAATTTGGGTTTGGTTTGTAGACGGACTAAGGACACATATTAGTGATAGAAAAACATGGTAAAGTGTATTTTGCATAATATGTGACCTTTAAGCTATTTTCATTTTCTTTTTGTACAATAAAAGCTGGGTATTATGTGTTTACTAAACTAAACTATTACCTTACCCAGTCTGACACAAAATGAGTGACTAAGAGAACTAAAGACAAAAAGTTCTTTTTAGAACATTTAACTATTATAGGGTCACAGTTTTGCTCCTCTGCCGTCACTCAGTACTTTTACACTCACCCTGCCTCTTCTCCACTCTGAATGCCACCCATGCCCACCTCATCAGCCAACTCAACTGCAATCAAGCCAGTTTAAAAGCCTCTCCTGCTCACTCAGACACTGCCAGATTGTTCTTTCGCTTTCATGCAAGACTTTCTAGCATTCACTCTTGGATTGATTACCTGTCACGACTCTGCCTGCCGTCGACCACCGAACCTCGTTGCTCTCCTGGTAAATGCTTCAGCCTTTTGTCCCTGACCTCGAGTTCTGCCTTTGTGTCTTTGTATCCTGTCTGCTCCTCTTCTTGGCAACATGATGTTTTCCAGCACTTATCCAACAGTGTGAGTTTTAAAGTGTGCTCTCCTGTGGATCTCTGTTGTTCAGGTACTCCTTCTGTGGTTACTTACCTGCTGGCTTTTTGACCCTCTGTCTGGTTCCGACCTGTCTTCTGCCTGTCCCCTGTTATATTGATTGTTATTACGGACTGCTCTTCTGCTGCCAAACCTGCATGCCTCCTTGACCACGTCCTCATGTCTGCTGCCCCACGGTACCGTAGTACTCTGAACTTTTGTGTGAGAGTTTGTCTGTTGCCTCTGGGCCTCACTCATCTGGATCAGATCACAGCAGCCAGAACTCCTGGACAATTACAAAGACTATAACGGCTTTGTGCCTTAAGATTGGACTGTGCTGATATTTACCTGTGTTGTTTACTGCTACTGTGCACCAATCAAGCTTCACCTGCAGCAGCAGCAGCAGCAGCACAGGTGGACAAAATCCGGCCTGGAGAATTCACAAACTTCACATAGAGGTCTGTCACATACACATAGAGAGAGTGCGGCTGTAACAAATACAGAAAATTAAAAAAAAAGGTTGAAAATACAAATCAGAAATTTATGATTTTAACATTGCAAAAAAATATTGAAACGTATTCTATGCATTTAAATATAATTCTTTATAACGTAGCTTTAAGATTTCTCTCCACCTGTTGTCTACCGGATTATTCAGTCATATAAAGGATATGTTGTATTTGTACTGTATCTTGGACATGTTGCATGTGCATTGTTTCCTGTCAAAAATGCAATGAAAATAACCATGTTTTTGAAGAAAAAAACAACAAGTCACAACACTTGCAGATAAAGTTCAGATGTAGCTGTTAGGTGTTACTTATGGATCATATTTCTTAAAGCAGCAGAGCAGCGGCAGTTATTCAGCTCCCGTCTAGCAACACAGAGGCACATACAGTCCAGAAGAAGAGGAGCCCAGAAAGAAGGAAGAGAAAACACGGCTTATCACGCCATTGCCATCCCCCTCTACCCCTCCTTCCATTACATGTGAGGATCCCTCTCCCACCCCCCCAGAGCCCCCATCCAGGTCTACGTCTCCCTCATTCTCCCTCCCTTCAATAAACCTTTCTCCCCCCTCCTCCCCCTTGGAGTTCCGGGAGTTACCCCCACTTACCCCCCGTCCTACTCCCATTTTTACTCCCTTAGATCGACCTCAGTGCCCCCCCCCTTCAGCGTCCACCTGCACCAGCTCATCTCAGCGGTGACGCCATCTTACGCCGACCTGCCCCCCCCACCTCCACGAAGACGTGCTCCACCTCCACCAATCCATCCCAGCTGTGACGCTGCTCACTCCCCCCCCTTATGCCCACCCCCTCCTCCTCCTGACAGCAGCCCTGAATATTACTGAGACAGAAAAGGGTTCAGCAGTAGACCGCATTATCAGCTGGACCCAAGGTCGCCTACGTCAAAACATGGCACCTTCTGCATTCCTGTTGTGACTACCAAGAGAGTAAACATTGTGAAACTTAGACACACTGCTAATCTAACAAATCTCATTCCTATTCTCTCCAGCTCAAAGTCAACCCCAAAGCCTGTGAATAACAGCATCAGGATGGCTCTGCTTAATGTTAGGTCTCTTAATAACAAATCATTTTTAGTCAATGATTTTATTACCACTTCTAAACTTGATTTTATGTTTTTAACTGAAACATGGCTAGAACAAAATAACAGTGCAAGCATTCTGATTGAGACAGCACCCCCCAACTATAACTTTATTGATGTATGTAGATCTGGAAAAAGAGGTGGAGGGGTTGCTGCTATATTTAAAAATATATTTCAGGGGAAACAGATGTCACTTGGTGATTTTCCATCATTCGAATACCTTTGTGTTGTATTGAAATGTTCTCCCAGAGTTCTGCTGTTAATTATTTACAGGCCACCTAAATATTCTGCACATTTTTTCGATGATTTTACTGAATTATTGTCTAGCATCTCCACCGACTTTGACTGTCTAGTTATAACTGGTGACTTTAATTTTCATATTGACGATTTGAATGACAAGGGTGCAAAAGAACTTTTGACTATTTTAGACACATTTGAACTGTCTCAACATGTGAAAGAGGCTACTCATTGTAAGGGACACACCCTGGACCTGATTATCACAAAAGGTCTCAATGTTTCTGATGTTTTTGTGACTGATCCTTCATTGTCTGACCACTTTTGTGTTTTCTTTAATATTTCTTTCATTCCTGACACACAAACAAAATCAAATACTGTCAAAAAACGGTACATCAATGAACATACTAATGTACTCTTTAAAAATGCCATCTCCTCGTTACCACCTCTAATCCCATGTCATGCTGATGATCTTGTGAACAACTTTAATTCCAAAATTTTGAATGTTATAGATGACATTGCACCTGTTACGGTTAAAACCAGTTCTAGTAAGCAAAAGGCACCCTGGAGAAAAGCTGCTGTTGTAACAGCCCAGAGAAGAGAGTGCAGGAAGGCTGAACGAATCTGGCGGAATACAAAACTTCATATTCACCATGACATCTATAAAGAGCGCCTCCGGGCCTACAATTTAGACTTAAAAAGTGCTAGAGAAACATTCTTCTCCAACATCATTAACAACAACACTAATAAGGCAAAAACCCTATTTGCAACTGTTGACAGACTGACCAACCCCCCAACACAAATACCACCTGAACTCCATTCCACGCAGAAATGCAATGAGTTTGCGTTCTTTTATACTGATAAAATTGAAGGCATCAGACGCGCCATCAATATCTCAAACAAAAATGTTGGATCACCACCCTATTTAGGCAAAAGTAACACAGCAATGATGACAAGCTTTAATGTCATAGACTCTCAAACTCTAGTGGAAACGGTGACAAATCTAAAACCATCCACCTGCTGTCTTGATGCTCTACCTACCAACTTCTTTAAGATTGTTTTTGACTGCCTAGCAACAGACATATTGCAAATAGTTAATAACTCTATTCAGTCAGGCCATTTCCCAAAAGCCTTCAAAACTGCAGTTATTAAACCTCTCCTAAAAAAGCGGAGCCTAGATGCCTCTATTATCAACAACTACAGACCAATTTCAAATCTACCTTTCATAAGTAAAATAATTGAGAAAGTTGTCCTACAACAACTAAATCACTTCCTGGCTTCAACTGGCTGCCACGACAACTTCCAGTCAGGATTTCGACCTCTTCATAGCACCGAGACGGCCCTGATTAAAGTTGTAAATGACATCCGTCTTAACACAGACTCTGGCAAAACTTCAATATTAATGCTATTAGACCTCAGTGCTGCATTTGACACTGTCGACCACTCAATACTTTTGGACAGGTTGGAAAACTGGGTGGGGCTCTCAGGCACAGTCTTAAGCTGGTTCAGGTCATATCTACAAGACAGGAACTATTTTGTTTCCATTGGTGACTTCGTATCAGAACCAACCGACGTAACGTGTGGAGTCCCCCAAGGTTCGATCTTAGGGCCGACTTTATTCAACATCTACATGCTTCCACTAGGACAAATCATGCAAAATAATAAAATTGACCACCATTGCTATGCTGATGACACCCAAATCTATGTAGCGCTCTCACCAAACGACTATCGCCCCATAGATCTTCTGTGCCAGTGCATTGAGCAAATCAAGGACTGGATGTGTCAAAATTTCCTACAACTAAATGAGGACAAAACTGAGATCATTGTATTTGGTGCTAAAAAAGAAAGGTTTAAAGTAACCCAACACCTTCACTCTCTGTCCCTGAAAACATCAAATAAAGCCAGAAATCTGGGGGTTATTATGGATTCAGATTTACACTTGGAGAGTCACATCAAATCAGTAACAAAATCGGCCTACTATCACCTCAAAAATGTAGCACGACTTAGAGGGCTCATGTCAGCTCAAGACTTAGAAACACTTGTACATGCCTTTATAACTAGTAGGCTAGACTATTGTAATGGTCTCCTTGCAGGTCTTCCAAAAAAAACTGTCAGGCAGCTCCAGCTTGTTCAGAACGCTGCTGCTAGAGTTCTAACAAAGACCAAAAAATGTGAGCACATTACACCAATTCTTAAATCCTTACATTGGCTCCCTGTATGTCAGAGAATTAATTTCAAAATCCTACTGCTCACATATAAATCACTACATGGTTTAGGGCCAAAGTATATCACTGATATGCTTCCACTACATAAGCCTTCAAGATCACTAAGATCTTCTGACACCAATCTGTTAGTGATTCCCAGAGTAAATACAAATCATGGGAAAGCATCATTTAGTTACTATGCAACAAACAGCTGGAATAAACTTCCTGAAGATTTAAGACTTGCCCCAACTCTGACCACTTTTAAAACAAGACTGAAAACTTTTATGTTCACCTTAGCCTTCTGCTAAATTTTACCTACATTGCACTTTTAACTTCTGCCTTTAACCAAACAATTTTAATCACTCTGCACTGTAACTTTTATGTTTTTATTCTCTGTTTTTTACTTGTCTTTTAATTCTTGCATTTTATTTCACTTTATTGTATGACATGTTATGATGTGAAGCACTTTGAGTCTGCCTTGTGTATGAAAAGCGCTATACAAATAAACTTGCCTTGCCTTGCCTTGCCAGTTGTGTGTTTCATAACAGTCTGTGATCATGGAAACTAAGCTGGTGAGCTTGTGGTAAAGTTCACAGGAGGAGGCTTAGCCTTCTGTCTATCATAATAAAAGCTCATGGAAATGAAGTAAATGTGTTTTGAAATGCTGCAGTGTGTTTTGGTGCCATGAGTGTATGATTACAGGGTTATAAAAGGAAACAGTGTGTGTTCATAGGGAAATAAGAGTGAGCATGGTAGGAGAGGAGTTTGCTTTATCTTGAAGTGAGGTAAGTTTATATTCTTCAGAGTTTGAACAGCTTAGTTTGGGGATAGTTCAGGGTTTGTGTGCTCAGCCTGTCATGTCTTGTTCTAACACTGAAGATGATTGGATGCATTAGGTCATTTTGAGAAGTGTGTATTGCAAAGAAAAGCAGCAGTCTGAAAATAGTTTCACATGCATAATATATTTCAGACAAAGTGAAAGATTATGGTGTGCTTTCTCTGTGTGTCAGTATGTCTCTTCGGGATCCACCATACGAGCCTCTGTCTGTGTTAGAGCTGCTGGAGTTCCTGCTGGCAGACAGACGACCCACAGGACATGTCAATCAAGTCTGGCCAAATGTTTACATCGGCAATGAGTGGGTTTACTACGGTGGCCAAGAGAGTCAAAACACAACAACACTTCGAAAGAAAAAAAAATCCTAAAACTACAAAACATTTTAAATTTTTCAAAAAACAAAAACATTTCTCACCAAACACAGAAAGACTTCACAAAACACATAAAGGATTCACAAGAACAGCGCTGTTTCACAAAACATACAATCATTTCACAACATGGTTTCATGTGTTGTGAAATGTGTTTTGTTGCATGTCATATTTTCACACAGGTTGTGTGTCTCCAGATGTTGTTGAATTTTGTTGAATTTTGTTTTGTTTGTTTGAAAAGTCAGGTTTTCTTTTCTTGTTTGATTTTGCAGCACTTGTCTCTATGAGTTGTGGTTTAGTGAAACGTGTTTTGAGAATGTCTTGCTATCTGAAATGTTGGATTTGAGAACTGTTGATGTGTTTTGTTCATTTTTTTGTTTCATTAAAAGTGTCTGTCTTTATTGTGAGAAGTTGTAGTATTAGTTGAAATGCTGTAGGTTTTTTTAAATGTTGTGTTTTCTGAATGGGTTTTGTATTTCAGGGTGGCAGCTCGTGACATTGGCACACTCCACAGTCTGGGCATAACTCACATTGTAAATGCTGCTCATAGACCCCCTAATCACGGCCCCTGTTTCTATGTCAACACTGGCCCACGTTTCTACAGAGACATGAAGGTGGATTATTATGGGATAGAGGCTGATGATGCAATAGGGTTCATCCTTAGTCCTTACTTCTACCCAACAGCACGATACATCAGAGCTGCACTGGCCATGGGAGGCAAGTTAGTGACATCTAAAGATATCTTTGTGTGTGTGACTAAATTTACGACATATTTTGCTGCAAATATAACTGTTGAGGTAATTGACCATGTTCACACATTTTCATAAATCTCTGTCCCAGGACGGGTGTTTGTCCACTGTCTGATGGGTGTTAGCCGCTCCTCCACGTTGGTCTTGGCCTTCCTGATGATAGTTGAGGGCCTGAGGCTGCAGGAGGCGGTGGCTGCTGTCAGGCCGCACAGAGACATCTGCCCCAACCCGGGGTTTTTGCAGCAGCTCCGCAGCCTCGACATGAGCCTGGAGAGGGAGAGGAGGAGGAAACAACGGGTGGAAACACTGTAAAAAAAAACACACACACACACACACACACACACACACACACACACACACACACACACACACACACACACACACACACAGATACAAAGCCATAAACATTAACATAAAAAACACACATAGGCACATTTTTATTGCTACAGAGGTCAATCAACCCTGAAGGAGGATTCACCATCTCTGACAGAGCTGAGGCAAATGCTCTGGACGAACAGAAAGCCAGTGTCACCTGTTGATCAAGTCTGGCCAAACCTGTACATTGGAGATGAGTGAGTAGAGAAATCTCAACCAGCAGTTTGAAAGGTTCTCATAACATTTTAAAAAACAGTTTGTACTGTGTGCGTCGTGTCTCTGCAGGTCTGTGGCGAGAGATAAAACCATTCTGTCATCTCTGGGTGTGACTCATATAATGAACGCTGCAGCAGGACGACACCGGATCAATACAGGTCTGCAGTTCTACGGTGACCTTGAAGTAAAATACCTCGGTGTTGAAGCTGCAGACCATCCAGAGTTCAACCTCAAACCTTTCTTCAACTCAACCGCACAATTCATAGACACGGCTCTGAAGGAAAAGGGTCAGTGGGCAAATAAAACAGCATACGATTCAATATGTACAACTACACAAGCACATTCAAATATATATCAGAGTTAAACTCAAGAATGCCAATGTTAACAGCAAAATAAAAAGCTTGGTTTGGCTTCATTTTTGGTGTAAGCTTACTTATTTAAATGTGTTGGATGGATTATAGAGGAGCTCCTTCATGATTCATGTTGAAAAGGACTTTAGATTTTCTTTATTTTTAATAGCTTATGTTCCCTCTTGTGTTCTTAATTCATTGTATTTTCATGTAAGGTTTCTAAAGCTGTCACTTTTCTTGTAAACAAAATTAGAAAAAAGCAGATAAATTAGATTAAATTGACATTAAAACAAGGAATACAAAAATATGACGTTGTTCTAAATCATTTACAGTACATTAGCCACCATATTACAGCACACATTAGTTATAAAAAAACATAAATTTAACACAACAAAGCTGTTACATTCCCTTAATTGAGATTACAGTATGCTGACTGTACAGTATACAGTATGCTGACTCAATCAAGGGGTAAAACATACTAATCACTGTGTTTTTCAGGGAAGGTGTTTGTGCACTGTGCGATGGGTGTGAGTCGCTCTGGAGCGCTGGTTCTTGCGTATCTGATGATCTGCCACGGCCTGTCTTTAGTGGACGCCATCATCGCTGTGCGTCTGAACCGAGACATTGGACCCAACTCTGGGTTTCTGGAGCAGCTGAGGCAGCTGGAGAAGAGCCTTAACCCACAGAGCAGACCCGTCACAGAGGAGCCCAACGACAAACCATGACGTAGTGCACACCTCCCTGTCAGTCGCCCAGCACAGGTGTTCACGTGGGGTTGTTTGGTTTCAATGCACATTTTCTGCAATTCAAACTCAATCTGACAACAAGAATGTAATCTGAGAAAGCACTAAAAGTCGTATTGATTATCTCAGCGATTTGTAGAAAGATCAACTGAATACTTCAAGTTTTATGTCTCCAGAAATAACCCAGGAGTGACAAATGTGACACCTGTCCACACATGAGGGACATTCTTACAACGGCCACAACGCAACATGACTCCTTTACTAAAAGTCTGTTTCTTTGTTAGCGATGTTTCTCATGACTCAGTGTGTTTCTTTACCATATACTGAACTCTGAAAGAAAGTGTAACAGTGACACAAAGAAGGCTATCTTATGAGGAAGGATAGAAAGCACAGAGAAGTGTGTGAGTGTGTGTGTGTGTGTGTGTGTGTGACGTCGTTGAGGTCAGGTGTTGTAGCTTGGCTGCCTAAAAATATCATCTTAAACACAGAGCCTGAGAGAGCAGTTACCATTCCAGATCTGTATTTCAGTCTTCACGCTTACTGCTGACACACACACACACACACACACACACACACACACACACACACACAGACAGTTCACACATGTCCTCTGTGGAAAAGTTCAGATGCTGGTCTGCTATCCTGCTCAGTAACGGATCTAAAGCTTTAAACAGTTACAAGAAAGAGGTAGGTGATTTTTTACAAAAGTCAATCTGTGGAACAGAGAAACGTTGATGAGGCTTTAATGGTATTTAACCAGTGAGGAGTAACTGAAGAGACAATGGTCTGCTTAACATCATCCAGGGACAAGTTAACATTTTGGAGATCCTTTGTCTTTTAAAATAAGGCACAATAGTCTCATTGGCTTCAGGTAAGGGTAAGACATAAACTAAGAGAAAAGTAAAAGTCAGTTTTGCACCCAAAAATTAGCGAAGAGTGGCAAAACTTTAGTATTTTTTTTCTTCTATTCGTAACTCTTTTTTTAGTCTTTTTTTGGATTGATTTTTTTTGGAGCTTTTTGACTTTAGGAAACTGAGAGAGAGAGAGATAGAGAGCAGGGAATGACATGCGGGAAAGGAGCCTCAGAACCAGGGCTGCCTGCCTGCAGGACCACCAGGCGGGCAGCTACCTGCCAGCGACCTAACTGCTAGACCATCCGCGTCCCTGTAAAACTCAGTGATTTAAAACAATTAGGTTTAGTTTGCATACTGTACATATTGTATATTTTCATGCTTCACCCTTTAACTTCTGTTCACCGCAGTCCGACATTATCCCGCTGTCTTCTTCTTCTTTTTTAAAATCCCAATATCAGGTTGACATGAAGTAATCTTACAGTGAGTCGATTTGGCGAGGGTGTTTTTTTTAAACTTTTTTAACTTGCAATATCAATATTTGGCACCGGCGATTTGATAATTGGATCACAGTCAGGAGGATGATATGAGAGCGCCTTGGAGTTTTTCTTGGTTTTTTGTTTGACTGCTTACATCCCTATCCAAAGAGCACCTCAAACCTACACTTTTTTTAGTCCAGGTAGCGCTCCTTTCTAAACATGTTTTAGATATGGTGTATTGACATTTTGTCCCATCCCTTGAATGACAGGAGTGGGACTCCCAAAAAATGTCATGGACATAGGAAGAAACCAGCACCTGAGTGCAGATCTGACATAGATTTAGAAATATAAGTGCAGATTAGTTCTGTGATGATCAAGTTATCATTAGTTGACTAATCATTGCAGCTTTAAGAGTGTATGTCAGATATCTCTGAAATACGTAATATTCCATCCACAGCTGGTGACTCAGTTCAGAGATGTGTGTTTACTTGACAGCAGAGGTGAGCTATGTCGTCATCCGCTGTGAAGTCCAGAAGCAAGAACCCATACGCCGCCGTGCAGGTAGACCCCGACAGTGATTACATCACACCAGGAACATTAGACCTGGAACAGATGTTCTGGTCTGGCACCGGGGCTCAGTATGCACATGTTGATCAGGTCTGGCCCAGAATCTACATCGGCGATGAGTGAGTCACTTTACACAAAGCGAGTCCTACAGTATGAGGCATGATTCATGATTGCAGCTTCATTTTATGTCTTTGTGTTAATAATTTAACAGGAAAACAGCTCTGGAGTTTCCTGGCCTGAGGGACCTGGGTATCACTCATGTCCTTAATGCAGCAGAGGGAAAGTTTAATAACGTGCTCACTGGTGCTGAATACTACAGTGACATGGACATTCAGTACTATGGTGTCGAGGCTGATGACAAACCCACCTTCAACATCTCCCAGTTCTTCCGCCCTGCAGCCCAGTTCATCCACGAGGCCCTCAGTCATCCAGAGAGTAAGTCCTGGAGCAAATCGAAACCTTAAATTAAGATCCTTATCTGAAAATGTGGCCTGACTGATAAATCAATCTGTACTTCATTTTGTTAAAGATAAAGTGCTGGTGCATTGTGTGATGGGTCGGAGCAGGTCAGCGTCTCTGGTCTTGGCGTACCTGATGATGAAACAAAGCTTAACGGTGGTGGATGCTATTGAGCATGTGCGACAGCGACGCTGCATCCTGCCCAATCATGGCTTCCTGAAACAGCTCAGAGCCCTGGACATCACATTACAAGAGGAGAGGCTGAGAGAAAAAAGAGAGACCAATGGTACACAATAGAAAGCCTACTTTATATCATTGTATATAATACTTTTGAAATCATCTCAGGATTGATGGAACTGTTAATTGATTCGCTTTAAATGTTGGAAAATTAAACTCTTTGTTTTTCACAAGTGTTTCATGTCTAAGTGAAAATGTAAAAATGAATATGGGGTATACTTAAAGCTTAGTTTAGTTCTTATATTAAAGCAACAATACGTAACTTTTCCACCTTAAAATAGATGTGTCAAAGTCGATCTAGTAGTACAATAACTTTCATCAGCGGGAATGGCTTCCATCCCATGTCCACAAATCGCCCCGGTCGCCTGCTTATAGCACTTTGTAACTTCGGCAGCGGGCCACGTTTCTCACGAGAAACGAGACAGTGTGGCTGTATGGTACTAGCCAGTTAGCTTGTCTCAATACTGTTTGATACAATGGCTGAGGCTAAGAGACGCAAGAGGACGTAATGATGAAGCAAGGAAGAGAAAAAGAGAGAGTGACAGAGCAAGAAGCAGAGTGCACATCCCTGCAAATATTATTCATTAACGGTTTCTGCCAACACCGCCCTCTGTCTGTGTTCAGGAGCCATAACAACACTTTGTTTTACGACAGTGTAGTTGCACTCAGAAACCTTCGATTGGCGCTAAAGTGCACCAAAGTAATTCCTACATAATGTTGCTTTAAGCCAGTAGTTCCAAACATTTTGGCCTGAGGTACCCCAACAGTTAAGTCAGACATCCCCCCCATCTTAAAAGTCTCATTCATTATTTGAATGAAATACTGAAAGTAAAAAAAAGAAAAAATGAACAAAAGGATTAATCTTGTAAGTTTTATTTCTGAGTGCACAATGCAGTCTAGCACAGAAACAGGAAACTTGAGTCACATTAAGACCTCTGATAAACATAAGGCTTTTTGGTGTTTCTTAACACATAGTGAACACAGGGACATACATCATTTTTGTAATGACCGATAAACAGCTCTGCTAGTTTTCACAAAAATACATGGACTTCATGCATACAATGCAACACTTAGAGGTGTATTTGATCTTGTTTTTAAGTGTCAAATGTTGTCCAGATCACAGACTAACACTTAATCAGGTAAACTAATGATCTGCTTCTGAAATGCCACTGAAATCAGAGAAAATGTATTTTTCATTCTCAACTAATTTTGAAGGGGGGACGGTGGTCGAGTTGGGTTACATATTCTGAGATATTGAAAAGACCAAATTAACGGAAAGGTCAGTTTTAAAGCCTGCAGTATGACTCTACCAAAGAACACTTTCCAACGATACCAGTTACCTTACATGCATTCAGAAATGCATTAACATCTACTTGCTCACACTGGTCTAACGTGTACGTTTCCCTGAATAATCAAAAGTGGGTTCAGAAGACATCTGTAGGCCCCTTTACAACTTTGTAACACAGAGAAAGAAAAGGGAAAAGGCACTCATTGCTAGAAGCTTCTTCCCAAAAGCTGCATGAGGATAAAGCAAACCATGGTGAGTTGGAAGGTGACTTCTGCATGTGATCGCAGGACGTAGTGGGCGGAGACTTTGACATATTTCAGTGAGCGCATAAATGACAAACATTTGGTTTCATAACTGGCCTGTTAAAATCAACACAGTTTAAAGTCATTAGGAATAATTAATACAAAAATAAAAGAAATCACAACTGCAGTCTAATGCAGCATCAGACATTCTTGAGTGTGTTTCTCTTTTTTTAGTCCTTATATGTAGAGTCCTTGTTATGTCGAGTGAACTGTTAAGGAAATGACTCTCAGGATGACAACATGAATTTCCCTCGGGATCAATAAAGTATCTATCTATCTATCTATCTATCTATCTATCTATCTATCTATCTATCTATCTATCTATCTATCTATCTATCTATCTATCTATCTATCTATCTATCTTGCATTTTATTTCACTTTATTGTATGACATGTTATGATGTGAAGCACTTTGAGTCTGCCTTGTGTATGAAAAGCGCTATACAAATAAACTTGCCTTGCCTATGACGGTGTGACCGTGTCATTGTACTGGGCTGGCAGTGTCGGAGCTAAAAATACTGTTAGAACAATTCCCCTCCCAAAAAAGTCCATGAAAAACAAAAATGTCCGGTTTAGATCCTTTATATTAACAACAACGATCAAATCCATGAAGTACTATCGAGATTCCTTTATGGTTATTTAAAGTTCCCGTGGCTCTGCCTGATCCTCTAGCTGCCCCTAGTGGAGATCATAGAGACATGCACACATATCAGGAGGCAGCTGGCAAATACTGACAAATGATGTGCTTATGAATACGATACAAAAATAATGATAACTAAAAACAGATAATAACTTGGACGGTTGGCTGACTGAAAGAAAAAGGGGGCTTTGAAATAAAGGAGGTTTCAAGCCGAAGGTAAGTTTGTCTGGGGTTACTCATTTGAAGTCAGGTTTTTCTGGGAAGGTGCATCCAGCTCTTCTAATGATGACGTTAGCAGAGTAGTGCCCCGCCTTCACACACTGATCCAATGGTTTGTCCTGGACCAGTTCAGACAGGAAACCTTCACCACAGAGGAAACATTTTTAAAAGAAGATCAACAAAAATAAACAAAGAAAAGAAACCTTTAAGTATAGGGAATGAAAACATATAAAACTCTTACCCCCCACAAAGGCATCCCCTGCACCGTTTGTGTCGACAATGTCTTTGGGGTCGACTGTCAGGACGGGGAATGTCTCCACCTTGTCACCTAAAACACGAGAAGGAAAAAGAGTATTAAAATGACACCTCTGACAAAGGAAAGAAGACACAAAGGAGTAGCATAAGGAAACAAGAGAGAGACTATAATCTTACTTTTGGCCATAACAGTTTCATCCTTCCCCTGGGTCAACACGACAATCCTCTGTCTCTTCGTGTTGACTTTGTGCAAAGCCTGAGCTTTCTTGGCAATTTCCTTTATGTCCTCAGTCTACAGACAAAATACACATGAACACAATCTGTTAATAATGCACAAATGATATAACACTTATCGTGTGCAAATACTACATGAGACTGTCAGTGCATTTACCTCGAAGTCTTGCTCTTTAGCAAATGTAGCTGCCTCCTGAGGAACGAAAAAGCAACAATATTGTCTTACTCACAAACACAAGATCAATTATCAACATCTGGCATCTGTGGAGTATCTAGAGTCTTGGTTCTCAACTGGTGGGTCAGGGCCCAAAGGGGGTCGCGGATGTGTGCTTTTATTTTAAAGGATGTGTTTGTAATAAAACTGTGTGCGCAGAGGGGCAGTTTATTATTAACTAATCACATTCATACGCAGCGGACGAAGCAGCGGGAGCAACTCTGGGTTAAATGTCTTACCCGAGGACACATTAGACATGTAGCTGAGGGAGCTGGGCATCGAACCCTGACCTTCCATTTGAGAGATGAGTGATTTTACCGCTGAGCCACAGGATGTTGCAGATGTGTGCCAAGGAAAAAGACCTGTAGCCAAAAGTCTAGGCTATGCTTTAATTTTAAAGGTAGTGTTTCTAGTGAAACTGCGTGTGCAGAGGGGATGTTGATTAACTCTAGCACTGTAGATGGTGGAAATGCACCTCAAGGCTGGTTGCTACTGCTAATAAACAACGACAGAAGAAGAAGGGGACAGAAAAGGGACAAAAAACCTCAGTGCTGTAAGCAAAATGCCGCTCCATAAAAAATGTGAAGCCATCAAAAATGCACCCTGTTTCACTAAAACAATCTGAGTGGTTGAAATGTTTGAGAAATGTGCGTCACAATTCGTCATTACAGAGGTGTAGAGGGTCCTGAAGCCAGACCAGTTGAGAACCACTGATCTGTGAATGTCTGGCTTACTGTCTCGTTCCCGAAAAGCACGTCCACGTAGGGCATAACCTGCATGAGGTTATCCTTGAAGAACTGGCAGATAAAGGGCGCAGACAGGTTCAGGCAAAACAGCTTGTTATTTTCAGACGCATGCTTCGCCACTTTCAGGATGGACTCCACAGAGACAGTCAAGAAGAAACCCTGGAAGCAAACGGTGACATTGGGTCAACACTGATCTGCTTTTTATATCTTGATGGGCCCTAATGAATCACATGCAGTAAGGTCTTTAACAGACACAGAAACCCACGGGTACAATAGCGGTGTGACAGTACATGAGTTGACCTCAATATCAGAAGTGAATAGCACAACAAACCATTTAGTAATTTCTTAACTTCTACTTACAGCAATATAGTAGACTTTAGCTTTTTCCACCAGCTCCCAGTTTTCTTCCAGGTCTAGATGCTTATCCTTTTTATAACAGTTAGCGGCAGCGAGGTTTGCTACCAAAGACCTGAGAAGATAAAGCAAAAGAAGAAGATTAAGGACTTCTAGATGGATAATGACACAATTTCTTTAAATTATAATAACAATTACGCACCGGTTATCTCCAGTGATGCATGCAGCACATGACCCTGTGGGCTCTTCGTCCTGCTCGTAGTAGTGGGCATCAATGTGGGCGTCATCAGCCTTCTGCTTCAGGATTTCTCCAAACTTGTCTTTGCCAATGCAGCCAAAGAACGTGCCCACGTTATGGGGTTCTTGGATCATCCACTACAGACGGTGACAACAGCTCTGATTAGTCGATTTATACCAGTCAGAGTACAAAAGTTACCCTAAAAAAAAACTGAACAGAATATTGAGGTATGTGACAGAACAGAAAGTTTGAACATTTGTGTGTCAATGACTGACCTGTGCAACCTTTATAGAGTTCTGTGTGGCGCCTCCTGCATGGTACTCGACTTTAAACTTCTTCACTATCTCCTCAAATCTAGAAAAAGACACCACAACATTTAAGTTACACATTTTAGATTAGCAAAAACAATTCAGTATCATTCAAAATGTTTGCTCACTTCTGCAAAATTGAGACCGACAAGATATTTTTTGGGGTGTTAACTTCAAATAAGACAATGCACCTGAGGTTTAGTTACCACTTAACTGTGTCAATTATCATTAAGTAATGAACACAAAAAGGTTTTGACTAAACAAACTGTGGCTTAAACTAAAGTTTTTGCCAGATTGTTGAACTACAACATTTTATGTATTTATTTCCTTGGTGAGATCAAATGAGAAGGAAATATAAAATATAATATGGTAAATGGATTTGAGCTTGTGTAGTTGTTTTCTAGTCTTCTGACTACTCAAAGCGCCTTCACACCGAAGGTCACACCTACACATTCACTGCATTTCACACATGTCCATCAGTATTAACTAATCACATCAATACGCAGCAGAGGGATCAACTTGGGGTTAAGTGTCTTGCCCAAGGACACATCAGACATGTTGCTGCAGGAGCTGGGGATCAAATCCCCGACCTTCCAGTTGACAGACTTACTCTGACACTGAGTCACAGCCACCCCAATAGTGCTGGTGGATGTTCTTAACATTTGGACTAAGTCAGATTAGCTATTCCCTTGTTTATGCCAAGCTAAGCTAGGCTAAGTGACGCATCTCCTCCCTGTAGCATTACATTAAATGGACAAGAATGAGAGTGGTGACAATGTCTGCATGTAACTCTCAGCTAAAAGTGTACAAATCTCTACGGTCTTTTTTACTTTGTCTTAGATCAGAAAGTGCAACATTCAAGTACATAAATGCATGTTAAAAAATACCTTGAACATTTCTGACTTGACAGAGGGAGTTTATTGGTTTGTATAAAACTGCACTATGCTAATGTGTCCCCCAAATGAACGCAGGTAAAAGGCTCATAAGCCCATCCGGTCCTGCACTGTCCCATCTGCAGAAGCCGTATTTCTTCCATGTATAACAATCACTACATGCACACTCATCGCTGGTTATTCTATTTGAACCATTTACGCCTGTTACATAACACAACGGCAGAAGCAGCGCTTTGATAGTCTGCCTCAGGCCGAAGCATCTGTAAATCGCCATGTTGTGTAGTCTAAATATAGACATATCTTCCTCCACTCAGACATGTGTTTGTGCGGTTTCATACGAGTGTTAAGAGACGCCATGTTCAAATATGTCCTTGGAAAGTGTAACAGGCTGACTGCTGCTAAAGGTCCTGAGACTGAGCCAGAGGTTGCAGAGGGGGAGACATCTGGGAGATAAGAGGGGAACATGGAACAGGCTATTGTAGAAACTTTAAAGTATTGTTTACTGGCTCTGATGTGGATCAGGGGGGAAACCTTTAATGTATTTGTATTCAACAGCAGAGCACTGAAACAAGAAAGACCAAAGTGGCTCCAGTACTAGAAGTAACAAAATATAAAAAGTTGTACCTATATGGACCTTCACACTACTTTGTCAAACTCTATAGGTTGACTATGTGAGTACCAATCCCCTTTTAGATTTCAGCTCTTTCTAAAGAAAAACAATTGTCTGATTGGTGTTATTATTATTTGATTGATCCATTTATGCTCAAAATCTAGTTCATGTAAATGTGAGTCTTACATTATAACCCTAAAAGTTATAGTAACAATCCAGAGCTCTCTTTCTTACACACACACACAGTCACACACAACTTTCTTATCGCCTGCTGTGAAATGTTTGCTTTCTGGCTCTCGTCTCACAGGGACTGGGAGGTGAAGTGTCCTGGTTTTCTATTGGCCGAGACTGGCTCTCTGAGCTGAATCTGCTGCACTGCCATTGGCCGTCTTTAAAGGCACGGAGGTCAATTGTTGCTGATTTCTGGTGTGCGCCTGTTTGGTCTGTCCTGCTCCGGAACAGGGAGGACTGAACTTGTTATGAATTGAGATGTATTCATTTCTGCATGCACAGACTACAAACCCTGTTTGTGGTAGACAAGTGAGAAGATGTTGCAATATAAGAGACACAGTACGTACAGTGCTTTGTGTTTGTCTTCTGCCAGGATCTGGTCGTTTGGTTTCAGAGTGTATCTGCAAAAAGTTAAAGGAGAAGAAGGAGGGATTAGTTTTGCAGAGTAGTTGGAACTATTCTAATTCAAAATGCAGTTTTTAACCTGAGGAAAAATGCTGTTCAATAAACTAACTCCACAATTTGTTGTCTTTAATCTGTTTTCAGGAACAGATGATACAATGCGTGTGCTAGTACCATCTAGTCCTCCTAAATGTGTTGTTAACTTCCCTGGAAAATGTGATAAATAAAACATTAAAGCATTCAATCATAGCCAGAGGGTTTGAGTGCCTTTCTGAGCGACCAACTCAAGAGTCCAAATCAATATGTTGGTCCCAAATGCAAATCTCACAGTACATTCCTTGATAGACAATGATAGATTGTGGATTATGATGCAATTTTAGTCCCGCTTCAGTCAATGAGAAAACGGAGGTCATCTGGTTTTGCTCTAATCCACAAGTTTACGCAAGGGGTCAGAGTGTGGACTCTTGAGCTGGATCCCTTTACCCTGGTCACTCAATGTGACGGAGCATGGACAGGCCAGAAAACTGCTCGTCTAAGTGAGCAGGTTTCCACTGATGGCTCGCAATATTTCAATACATTTTAAACATTCTTATTACTTCTTTATTTCAGTGCAGGTAAGGTCATTCTCTGAAGGATCCTCATTAACTTAAAATTCAGCTCAAAAGGAAAACTTGTGTCACATCTTTTGTGCTCAGCTGACAACCTGATTGATCGTTGTGATCCATAGAAAGACAAAAAGAAGACGTTCTTATTGTTTGTTTCGCGATGTTAAGATGTAAAGATGTACTGTCCCCTGTGCTGTTCTCTCTCTTATCATCACTGTCTTGTATCTGCATTGACCAATGACATCGTAGAACCTCTGTCTTTATGGTCAGCCCACCACTCGCATGACCGCATAAAAAAAGTACATTTTCATTTAAACTGATTTTCACACTGATCTTAAAGATTCAAGATTCAGCAAAAAGATAGAATTAGGCTCCACGCCCTTCACAAAATAGAGTTTATTTGGGGTTAAAATAAAATGATCAGGGCACAGGCGACCTAGTGGTTAGGTCGCGCCCCACGTACTGAGGCTATAGACACCAACGCACACAGCCAGGGTTCAAGTCCGACCAGTAGCTTCTTTCCCACATGTCTTTCCCCGCTCACACTATCCACTGTCCTTCCAAACAAAGGCATAAAATATATTTTTTTTAAATCCATGTCTGTATTTTTCGGATTAATTTTGACTGTGCAACAACAACAAGTGGTATACAAACATCTCGAGCAGTGAGGACTACAGCCGCTGATAGGATCAACAGAAATAATACCACTCTTCAGTCCTCTAACTTACTTGTCCAAGAAGTCTTTGTCCACTACAGCAGAAATGTCCAGTAAGGGGTTTCCCATCCCAAAGAGTGAATTAGGGCTGAAAGAGAAACATGACGTGTTATTATAAAAACATACACAAAAACTCAACTGGCAATGACAGAAAAAACAAGACGACTTTGTAGAATCTATTTAGTCGTGTTTGTTTGTCTTTGTATATGACCAAGCTATCTTAAGATAATATTAATATTTACAGTCTTTATTTAAGACTGCCTGGTCGTTTAAAATAAGAGCAGACAGGCCTCCATCCAGCCTAATGTAAAAAAAGATTTCATGGACTTCACGTTTGCTCCCTCGACTCAGTGAGTTGATCACTAGTTTGAATAACCCACAGTTCTGTTTCCATGTGACTTCAATCACATGATTTCAAAGCTCAAATTCTCACAGAAATAAAAGCAGAAGTAACTTAAGTCTCAAAGAAATGAACATACATGACTCATCAACAATCAATAGAAGGGAGCATGTTCATGTTCTCTTCTATTGATTGTTGATGAGTCTGTGGCGAGAACCCAGTCAGTCATGCACGTAACCATGTTTTGACATTAACAGCGAGACAACATCAGGGCGGCTGCACGCTGTATGTGAGCCTCTTTGTGTGCAGTCTGTTCTTTCCTGAGGCAAAAACAAAACCAGAGGACTTAAATAAATCATAAGTCTTGTGATTTTAAAGCAGCGATGTGAGACAGCAACAAAAAGACGCCTCTGAGCTTTGTGTCAATGCAAAACATCCCTGCTGGATTTCTTTTTTTAAACACATCAGTAACCAATTATCTTAAGTGAGTTAGTCTGCAACGGTTGCTTTAGTATGAGCAAATTCTGCAAAATCACCAAAAGATTGTGTCAGCCTGCAAATTCCACGTGTACTAGGATGTCTTTACGTGTCATCTTCCTGCCTTCATGCTTGTCTTTCGTGTCGAGGCAGTGTTTTTCTGAGAAAACCCCAGATGGAGCAAGTCTCTGATTATGTCTCCCTGACAGATGCCCCCTCTCAACATGAACACACCTACACATATGTTTTCCAATTCATCCTTCTTTTCTACCCTCGTCCGAAGACTTAATGTAACAAGATGCAGAAAGACAGATTTATTTCTTTAAAAAAACCCTCAGATGAAACTGTCTTATGCTACTCAGATGGGTTTTTGTCATTTAAGAAACAAGAAGATGCCCCACCCTTACTATCATGTCCTACATTGCATACATCTGCCAATGTGCAGTCAGAAGATTACTGAGCTTGTGCAGCCAATTACACTACACCAGAGCCCATGCCTGAGATTCTCTTCATGTCTACAGGCTCTTACCTTGCAGAAGACATGTTGTCCCTCGCTCTGTGTGCACCAGCTAGATAGTGACAGACCTGTTGAGCAGCCTAAAACCGGCTCAGAAAGAGCTAAGCATTCAAAAACTTCACATTTCAGCCCACTGTGCGGGTAGATCGATGTTCCCCTGCAGCCACAGCTCCTCCTACTCTGGACTGACTGATTGGAGGAAACCGAAGGAGGAGGAGCCACGGTCTGTTTCTGTCTGTTGATTGGCTTGTTTTGCAGACTCCAGCTTCAATCCTCTCACTCTTTTAGCAGCTTAATTACATCGTGAGAAGCGTGCTGATGATAGTGGCTGCAGCAGAGATGCCCCATATTATGAGTGAAGCACCTCACCAAGAAGGCAAATTATGCAGCAGGAGAAAAGCATGCAAGTACTACATTTACAAGACCAAGTGGTTGTTCTTTAACAGCTGGAACAGGAAGGATCAAGCGAGCTTTCTCTGAAGTTGGCACAGTGTCCAGATCAGCAGGTGGTGGTCATGGTAAACTCTGCATTCACCTTGTGTCGGAACAATTTGTTTCACTAGCCTACTATAAAAAAAAATCACGTGAGGGCTCCTTCAAGTCGGAATAACAACTAGGAAAGTCGGAAAAATGTTGTTAGGCTGCCGTATTGGCAGAATATGTGTCCATTGGTGCTAAATCATGCAGGACTGAAGTTTAGGCTGATGATGGAAACACTTTTTATTTTGTATTTACATAGCCTACTGCAAATTAATACTTTGCTCGTTTAATTGCCATTGTGTAAAATAAAGTTGTACAATTGGTTGGTTTAATTGTAATTACGACGACATTAAGCTCGTAAACTTCGAGCGACCTGGCCTGCATTACTACTATCTGACCAGTAACATGATGTCGCTGCAAGTTAAAGTGTAACCATATCAAAGGACTTTACACCGGCCGATATAAACAGCGACCTCCATGCTGGTTGCTTCCTGCACACACGGACAAACTTCAACATTTCTTCAACTATGCATTCCGGTGGCGAATTCATAAAATATCGTCGTAGTGATTTACAACTCAACTGCAAATGTGGCATGCATAAACATTCAAACAAACTCAGAGGAGGGTCGTGTCTCCTCGCCGACTAGAAACGTGTTCTTGTTAGCTATTTTTGGTCACCTCAGTTTGTCGGGAGTCTTTTTGGTTGGAGACTCATCTTTCTTCTCCTTCGCTGAAAGTTTTTGTTTCTTCGCTTTGGGTTCTTCAGAAGCCATTTTTGACTGGGCACGTTGTTTCACCTTAACCGGTGTGAAAAGAAAGAAACGCGGTCGTGTTGTCCTACGGTGCAGGGAAAGTATGTCCCCTGAGTTTTGCCTCGCAGGCATATGTTGCCTCCCCCTGGCTGCGACACCGTGAACTGTAGGTAACAACATTAATTGTTACAGTCTGTGTGAGCCAAGGTCTGAGGCGTTGCTAGTCAACAGGCAAGGCAGGCAACTGATTGGGGCCCCAGACTAGTAGGGCTCTCAAACTTAAACCAAAATGTGCACATTTTGCAATGACAGTAACCTCCCTTAGGGTACAGCATTCATTCTTGTTGCCCTGCTAAGCGTTTGTCAATGAAAGTCAACAAAGAAAAATGAAGAAGAATTATCCGTCTATAGGGGAGAAAAAAGAACGAGGGAAAAAAAAGGAAGAGGAGTATGCGTCGGGACACTGGTAGACATGACGGTGATGAACGCTGGTCGGAGGGCCCCCCTATTGGTTCTTGCTTAGGGCCCCAAGAGTCTCTAGAATCGACACTTTTAGTTTTGGATCTTCATCTGTTTTTACTGCAAAGTAAGATACATTAAAAGAGCATGGATTTTGATATATCAGAATAACGGCCAAACTATTCCATACATTGTAGATATTTAAAGCATTTCACAGAATAACACAAAGAAAAAGATGGGTTGATGCTTTTCCCATTTACTAGTATGACTATGATATTTACCTCAAATAATACCATGGTTGAGATGTTCCATTCAATACATGCATATAATAGATTATATCATTCTATGAAAATGGAGGTATGATATTAATTCTTCAAGAGAACCAGCTGTGGACATCTGACCAGAAAACATTTTTACCATATGAACAATGACAAAATACATGATCCAAGGTTTCCCACATCCGAGGAACAAAAAATCCTATAAGGATCACTTACTGTGACAGTTGCACATGCCAATATAAAATGTGTTTCCTTGACTTTAGGAGGGACACGACGTGCAAGAAAAAAATAAAAACAGTTTCTTTCAGGTGACCTTGTGCCTATGTTTCTCTGTTTAAAAGCAAGACTGATAGATAAAAGCTGCACAAACAAAAACTACCAAATTAACTTCAACAATTTAGGCCAAAAATGTCATGAACAAAGAGTTTGTCATATTGTTTTGGATTATTTGATGTACAGAGGTTGGTATTTATTTTTTCATATCGACATATGAATGTGAAATTTGACAAAAAAGAAGAGAAAAGTTATTACAGACTGTAGAAAAAATACAATTAGTACAAACAATAAAGAAACTCCAACTCATCCAAAACGCAGCAGCCAGAGTGCTAACTGGGACAAAGAAGATAGAACACATTACACCAATCCTAAAAAACCTTCATTGGCTTCCGGTTCACTACAGAATTGAATTCAAAATATTACTTCTGGTTTACAAAACATTACATGGAATGGCACCTCAATATCTCTCGGACTTGCTCACTGAATACAGCCCAATAAGATCCCTCAGATCAGCAGGTATGGGTCTGCTGAATCTACCTAAAGTCAAGACCAAATCTGGTGAAGGTGCATTTAGTCACCATGGTGCAGTTCTGTGGAACAAACTACCTGCTGACCTGAGGTCTGTAAAAACGTTAAGCTCTTTTAAAAGCGGTCTTAAGACATTGCTTTTCTCTCACGCCTTTGGTTGCTAGTTTATCTTTGTAAGTGTGTGTGTACATCTGGTTGGTGCATGGTCCCTGTGAGCACTCTTTAGAAACAGGTGTATGTATGTGTGTTGTATAGGATGGTGCAAGTGAGCTCTTGAATCCACTTATTCATGTATTATTATTATTATTATTATTATTTGGGTTTCGTTTATTATTTTAAATGAGTTTGTATTGTGTTTGTTTATCTTTGTCTTCTGTAAAGCACATTGGGTTTACGTTTGTATAAAATGTGCTATACAAATAAAATTGAATTGAAAGATTCTTCTAAAAAATATCTGGAGTCTCAGGGTGATCTTTACAGAAAGTTCAGTCAGGGTTTCTTTTTCTTACAGATTTCACCATGTACTGATTTGGGGGGTAAATTCTATGTAACAAATCAAAGGCAACCTCTCTAATTTTGTTGGTAATCACAAATTTGTGAGGTAATATCCAACCCGTTTTTTTAGAACACCTGAAAGCTGCTACCCAGGGTAACAAAATCCCAAGTAATAACACTCAGACCCGCGTCTTAGCTGCCCGCAGATCTGCCTGATTCAACAGTCTGAAACTTTGCTTTGAAAGTATCGACCAGGTGAAGACTTCGCTGCACGTTTTGGTCATTCAGAAGATATAACAGTTCTCTACTGATAGTATTTAGGCCGTGTTTATTTATTTTCGCCATGTTCTTATGATTTCGTTGTGTTTACGTGTGCATAGATCTGCAGGCGTCTCCCCCTCAGCACACTACCCTGCCATATTGACACAGAGTCATATTCTTGGCACAGTCGACTGGACTTAGCAGGTAAAACTTTGAAACATCTGTCAAACTTTTACTCATTTGTCACGCTATTGTTTTGCTATTGTTTCGCCTCTCACACTGAAGCTTATTTTGATTTTTTGCGCATAGATTCAGAGAGTTAAAATGTCCGAATGTGACAAACTTGCTTAGCCAGACGGTGAATTTACCTGCAGAGTTTGAAGTTAGTTGAACAGATTGACAGAGGATTATTGTTGGCAAAAGGGGAACACTGCTAGAAATCCATATTATGTTGTTTTATTTTGGGTAATCTAATATTTAATCTGTACTTGAGTTTTAAAACTTCTGATTTAATCTCCCAATCAGTCTCAGAAACACAGACTAACAACAACAACAACAACAACAAGCAGCTCATTGTTGCAGCTGAGATGATCCACAGTCTGTTCCTCATTAATCACACGGGAGACATCTTCCTGGAGAAACACTGGAAGAGTGTCATCGGCCGCAGTGTCTGTGACTACTTTTTTGAGGCCAAGGAGAAGGCAGTGGACCCTGAGGATGTGCCCCCTGTCCTGCAGACCCCACACCACTATCTCATATCCATATACAGGGGCAAACTCTTCTTCCTGTCTGTCATCCAGACTGAAGTCCCTCCACTGTTTGTCATTGAGTTCCTGCACAGAGTGGCAGACACAATCCAGGTGGGATTACAATCTGTGTACACATTTCTAGATAGGAGACAGAACACACAAAACAGACATCTAAGTTCTTATAAGACTTGTTTTTCTTGCCATCCAGAAGTTAGAAATATACACTTTTCTTGACCATAATGCTGCAGAGGTACATGTGGTAGTAGAAAAATCTTTCTCAGCTGTTTACAGAGTAGTTGAAACAGAGGAACAGATACTAGTGTGTCCTCAACAAACCTTGGCTAAGGGACTTCCAGTTGCTTGCAGTTTTTATAGTGCTGTGTGCTTTTTATTACCCAGGATGCATTTTAGTGCTGAGTAGACAGTAGTGCAGCCTTAATGTTGTGCTACATATAAGTGTTGGGCGACCCAAAAATCATATCTCAATATTTTGAGCTGAATTGCGATACATACAGTAGTATATATATCTCGATTTTATCTGTAAAGAAATAACAAAAACAAAGTCAGTTCTAGATCAAATCCACATGAGCCTAAAGCCTAATGTCATACAGGTACTTTCACTGACAACTAGCTGCACAATGTCTATATGCACATGAAAGATTACATCAAATATAAACTACCCATTTATAAAAAAAATCAAAAAAAATCAAAATGCTCTTTACCTGCATAACAAAATACATCCAGCTGGGCGAACCTGAGGGAGCTACAGGTGAAATATGTTCTCTCACAATAAAACATAGTTAAGTTATTTTCAGTGTGCCACAGAGTTTTGTTTTATTTTACATGGTATGTTCCTGCAACCATGTGCACCTGAGAATGTGTTTAGGCTGTGCACGCGGTGCCCTGCTGGCCATTTACATCCAGCTGTGTATTTTGTTATCTGGGAGGTTTGTGAGTTTTGCTGAGAGAGGGAGAGAGAGAGACGGGGGAGGGCAAAGAGGGATAGATACTAAGAACAGAAATAGGCAAACTGGCGGCTCTACAGAAGAAGTTAACGTTATTTTAATGCAATATAAACTTTATCGATATAAACAATATTGTCTTACACTTTATCTTGTTTGAAAATATATGGATATGTCTTAAAAATCGATATATCAACCAGCCCTACTCCATAGTGGCACTGTTGTGTTTTCACACTGAAAAAAGGCAAAAATAAGAATCTTAAAAAGTCTTTTAAAAGCATTTAAAAACTCTTGATTGTTGACTATGCTGTCATTGCACAGTACTCACCCATAATGCATTTCACAAAGGATACATACAACCATGTTGTGGTTGTAGCGCTACTTACAACCACAACATGTTGACACAGATAGCACAGGGTGTCACTGTGTGAAGTTAAGTTTCTGCCCAAAGTTACAGTTTTATAGACAACTTCTAATAATCTATTATATGGATTTGAAACATCACTGCTGAAACAACACTTTGTTTTCAATTAGTGTGCAGCATTAAGACAAATTACAGATCTACTACACATTTCTGCAGCAAGCTGTTTTTTAATCAGTTTAGTTTTTGCTAGACTTTAGTTTCGTAGTGAAGCAGGATGTTGTTTTTTCCCGACAGGACTACTTTGGAGAGTGCTCAGAAAGTATAATCAAGGACAACGTGGTGACTGTGTACGAGCTCCTGGAGGAGATGCTGGACAACGGCTTCCCACTAGCAACAGAGTCTAACATCCTGAAAGAGATGATCAGGCCTCCCACCATCCTGCGGTCGGTCGTCAACACTCTCACAGGTACACTGAGGTTAAAGGTCAATCTGAGCTCTAACACTCTTTTGTCTGCTCTTCCCTGAAAAAGACAATCTGCAATGTTGATGTGTACTTTTATGTGTTTTTTTGTGTGTGTTTTCCAGGTGGTAGTAACGTTGGAGATACGCTGCCAACAGGTCAATTGTCTAATGTACCGTGGAGGCGGGCTGGTGTGAAATACACCAATAATGAGGCGTATTTTGATGTGATAGAGGAAATAGATGCCATTCTGGACAAATCAGGTACAAACAACTACTTGTTTGATCACTGTTTACCTAGAGTAGTTCAAAGTTGTTTTTCTGAGATTATATTTTTACTCTTTAATAAGATCCTTGCCTCAATCTTTCTTATTTAGGTACGCCAGTATTCGCAGAGATCCAGGGTGTGATTGAAGCCTGTGTGAGGCTCACTGGGATGCCTGACCTCACTCTGTCCTTCATGGTGAGTTATGTTACTCCAGGTGCATGTTTGTTTTTCTTTATGTGCTTTTGTCATTTCTTTTGTGTCTATCTAAACCAAACTTGCTGTTGTTGTTTTGTTGTTTTGTATGTGTATTTCTTTTGATGACAGAATCCTCGTCTCCTCGACGACGTGAGTTTCCACCCGTGTGTTCGGTTTAAGCGCTGGGAGTCAGAGCACGTCCTCTCCTTCATCCCGCCGGATGGAAACTTCACACTCATGAACTATCATGTCAGCTCTCAAAAGTAAGCACAGGCACAGCTCTAGTCTTTATTTTAGAATTGTGTGAAAAAAAAACCTTGGCTACAGCTAATCCTCCTCTTATGTGATGCTGTGCAAGAATTTGAAAAACGTTCCTTCTTAAAATGTTGATGAAATAGATTGGCTACATAAGACATGTCAGAGCTTTCAGCAGGAATGACCTATGGATGAATTTGATGACGTGCAAAAATGTCATTCTGAAATTGACATCCTCTATCAACAATAACATCTTTGTCCTGCTGTTCTCTGTGGGTTTTAGTGTGAATAAGGGAATTCTGCTATTAGGATTCACAATCCACACTTGTCACATTGGTAACTGGTTTCTGTCTGTTTGCTGTATCGCTCTGTTTATTGTTTCCATCCTCAGTCTCGTGGCCATCCCAGTGTACGTAAAGCAGAGCATCAGCTTCTTTGAGACTGGACCTTCTGGTCGCCTGGACATCACCATCGGACCTAAGCAGACGATGGGGAAGACGGTGGAGAGCCTGAAGGTCACTATCCACATGCCTAAAACTGTGCTCAGTGCCAACCTCACAGCCTCGCAGGGAAACTACACCTACGACCTCGCTACCAAGGTAACCATCTGTTTACAGAGCTGTCCTCAGCAGTAATATGGTAGGTGCTCAAACCGGACCCTCTCCACTCCCAATCCATAAGCTACATTTAAAGTTACACACACAGTAGAATAAGGTACAAAATGAAGCATATGGCAGCATAATTATTAAGCTCAACAAGTTTTAGTGTGGAGAGTGGGCTAGCAGACACATGCTGCCATTGTGTCCAGAAGATTTTATAAAAAATCTTCATCTTTATCGCTCCATGCCTCCATAACCTTTCCATCAAATGTAAACATTAACCATTGTGCCTCCTAGGAGATTTGATTCTAAATTGGGTACAACATTTAATTAAACATCTGTATGACAACATTAAATGTTTAACTCAATTTAAACATTCTGTTTGAAAGTTGTACGAAGTTTGCACAGAGTGTTTTCCAGGATGGACACAACACTGTGTTGCACTTGGTCATTGAGCCAGCTTTTGTGTAGACTTTCTGCCGGAGGGTTTTGTAACAGTCCCCACTGTCCCCCCCAAGTGGTTTTGGATGGCACTTCATGTGAAGGATACTCCATGCAAGTGGTCAAACTGAGTTTGAGTGCAGAAGAGGTGGTGTAGGGCATGGTTTGAAGTCCTAGATCTGTTACATGCAAGGCCAGACAGCTTTTCACCTTTAAAGATTTTCGAAAAAGGGTTTAGGTTTATTGTACTTACTGGGAGCATATATCTGTTTTATAAGGTTTTGGTTTGGGACATTGGGAAACTGAACCCTCAGAAGCTTCCTAACCTGCGAGGCAGTCTGAGTACGCAGGCTGGGGCCCCGAAACCTGAAGATAACCCAGCACTCAACATTGACCTGAAGATACAACAGATGGCCATATCAGGTAATCCTCCTTACATGACCTCTCACCGTCATAACTCAGACATGTTTAATAAAGTCCAAAAATGTAACTGGTCACTTTAGCCATATTCCTTCTCTCCACCTTTGTTTATGAGGATGTATATAGTTTGCACAACACTAACAGTGTTTGTGGTTACGGTACTCATTTTGCACCAAATGTTCACTTTGCCTCTTTATCCTCTGCACAGGTCTTAAGGTGAGTCGTCTTGACATGTACGGAGAGAAGTACAAGCCGTTTAAAGGGGTCAAATATTTGACTAAAGCTGGGAAATTCCAAGTGCGGACCTGAGTGATGACTACCAACCTCCAAAGTTCAACAATCCAACGTGCCAAATAGAGGGAAAGGTTTTTACCTCAAGGAGTCAGCCCTCCAAAAAGTCTTACACCTCATTCACACATACTCCGTGCGCGCCGCGGTCCGTCTGCGCCACGGTTTTGTTCGGTCGGACGGCGCGCGCCCATTCACATTGGAACCCTTTTCTTGAATGTCAGCACAGTGAAGCGCACCCATTATCAGCTGGACACACATCACGGGAGAACTACAAGATCAAAAATACGATCACGAGTCCGTATTTTGTGTTTTATTTTGAAATTGACCGGATGCTCTGTGCGTTTCCTTGTCTGACTTCCTGTCTGGGTTGTGATATTCTGTCTAGCTTGACGCGTGTCTGCAGCGTACTACGTCGAAAATAGACTCGCAGCCTATTTGAAATGGAGCAGAGCGACGTGGCGCTGGTGGCACGCTCCGGAGACAGACCGCAGCGCCCGCTGTGTGAACACAATGATTGACTAGAGTGGCAGCTAACTACGGCGTAGTGCGCGGCGCTGACGGACCGCGGCGCGCACGGAGTATGTGTGAATCCGCCTTTACATTTCCTCTGGCTCTTTGTAATTAAAGGTCACATATTATATTCCTTTTCTACAAGTTTAAATAAGTCCAAGAGGTCCCCAAAACATGACTGTGAAGTTTCTTGCCATAAATCCAATTTGTTCCATTTAATCATGCCTATTAACCTCTCCATTTCAGCCCTGCTCAGAACGGGCTGTTTCTGTGTCTATAGCTTTAAATACAAGTGTGCTGTGTCTGACCACGCCCCTCTTGAAGGGCTCGGGCTTTCTCGCTCCATGCCCTATTGTTTACAGTGAGAAGGCAGACTCAGAGGGCAGAACAAACACCTAGCTGTGGGAGTGTCGACCACCTTGGGGAGGGCTTACTGCCCTTTGTGATGTCACATAGGGAACATCTCCAAACAGCCTGTTTGAGCACACATTTTCTGAAAAGTGGAGCAGGGGAAAGTAGGAAAGGGTGGACTTTTTTCTCACAATTGGGTGGTTTGTAGACAGACTAGAGACACATATTAGTGTTGAAAAACATGACGAAGTGTAGTGTATGCTGCATAATATGTGACCTTTAATGAAATATTTTGCATTCTAACAGTTATTTATTTTGTTTTTGGCATTACGTTTCTACGCCTGGATGGTGTTTGTGGCCTGTAAAGGGAAGCCTTAATAACCTATGTGACCTTGTTGAAGTGCTATTAGTTTAAACGTGTTGCATTGTATGGATCATTCCTCTTTTTTTTTCTTTCTTTTTTGTCTAACACTTTCTGAGAGTTGCCTAAGGGGAATATTTTGGTTTGAAAAGGGACACTCACAGCTCACTGCCTTGCTCCTCACTACTTCAGCACACCTTTACAATCGTATTTGCATGTCGCCTAAGAACAAGCAGCCTTGCCTTTTCAAAGCCTTTTTAAATAATATAAGGTAGCAACTTTTATACGTACACACGTTTATTTTTGTGAAGATTCTTATGTCCTATCTACTTTCTTAGGAGCTGCAGTGTGTCTTGAAGCACTGACTTAAGTGCATGTATATCTGCATTCACTTGTTTATGTGGCCTTCTAAGGTGCCTTGTATAGCACACTACAGCACAAACTGCATGCTTTGGAGCCTGAGGGAAGATGTCTGAATACTATACCTTAAATCAAAGGTAAATATCTTAACTTATAGATGTTGTACGACTCTCCACATGAACTAGATCCAGGCTCAAGTTTTTCGGGAACAGCTGTGTAAAAACAGATACTCACACAATCCTGAATGCAACCTCTTCACTCAGCACAAGATTTGCACAAGCGGTTGTCCACGTGAAAAATACAACTCAAAGCACATGTATGAAGTTAAATATATATTTCAGTGTGAAAGATGTCTTATAAAAAGCTTTAAAACTGATAGTCATGTGTGCTTATTTCTTCAGCCATGTTAGCAGGATGACACCGGGGATAGCCTGTCAATTGGCAGGTTCGTCACTTTGGTCCAGACTGGATAATGTGGAAGAATTCACATTAATATTCCTAGTTTGTAGTTACTTAGTTGACTCTTATCTTCAGATCAATGGGAGCTTTTAGCAAACTGAGAATTGTATTAAATGCTTTAATACAGCCTCAGAGATGCTATAGCCCCTAGTGGTAGGTAGCAGTGAGTTGTGAAAAAGGTGCAGACTCCAGTTATCATTGTAGTAGATTTTTATTCTTCCAAGGCACAGCAGATGTGTTGGCAGGGCTAGAAGCTATCAGAATACATTCAGGGTGTGAATGAACACATCAGGTACACACAGAAGTATTAACTCTTTCACTCTCAGCGCGGAGTCAGACTGCTACATGCTCAGTACGACCAAATAAATATGAAAATGCAGTTAACATTCTGTGCTGCGCTCCCTGACCTTTGTGTGGGACGGCTCGCTAATACTGTTTAAGTGAATATAGGCTTCACACATACACACTAACTGGAGAATCCTGCATTAAGAAATTGAATTTGCCCAGACATGTTATAGAGAAAATCTAACAAAACTCGATTAGCTTATTTTTAAGAAATTACAACCACTTGTTGAATTTCATGTACTTACTGCGTCACCAATCATGGGTCCTTCTATCGCACTAATGTTTCCAGATAAGAACATCCTTTTTAAATGTCACATCACATAAAAAAGGTTGTATGTATGTTCAAACCACCTGGGTCACCAAGAAAAAGAGTGAGTCAGAGCATTCAAAGTGGAACCACTGAGCTCACCAATAAAGACAACTCTGAAAACAGGATCTTGGATGGCTGTCAATAATCACTTCACATTTTCGATAAATAAACCTAAACAGTTCAACTGTAACAGAGAAATTGCAGAAACAAAGCACCACAATACATTTAAAAAAATGCAGAAAACATACTCTTGATTTAAAAAAGACCTTAAAAGAAGGCCTAAAACACAGGGCTGTAAAGAAATATGTCAGTGTTGTTATTTGAATAACCTGGATTTGAAATCTTTAGTAAACTTTAAGAAGCTTACAGTAATGTTAAAGAAAACCTTTGGCGTTGTCACTGTGAAATAGCTCAAAACTCACATTCAAAACATCTCAGCAAGTGAAAACCTCATATCTATTAATTATAGACATTTCTGCAATCAAACAAAACTTTATTGACAATATATATTTTTTTCTAAATATACAATCACCCTCTAAGCCAGTGGTTCTCAACTGGTCTAGCTTCAGGACCCAATCTGAAAATCTCAACCACTCAAATTTATTTAATGAAATCTGTTGCATTTTGGATAGATTCATGCTTTCATTGATCGGTACTTTGGGGAGAGACGGGGGACAAAAAAAGGTCTGTGCTGTGTGCAGCAATGTAAGAAAACCTGTTTACATGTATTCAATGTCAAATTAGCATTTCGCCATTTGAAACTAGTAGCTTATGGTTCGTTCCATTAACCTCAGAACTCAGACATCGGAGCTGGGAATGACATCACATCGGAGTTAACCGCGTTCCAGTTGCAAGTCAGACAAGCAACATGGGCGCCTCCAGGAGCACCTGTGTTTTGTTAGCCAATACCGACGATAACAACACACTACGTCAAATGTCGATACTTTAATACTGTGATTGATTTAATTACACAAAAAGACGACTAAGCTGCTAATAAACACAACAGTAACAGATTAAACGTTACTGTTGATGCACAGAGCAGCCATGTTGGATTTTAACTCGGACTACTGAAGTTGCTCCGAGTTTCCAAGTCGGAATTCCCACTTCATGGGGGCGTTCCTAACTCAGAATTTCCGACTTCCATGATCAAATGGAACACACCATTAAAATCAAACTTTACACTTCGTCCTCTTCTTTTGTTGTTTAATAGAAGTAGCAACCAGCCTTGAGGTGCATTACAGCCATCTACTGTGTTGGAGATTCAATAAACGTCCCCACTGCAAGTGCATTTTAATTGGGAATCACATTCTTTAAAATTCAAGCAGCTTGCATAGACTTTTTGCCACAAGTTCTTTTTTCCCTAGCACACATCCCCTCGTGACCCACTGAAAATGTTTCGCGACCCACCTTAGGGTCCTGACCCACCAGTTGAGAACCAAGTTTCTTTGCTGTATTATTTGCCTTTAAGTTATAGCACTTTAAATCCAGAAGACATTATAGTTCTTCAAGTATAGATAGATCACCTTTAAATTCATAGATCTTCAGAACAGTGTTGCTAATAAACGTAAACATGAAGAGGCTCATCAGCCCACACAAGACTCCACACTTTAGTGTCAAACTTGGCGTACAAAACTCAAAGCTGAGTGATTTCCTTAAAACAATTGAATACTTTATATACACAATAGAGAATAAGAAACTCACTGAAAAAAAACTGAATAAAAGTAAATGTCCTTTTTTAAAGAGACAGTTATCTTATTATCATAATTTGCCTTTAGAAAATAGAAAACATTTCCATGCAAAAAATATATTTACCTGGGATTTGGATAAACTCTTGTAACACAACATACCAAAAATATATATTTAAAAACTGTCTCTGATGAGCCTGCAGGATACCAGGGTTACAGATAAAGGGAACTGGAGAGCAAAGCTGAACTGACTCCAACAAATAAAACCTGTTTTGTACCAGATGAAACAGTTCCTGGTATAAAACTACAGTGGAGGATGGATCAAAAGCACCTGCAGTTTCCTCTTTTAAGTGCACGTTTGCTACTTTTAGTCAAGTTGTGTGCTATCGTTGCCCAGTCAAGAGTGTTACTACTGTCACTGACCAGGTTTTCATTGGTACCAAGGGGTTTTGCGTACCCAGCGAAGCGTACAGCCTGAATCTGTGCGGATCTTGATGGAGGCTGCTTCTGCTTCTCTGACCGTCTCCTTCACTGACTGCATCAGATTCTGGGCATTGTGGACCAACATGTCTGTGGCCTGGGCAGGGAAACAGTTAAAAGATTTGCATTTTAAAAACATAAGAGATAGCACTAAATAGCGACAAGTTGTCAGAGGTGAAAGTAACTAAATACTGTACTTAAGTACCATTTTATACCTCTAACTCAAAGGTTTAGTACATTTCTGCCAAAAGTTACTCGAGATGCACTACTCCAATTTGCCAGATCACTATCTGCACTGTTACTGACTGAATTCATTTGATCCAGTTGTTATGTCCATGTCTTTATAAAATGTAGTTTACCATGAGTTACAATTAATCTGTAAACCTGTGAAGAAGAAAGTAAAGCTGTTTTTTTTGTTTTTTTATGAGTTTACCTGCTCTGACTCCTCTTCACTGATGTTTGTCCGTCCCAGCATGGTGGCTTTGACGGTCGAAAGGATCTTCAGCTGAGTGCTGATGGTGGGGATCCTCTCACACACCTTTGGGAAGAGAACAACAATATGTTTAAATAACATAAAGCTCTTTCCAGCATGTGTCTCTGTCTGTGGTAGTTTACCTGTAGCAGATTAGTTCTAATGCGTCTGTCAGTGCACTGCTTGGCCACTTCTTTAGCCAGTCTGGTCACCTCATCTGAGGCTTTGGCGATGTCCTTAGCACACTGGATTAGTGCGCGCTTGTTCCCACTTCCACCGCGCACCAGTCGAGACATTTCTGCCATGAGCAGAGCCATCCGCTTGGCTGCTGCTATGATATCATTACCCTGTGAAGAGAGGGAGGGGGAGAAGAAGAGGTGGAAGAGCTGTTAGCAGGATACTGGAGAAGGGCAAGGCTTTGGCAAGAGGTGTGAATGCAAATATAACGTATGAGACATGTTTCCATACGATTGTATGAAATCATTACATTGTAAGATACTGAAAACAATGTCAATATATGATAACGGGTTATATGAATGAAGCTGAATTAAAAAAGAAAATTAGGCACTGGATTTTAAGCAGAAAGCTGCATGCATCGTTAGTACAAGTTCAGTCTGCTCTTTATTTGTGTAGTTGTAGGAAACAGTGTTTACAGTTCTTACCTTTTTCCTAAAAGCAAAGTTATCTAGAGTTAGTACCCTTGTGGTGATGATCTCAGGGTTGGAGCAAAACATCCTGAGACTGAGAAGCAGAAGCTGATGATCATACCACACGAGCGGTCTAATATCAAAACTACATCACCCAGAAGTCTTTAGGAAACAACCATCATTGGCTTCACTGGTTGGCCAGGCAATGAGTGATTGACAGCAGCAATAAAAGCGAGACAGACTGTGTTACTCCTTAAAAAACATTTTATCACGTACATAAGACTAAGAGTGGCATGTGTAAAGCTAGTATCAGTTGAACCATAAGGTGCAACAAATACATTTGCCATTCCAGAAATCCATGACCCTTGAGTACAACCTCGTCATTCATCCTTTTTACATGCCGGCTATTCTCCTATGATGTTGTCACATTAAGGGTGAGAAGCTCAAACGTTGTCAGGCCCAGCTGAAAGGTCCAGTAGCCTATATGGGCCCTCCCCAGGTGTGAGTTTAAATCAATATGTGCACATTGGATCAGTACCATTAGCATTAGCCTCCTTGCTAACATTCAACTCTTGGTGGATTGGCTCTTATCAGCTTCTGGAGCTGACTGAAAAAAATGTGTTGCAGGTCTTGGCATGGTGATACACATGCTGACATTACTCTCCTTACAGTTAGGTTCACCCACAACATTAACATTTCAAATCCTCCATGTAGCTGGGCCCCAGAGGGCTTTCTCCTTCTTCCCCTTTTATGGGCGCGACCTTGGTAATAGTCATATTACTGTGTTTTAGCGACACCTTATACATGAAGGGAACCTGACAAACTGTCATAATTTCACCTCCTTTGATTGATTTGCAACTGAGAAGTCAATTGAAAGGAAAATTTTGGAAGGAAATTTAACAAGAGAGTCAGTTAACAACCACTTTTTAGATAACACTCATGTTAGCTGGTATTCTTTAATTTTAGCTGGCGAAGTTAGCGGGCAAACTTAAGCTAGTAGGTTAGATCAAACACTGTGATGCTAGCTAGCTTACATTAACACAACATAACCATTAGTTTGCTTAAATTCTCTTCAGCGAGAAACTTACCTATTTTCTAATTTATCATGTTTTGTCTTTAGCGAGAAAGTGGATAAGAAAAACCAATTTTCAGATTCCTTACGTTTATGCAATTGACTGTGACATCAAGGAAAAATAACCTCCATGCAAATACTCTGAATGACTTGAGCATAACTGTTAACATGTCTGAGTGAAATGCAGCCACAGCTGGGTGGAAGTTTCCATTGTAGTCGCAGATGCAGAGAATTGTGCGTTGTCCTGAAGGGCTTTTTTTGTGTGAGGCCTTTGAGTTATTTTTTTGTGTGAAGGTTTTTGAGTATGTTGGTGCCTTTAACAAATACTTTCTGACCCATGTCAGCTTGTGTGTGCACTCATGTACATGTGCGTGCGCAGACCTTGCTGGACCACTTGCGCGCCTCCTGGTGGAGAGACTGGGCAGCTGCCAGAATGGGTTGATTGACAGGCTGGTTGGAGGGCATCATCAGCAGTTCTGGCTCATAGTCATCCTCACCATCAGTAAATTCATCTTCCTCATCTACCTCCCTCTCCTCTACTGCCTCCTCATCCTCAGGCTGGTTTGGGCGGGGGGAGGGGAGATTGGCGATGGAAGTCGGAGGAGTGGGAGCATTTGGGATGGGAAGGGAGGGAGGCAAAGGGGTTGGGAGGAGGAGGAGGAAAAAAAGGAGGAATATGGAGAAGAAGAAAGCCAGGGAAGCATGGGAAAAGGAGGCATTTAGTACAGTATGGAAGAACAAAAGACAGGAGATTTACGGGGAGCAGGAAGCGCAAGCACTTAGCAGTAGCAGGGAGAGGAGAGGTGAAACTGCCTGCACAAGCAAAAATGGAAACAAAGGAAAGGGATAGGGGAGCTGTTTGGGGCTGGAAGCAGGTGGATGATGTGCCTTGCACTGAGGCAGTAGCTGAGTTGAAAGTCTGTAAAGCTTTTGTGCAGTCAATCAAGGTCTAACTGTAACCAAAACCAGTGGATTGCATCTTGCAGCGTATGTAGGAGTGCACTCGGAAACTTAGTGAGACCCATGTGTGGCCTTTTAAGGAGATAACTTTTCCTGGATTGCAAAGACTTGTTTGATAAATTGATCATATTGAGAAGATCAGTGAAGCTAAAGAGAGGAAATGGTTACAAGCTTTACAAAGATAGAAACAGTTCATCGAAGCTAGATTGTTATCCATTAAATACACAAAAAAGTGGTTCCTGTAAACGGTTCCCCTTTAAGATAAAACACATACACACACAAAACAACACAAAACAAAACAGAAACACCAACAGTGATAATGTACCAAAAAAAAGACTGCAACTGTTTGTTTTGAAGTCAAAGTCTCTGCACAGACAACTCTTTTTTTGTAAACTTTGTAAATACCGTTAAAATTATGCATGTAAGTGTCCATGTTTGAATTATAATAAATCTTACATGCTGACTACTCGAACTGATGACACCTTTTCATGTTTCCCTGTGAAAGTGGAATCAATCAATATTCCCAGAATTCACATGGTGTCTGAATGTTCGGAAAAATTATAGACATTTTATTTCTTTGGAGTGTTTGTGTGGACCGACCTTGCTGGACCATTTGCGTGCCTCATCATGCAGCTGCCTGGCGGCCACCATCATGGGCTCGCTCAACACCTCTCCAGCCTTCTGCTCCGGGAACTCCTCATCCTTCTCCTCTGGAGGAGGAGGCCGAGGTGGGGGAACCTCCCCCTCAGGCAGGGGGGGCTTGGGTGGCGCCTGCTCATCACTTACCTGAAAAATACACACATAGAAACATGCTTTATATTACCTATAGATATATGATTAAGGAAAAGGTGGGACTTTATTAGAGAGGACAATACTCCAGGACACCACTCCTACTTAAATGTCTTTTTTTAACTGCCAAAGCTTGTATGGCTGATGTCATTTTAGTATCATTAGGTGGGAAAGTGGAGGTTTATTCAATGGTTTGTTGTGGATAATAGGAAGTGTGTGTGTTTGAATGAACTTACATGGAGCTGGTCCAGATCTGGTGGTGGAGGAGGGAAGTCAGGTTCCTGAGGCTGGAAGGCTTCTCTAACTTTTCCCACTGCAGCCAAAATCCTCAGACACGAGTCTAAGTAAGCCTTTTGCAGAGCTGCAGATGGAGATGATGAAGCAAAAAGAGAGATAAAAGAGAATAAACTTTGTCAGTCTTTGTTTTAATGTATCTCTTAAATATGTTTGCATAGTGTCTTTCTGAACCTTTATCTTGTATGTTTCCAGCCACAGCCTTTGCATCCATCACCATGGGCGAGATGGTGTGTGAGAGGATGTCTGACGCATGTTTCACTGTGTCTCTGAACCGAGGATCTTCAGAGTTCTCCACCTCCCTCTTAGCCACCAACAGGACTCGATTAGCTCGTCTTGCTATGCTTGTTGCCCCGGCAACAAGCATTTGGGGCTGAACATTCGCCATGGCAACTCGGCACTTGTCGATGTCTTTCTTTATCGCCTCCTCAGATGCATCTAGCAGAGATTTGGTGTCGATGGCCTCATCCACCAGACCTGAGGCAACACACACATACATCTTTAATTACTTGGATATTTCTTTGTTGTAAAATGTAAAATTGTCAATGATTTAAGTTGCAGACAGAATCTTGACAAAATCCTCACCAGTAAGTTTTTCCACATTGTCAATCCACTGGTTCTTCATGGTGTCAAAGTGCTCGTATGCTGCTTTATTTCCTGGATTCTTCAACAGGATCCGTGCAGCAGAAGTCACCTGGACATTTAAATACAGTCACACTCAGACTGAGTAGTTTGACAGCTGCATGTTTTACCAATCTATGCAATCATGCAAATCATGGAGCAAAGCAAATAGTATCACCTGTGGTGTGAGCTCCCTGGCATGTTTCACAGCAGCATGTATGCCCTCTACTGTGCTCTTATTGGCTGATCCCACGGCTGCAGCTTTTTCTGCTGTTGCCCCGAGTCGACCTGCATGGGCCTCGAAGTTTCCTGCACGCTCTTCAAAAACCTACAACAAACATCAAGATTAATAAGAGTATAGACAACTTCTGGAGAACGTTGGAGCTTACTTGTAGCCAGCACAGATTTGTGAGTGTTACTGACCTCCGCTCTGTTGGGGGCATCAGGTGGAGCAGTCGCAGCCACAGCCAGCAGTTTGACAGGGGTGGTGGTGTCACTGAAAACGTCAGATACTTCCTGGGTCATCACCTCCTGCATGTGCTTCCTCAGGTCCTGTTTGAAGCAGAGAGTGTTGTAATCAGTCCACTAGGGGGAGCTCTGCACCAATATTTTTTATCATTATTCTGTATGCAATATACGAATCCATGACTTCATATCTTAATTACATGTACATCACTATCTCATTTAGATGGATGTTTTTGGTGTGTTTATAAGCTTTACAATTTTTACTTTAGTTGAGAATAGTCTCTGTGGGTTTGAACATTGTTTTGCTGCAGAACACTACAGTGTAGGTTTGTAATTTAAGTGGACTTTAAACATGTTGAATGATAAATGTCAGTCTGTTGAGCTACCTTAAGGCTTTCCTGCAGTTGAGCTGCTGTTGCTCGTGCATGAGGAGCCTCAGCCTCGCCCCTGCCGGCCATGTCTGCCAAAGAGTTCATTAGACCCTCTGTTCTGTCGCAGCGTCCAATCATATCCTGTCTGTACGGACCCAACAGGCCTCCTGCCAGCCGCCTCCCTTCTCCAACCATCCCTCTGATTGCTGCCTGGCCTGGAAGGAGACGCAGGGAGGAAGTCATTCATAAATCACAACTGGATACTTAATATATCATAAGTCTCATATGCAACAATTACAAGTCCTTATTTAGACATGAAAACACTTGAATAGGCAAGGCAGTCTATTTGTATTTGTCAATAACATGCTCTAATAAACAGGGATAAAAGGGACAACCGTGGTGCATACGTGTATAATTGTAAATTAGAGAAGAAGACAATGCATTTTGTGGAACATGCTGAGATAAAAAAATATATATATGGGTTTTATATGGAGACTCTTTGGTTATATCTTCTAAGAAACCCATAATAGGCAGGTACCTTCGTTCCACTGCAGTATCTCACACTCTGCTCCCAAAAGGAAGCATGCGAGAAAACAGGAAACAATCAAAAGACATGACAGGAACAGAGCAACAGACATCAAACAAAGCAGTAAAAACAATACAATGAATGATTTAGTCAAACAAGTTAGTCATTCTGTGATTCATGCATGAGATACCTTCCTGTGGGGATTTAAGGAAAAAGCATCAGTCACCAGTGAAGTCATTTCTGAACCAAATTCACAGTGAAGTTCCACTGCATGCAAACTTGTTGGTGAGAAAATTAACACTCATTTATTGTCTTTGTCAGCCGGCTGATTTGCTGCACAAAGCATGCTGGGCTACAGCGCCGCAGAGAAAGCTGGCAGTGCAATAAGGGCGAGTGCGTTATAGAAAGTTCCATTATTTCTCACACCAAGACATCAGATCACGCTAGAAAGTGAGTGCCTTTCAGCTGTGAGTGCAACCAGGAATTACAAGAGCAAGACTAATGATACGATAAGTGTTACTGTATTTGATCATTCATCATTAAAATATCAGGGACGTTTCATTGAATTTTTTTAAACCTCAAACATCCTGGACATCTGGCTTTGATAGTAGGTGACTATCACAGCCAATTAAACGTATCCCCTTTCCTCCTTGATATATTTCACAATCAATCATCAAACAGTAACTGTACTATTTAATCTTCATTAAAAAAGCAATAATTAATTACGGTGGCTCACAAGGGCAATCACTCTGCACCTGCCCAAACATTTTCCATTGGAAGAAACAGGCGGCAAATTCAGAAACCTAAAGAAAATACCAACTATGAAAACGTGCTGCTAATCCAATAATGTGCTGCAAAAGTGACAAAAATAACTCTGATAACAGCGAATGTGTTTAGCACGTCCGTTGTGATGTGCAGGATTATTTTTGGATTTGCTGATATTTGGAGTTTGTGTATTTTTGATTTTGCATCCTTTATTGGATTTGTAGGGCATCACATATTTTATCTTTTTGCAGCACAAGCATTTATTTGCAGGGGATTTTATTCGTTACATAGATTAGACTTTTGCATGTGTTTTTGATTTTGCATCTTGATCTCTTGATTGAAATGTTCGGAAATTGTTGCAGAGCGACTGACCTTGGCGACTCTGTCTCTGCACACAAGCTACTAGAGAGGCAGAGCAGATGGGCGTTTATTCAAATTGGCCTCCTGAAGGGGGCGTGCACCATCAGACATGTTGAAGATGTCAGACATGTTGAATATCAAAAATCCACATGGACTACAAACGCTTCAGAAGTACTGGCTTATCACAGAGTCCCAGATGCTACTTTAACCACTTTCACTCTCTCTCCATCCATCATAAATAGTCTGACTAAAGGCATGGAAGGTCACAGCGTTTATTTTTGAACCAAGCCACTACATCATCCCGTCATCCTCCGCCTCTCACCTACTCCTCTGTCGTCCACTCCGGGGTTGTTCGCCCAGCGCAGGGCCTGCTCCATCTTACCCTCCAGGGTGACGGCGGGTTTGGCCGGTCTCATGTTGGCAACGGCCCGGTTGGTTTTGGACTGCAGGTTCAGCAGAGCTGCACCAATCTGCTTCGCTAACGCACGGGCCTCAGGGGTGTCACCTTTACCCCTGAGACAGAAACAAATAGAAAGATTTCAAGGAGGAACAGAGAACAGCCGTAAAATACAAACCCAAAACTAAATAATTAAATGAACCCAAATACCAACATAAAGGCAAATACCACTGAAAAAGACTTCTACAGAAATCCGACTTACTGGGTGCATGTATCTGTTTTGTTTTTTTTAAGATTTAAAAAGGTATACGTTCAATTGATCAGTTTCATTATTAATGCCAGGCCTTTACCAGGCCTCTCAATAATTAATTGTGACGCTAAGTAAGTAAAAAAGCTTCCTTTAAAAAGTGGCTTTTCTGTGATAAATTGCAGTCACATTTTCTCGTCCTCTAAAGTCAACATTCATGTTTTTGTTTGGATTTGGAAAACAACTTGGTCATTAGTGACATCTCTGGTTTCCATTTATGGTTATCGTTGCAGTTGAAATGGAGAGGAGACATTTTTACCTCTAACAATGACTCATCTTCCTGTGATTCACAAAACTATGGTAGAGTTTAGTATATAAACTGCTCTGAACCCACCAAACACACCATACGACAGCATCAAAATGAATTTCTTGAATTGAGTGGTATTGTCCTTTAAGGTCCACCAAGCTATGCTCCTCAAACTCTTACTGACCCTCCACATTTTCACCAAAAACCCATCACACCGTATTGAAACATTTAGAAACCTTATTGTAGGACTGAAGCCAAGGGTAGACAGGCAACAACATATTTTCCATGCAGGTAAAATATGCCACCTATTGGTTGCATGAGGTTGCATTTTGAGCCTAAAAAAAGAAGGGTCTAAGAATTACATAAAGTTTTTTAAAGCATCATCGGTAGTGCGTGTTTAACAGAGGAGGGACAGCGTACAGTCTGCGCAGCTCCACGAGTCTGGCGGTGAGGCCTGCGATCTCACTGATGGAGCGCAGGATGTCGTCTCTCTCTTTGGGGTCTTCACAAAGATCGGCGATGCGTTTGGCCTCTGCTAACAGCGCTCTGATGTTTTCCTCCCCCTCAGGACCGCCGTTAGGATCAGCCAGCCAGGCCTAACAACGTGCACATACGTAGTTTAGTTTTCAAATGATGCACAAGCGGGAAAAAATCTGCACAGAAGATCCGGAAAAATGCTTAGAACAGATTTTTAAGAATTCTGTATGCTTAGCATTTGGCTGCTGCTATCATCCACATTAGCTTTAAATTATTTACAGGATATTTAAACAGCTTGATTGGTAGTAAAAAAAATACATAGATAGGTTATTAATCATTTACAGGGAAATCACTTTGTTACAGCAGCTTCCATCACAGCAAAAACACCACAACATTCAGGACAATTACATTTAGGCACAAGAAACTATAAAAGGTAAAATTACTAAAACAATATTCAAAATGTTCTTAACATTCAAACAAGACACTCAAAGATATCTGTAATACCTAATAAAATATCAAGTCTGCAAAAGTGACTTTTAATGTCTAATTATCTCAGTATAAATAAATGTGTACAGTATACTAATATTTATATAAATATAAGCTATATTAGAAAAAAGGCGGACTCAGGGTAAATGTAATGCAGACAGAAGGTCTCATGGGTTAAATGGATTATTGTGTTGTTGTTTCTTTATCTGACCTGTGCAGCATCCAGCCTCCTGGCTATTGCCTGCTTGGCATTGATTAAAGCCTCCAGCCTGCGAGCAGCACTGTCCACTTTGCCAAATAACAAGTCTAAGCCCTGTGAGCACTGGCCTGCACGCTGCACACAGCCCGGGGTCGGGCCCTGGCCTCTGTCATGAAGGACAAATACACAGAAAGCTGACACATGCTGAAAAAGTACATTACATTACAAGACCAGGAGTAAAATAAAAAAATGCTTTCCTTCAACTGTTTCAAAACAAAGTCTGTTTATAAGAAGTGGATGTAGCATTTCGGTTTTAAAAGTGAAGCCAATGGCGAAGTGTCCTAAAGCTGCTTTCTCTCTTTTGGCCAGCAGGGGGAGACTCCACTGGTCGTTAAATTAACTTTTAATAGTATGAAAATATGAGGAAAACAAGTTATTCTTGTTGGATTCATAACCTCAGTTAACTTTTTCTTGAAATACTGCATGATGTGCGGATACCTGTTAGGAAACAATTGTAAAAATGTATATCCACATTTCTGTATAAATATGGTCACTTCTGGTACTAAATAAATAGATATGATGATGAGTAAAATGCCAAACTCTAGGCCCCAGAAGAAGAAAAAATGTTTCAGGCCATATTGTTTTTTAGCCCATATTTTTAGCATTATCTATTGCTAATCTGTCATGCATTATTATTTGTTTTGGCTTACAAGCTCTACTGACTAAGTACATTTGATTGTGCTTTGGATGTTGAATGTGATGTGTGTGTGTACGTGTGTGTGTGTGTGTGTGTGTGTGCTGTCATTCATGTTGACTGTATACGCACAACTGAAGTTCCTAACGGATAAATAAAGCTATTTGAAGTTGAAGTTTGACGTTGAATTTAAAAACCAATGATTGATGTCACAGCTACAAAGTCCATGTTACTTAAACACGCTACCTGATACGTAGGTCTGCCACCTGGTCCGTCATCTGTCCCAGAGCTTTAGTGGTTGCCAGTATGTCCTTCCTCTCCTTCCCAGCACACAGCTCTCCCACCTTCCCAGCTTCATCCAGAATCACACGCAGGGCGACCTCACCGGGGTCTCCTGAGGACAACGACACACAACAGCATGAGATTGTGGAGTAAAATCTAGAAACATTTCAGCAGAAAACATGGAGTTACCTGTCTGTCCGTGAGGGTCTTTGAGCCAGGTTTTAGCCTGTCCCATCTTTGACTCAATCAAAGCCAGAGATCTCTTCAAAGCCTCCATGTCCTGAGGAAGAAAAAACACAGCTTTACAGTACTGGCCCTTGTTTCTAGTAACTAAAATATCACATCTCTAAAATAATGTACATAGATGTTAGCCAATATGACACGAATCAAGAGGTTTTACTTTATATTTTTCTTATGCAAAACCAAAAGAAATACCAAACGCGTCAGTCTTTTCCACACTCACACTCTCCTGTTCTGCTTGTTAAAGTCTGAATATCCATTACCTATAAAGATGTAAGTCTTAAAAAATGACACAATCACTATCTGTACGGGAGATTATCTGTTAAATATATTTTATTTAACATGTAGGCACTGTAATGTTGAGAAACGGTCCTTAAAGAGAGACATGGTTCATTTGTCAAGGACTACTTTTAGAGGCGGATTAATACAGCTCCATGAGTTAGTGTTTATTGCAGCACAACATTGTTGAGAGTATGGATTTGAAATAAATACAGCACTTGTATTAAGCTATAGTATACCGTTAGTTCAATCAGGCTTTGGATACAGACGTTTTAATTGTTATGTTTCTATCTTTAAGTGGAATTTGTTGACAACATAGAAAAACAAATGTCACCACATTTTTTGAGAATAAAAGATCCAGGAATTTAATGAAATAGAAAGCCAAGTACAGTACTCATTTATTTGTACGTTTTTAACCTGGAGACTGACTTACGAATAAATGTCCTTATTAACAACACAAGCCTTTATCTTTTACTGCAAAGTGGGAACAGTTAGAAAGTATTTGCTGCCTTATACACAGATTATGTTGTTTAAATAATATTAACAGATACTAAAGGGGCACAATGAGACATTTAAAGGAGGATAACGACTTCACATCTAAAGCTCCGTCTCTGCTTAATAACAGGTTTAAGCAAAAAAAGTGACTCTTTCCAAGCTGACTGGAGTCTGAACCTCTAAGTGAAACAGTTCAATACAGACCATCTATTATGGATGTGTCTGGACACCGACCAGCTTATTTCTATAATTCATGACCCCAGAGGACAGTCATCATGTGCCAGCGTTTCTCCCACACACTGACAGTAAGTGCTTATCACAGCTCACACATAAGGTTTGCAGTATGTGCACAGCAAACACACATACGCACACACGCACGCACGCACGCACACAGACAGGTCATTGTGTGAAGCAGCTGTGTGCAGAGAAACATGCAGGGTTACAGGTTAGACGAGCGAAACAGACGATATCTCCACAAGGAAAACATCTCATGGCACATTTTATTAAGTGATGTGCCAAAAACATTTCTCACAAAGTAAAAGCTCTGCCTAAAAACAGCATCTTAAAGTGCTAATGACATCTCTATCAAACAGTGAGCGTTAGCAGCACGAGAAGGAAGAAAAAACAACACTATTGAAGATGGATTTAACTTTTGTAAAACTTCACTTATAAAGGGGTTTTATGAGGTGCTTATCAATACATAGCGTATTATCTACAGTAGATAATCGTCCGCACAGCCCTTGTTTGGAGAGGTGGCAAAAGTACAGACGCAAAAGCTAAGCTAAGTAAGAGTAAGTAAGGGTTGTAGCAAATTGTAGTTTGACCTCTTAAAAAAAAGTCTGACCTAAAATAATTGTTATCTACAGAAGCCCTACATTTATTTTCCCCATCTTTTGGTAACAAGTAATTTCCAGCTGTTTTCTCAAGATCTCGTCTTATCTTTCTCTTATCTCAGGATAACAAACCATTAAAAGGTATTCATTTATCTCATTATCTTGTGATAATGTGGTCATTTTCTGATGATCAAGAAAACAAACATGAGGCTATCATAACGATAGACCAGACCAGACATGCTGCCATTGACCACACTAATGAGGTAAGTTAAGCCTATTTCTGTAAATGCTTTCACACCAACTTCACCTCAAAGCGTGAGCTGCATGTGTGAACGCAAATATCTGAATTTTCACTCCGACTTTTTTCCTGACTAACTCCCCCGACTACATTTTCCGCATTAGTTGGGTCGAGCTGATGTGTGAACAAGCAGAAATTATTCTGGACAATTCCCCGCAAACGAGTTGGAGGGTTTACGTTCCCTCTGTGCTCGTAATGAAACTGCTTTATTATGTCCTTTCCTGACAGGATGTTTTTCTCCATTATATTTAGTTGATATTGTGATTGTGTTGACAATCAGGTAGACTTCATATACAGGCAAATACTCTCTGTTGCTTATTTCCTTTACCATGTCATCAGACAACCCTTTATTCTAGGACTATCATCATCAGTTTCCAGGAGAGACAACAAACACAAGAAAATAAAAATTAGAATTGACACAAGGACATACCATCACGCCAGAGACAAGAGGATGCTCGGTATAAGCACAGAGGAAGAACTTTAACAGATGAGATGGGTTAAAGGAGACACATGGGGAAAACTTCTGTGCCTATTTTTAAGGTTGTTTACATGTTGTGTGTGTAGCGCTAGCTTTCCTGATGGTTTGGTAAAGTAGTGTTCATTAGCAAAAGTCTAGCTGTCTTAGTAAAAAAAAGTGGTATTCCTATTTTTCGATAAGTGATCCATGCATACAAAATGGCATCGCGAGACAAGTGTTGATGTTTCAGTGCGGGATGCGACAGCAGCTTGAGGCCATTATCACTTAAAACAACGTGGTGAAATTTAAACAGGGATCAGGGAACGCTTTTTTAACAGCCTGTTAAGATGCATACATGCTCCGTCTTTGAAATGTTCAGGAAAAGTTCATTTTTACATCAGTGTAGCTTGAAAGAGCACTGTCTGACCAAAACAGCGAGTTGGATCTAGCGCTGCATGCACAAGAACCCAGAACTTGTAAGGTTGAATAAATGTAAGGACACAGGAAAGGACAGCGACATGAAGCAGGAAAACATCCGAAATGTAGCTCACTGTTAAACTGAAATGATTTTTTCCAGGTGTTGTTTTTTTTAGTAGCTAAAATGACCGTCATCTCCTGTAAGTAGTACACTCACTGTTGATAAATACCTCATATGATCCCACTTAAAAAAAGATAAAATGATCATCCCTTCCATCAGACTTCCATCTGTTTCAAACCATTTGACTCAAATGGACAGCGAAGAACAAACAGATGCACATCAGACAGTTGAATGATGACGTGTCTGCACTGAACATCATCACATCGATTGACAGTCAGTGAATTTAAAAACACACAACACACTTATGCTGTTAGCAACCAGCATGACAGAAACATTATGTAAACACAAGGACGTTATTTCCTTCCTGTTTTCAACCACACATACACAGGTGCATGCTGGGAACTGCAGAGGGGCAGAGAAACAGGCTTACCTTCTACAGGGAGGAAAAGAATGGAGGAGAAAGGTAAAGAAAGAAAAAAGAAAAACCAAGAGTTATACTAGTGAGCCAAAAGAAAACGTGGAAACAGAAAGTAAAGAGTGAATTTATTTCAGAGAGCGACGTGTGGAAAGAGTGTGTCTGTGTGGGATGTGTGTTTGAACAGGCACACCAAAGCAAAAAGTGATTATCTTATTGAAGTATGTGGGGATTATTTTGGGGGGCGGGGGCTTTGGGGTGTTAAGTGAAGAAACAGAGTAAACATATGCAGCAGGTTGTACCTTATTGGCCCAGGCGTCTTCGTCCCACGTGGTGAGCTGCAACACTCGGATGATTTCGTGGATTTCTCCGCTCATCTTTTCAAAAGTGAACCTTCTGTTCCTCTCCGCCTCCTCGACGCCGGCACCTCGACTGCTCTTTGTTGCGACAAAAATCTTTATAGCTGAAGACAGAAACTCCTTTTTAGAAAATTGACTACATCAGCCACCCCCTATAGTGTAGCATAAATAAAGCACTGTGGCAAAGCTACAAACAAACAGATAAACTAACATCAGAATCAGTCTTAAAAACACTTAAATACTTTTAGCTCTAAAGCTTAACTGGCTGTTTTTTGACCACTTGGGGGCAGAAATAAAACACATATTATCCCCCTTATTTTGGTTGATTTTTTGAATTGATTTTATAATAAATATTCAAAATACTGTATGGAAGTTAAAGGCATAATGTGGCATTCTGCATACTAATATAGAAAAAACCAATATGCCTGGACATCAGTGGCCTAGTGGTTGGTTTGCACGCCCCATGTACAGAGGCTGTCGACCTCAAAGCTGGTGGTCCGGGTTTAAATCTGTCCTCTGGCTCCTTTGCCGCATGTCATTCCCCCCTCTCTCTCCCTAATTCCGACTCAATCCACTGTCCTACCTTTCTAAAGAAGGCATAAAAATCCCCCTAAAACAAAACCCCATGTAAAAACATTGTGGAGGAATAACTTCCTATAAAGAGAGTGAAGTCAAACTTCCTCTGGATTTGTTGTTCTTTTTTTTTGTCTTTCTCATTACTTGAAATGATTGGAGAATATTGTTTTCAGATGTTTATTAGCTCTCTTCAGCTGCTGTCTATCTCTTATACAGAACCCTTCTAGTGAAACAGGATGGGCGGGGCAGGGGGAGTGTTGAGGCAGGACGACAGAGGGGAGCTGAGGGATGACGGAGATTTACTTTTTTCATTTGTTTGGATCTGCAAAGAAACTTCTATATTTATAAAGTAGAACATGATCTTGTCTGTCAAACTATTGGTGCAAACGTTACACCACATTGAACATACAGTACATGTGTGAATGTACAGCGCACAAGAGCAGCGACAGAGTTTCTCTTCTTTGCTGCTGCACAGTACAGTACAGTACAGTATGAGAGAGCAGGTAGTGGGCGACGTGTGGTGTGTCTGTGTAGTCAGTCTGACATCCCCAGCAACTAATGACTGTAATTATGAGTGTTGCTATAACAACAGAATTGGTGGATCCACTCAGTGACCTGCACAGAGGTTTTTCCCACAGAATCACACACACAGTCACACACACATTCACACAAACACACACACCTGATATAAGAACAGGCAGCAGCTCTTTGATGGTGTTCATGGAGTTGAGCAGCATCTGTCTGTGCTCCTGGTGCGTAAGCTCCTGCTGTCGCTCCTCGATCATCTTTGACATTTTGGTCATACCTGAACAAAGAGAGAGAGGTGGAGAGAATTTATTAAGTAAGAGACAACAACAATTTGTTACAGTGTTCGCTTATGTCAGTATGTGTGAAACTGCGCCATCTCCGGGCATGTCAAAAGTTACACTGGCCTCATTGGTACTGGAGAAAATACCATGAGATACCCGCACACCAAATCCACGGCCTGCTGCTTTGGATCCAGCTCCCTAAACTCTGGCGCTGGCAACTCTTTCCTGCATCTTCCTCTATCCCATTTTTCAAGCCCGGCGCAGTTTCGGCAGATGGCTGTTAATCATGAGCCTGGTTTTGCCCAAGATTTCTGAACAGTTTTTTCTTGCCACTGTAACTTTGCTTATTGTTGCTCAGTGCTCATGATGAATTAACTTTGATTGTTTGCAATATAGCAATGAGTAAGGTCTTTTACCTGCTCTTTTTTGATTGGTGCTATACAAATAAAGATTGATTGATTGAATAAGTATGCATCCTGCTGACCTGGTCCCAGGTTCTTGGTGTAGGTTATGAGGTCCTCCATGGTCTCCACAACCTCAGCTACTGTCAGGTACTCAAGGATACCTTTACACACACGTATTATCTTCCTTACCTGAGACACAACACAAACATTATAACACACATGAGATCATGTATACAGGCATGAAACAGAGGCTGATATGATGATAAGAGGCATACTTCTTTTCATTCATTGTGACGGCATTGTGACCTTTTTGGACAGCATTAAACGAGGCTTGATGTTTTGTTTGGGCTTCTTTCTGTGAGTGTATGTGTTTGTGTGTGTTAACAGTCTTGTGATGTGTGTCTTGTGACTGCTCTTTTAAAAAAAATGAAGCTTCTGATGAGACGTGGTTAGTTTAATCACGTGCCCAATGTGACTCCACTTACAGAGCTGCCATCAAACATCCAACACACACACACACACACACACACACACACACACACACACACACACACACACACACGTCATACAGCTTTGTACATATTATATCTTTACACACACACTTACACACAAATCCAGCCATACACACAAACACACACCCTGAGTTACGACAGAGGCGAGTCATTTGATCTCAGTGATTAGATCTGGCTGCATCTGAGACTGCATTACAGACTCGCTCCTTCCTCTGCTCAGCTAAATAAAGCTTGATTTCCCTGAAAGATACCGCTCCTCTGAAGTAAGAGGGATTCTCAGGACACACTCCTGATAAACGGGGCAAACAAGCACGCACCTCAGCCTCATCAAAGGTAAGGAGCAGGTCGGACGTCCCCGACAGGATCCCTCTGGATCCATCTATCAGGTAATCTCGAGCTGGAACAGAGTATGGATCTGCCTTCAGCATCTGAGCGGCCTGGACCAGCTTAGAGCTCGAGTTCTCCACCCTGAAAAAACACACATGGCTTAAGAGGAACAGTCAAGATCAAACCCGCCACATGCATTCGCTAAAAAAAAGGAATTTAGCACCTTGTAAACAAATAGATCAGATCTCATATCCACCAAAGATCAGACCCTCATTTTAAGAAGCTGCTCCCTTTATAAAGAAACAAGTAGCATACGTGGAAATATAGTGCGCAACTCATTTTAAACCATTTTCCCCTGAAAACAGCCCCAAAGAAGACACGAGTTGATCTCAACATGTAGGCTGCATTTAATCATTAATGACATATACAGAAAGTTTAGAGACTAAACCTTTATTTAAGTCTGCTTTGAAAATGTTGCCTCCTCTATATAAATAGCAGTGACAAAGCTTCAAACCCCTGTAATCAAAACTAGATATCAGACTTTAATTCTGCAAATCCTGCACATTTTTCTGAAAAATAACTAGAATGATTTTAGTTTCAGAGTTACTTTGCAAGTCTATTCCCTCAGGGATAAAGGATTAAACCTGAATGAGGTGATAGTTTTTAAGAGCACTTTAATAAACCCAAGTAACTCCTCTTTCTGACCCCCCATTGGTCATGGTATCGATGGCTGCTGGTTCATCTATATTTAGGCTGGTTCACATTCCCACACGCCCCCTCCTAAGCCCTGTGAGTGAGATTTATGGTGTAATGCCTTGTGTATGTGCCAGTGAGCCGGTGCATGGGTCTGCCTGAGGTCTGGACCCTTTTCCTTAAAACTGAAAATCTAATTGGAGATCAAAAATAAACAGAACAGTGAATCAGGGAGAGAACAAAACAGGAACTGATTGGAGCAAATGCACTTTAAAAGCATGGAAATGTGTGCAAGAGAGCAATCAAAGCTTGATGTCAGAGATTTCAGAGTTGCAGCTCTCAGAGTTAATGTCAGCTCTTTGGATGCAGGCTGGAAAACAACAAGCAGCCTCTCAGCGGTCTGGATGCTGGAGCCGGACATCAGAAGTGGCTCTTTGTTGCAGCTGGGAACGCAGCCACGTTTCCTGACATTAAACCGTCTGGAAGCCTCTTTTTAACAAGTTCTCTGTCTGCTGAGATATTATGCATCATTTCCAGTTTTTGTCTTCCTCAGGGTGTGACTGTGAAGTAGAAAAGAGACAGACGGAGCTGTAGGAATTATAAAAGAGCTTTTTTATTCAGAGGCACACTCACTTGATGAATGCAGGAGGCATGTCTCTCTTCATCACCTGGTCCTCAGTGGTTTGAACCGTCTCCTTCCCCACCTGCAACACACACAGATTGATCATTTATTTCACATTATCATTAGCTGCAGCAAGACAGGAAGTCACATTCAAGAGAGCGCTATTAATAGACCGCAGGGTGAACGGGTGTGCATCAATTCACACCTATTTCAAACGTGCGTGCATGTCATATCTTTGGGGGAAGCAGCTCAGGCTCTGGTTGACTGGGTTGCCTGGTATTCTGCATGAGGGCAGGTCAGGGGACAGACGCTGCTCTAATTTGACCCAACTCTTCAGACCAAGCAGCCACAACATTAATTTATTCATTTGATTTCTTTGTAGAGCACTTTTATGGAGGATAGGAATAAAAAGATAAAGCAGATAGGAAGATACGAAGCAGACCAGAGCAAAACAAACGTAAACATAAGACAGGAATTTGAAGGTCTTGCATGTACAGATACATGTAAGAAGCATCTAATAGCAGAACAGGAAATATTTTAAAAACAAGTGAAATACAGTTTTAAGCAAATCCAGGAAAGGCCCTCCGATCATGCATGTTTAAAGAAGGGACTTCAAAGATATAACAGACTCAGCTGATCTCCTAAAGGCAGATTTTTCAGAGTTTTAGGGATCAGACAGCAAACGCTCTGTCCACTTAAGAATCAGACGTTTGGAACAAAGAAAAGAGCTCTGCTCGAGTACCCCAACGTAAGTACTGGCTCCTGTGGTTTGAGATAAATCAGAGATAAAGCAGGGAGAAAGGTCATGAGCCTTAAAAGTAATCAGTTAAATCTGATGTACAACATTCTTAGAGCCAGTGTCAAGAAGAGGCTTGAACAGGAGTGATGTGATCCTGGTGTTTTATTCTGTTCTGATAACATTTTATTCCATGAAGATACCTCAACCATGGTATTGGCCTACTTCAAGTATCTGTCCTGTACAAACGCAATTTATGGAACACACTGATGTTTAACATATTTCTAGCTTTGACTTATTTTACACTATAAAGCACCTGCAACCAGTGGATTTAGGGGGGGGAATCAATCAATCAATCTTTATTTGTATAGCGCCAATTCATAACAAGTGTTATCTCAAGACGCTTTACAAAGTGGTTGTGTTTTCCAATCTGTGCATTGACTGGCGTACTCACAGATACCGGACTGCATTTTCATCTGTATTGGAGAACAACTCTAGTTTTCTAGTTTAAAGCCTGACAGCTGAGTTCTGTACAGTTCGGAGAAGGCATATGAAGATCAAGATGTGTTGCCGTGAGCAGGAGATGTAGAGCTGATTTTATTTACTCATCATCAGCACTGCATCCACGGAGCAGTAAGTGTTTGCTAGCACAAAATGAAAAGCAGGACCTGCTTGCGGTGAATGTGTGTTTTCCTTTTACAGGCTAAACTGAACCTGACACTCGTGATTGTGAGAATTGATTTTCTATTAGAGTCCCTTGATGTTTTTTTTCCTCCTTCTTAACGAATGTGTCATTTTGTTTTTCTTTCTATTTAAGTCAGACAATTCTGACTTAAATTGGGGGGGGGGGGTTATGCCTGTGGATAGCGTCAGAAACCTTTTTACACTATGAGCACCTATTGTTTTGACCTCTCATTAAAGAGACGTTCTATGCATTTATCTCAGCCTGTGGCCTTTTTTGTGGCTTTAAAGCCCAGTCGAATTGTTGTGCGGATATCTCCTCTGCCATTTTCTCACATTTTCCTCCAGTAGTGACGCACCCAAAAGTCCCTTTTTTGATGCCTCCAGTAGGCGCAGTTGCACAGCACCCCAACAAAATAATAACATTTATCCCTTCTGCTGATTTTCCCTTTTTCTGTCAAATAAATGGCATAAATCAACCACAAACAGTGTGAAGTTTGTGTTGCAAAGCACATCTGCACAAACACACACTCTTCTCTAAACACACTGAGCCCCAGCAGGACGACATCGCTCACTTCTTCTGCAGATGTTCATGTAGTGCCACAGCTGGTTGAAAAACATCATCATCTCTTACCCACAAATCACCTCAAACACTACACACAAAAGTATGCCTGCACCCACCCACCCATACACACGCAAACACAAACACACATTTTTGAGATGCAATTACAGTGAGATGATGACATCAGTCTCCTGTGGCTCAGCGATGGAAGTCGGTTAATAGACTTTCTGGCTCCAGAGACTCAGAGGCGGCCTTCACATAGCGCCTTCAAACAAACAGCTCTTTACAAGTGATTTATTCTCAGATTTATCTGACCGATTAGCAACTAGAGAAACTTTTGCTGCTGTAAACTTCTCCTTTTCTGGTCAGGCACTGTGGCTGGTATGAAGTAACTAATAAGGAAGAGAATCCTCAAAGTCATTAATAAAGTATTTTCTACAACTTCTAATAGATGAATGTGCTCATCAGTGGTTATGATCCTTGTGTTTTATTAACCATAAAATCATGAAGTCCTGTCTCATCATATGTGTAACTAATGCACACAACACAAATAACTCTATCTCAACTCTGAGGGGAGCAGCAGAGCTCAAGTCGTAACGCATGAACTTGAACTCAACATTAGAAACCTTTTTAATGTGCTCACGCTACAAAAACACACACACCATGCAAAGATATTTCTTTATATAAGTTATATCTACACTTTAAATAAAATGCATTCTCCCCTTTAGGGCATCTTCAATTTGTTACATTAAAAAACATAATGAATGTTCTCAAACACAGAAAAACTCTGTGAAGGGATATGATAAAAACATATCTCGATGTGTTTTGGTGACTTCCCTTGTTTAAAAAAAGCAGGAAGTTTAAAACTTTGAAATGTGAAGAATGCAGCACAGCACGTCGAGTGCACCTGATGCAACCCTGCAGACAAAACTCAGGGAGTCACATCAGGTGACAGATCAAAGAGCTGTGTGAGGGGTTTTCCTGTAAGCAGCAACACTCTGCATCGATTATTCAATACATTTTTAATGAGACATTTTCCGGTCACGCTGACAGGATGATGTGTGTGTGGTTTTTACAGCCTGAGAGGTGTGACTCGTTCAGCAGGAAACAGAGCTGTCAATCAAAGCTGACACAAAATAATCAACCAGGTTTTATCTCAGATTCACAGACATCAGCTCTTATGGAGATACAGCCATGTGTCCAGCTTAATTATTTCTTTATTTGATAAAACATGTAATCAAACATTCAGTCTTTTAAGGAATTATATAAAGTCATTTTGTAGAAGTTACAATTTACAGAAGTTGAAGTGAGCTGTAGCATGCTCTCTCTCTCCTTTTCTTCCTCATTTTCTTCTTTCTTCTTTCTACAGTCTGTTCTCTGTTCAAGGAAAAACGTCCTCTTAAAGAGAAACTCTTTGATGATTTTTTAATGTTAATCAATGAATGATTTATAACGTGTAGGATATGCAGCAAAGAAACCAAGAAAACAGAAAAGAAACATTTCTAAAAGCAGATATCTGTTATCTTCAAACTGAACATTGGGGTAGTTTATGCTACCTGGGGCAGAACGTAAAAAATCCAAAAACCTTATGAAATATTACGGCCTTATAAAGCTGCAACAGCAATTTTTTTAGCCTTTTAACACGTCCTGTTGCCTATAAACACATCCTGAAGGCATGGAGCAGTATAGGCAGTCATTTGGGAGGTGGTCATGGTTGAGTTCATGTGATGAACGCAGGTCAATATTTGCTCTTGTTTTTGCTCTGTTTGGGTCTCCACCACCCCCTGAGGGAAACATCTCCGGCTGCTAAAAGCTTCTGTACACTTGATTAGCTACTTTACCAGACAGCACACAGACAGAGCTTTTCTTCTTTAAATGAGAAACAAGGGATGAGAGACGGGGGAGTGAACAAAAACATAAAGACTTCAAAGTCCCTTAGCTTAAAAATGCTTCAACATTTTGGGGAGCTGAGACAAACTGCTGAGTCATTATTGACTCTCTGTAGGTGATCCTCCATTCATTAAACAATGCCATTTGATCCATTATAAATAACTAAGAATGGTTACTGCAGCTGTATGTATGTATGTATGTATGTATGTATGTATTGTTTGTTTTTTCATAAATTGGGTAATTGATGAGCAACAAGAGCTGTTTTAACATATGCATTACTGAAAGTACTGAAAAGTACAACATTTCAGAAGGACTGCCCTTGAATTCTTCTTGACTTGCTTGTTCACACAGGAATCCTATACCTGGAGGTTATACATGTCTGATGGGGGTGTGGGGGGGTTGTCTCAGGAGGCAGTACAAGACGTAAATACTGTAGAAAAAATTGGAAGTGGAGGATGAAGCAAAGATGACAATTTTGGCGTTTACATCCAAGTATGTCAGTGCTGTGCGAAGTTCGACATATTAAGGTATCAACAAAAGAGTGGAGAAGAGCATACTGGTGAGAAGAAGACATGATGAAGCTGTTTCATAACGTGCACGCAGCTAATGTTGGAGACGCTCTTTCAGTCTATGGTAACATCATCGCCCCCTCACTCGCTCTCGGTGCATTTTCTAGAATTTTTCATGAAGCGTTCTCACCCTGACTTCACACGCAAAATTTATAGCGGGCCGGCAATAAAAAAAAGTTCAAGTAAAGTCAGACTGAAAAATTTAGCCAATTTCATTAACACAGGCATCTCACCCCGAATTATTCTACTTCCTACTTCAGGAAGTTTTCAGGAGTTTTGTGCATGAGTGAAAGCCCCACAGGAATCAACATTCTGTCAATCAATCTATTTTACTTATGTGACAACAAATCACAACTAAAGTTATCTCAGGACACTTTGCTTTGAGAGCGGGTCTAGAATGGATCTTCATATTTTTATTTTCAGAGAACGAACTCAATCCTCCAATAAGTAAGCACTTTACCACATCAACATCCCAGCTGGAGATGATCTGTGTTTGAAGTGCTCTCACGACACAAAATATTTTCTATGGTTTAGATGAGGAGGGTTGGGCGTTTGGGTAGAGCGTGCAGGAGGAGGAGTTTTTTGGAATACAAACAGTGGGAACAAATATACAGACAACTGAGGCGAGCAGTAAAGAGTATAATGCAGAAAAACTATGCTAAATGTAAATGTCATCATCCTCCCTGCTCTCCGCTCACCAACAACGTGGCAGACTACCAGATCACCCTGACTTCTTCCCATTATAGTTGTAGTATGTGTTGGGCTAATACTTCCATTTTATCAATAAATTGGGCTTTGTGGAAAATCGAGGTTTTCTCTTCAGCGCTCCCCTTGGGCTCTCGTAGTTCTTATCCTCCCCTCTTGTTTACTTCCTGCAGAGTGACCGGTTGGCCCCAGGTATGTGCCACCCAGCCACAAGTATTTTGCTGAAGTTGCTCTGCCTCATCTGTACTGTTGCTGTACCCTGAAACTGCATAGTGCACTTTAAAAGACAAGTTAACAGATTGCACTTTAACCCCTAAAGATTAATTCAGGTTATTTGATTAATTCTCAATTCAGTTTGCTTTTGTTGAATTTTAACGATAAAATAAAAGCCACATTTTTAAGAAAAAAATGCTTAAAATCATAAATCGAGTTTGGTGATTTTATTTTTAGGCCACCATGCCCAGTATGTAGTATTAGAGACTAACTCCTCTAATTATATTGAGATGACAAAGCTTGATGTCTCGTGATAAGGGGATCAATTTCTTGCAAACTAGAAAACAAAACAATAGTCACCGCAATAAAGCCAGACCGCGACATACCATGCTGCCATTGCCCACACTAAAAAGGTAAGCTAAGCCTATTCCTATATTTGTTTTGTGCTTTTAAAACTCTGAGGATATAAGAAAAATTAATAAATATCTCTAGAAACAACTGGATATTTCTCATCACGGAAAACTGAGAAGAAGAAGAAGAATGGATGCATGTTCTGTTAGGGCTTCCATAGAAATGTCAATACAGAAATATGACTGACCAACATGTCTATATATATGAACTATAACCATTTCAGTTGTGGAATCACAATCAAAAGTCTGTCTAATTCTGCCATATGATTAAAGCCAGGGTAAATTTCAGACAGACTGAGAAGCAGAGGGGACACACAGCCGGACACTTGTACTCAGTCTGCCACCGAACAAGAAGAGATGGAGCATATTTACATGAAGGAGCGGGCTGAGAACAGTTGGTTTGTGTGTGTGTGTGTGTGTGTGTGTGTGTGTGTGTGTGTGTGTGTGTGTGTGTGTGTGTGTGTGTGTGTGTGTGTGTGTGTGTGTGTGTGTGTGTGTGTGTGTGTGTGTGTGTGTGTGCGCGTGCGTGTGTGTGTGTGTTTGTGCTTGTAGGGTGTGAGATGCACTATGAGGCTTGGCAGAGTCTTGTTTGAAGACGCCAGAGAAACTTTCCCTTTTCTCCTCATCGTTCTCTTCATCTTGGTGTTCATCAGTTTTTGACTCATATCTCTCTCTCTCTCTCTCTCTCTCTCTCTCCCTCTCTCTCTCTCTCTCTCCCTCTCTCTCTCTCTGCTCCGCTTCTTCAGTGTGTGGTTACTTCACTTCACTCAACGGTAAATCTATTTATTCCTCCCTCCCCCCTCCCCCTCAGACATACTCAGGATCTATGTTGACTCCTTGAGGAGCAGATTCTTCACAAACAGCGACGACTCAGCCCTTTCATCAGCACAACTTCAGCAACGCACACACTCACACTTTCAGACAACTACAGCAGCAGCAGCATCGTTCAGATCCGTAGTCTAATCAGCGTCAACCCACGCGCAACCTCTGACGGATCGAGGCTTTCACCATCTTGTTTGAGTGTCGAAGTGTTTCAGTGACCTAGATTTTAATGGTGCCCCCCACACAGCCCACCCTGGCCGGGGTTAACAGTGTAATTGTATCAGTGTGCAGTTTAGACTCTTGTGGCTTTAACTATGTTACATCTCAGCTCAGCAGGAGACATGAATCAGCTTTCTAAAATAAAGCATGTGTCCTAAGAGGTGTGTGTATTCGATCTTTAGGTGTACTTTACATCCAATTAAGTTTATCTCCCCGGCAACAAACCTCTGCTGATGTTAAACTCGGTCTCAAGCACCCTCTGTGTGCTGTTAACACCTCCTCATAAAACACTTTTCGACTCACTCTTCTTATCATGGCACTACACAACAACTCATCAGCTCTCCTTGGTCTTTGCTCAAGCAGAAAAAGTGTGCACCTACTTTACTCAAGTACAAGTACAAATAACGTAAAAAAAAAAAAGATAAAACATTAAGGTACTGACTGAAGGCCTGTGACGGACATTTCTGTTGGCGCTTTCCTGAACCTTAAAGCTTCTGTGTGGACTTTTTAACAGGCTATGAAACAGAGTGAAGCTAATATTAATGCCTCTATGTGACCTGCAGAGGCAAACAAAACAGTAAGTGACGAGATTGATAGTTTCTATATGTTAATACTATAGGCTTGTAACCACTGCCTCCTGGTTGGTTTCAGACACAGCGAGTTACAGCCTCTGTTTACATTTCCCACAGTACGTGATACATTTGACACTTAAAAGGCAGCAGGAGGAGATTTTGCATCAGAAAACACACCTTACACATGTACAGGACAAGATCAGCAAAGAGGTTACACTGTTGCTTTGTCTGCAGGGGGCGCCACAAACAATGCAAACCTGCAATCAATGCATACCTCACTGGAGCTTTAAGTCATATTTGGGGAGTTAGTCAACTTATAATTACTATTAATGTTGTCAAGAACTTCTCATTTTGAGTGGATCTTGACGCCCCCTGTGGACAAAGCAGTGTGTCTAATTCCTCTAATGATCTTGTCCTGTACTTTCATAATTGTAAATCTCTGCGAAGAGTCGGGCAGTGCTGACAATGAAAGTGAAGTCTGTCAAGTCAAAATCAAAAGGAGCTGGAGGTCTTTTCAGGGACTGCCAAAACAAACTTCCATCTTTTAACCTTGTGTTCAGGGGGAAAGAGTGCAACAGTTGAAGGGTCATCTCTTGAAATACTTGGTCAAGGTAACAACAGAAAACTCCTCCTGTCTTTTGACAGTCAAGAACGTCATTTATTTGTCTGTTTGTTGTTAGCCGTTGTGTCTGACACAGACCCAATGCAAGAGGTAAAAGGCATCAGAAATCACTTTATTACTACATAGTCTTATTCCTGACAGTCTCCTCGGCTTGTTAGGTCACATAATGGCATCAGTAGTCATTTCAATCTGTTTCAAAACCAACCAAAACATCATCAGGCTTAGCTTTAAATATTCAAACTAAAACTAAAACTAAAAACTAATAATGACTACAATGTACGATTTGATGGGGTATGATTTGTGGCTCGGAATCGGCTCCTTGATTCTTGGCAATATTAAATGTTAACTTTTATTCAAATTGCTACAAGTCTCCGGTTCAGTCACAAACATCGCATTAAATAAACGACTTTCCAAGGACAAGTTTCTGTCTCTGTTTGGCGTTAAATGCATTGATAATAACACCAAGAAAACTTCTTTCATGTGCGTTGTTTTCCATCCATTTTAGTTGAAAGTCAATGTTGATGTCTTGAAGGCTGTGCACAATGATGCAAAATAAAAATAATCCATATTTCCTCAACAATGCACTAAAGCTTAAAAATGTTGTTTGAAAATAAAAACAGTTAAAGTTCATATTCTCGTGTCTTAAAGTAGGGGTACTGACAAGACAGAAAAGGTGTCAGAAAAAATAAAATTCAAGTCAAGTAGACAAACCTCAAGAGTCTACGTAAAGCAAATGTTCAACCTTCATTCTGAGCCTATTCTGGCACCCTGGTGGACAAAGTGGTACGTCGTATCTTTCCTGTGCACACTTAAGCGTCATTCCCAAACAAAAACACCTGGGCTGATTAATTATAACCATCTAACTTTCTCACAATGAAACTTTGACAGGTGACATTTAAACAAAGGCATTTTTAGTCTGCACTTTGCAAATCACTTGGTGGAAATCACACTCATGGCAGCAGTAACAGGAATTCAAAATATCAATAAAGATAAATCAACCTTCTCTCTTGTGATCTTTTTGCTTTTATAAGTCATAGTTAAACTGAACCTGTTTCACAATCAGTAAAAATTCTCTCACAGTATGTTTATTATTATCATCTACCTTGTGACTTCTCACCTCTGTTCATGCTTTTATTTTTGTGTGTTGGAGTACAATTGGCCTTATGTCTCACAAACACATGAGTTAATTCAGGGAAAAACACAAGACAAGGAGCAATAAAGCCATTCAAAAACATGTGCATCCTTTTCTCCCTCTGCAGCCTTCCCTTACATCCTTAAAACACTTCTTTTGTCTGTCACCTTCCTCTGTCAATGTGTCCTTAGCCCTTATCGCTCCTCGTCCCCTCGCATCTCCATCATCCAAGACCCGTTGCGACATGCCTGAGGCTGCTATTAGCCTCCTTCTGCTCTCTGTCTGAAAAGATCAACTGAACGGATCATCGAGGACAAGAGGAGAAAAGAGAGAGACGGAGAAAGAGGTGACCCCTGTAGCGACGGGAAATCAAGGACGTGCTGCAGCTGGATTGTATCGGAGAAGAAGGGGGATGTGTTTGAGTCCAGACTGAGAGGCTTTTTCTTGTTATCAGTTAATGAGATATTTATCAGAATGATCTTGTGTGTCTTTGCACAGGAAAGAAGCAGGTTTGAGTAGAAAAAGTTCGACAGGACAAGGTAAGAACAATACCAACCAAAAACACCATCAAACTTCTTATTCTTCTCTAACAGAGTGTGGACTTTCTATTCAAACAGTTTCCATGCTTTGCAGAGTTACATTTTTTATTCTAACATGTCATAAATTCAAGTTAAATGGCTTGATTTCATATATTTTCACTCCAGGTATGCAGACAACTCCAATGGAGAAAATCTTTAACAAGAGTCAACTCTGAATGTGCAAAATATGAATAACCCTTCATGTATGAATTTGCATAATCCAAATGTACTTGTCCCAAATCCAAATCCTGCCGACGCATCCTAACACATGCTGAGTAATATCAGAAAATGCATTGAGCCATTACATAACATTTTTGGATTAAGCCAGCAGCTTAGTTTGTCCCACTATGACATAAAAATGACACTTTATTTGTTTATTTCAAGACAGCAGTCCCAGAGAAAACAAGTAAGGTATATTATGAAGAGAAGTTACAGCCAGAAAAGCACAAAGGTGATTTGCTGCATGACTGAAAAGAGGCAAAATACAAGAAAAAGTTGCATAAAGGTCCTAGCTGTCTGGATTTTGGAGTACCATATACAGCGTCATTACTGAAATATTTTGATGATATATCAAACTTAACTACCTCAAAGCTTGTTTTTGGTCAGTAATGGAACGACATGTAGGAAAGGAGTAACAGGTCGGATTCAGACCCGGACCGCCCGCTTAGAGGACCATGGCCATGTCAGGGCGTGCGCACTAGGCCAATGTGACTTTCTAAGCACAACCTTTCCATATTTTGTGTGTTGTTTCTGTTTGTTGTTTCTTGATTGATTTCACATTTCACAAGGTATTTTTTGAAATCGTACCTCACTACTGGAGTGTTGTGAAAACCAAATAAAAAAAGTTGGTTAAAAAGGTGACATAGTGTTTAACAAAGCTGCAAACAAAGCCGGTTTAAACCTTTAGGTCCTTAATCTTCCGTGCAACCTGCATCTGCAGATTTCATTGCATCTATTCACTAAGTGTCATGAAGTGACTCCATAATTACAGCTTAAACAAGTAACTGTTTTGTCTGCTGATGATGATTTCTCTTGACTGAGCAAAGCTGTGTCGCCCCTGCATCAGTCACAACGACCTGGTTTGGCATTAATGATGTGGTCTGTATTGATTTTTCTGGTCAGTGCACACAGAGGAGACATCAGGGTCTTTCTATGCACATTTTAGAGTCAATATGACGAAGAATGAAGGTGGCAGAGGCGGTGAGATGGGGCCGGGTGAGTTAGGGGTCAAAGAAGTTGGAGAAAATTACACAGATTAGGAGAGGATGTGAGGTACTAATAAAAGACTAAACAGAGTTTCTATCCTCTTTGGAAGTTACTACAATTAATGGGGGAAGTATTTTATGCCTATTGTCTCATAAAAGCAATCTCAATCTGAGCTTGGTTCATGAATCCGATAGCAGAGAAACCTACAGGAACCCTGAAGTGACATTTCCCACAAACTCATCTGCATCCTGTTAATTCAATCTGCACTACTTTCTTCCGCCCCACAAACTTAATTAAGCTCTAAGGCCATCTGATCATCAATCTGAGCTAAAGTTTGTCATGTTTGTTGTGTTGCTTTGTGAGAAAAAAAACTGCAGGAGCTCGTGAAACATGCACGAGCGTCAGCTGGGTGTGTGACAGTTTTATACGGTTTTAATGACGAACATGGATCAAGATGCTATAAATCTACCTGGAGACCACGTTGAATATAATTAGCCTTCTTGCTCCAATGTGTAGTGTGATAAAATGCTACATTATTAGAGTAATTAAAGAAAACACTAATTGCAGCAGGTTTTGTCTGAAGGTTTTTGAAGTTTGGATGATAAATGTCACTTTGAGGTTTCAGGTATCTGAAGCCCGGAGACTCACCCGCACAAGGTTGCTGACAGCCGACTGCACCGCAGCCACCGGCACCGTCAGGTCCGGGATGGCTTTACCGTCAACCTCCCCCTCCTCGTGCATGATAACCAGGTGGGAGATCTGCTGGGCCACCGGCTCCAGGATACTCTCGATGGTCTTGGTGTGAAACACCGGCATCTTGAACGACTTTTACCGCAGCCCTGATTGAAGAAAAAGGCGGCTGGTCGCTCCAGATCCAGCGCAGAAGATCCCCCTTCTCCTCTCCCTCCTCTCCTCTCCGGTACCGGCAGGAGGACAAATCCCGAGTTGTCAGTCCTGCCCCTGGGACGGATCCCTCACGCGCCTCTCCTCCCGGTGTGTTCCTCGGAAAAGCTGGACTCAGACGGTCGGTGTCCTCCTGTGGGAGCGACCCAAATCGTGACAGACGGAATCGCCGCCCTCCGCCCAATCACAGCCGAGGAATACAGCTGCCAAGCGGGTTGGTGTGGGTACGCATTGACGCCCCACCATCCCTCCACCCCCACGCACACGCACGCACACACATATAATAAGCACGCACGCACACATACGGCAAGTGAAAGCGCTTCCCAAATGACGTCATGCATGCCAGTAGCCCCAAAAAGGAAAGCGTTGGGGTAACTTCATGGGAAAAGACTGAGATTCAAATATATTTATCATAAAAGATTGTGAACATTATTCAGTTTAATAAAGGTCAGCTTCTCATGTGTGACAGCACAGAGGGACACAGAGACGATGAGGAGCTGCAGAGACCTGAAAGGTCAAACTAAACCGATGACACTCATTTTTTATGAAGCTTTCAAAATTGCATATTTTAATTTGGTGTTCAGAGGGAAAAAAATGCACACATGATCATGAAGCTTGGTGATCATAACTAAATAAAGTATTTTATTAAGTCCACTGCTTGCAGTGTTTCAGGAGAAATACGCAAACAACACAAAGACACTCATAGAGAAAGATAAGAGAGAACACAATGCAATGCAAAATAAACAAGAAACCGAGTTAAATCCAAAAACTGTTTAAGAAGCATCTGGTTAATTCATACTTCTTAAAAATAATTTTTGGATTTAAAGCTCCTGTGAGGAAATTGCAGTTTGTGTTGATTGTTTACGCTCCCTTTGGACAAAGCGCTACCTCGTAACTCTTTGTTGCTTTTGTCCTGTGCATGTGAGGGTGTTTTAACAAGAATCTAATATGACCTTCTTTTAACAGTCCAATGTTGAACTCAAGGGGAATCTTCCCCATGGAAAATATAAAGAAAGACTGTTAAGGCGTTGTGGTGTTTATCACTTTATCTGACACCTACCCCGCCACAGTGGTTTCAGGCATTATTTAAAACAATATAGAAATAATCAATCATCTTGCTGAAATGCTTATTTGCTTTTGTAAGCCATAAAGAGACAACAGTATTAATTTCACTCTATATAATAACAAGTTAAAAAATCCTCAGAGGAGCTTTAAACTTAAGTTGTATTTATTTTATTCTAAACTTGTACTTTATTATTTGGCTGCCTTTATAAAGCACTTTGTAGCTTGAAGTTTAGAAGCCCTCTATCCATGTTTACTACTTATTTTATTTGACCTTTATTTACCGGTTAATCCTGGAGTGGTTCAAAATCTCTTTAACATTAGAGACACCTGGCCCAGGTAGCTGTCATACAAAATCACACAAACACATTTTAGAAAACAAACTAAATACTACGGAGCACCTGAAGTCCCACAAAGTAAAAAAAAAATTAAAAATGTGTGCGCACAAGATGGGACTTCAGGGGCTCTGTAAAATACACAACGGCTTTTCAAGGACAAAATATGCTACTGTCACCATATTCTTTATGATTCTTACATTTGTTAGGTGATATCAGTGTCTCTAATTTGATCTATTTTTGAACGTTATGCCAATGCATTTAGGAGATGCAGTTTTCCTGAGTTCTGTCAAAGCCATTGGTACAGTGAAGAGCGACCAATTAGAGGATCACAGCTGGTATCCAGTAGAGCAGAAATAGAGAAGGGTCAAATATGGAGGTTATTATTCTTATTATTCTTATTATTATTAGGGCCTGAAATATTGAACACAACTGTCAATGTGTTTTTTTTCTGAGGCCTCAAACCTGCATCTGACACATGATCTATGTTCATTAAAAGGTGGGTCAGGAGTTCATGTCTCCAGACCTAAATGTCCAGGTCTAAATTAAGACCCAGGATTCAGCTTGCTGCTTCTGGCTGAAGGAGTCTCTCCCGCAAGACGAAGACATTCAGACCTGCATCGCCGCTCCCACGGGCTGTTTCTACGACTTCTTCCCTTAATCAGCTGTCCCGCTGGTTTAACACCCACCTGACAGGTTGCACTTGAATTAGTGTGTGCATTTAAGTGAAAGCAATTAATCTCTTCGAGTAATTAAAGGAAAAGGATCACAATGTTGTAGCTTATCGTTGTTTTGTTGTCCCAGTTTTTTAGATGTGATTCTGTTTTGGTGAAACCGGAGACCCCAGCAGCTAAAATAGAGGTATTTTTACCCCTGAGAACTGGTGTAAACCAAGTAGTGTGCAGCCAAGTGTGTGTATGCGTGTGTGTGTGTGTGTGTGTGTGTGTGTGTGTGTGTGTGTGTGTGTGTGTGTGTGTGTGTGTGTGTGTGTGTGTGTGTGTGTGTATGTGTGTGCGTGCGTGTGTGTGTGTGTCCCTAATGTTGGTGTGGACAAGCAGCTACAAACCAAACAAAACCAGAAAGACTGGACACTCTGGTCATCTTTGTTAGAAAATTTAGTGCCCTGTCCTCCTTTCTCCTCTTCTCTCCTCTTCTCGCCTCTTCCTCAGAAATTGTCCTTAAAGAGGAGCAAGACTCACACTCGTAACATCTCAAATCCATATATGGATCGAGGCAGAGTAGAGGAGCAGTAAAGTAAACTGGGGTCTGTGAGTAATCGAGGGGGGATAGGATGAACTGAGTTTGGCCCCAGTAGCACTGCTGCAAACTGTCTGTATATATGTGGACTTGTCCAAACAGACTGTGATAGAAAGCATTGCAGGAGGTTGCTTAGAGAGGTCTTGAAGCATTCTTAATCAAACGACAACCTTGGGAGCCGAGAAATGAAGCCAACACAGGGGCGTTAAACTGCAGCTCCTTAAGTGGCCACTTGAGGCTTGCTCCCAAAGTGAGTCAATGCCCATTTGGACCCATTTTAAAATGCCACACCTCAGGTTAGAAATAGACAGCCTGAAAGTTTGGCCTCTATAGCTCTTTTTTTCACGACAACTGTACAGAGATGAACTTCAATATAAGTCACTATTAATAATATCAATGCCTTCATTGATGCACAATTAGGAGCATAGGTGCTCTGATGGTTGCTGATAGCTGTCTGCAACTCAGCGTCTAAGCTTATCAGTCACAACATTTCTCTCAGCTGCTACGTCGGTTGTTGGTACAAATAATTCATCACTTTTGTGTTTTTCATTGCACTTCGGCTGTTCATAAGTCCGAGCTCAAGCTATTTCTGTTAATTAATAGTGTTACTGCATTGATATATTTGCACTAATTAGCAGCTATCCGTTGCTTGTTATTTCGGTTCGATAATTGTCAAGTATTTATTCCTTTATTTGAGGCCATTTATTTATAAGAGTCAGGATTTGCTGTTGTCCACATTTAAAATGACTGACCGACTGACTGTAAAAGGAAGACCGGATATAGATTGGTTATGCGACTTTCACCTGACAATTTCTCACAGGAGATAAAGGGGAAATGAGCAGCTTATATGTTACTTGCCAAAAACTTGTGAATTCATTTTGTCTTACATATGCTAATAACTAAGCACAGATTAGTTAGCTTTGATGAATGGATGTTTGCAAACCCCTTACTGCTCTTATGCTGCACCCTGTTGTTCAAAATCAATCACTTCTGATTTCTGAAAACCAACACTGGGAAGGCGATTTGCTGAACTCAAGGCTTCCAAAAGGCAGCCGGCAAACCAAAGAATGATATCATCCTCTATTATTTGACATTTGATAACACCACAATTTGTCTCCCCCATCTCTGTGTTGTTGATTTGAATGTACTTGCACTGAGTGAGGGGGTGTTCCTGTGTCATGTGTCTTTCTTTAGGGGAGGTGTTGGAGGTATTAAACAGAGAGGTGTGAGTCAGTGGACAACTGTACACATAAACACTCACTACTTTCTGCTGAGCTGAGAGTTTCCCGGGAATCAAAAGTTGACCGACTATACGATTGACTTTCTCCACACTGCAGCAGAACCACCTGGTACAAAGCTGCATATGGAAATAAACAACAGCCTCTTGCTGAGTCATACAATACAGCATAAAAGCCAAACAAAAAATAGTACCTTGCCTTTATTACAACTGAGTCTGCAGCTGGTGTTGGTACTCCCAAAATGAGCACTCAGTACTCTTTTCCAACCAGAAAGCTATACCAATAAACACCAACAAACCTTCCTTTGTGGCAATACAGTTAAAAAAACAACAACATATGAACCACCTTGGTTTTTAGCAGGCTATAGGGAAAGAGTGTAAACATTCTCAGCTGCTTGTAAATTGTGACTAAACTTTGCAGATGTTTTAATTTCAACTTAAGGTGGGCTCCTCTGGGTTTTTTGTGGCCCACCTTATAATTTTGTATGTAGATTTTCATTTCTGTTTTCATTTTTCATTTTGCACAAAGTGAAGAACTGAGTGCTTATCACTACTGGATGGATTTCAATAAAAATTGTCAGACATTCATGTTGCCCAGACGATAAATCCTAGTGAGTTTGGGAACCTGACTTATCTTCTAACATTAGGCTGTTATTTGTGGTTCTGGATAAATCCTGTTCCATATGTGATTCATGTTTTCCTGAGAAGGTGTTTCAATCTGGTGTTCATCCCACTTTTCATGTAAAGCACCATCATCAGGTAACTGTGCCCAGTATGTTGGTGGTTGACTTAATTAGGAAAAAGCAGCGAAATTTCAAACAGCTTTGTCTCGAGTGCTAATCAGCAAAAGCATTAGCCTGCTAAATTTTCAAACAAAGATGCTGAATATGTTGTTTGTTAATACCTGCCTAGTCCCTGTCATTGGGAGCATGTTAGCATGCTAATGATAAAACTTGTTGATGATATTTAGCTGGTAGTGTAGCTGTTGATTCTTGTTTCCCAATAATTGTCCAAATTAAACATTTCAACACTTTTCTTTATGGAAGCTTCGATCTGTAGGTTTAAAAAAAAAATCAAAAAATGTGAGAATTATTTTAACCACCAACTGGAAAGGTCAGGCAGGGGATATACGAGCTAAAGTAAAACCTGCTTCTTCGTGTTTTTGTTCTATGTCATATTTAAAAAACAGTGTGTTCAGATCAATCTGCCAAAGTCCATTCCAAGGTCATTTACCAGGGAATAAGAGATGAACAAAGTCCCAAATATGAAGACAAAATGATCTGGAAGAATTAAAAAGAATGGTGGTATTAAATAAATACTATCTTAATCTCATTATACGGTCTGTAATTAGTTTTTTAAGTTAGGTTCATATGGCAATTTATAAGGTCAAAGGTTACACTAAAGCTACTGTGCTGCCTTTGTAATTTTTACACAACAGTGCCCTCTAGTGTTAGACTGAGGGACTCTTTCATACAAGGACATAATGAACTGAATTAAACTCACACTGTTACAAAGAACCAGAGTGAGATGTTTTGGATTCTCTATTTTTGTAGTTTTTCTAGAGTTTATTTAAAATATTATATATTTCACTGGATAGGCAGTAATGCCCATTAATTCAGATGCACTCACCTGCTGCAGGTGTGTCAGCATGCAGGTAGGTGTGTTATTGTTTTTTATACAATTTGCAAGTTTGAAAAGTAATAAGCAAAACAGACATGTTATACAAATATTTAATTTATTAAGAAAACGCTCAACAGCAAGGCCAGCCTCTGCAGGATTAAATACTTACGTTAAATAGAACAAGAAAAATAAATTTTCTGATAGCTTGTTTAAAAAAATCCACACTCTTATTATAAAAAGGTTCTTGCACAAGTTATTAAAAAACATATTTTACATTATATACAGCAAATTATCTTATCGACTAAGAATACATTCACTTCAGCTACAACAGTAAACGTTCAATGTGCAAAATTGAAATTTCTCCGTACAACAACGGTAACAAAGCTCACTAATCCAACAAGGCAAAATGCTTGCATTCACACAAAGTGCTGCCAAATTTTCCTTAAAGAAATGAAATGCCCATTCTCCTATTTTGTGCCACAGCTTCATTTTTGGGGATACATGACTCCATTGGTGAATTTATTTAGCCCTGATTTTGCTGCGATCCAGTTGTTGTAGTTGGTGACCTGGGTGTAAACACCCGGTTTGTTCCTTTTGGCACAGCCGTCGCCCCAGCTCACCACTCCGTACAGAAACATCCGCCCTGACACCTCACACACCAGCGGACCACCAGAGTCACCCTGTGAGGGAGAGGAAGCAAAGTTTAGTCACAGCTTGAAACATGTTGAGTATTAGTTTGTAGATTACAACTTAAATCCTGTTCTTTATGCACTTCTTATTTTTTGCATTCATTAACAGCAAGTCTTGAAAGGATCACTGCAAGCAAGCGAGATGCCTTCAGTTTTTTCTCTGTTAGTGTTAACTCTGGACACCCAGAACTTTCTCTTTTCCACTGCAAACATTCACATATACACACATTTAGGGATATAAAATAGAAACAGCTGAATATTACAAATACTACAGACTCTGACTGGAGAACGGACTCATCTTGAAAGACTACGTGGACTACCTATCCAGCAAGCTGAAGGTCAATCTTTTTTTTATGGAAAGAAATCATGTTTCTCTTATTCCACAGGTCTCACACTTGATTTTTGTAACATTGATTTTATGTATTTATCTTAAAGCCTCTCGACCTTGTGTTATTTCATTATTCTGAAAATGTCAAATAACTGTTTTTTAATTGTCTGCACGTGTGCTCATGTTCAAAACTGTTTATTTCCTGGTACACACATTTTCTCTTAAAAAAACAACCCTGATCTCAATGAGCCTACCTGGCTTGAGGATTGGAAAAAGAAAAAAAGATAAAGCACATATATTGTTTACCTTGCAGGCATCAGTGCTCCAGTCTGGGCTCCCAGCACAGAACATGTTTTTAGTGACGAGACCTCCATAGTACGATTCCCTTTTACATTCAGGCCGGGAGATCAGTTTCACCCTCGCTTGTTTCAGGTACTGGGAGTAATGCCACGCCACTGCAGATAACACATTGATAGGTGTAAGAATGACTGAAATGGCAAGAGAGGTCTGTCATTAATCTGTAGGTTAGAGTATCTGCACTACATACGGGATCTCTCATGTCCAAATCCTGCGATGCTGCACTGAATTCCTGCAGGAAGCTGAGTGTGAAGCGGAGGAAGACAAACAGTCCGAGAAGACTCTGACCTCACCGCACATTCTCCACTTCTGCTTTTGATCTTCAACAGTGCTGAAATACAAAGACAAACATATCTTAGTACCATTTGGCTCTTTTCTTTCTGACTCACAGGCCTTGTCTCCCCAAAAAGTACCTTAACTTTAAGTTGCAGGCTGGGGCGCAGTATGGGGAGGAAAGTAAGGTTGTTCTTACCTATGTCATTGTCAAAATTGGACTCGTTGAATTTTTGATGGATGATGAGTTTCTCCACAGTGAAGCTCTGTTCCTTGTCAGCATCAGTTTCATTGATGGCAGACTTCCCCAGGTAAACAGACAGACGCTTGATGTTGGTCTCATTACTGAACAGAAAGCACAAATGGTGAATACAACCACACAGGTGTGTAAAAATATTGCATACCCCGATGTTGCTATTAAAGGATAAGTATCGCAGTGGAGGAAATGATAGAGTGTTGTGTTTTTTCTCACCCGTCTAAGAAACAGTGTGCGGCCGTGACAACCCAGCATGGTGCAATGAGAGAGCCACCACACAGGAAACCGGTACGCTGATGGAAGAGAGCAGCCACCCATGGTTGAGACTCGATAGGTGTGAAGGAACCACCTACAATTTTATTCAGCCTCCGCTCAGACCTCTCACCACATGTCAGCTCTGCAGGGACACAAAGCACGAGTCATTGAGCTGAAGAACAGAAGCCAAATATGATGATCGAACAGCTTTGGACAGTATTCAGACAACAAACCTGTATCCACGGCCTTTGGAGGTTTTACAGTCTCTGTAGAACCTGTTAGGGAGCAAAAAAACAGAGGTCACTACAAAGATCCAGCCAAACATACAACATAATGGTTAATTAATTTCGTATCTTACTTACATCTGGGAATATCGCAGAATTCTCTTACAAACTTCCTTCCTTTGCGGACACGACACCACGGCATCAAACTCTCGTTTGGATTCCTGGAATTTAGATCAAATCATATTCAACACATGATAGCTCTCCCACGTATATATACATTTTTCAGATACGATGCAATGCAATACGATACGATATGATATGACACTATGTCGTCCAGTGTTTTGATGTAATGGCTTGACTGTGATTGCAGCACTGTGTAAGTGTAATATCCTGCAACGGATTAATAAAGTATCTATCTATCTACGTATCTATGACACGATACAACACGACAGGATAGGACAGGACATTATAAGATATGACACAAAAAGAAACATTTGAATTAGATACAATATAACACCACATGATACACTTCTTTACGATTACATACAAACAAAAAGATTAAACACACAATCATATTTGATAAGTAAGTAAGATAAAATAGGATACAATACAAAAAGATATGGTACCGTACCGTTCCCTTTTACTGTAATTTTGTCTTGGACTCGAATGCTGCACACTATCATTGATGAAGGGGAATGAAAGTATACCTGCAGTAATTATGGTCCCCAAGTCCTCCTGAAGCTCCTCTTGGGTTAGTAAATCTGTTCCAGTTGAGGCATCGGCGGCCGTTTGCCGACTCTGACACGAATCCTCTGTAGCTGCTCCCATCTCCGGACCGACACATCTCTGCAGATAACATTACAAAGAGAGACAGGATCATTTCAAATCTGGCATCATCGTTATATGTAGAGTATTAAGAATACGTTGCCCTGACAGTTCGCTCACCATTGTTAGTGCCCCAGGGCTCAGGTAACCATCTCTTTTTGGACCTTTTTCCTGAAAAAGCCTGAGAAAGAGCACACACAAACACATTTGAGACTAATTCATAAAACCTTCTGAGTCCCGTGGGAATGAATATAACACTAATATTTACTTCCTCATTTTTTTGCTTACCACATCAACACTTATAGCTGCAAATATGGTGAGGATGACTAACAGGTTCATCTTCAGTTCTGGTATCACTTCTCCGTTTTGGGGATATTTTTGTCTGAAGTTGGTCTGCAAAAAGAAGGAAAAAAATACAGAAATGAGACTAAACAACATTGCACCTCTGAATTCAAAGCCCTGATGGCCTTATATGGGCTTCATCTTTGAGCACATGACTGAACAGACACGTGGATCTTTGTCTGGGTTAAAGTTTCACATGTTCACATCACACAGTGTGCATTGTACATTTAATTTGGAGGGGAAGACTATGCTGTAGAGGTTTGAATGTGAGAGATAGAGCATGCTAACTGTGTGTGCTTTGTTCTGTAAACATCATCTCTATCTGTACAGTGAGTGCATTATCTATATAGGCTAGCTGATTGCTGCACAAAAAAACATCCATTTCATTTTGCAGAATGTACAGTTCAAACATAGATTTTTAGATATTTCTAGGTCACAGTATTAACTTGATAATGACAAATACTATTTTCATGCACAGTTTCTGAAAACATACGCTTTCATGCGCATATAGATCAAATCTTGTTTTAGTTTAAAGCTCCTGTGAGGAACTTTCGGATCGTGTTGATTTAGGTACCCTCTTAGGACGGGGCGGGATGATTTATGTCAGTGATAATCTTGTCCTGTACAAGTGTACGGAGTGTTTTCTGGTCAACTAATAATGAATCTTTTGCATGGAAAATGTTTAAAAAGGTTGTTCAGGGTGTGCTGTTCATCACCTTGTTTGACACCTTCCACGACAGGGATGACAGGGATACAAAATGACTTTATAAAAGCAAGAAGTCTTCTCTCTAAAGGTGGTTTGCTTGTGATGGTTAAATAGAGATTCTGCATTTATTTCAGTTTATTTCTTTACCAGATCAAATCTACACTCAGGAGCTTTAACTTTTCTCCATTGAAATACAGTTTGCTTCCGTTCTCTTACCGATGTGAACCATTTGCTTGAAAACTATTTGTAATTCTGTCATCTTCTAGTGCAAATGTGATTTTACCATGTTGATCTTTTCATTAGCATCTATTTCAAGTATGACCATCTTAAAAAAAAACATCTAATCACTTTATCAAGGTGCAACGTCAGTATATTTTTATATATTCTAAACATGTCAAGCCGGATATTCAACGCTCGGGGCTTTTTTAATGTCACTAAGACCACAGAACCTAAACACACACACACAAAATAGGATGCCTAAGATTAAGTTATTTCACATAAGAAGACCATGCAACGACTTAAACATGATTCATACACACCATTTTTAACGTTTTATACATTTTCCCCAATATGAAACAAGTCCCTCTGTGTGGTTCTCTCCTTTTTCATATCCGTGTGAATGACTAGCTTGAAATCTATTTAAAATGCATTCATCTTTAGTGTGCACATTGAAATCTGTACAATGAACATCTACTCTTTACACGTCTATGACAGTAAATCATTAGAAGTTAATTCAGAATTTCTTTCATGATGTAACTTCTCACTGGGAGTTAAGGTTTTGTGCAGAAGGTGACATACACTGTACACATATATACAGTGTATTAGGCAGTGTAAAGAGACTTAAACAACCAACCAACTTTTTGTCAAATGTCATGGTCCAGAAAGCTTAGTGAGGGAGATATTTACCTTTGTGTCTAGACTCGTAATCCTGATGAGGCTCTTTGTTATTTTGTCCGGCTGATGTGATGCTGTATCCTCTGATTTGCACCTGTGTCCTGTTAGTTGCTCTGGTGTTTCAGTGCTGGTCTTCCCTGCTCTCTCTCCCTTTTAAAAACACACAGGCTACAGTGGGAGGGGTTTAGTGGGAGGAGGGTTGCAAACATCACTGCATTTCTGTTGCTGAACGGCAAAGTCTTGTCTGAAGCATTCATCACTTCCTCTGACACAGACACACTTTACACCCCCTCCTCCCCCTAAAACCACAGTTATACCGCTCGAAAAAACATACAGCATTTATCCATAATTGGTCATGTGGGGAAGGTGTTGGTGCAAAGTCGCACATCCTATTCAAAGGTAAAAGTACAGGTTTCAAGAAAATTCTCAGAAATCTAAATTTGAGACAACAACTAATCCTCGGCTTATTTTAAGCACACACACGTTGTACAAAATGGAATCCACCCATGTTTTGTTTACTTGATGATCACTTGATGTTTCACATATTTACTTTAAAACTCCCCTCAAGAAGCTGTGAAAGCAAACAAACAGTTTTTCCTCGGTAAATTATGAAGTAACATATACGATCTGTATTTGCTTGGTCGAAGGCTCCCGTCAAATGCTCTCATTTATTCAGCGTAAAGAGACCCATTTCGTACAGATACATCGTTAAAGCTCCTGTGAGGAACTTTCAGTGTGTCCATTTTGGCGCCCCCTGTGGACAAAGTTGTACTTCTTAACTCTTAGCTGATTTTGTCTTGTTCATGTGTAAGTATGTTTTCTGAGGGAAAATGTAAACCTGTTTTCTTTAAACCATTAAATGCATCCCTCATTGTGGATCCTTGCTGTGGATAAGCCAAGACTATTTCTACAGCATTTTGCTTTCTGTTCTGTCATCACTTTGTCTGCCCCCCCCCCCCCCCCCCCCCCGGGAGTACCTTTGCAAGCGGTTGAATTTGTAATCATCACAATGACTCAATTCACTTGAATACAACCACAGAGACAAATGATCATGTATCAAGCATCAGTGAATTTCCAGATTTTCATTACCTAAAGTCTTATGGTGCAATATATTCCATCAAAAGCTAGTTCAAATCATCTCAACCCTAATCTTTATTTATAATCCACCTTTCAGACAAACTTGCAGCTCGTAGTGCTTCATACAAGAAAAAAACAGTTGGAAAATATGAACAGAATTGGCATCAATAAATAAAATGTCTTTCAATTCAAACCTTTATTTATTCTCAAAAGGACACTGAGGTTTCCCTCATTTCCAATGCCATCAAGAGTACAAGCACAATAAAACATCAAAAACAACAACAAACACTTAAAATCGATTACAAAAATCACTGATATCGATTAAAAACAGTTACAATCTGAAACAAAGTGGCTAGAAATCAAACTCCTAAACTCTAAAAAATGTTAGTGGGCTTAAAATGATATCAACTAAGAAATACAATGTTAGAGAGCAATAAATGAAAAGAAGAAGGAACCCTAAGGATTCAACTTTGCAACAACAAAAAAAAGATAAACATTGGGACGATAATATTTCTCTAACTTTACATATTATATTTCCTCAGTCCGAGAGAGAGAGAGAACGTGTAGCCGCACAGCGTTTAACCAAATGAAAGAAATAAGAACGTATCACTCGTATCCCAGGAGTGTGACTTTAAGGCATGTGTATTCTTACTCTTTTACCCCAAAGCTTGCTTGCTTTATTTGTTTGTTTTAATGATTGTTGCATCACTCGTCCATCAGTCTGTGACCTCATTTGTAAAGATGCTACTAAAAAATAGTTATTCTTAAACGTAACACGCAGAAGGCTTCTCACTCTAAGCACGTTTTTTTTTATCGTTAAGAAACCAAACATACTTTAATGCACACACAAAAATCAGAACCAAAGGACGTGACTTTTACAATCACCGCTGTATAAGCAACAATGAAATCATTGAATCTATGAGAAGACCTTTCCCTGCATGAATACTGACTTGTACATCCTCTTGAATCATCGTCCTGTCGTCACTTGTAACCAGCTGCATCATTTATCAAGATCACTTAAAAGCACAAACTTCTGCAAATTAAACATCTATAAATTAACCGGATGAGTTCAACCTACTTTTTTACTAATAAATCAGTTTATTCAATGAAACTGCAGCTGTCTTTCAGTAGGTAAAATTACTTTACACACATATACACATTACATATCATGCTATTAATCTAACACAACTTCCCCTTAAACAATGAGCACTTGTTTATGTTTGGGGATTTCTAGACTAAAATCTCTGACGCTTGTGTTACTCATGTTTCCTCTTTGTGGACTGTGACAATGGGCAGATATGACACCTCGTGCAGGGCGCTGCGGACCGGACGGCTTTAAAGGAAGAGATAAATACAACATGCATGACGTTAAGTCAGGAAGCATGGAACACAAAACAACCCACATTAGTTCAGTCATTTATTTACTTAGATAATTCAGATATTGACAAGTGTCTACTACCCACACAGGTGTTGAACAAAAAGAAGAATTGTGCAGACATTACCTAACTCAGGGAAACCCGGGATAATTCACCTCGACACATGCAATCCCTGCCCCGAAGGCTTCAAACTCACCTCTTTGAGTTCTTAGTATCTTCCTCAACTTGCTCCTTATATATCTCTTTAAAAAATCTAAATTGCAATAGAGGAATGAAACGTGTGCTAATATGGGGTTCCATTTGTGCCAAAAATATGTCGCCATGCGCACTGTCTATGTCTACTGAACATGTGAGAAGACATTTGTCTATGTCTATTAAACGTTGAACTGTCCTTGTGTCATTTGACTTTGTCATTACATCGTGTCGTGATGATGTGTCATTTGACTTTGTCATTACATCGTGTCATCATGATGTGTCATTTGACAAAGTGTTGTTATAACGTGTTGTTTGACAGTGTCTGTACGTCGTTACTATGTGTAGTTACAACCTGTCGTCTTGATGTGCGTTACTATGTGTCGTTACTACCTGTCGTCTTGATGTGTCGTCTGACAACGTCGTGATGCTTTGCTACCGCGGTGACACCGGGCGTATTATTACAATTATGCCCCTTGATTATTATTTTACTGCATTACTGTTTTGTAACATTTAAATAAATTCTGATCACTCTGGCTAATCTTTATTGGTATTATTGTTTATATATTACTTTTATATAAAGTATTTCTATATTTTGACTTTTATTCAGATTGTTCTTGGTAGTAGGCTATGATGCATGAAAAATAAATGAGTGTTAGGGGACGATACTGAAGTGGTACAGATCTGCTGGGAGTTTCCCTCCGCTGACCTCAAAGGGTAAACCAGGAAAGGGGCGCCCGGTGCCACCGCGGTAGCAAGGCATCACGACGTTGTCAAACGACACATCAAGACGACACGAAGTAACGACACGAAGTAACGACACAACAAGACGACACGAAGTAACGACACATAGTAACGACACAACAAGACGACACGAAGTAACGACACATAGTAACGACACAACAACACGACACGAAGTAAAGACACATAGTAACGACACAACAAGACGACACGAAGTAACGACGCATAGTAACGACACAACAAGACGACACGAAGTAACGACACATAGTAACGACACAACAAGACGACACGAAGTAACGACGCATAGTAACGACACATCAAGACGACACGAAGTAACGACACATAGTAACGACACAACAAGACGACACGAAGTAACGACGCATAGTAACGACACAACAAGACGACACGAAGTAACGACACATAGTAACGACACAACAAGACGACACAAAGTAACGACGCATAGCAACGACACATCAAGACGACAGGTAGTAACGACACATAGTAACGACGTAAAGACACTGTCAAACAACACATCATAACAACATTTTGTCAAATGACACATCATGACGACACGATGTAATGACAAAGTCAAATGACCCAAGGACAGTTCAACGTTTAAAGTAGACATAGAAATATTTTTGGCACAAATGGAACCCCATATGCCAAAGGCTGTATCAGAAGCCCACTGGTGGAAAGTACCTGCAGAGTTAAAGGCCTCATGAGTGACACGTCAACAGACCAATTTTGGGGGTCTTTTTGTGCCTTTATTGTAGGGATAGGACAGTGAATATAGTGGGAAATCAGGGAGAGAGAGCGGGGGAGTGACATGAGGGAAAGGAGCCACAGGTGGGATTTGAACCTGAGCCGCCCGCATCTCAATATTTGATATAAAAATCACAAAGAAATGCAGTTTTTCCACATTTTCTTTTTGGATAGAGAGCAATTAAACAGCAATTCGGTCAAACAAAATGTGACTTTTCATTTTGCACATCACACATGCAATAATTATAATGTGATTAGATCGTACTAAAAGTACTGTGCATTACCATGGTTTTTATGTGACATGTCTCATTTCCTCTAAGACATGTCGGAGCTTCTTGAGGGTTTGCACACAAACACAATGACCTCAGTGCAGAGAAAATGAGGAAGGAGAAATAAGAAATACATGTGTGAAGATGCAGATGATGATTCAAATTGAATCTTTAAAACTATCCTTGACATGAAATAGAGCAGATATACTCTAGAGATAGCTGCCTGTTCGCTTGATTATAGTTGCTGCCTTCTACTTGTGCCAGAGTTAAAACTCTGTGATGAGAAGTTTATTCTTTTTATTTTACTCATTCAAATCATTACATTCATGGTCTCCTGCTGAAACCCTGCTGGCCATTGAACTGTCCTCTGGCTCCTGTTTCATTAGAAATAAAACCTAAAACCTGAGGAGCTTTAAGTTAAAACAGGAACTCAGCTGGAGGCCTGCCGCTTATGTTATGGGGAATCAGCTCACATATGTTTGCTTCTCTATTCAATCACAAGACACCTGCCTGCTTCTGCTTTCCAGCATAATTAGAAAAAAGTCAAAATCCTAAAATAAAACTTTAAGGGTTGTGCAAGCAGTTTAAGCTACTTTTAGGTATTAACTTTAACCTAGTGTCCCTCAAAAAATGGGATATTGTGTAAAATGTAAATCAAAACGAAAAGTGATTTGTTAAACATTGAAATCCTACACTGTAAATCATTTTCCTGTAAAATAACAGAAAAGAGCTGGCAGCAGAGATGCCAGCTCTTTACTTTCTAAATCTTTTTAGGATGTTACTTCAACTTATCATAGTTTACAATAGACAGGCACAATAGATAATAAAAACTCCCCCCCCGGGAGTACCTTTGCAAGCGGTTGAATTTGTAATCATCACAATGACTCAATTCACTTGAATACAACCACAGAGACAAATGATCATGTATCAAGCATCAGTGAATTTCCAGATTTTCATTACCTAAAGTCTTATGGTGCAATATATTCCATCAAAAGCTAGTTCAAATCATCTCAACCCTAATCTTTATTTATAATCCACCTTTCAGACAAACTCGCAGCTCGTAGTGCTTCATACAAGAAAAAAACAGTTGGAAAATATGAACAGAATTGGCATCAATAAATAAAATGTCTTTCAATTCAAACCTTTATTTATTCTCAAAAGGACACTGAGGTTTCCCTCATTTCCAATGCCATCAAGAGTACAAGCACAATAAAACATCAAAAACAACAACAAACACTTAAAATCGATTACAAAAATCACTGATATCGATTAAAAACAGTTACAATCTGAAACAAAGTGGCTAGAAATCAAACTCCTAAACTCTAAAAAATGTTAGTGGGCTTAAAATGATATCAACTAAGAAATACAATGTTAGAGAGCAATAAATGAAAAGAAGAAGGAACCCTAAGGATTCAACTTTGCAACAACAAAAAAAAGATAAACATTGGGACGATAATATTTCTCTAACTTTACATATTATATTTCCTCAGTCCGAGAGAGAGAGAGAACGTGTAGCTGCACAGCGTTTAACCAAATGAAAGAAATAAGAACGTATCACTCGTATCCCAGGAGTGTGACTTTAAGGCGTGTGTATTCTTACTCTTTTACCCCAAAGCTTGCTTGCTTTATTTGTTTGTTTTAATGATTGTTGCATCACTCGTCCATCAGTCTGTGACCTCATTTGTAAAGATGCTACTAAAAAATGAAAAGTGATTTGTTAAACATTGAAATCCTACACTGTAAATCATTTTCCTGTAAAATAACAGAAAAGAGCTGGCAGCAGAGATGCCAGCTCTTTACTTTCTAAATCTTTTTAGGATGTTACTTCAACTTATCATAGTTTACAATAGACAGGCACAATAGATAATAAAAACTAAATTTAGCATTTTAAAGATTATTTATAATATCAGTGCAACTAAGAATACAACTTTTTCTGTGGGCTACAAACAACTGCCTAAAATATGCATTATTGTGATATACAAAATAAGCAATACAAACTTATAAAGGATTGAAATCAAGTTAATTTTATTTGTAAGGGCAATGTCAACATGAATGCTGCTACTGTCAAATTGAAACAACATCAACAACAACAAATAAACAAACTCTAATGTGACCCAGAGATTCCAGCTCAGAAGATTTTGAGTAGGAAACAGATATAGCTTAGAGTCTGCTTTAAACTATGTAAACTATGCAATAAATGTAATTTCTTAAATTGCTTTTGAGTAACTACCCCTTACCCTTACCAAACATTAAAACATCTGAGACTATAGAGACGGACTCATTTTGTTTTTGGGTCGATGTCAATATCGGACCATATGGGCGAATATAAACCATTTTTTGCAATAATACTGCAAATTTAGTTATTAAAAACACAGATGTAATAAAGGCAGATATTTTACATTCTAACATTAAACTTTATGTCCTAGAAGTGCACTATGTAGTATGGGGAAGGGAATTTTAATCAGAAGAACATCTTCATAAAATGATTAGTTGTGTGACTGAGCAAACTAAACAAACAAATTGTCTTTGAAAATATGCATCAAAACATTTAGGTAAGAAAATGTGTAGTAGGTCCGTTGTCACTGCGAGCTAGGCTTCATTTGACCTCTTAAAAAAGTCCTGTAACTAGGTGGTCATGTGTTTTACCTCTGGAAAAAGGAAAACTTCTGTTTTAGTTCTTAGCTCCTGTGGGAACTATTAGAGTCTGGGTGTGTGTGGAAAGGTTCAAGGAGAGATGACTGTCATATGGCTTGTCACTGTTCCTCTCTGCAGCATTATTCCAGTGTCGCTCTGTCAAACAATAAAAAACACATATTCATAATCAATCATTAATAAACTGTTGAGTCAGAAATGTACAATATATACTCAAAAGCAATGCTTATAAAGATAATAATACCAATTCTTAGGTGACTTAATGTGGCAAAGTCAGACTATCGAAACAACACATGGAGAGAGAAATGAAAGAGAGCAGACTGACCTGTATGAAGTCCCATTCAGAGTCAGGGGGTTTCTTCAGTAGCATGGAGGCATGTTGACTGCAGGAGACTTCTTCTGGACGATAACATCTGTCTTCTTGGAAACAACCTTTCAACCAAATCAACAAGACATGTAAGTTCAGATACAACAGCCAAAGTGGGCCTAACTACACTTTGAGAGGAGAGGACAAGGATGACACTTAAATCTTGAAGAGTTTGTAAAACTCCAACAGCAATCTGGCAAACCATAGTGAAAATTAAGTGTATTTGTATACATTCTCCTGTGCCACTATTGTGACACAGTTATTAAAACAGACCTGACAAGGGAACATTTTAATTGTTTGATTTAAAAAATAATAATAATATAAAAACGGTTTGTGTTATTCAGATTGTCAGTTCCTTTCCATCAACAAAAGGAAGAGGATCAACAGGCTGCCATACTACATGCTAGAGATGTCTTTGGGTACTGACCATGGTCGCTGTGGACTGAGTCAATCCAGGAAGTGAATAGAAGATTCCCCGTCACCACTGATATCATAATATCATATTATCATACGATTAATTGTTACTAATTGTAATAATGATGATGGCAATAATGATGATGATATTGTGGACGAATATTAGCATCATTGCTATAACAGGTACATTTTTTTAACAATTTTTATTTTCTGTTTATTTCTTTTCCTCTGTATTCCCACCCATTTTTTTTCGGCGATCTCCCGCGAACCCGATCTGACTCCCAGTCTCCACCCGGAGGAGAGCAGGCGGGGAGCGAGAGCTCGCGCGATCTCCCGCGAACCCGATCTGACTCCCAGTCTCCACCCGGAGGAGAGCAGGCGGGGAGCGAGAGCTCGCGCGATCTCCCGCGAACCCGATCTGACTCCCAGTCTCCACCCGCCTCTTTCCCTCTTTCCCTCTTTCCCTCTTTCCCTCTTTCCCTCTTTCCCTCTTTCCCTCTTTCCCTCTTTCCCTCTTTCCCTCTTTCCCTCTTTCCCTCTTTCCCTCTTTCCCTCTTTCCCTCTTTCCCTCTTTCCCTCTTTCCCTCTTTCCCTCTTTCCCTCTTTCCCTCTTTCCCTCTTTCCCTCTTTCCCTCTTTCCCTCTTTCCCTCTTTCCCTCTTTCCCTCTTTCCCTCTTTCCCTCTTTCCCTCTTTCCCTCTTTCCCTCTTTCCCTCTTTCCCTCTTTCCCTCTTTCCCTCTTTCCCTCTTTCCCTCTTTCCCTCTTTCCCTCTTTCCCTCTTTCCCTCTTTCCCTCTTTCCCTCTTTCCCTCTTTCCCTCTTTCCCTCTTTCCCTCTTTCCCTCTTTCCCTCTTTCCGACTCCCGGTTTAAAGGGAAAAAAAAATTGCTTTTGAAATATTTATACAAATATAAAGACATTTTAATTTACTTGTTTCTTCTTAACAGTTTAGATATTATGCCCATTTGGAAAATAGTGTGTTCACACGCACAAGTGAATACACTTCCAACTGGGCATAATATCTAAACTGTTAAAATAAAAACAAGTAAAACAAAATATCCTAAAGGAGGCCTACCTCTTGAATGGTAGTGGGAATGCAACCATTGACAAAACACTGAAAATAATAGAAGCATTTTGTATTTTTCATTTAATCCGTTTATTGTGACATGTATGATAACCTTGCAAAGTAAATATGTTTTTAAAAAATGGAAGAAAGAAATGCATCCAAATAAAGTTACGTACCTGTTCTCATGCAAAGTCTCTCTGAAGCATCTGACGACGACAGACGAAATCTCCCTCATGCCTCCTTGAGAACCATAATTATCCTCCTTTAAAAGAACAACATTAAAAAATAGGTCAGGGTAGGTAATAGAATGCCAAAGTAACTGCACTTTCATCGTTATTCCAATAAAAGGATTTGCAACAAACATCGCAATAGTCAGAATTCATCACAAACAGTAACAATTTTTGATAAGGACAAGCAATGCTTTCTCACTCAGCATGTTTACATACAGACTGTGCAGACTTCTTTACAAACACATTTCAAGAGGCTGAAAAGTCTTGCCATTACATTTGAGCTGAATTTAGAGTTAAGTGTCTGGATGACTGTCCGCCTGTCTATCTCAGCCTTATTGTACACTAATAAAATATGTATTAATGTGTGATTCTGGGAAGAGAGACATTTTAGGATTTTTATTTGCATTTAGAAAGAACACAAAACAGGATATAAATGTATATACTTTAGATATATAAAGTCTCTCTGAAGCATCTGACGACAGAAGAAATCGGCTCTCCTCGACTATCTGTTGAGAAACAAAAGAAAAACAAAGACCTTACTATTTTAAAACTTTTATCATTTTCTTTAGTAGTTATTGGGGGGGGCAAGGAAGCAAAACCTATATCCTTCCTTTCTGGGTTATCACAAATGCCGTCAACTAAATAAATGGTATCCTGAAATCAGAAAGAGTAAAATATGTTACTTAAATGTGCAGACATGTATTTATTTTATGCATGCAAGATCCATTTAGCACTGTAATAAGTGTTGATTGTTTACCATGTTTATTTTTGTCTGGACGAGACAGGACACTGAAGACACATCCAGAGAGTACAGCCATCGAGGGCAGGAATTGTATTTGCAGTGAGTTGATCTGAAAAATCATTAAGCTTTATGTTGAATTCAGAACAGCCTAGTGAAAATCACATATCACAGTTCTTTAACAGGATTTGTACAAATACCTGACAGCTGTCTTGTTTGGTAAGTGTAATCATCTTCATGCTGCTTTTGTCTTGGCTGTGAAACAGATATTTCATCATTACTTGAGTCCCATTCCTCTGTATAAATTACAGCTGTAGTATGTTTTAAAACACTGATACATACGCCACCATGGAGGCAGAGCCGCACTCATGTGGCGAGTTCAAAGTCATGAATGACCAGATCGGGCCAACCGTGAATCATGACAAGGAAGTGAAGGTCCCAAAGACTCAGGGTATCCTTAAGCAGAAGAGAAGACAAAAAAAAAAAAAAGGCTTATATACTTGCTCAGATGTGTATCACAGCTTCAAGTGAGAGCACAGAACTCACCTCACTGTCAGGAACATACAGGAGATTTTTCACCACCACTATCGTCCTCTCTCCTTTAAAGCAAACAGACAGGGAAATTTTTCAACAATCGTGACACAATCTTTTCCAACAGGCCTTTTAACTTTGTGCAACTGTTTCTATTTGTTTTACCTCTCTTTTACCCATTAGCTTTGTTTACAGAGCACTTACCAAAAACCAACGCTACAAAGTTCTTTACATAACGTACTAATCCTGACAATACACAAAATGAATGTCTCAATAAAACCCTGAAACAAAAACAACAATGTAGCAATGAGAAGAAGCTGAATGTGTGAACGCAAAGGGCCAAATTTTTCAGTCAGACTTTACCTGGAGTTTGTCCTGCCAGACCCCTAGTATTTTTTCCGCAGCAAGTCAGAGTGAGCTAATGTGAGATCGCAGCAGGATATTATGCGGACACAGTGAGCGAGACGTATCTTGGCCTAATGAGGGTCCATCTGTGAAGAGAACAGTGTTACAAAAATCTACACCAAGAAATACAGGATGGTTTTCAATCTGTCCAACATTTCTAAGAAAGATTTTACTTAAAAGCATACATTCAGATTAATTTATCGGAATTTAAGGAAGAATGTGTGACTTTTTGATCTAGTAGATGTCGCACATTCTTGAGCACCAGCATTAAACCAAAACAAACACACCTCCAAACCACTGTCCACTTGCGGTCACACAAAGGAGTTATCAATTAAAACGCACCGTGATTAAGCACCATTTAGAGCAAGTGGCGGACAAAATTGTCCTTTGATCGAGCAGCAATTGCCCGTGGTCTGCATTCTTGTGTTAGCAGGCTAATGTTAGCACACTGTTAGCTTGTAGCTTCACATTGAACATAAATTGACACAGAATGAGCGTGATCTAAACACACTTACGTAACATCTGAATAATTAGTGAGTATGTTATTCTTCTTTTCTCCAGTCCCTGACTAAAACAACTTTATACGCAAGGCCGTCCACATGTAAACACAATTCCGACAACAGGACACTTGGCGCTTCTGACTCAAGAGACTGGCTTTCTGCTGTATTTATGTGTGAAATGTTGCACTAGCTCCTTTATCAAAAAATGTTTATTTACTTTCAGTTGGCATACACATTAATTTGGCTTACACATGTTGATTTGAGGAATATATAAACAGTATATAAGAGATTTATCAGAGACAATCATTGTAAGAAGAAGAAGATATCCTTTATTAATCCCACAGGGGGAAGTTACTTTTTCACTCCATTACTGAGACATGTTACACACACATAGGCTGAAATACACACACAACATGCACTAATAACACAGTAACTCACTTTTACCCAATGTATCATAATTACAGGTGGGAAAAGACACTGACCCCGACCACCAAGTGGATTTCATGGCCCAGACTGAACATTACCGCTGTACTGCAGCTCTCGTCGTGGTAATCCTTGGCTGAGCAGAAGTCTATCTTGATTTGAGACTGGAGCTGAGTGTGTGGAGAGGTGGAATTAAAATTCTGCTTATCAGAAAATAAAAATTAGCACTAACAAAAGAGGGTCTCAACTTACCTCTTTTAAAGACCCTACATCCATCATTTATACGGCTGCAATGACAAAAAGAGGAATTAATGTTTCATTTGGTCAACATCGAGGCTATGATAAAAATCTCTTTGATACCCTTATTGATCTTTGCCAATGCAAGGTTTGAAATGTGGAAAAACCCGCCCTTATGAGTAGAAACGCATTGTATATCGATGTTGACAAAAAACAACATGTATTACCATTACGTCACAGCAACAAAACCGTGCAGAGCAACGATTCAGAGAATGATCCTGAAACACAGACGAATCAGATTCTTAACTCCCCCGTGTTACATTGCACGGCTCCTTTAAAAAAAAAAAATTGGTACAGAGTTTTCTCAGAATCATATAAAAAGTTTACCTTCAGGTCCCTCGTCTTTCTGTGTGAGGAGATAGCTGTACATTTTCTCGTCGCCACTGGATGGGTTCTCTGCCAAAGCCTAAAAAAGAAGAACCCACATCTTAATGTAGGTAATGAAATCATTGGAATTATTACAACTGGTGACATTATCGAAGCAATAGATGAAATCAGACAAACATTTCATGGCCAGACACAGGCCTTCACTTGTAGTGTGCCTTATAAACACTCTCACCGAGATGAGAAGGATTCTCTTGCGGGGGCCCAAGCAGTAAGGGACGAGACACAGGAGTAAGCTTAAAGAAAAGGTGGGTTTTTATTTTACCCAAAAATAGAAAACCAAGTTTAAAAACCAAATTATAAGAACTAGACATATAAAAGAGGTCAATTTAATATAACTTTAAATCAACAAGGTGAGAAACTGAATTCAGGTACCTGAAATCAATGCAGAACCTTATTCTTCAATCCTTCTTTGGTACGAGCTCCACTGGGTTACACCACTCGCTCTTTAAAGCCTCGATGATCCAGAGACAGCATCAGGTCAACCTCCCTCCTCAGTAAGGCCAGCAGGCGCTCAGGGATCCTGTAACTTAATCTTCTCACCTCTCATCTTCGCACCTTCTCTCACAACAATGTCATGTTCAACAATATTTGTTCTCCCAGGATTCTCCTGGAAAACGTCTGATAGATCTCACCTGAAGCCGTTGGCCGTCTGAGATCATGGTCTACCAGGTCACTAAAGAGGTAAGTATTGCTCATCCACTTCTTCATCCAGCACACTTCTTATTAGCATCACTTCTATCACTAGTCAGGTAGGAGCACCAGCACTTTCTGTCCTGGGTCGAAGGTTCTCTGCCTGGCTGACTTGTCGTAATAGGACTTCTGTTGATGCTGGGTGTCCACCATGAGCGATTGGGCCAGCTAACCCATTTTCTCCAGCCGCTCTCTCATCTGGATGACATAGGATACAACGTTAACAGATCCCACCCTCCCCTTGCCTCCTTCCTAGATCTCTCTCAACAGTGCAAATGGGCCCCAAACTTCATGTCCATACAAAAGGAGAGAAACTAGTGGAGGATTGTGGTACTTCTCTGTATGCAAAGCGGAGGTAGGGCAGCCATTGATTCCAGTCTGTACCAGTGTTGTTTACAAACTTGGTCTGGTTAAAGTGCTCCGTTAGCCTATCCGTTTAGGATGATATGGTGTGATCCTCCTGAGTCTCCTGATACAAATTAACTGGTACACCTGTTTCAGCAGAGAAGACATAAAGTTAGTTCCTTGATCAGTTAATATTTCACAAGGGAAGCCCACCCTTGAAAATAACTGTACCAAACAGAAAGCAGCTGCTTTTGCCTTTATGGATTTCAGTGGAAAGACTTCTGGATACTTGGTGGAATAGTCTGTTATAACCAGCATATAACGGTTTCTCTACAGGACCAACAATGTCCATCCCAAGGTGCTCAAATGGGGTGCCAATAATGGGTAGTGGTTGAAGTGGAGCCCTTGGGTTGTTTTGGCAGACGTTATTTGGCACTGAGGGCAACTTTTACAAAACTGAGCAACATCTCTACGCAGGCCAGTGGAAATGGTTTTTAATGCGAGCCGTGTTTTTGTGTTTGCCCAGGTGGCCAGCCTTGAGTGCCCCAAGGCTAGCATGGTGTTTCCAGCTGCTTGGGCAACCACTAGCTGCAACGCTGACTCTTGTTGACAATAGAGGATGCCATTTTGTAGGATATACTCATCACTTATGATGTCCAACTCAGCTTCCGGCTCCTTCTCCTTTGCTTCCTGGAAAAGACAGACTAGATGGATCAGTTTTCTGCATATCACTTATATTACCTGGAATTTGAAACCCTAGTGGTAACTCTGGCTCAGTGCTTGTTGATGGTGTCACCACTGTCTTTTGGAATTTTTCCTGCCTTCTCCGTCTGCAGGTTTTCCGAGACTTCCCAGGTGTGGTCTCCAACTCCTCATTGAAAAAGGGCAGGGCACTGAGAATTGCGGAGGGCTCATTGGCCTGCATTCTGGTTACCACAGCGTTACACTTTGGTCCGTGTACGAAGTATAATTCATTTGCAGTAGTTCATGATGTATAATGAAACATGCCAGTTTAAGGGGTATTGCCTAATTTCATTGTCCGACTTGGCGAATGCAAATACACGTTTTCTCCCGTTTACTCATTCTCCCAGGGCCGACTCAGTCTAACGTTGTTAACGCTTTGACTGTATTATTGTTTCATTGAGCGAGGACGTGCAAAGCTATTCAGCGCAGCTTGTTGCATTATCCAACTTGTACAATGAAAATTGAACCAAGGAAGTCGACAACCGGAAACAGACACAGCTCGCCTTCAAAATAAAAGCTGTGCGTTGGTTTTGAATCGTGTTAGTTGCGTATGTTTTCATTGAGGACAAACTTTTTTTTATGTAAAGTTACTGTTTATTCTCGGTTTTGTTCATTTGGTAGAGACTGTGCAGGTGAGGTTAGGTATTAGTGGTTTAAAGAAGGTTTAAACTTTTTAATAAAGGGCGAAAGTTATAACGTTGTTCAAGCCGTTCGGCGAAAATATTGACTGAAATGAGCAGTTTAAACAGCATTGAAAGACGTTGCTGCGCTGCATTATTGAATCTGTTTTAATCTGAACTTCGTCTACTAAGTGGAAGTGTGCACTGCAGACGCGAGCATTTTTGATGATCTCCTGTCCAGTCCTTTCCTAATATATAGCCTACAGTTAAAAGTAGGTAGGCTAATATGCTACACTTTCTAGCAGTCAAACTCTCTTAATCAAATAAGTAGACGAACACATTGACATGAATCAAATAACTAGGCAAATAAAAGTGTTCTCCCCGACTGGCGAATGAATTCACGACCAACAGCTATGGAAATGATCACGGCAACCAACGCCGCCCAACTTTTAAGGCGAGCTGTGTCTGTTTCCGGTTGTCGACTTCCTTGGTTCAATTTTCATTGTCCAAGTTGGATAATGTAACAAGCTGCGCTGAATAGCTTTGCACGTCCTCGCTCAATGAAACAATAATACAGTCAAAGCGTTAACAACGTTACACTGAGTCGGCTCTGGGAGAATGAGTAAACGTGAGAAAACATATATTTGCATTCGCCAAGTTGGACAATGAAATTAGGCAATACCCCTTAAACTGGCATGTTTCATTATAAAACATGAACTATTGCAAATGAATTATACTTCGTACACGGACCCACTTTCTGCTTTGTTCTGGCTCCAACAAATCAAAAAGAACTGGTAGGTCTCTTCCTAGAACAGCATCAAAAGGCAGATCAGCAACCACAATGTTCAAAAGGAAAGTGGTACAAAGCACATTTGTGCAAGGCAAGATTTTTTATATAGCACATTTCAACAACAAGGCAATTAAAAGTGCTTTACACGACATCAAAAGCATCATGACAAAGAAAAAGAAAAAAAAAAGAAATATTAAAATAGAAAATTTAAAAATCACTAAAACAAACAATTCACAATCACAGAGAAGAATTTTGGCATTTTTACTACCTCCTTCAGATCCCAGATTTGAAGGACTCACGTGAAATTTTCCCTGAATCCTGAAAATGTCTTGACAGGATGCGTATTTTTAAGGTTGTACACAAAACCTCCAACTGTTGGTTAACTATAACAGATGTGATCTTATCCGAGTTTTCCGTTTGCATGGGTTAAGTATGGCCTTAAGTCCACATAGATAACAAATTAGCTTTTTGCTAGAGGGTTTTGTTGGCCTACCAGCTGACGGGCCCTCCTACATGAGAGACTTACCTGCACTGGTTGCTGCCCCCTGTTTGCACTGTTGGGCTGGTTAGTGGCTGTCCTTTGTCGTCCTCCCTGCATTGTAGCTCCATGGTTGACCCTTTTTTCGTGCCGCCACAAAGACATCGACCAGCTTGGCTGCCTCTGTTGCTGAATCTGGGTCATGCTCTTTGATCCATACCTGAAGCTCAGGGGACAACATTCTCAAGTATTGTACAAGGATGATCATTTCAATAACTTCTTCTGTAAAGTACTGTAAACGGGGTGGAATATGGTCATTTCAAAAGAATAATGAATTGAATATTAACAGAGTAATCAAGAGACTTAACAATGATGTGCTGGTGCAAAACAGATTTATTTATGAGCTAGGTTGTCCTTAAACTGCACCAAATTAATAAAACAATAAAATTGTCCTAAAATGTCTTAGCTAAAAGTTGGCTAAAACAGGAATAAAAGTCAGGTAAAACAAGGGATACAAAGGTGAGCTAAAAAAGTAGCTAAAGAAAAAAAAACACTCAGCTCCAACAAAATAAAACAATAAGTAATTTGTCACGATCTTCTGTGACTGACCACGCCTGCAGCTTCCTTCGCAGGGTCTCCTCAAGTCGCTCAGCAAGTACACAGGCTGCAGGATGGGCACTGCAGAAACAAGAAAATACCCCCAGTATTGTGCCTACACACACACAATCGCCGTACTTCTAAAACCAGAGATTAACTACTGTCCCAAAGGGATACTGACACCGCTGGCAGAGCTCCTCACTCTGCATGCAGAGGCGCTGCTTGTCAACAGGCAAGGCAGGCAACTAACTGCTTGAGGCCCTAGACCAGTAGGGCTCCTCATTTAGCAAAAAAACTGTCCATTAAATCAAACAAAGCTATACAGGTGCAGGTAATCTGTCATTAGTCACACCAAGGCAGAAAGTTAACTCATTCTAAAAACATGCATAAAACCAAGAGTATTAATAAAAACACAACGGCAAACAATAAAACAAAATCATAGATATCACAACATGAATAAAACCAAAAATATTTTTTTTTTAAACCTGCAGAGGCCTCAGCTTGGGCAGAAGGATGGTACATTAATACATTTATTTTATTTATAAGCGCTTTTCAGAAATTCAAAGACACTGTACATCTGTTTAAAAAGACAGAAAGGTCAGTAAGTCAGTAAGGACAAACAACAGATATTGCAACAATTATACATAAATCAAAAAGACAACGTCAAGGTACGGCTACGGATAAACAGAGCACACATCACAGACATACATTAAAAGCTTGTTTGAAAAGGTGAGTTTTGGTCAGTGATTTAAAAGTAGAAGGGTCAGTGCACAGTTGAATATGTGTGGGGAGTGAGTTCCAGAGGGCGGGGGCAGCTATATATGGAGAAGGCTCTGTACCCCCAGGTTCGGTGCTTGGTTCTAAGTGGGGGAGACAGGAGGTTGGCGTTGGCGGAACGGAGGCTGCGAGAAGGAGTGTGATGGGGGAGGATATCCGTGAGGTAGGAGGGGGCCTGGTGGTTAAGGGCTTTATGTGTGAGGCGCAAGATTTTAAATTGGATGCGGTATGGGACAGGGAGCCAGTGGAGATTTTGAAGGACGGGGGTGATGTGGTCACAGGATCGGGTGTGGGTGAGAAGGCGTGCAGCAGAGTTCTGGATGTATTGGAGTTTGAGGACTTTGGATGATGTGCCGAAAAGGATACTATTGCATTTATTTCAGCAGCAGAGAATGAGAGTATTGGATGGAGACGGGCTATGTTTTTGAGGTGAAAGAAAGGCGGTTCTTGTGAGCTGGGTGACGTGGTGATCAAAGGTGGCTGTCAAAAATGACTCCAAGATTGCGCATATGAGTGGAGGGGGATAGAGTGGAGTTGTCTATTGTGAGGCAGAAGTTTTGAAGTTGGTGAGGGATTTGGGGCCGATGATTATCATGTCTGATTTTGCATATTTGAGGGAGAGGAAATTGGTGTGCATCCATGTTTTTATTTCATTGAGGCAGTTTGTCAGGGTGGAGCGGGTTACAGTGGTGATAGAATCGGTGGAGATGTACAGCTGGATGTCATCTGCATAACAGTGGAAACGGAGACCATGTTGGCGGATGATGGTTTCTTGAGGATGGGGGATGCCGGTTGGGATGAGGAGGGGACAGTGAGAGTGTTGAAGCTGCTGTATATGGTGTCAATTTTGGATTGGAAGAATGAAAGAAAAGCATTGCATTTGTCAACTGTGAAGGAGGAAGAGATGTTGTCGCTGGGTTTGAGAAGGGGAGGAAGAGATTTTGCTGGTTATAGAGGCTGAGAGAGCTGAGGGGGCGACTGATTTTATGTTTGTGAAGGAGATTTTTCGTTTCAACTTTTGAGTGGAGAGTGGGATGACAATGTCCATGGATATGGCCAGATGGTCAGAGATGTTGAGGTTGAGACTTGATAGTTGTGAGACCAGTGGAGCAGACCAAATCCAGAATGTGACCACGGCTGTGAGTGGGGAAGTTGACGTGCTGTGTGAAGTTGAGGCAGTGTAGTAGGTCCAGGAATTCTTTGGCAGTTTTACATTGAGTGTCATCGATGTGGAAGTTAAAATCCCCAAGGAGCAGAACAGAATTTGAAATGGAGCAAAGTTGGGTCAGAAAGTCAGAAAAATCACTGTAAAAAGAAGGGTTTGGTTTAGGTTAGTCTTTCCAAAATGACGGGGACATAAGCGCCAGGGAGGCAGAGAGAATCGCCGATTATCAGAGTCGTGGGAGAGAAAAGTGGACGACGAGATGAGGCCAGAGTGCTGACAGCGCAGGCCTGTACACGTTTAGTGATGTCAGAGCGGGGCGGACTCACCGGCTGAGGATGTGCGGTCAGGGCAGGTGAATGCTCTGATGAATGGGACCGTGCCAGCTGTGTGCGAGGGAGACCACCAGAGCGTCTGTTTACAGCTTCCCTCAGCAGCCTTCTGGGGTGGGAGGAGAGCTTTAAGTAAAAATATAAAATGGGACAATTTGACTTGATCACACAAGGATTATACAGCTAAAAACAGCCTGGAGTCAAATTGACCCCAAAGAACATCGATGCGTACAAAATGTGTACAGGACATTGAAAACATAACATCAGGTTAATTTTATGTATACCCAGTTGTCCCCATTAAATTAGGAAAAGTCATTAAATATGAAGCAAAAAAAAGATGTCAATCATTTATTTAGAGATGTTAAACATTGAATAGGGTCAAATTGACCCCAAAGATAATAGGAGGGTTAAAGTGCTGTTCTTGCCTTGTAGTTAGCTCATTATGCCCTCTTGCTGACTGGAGAATGGACATCAGGTATGACAGAGTTCCTTACCTTCACCCTCAGTGCTTCCTACAGTCCCAGAAGCTCCATTGTCTTGGGTAGAATATTTTAGTACTCTTTACACCTCTGCTGGCTTGCCTTTCCGGGGTATTCACTCTGTAAGGATGGCCTAGTGGCTTAGGCCCAACAATGAGGGAAAATTCAAAAATGCAGTGAATTAATTTACAGTGAAATAAATCAAGTGCAGCAATATGTACAGTGCAGGCCTGGAGAAAATGTCAAAATGAAAAATAATACTTGCAAGAAAAAATAAAATAATGCAAAAAGTGCCAAACAAAGGAAGAGACTGAGCTCTAAACAAAGCCAGTCTTGGCCCTTGCAGCTCTGTACACTCTTTGATAAGTTGTTGAAACTCTCCAGCACTGTGCCACTCCAACTCCAACCTCCAACTACCTAAGAAGCCCCCAAGCCTCCTCTTATATAGGAGCTGGCACCTACCAAAAGGGGTTGGAAATCAATTTACTCTCAGGTGAGTTTTACCTGTTCTACAAACAACACATACTATCTGCAATAAGGCTAAAAGCATGTCAAAATACATTTCAGTTAAGTAAATACTTAAACAGCCTTTTAAATAACATTTTTAATCTCAACAACCTAAACACCCCCTCCACTTCTACCAAACATGACACCTTCCACTTGACACACCCCCATATAAACCCAAGGCTGGGTTCAGCTCTGTTTGACACTTCCTGGTTGAGAAACAGGAGTGCGGGCAAGGCTGTAGAGCAACAGGTGACTAACAAAGATATATTTGATGTGTAACAATGAATAAAATGTGTAAAAATAGTCAATGTGTGTTTTCTTTTGGTTGAAAATACAATGTTTGAAGTCATTTGTCAATGAGTTATTCTTAAGATTTATCAGAAGTTATTCACACAAAGTACTTGTTGCTAGTCATGCTAAGCTAACATTAACACATGCCTCTCAAAATGTTTTGTCATTCTGTTAGCAAGTAGTTGCAGTATAGTATTTATTGGAAGTATCAGTAGGCCTATGTACTTAAGTGACTATGTGTAGCATTAGCCTTGATATTACGTCTCATGGATTTCTTCTGAGCTTCCGATGTAGCATAGCATGTTGCTTAGCATTAGCATGTAGCATAGCATAACATGTAGCTTAGCATTAGTGACAACTAAGCATTCTTTTTGTTATATATTTGCAGTACGTCAGCATTGATCATTTAGTTAATCGTTTGTATTTCTTTATATAGACCTTTGGTATGACAGTAATCTGTGCATTTTCTTTTGTCTTGTAGTTTTCACTCCTTATTCAATCTGGTGAATAAATCAAAGAGCAGCTAACTACCTGCTCACTCATCATTGAATGGAGTTTGGCTGACTGTCAAACTACGTACATTAAACACGTAGGGAGGACTGTTACAATAGGCTTCACTTCTCCACTTAAGCACATCAATTATATTAATTTATAATAATTCATTGCTCCAAGCTTAGGCTGTCTTTAACTCTTTGAGTCTTAAAGTTCATACTGTACCTATTTAAGGATGTGATATTGTTAAATCCCAGAGCCATATGATCATTACATTATTATAATAAGATGTGCAAGCTTGTCATCTAGTTAATTCACTGTTTTGTATCGCTGTATGAAGGTCTTCTTAACTTTAAAGATTAGAGAAGCTATTTACACAAACTGTAAAGGTTTGTTTGCAGTAATAGTGCAGCAAATATGATTATATATTATACATATTTCATGGGGTTTTTTTAACAGAGATGTTTTCTCTCCAAATCTATGGTAACTGTGAAGATTGTTTGCTATAAAAACGCTTGTTTTTGTGTGCATGGGCTATTAATGAAAAGGTCATCTTAAAATGAATACCTGTGGCAAAGTAACTATCTAAAACACCTACAGCCTTTCACATTTCATCCTCTCAGTTTAAGTATACTGTCTTAAACAATGTTTGCGGTTGCATCGTGACAGAAGATGTGCATATGGCACCATCTAGTGAAAACATAAGGACCTTAACAAACTTTTGCAAATGTTCCTTTTTCCATTGCTTTGATGACCTTGGTTGTTACATGGTACAGGGGGTAAAATAAGAAGACTTATTTAACACACCTCAAACAGTGGATAAAAGAGAACCAAGTCTGTGACCACTTTTAACCTCTATTATTGTCTTGTGTCACTTTGTGCCTTTGTATTTTATTTGTAATTTGTCTTTCTCTGTTACCTGCCTAGGGACAACAGATGGAAATTAGCACTTCTGCTATAATCTGGCATTTTTTACAGCTGTTCATTAATATGCACTGTCCCTAACAAATAAATAAATAAAAATGTTCCCCAAGATGGCTAGGGGATGAGGGGAGTAACAATAACTTAAAACCCAGGGAAGATAAGTAGGAAATAAATATAAGCAAAGTTTAAAATGATTTATTAACAAACTAAAGACTAATGTGCAACACAAAACAAGCTTCTTCTATAAAACACAAAACAAAAGAGAAGCTAATCAATCTTAAACAAAGGTCAAAAACGAGCAATATACTAACTATAAGGCCTCAATCAAAATCACACTTCCTCCACTGAAGTCAATAAAGTTTGCTCGACTTCAGCACACGCGCTCGAATGGCCCACTGCCCTGTAGCCTTCTCTCTCCTGCTCTTAATAGCTCAGCTTCTGATTGGTAATTAGCCACAGGTGTGGCTGGGCTCACTGAGGCTAAGGAGCACACAGGAGAGAGAGCGAGGGGGGAGAAAACACAAACATAAACACAAAACTACTGCAACACCCCTGTTGATATTAAATTCACCACTTTCATCAGCTAGTTTAGATGAGGGTGGGGTAGGAAATTCCCCCTACAGAGGGCGTAGTCCTACCTACAGCTAACTAAGCAAGTCGCGCATGCGCAGAAACAACGTCTGCTTGTCCGTCTACAAATGCTGCATTCCAGTACTCCTCGGATAGTTCCGGATCAGAGAGTCGTGCTCGCGACTTCGTGTGTTCACGAGCTGTAAGTCGTAATAATGTGATAACAACAACATGGACATTTTTGTATTTCACACCCCGAAACTAATTAAGGTAACAGAAACTTGTGGTTAAACATAATAACATAGAATGAGTTAGCTAGACAAATGAGCGGTAAGGGATATGTTGTTTGTATGATGTTACAACGTTTTTGAATAACAAGGCACCTTTTACCGTACTTTGTTCCACCATAGTTCTGCATAGTATGGGGTTTATTAAGTTTGATAGCTCAGAATGTCAAATATCACTTTTTATCCGATGTAACGAGCTTTTGTAACGACTTGAGGGTGCACATTCGTCATTATTAAGTTGGACACTCGTTTTTCCGATTTTTCCGATAACACCTGAATGCAGACTTTCACTTTGCATAGTTATCGAGATTGTTCGGCTCTCGTTGAAGCTTCCCACCTGAAAATTTCACGAAAACAGATCGCAAACTTTACATTTAAAGCTACGTTTGATAGTCTGTAAGCGGTTGAATGAATCATATCGACGGGTTCAGCCTTCTTGATTCACAATAAACCAGAAAACAAACCGTAAACAACACAGTAAGCTAACTCTGAGCAACAATGTTCAGACATCACAAGTTAGCCTGAGCTTAATGTCAACTCTGACCTCTGACCTCCTGGACAGGTAAGTCTTTAATGTTTATCGGCTGAGTGGTTTCTTTTACTGGACTTTTTATTAATTTTATAGTTTGGGTTTTATAATTTCTCCTCAAATGAGGAGATTGTTACGCCTCTATAAACGCCTCTTAACCCTTGGTTCACTCGGACAGCTGTGCTAACTGAGCAGTGATAAAACATGAAACTGATCATCCTCATAGGACATAACCTCTGGGAATATATACGAGGCTGATATCAAAGCATGTTAACTCGACTGATAAGGGGTTTACTATCAGGATACAATCACAGCATGAATACAAACGCAATACAATGAAAAGTAACGAACATTTCCTTACAACTTTAATAGAAATAAGTGTTACCTGTAGATGCACAGAGGACAGGTGTGTACATGCACGCCTTAGTGAAGATCCACAAATAACCCTCTGAGAGTTAGACACCCTGTCTTACCTGTGGACTTATTTCAGTGCTATAAAAACTGAATCCACTGCTGTATACCTTTTCTTTCTTTATTATTTCATGACAACTGTTGATACACACATCTGTACATGATGCACACATCTGTACATGATGCACACATCTGTACATGATGCACACATCTGTTCATGATACACACATCTGTACATGATACACACATCTGTACATGATACACACATCTGTACATGATTTACACATCTGTACATGATGCACACATCTGTATATGATACACATATCTGTACATGATGCACACATCTGTACATGATGCACACATCTGTACATGATACACACATCTGTACATGATACACATATCTGTACATGATACACATATCTGTACATGATGCACACATCTGTACATGATACACACATCTGTACATGATACACATATCTGTACATGATGCACACATCTGTACATGATGCACACATCTGTACATGATACACACATCTGTACATGATACACATATCTGTACATGATGCACACATCTGTACATGATACACACATCTGTACATGATACACACATCTGTACATGATACACACATCTGTACATGATACACATATCTGTACATGATACACATATGTGTACATGATACACACATCTGTACTCATATTTGTTAAAGCACATATTTTTAAATATTCAAATTATGGAAACACAGCCGTGCATATTCCTATTTCTACATACTGCTGTATTTCTTATTCAATTCCCATTTTTTTGGAAAGCACATTTCATACAAATGTAAACACACGGCTTTACAGAAGACAACGATAAATAAACACAATCCAACCTCGTTAAAAAAATGAACAAATAGATTCAAAGCACATATGTAATTCCAAAACACATTTATTAAATGGTTATTTATGCTACTTGTTGCGATATTTATTTCTATATATAGTCCTATTGTATATATATTATTGTTTTTTATTGTACATATAATTGACTTTCTCAGTTTTCTTTATATCTTATACCTTCATGCTTAGATTTGTATCGTTATGCTAATATCTTATATCTCTAGGCTTATATTCTGTGTAGGAGATATTGTAATGCCCAAGATTCCCCTCAGGGATTAATCAAGCGTTTCTGATTCTGATGTTTCTGGACAGTGATGTACATTTTGTGTTCTCTCTTTTTTTACGAAATCTCTAGCAGACTATCTTGTTTTAGACCTCACACTATGGAGCGGACTGCACTCAAACAGAGCCAGCTGTGCGGCTCTTGGGAGATGAAGGAGAGACTTGGGACAGGAGGATTTGGGCATGTCTACCTGTACCAGCACCTTGTATGTTCTGTGAGATCAAATATTGTTCCTGATATGTCTGCAGCTCGCTTATATCCTTTGTCTGTGTTTGGATCAGGAGTCGGAAGAGAAGATTGCTGTGAAACTTTGCCGCTTGGAGCTGAACTCAAAGAATAAAGACCGCTGGAGCAGAGAGATTCAGATCATGAAGAAGTGCGTAAACATTCTCAGCTTGTGTTATTTTTCCTCTTTTCAAATCATAACCATATGTTTTGCTCTCATTCTGTTGTAGGCTAAACCATGTGAATGTGGTCCAGGCCAGAGAGGTCCCAGAGGAGTTGAGCTCCATTGCTTTAAATGACTTACCTCTTTTGGCCATGGAGTACTGCTCAAGAGGAGTCCTACGCAAGGTACCAAGTGGGTAATTTCTGAGAACCACAGACTATTTGTCATCCCTCCAAGCATGATGCTATTAACTTCCTTCATCTTTGTTTAGATGTTGAATAAACCCGAAAACTGTTGTGGGCTAAAAGAAAGTGAAGTCCTCTTGCTGCTCAGTGACATTGGTAGTATTTTCTTCATCTTTTACTTTCACTACAATAAGCCACATGTTGATGCATAATGTCTAATTGATGTTTTCTCTCCAAGTACAGGTTCTGGTATTCAGTATTTGCATGAGAATAAGATTATTCACAGAGACTTAAAACCAGAGAACATTGTTCTGCAGGAAGTTGGTGGGAAGGTGAGCTCATTTCCTTTTGTATGTGCATCCTCTGTAATCTGCAATTTTATATACTCAGTGGTTTTCTGTTCCTTTCTCTCATAATGAAACTTTTTCCCCCTTCCAGGTTCTCCATAAAATCATAGATCTGGGTTATGCAAAAGACCTAGATCAGGGCAGTCTTTGTACATCCTTCGTAGGAACTCTGCAGTATCTGGTAAGTGTTTAATCAGAAATGCATTTCTCTGCATAAATGTTTTCCCCCAATACTTTTCTCTTTCTAAGTCTACCTGTGTGCATTTCAGGCTCCAGAGTTGTTTGAGAGTAAACCCTACACCGTGAGTGTAGACTACTGGAGCTTTGGTACAGTGATCTTTGAATGCACATGTGGCTTTCGCCCCTTTCTGCACCACATGCAGCCTGTACAGTGGTGAGTCATCATGGCACCGATGCATTTCCTGTCTGTATTTAGAGGAAGCTTGGCATACAGAACACATGGAGCTAAAACACACATTGGAGGGATTTTACAGACCCTGAATCCTAATACAAGAAATGTGCATTACAGTGATAATGAGCACACAGACTCACTTTAAACCAGGAATATACAGTACACAAACTCATTGATTACAGGTGTTTATATAAATTCACAAAACATCTGCATTTTAAAAATGGTGACAAAAGCGATGAGAAAGATTACATTTTTTACACTTGAATATTTTAACAATTTTGTGCATCAAGTTTCTATCTGTTTATCATAAGTTGGGACTTTTTGAAAGTTTTTTTTTCTTTTGTAGGACAAGTAAAGTCAAGAACAAAGGTCCCAAAGACATCATGGCAGTCGAGGATATGAATGGAGAAGTCAGATTCTCAACACGTCTGCCTTATCCAAACAATATCAGCAGGTAGAGATGAAAAAAAAAAAAGACACAGTTCTGTTATTCATGCCAGTCAAGCATCCTTTATTCTGACCTCTGCATCTAACCTCTGTGTGCATGTGTCTGTCTGTGCTTCTAGGCCGCTGCTTGAACCTGTAGAGTCTCTACTTCAGATGTTGTTACTGTGGGAGCCTGCAGCCCGAGGTGGAGGGCTGGATCCTGACACAAACAAGCCCTGCTACTACTCGGCTCTGCAGAAAATTCTCAACATGAAGGTCATTACTTTGAATCTTGCCTCACTTAAAAAAAGATATTTTTGGTTAGGGGCAGGATCCCAGAGTAAATCACGTTACAAAATGCGACAAGTGGCTCATGTTAATATTACAGTACAGAGATTCTGTAATAATTGATATACTGCAAGCCAATCATATAATGATGCATCGAGATATCTTTTTAACTGGACAATATAAAACGCCTTTAAAAAGATAAGTGCAGGATTAATGTATTTATTTACAATTTAGTTTCAGTTTCACTTCTTATCACGCTTCATATCTTAACCTTCTCTCACTGCTGTCCGACATTATCCCGCTGTCTTCTTCTCCTATTTTTATTCGGCAGTCAACTTCTTCTTTGGTCATAAAGTTGTGGAAAATCTATTCAGAGCGCCTTAGTTTTTAAAATGATATTATCAAGATTTGGAATAAGTATTTTGATTATTGTGTCTCACAAGTGAGAACCACAATATATTGGGATATAGACTGTCACGACCCGGCTCTTAAGGCTTGACAAAATACGAGAAACGTACGGTTTTTAAACAATGTTTGAAGGTTTTTTAACCAAGGGTTAGGGTTAGGATAGTGTGGTAATGGTGCTACACTGAGGATGGATGCCAGAGAGAGTGAGGTTATTAGCCCGGTCTTAAATAGTCTGCACCTGGGAGACTGGCCATGTCTGCCCAGGTGCGGCGGAACACCGCCCACCAGCAACCTGCAGGGACACAACACACACACAGACAGCAGGGAAACACAATAGCAGGCCCTGCTGGTGGGAGGGCCGTCACAAGATATTTTGCCCCAACCGTATTATTAGAGCATTTGAGTTTTATTTATCCCTGTTGAACCCCCCCCCTTACTGTGCATTTATTTCTGCAGGTGATCCATGTGTTGGACATGACGTCAGCACAGCTGCACTCGCTTGTTTTGGAGCCAGAGGAGAGCTTACACTCCCTGCAGCTCCGTCTGGAGACACACACTCAGACACACATCGCGCCGCTGAGTCAGGAGCTGCTGCTGGAGACGGGAATCTCCCTCGACCCACGTTGGCCACCCTCACACTGTCTGCCAGAGGGGTTGGTATGTGGCGAACACAAAAGAAACATGCAATGTCAACAACCACAGCCACAAGTGCAAGCACAGCAAAATACCTTTGTTTTTTTAATATTCATGTTTATGAAAGTCATGTAATTGTTTTGTTTTTATGGCAGCAGTTTCCAAATGGTCTTTTCCCAAATTAACAATGCTTATAATAAAGCTGACTAAGACTTATATGTTGATTTATTTTATCTGAAAAACCTCAACTCAAACACTCTGAAGTAAACACAGCCATACTTTCTCTCTACTTTCAGCAAGGCTGGGATAGCTCCATAGTCTTCCTGTTTGATAAGAGCCTCACTAAATACTCCGGACCGCTGACTGCCAGACCTCTGCCAGACAGTGTCAACTTCATAGGTGAGAAACATGAATGTGTACTGAGCTTTAAAATGGTACCACAGAAATTGGAGGATAATCTTTGCCGGCATCAGAGGTTAGAAGAGGTAAGACAGGACCAAGACAGGATCGGCAGAGCCAGCAGGGGAGAGTAAAGCTTTGTGTTAGTGCATGTCTGACGGTGTGTATGTGGAGCTCCCACTGTATGTTTACATGCTGTACCCCACGCGTTTCTGCAATGTCGTAACACATTGTGAAATGACACCACTATTGCGTTGTAGCGAAATTCTTATGAATGTAAGAAGGCGTAATGGTGGGGGAGATTAGTTATGGCAGTGTTGCAGATAAACACTCAGTGAAGCTCACTGTTGATTCCAAAGTGACGTTTTGTGACGTGACGTTTTGTTGTTGTGTAGGTGTCTGTATTAGAAAAGTAAAACATAAGTCTGGTTTTGGGGCAGAGTAAGCTGTGTTATAGGATCATTACATTCTTGACAATAACTGATACTGCACTTTAAGCTGTATTGAAAGCATTGTCGATACTGGTATCAGTACAGGAGCTTATCTACGTTAACAGTTTGTTATGAAAGTTGATGTGAGAATCCTGCGTCTTTTTCTATCTCTGTTATCTCAGTGAGGGAGACGAAGACGCAGCTTCCTCTGTCCGCACTGAGGAAAGTGTGGGGGGAGGCGGTCCATTACGTCTGCGGACTGAAAGAGGACTACATCCGTCTGTACCAGGGACAGCGGGCTGCCATGTGAGTGGACAATCACACTGACACACATGAACCCATACACTGAAACATCCTAAACGTTGATGTGTTTATGTGTAGGCTTAGCCTGCTGCGCTACAACACCAACCTGACGCGGTTCAAGAACCTGCTGTTCTCCCAGTCGCAGCAGCTCCGAGCCAAACTGGCCTTTTTTAAGACCAGTATCCAGCACGACCTCGAGCAGTACTCCAAGCAGAGACACAACGGCATCTGTGAGTGGATGTGAATCTCCTGCTGTGATACATCATTTCAAGTAATGACTAAAGCTCAAGTTTGCTATCTGGTGTTTCTGTGTGTTTTTGAGAAGCTTCGGAAAAACTGCTGAAGACCTGGCAGGAAAATGAAGAGAAGGCTGACGATTTTATGAAGGTAAGACAAGTTTAATCCACACAATTTCTCCACAAACCAGCTGGTAGTATGAAGAGTAAATGTGTAAAAGTGGTGTCTCATCTAGGTTGCAGATGTGGGGTACCTGGATGAAGAGATAGTGGCTCTACACTCTGAGATTGTTGAGTTGCAGAGAAGCCCGTTTGCGAGGAAACAAGGCGATGTAATGGAGCAGCTGTAAGTACCTCATTTACACTCCATTCATTTCTGTCTACCCCCCGCCCCCTCCTCCCTAGAGTTGATGTGCACGCAGGTTGCCATGTCGCGGACACTGAAGCTTCAGTGTTTAGCAAGCTCTGCATCGGTCTGTAATATCTCCTAATATTTATCCTAGTTTTACCAGTTTTCCACATTGGCAGGCTTATTAGAAAATGTTGATGCTTTTAAGGGTCGGGTAGAATCAGTTATATCTGAACCAGTTCGCTTCCCCGCATTCATCGCTGCAACACCTGGCCGTGAGGGGGAGCCTTAAAACCGCCTACCTTCTCTGGTCCAAACAAAAACAAACTATTCAGGACCAGAATCTAAACTCAGAAGGAGGACATACTGGCTGCTGCATTGTTGACAGAGAAGCCAGCACTTCAACATAGCATATTTCCTGAATGTCTGAAGATATAGTAAGGTCAGTTTAGTTTAGTGTTACATCATCTCCTTACTTTTGTTTTTAAGACAGACGTGGAGAAAATGAGAACATATCCTTTCCCCCGGCGAGGGATAGCTCACTGTTGCTAAGCTTAATTAGCCAATATGAAACAAGTGTTTAACGCAGCCGTGTCATTTTAGATTTCATTTGCTCTCTCGCTCTCTCTCTCTCTCTCTCTCTCTCTCTCTCTCTCTCTCTCTCTCTCTCTCTCTCTCTCTCTCTCTCTCTCTCTCTCTCTCTCTACTTCAGTGAGGGAAAGGCCATTGAACTCTACAAGCAACTGAAAGATAAATGCAAAAGTAAGTACCTATCATTACACATTGAAAACAACGGACATGGTTTTGGGGGATGCTGCTTTTAAAAACTTAATGAGTTTAGTGTCTATACATTTGTCTGTACCATTCTTTTGCACACAATATCTCAGCCCCAAATTTGCAAAAAATATCCACTTGGACTGAAGGATGACCTGTCACTGTGACCTTATGTCTACCCCATTCTTGTGAAAGCGATAGTACAACTTGTGGAGGTAATTTTACTTTATCTGGTTTATTTTGATATATATCCACCAACAATACTGCCTGTGATTGATAAGTGGACAATGTTCATTTCCTCTGTCCCTGGCTCATCTGTCTATGTTGTCGTAAGAGGGCTCCACTTATGGCGTTGTTTTGTTTTTAGAATCATGTATTCTATCAAACCTTTTCAATGTATAAATGTATCCTCCGTCCCAGTGAGAGTTGTGCCATTCTGAATGACACAAATCGGTGGATGTAATCTGCTTCTTCATTGATTGGTAGAGGCAAAGAACGGGGCAATAATTGGACCTTTGTAGTCATTTAAAGTGGTGGGTACTCTGATAATGCTTGTTGCTATGGATACATTTCGATTGTATAATCAGTCAATAAAGTGGTTGGCAGGATTTTAAGAAGGATTCACTGAACAAATGTGTCAAAGGGGACTCGCTTGTTGAATCCAGCAGAGCTAAAAATGAGGACACAAAGATGAGGTATATGCTGCATATGGATTAGCATGGAGTTGTGTGTTCGTACAGGTCCTGACCCTCCACATGGCTACAGCGATAGCTCAGACATGGTGAGGACCATCCTGCAAACAGTTCAGAACCAGGACCGAGTTCTGAAAGACCTTTACACTCATCTGAGGTAATCTGAGAAGTTTAGTACAGAGCATGCAACAGTCAGCTCAGCACAAGTCATGTACAGTTTCCAGTGTTGATTATTTTTTCATGATTTTTTTTTGTAGTACAATTTTGGTGTGCAAGCGACGCATCGTCGATTTGTTCCCTAAGTTGGAGAGGGCAGTGGAGAACATAAAAACTGCAGAGGCGGCAGTGATGCTGATGCAAATGAAAAGACAGAAGGAGTTCTGGTACCTCCTGAAGATTGCCTGTGTGAGTAAATATATTTTCTGTAAATAATTCAGAAAATATCCTCAGCTTCGTGTGATGTTGTTGGAGCTTCTTCTTCTGCAGTATAGTACTAAATGTAGAATAATGCAATGTGTTCATTATTCTAGGCCCAGAACAATTCTCCTTCACCGTCACTAATGCAACGACCAACTGAAAGGTGAGATCTGTACAATTCTCCATTCTTTTCCACAGATTTCATATGTACTTCAGGTGAATCTGATAGACTCTGTCAAGAGATGAGTTATAAGTTTCATTTTGTGTAATAAAATGTGTGTTCTCTTATAGCAAGCTACTACAAACTACAAACAAAAAAGCTGCCACTAGAGGTCGCCCCATGCACCCTTAACTCTGGTAGCTTTTAGAAGCAGGACTCGTATTTTCCTTACTTACTAGATGGATGAAAATATTTCTCTGTTGTATTGACAATCCAAGATTGATGGCAAACATCTATACTGTCATATTAGAGTGATTTTTGTCTTCTTTCAGTGAAACTGTGCACCAGCTGCTGGATGAGAATCAACATTATCTTAGTCTACTAACTTCGCTGCTGCAAGATGCAACCCAGGAGATGAAGCACAGTGTAATGGTGAGGTTTTTGTTAGTGACTGCTGTCAGATTGCTGAAATAAAAACTCACTGCTGACAAGTTTGACTTACTTTGGCAGACGACATCTGTAAGAAACAAGCTAATTGGTTGTTGCAGGTATTATTAGTCACCACCTCACACAGTATATGCTCAGTCAGTGTACATAGTTATAGTCTATTGACTTTTTTTTCTGTCTGGCAAACACTTCATTTGCAAACAGTCTGCTCTAGATTGTACAGGTGTATGTGCTTAACACCAAGGGCCCAGTTTGAAGATGGAACAACAGCATGCAAATGTTTGGTAGATGGAGAGGATTAAATATCAAAATACAATATTGATGTGTTTGTTCTCTGTCTAGGAAGAGGACTGGAGCTGGACTCAGTACGGAGCAGTGGAAGCCGAATCTCAGACGCTTTAGAGATTGACCAAAGGAGAGTGTTATGATTCAAGGATTTAAATATGTTTTAAAGAAGTGCCTTATCACAGTTACACTATCTGAAGGCTTTGTGATTCCAAACTGTGGTTTTCAGACATGTAAAACAACAAGATTTGGTAAGCTATGACTGTTTAACTTGAAAGTATGTAATTGAATTTTAAAAAGCTATTTCCTGCTGAAACCAAGACTTATTTATTTTTCTGTTAATATTGATTCAAGGAAAACCCTCCTGCTGCTGATCATAAACTATGCATGTCAATAAATGTTATTAACATATAACATGTTTGTTCTCTCTTTAACCAGTGTGTCTTATCTTGTGTTAAAAAGTTAGAACAATAGGTATAAGGCCATTCACATTCACACAGTGCACCAGACAACTCTCTACACACAAACAGGAAATGACTTGTTTATGGGACCCTGAGTTCAAGAGTCTCTTGGGAGCTGCTGAAATCCACTAAAGCAGTAAAACTAGGGCAACAATGATACAGAAACATGAGTGAATACTACAAAAATGTAGTGCAGTCGATGTGGAAGGCAGTGCTTATTAGGAATATGTCTCTAAAGGAGTAGATTCGTAACGAGCAATGTGTCTTCTCCACTTACATTTTACTCAAGCTGATTTCCAATCGTTACTTCCCTGTTACAGTTTGTTGAGGTTTCATTTCGAAACTGCCGTCCTGTCGAAACAAAAAACATTTCATTTAATTCCATGTGTTAGAAAGCAATCCAACAGCAGTTTAGGGTTTCTGAAACGCCCTCCAGCAAACTCTGAAGTTTAAAGTTCGTCCCTCTCTTGCAGAGTTTAGGATTTGGATTTCAAGCCACTTTGTTTCCTATTGTGAGTGCTTTAATTGATTTATATTGTTTTGTTATTTGTAACGTGGCTGGTACAGGAGGTGAAGCTAGCTGGCAATAAGTCCCGGGATAGCTATTTGGTACTACTACTACTAATATGACTGTTACATATTGATTCTGTGTTTGTTGTATTTTGCTTGTAGGCCTTATCTCGACCGCGTTGGAAATCAGGGAAACCTCACTGTCTTTTCAAGAATAAATGAAGTTTTATAAATGAAATGTCACTGAAAAAGCAATACATTGCTTTGATTTTTAAACGTTGACAAGCCTAAAATACAGAAATTAATGAAGTTGAATAGCCTAGTTGAATAGTCAACTGTATGGCAGCTCCATTTATCTGTTATATCGCTGTCGAAACTTAAAATGATTTAATTCAGTTACATTTCAAATGAAAATATTGTTGGTTATAAAACACAAAGCAATAACAGATCATGATATGTTGTAGTGGTAGATGTTTTTTTTATTTGTAAGCACATCTGAACAGGAGGAAGACAGTGAATGAATAGCATTTACATCTATCACGTTTTGTTATTTGTCAGCAGCTTGGTTATCTGTGACCTGCAGCTTACTGTCTCGTAAACGTAACACTTATATGTGTTGGGAAATATTGAATTGTGTTTATTTAATTGCATTTGATTGGATATTGGATAAAAGCAATGTGAAGCATATAACAGACTACAGAAGGCTACACACAAAGGCTTTAACACTGACCTTAATTTAAAATGACACCCACGTGATACAATGGATACACAGTAGCCTACAGGCAAACAATGTGTGCAACTACAAGAAGCTAACAGTAAGACACTTCTCAAGGCATACTGATGAGTCAATCTTTCTTTAAATCTTCGTGTCCTCAAATTAAAGTTACACGTAGAGGGTGAAACTGCCCAGATGATCGTTTGTGTGAGCAACAGTCGGGATGAATTATTAGGACATTATTACACGGAGTTGTTGTCACTTTTTCTAAATAAAACAGTTCAAAGATTAACGCGTTCCTTCGTGACATTAAAAGCACATTTGGAGTTAGTGAAATACTGAAACGTGAACATCGAAAGTCCTGCCAGAAACATCTTATAACTGATTTCGACCAATAGAAACACAGCTCATTCACATATTGTCGCAAGGCATCATGGGAAATACTCCAAACTGCTCGCACACCAAATAAATTACAACACCTGTGGGCCAAAAACGCTAGCGTTAACCATGGCGTAAACTCATAGACTAACTGCGCCTTCAAATACCTTACGAGATCTTCATACGCTGCAGTGAACATTTTGTTTTGTGGCACCATGATATTCAAATGTTGATGTATCGCGTGGTATATATTTGAATAACCTCCATAGTTTTCTATTGGATGTGAGGGCGATCTGGCTGCGACATCTGTCACCCCATTGATCGCTAGGGTTGATTCGGCTGATCTGGCTGGCTAGGCGGGTGTCCCCTTCCTCCCTCACCACTCCATGTGTGTCCCTCCCGAAGCTCCGCGCTCGGTCGATGAGGACGACGTCCCCCCACCGGAGGACGACCATCCATCGGTATACCAGTAGCTGCACTCCCCTGCTAGAACCTCCAAACAAGCTCAAGGCCCATTTGTAGGAGAAACGTAGGGAAGTCAAGCTCCAAGCTTCAGACACATCCAAATGCGGCACTGCACGTGGCAGTCTGCCTTCCTTTTTGCTTTTTTTCAGTTTGAATCTAATTTTTAATTCATTATCAAATAAGGCAAAATAATACAATTCAAGTTGTATGAAGAAAGTAAACTCTTGGGTTATAAGATGAGTAAGACTAGTATGAAATTATTTTTTTTTTTTGAAAATAGGAAAAGTTCTATCTTTTATATCACTAGTATAACAATACACATAATAACAATTGGCCTACATGTATGGCCTACATTAAACCCGTTTTCTGAAAATAAAAAGATACATTTCAGCCTATTTTTGTTGCGTTGTATTACTTTTTTTTTTACAGTTTGATAATTCATTTACTGCCTGAACGCCGTCCTCTTACTCGTCCCTCTTGTATTTTTATTTTTTCATTTCAGAACAAAAATATTCCAACAACATCTAGAAGAGGATAAATATACAAACAAGGTTAAACCATAGACTGTAAATATTACGGGTTAAACCTATGGGTTAAACACAATTAGACTGGGGGGATTTTATATAAAATAAAAAGTCTGAAATGTAAGATAATACATTTTTAATCAGAATCAGAGTCCAGATAAGACAATACAAAAGCCATAAAATATAAAGCACAGTATGAAATCACTAAATAAATAAAAACGATGCCCTCAGTGGATATAACTACCACTGTTTCCATATCTTGGATTCATAGCGTGTAATAGTTTTCCTAGGAAGCTCTTATTTCTGACTGTACCTGAAGGCACCATAATGTCACTAGTAAAAGCTGGAGAGAAACCTGTGGAAGGCGGGGTGAGGGGGATGGGTCTTTGAATGATAAGAGCAGAAGGGAAGACGGCTCGATACGGAGGTACATCTATTTTGTTTCATCAACAAGCTATTTGCTCATTCGTATGTGTATTAATAATTTCATGTAAGCGCGATGCAAGGTAAGTTAGCATCTCTGCTTTAGCAACGCTAACAGCCTAGCGAGCTAATGTTAGCATTTAGCAACAAGAACTGACGGAGTTTGCTTCCAAACGACAGGTAGCTAGCTAACCTGGCTAGCTGTCTGAACCATACCTAGAGCTTGGTTTGTTATTTCCAATGCAAATGATTAAAGCGATGGTTACATAGAAGGAGACATAGCTGCTCCACACACTGAAAGAGGAACCACTGACTACTTACGAGTCATTCTGTAAGCTAATCGTGCTTATTAGCGTTAGCTGTCTAGCTACCTGTGCAGTGTACGGTCTATGGCAATGCCTGGCGTCATTTTAATCATGACTATTGTTTATTTTTGGTAAAACTATCAAAGCAGAAAGGATTAAACTGATTGTCAACAACACTGTAAGTATACAGTTGTTGTAGCAGCGTAAGGCGTTATGGGGAAGTTCTTTGAATGGCTGTGATGCGTTCAGTTACTGTTTTTTTTGTTTACTGGATGCTCGTGTTTTAGTCCGGATACATTATATTTAATCATTTGAATCAGTAATAAATACATATTTAGTCAAGTTTAGGGGATTCATAGGTTTTGGATACCTATGTATGCAAATAAGAACACTGCCTGGATGATTAATGGATAAGGCGTGGGATTAACTACATTTTCTTCCCACTCCTTTTCAGACATGTGAACTGGAATTAGGGCTGGGCGATATGACCTCAAATCAATATCACGATTACGATTATTGAACGATTACTTTGTTTCTTGCCCTCATAGTTTGACTTGGTCTCTACTGTAAATATGCTCAACTATTAAAGCTGGGATATTTTTTCTAATGAAAGAGTGAACATCTGATAAACTATTTTGTGGTTATTTATTGAACATTTCGATCTGAAATCGAAGCATTGCTTGAAATGAAAACGACACATTTTAGTTTTAAAGTAGAAATTAACTTCTCTAAAACAGTAGAAAATAAAAACTTGCATTTCTTTCTAACAGTTTTTCTTGCAGTGTTTACACTTGACTTTTTTTTGTTCGGTGTCGTCTTCCCTAAAGACAAAATGTGTCCAAACGACAGACATTGCTTCCATGTCGAGGATTGGACGTGTCGTCATGTGACTCTGCCCTGAAAATAATCGAAATAATCGACATGGGCAAGATTACGTAGGTTAGAGGTTCTGAATGTCGGTTTCGATTAGTTTTCAATTCATTGTCCAGCCCTAGGTATGACATGAACTTTGGTATTCACATTCATCTTAAAAGTTATTTGAAGGCCTCATAAAGTCTTAGATTGTACTTTTAGACTCCTGGGAGAGTAATGTGGTGAGAGGACTGTACGTTTCAGAAGCACCACAATCTACATCCTCCAAACCCATAAAGCTGGGATGGGATTTGTTGCAGGGGCGGCTGTGTTGGACTAAATTTATTATAAACTGTCTATGCACTGCTGCTAACTATAACAATGACGGTCTGACCATAGACTTGACGTTGCCCTGACTGAGTGTGAAATGTTTTTAAATACGACATTATGTTTATGATTCTATCTCTGTCTGTAGGTGAGCGCTCGCAAGGATGACGATGCCGCATGTAGGTGCAGTTTTCGCTGCAATCGCAGGAGTGATGGCTATCTTGTTGCACTCCTCCATTCACAAGATAGAAGAAGGACACCTAGCTGTGTACTACAGGTAGCTCTACAAACTCTGACATCTGTGCCTGACGGACCGAAATATTCTGAAATGTGGATATCATGTTGCTATCAGTGAGAGGCCTGTTGTTGATACTCATGGATATAATTTTATCCTGGATAAGACAATATTATCTGATGTAACGTTATTCAACAAAGATATAACCACACCCTAATGAATCACTGTTACACCTGAAGAAATACCTCTCCTCTAATTTCTTCTCCCCCACCCTCCTCGATGTTGTAATGCTGCGACCTCTGACCAGATATCTTGTTTGTATTTTGCTTCAGGGGCGGAGCATTGCTGACCTCTCCAAACGGTCCTGGATATCACATCATGCTGCCTTTCATCACCACCTTCAGATCAGTGCAGGTAAACTGACCCTTAGCCCTGAAACGTTGCTGTTTGTTTAGCAGAGGCATGTAGAAGGCGCTGCACATGAGAACCAGAATCAGATCTGCTATAAATAAATCAGCTGCAGCATGCAAACACATGCCAGCCAAGCATAGCTGCAGCAGCTATATTTTAAAACTGTATACCATGCTTTAATTCATCTTTATAATAAACCCTGTTCCTTAATAAATAACAATAGCTTATTTTATTCAACCATTAATAAGGATTGATAAGTCAAGCCCGCCTCTTTTCTCACATCCCCTCGATTTCAATCTTTCAACTTTCTGAGCTCAAACATGATAACTGTGTGTTTTAGCCTTTACTTGTTCATATTTGAACTCCCAATGGGATATACATATTAAGATAATAAGCTTTAAGGGTTAGAAAAAACAGTTTCATAAATAAACAAAAATGTCATGTTTTCTCCCGAGCTACGAAACTGTTTGAAATATGAATTTGACCCGCAAAGATATTTGAAAATGGATAGTAGCCACAACCTGTTTTAGATTTGTTTCGTTTAATTTAACGATCTTACTCGAGGTTCAGTTGTTGCTGGTTTATGATCTTCACCTGTTCTCTAAATACTCTAGTTTGGACTCAGTGGTGAGAGTGCGTGTTCACTTTGACCGAGTTAAGGTTGAACTTAAATAAAGATTATTTTGTTAGACGTACTGTTTACAAGATAAAGGATGAATCGAATGAATACCATTAAGTGTAAATCGATGTAATGTTGACACAGGTTAATTTAATCAAGCAGCAGTACTGTATCCGTTTTTATACACTCATGTCACGTATTGATTTGGCTGTCACATCCAGATTCATACCAGTGTTTGTGAAAGGCCCAGCGTGGTAGGAGATGAACTTTGATCATGTTTTAAATGTGTGTTTCAGACTACACTCCAAACGGATGAGATCAAGAATGTGCCTTGTGGAACAAGGTTAGACGGAGCTCCTTCATGAAGTTCTTCAGAAACATATCTTTCATTAAAATCCTGTGTTTAACAGATATTTAATTCTCTTCACAGTGGTGGTGTGATGATCTACTTTGACAGGATAGAAGTTGTCAACATGCTGGTACCATTAGCAGGTAGACATTTTGTCCTTCCTTATTTTAGGATGCATTACGCCCACCAGCTGCTTGGCAGAACAATAACAGCTTCTCTTGTTTGTTGATTTGCAGTGGTGGACATTGTGAGGAACTACACTGCTGATTATGACAAAACTCTAATTTTTAACAAGATTCACCATGAGCTTAACCAGTTCTGCAGTGTACACACACTACAGGAGGTCTACATCGAGCTGTTTGGTGAGAACAATTAGTATTTCTATTCTAACAGAATACACAGAGGGCAACGTGTGCTGTGTGTTCATTCCTGAAATTCTTCAAATGTGATACACGCCATGTTGTGTATTTAAACAGCTTCTGTTTCTCGTCCTGCAGACATTATTGACGAGAACATGAAGACCGCGTTGCAGAAGGATCTAAATGTTATGGCGCCTGGACTCACAATACAGGTATTTAAACAAATACACACAAGAAGTGCAGTAGAGGGACAGAGAGGATAGGCAGACTGGTGTTCAAGTCACACTGACAGCTTGTGATAGCAGGCTTAACTCAAGACTGTAAAATGTAATTAGATTTGTTTGTGAAGCTAGAGTCATAGTTCTCCTCAGTGAAGCGGTGTTAAGCACAGAATGAGATTGTATTTGTAAAGGTGGGGGACTAAACATTTTGTTTGTAAGGCCAGTGTCCACCTAGCGCTTTTTTCTGAGCGCCAGCATCTTTTTTCAATGAGTAGAGAGCGTTCGCAGCAGCAAGAGCCTGGAGAAAAAGCACAGCGCCCAGCGTCTTTTCTTCGAAGCCGCTCTGCCAAGGAAATCTTTCAACTTTTCAGAAAGGCACTGTTGACGTCACCGGTGCTCTTTTACAAATGTATGATATTCTCCGCATTTTTGCCGCCTACGGATCATGTCTTGTACCAACATCCTCTTTGCTCCGTGTCTGATCGGGTAAAAAATGATCTCAAATATAAAACATGCAGTAAAAAGCGACAGAGCAGTGTCGATCTTACCGCGGCCCTTGTCAACAGACTGTTGTCATAAAGACAGGACGGACGTGCAGCTTCATGCAAACACTCCCAACGCACAGCCAGCGCTTTTCTGCCCTGATAAAAAACGCCAGGTGGACACGGGGCCTAATGGTGTTTGTATTTGTATTCATTAAACTGATATTGAACTGAGTTGTTCATTTGAGAGCTTGTGGAACATGGCCCCTCCAGAGTTGTTCATTCGTTGATTTCAAATAGATCATTAAGAAGCCCTACGTGTTACAATCCCTGAGGCATGACATTAAGACACTTGTGAGAAACATAAAACTAAAACAGTCTTGAGGGATTGTTCTTGGAGATGACAACTGGGCGACTTACCTGACGGCCCAGCTGCTCGGCAGAAAGACATTTTGCTGTACTTATCCATTAGGGTAACTAAGAAATACATGAGCACACTGTTGACACAGTTGATATTATATTGGAGCATCACAAATAAATGGATGCATTGAATGTTGCTGTAGCTGTGGTGCAAGTCTTCAGATTTCTGAAGAAGGTTTAGGGGCCATGTTGACTAATCAGTATGATTATGTAACTGCAATGTTTTGGTCTGCATTGACTGAAGTGTCGGCTTTGGCTCCAGTCATTTTCCATGTCTGATGCTTATCTGGATTATTGAAGGGGTCATTCAGCTGTAGTCCCCATTTTATCAACAAATGCCTAAAAAAATGTAACGCTGCAAACCTAGTGTTTGCTGTTATTGCTGCTGTTTATAAACTTCATGGAAGACCCTGATGGAGGCCACAAGCCGAAACGTGTCGGTCTAAAAAACTTTGTAAAGTTGATCTTCATACTACAAGTGTTGCTGGAGCTTTTGGACCTCTTCAAGCCTCTCAAGGTGCATGGAGAGTGAAGGCTTGAAGAGGTAAGTTAGACCCTACCCTGCTTCTTCATTGCTGCTGTGTTTCACAGTTAATCAAAGAACATGAACAGCAATATTCTGCAGGATACTGCGGTCTCTCCAACTCTGATTGTTCTCTGCTTTTTTAGTCCGCTGTTACAAAGAGAATGTCAAATTATTCCTATAGATAATGTAGTCAGTTTACCCGTTACTACTCACCAATCATCCAGTCATTAACACATGTGCCAAAAGAACAATTCTACCTTGAAAGCCATCACTTCCCTGGTTATTTGAGAACTTCTTTTTTTAAACTTTATTAGCAGATTTCTTGTGAACAAAGGGATCATTTGCTTCTCTCTGGGTTTTTTTGTCTCCCTGCACTTTTTCATAATAAAGGCAGTGCGTGTTACCAAGCCAAAGATCCCCGAGTCTATCCGGAGGAACTTTGAACTCATGTAAGTTTGTCCATTTCATACTTACTAGTGCAATCTCAGTATGTTTAAAAACTCTCTCCTGTTGCCACCCACTCGGTTCAAGTAAGACCGCACAGAAAGCAAAATATTTGCAAGAACCTGTGTGTTTATGTTTGTGTTTGCAGGGAAGCAGAGAAGACTCGTCTGATGATAACCGTTCAGACTCAGAGGGTTGTGGAAAAGGAAGCAGAGACTGAAAGGAAAAAGGCCATTATTGGTGAATCTGTTTTTACTGTAAATCAGCCAGACTGATTTGCATTTGAAGAAGTGTCATGATAATTTTGGCACTTCCTTTTTTCATATCCCTCAGGTGCAATCCTTCTTTTAACCTCCACCCTTTGTACAGTTGTTAAAGCCCTTGTGTTTCTCCGTCCCACAGAGGCTCAGAAAATGGCCCAGGTTGCTGAAATCCACTTCCAGCAGAAGGTGATGGAGAAGGAGACGGAGAAGAAGATCTCTGAAATCGAGGGTTAGCCACACTTCTTTTGTCTGTATGTGATGCTATCTGGTGTAATGGCGCTGTCACGTGTGAATCTTATTCAACAATAACTCTTTGTTTCAGATTCTGCCTTCCTGGCGAAAGAGAAGGCGAAAGCTGATGCAGAGTATTACACTGCTTACAAGATAGCAGAAGCGAACAAGGTAAAACTTGGCATTGACAACGTTTGACACGGAATCACACACACACAACATCCAATCTAATCGCCTCAAGATAATGAGGTTGAAAGGTATGATTTTGAAAGCAAAAGTTACAAAGGTTTGCTATAATTACTTAGAAAGGGAAAGTAAAATCAGTAAAGTCTGTGAGGGTTTAGGCCTCAGCTCTTTGTCTGGAGATTGGGATGGTGGCGTGTGTGTTTCTATGAGATTCTTGTGGCAGAGGAAACATCAGGTTTGAGACCAACAGTGTTCATTTCTCCACTTAGATTTGACAGCAAGATAAAAAAGGGGGACAGTGATGAACACAGTGTTTACTCAAAGTAAAACACTTTTCAACTCTTGAGGATCAGAAATAAACGTCGGACGAGCAACTTTGAAAGCAGACGAGACACTCGGCACTTCTGGGTGTAAAAGCATAGTTTAAATCGGACGGCAGTAGCTCAGTCTGTAGGGACTTGGGTTGGGAACTGGAGGGTCGCCGGGTCAAGTCCCGATGCGGACCATAATATGTAAGTTGGACTGGTACCGAGTACTGCCAAGGCACCCTTGAGCAAGGCACTGAACCCCCAACCGCTCTGGTGCGCTCAGTGTTTGACATCTCTCCATTAATGCATGTCCACAGTTCCTGTTTGTGCATGTGTCTCAATAACAGAGTGTAAAACCAGAATTTTCCCTCGGGGGTTAATAAAGTATAAAAATAGGCAGCTACTGCATTTCAAAAATGAACAAATAAAATCAGCGTGCAACGGCTATTAGGCCGACAAACAGCCTTCATGCTACTAACCACTTGTTTCCCTTCTCTTGCATCCTTCTTGAACTTAAATTCCTCACAAGACGAGCTGGCTGAAAAGCTCCATGTGCACATTCTATGATGTTTTTTTTAAATATGAACTCCAAACAACTTTTCTTTCAGTCAGCTCCTTACAATTCACAGACTTGCCTTTTAACACATTTCCCCGACACTAGGAGACACATTCTTATCTTAACAGCAGGAAATGCTCCGTTTGGTTGTGATGAACGGTGGCACTACAGAGTGCTGGAGGAGGAGTCTTCTGTAACAGTGATTGTCAGTTAAATATCACGACAACATGTATAAGAACATCTCTGCAATACAAAGGTAATTGTGGTAAACAGTTGAGGAGCTCAGTAGAGGCAATTAAGCCAGGTTGTAAAGCAGCAAAACTCATGAACACACACTCTCACTGGCTGTGAGCACTCTGGACCATTATATACTGGGTGCAGACACTGGCTCACACAGACTCTGTACCCGGGCCTTTTTGGAAAATGTCATTTTAAGACCAGGTCAACAGATTTGGACATTTGAGTTCTCACTTGTCATTTGCACAATCTGTGGACATTTTCAGGAGTGCAGTGCTAGTGTGAAAGGGGCTTTAGATTCATAGCAATGTTGTCATAAAAATGATATAACCCAGCCGCAGTCTGATCCTCACATACTGTTGTCTTTTCGCTTTACAGATGAAGTTAACCCCGGAGTACCTGGAGCTGATGAAGTACCAGGCCATAGCAGCTAACAGTAAGATCTACTTTGGCCAGGAAATTCCTAACATGTTTGTGGAGGGTAACAACAACCCACCAAAGTCTGCACGCTCCTCTGGCCTGCCCAATGATCAACCAGACTTGCTGAAAACAAAACCGAAGGGGCAGTGAGTCCTCGGCTCTGCCTCTGTGCGGGACAGAAGAACCTGCGGAGGACTCGTCTCGTCTGTGAGGCAGAGAGCACTGGACTGAAGATGACCGGAGGGGACAGCTTTGCAGCTAGTGCGCTAAACAACATACTTCAGTCTTAATCTAATATGACAAAGAAGGAGTGTGGAAACTTATGGACAAGCAGAAGCGAGCGCTTGGAATGATGCCATAGTTAAAAATCAAAAGCATAATTCATGCTTATGCCTGGGAAGGCGACAGCAAGTAGTCGCCCTAATTTACACGTGCTTGCAATCAGTGCAGTGTTTAACTTTGCTGTTGGATCTGCATTAATTTTGTTTGTTGTATGCAAGAAGAGTGCTTTGTTGTGCATTGATTTTTGAGATTTAATTTCTGGTTACTTTGAACTGGAATCTCGACAGGTGACACTAATTAAAAGTGCGATGGTTTCTGTTGATGTGTGATGGGGGTCTGTCGTCTTGGTGCCATCTTTGCTTACACTAATTCAGTGGTCGGTTCTTGTCTCTCGACGAGAGTCTGTGCGAGGGCTATTTAAGGCACCCATTCATAGAAAATGCTGCCTGTGTCGTGCGAGCCCGCTTCATCTCCAGTGGGCTGAAATGATCCAGAAGATTTTTTTAAATGATATCACCCTTGAAACAAGTGGCCTGACTTTGTTAAAATTTCACCCGAGCATGCTTGAAGTTAGTTACTCATCTACAGACACTCAAGTCTTAAAAGTTGGAGGGCTATCTGCTTTTGTTCAGTTTCTATAGTTATTACACTGTGGTGTCAGTTTGGTAGTCATGTACTTTATTTCCTTTGTGATAGTTTGCTGTTATTGAGCGTTCAGCCAACACACACACAGACTTGAGATGCTTGAAAGAAAATCTGTTTCTCCCAAAAGTCGATTAATAGTTAAAGGTTGATTGATATGGGAGGGTTAAGGGAAGCAGTTGAATTCTTGTGCCACTGGGGAAAATCGTGGATTGTCTTCCTTGTAAAAAACTGCGAACATCTTTTATCTTCCATCTGATTTTGAGTTTCAGGGCCATGCATGTGTACGTTTGTGGTGGCTTGATTCTGATGATTAGTAGTGCCTGCGATTGTCTGCCAACTATGTTGTCATACAGCTTATATAGATTCAATGTAAATTCTCAGGAAGCTGACTTTTCATTTTAGTAAAACAGCTGCTCATTGTTGGAGGATGCGTACAGTCTTTGGAGAATTAAAACCCCCAATAATGGTAAATATATGGATATTACATTGTGTATGGTCAAATCTGTGAGGGGTTGAAGTTGTGACACCGGACAATATTTTCTCATCGAGTATGAGCAAAGCTATGATTCAATGTCAAACAAGTCCTTTATCTAAAAAAAAGCAGAGCACCACTTGCAGATGATTCAAAAGTAATTGTGTCCTTAAGGAGACGTTTTTATTGCGCCGTCTATTTACAGAAGACGTTCCAGGACTTCAAATATCAGGAGGTCGTTGGTCTGTCAAAGTCCAAATAATCTAAGCAAAACCTCCTTTCTTGTCAATGTTTACACTTCTCTGTGATTCAAGAATTGATGGCTTACAGAGTTTTTTTTTTTTTCATCTTTGCTAAACAAGATCATTTTAAGGATGTAAAAGGAAACACAAGCCCCACACGGCTCCTCGTCACACTTCATGTCCCACTCTTTATTTGTGTGTGTGATGAGATGAGAAACCTGCTTTGATCTATTTAAAGATGAATGTTAATAAAACAAACTTGGGCTTAAACATGATGCAAGTAGGTGCTAGTTTTTAATCATTGTGTGTTTAAGCTTTTGATTATTTTCTGCTTTGTTTGAGAAACAATTGAATACTTCCACAATTGAGAATTCAAGCCTTAAATAACAAACTTAAAGAATAGTTGAAACTTAAAAAGGCTCTTGTTCGACTTAACTGTGAGACTTGTTTAGAGCTTGTATGACTGTACACTGCGGTCTCTTTGGAGAGTCTAACTGAGAACGACAGAACTATCAGTGGATAATACTAGTTGTGGAAGATGTCGCTTTGTTTACTTGACCTCTGAATGGCTGCACTTTGCGTTTGCCTTGGTGGTGGGTTCAAATAAAGATGCAACAGAGGGGCATGAATCACTCAATTCAATGATTTTTTTTTTCTGTTAATATTTTGTAAAATCTGTGAAATTCAAACATTGTCTCCTTGTTTTAAAAGGTTTATATGCAGAAAAAAGAGAAATGTTTTCCAGTTTTGGCAATGTTCTTATGTAAAATAAAACCTATTTTGGTACCTATCTTCTCCCTGTGCTGATTTGTGTGTCGATATTTTGTAGTACACTCGAATGCCAACAGGAGGCGTTGTGACACCATGTTAAACACTGAAAGCTCTTGTTATAATCGCTGACAGATTTTTTGTGGGACAAATAAGATCAGGTCACAGTTAAAAATACAGGAAGTATGGGCTCAAATATGTGTCAATAACAGGAGACGTGATAGATGTTCAGTGATGTGTCAAACTTTTGAGAAATCTGCACATAAAGGTTATTTAATTTGTAAAAGGTGTTTGGTTTAAAAACCTTTTTAAACCAAATAAATGGTGCTTAAAACAATTGACATCTAATGGAAGGTAGCACAAAGATTAAGGAAATAAAACTATCAATGTCAGTACATATTTTTAGAAGAAAACTATATTAAACTCAAAGTTCCCACACTTTTTGGGACACTTGAACTACACATGTTTAGGGAGTTTTTAGGCCTGGTTTTGAATGTGGAAAAAGGTTAAATTCTGACCCACTCTCAGGATAATGTGTGGAGACATTTTTGAACTACTACAGATGTTGTATGATGTATTTATTCACAAACCTTTATTGTTATTATGTCGTTTTTTCAGCTTTACAAAAACTAGCTTGTATGTTAAATGAGCCAAACACAGGGTCACTATTAATTTGGCTCCACCAAGTCTTTTGGTCATGAATCATACAATTTGCACGTGTAGGCTTGTCTCTTTTTTTTTTAGGTGTGGTGGAAGCAACATGAGGATGATTCAGTGAACAGCTCCTGAAAATACATACACAATCCATCACACAGTCCCTGTTGTTCTAACCCACTAAATGTGTTAGAAAGACAGCGATGTGTTTGTCTGCTAGGTTTGTAAAACGGTCATCCTAATAGACTTGAGTCTAAAGCTCAAGTCCTGCCCTCAGCAAGGCCGGTCAGCTGTTCTTGGAGGACTTCCAGGATGAATTCAGAGTGTGCATGTGTGCGAGTGCGTGTGACCACTGCCTGAATGACCAGATGAGGGATAACTTCCTCTTATGACCTCTGTCTCCTCGCAGAAATCTATGGTGTATTTTCACAGAAAAACCAGCAGTCTTTAAGAGGGATGGTATTTGGTTTTAGTCTGACCCAGATCTGGGGGTTTTTCTGATGTCACGATTTGAGAGAAATATGATCACAAAGCATGTTTATGAGTGCAAATAAACGTCGCTTATCCTCATCTTGTTTTCATGACCGAGAGTTTTTCCTGGTGCTCATTTTGATGGGTGGTCTAGTTTGGGGTGCAGATCCAGAGAGTTTAATCTCCTCCCTCTCAGGAAGCGGGGTCACGGTCAGGGTTTGCTTCGTCCTGGATGAGCCAGCTCTTCTCTTTCCTTCCTTTTGTCTCTCATCATCAGATCCTGTGTGATTCCTCCAGCCTTGACTCCACTCTGGATATATTCCTCCCAAGAGATCTGAGGGTGTGGTTCCTCATCTCTGAGTGTAAAAATCTGCTCCCCAAAAAGCAGCATGATATTGACTATGAATCATCAGTGGCAGTCAGCGCCATCATCAATAGCTGCTCTGTTTTCTCTCGCATTCCTTTCCTGTGTGTTGGTGCAAAACACACACTGTTATGAAGATTATTTGCTTTACTGTTCATCACCACTTCATCTTCTCAGGATGAATTTTGTTGTTTATACTTGAGTTATATCCTTCTTGGTTGCCTCTGTGTCGTTTTTGCCTATAAGGGTAACACATACAAGTTAGTTTATTCACAGTAGCCCTGATGACGTCAGAAGAGCTACTTTGAGTCAAGGCCTTTTCACAACTTGAAAAGCTGCTTGGTAAGACATTTAGCAGAAGTTAAGTAAATCAGCTCAGTATTAAACGTAGATAAACTTTGATCTGTAAATGTGTGATCTTGATGGTGGCCATCTTTGATTGAACCATGCAGCAATTTCAAAGCATGAGAAGAAAAGCCAACTGAACTGAGAAGTACCAAAAACTACATTTCCCTGAATGGCCACTTGAAGCTGATTTGAGCAGAGTGAATCCCCATTAAGCCCCATGTTCTGCAATTCTATAATTCATTTAGCAGACGCTTTTATCTAAAGCGACGTTCATCGGAGAGAAAGAACAACACAAGCAAGAATCTAGAAAAGAGGAAACAACATCAGTAAGTGCAAATATTGAGCTTTAAGTCTGATCAGACACACAGGTACTGACACCTGTGATTATAGAAACCCCGTGCCAATGTGATTTTTTTGGGTCAATAGGTTAAACATATGTGCTTGTTTCTTGAAAACAATCTTGTCTTTGTCCCATTACCCCTCACGTTGAACTTTACACTAATTATATCGGAACAGCAGCAGTGAAAACACAAGTTATACACTACACATGATAACTGGGAAGGGTTACGTTACTTTACATTATGACTTCATTTGCCCAGTCAAAGATTCTGTCAAATAAACGTGGATTGAAATGATTGTCTTTGTAGAGTGCTGCTGACTGGGTAGTAAAGTGGTTTAACTGGCCAACCTACAATCAAACTTTAAAGTGTAAAATATATGCATTACAGAGCTCTTTATTCCTGATTCAACTTGTAACAAGATGCAAAGTTTGAGAAAAGTCTTGGACTGATGAAGTATCAGTTCTACAACATATAGGGTTTGAACCTCAGTGTTTGTTTTAATCTTGATCATAGTGATTGATTAGTTGGTATGAACGTAATCAGGACAACAAAAGGCCGTCACAGCAGCAGGCAGCTGGAAGAGATCAGCTGCACAATCAAAGACGACACAGCAGGGACACAAACACCGACCGACACACCCCAGCAGGTTCAGTGTGATAAAATCATAGAAAAACACGCCTAAGGCCATCTCTCTGACGCAACCTCCTTTTACAGAAAGTGATGTAAACTATGTTCCTATATATAAAAAACACAGAGCACAAGTGATGCTCTGTGGTTTGTTTGTCAGCTGGGCTTTACCATATTTAGTCATCTGTCAGCTTGTCATACACTGATGCTGAAGATGTTGCTTAAAAAGGGGGAAATTAGATGTTGCACTCTATCTTTGACTAATCTTCACAGGATCAAGATCATGTAATAACAATGATGAAATGTAATAACTGGAAGGAAATTACGGTGTTAAAACTTCTCGCTGCACGTCATTTTATTTGCAGAAGTCGGTTAATTTCCATTCTATACATATTTACTCTGCATATCTTGATATTTATAATGACAATGTGGTTACTATAAAAACTTGAATTTAAATAAAACTGGCTGACAAGCATGTAATGTAGCATCTTCAGGGAAGATATTTACACACATGAACACACTTTGCAATATCTGCAGGTCTTCATTTTCTTCTATTAAAACGTTGAGATTTTGTTAAATTTCAAAACATGAATGAAATAAATAAACCCCAGACTTGTCATCACAAAACACACTGTCCTTGCATTTGATCTGCAGGGAAAATAATCTAAGATTAAATGATTGGAATCTTTTCCTCAACAAATATATACATTTTTTTTATGAAAGACTTTATTGGAGTCGAATCTCAGAGCGCCAGTTATCCATGTGTTTGTTTGTATTGTTGTTGATGATGTTTGTATCAGTGTGCTTTGCCTTTTCCTTTGTACGTCTCCAAATGCCGGATCAGATCTTCTATCCTCGTGTCCTTCAGGTGAACCAGATGCTCCAACCGGTTCACTTTCATCTGCAAGATCTGCACAGGAGGATGCAAAAAGGATGTGGTGAAACTAAAAGTGTATTTCAAGAGCTGTGAATTATCTCGCTACTGAGAAATATCTTCCTAAAGTACATATATGACATTATTCTGCTTTTTCATGCAGATGTGGCAACAGGCAGAGAGAAAAAAAAAGTAACATCCTGTGAGGTGATACTGACTCACTGACCACTGCTGACACAGCTGAGGACAGATGAATCACACACACACACACACACACACACACACACACACACACACACACACACCCACACACACACACACACCCGCACACACACACACACACACACACACACACACACACACACACACACACACACACACACACACACACACACACACACACACACACACACACACACACACACACACGTCGAAATTCGAAATCGAAATGTCTCTCTCACACACACATTCACACTGACACACATCTGTAATATTGTTACAGGTAGCATGTGTGTGTTTGTGTGTGTGTGTGTGTGTGTGTGTGTGTGCGTGTGTGCGTGCGTGCGTGCGTGCGTGCGTGCGTGCGTGTGTGTGTGTGCGCGCGTACGTGCGTGTGTGTGTGTGTATGAGAGAAAACAGAGAGAGAGAGAGAGAGAGAAAGAGAGTGACAAAGCTCTTCCCCGGCAGGACATCAAAACGGAAAACGATTTTTTTTGCAGATGTTCAGCCAGTCAGCCGAGTGTTTCCCGGATTCAGCTCTGTGTGTGTTAGTGTAAATGTGTGTGTGTACCTCCACTGTCTCCTGCAAAGCCAAGACAGCGTTCTCTTTTTCCTGCAGGATTAGCCGTAGAGCAGGGTCCATGTTGGGGTAAAACTGTGCTGTTTGCTGTGGTTTACTGTGAAATAAAAGAAAAGAGAGCAAGAGTTGTATGACAAAAGCTGCAATTAACTCATTTAATCCACATTTAAAGCATTATTTTGGTCATACCAGTTCTTTATTTTGCTCTTTCCATCGTTTTTCCTCTCCTCTACGGCCAGCTGAGCTAGAAGCTTAGTTTCATTCTCACAGATTTCTGCAGACAATCAAGCAAAACGGTAACAAGTTTTCATTTTATATGTGGACACAAAATAATGGCTAAAAACTTGGAACAGGGAGGGGTTTATCCAATAAATCTTACGGACAAAAGTAGGGTAAAAGGAAAAGGAAAGGAGGCAAATAGATGACAAAGAAGGGGAGGTACGATAAGGAGATGGAGAAAGAGAAATGAGGAGGCCTTTAAGTCCTGCAGTGCTTAGCTCAGGCTGGCGATAAAGGCCATCTGGTGATGTGGGGAGCTGATATGAGGAACCTTTGGTGTTTGTGCGTAAGGGTGGATCGGGTGTAGATAGAAAAGGAAAGAGCAGAGGGAGGAGGTGCAGGTCTGAGGTCAGCTTCACAGGGTACTTTCAGGGACAGATGAGGTGTGGGAAACGGAAGAGAGACACTCCCTAAAGGTCCTGTTATTCTCTACTCAGGCATGTGTGATGTGGTTGATGTAGGTATGTTTGAGTCTCTGTGTGGTCACTGCTATCTCTGCGAAAGATTAGCATTCACTGAGAACTGTTACTAAGAGAAAAACTCTATCAGGAGATAAGGCAGGAAGTAGATAAGATCTTGGGAAAACATTAATGTAAGACGCAAAATCAACCTTTACAAGAGTCATCAAAAAAGTCCTCTCCGACACACAAAAATCCTAAATATGCTGATTTTACGTTTGTCATCCTACCAGCAGATAAAACATTTAAAACCTGTCTAAAATAACAACCACTTCCCTCTATGTGCTAAAAAAAGCCACATTTTTGACAGTGCAGCTTCAGTCAGGGTTACAGACGGACAGTGTCAGCAAATAAACTCCACAGATGACACAAACATGAGTGTAAATTCTGCACTAGCATAGTGTCAAAACAGTCATCATATTCTTGTTAATTCAGCGCTCTTGGTTTCTCTATTTCAGCTGATCTCCTTATTTGTACTATTTCAATCTTCTTCTTGTAAGACGTTATGAAGAATGCTCCCTGTTCCCTGTCTTGTGATCTGGTGTGACAGACATGTTTAAAATCCAAAAGTGTATTAAGTCACTTTGATGCTTTTCTCTGCTGAGATCTGGGTTCTGCTAAAACTTCACGTCCTCTTAAAAAAAAAACTTGACTTTCCTCTTGGGTTTCTAGCAGTGGGTGTGTCTCTGTCAGTTAGTGTGTGTGTGTGTGTGTGTGTGTGTGTGTGTGCGTGTGTGTGTGTGTGTGTGTGTGTGTGTGTGTGTGTGTGTGTGTGTGTGTGTGTGTGTGTGTGTGTGTGTGTGTGTGTGTGTGTGTGTGTGTGTGTGTGTGTGTGAGAGTATGAGTATGAACTTTGTGTGGGTGTCCTTCTGCGTGTCTACTGTAGCCCTACAATGTGTGTGCACTGTTACTGTAGCAGGAATAGTTCAGGGAAAAATAAGACTTGTTGTGCAGCTACGTGTGTGTTGTTTGTGTTGGTGCAGCGTATTCGATTTGTTTGTTTATTTCCTTATTCCTCTACTTGGTTTTCTGTAAGGCACATAGAATAACCTCTGTATGCTCTACAAATGACGTTGAATTGAATTAAATGAAGAACATGCATACTATGTTTGGTGATAAAGACATAAAAACAAACGTAAAGGAATTGCTACTCTACCTGTATGATGTTTGTCCTGGTTCTTGTGGTCATAGTATTCCAGATCCTGAATTAAAAAAAAAAACATTATTGAAAATGTGATTTTTTTTTAACTGATGATATCTTCTTTCACTGGATACCAAAGGCAGCTCTATGATTTGCATGGGAGAGAGATAACCACTGACTTGAAGATTTTATAACAAACATAAAGACATGCATGAAGTGACTTAGCATAAACATACATTACAGATGAGTACATTCTCTGGAGTGTGCTCCAGTTTCTTGTCTATCTTTTCCCTGAGGGCGTTCAGTACAGGCTCTATCACTCCTGCAGTGCTCAGTACAATCCTCCTCACTGTCTCCTCTGGCACCAGAAAGTTCAGCTTGGAAAACACCTTCCTGTCCATAGAAGAAGTAAATACATTAATAACAAACACATGTTTCCAATTGACAGAACTAGACACAATAGGAATAGCAGAATGAACGTGATTTAAATGTTGATCACACCATCAGCACCAATGTGTTTACAGAGAAGACCCATAAATCTATAGCTGGCAGTGCGCCATATCTTTGTCCAGGGAGACAATGAGTGGGTGTTTGGTTCTCAGGACCAGATGCAGGGGCCCATCGCAGCACTTAGAAAATGTTTTGCATAGAGGTTTGAAACTAAATTTTACTGAAAAGCAATAATTCATCAAAAAATTATTCAGACTTTTTGTTGAGTATTTGTTATTGTGAGATCACTGAGGGGAAATGTGGACTTATTACCAAAGTCAGATTGTTAAAGTTGTGAACGAGGGGGAAAGGCACTAGCATCAGAAATGATTCTTTTCTTTTTGTTTCTCCTTAATACAAAACATAATAAAGGTTGATTCCATACATTATATTTTTCATTAAATTAGATATATTTGTAACTTATGATACAGAAACATCTCCCCTTGGCTAGAAGCAGGCATGGGGAGACTTATTGTATGTTACACTGGTCCCTAAAAACTTTTTGTTTCCCATAATTCCAGACAAATTAATTTAAAAAAAAAACATGTCTTTGTGCATAGTTGTGTAAAGCCCTGGTGTTTACCATACAAATATTTTAAAATATGGTATTCTCGAAATGATATATCTTGGTATAATTATAGAAGGTTAAATGTAGTATGTGCACAAATACCAATCATTTTTGGTTGACTTGAGTAAATCATAAAATCCAGACCTGACCTCTTGGCTGAGAATGACCATCTTTGACGGGGAACATTTTATCATACTGGCTGTGTGCCATTTATTACGTTCCCAGTCTATAGTGCACATGCAGTTTGAATAGAAAAATAAATAACAAAACATCACTGGTTGTCTTGCCTGTTGAGAAGGTCCCAGTTACTGAGCTTCTGCTGAGTGGAGTTTGCAGGAATATAGTTGTGCAGGTCGACAAGCTTTGGGAAGAAATGTTTGACAACCTCTGCAGCCATCACTACAGAGGAGACAGAGGAGTCAATGGAGAGGCACAGACAGCTCACAAGTAAACAAACAAACACTTCGGCTTTGAACAACCAAACAAGAGGAGAAAGTAGTCACTTGATAGATTAAACAGAGGTCATTTTACTCCTGCTGTTTATTATGTTTATTTAAACCTGCCAGTGGATTGTTAGCTAATTTAAACGGCTAACTTAACAAACCTCCGTCGCTGAAGTCTCGTGTGATGTTTCTTTTGGGCCGGGAAAGGGGGATTTTGTCTATCCATGCGTATAAATCCTGCAGTTCCTCTTCCTTCAGTTCTCGGTCCATTTTTTCTTAATGCTACATCTGTTTTTTGAGGAAGTTTGTGAAGCTCCAAACTCTCTGACAGAGCTAGCTAGCTTAGCTTCCCCCCCGAGAACTGGTTGTTTGAAGCGTTGCTAGGCGACCGCTGATACAAGAAAATATAGCCTATATGTCACGACTGGAATGAGGAAGGAGGACCCAATTGCAGGATGAACAAACGATTTATTTAAACTAACCAAAAGGCAAGAGCCAAACAAAACTTACTACATGAAAATCCAAAAACAGGGAGCCACAAGGAAACATGGGAAACAACACTGACATCTAACAAACCACAACAAACGACAATGAACCGACACAGAGGGGAAGAAACACAGAGACTAAATAGACACAGGGGTAATCAACACAGGTGAGACTAGTTAGACAGGTGAAACAAACAAAACACAGGTGAGTACAATCAGGGCAATCAGAACAGGGGAAACACAGAGACAGGAATTAAGACAACACTTAAGACAACAAAATAAATCATAGAACACTGAAAGCACACAGAATGTAACAAAACACAGAGAGACACAAGGAGAAGAAAATACAAAATAAAACAGGAAACACTAAAGACAACACTAGGAAACATTAACACACAGGGAAACAAGCAACACTAGGGAAAAAGAGAAATAAAACCAAAAACTAAACTAAACTCCAAAATACAAACTAAACAAAGACCAAATCATGACATAACCCCCCCCTCAAGGGACGGATCCCAGACGTTCCAAAACGTCAATAAACCAAAACAGGGTGGGTGGAGGGGGTCCGGAGGAGGGACTCCGGACTCTCAGGCGGACGGCCTGGAGGCAGGGCACATAGCCCGGACAGTTCGGGAGGGCGGCCAGGAGGCCGGCCCAACAAGGAGAACAGTTCAGGGGGGCGGCCGGGAGGCCGATCAAAGACGGGGAACAGTTCAGGGGGGCGGCCGGGAGGCCGATCAAACACGGGGAACAGTTCAGGGGGACGGCCAGGAGGCCGACCAAACACAGGAGACAGTTCAGGTGGGCGGCCAGGAGGCCAACCAAACACAGTGAGCTGGTCAGGTAGGCGGCCAGGAAGCCGACCAAACACAGGAAACAGTTCAGGTGGGCGGCCAGGAGGCCGACCAAACACAGAGACCAGCTCAGGGGGAGTCCGAAGGCCTTCTGACGATGGCGCAGGAGTCTGCAGGACCCCAGACGAGTGCTCAGGAAGCTGCGGAGTCGGCAGGACCTCTGACGGAGACACGAGAGTGGGCAGATCCTCCAACTTGGAAACGGGTGTTGGCAGGGCCTCGCACAGAGACATAGGAGTGGGCAGATCCGCCAACTTGGAAACAAGTGTTGGCAGGACCTCCCACAGAGACATAGGAGTGGGCAGATCCTCCAACGGAGAAACGGGAGCGGGCAGATCCTCCAACGGAGAAACGGGAGCGGGCACAACCTCCAACTTGGAAACGGGTGTTGGCAGGGCCTCCCACCGAGACATAGGAGTGGGCAGATCCTCCAACGGAGAAACAGGAGTGGGCAGAACCTCCCACTGAGAAACAGGAGTGGGCAGGACCTCCAACTTGGAATCAGGTGTTGGCAGGGCCTCCCACCGAGACATAGGAGTGGGCAGATCCTCCAACGGAGAAACAGGAGTGGGCAGAACCTCCCACCGAGAAACAGGAGTGGGCAGGACCTCCAACTTGGAATCAGGTGTTGGCAGGGCCTCCCACAGAGACACAGAAGTCGGCCGGACCGCCGAGTGTACGTCAGGAGTCGGCCGGACCGACGAGGGTACGTCAGGAGTCGGCCGGACCGCCGAGGGGACGTCAGGAGTCGGCCGGACCGCCGAGGGGACGTCAGGAATCGGCCGGACCGCCGAGGGGACGTCAGGAATCGGCCGGACCGCCGAGGGGACGTCAGGAGTCGGCCGGACCGCCGAGGGTACATCAGGGGTGACGTCAGGAATCGGCCGGACCGCCGAGGGTACGTCAGGAATCGGCCGGACCGCCGAGGTGACGTCAGGGGTGATGTCAGGGATCGGCCGGACCGCCGAGGTGACGTCAGGAGTCGGCCGGACCGCCGAGGCGACGTCAGGAGGCGGCCGGACCGCCGAGGTGACGTCAAGAGTCGGCCGGACCGCCGAGGCGACGTCAGGAGTCGGCCGGACCGCCGACAGGGAATCCGCAGGAATTGGCCGGACTGCCGACAAGAAATCCGCAGAAATCCCCCTCTCTTCAACAGGGGGACTACGGAGCTCAGCAGTCACAGGCAGCAGAGGGCGCTCTGCAGGGACGCAGTGAGGCTGAGGCTCCCAGGCACAGGGAGGCAAAGTCACTGGGGAGCACAGGGGCAGAGTCACTGGAGCTCTGGGCAGCAAAGACTCGGGTGAGCTGGGCAGCGTAGACTCGGGTGAGCTGGGCAGCGTAGACTCGGGAGAGCTGGGCAGCGTAGACTCGGGAGAGCTGGGCAGCGTAGACTCGGGTGAGCTGGGCAGTGTAGACTCGGGTGAGCTGGGCAGCGTAGACTCGGGTGAGCTGGGCAGCGTAGACTCCGGTGAGCTGAGCAGCAACATGGGCTGAGGCCTGATTTGAGGCTTTTGCTGAGGCCTGTGCTGAGGCCTGGGTTGAAGCTGTGGCTTGGGCTGGTAGACAGGCTGCTGAGGTTGAGGCTTGAGCTGAGGCTTGAGCTGAGGCTTGAGCTGAGGTTTGAGCTGAGGCTTGAGCTGAGGCTTGAGCTGAGGCTTGAGCTGAGGCTTGAGCTGAGGCTTGAGCTGAGGCTTGAGCTGAGGCTTGAGCTGAGGCTTGAGCTGAGGCTTGGGTTGAGGCCTGGGCTGAAGCTTGTGTTCAGTCCCGGACTGAGGCTTGAGTTGAGGCTTGGGCTGAGGCTTGGATTGGCATGGCTGGGAAGAAGAGGAGAACAAGTCTCTTGTCCACTCAGGGAGAAAGTGCCTGAGCCATGGCCTTGAGTGAATCTCCTCTTGCGCTGCAAAAATAGCTGCCTCTCTCTCCTCGCCACAGCAAGCCATTTTAATGTCATTTCTAATGCACGTGAGGTTGTAAGTTACCTCACGTAGTTCTAAAGAAAAACATCCATCCGCTGGGTCCATAGCTGGTCGGTTCATTCTGTCACGACTGGAATGAGGAAGGAGGACCCAATTGCAGGATGAACAAACGATTTATTTAAACTAACCAAAAGGCAAGAGCCAAACAAAACTTACTACATGAAAATCCAAAAACAGGGAGCCACAAGGAAACATGGGAAACAACACTGACATCTAACAAACCACAACAAACGACAATGAACCGACACAGAGGGGAAGAAACACAGAGACTAAATAGACACAGGGGTAATCAACACAGGTGAGACTAGTTAGACAGGTGAAACAAACAAAACACAGGTGAGTACAATCAGGGCAATCAGAACAGGGGAAACACAGAGACAGGAATTAAGACAACACTTAAGACAACAAAATAAATCATAGAACACTGAAAGCACACAGAATGTAACAAAACACAGAGAGACACAAGGAGAAGAAAATACAAAATAAAACAGGAAACACTAAAGACAACACTAGGAAACATTAACACACAGGGAAACAAGCAGCACTAGGGAAAAAGAGAAATAAAACCAAAAACTAAACTAAACTCCAAAATACAAACTAAACAAAGACCAAATCATGACACTATAGGCCTACGCCGGTTATGGCTTCTCAGGTAAAAAGACGTACAAACTTGCACCATTGATTTTTATGATTCATTTTTATTGTAAGCTCAATCTTACAGAATAAAGAAGATCTCAATAAATAGGAGGAAAAAAAATACATTAAAAAAATTCAGTTCAAAGTTTGCAGGAAAGAAAACAATCATTGGCATTATCAGGCGAGAAGTGTGTGATCATGTCTGCTGCATAGAAAATGTGATATAAAATACCTTGAAGACAAAAATAAGTATCAAGTCAACATACAAAAAGACAAAGACACTGCATGTAATACTTCAGTCTGACAAAGTCAAGCATACCTCAGTTAGTACAACAAAAAGTCAAAGAAGAAGTCGCAACATTTGTGGTTTATTCCTTAATAAAAAAATCTGTAAAGTGCCCAAGTTGGTGCAATATTTTAAAATCCCTTAACAACATTATTTCTTGAAAAAGCAGTACCAAAACAACGTGAGGGGATAGTAACAGTTGGTAAAACAGTTACAGCATTGATAGTGCAAGTGCCTCGTAAAGTCTTCACATATTCAAGGATCAAGGCAGAGACACATTTCCCTTAAAGAAAAAACAAATATCATCATGGCAGCAGAGCCATTTGTCATTTATGAAGCACAGACGTGCAGTCTGTCAATCATGGCTTCAGGTTTTCATCAACATACTGAAGGCTTACATAAGCAAGACACAGACGGCGGTAATCTTCAGGGAGACGATAACTGACAGAAAAGCTCCATCACTTATTGTGCCTGACCCTTCAGTGCATCCCGTCTCCACTTTAGAAACAGACAAGTGTCTCCTGAGAGGATCTTAAGGTTCTTCTCAGTGGGACGACAGCAGTGTTTGCCGTCAGAGGATCTTGGTGTTTACATCAGGCTGAATTACTCTCTCTGTCATCTTGGCCTGCTGGGGGGCATCAGGGCAGCTCTGCCTGCAAGCTAAAGAAAAACACAAGAAGGCTACAGTTAAAAAACACACTATTGTGTTATCTGTCTCTTAGGGTGCATTCATTCCTAAGCCGTTTAGTCCATTTGAAACAAACAGGTTAACGACTACTGGAGAGAAGCTAGAGCCAGAAACATGGAGGATCTTGTTAAGAGTGGGTCGGTGCATTTTTGTTTTTCTTTTTAACTGTGTGTTTAGTGGTGTTGCTTTAGTTGTCAAATTTTGCTCTAACAGCTTCAAAGTACAATTGTTGTAAAACTTTGGTTGTATTGAATACCCTCTAAAAAGTACAGAAAAGAACAAAGAAAACACTCAGTCACTGCATGTGTTTTCTCTCTTAGCAACACAACCCAAAAGTCCACCAGTTACACTTACTGACTCACTAACACTGAGCCACCACTTGTTCATTACACTGCTATGTTGGAAGAATATCCAAAGCGCAGACCTCTCTAAAAAACGTGAGTGCCCTGAATAAAATAAGGAATGTCTGAATGCCAGGAGGACTTTTAAGAGAGTCTGACTGCTGTCTGAATACACACCAGAAGACTATGAGGCAGAGGAGACGGCGCTGCAGAGGGCTTCGGCTTCACTGGGGGCATGGGGGGCTTAGGCTTCGAGATCTAAGAGAGCAGATGTTCAAGTTACAGACACAGAGCTTTAACAGTTATACATTAAACCCATGAAAAGGTCAAATAAGTTGCAATGTTATGCATATCACTCACCGGTTTAGTTGCAAGTGGTGGCAGGGGTCTTGAGGGAGGAAGTGGCTTACTCTGACAAAGAAGACACCAAAACTACATTAAGACACTGAATATGTTGTTAAACAAAGAAAACACATGATATTGCTTTTAAGAATTTAATAAATGTTGTTAAATTATATGTGCAATTTACCTCAGTGTAGATTGGCTTGCTTGAAATGTTTGATGGCTGCATGAAGGGCCTTACAACCTTTTTAATGATAAAATACTTTAGACACAAACAAAGGTCTGCAACTTCACATACAAATACTGTAACATTTAAATGAAGACTAAACAGTGACTCAAGCTACCTGATGCATCTTGGGTGGCTGAGGTACTGCTCCAGCTTTCTTTGGTGGCTGTTAGGGGACAAAAACAGAGAACGGTGATTGAAAATCTTAATGAATCATCTTTTTTTGCAGCTGGGGAAAAAAAGGTTCATGATTAAAAGATTATTTATTCTAATTTATACACAAAACTAATTTGTAAAGCATTGATCGTATGCAGCATTAAAAAGTTCTCTATAATCAATCAATCAATCAATCAATCAATCCATCAATCTTTATTTGTATAGCGCCAAATTATAACAAGTGTTATCTCAAGACACGTTACAGAAAGCAGGTAAAGGACCTTACTCTTTGTCTATTAATATTACAAAAGAGCAGGTAAAAAGACCATGCTCATTGTTATGTTACAAAAAGCAGGTAAAAGACCTTACTTATTGCTTTATTACAAGGACCCAGCTTAATCCATCATGAGCACTTTAGCAAAGCAGCAAAAGTTACATTGGTCAGAAAAAACTGCCTTATTAAAAGGCAGAAATCTTCGGCCGGATCCCAGGCTCATGACGAAACAGCCTTCACAGGCGCCTAGACTGCGCCGGGCTATAAATAACTGTCAAATAACGTACACTATAAAAAAGAATATAAAGACGGAAGTATTTGAAACGATGGTGACAAATACAGTAAATAAAAACAATGGGTAACATTGCATCCAAGGTGCTCTCAGGTAGGCAGAGTATTTATCAGTCTGTTTGATATAAGTTTTGCTTATAAGATCTTATCAACTATTTTCTCTCTTATGTAGAGTCTATGGTTGTCTATCTGTTGTTTCTTTATGTCTTTTATTGACAAGTTAAACCGATTGTCCCAAGGGGGATAAATAAAGTTGTTTGAACTGAAATGAATTGAATTCAATGACTAAAAGGCTCAAATTTACAGTGATATTGTGAATGAACGCTCACCTCTGGAGCTGCTCTGCTGGGCTTCAGTGCTTCGGTTTTTGGTTTAGCAGAAGCGGAGCTCAGAGGTTTGCAGACCTGAGATGCTGAAGACTCCACAAATACTGGTTTGCTGATTTGCGTGGGCCCGACACGAGCGTTGCTGCGAGTACTGCTGGACCGAAACAAGGGGTTGAATTGTCCTGAGGTAGATTGGGGGCATCTAGAAACATACACAGAATCCGACGTTAAGGAGGGATGAGATTAAAAGTTTGATCTCTGTGGTTTCATGTAGAATCACTTTTTTCTGTACCTCTTTGCAGGTCGTCTTTTTTTCATGCAGCACATCAGACCCCCGATAACCCCAACCAAGAGCAGGAGACAGCCAATCGCAAGAGACACAGCTAACACCACTGGACCTGCATCTGCACGCACACACATGCACACACACATTAATTATGACGATGTATTTTCATTGCCTGAGATAGGAAGTAACAGTGTACCAATACTTTTTTACTGGACTCAAGTAGTTTTCAAGTTTCTAACTTCCTGACAACTTTTTAAAGGTCACATACTATGCAAAATACACTTCACCATGTTTTTCTAACACTAATATGTGTCCCTATACTGTCTTCAAATCCCCCAATCATGATAAAAGTTCACCCTTTCCCACTTTTGCTTGTTCCACTTTTTAGAAAATGTGTGCTCTCCCGTTTGGAGATTTTCCCTTGATGACATCACAAAGGGCAGTAACCCCTCCCCCAGGTGGGTGACACTCCCACAGCTGGGTGTTTGTTCTCTGAGTCTGTCTTCTTAAACAATTGGGCAAGGAGTGAGAAAGCCCACACCACCCAAGCCCTTCTAGAGGGGCGTGGTTAAACACAGCTCACTTGCATTTAAAGCAGAAACAGCCTGTTCTGAGCAGGGCTGAAATAGAGCCATCTCCCCAACATCAACAGCAATTTCAAACCCAAGGAAATGGACGATAACACATACAAATGAAGATTCCTTGCTATCCATCAGTGCAAATCATGCTTGACTAATTTAAACATTTTTAAATTACATTCAACACGTAACAAGACAAAATGCACAAAATAAAAAGTTCCTCAGGGGATTGCTGTTGGCACATATCTGATCCTGTACTTTTTCTCTTTCAGTTAAATTGTGAGGTTTTATCAGTCCTTCGACCTCTACTAGAGTCTATGTTAATTCTTTTTATTAAGCTTTTTAACATGAATATCTGTGCTTCTACTTGACTAAAGAATGTGGGTACTTTTGCCAGCTCTATTTCTTGCTTAAGGATGAGCATTTGGCAACATACGTCCCCTGCTCAGGAAACAGAATGATCTATGTAACGTCATTACTGCATTTGACTAACAGGGGAATTCCATCAAATCAGTGTCTGTTTGTGCTCATCAGAACAGAGCGCAATTGTTTCAGAGCCCATGAGAAGTCAGCTTCAAGTATTAAATCTTGGTGAAAAACAGAGACACAGTCTTGTGTAAAGTGTGGTCATTAGGAGGTCAGTCAGATAAAGAGGCAGACACACAGATGATGACTATCAGCGCTTTACATCTGTGGACAGACAAGCATAATGTGTGTCGTACCTTCAAGCAGCTCTGACTGCTGCACGTCACAGTAAGGCGGGGCCCAGCCGGGCTCGCAGTGACACTTCCTCTCATGGTTACAAACCTGCAGGAGATGGCACATCCACAGTCAGTGTCAAATCATTTTCACATCATATTAAAAACATACTTTTGGTAAACAGAAATCATCTGCTTCTTTTGTGTTTGCTCTTGAATGTCACAATCAGTAATGTTCCTTGCTCAGCTGCAGTATTTTAAGGTGAACATGTTTCTTACCCCGTTGTTGTTGCATTTGGCTGAACAGTCATCTGTGCCGTACACTTTGATGTTTTTGATGTCTTGACACCGTTGGTTGTAGCACACCTGAAAGATAGATAAAGACGCAATAAGGACACTGACACCGTTCACAAAAATTGATGTTTTGTTGACGCTAACAGCTGACAGCAACATGAGCCGCATTGCCACCAAAAGCCCCAGGGACTATTAGTCTACGGAGCTTTTTATCCCCCCGAGTAATTAGACATTTGAGTTACTCTATTGTTATTTGATTTCCCACCGTGGTCTAAAGATTCTTGAAGATGAGGCATATTCATTTCTGGACATGTGTAAAAGCCATGCCTCTTGATAACAGCTTAACACAGGATAAACCCAAACCAACTGGATCAAGGAGAACTGCCTCAGGTCCTTGGAGCGGGGGCCTTTTGGGAATTAAATTAGACCCTGTTTCCTACAGTGGAAACAAACTGAGACCTTCTTAACGCCCCTGGTCCCTTGGGAAAGTTGGGTTAATGCAGCTTTGCAGCTTGCAATAGTTTTCTTACCATGTTGTTGCCACATTTGGTACCAGTGGGCACCTTGGGCAGATCTGCCGGGTAGTTATCTTCAGGTTTCATAGTGACCTCATTGCAGATGACTCCATTTCCTAATTGTAAAAAGGACTTCCTGGATGTCACAGGAAACTCCCAACCTCCGGAACAGAAAAGTGTCCCACATTGATCCCTGTGACCAAAAAACTAAGCATTAATCACAAAAACCAACAAAACTGCAACGCAAAAACTGGTCACAAATATTGCTGTTGAACTATTTGTTGTCTTTTGATTACATACTGGCTTGAACATCTCTGGCTGAACAGCGTCCTCCTGCAGTTTCCGTTCTTGTTAAAACAAGCATCTGCCGCCACTTCAGCATCTAAACAAAATCAGAAGAGACAAGATGGCTGAAGATGAAAAAGCCTCGACGTATCTTACACAACAAAACATCTCAGCTAAACTGTCTCTGGTATTTTTTACCTGGGCCCCAAAGTCTCTTGCAGTGTTCCTGTCTGGACGGACACTGTCCATTGTAGCAGTATCCTTTCCCCCGATTGCATGGCCGTCCATTCTGGGTGTAGGAGTCAGCTGGGCAGGAGGCGGAGAAGCCGGTGCAGTATTCTATGAGGTCACAGTCTCCTGTCTTTGGTCTGCAGGCGATGCCAGTTGGTTTCAGCTGCAGAGCGGAGACAAACACAGATGGTGATGTACCGACTATTGAAGTATATGCACTCACAGACGGTGGCCAGACGGCTCAGTCAGACGGTGTCTAGCTTTATGGTAACACTTTTAGCATCAGTGGGATTTCATGCATCGAGAAAGAATAGTGATTATTACTCACTTTGCATTCGTGGCAGCACTCTCCCTCTGCACACGCGGCTCCTGCTTTCAGTTTGCAGGTGGTGGCGTTACAGCAGGGATTCTTACATTCCTGTGAGATAGTCAGAGCAGTGCAGAATATTACAATCCAGTCTGCTTTCAGTTCTAAAGTATTGTCCCTTCTGCACAGGTGGGAAGTAAAGTGGGACTTATACTTCTTTAATGTACTTCAGCAGAGTTTTTATATCTTTACTTTACTTTAGCATTCATTCATTTGATGAACCTCCTAAGTTTGAACACAAATATCTGTACTTTATCACCCTACATTTTAAAAAGAGTCACATCAGCTTGAACATATAACGATAATTCATTGATCATTTGTATTTAGAATCATTACAAGCCACCTTTGCAACATCAAAACTTTACATTTTAGTCAAATTGGGACTATAAAAAAGACAATGGCTTGGTATCAACAGACATAACTTGAAGAAAACCTCATAAAAGATTCATCAATTAAAATAAACGACAGACAAATGTGTCATAGAAGAGGCATCTAGTGTATGTGATGTGTTTGTGACCAACAGGGAGAGCTTGTGACAACATCAGTGAAAGTGAACCAGCAAAAATATAATGACGTCATCAGTAAGCCTACAGATACTTCTACTTGAGAAAATGTGAAAGTGCGTACTTGTGTCATCTTCAGCTATATGATAAAGTGTATGTAATGTATTTGATATACCTCTGCAGTGCCACAGTCACACTCCTCTCCAGGCTCCAGGAAGGCGTTACCGCACACCGGTCCTCCGTAGATGCGATTAGTAGAGGGAGAATCCAGCAGACAGACAGGGTCAACCTCGTCCAAGAACCTGCTGAGCTGCTGCTGACTGCAGCTGCTGAACTGTTCTGGATACACAAAGCTGGAAGAAGAAGGCGCACGGAAGAGAATAGCTTTAGCTTAATTCTAGATTTAAGAATTGTTTTTTTTTCATGTGAAGGTGAGAAACTGAGCCTACCCGACACTTTCAGACATGATGCAGCCTCTTTTGGATGTTAAGGAGCCACAGACGCAGTTTTCAGTGTCATGGGACAAGCCCAGGTTGTGACCCATCTCGTGTGCAATAGTAGAGGCCACTCCTATAGCGTTAGAGTTATGGTCCTGTGTGTACAGCAGAAGAAGGGCAGTTATAAGCACATCATGTAGATACAGGGCAATCAGATCAACAGCATCAGTGAAAAAGAGAAAGCCCACACAACCATGCTCAAATTTTTTATGGAATCATCACAATGTTTTGCTTCCACTTGGATCTTTTTAATATCAACCTGACCAAAGAAATGTTAAAGTACAAGGTAAGTGTGCAGGGTTTCCTTTTTTTGTTGATCCCGTTTGTACATTTAACAAAGATGAAGTAAGGTAAGACTCCAATTAAAAATATGCATACTCATCTATTTCCTGTTATTTCTACATGTTTACACATACGTTTAAATGTATTAACAAAAAAAAGTGTCTGTACCTCATTGACAGCTCCAGAGTTAGAAGTGCACATGGCGTTTGTGTTTGCTAAGCCGACAGTAGAACCATCAAAGTCCACACCTCTGAACGAAGAAGAGAAACAGTGTTTACACACCAGCTCCGACAGTTTGTCAGACAGACCCACAAACAGTTACAGTGCATGTTTTCTGTCGCTGTGGGGAAACTTGTCGGAGACTTGAATGCATCACAGATTTATCTTTCTCTGCTGGAGTACTTATTAATAAAAAGAACAAATTAAAAAACAAACATCAATGAACATCGAAGCTGAGAATCAAAAACCAAACACAACCACTAATTACACATATTGCAGCATACCCACATTGCATGTTCTGCATAATAAAAAGCAATGATGAGTGATGAAAGATAGGAACACCATGAGGCTGTTGCCCAACCCCTAAAGCCACAAGAAACATTATTAATTTGATGGTTGGCGTGAATACGTTTTTAAAGGGTTCAAATTTACACCGTGGGTAACCTCTTCAGCCTACCAGAAGGTGAAAACTCATACTTTAAGGTGTTACAATATTCTCTTTGCTTGCTTGTGTTAATTTCTTCTCATAAGCTTCATGGCAGTCTGAACCAGAAGAGCAAGCTTAGATTTTAACTGTGCAGAAAGATTGTCATACCACGCTGACCATCCTGACAATAACATCCCAACTAAGCTCTCAATCCTCTGAAGAACTTGCTTAAAGAACATTCTCTGCTGCAAACGAGAAGACAAACTTTCAATGTGGACCTTCAGATAAACAGTTCATCTAAGTCATTGGTTCCCAACCTGGGGTCCGGGCCCCATTAGGAGGGGCGTGAAAGATCTCAGTGAGGGTGCAAGGCTTTTTCCACTTTTCTCAGATAAAATCAGTGGGGGGCTCCAAAGTAAATAGGTTGGGAAGCACTCATATAATTGAATATTGCGGTACCTGATGGAGCAGATTTTAAAATAGATTTTTGCATCATGTACTGTATGACCAGCTCTGATGTTTGAATTTCCCAGTGCCCAGATTTTGGTTCCAACTCTTTGTTTTTTCTCTCATTTCAAAATGAGTTAGTTGGCATCACACCACTGCACAAGACTCTGCAGAGAAATCAGAGAATTTTCTCTTTGACTTTGGAGTTGGTAGCTAAAGACAGTCGTGTCTTACGTGATGAACTGTGCATTGTCGTGTTGAGTCCTAGGGAGGAGGTTCTGCTGGCGCCACTCGAGGAAGCGTCCCAGGGTGATCTCCGGGTTTGTGCTGACCACCATCTGATCTCTGTACGACCAGATCTCCACACCGACCAACATCACACGAACATTCAAGGGTCGATACAGCTGAAACAGATGCATGAGCAGGTCAGCGCAAAATCTGTGAAACTGGGAACCACTCTTAAAACTAAATGTAATGTCTGGATAATAATTCTTATCAATAAAAAAATCACAGAATCAAAGTCCTCATCTCTTACAGGAAACCAGTGTTGGGTCTAGTGCTGTCTGTTGATGCAGCCATGTTGGCTCTACTCTATCAGAGTATGCAAAGAGGATAGTGTGATGTGTGTGAAAATCTTCAGCTTGAGTGTGAAGATTCACAGTTAAAGTTAGATTTTCTCACTGAGAGAACTTTTCCTTCCTTTTACTGGTCACATTCCAGTCAGAAAAGAACAAATAGTATCAGCACAGGTTTACTTACTCGTGGCTCTGCTGCAATGAAAACACACTTGATCACTAAACTACCGGTAAAAATAGATGAAAGACGAAAGAGGTCAAATGAAAAAACCTATACTAAAGTAAGCTTTCACTACAATTTGAACTTCATAATGCTCTTATTTTCCAGCCTTATAAGCAGCCAAAGATCATTGATTACTTCAGTTAAATCATTTTAACAAAGAGACACAAACTTACCTTGTCTACATGGTTTGCTATTTCAAGCACCCTGGCCTCTATTTTCTTCTTAGTGCCAAACTTCTTGTACTAAAGAGTGAATTAAATATGAATAAGTGATACAATTTACTCCATTTCAGGTGTTAAACACTTCTTTAGAGAAAAAATGTGACAAAGACAGACTCGGTAAGAGGGAGAGAAAATAAAGAGTCAAACCTCGGTGTGATCGACCACGACAACCAGCTCGACGGTCCTGGGTTTCTTTGAATGGTCTTTGATCTGAGCTCTGCTTTTCTGTGTGACACATAAAGTAGGACATGTCGTCAGTACTTCAACGCAATTCAAAAAGACATGGACACAGGGACTTCCAAACAACAATATTATATACACAAGAAAGATAAAATATGAGTTCAGACAAGATCTTAAAATACTTGTAATTAAGCAGAATGATATACTGTATAAATAAATAACAGTACTAGAAGTATATGTGTAAGTGTGTTTATACGATTAGACACAAGTTTTATAATGATAAAACTCGTTTTACCTTTTGATTCCATATTGAAGATATTTTAAGCATTTTTTTTTTACCATTTATTATTCATCTATTTTCAAACATAACTTTAAAAACAATGTTAGAAAGGAGAATAAAACCAGAAACATATCAATAAACAAATACAATGTTTAAAACAAATTGTATCTGGAAAATAAAGCTAAGGTCCGTTCAAGGATATTTAGCATAGCTCCATATAATAAATCGTGTTATACGGAATATCTATATTGTACCATGCACACGTTTTTGATGCAGAAGAAGGCCTTTCTCTGTAAATGATGCAAAATCGTACTCAATGCTAGTTGACATGTCTAATAGTAATAGTAATATTCAATTATTAACTAATTCTCTTTCCTCCTTTTCTATTTTTTCAGCATTTCCCCCTTTTTTATCTGAATTTATTTTATAGAATCAAGGCGTAAGTGAAGTGCAATGCAACCCTTTTAATATCTAAATGACATTTTCTTCATTTTGGGGCACAGATGGCCTAGCGGTTCATGTATGGACGCTGTAGTCCTCAAAGCGGGCAGTCAGGGGGCGATCCAACCTGTCGCTCCTTTCCCGCATGACTGTTTAGCTCTCATATGTTAAAGTTTGTTTTCAATTTAAAGGGTTTAGTATTTGTTTTTTAATGAATACAGACTTATTGAACACAGAGCTTGAATTCATCGATCCAGTTCACAGTTATAGTTAACTGTCTTTACTGCTCCTAACTTTTTTTTGTGCAGGAAATTGTGTAAGAATCAGTTGAAGGCTTTACATCCTGGTGTATATAAACGTGTCCACACTGTGTGTCCTCACCAGACTGCCGAGCTTGAACAGTCCAGACGGACGAGCTCCATGATCATAGAAAGTGGTCGTGTTTCCATGGGAACAGGAGCTCCTCTTCCTCCTCAGGTGTCTGTAGTTGTAAACGGCGTGAAGACCCTCGTCGCTGTGATCCTCAGAGCCCTGCCTCTCATCCTGCCGTCCTGCCTCAGCACCAGAGAGAGGTTCGATGAGGTACATTTGATCCTGGAGACGTACAAAGCCCCTGTGGACCAGAACAAGAACTTCAATATATCCAACTCACAAACAGATCACAACTCCACTAATTACAAGAAATACATTTGTTTTTATGTGACTTTTTTACAGCTATATGCATTTGGAGTAAGGTCATTTATAGCAGAAAGAAATCACCACGGGGGTGTGCATGGCGTTTGTTGATTGAGTTACAGGTTTGAGAGACAGAGCTGTCAGCAGTCTTTATGGTCTTTGTGATCGAGGTCATGGATGCTGAGGGACTTTGATGTGGACACACAGTCTGTAATTGTAATTCAATTTGGAGCCCCTCGCAGGAAATAAATCATATTTTTGTAATGAGAGATACTGGATGATCAAAAGAAGTACTTGATTGATTACTCACTTTATTCCTGAGCAAATTCCCACGCTGGCAGACGAGTCCTCCATGCCCACGATGTTTCCATGATAGTAGCAGTGAACCTGAACAGACATCCATTATTTGTCACAGGATCCAAGAAGACACTTCAAATAATTAATCACAGTTTGATTATGTGGTTTATTCCAAGAAGATGGCTTTGTACTGGATGTGTCACAGTCAACTGGAATGACCTTATATGTCACTTCCTGTTCTACATTCGTATTAAGACCTGCAGAGTGTCGTCACCTCTCACAAAGAGGAACTTTGTGGTTGAGAAATGTGGTTTAGGCCATCAGTTATTTAGAAAGAAGTATTGCATACATAAGCATGTTGCATAAAAAGTTCCTTATATGACTTTTGAAGATTCTTAGTTAAATTATCAATCATTTGCAGCTCTCGGACACTTGACTGATAAAAGATATAAAAGATATAATTGTGGAAAAATGAGTAAACCATAAGGAGGTGAAACTTCTCAAACACATCCTGTTTCTTTTTTATCTCTCAAGAGATGTGACTTTAATTTAAGACTGATGAAAATAATCACACCAACATTTTGCAGATTTCTTAAACTCAGCACAGCAAAAGAAATGGAACAAAACCACTGAAACTATGTGGGCAGTTGGCATCAGATATCTTTTACTTTCAAACCTGTGAAGTTAGATTAATAGTTTATTGTACATGCTAGCCGGATTTCTGACGTCTGAATCGCCCACATCTCTGTTTTATTTAGCCATTCAAATGAAATGAATGAACAAAAGCAGGGTCTGATTTTTTTGGACTTCCAGTACAGCATTTTGAACAGAAATCATTGGTTTTATATGTCTGCACTCTTAGATTATAATAATAGAGGTACGTGTATCTGATAGACCCAGCTAACTAAACGATATATCACATCATGTCAGCTGATCATGTATAAAGGGATTATGTTGGTGTTAGCAGTGAAAGAATATAAAGCTACATACCCCAAGATCTGGAGTAGTTGTGACTTCTGTGCCCTCATCAGAATAATGTGTCACAGAGAAGTTTTTCCCAACAAGGTTTCTGAAAGGACAGGATTTTTTTATTTATTTCAGTAATATTTATAGATCCAGAAACACAGCATAGCATGTCTAAAAATAGATGGTATATACTGGAAAACACTGTGCAGAGTAAAAAAAAAAAAAAAAAAAAGGACATTTTTCTCACTTGTTCTTTTCCAGGTGCAGCGTGTAGTTCTGCCCTGCTATAGTCAAAGAGTACTGGAGTACATCTGGGTATGCCTACACACACAAACACACACACACACACACACACACACACACACACACACACACACACACACACACACACACACACACACACACACAGTAGAAGAGACTTAAATACATTCTGCAAAGCGTTGAAATGGGTGTTATAAATAATCTAATAAAACTGATAAAACACTGATAAGAGAGTGCGTTACCTGGTGTGTAGCAGCATCATTAATGTGAGATGAATCCTTTAGCCTCTGAGGTATCACTGATTGGTACTTTATCACATGAGGAAGAGTCCTCACACTGCCGGCAAATAGTATTCCTGCAAGGATACCAGGTATGTTTGATAAAGCAAAAAGAAAGAAAGAAAGAAAGAAAGAAAGAAAGAAAGAAAGAAAGAAAGAATCACAGAAACAAACAAGTCATACCCCATGAGGAGAAGAAAATCCATATAAAAAATCCAGAATCTGGCATGTTGCTCTACCGGACGCTCTCTGTCATTGTGTGCTTGGCAGTCTGAGGGAAATACTGAGGAGGCTCTTCAGCTCTCCGCCCCTCTGTGCTGTGTAATATCCTGAGAATTACCATTTGAGGCTTAGAGACCACATGAGTCACAACCTTAGCCTGTACAAAGAGTTATAACAAAAAGAGTATAAAGTGCTGAGTGAGTCAAATAAATAAACAGACATGAATTATAAGTGTAAAAACTGTTCATTTAACTTCACTTAAAAAAAAAGTGTTAAGGGTTATAAAACAGATTATTGGAGAAAGTTGACTCTGCCCTGACTTTTCCTGACAACTTGCTTATTTTCACAGATTGGTCAGGGAAGTAGTATAATTAAATATATATACAAGAATATAATTTTCTGGATTTGTTTTTTTCCATTTTCAACCAATATGTCACTTTTCCAAAACGAAGGGAAGCTATGTTTACATTGAAGTAGCTTCACAAAAAAAGGATCATACTGGTCAGATTCAAACTACTTAATTTAGTTAAAACATTATATATACAGTATATGGCCTAAAAAAGAGGAAGCCTACCCTACAGCCATTCACTGTAGACAGAAGACAGAAGACAGAGACCAAGCTTTGCCCCTAAGAGGCCTTTGTCGCCACCTACTGTTGTACACTTTCACTTGTGCTGATTTGTTAATAGAAAATGTAAGTTGAGATGAAATGTTGTGTGTTTGCTGTACTGATTACCTGCGAGAGGGAAAATAATAATGAAAAGCTACTGGAAATTCTAACATTTAAATTCTTATTGTATCGACAAGTTTTAATCGTACATCCGACTCAACTCTCTATTGTTATTTTACTTAATTCAAAGAACAGTAATATACAAATACTTCAGGTAAATAGACAGCACATGTTAATCAAATGAAAGAGGGATTAGAATAGGAAAATAGTATTGTACATACATGAATACGGAGAACCTGGCGTCCCATGAAGTAGGCGAAACAAATATATAACATTTTATATATATATATATATATATATATTTTTTTTTTTTACTTTTTTGGGACATCAGGGGCTCCGAAGGAAAGTATAAATAAAATAATGTATACCAAAAAATACATATACAATAAAGTAAATAAATCAACACAGATACAAATCTAGATTTTTTTGACAACCGCCGAAATGTTCATGACGTCATCATTTTGCGACGATTACAACCATAACAACGGCAGTACTTCGGATAACGAGACAGTAAAAGTAGGCAAATGAAAACGTCGGGAAACGATGCTGCAGCCAGAAATTGCCCAACTTCTAACAGAGGGACAAATGTTAGTAAAAAGCAGCGATGTAGGCTGTCCGACAGGAAACACACAGGAGCCGAGGCTGAGTGAGGCAGAGGAGGGAAACCCGTTTAACTTCACCCCGCAGCTCATCCGCCTGCACAAGGACCACGAGCTGTTTGAGGTAACCTAGCAACAACACGATTAACCGGCTGACCATTAACAACACGGTGAACATATTTACTGTAACACATTCTGATATAAAAGCGCTGCTTTCTATTTGTCTGTCGATATACAAACTGATAAATTAATCAACCAACCACTGCACCTGGAATCTGATACAGGATGGGGACATTCACAGACACATGTATCTTCAAGATCTCTACGTCTCAGAGGCAGACGACAAACCAACCCTCAGGTAAGAATATCCGGTTATATCCGTGCTTTAGATATCGTTTGGCTGTGGGCAGCATCCAGCTAACAAGCTATAAATAACACTTTATATGTAGCCCACTTTATTTAAGGCCTATGAAAAAGAAGATAAGAAGATTTGATGTATAAAGCCACACATTCATTCTGCTACCAGTCAAGTGTATTTATAGCACATTTCAGCAACAAGGCAAAGTGCTTCACACACGACATCAAAAACATCATGACAACATTGTTGTACTTTTATAAACTCAATGCAAACAATTGAATAAACTATCCAACAGATATTATGGATTATATGTTGGAATGAAACCATCTTACCCAAGTTACTATTATATTAAAGTAATACAGGTGATATGTAAAATGAATGGTATTATACTTGACTTTGACATCAAATCATGACTTAAGTGGGGTCCACACTTCAAGATAATCGGGCTGATTTCCGGCCCGATTTTCACCCTCCGACCTGGGTATGACTATTTTGTGTCTTATTTCTATTTCACAGCACTTTAAAAAAATCTTGTTAAGCATACTCCACTATAAGTGTGTGTACATATCTGTTAGTTTCATCCCAACATTTTTTACTCTAAAAAGTACAAAATTAACCACCAAATACATTTTGCGCCTTATTGGCAACAACTGTGGCTTACATCCTTTCCAACGATGGCTAATCCTGCAACCAGAAATGTCAGTGTGGGTCAGTCATTGTCGTGCTCCTCTTGTCTTCTCTCAGTGTGTCAGAATTCGCCTGTCACATTTCTGGCTGCAGTGCAGTCTTCAGCACTTTAGAGGAGTATGAGCACCACTACAACTCCCTGCACAGACACGTGTGCTGCTCCTGCCGGCGCTCCCTGCCAAGTGCTCGACTCCTGGACATTCACATTCAGGAGTGGCACGACTCCCTCTTCACTATCCTCGCCCAGAGACAAGATATGGTAAGTCACAAAGACAGAATTTGTCTCTAGTTGTGTTCTTTATGATCTCATTATGAACTTCACATTCATTAAGCTGAGAGCAAAACGCTGTACACAAAGGAAATTATTTTAATGAAAATGAATGTTTTATCTTATTTCTGTTACTCAAGACCATGATTACATATGGAGCACTCACTCAACATACAGTAGGCATTAGGCAACAACACTTGTTCTGTGATCGTGAAAGCAATTTCAGTTTAAACAAAGATTGAACACTTTGGCAAAAACCTGTCTCTTATGTTTAACATTTTTGAATCCTCATTTCCTGTGTTTGGCATTACAAATGTTGCAAATCCTCTGATTTCTCTCCAGCTCCTCGTATCTTCAAACAATGTTTTTTTTATCTAAAAGTTCAAACATCCTGCCGATACTTTTGGTATTCATTCAGCAAGTCTTTCTAGTCTAAGCTCTTGTTGAATTATAGATAAATATCCCAGATCTTCACACATCTGAGCTGATTCCTGACACCTTTTTCACATTTTCAGTACCAGTGTTTGGTGGAGGGCTGTGGACAGAAGTTCAGGACGAGTCAACACAGGAAGCAACATCTGATAAGGGTTCACAAGTATCCCCCAGACTTCAGATTTGATAAAACCAAAAAGGGCAGAGGGTAAGGCTGTACCTCTTCTTTTGTCCACAAGATGGCGGCATATTGCCAGAAGAGATATTAGTCTGTGCAAAGTTTCAGTCCAGGAGAGTGGTGTTTGGATGATTCTCACTGAATTGAATCTTTTGTGTAAATTCTTGCAAAATTGAAGCAATGTTATTTTTCTATTATTTCAAATTCTTTAGTTGAAAATGTTTTTTTGTGAGATCCTCTGCTGCTGACTTTGAAACTTTTGTTGACCTTTACTTTGAAAATGAAGCTCCAGAGTCAATTATTTATTAAAAATATTATTCTGAACCAAAAAACTGTAAAATATTGGCTTAAAAAGCCTTGTCTGTATATTTTGCATTACCTTGTATATTTATTTCTGATATCTTATTTTTTTGTTAATGGAAACAGGGAGACAAAGGGACCGCAGCAGAAAGACACAACCATGGAGGTAGCAGAGAGTGTGTGTGAGTCCGAGGGTGTGTGTGAGGTTATGTGTGATGTGCTGTCTGACCAACCTGAGCACGGGGAATCCATGGAGACGCATGTGTTGGAGGAAGAAGCTGCTCGCACGGCTACATCTGCCATTACTGAGGATCATGCAAACCTTTCTGCTGCTGCTCACAGCGCTGAGAATACAAGCTCTCAGCCGCTGAAACCACAATACTCCTACAGGTGAGTCTGGATATGAGGTCTGGATATTCTCATACTGGGACTAAGACCGTCAGCTATTTTGACCAATTTTAAGGTTAACTCTGGGAATTCCGGAAAAAAAATGAATCATGAGATAAGATTCCAGCCTTTTTACGGTTAAACGTTGCAATGATGTTGTTAACTCTGAGTTAGGCAACATATATCATTCATGCTCATATCATTAAATTCTCATGTAAGCTGGTGGAGCTCTTCATTATATTTACAACTGTATTTCCTTATTTAAGCAACAAGCAGTAGCACTAAACAGCACCCATGAATTGTCCCACAGGGTCCCTACAAACGTGTGCTTCGGTCACGGCTCAGTCCGAGGCTTCAGAGGGCGGCGAGGAAGGAGGAAATGATGAAACACCAGAGTTAAACTTTCTCTTCTTCATGATGTGTACATTTATACCCTCGCTGGGTAACAGAGTATATTCAGAATCCTATGTGTCGGCTTAAAATAAAATGTTTTTATAAAATATAAAGTGTTGTGTATAGTAATTTTGTTGAGGTGATGAAGAATGAGTAGGGTTGTGTGTTCTACTCTGCTGTGTGGCTCCTGTCTCACATCGCATCCTTCCTGTTTTCAGTTACTGCATCACTGTTGTCTTCATTTTTATCAAGCTATTTGTTACATCAGCTCCTAAAAACAAATGTGTGTTTTTTCTGATGAAAAGTCTGACTTTAATCATCTAAATGCACGTGTTGTACCTTTAAAAGAATGACTGCATGCAGCTGGATGCTGTATCTTTAAATTACACATCATGTGAATGTTTTCAAACTACAAAACTTTATGGGGGAAGAAAAGAGAAAAAACAATATTTACATAATAGATTTTAATAAAGTACAAAACAACTTTTCACACATCAAATATATAAAATATTCTGTACATTAATGACTGATCGTCGTCCATCAGTCATGTTGAGTGTTTGCAAAAATAGTTAAAGACCTTTATTTATTTATTTTGTACATGTAGTGAAGAATCTGTCTGTGGTCTTGGACTTATAAGAGCTCTTTGAACATCTGTGCAAATAGAAAAATCTCCCCTTTGAGGTAAAGTTAAAAATGAATTGACAACACTAACTTTTTGTATGTTTGAGACATAATAATTATAAAATAATTAAGAAGTTTGAACCAGAAAGAGTGTGACTTATAGATTGTAATTGTAAATTCACTTTGAAAGATCTCATGGCTCGTATAACATTGACAAATTCACTGTGCAATATTCAACAGCTTCATGTTTGAAACGTCGTAAAAATGATTTAACTTCATCACAACAGCAACAAAACACACAAAGAAGACTTAGTGTGTCTCGTGATTTTCTAAAAATAATGATTATAAATATAAACAGACTGTTGTAATAGAAGTACGTTTTGTTAAATCAGCACTTTTAGCTTCTGATCTTAAAGATACAATTTACCAAACAGTCTGTCCCTGTAGGTAATAAAGAGAAAGTCTGATGATAAGCCATAAATGATCAGCCTGTCAGATTATACTAAGGGTCTAATTTATTTGGATGAATACTTGTTTTAGCTTAGCTGTGTAGATGGTACTCCAAATAGAAACACTCAATGTGAGAACATTTCAAAGGCCTCTGGTAGGAAACGTGGAAAGTTGTTGCTTTAAACCCACATTCACAGGCATTCAAATTAACACGTCATCTTTACGTGCAACATTAAAATGAGAAAACTCAAGTTCATGCAATGAAAAGCTCAGAAAGGCTTACATTTCAAAAAGTAATTTTGAACATGTGCTCTGGGGAAGGTCGCAATTTTAGAAGAACAGAGTAAACTGAATACTCTGTAAAAATGACGATAATTTACTGTAACTTAAATCTTCAGTTTTCATTAACATGAAATTATAAAGGAATGACAATCAGCGGGGGGAGAAAAACATTTTTCTCTATCCGTGTTTTCCTTTAATGAAACGAGCAAACTTCAATAAGCAACATTTGTGTTAAAAAAAATATGTTTGGGGGTATCGCGTTATGTCAGTTTTTACCAATACGGAATTTAACATTTTAAAATAAGATTTAAGACAGAGTTGGTCTCAGAAAATGGATTTGTTTTGCAATAGGGGTCGGTTGCTATGTGAAGGCTTTTTTAAGGCAGCTGTCCGGGTGATGCAGTTCAAAGTTAACTCGGGTTAGGATAAGTAGTACATCCCATACGGTCCACGGAAGAGTCCCGGGACATGTAAGGCAGGCCGCGGTCCGGTCAGGGCCCCGTACAGGGCCGGAGCGCCCAGTGGTGCGTTCAGGGGTAAAGGAAAAGCGAATGCCGGCATCAGCGGCTTCGCGGCCAGTTTGAACTTCTCCAGCTCGGCCTCCTGCAGTCTCTTGGCCTTGGCTCTGCGGTTCTGAAACCAGATCTTGACCTGAGTCTCTGTGAGGCCGAGCGAGCTGGAGAACTCCGCTCTCTCCGCGATGGAGAGGTACTGTTTCTGACGGAACTTTCTCTCCAGAGAGAGCAGCTGAGAGGTCGTAAAAGGAGTCCTGGGTTTCCTGTTGTTCTTGTGTTTTCGAAGGTTGCACGTGCTCGGGCTGGGAAGTCCTGGAAGTACATTTAGAAAATCACATTACTACTGCATTATAATACATAAGCCATATGCACCATGTGTAGTTTAATGCACACTGCTACCACCACCCCCAAAACAACAGCACAACACTCTATAACACGACTTACAACAGAGCAGTAACTAACAATAACAGGCAGTGCAGGAATATTTGATGTGCAACAGGCCTAGCATTTATTGAGCAATAACATTTATTGTGCAATACCATTTAATGTGCAATAGCATGTTTCAAATCTGCAATTATAAAAGGGTCATAAAATGTAAGACGGTATTGAGGGACTTTGTACAACTTTCACTTTTTTTTTAAATAAAGAATATTATGTAAGTGTGTGTGGTTGAATGCATGTGGACATGAAGAGTGTTTTTATTTTCAATAAATGCATTCTATTTGATTCTATTTATGACGGATATAGCTTAAGTAAAGTCAAGTTAATATCAAAGAGAAACAATACAGAAGCATTGGGAGAAACATCTAAAAGTTGAATAATCACTCTCCGTCATCTTAAAGGGGTGTGATTATTAATGGAGGATGTTTTTACTTTCTAACATGGAATTCCCTCATCAGTTTACTTCTAGGGTTTTGAATATTTTGTACCATCATTGTACTGTTTCATGAACAGTTTAAGGTCGTTGAAAGTTTTGAAAAAAAAATGTGGGATACAAATAAAGTATCTTGCACTTACTTGGGGGGGATGCGTAAGGAGCGTGAAACCAGGGGCTCGACTCCCTGTCACTGACGTCCACCGCCTCTGCTTTGGACCGATAAAGTCCCCTCGGTGACGCACACTCGGTCTCCTCCACCTGGACGCAGCCTGAGCCAGGCTCGGGGGAGCGGAGGCTTCTGTCCGGCGTCCTGTCTGCTATGAGGGACTCCACGCTGAAAGGCAGATCTGAACTTTTAGGTTTATATCTTCTGTCGGATGACAGGTCCAGCTCGTCAGTCACCCGGTCCTCTGGAGATGTTTCCCCCAGAGCAGCCGAGGGAGGTGATCCTTGCGCAGGATTCATTACGCACGACTGAGGTGCCATACAATCAATTTTCCTGCTGCTCTCTTTGCTTCTGTTGTTGTTTTCGTGTATTCACTCGAGTAAATCTGTGTTATTGCCCAGGTTCCTCTGATGAAGCACAGCTGCTTAGTGAACTTCAGTTTTTGCGCACGTAATCTCCTCTCCTCCAGTGAAGTGCAACAAGTTTCTCTTTCATCTTACCGCCTGCCTATCAGCGTGTCGTTGTTTCCACGTCACTCTTCTTAAAGAGTTTCTCATAGGTCAGGCTTTTAATGACAGTGTTTTGGTCTTCTCCACGGGTCTGTGGTCCACTGACGGACGTGAAACTCTGTCAGGGGCGGAGCGAAGAATGCTATTCTCAAAATACACCCACCCCCCTTTGGACTCCCCTATCCCCCTCTCCCTCCACTCAAGAATTTATGCTGATCTTCTCTGATTGTGGGCTCCTATACATCAGCACCATCATCGTGCACAATACTGACACACTGGCATTGGTTGTTTTAATTTGTTAACAATTACACATTGCAATAAAACACCTGTGGCAGCATACAGTACATAGGCGACATGCAGAGGCGCAAACTTCTTTGAAAGGTTTGATATTGCCTGAGACTTTTTATTATTTCACATTGATAATGCTCATGTGTACTGTATAGTTTTGATGTATGTTAATAATAAGTTGTTTACAATATTGTGCTTCTTCTGTTCATTTAATTACCTCTAAAAATCAAGACTTAACCGCCCCTTCCCAAAGCGCTTCATTTAAATATTTAAGGATTACTTTGAGAAAATTGTGAAAATGTTACTAATAAAAGTGCTTTGAATAGATTTTTGTAATGCCTCCTGCCTCTGTTTTAATTTGCTCTTACCACGCGTATGAACTTTGTGATAAGCAGCAACAGGTGGATGTTCTACCTGCTGAATATAAATGGCTGTCAGACAAAGTTAACAACTTGCAAGTGAGCATATAGTTTGCAGTATAGCAGCTAAGAGGCAGACATTTCAGCTATGAGTTGGTGAATACCAAAACAGAGGTACACCTTGTGTTTACAGCTTGTGCACCGACTTCAGAGTTACCCTGGCCAAATCTTTTTGTTTGAATAAATATGTTGTTTGAAATAAGAAGCAATGAAAAATCAAAAACACAGGCACATGCATTTGTGGGATGAGCAGCAGAGCTGAGTATGTGGGTTGCGCCGATGAAAAACTTGCCAAATCTTCTCTGCCAATGCCAAACAGCTTATTCTGCTGTTGACTCTTGTTTGGTGTCGTTTAGTGGATTGGATGATTGAAGTCTGAAGAAACAAGACATTTAGAGACAATTTAACAATTTATTCGTTTAACAAACAGGAGCCTCAGTAGCGTGTGGAAGAACCATACACAGCCACAAAAGCCTGGCAACTCCTCCTCATGCTGGTCACCAGCCTGGTCACACACTGGCATCCCATTCTTCAACAAGCATTTGTCGCAAGTCAGCCAATGTGGTTGTGTTGGTCACTCTGGCATGAACAGCACGCCCAAGCTGATCCCACAAGCAATCAATGGGGTTGAGGTCAGGACTGCAGGCAGGCCATTCCATCTTCTCCACTTCCAAATTCTGGAGGTAGTCTCTGATAAACCCCGCTCTGTTTGGCATTGGCAGAGAAGATTTGGCAAGTTTTTCATGGGCGCAACACACATACTTAGCTCTGCTGCTTATCCCACAAATACATGTCCCTTACAAATGTGGCACCATTTAAAAGGGAGATAAACAGGCTTTCCAACGGTATACGATTTATTGCCAAGAAGCATTGTTACAACAAAGAAATAGTCTACCAAACAAATAATTCCTTACTTTTTGTGCAATGTTTTTATTTGCAACATGATTGCAGGAAAGGATGCAATTTTAAGAACTGATTCAAAATTTCTCCACATGTGTATCTCAGTGAAATCAGTTCAGTAAAGTTTAGTTTGTATTAAAAGGTTTTCATTATGTAGCCAGAGCCGTAGTGCTGTTACTCTCTTGTAGCTTCTTGTTTAAAAAGTTGAGCCTGAGAAATGTTGACAGTAGTTTATCACTTTCATTAAAGCAGTAGTGTGATCCAGGCTGTGATTTACTGTTCTTTTTATACGCTCAAGAGTTATTATCACTAGATTTCTATCTTGTGGCCTGTAATCAAATTATCTATGGATGTGTACTGCACATAATTCAACCTATTGTGCTCATTGTGTGCAATCCCTTTGAGAGACAGTAAAACCACAACTAATGTTGCAGAGGCCCATTGAGGAGGCCAGTCCAAATTGCTCTTGTTCTGTAGCTCTTCAAATGAAATCATTTTCAGTGAAACTCAATATGTGAGAGTACTTTTTTTCTCTTTTATGGGAACTGTTGTTTGGCCTGCAGCAGCTTACTGACTGTCTCTCTGTAGGACAATTGTTTAAACCGAGTTAACTGTTTCTCTGCCCGAGGTACATTTCTGCTTTGATCCTGCTGCGCCTGGCGCCTGTCTGCTCTCTCTCTCCCCCCTCCCTGTCTGTGTGACAGTGATGGATCGCTGGGAGGCCGTACGAGCTTTCAATGACTGTAATTTAGTGCCCGACAACATTACATTCTCCTCTACTTACAGTGATTATTACCACTCTCTCTCTCTCTCCTCCTGTTTGACAAGGGATGTAGTGCTGCCTGTAATGTTTTGTTTCCCTTGCATTGTTTCATAATGAAAGAGTCGATGCTGTTTCCTGCTCATGTGAGTTGCACAGGAATGCCTGAAATTCGAAAGTTTTTTCATTGAGTATCTCCTCAGGCTGTATTATTACTCAATAGTAGTTGAAAATTGAGAAATTGGACATTCATGTTTTATAAGTGTGATTATTTTCTTTTTTTTGGGCATTTCGCTTTCCAACAATAACATGTCAAATTGAACCAGCTACAATTACTGCTTTTTGAGAGTTGGAGGTCCTCTTCTCCTAAGTACTACCATATTGGAAAGAGAAGAAGAAGATATCCTTTAGTAATCCCTCAAGGGGAGATTCCCTTTAACTCTGTTATTGAGACATGTTAGCCACATACAGGCTGAAATTCACTCACATGCACAAACAGGATCTTATGGACATGCACTAATGGAGAGATGTCAGGGTGAGGGGCTGCACATGAAAGAGCAACCAAGTACAGTAGTTGGGGGTTCGTTGCCTTGCTCAAGGTCACCTCGAGAGGGAACTGGCCCCTCATCAGCTACCAGACCAATTTCCAGACTGGTTCTGCACCGGGACTTGGACTGGCGACCCCTGGTTCCCTTGCATACTCCCTATAGACTGGGCTACTGCCGCCCCAAAACCCTGATACTGCTTTGTAATATCTGTAACAATACAGCTTTTTTTCTTCAATTTGTATGCACTGAAATATTAATTCATATATTAGTTTATCAGCTGAGGCTGAAGGTAACATCAGTACTTTAGCAGTTCTTTGGTGATGATCAGGTGACATCAATAAAGTTAAGACATCAACGACAAACTTTCACTTTGTACAAAATGTTGTGACACTCGATCTTTAACCTGTCGTTGGCACTAGAGGAAAAGTTGCCAAAGCCATAATATTTTGATGTCAATATGACATTGAATCACTTCTTTGGACTGTGATATGATCTTTTCTTATTTCAATAAGTGTAATGAAACCTGTTTTGGAAATAAAACAAAATCATTGAACCTTTTTTCTCACCTAAAACAACTTGAATCTGACTTGACAGTTTTGCTTCTTAAGTTTTGAGAATTTTAAGTTACAAAATAAATACAGCTCTTTTGGATATCATGGAAAATGAAATGTATATTAACATAAACCGGCCAGTGCATTGGCCGTTGTATCTTGAGATTCTACCTTGTAATTTTTTCAACATATCAATACATATAAATGTTTAGTTCAGTGGTTCTCAACTGGTGGGTCGGTACCAAAAAGTGGGTCGCAGAGCTGTTTTCAGTTGGTCACAAATGAGTACATGGGAAAAAAAAAGAAGTTTTGTCAAAAAGTCCATGAAGCGTTTGTTGATGGCACGTTAAGAGGTCTAAACTGCACCATTGTTCATGAAATAAATCTGATTGGTTGAAAAATATATAAGGAATTTTGGGTGTCATTTTTTATAAAGGAGTCGGTGGTGGGTCCTGAGGCTAGACCAGTTAAAAACTACTGGTTTAGATACACCCCTTTGTTTTAGGCAACAAATATCTGAAAGATATGTCATGACAATTTATCTAAAAAACAAAATGTCCACCTGCTGGTTGACTTGAGGAACATTCAGTGGGTTTTAAGAGGGCATATTAGATTCTATAAAAATATTGTACTTTATTGTTGTATTTATAAAGCTAAAATCTTAGTTTCCCACATAACACACACACACACACACACACACACACACACACACACACACACACACACACACACACACACACACACACACACACACACACACACACACACACAACCTGCTGGCGTACCAAAGTGGAGAAATGTTTAAGGAGCTGATTGTGGTTTCCAAAAGAGTTTTCCTTTCGTACCCAACATGTCGAGGCAGGCTCTTTATATTTCATTTTTTAAATCGTCCTCTTTCATGAGAGTTGGCAGGACTTGCAGTTATCCTAAGCAAACTGTGGGGAGGGGGCTGGAGTCATGTGGGATAAACATTTATGAAACACACAGCGGGGGAACTCTGCGGTCAAAGTGTATCGTCTTAAAAAGAGACGGGAGGCCCGCCTGGTGAAGCATAACAGAACATTATCCCGAGTGGAGCTGCCAACATTCGTATGTCAAAATGTCAAACTATTTAAGATCACAAACCTTCGGACTTTTACAATAAATCAGACCTTTAAATGAATTCTGTGTATTTTGACGCACAGATTGAAACGTAATTGTCAGACGCACATATATCAAATGAGTGATTCATATTCACCACATTTGCTTCACTTTAACTTAAAGGTACCGTATGGACTTTCAAACTGCTGTGAAACAGCTTCGGCTTAATGCTGATGCCTCTACATGACCTACAAGAGCAAACCAGACTCTCATCAAGATGATTGTCTCATTTGATAGTTTTTAATGTCTGTCACTGATACCACCAGGCTGGATTCCCATGACGCTGTTTACAGCATGCAGCCCAAAAGAGCCTTTGTTTACGCTTAGCAGGGAAAGCTTCAAAGCGAGAGGTACGTTATCCCATTAAAAAAAAGCAAGACCAGATTTTTAGTTGGAGAAAAGTCTCATACATGTACAAGACAGGATCGACAACGAGATGAGACAGACAGCTTTGTTCACAGGGGCTGCAAAAATCGACACAAACTTAAAGTGCTTTACACTTGTTTTGAATTTGTGTCTTGCAACTAAGAAGTCAAGTTTTATACTTGTATACAAATGCCATTAGTTTCCTTTTACAACTCCAGTCTAAATCATCGATTCTCCAGAGTTTAGTACAATTTTAAAGCTACTGTGAAGAATCTTCATTTTGTGGAAATAGATAATCACTGGAAACAGACTTAGACTTGCTCACTCTTAGTCTTGTTGAACCTGCTTACAAAGCACAAATTAACACTTAAATGCTGCACCAGGCTTGCAACACTATCACTGTCAGTCGGCCTGACTTATATAGGTGTTAAATTGATTTCTGAAAAAATAGAACTGACACACGGCTCTGGTTCAGTTTCACTCAGGCCCAGTCATGTCAGTCATGTCAGAAGGGATGTTGAGGGCTCGAGGTCCTCACAGAGATGTTTCTCCTTATCTGATCTGAGCTTGAAGGGCACTGCAGCCGCTCGTCAGCTTTCATTAGTTCTTTCATGTTTCACACCTTTAGCACAGTATGTCATGTGAGTCGACACTCTACCTCCTACACTCAAGATTAGATATGACCCTCTGTCTGTCATAACCAACTTCAATATTTTGCGTCTTCCAACCAGCTTCAGGTGGTGCTGGACCCGAGAAATCATCTTAGAACGTTTCTCAGGACGTCACAGAGTAAAAACAGACAGGAGGCTTAAACTTTTTTTAAGGCATATTGAACTTTTGGATCGTCACGCTAGCTAAACAGTTACAGCCGAAAAACAACAATGCACAGAGTTAAATTCAATCTTACAAAAATGAAAAGTCTGTTCACCAGAGTGTCGTAAATTCACAAAGTAAACTTTTTTTTAAAGCTGCTGTGAGTAACTTTTAGTTTGTGTCGATTTTGGCGCCCCCTGTGGACAAAGCAGGACCTCTTATCTCTTTGAGGATCTTGTCGGGTACATGTGTAAGTTCTGTTTTCTGATTAAAAAAACATTTTCTGATCTCATCAAACAAACTACTAGTACTCATTATTTGCTTAGAAAAACATACAAAAGGCTATTTTGTCAGTGGGCTGTTCGTCACCTCGTCTGACTCCTACAGCGGCAGCGGCTACAAACAATAAACTGGTGTATTGAAATAGTCCATCTTCTTGATGATGGTCCTTTTTTTTGCTTTGGTAGCTTTTAAAGAGGCATCAGTGTTAATTTCAGTCTTTCACATAAACATTTTAAAACTCCTAACAGGAGCTTTAAGTTATTCAGCAAATCTAAGCTTAGATCGTCAGTTTTAATCATTGGTCCTTAAGTTGGTGTGTCTGTAATTTCCTTACTGAGGAGTACATGCTGAAGACTCAGATGGCAGATGATGCTTGAAACCTTTGTAATTACCTGATGGGTTGCTGATTGGTTAAGTGCTTTTCATGTATCCTCTGTATGTTAGCATGACTCTGCTGCTGGGGGGAAAGTGTTGACAGGCCTGCAGCGAGCTGGTCATTATGCCTCTGTGTGTTTTGTATGTAGGATATTGGGTTTGGTGACAGGAAGGCGCGTTCCACATGGCGTCTGACAGAGACAAGCAGAGTGGTTGGCTGATGCCCGCTCGCTTGTGAGTCTTTCCCAACGGTGCCAGGTGCTAACAGGTGAACACAGAGATATTGTTGCTGTTTTGTTGTGATCAGGTCAAAACGGAGAGGGACAAAAGCAACCGGACACCCTCTCTGCACTCGGAGCGAGTCAGGGGTGAGGGTGAGCTCAGTGACGGCGCTGACAGCAGGAGGAGAACTCAGATGGTAGCCTGCACTCAGTGATGATAACGATGATGATGATATAGGAGAATTGCCCTCTAACAGAGGCTTGGGATGTCAAATTATCATAGGCTCCTCATTGTGTGGCCATGATAGCAGATGTAGGGGGTGTTAATATGAGGATGATGACAGCAGAGGAGCAGGGGACACCGCAGAGCTAATGGAAGTAAGAGGAGCCTGACACACTATTCCAAAAACACACACAAACAAGCCGAGTCAGAGATGCTCACTTGTGCTTGTGTATCTTTCTGCCTCGACTACTGCAATCCCCTTTTCACCTTCCCCTCTAAATCCTCGCTTAATCGACTACAAATGAACCAAAAAGGTGCCGCAAGATTGTTGATTATAGGCCCAGCAGAGCAACTCACATTACACCCATTTTATTTTCCATACATTGTCTTCTAATCAATTTCTGAATTAGTTTTTTAAGATCCCTGTTTGTGTTTGTAAAGCCCTGCATGATCAGGCACCTGTCTTTATCAATGACTTGCATGGTCCACCCCCACATCACCAGGGCCTTCTTGTTGTCCCTCATGTGAAAACAAAAGGTGACCTTTGAGTTTGTGGCTCAGACGCTTTGGAAAACTCTCCCACTGCAATTATTTACCTTCAAACAGCAGTTGCTAATTGACTCTTTGCAAATTAGGTTAAAGGTCCCCAACAATATTAAAAACTTTTCAAATATTCAAATGTCGGCAGCTGCTCTGCAACATGCTGTGAAGATTCAAACTGTGACAAATCCCACAGAAGAACCTGTTAGAAGAAGACTGGTCCATGAGACACACAACACAATTTAATTCATGATTGCATTTATTGATTAGTATCTACATTTCCATGTTAACTAATATTCACCAGATTACTAGTCTGCATATGTTGAATATTAACAAGTTCTTCTGTGAAGTGTGCTGCCTTCTTTTCTAACATTGTTAAAAAAAATTAAATTATGTAACAAAGAGTGAGCTGACTACTGAGTAGTCTCCTCCTAGTCGTTATTAGAAAGAAAATCAAAGTGAAATAAAGGAAAAATTCAAAATTTGGGGTAGTAACGTTTTGTTTTGTTTGTTGCTGGGAATAATGATGCATTCATGTGGTATTGAACACATCGGAAAAACGAGTTTCCAAGTTGGAAAATGCACGTGAACGCCTGCTCAAGTCGGAGCAACAATGTGAAACTTGGGAAAGAATTTGGTGACTGACTTGCTGACTTGCTGCCATATTCTTCACACTTGTTATTAATTCACATATTCTACATCAACTTTTACTTAAATATAATTTGTTAAATGTTATTACCGCATATTCTTCGTAGCATCCATGTTGTTTGTTGTTGTTGTTACAACATTTCGACTCGTCGTATTGAGAGCACGTAAACACACTGAAGTCGAAAGAACGACTTTCCAACTCGTAAACTGGGACCATTCGAGTAGCACATGAATGCAGCATAAACCAGTTAGCTTAGCTTAGCACACGATCTAGAAACTAAAGGCTGAAAAGCTAGCTTTGCTCTATAACAAAATCTGAATCATCATGAGACATCATGTTGTTGTTTTATAATAATGATAAAATTAATGAACAACATTAAATGTGTTCACAAGCTTCAGCGGTGCCACAAGTCTTTCTTTGTTGTGCTCAGACTTTCTGGCTCCCCCCTGCACCGTAAGACAACGCATATGTGTGCTTTTTGGTCTTATCTATCGGAGCAAGAAAACAAACAACCATTATTCAAATATCAAGGTACACCTTCAAGGCATAACAGCTAAAAACAGTCATCTTTTGATGTTTCTCATTCTCTAACCAATCGGATTTTAGCCTAACCCCAAACAAAAAAGACGGACTGTTTTAGTCATCTTTAGTTCTCTTGTTTGCTAAACGTCATTCCACAAGATGAAAAGTAAAAGATGGAGCAGATTATTTTATACCAAAGCATTTGTCATAAAATAAAGTACATGTGGTGTGTTTGAAGTTAAATTTAGTGGGGGGGGGGCCTCCTGTAACGGACCACTATTTAGTGATAACAACTTAATTCCAAGAGAGTAATTGCGGTAATCAGTTTCAAAAGGGACTCATTCATATTTAAGATGTATATTTCCTTTCAGCATGTGACTCACATGGACTTCAAAAGATGTTCTGGGCAAGTTAATAATGTCTATAAATTATAGTATTTTTGTTGACCACAGAGGGGCCGAAACTGGAACAAATGGGGGTTACATGTGTTGCTTCGGGGCTTTTCTGCACTAGCTTGAAATGGTGGGAATTGCCCCTTTTCTTTGATGCAGATTTCTCAGACCATCAGTGGATTTGAGTCAGTATGATGCTCTGCTCACACACCTACATCTCCGACAGGCAGATCCCTGTTCTTCAAATGACTTATGATTGAGAAAAAAAAGTTTCATTAAAATATATTTAAGGCGCTAACTTGTGTTTGTGTGAGAATGAGAGTGCAGGCCTGTGATCTCAGCGCAGTGACAACCTGAACAAATATGCTGAGTTGATTCCTCGGAGATTACAAAAGGTTCCACGTCGTCTCCTGAAGCTCTGAAAGAGATGGGAGGGCACAGCGGAGGCCCCTGAATAAACAACCATTAAATTCTCCCTACGCCTCCATGAGGAAAACCTTCAGAGTTGGCGCCGTGCTTTAAATAAACCACAACAAAACAAAGACAGAAACAGAATCAAAAGTGAAAAAATTTGAACAAGGAAGCTCATTTTACCTTTAATTTTTAAAATCTTTGACGATGAGGCAGATTAGCGGACAGGCAGCTAAAGCGAGGAAGATGTGTGGAGGGAGAGAAGGGGGAATGAAGGAGATGAAGGAGAAGATGAAAGCTTTGTTGTGTTGATGCTTAATGAGCTGGAAAACACAATTGAACTTCTCTGACTGTGGAAATTGCTGTGAGGGCATCGTAAATTAGCGCCAGTGTGGGAGCTAGCCTGCTGACAGAAAAGGGGGCTTTTGTGTGTTGAAGGCTTCTTCACAGGCCTGCAGCCACTGAGATCCTCACAGCGGTGTCAGAGCTCGATGTGTCACAGGACAAGCAGTTCTGCGTGTTGTTCTTGAACATGGACGAGGGAACTGGTTGGTAACTTTTAAATGCAGGCTATACACTGAAGTGATTCGTTTCCTTACCATCTTACCTTATGATCTGTGTTTGCTTAAAACATTTTGAACTCTTTAAACCCAATCCAACCCACCAGAAGCCACTGTCAGAAACCGATTCAAGGTTTGTTGAAAGTAGAGATACACTGTTTACATTGAAATGTGTCTGGATGTTTTTACAGTAAATGACTGTAAACAGAAATAGAAGAAAAAAATTAGGAAACAAGGGCAACTGCTTTACTCCCAATAAATAAACTGTGTAAATATGATAGAATAAAATAGAACATATGCACAAAATAACTATTTGGTTTTTGAAATAGCTGTAGATTTTGTACGGATGCAGAATTTGTCTGTAGAAATATAGAGACGATGTGCAATGACCAGAGATTAAAAAAAATCCAGATAATGTTTGTTAATTGTCTTTTATTTTTGCAGTCCAAGCGTTCAAGAGTCCTGCTACCTGTTGATTATTCTCCCATAGACAGAGAGTTAGACAGAGAACATACAGGCGGAGGTACAAGTGTCAAAAAGGAGATGAGTTTGGGACTTTTCTGATATTTAGTGAACTCCAAAGGGTGACTCTTCATTCTGGCTTTGCAGGCTTGGCACATGCCTTCTGTTACTAAGTGGCTTCATATTGAAAGGCTCTGCGGCCGCTATTCTCTCTCCCACTGGGTGCCAGCCTCTCTGCCCTGGCAGCTGCTGGGCTTCAGAATAGACCCATAGTCTCCCCTCTGCAGGTGAGCTGCACAGCCAAAACAGGGCCCCTCAAAGGCCCTTTCAGATCCTCAATAGGAAACTGACTCTGGGAGAGAGGAATGGGCACACAATGGCCGCCTTCTCTGGACACAGAGAAGATGGAGATGAGCTATTGGGGTGCTGCTTTAGTGTTTCTTATAGCCATGTCGAGGAGAGGTGATGAGAGAAGAGAGGAGTAAACTTTTTGAAGGCGTGGCTTTTTCCCTCTCAGCGGGTTTTTTTTTTTAAGCTCAGTTTAGGGATATCCTGTCATCCTGCGTCTCCGATGTAATTGCTTTGCCTTTGAAACCTGACGAAACAAAATGTTTTTTCCATGTCCTGGGGTGATGGAGCTCCTATACACTCCTCCCCTCTTTCCTCCCCCTTCCCCTCCACTCCTCCACCATCCCAATCTCCTGGATCTCCCTTTCGCTCCGGCAAAACGCTTCCCATGCAGCCAGGAAAGAATGCACCTCCCTCTGCTCCCTCTCACCTCCTTTTCATAGTTTGCCTTTTTAACTTTTATTAGCAACAGCTTTCACTGACTTTTGAAGACTTGGCAGTGGAGGGATAGAGCGAGGGAGGGGATGAGAGATGGAGAGAGGGTTTAAAAGTAAGAGGATATAGAGGAGGGATGAAGGAAGAAGGAGAGGCGGTGGTCCTCTCTCTTTGTTGGTAATAGCAGCGCATTTCCACGTCATGTCAAACCAGTACCAAAAATAAAACAACAGAAATACAGTCTGACAGCCGGATCTCCTGATCACTGTCTTTAAATAATTACTGTGCACTAATTCCCCACTCATTTTTGTGATTTGGTTACTAAATGTTACTTAATCTAACATCCTGACTGTTTCTTCAGACAACTTTGCAGATCTGTAAACTGCTTCCTCACCTCACAATATTAAAAAAACAAGATTTCAATGCGCCCCAAACATTTAATCACCATGTGGACAAAGTATCCGTCTTGTAAGATTAAAAAAAATCCCCAAAATGTATTAATTGCTGGTGAATTCTCTTCATAACACATTAAGACATCACTGTGACTGAGTAACTTCTGCAGTGATTATGTCTCATAGTTGCATAGTGTTTCTTCTGTGAGTTTACACTCCCTAAATATCGTCTGCCCGAGTGCTGGCTTTTTAAAAAATGCAGCTGCCACGAGAGGCTCCAGAAATAGAATGATTAACGTAGGGGGCTAGCACGGCTGCTAGGCTAGCAAAATTATTCTGCATTTTTAAATAGCATAGCTCTCATCGAACACTTTTTTTGGGGGGCTTTTTTGTCTTTATTTGATAGGACAGCGGATAGAGTAGGAAACCAGGGAGAGAGAGTGGGAAATGACATGCTGGAAAGGAGCCACAGGTTGGACTCGAATCCGGGACGTCCGCTTGGAGGACTTTAGCCTCTGTACAAGCGGCGAGACCAAACCACTAGTACATCTGCGCCGCTTATCAAACATATTTTGTCATTTGTCCTTAAGGGAGTATGTCTCACCTGCTTCCCACAAAAAAATAAAAATTGAAAACATTCATTTGTGATAAAAGTGATTGTATTTTAAATGGTTGTGTGGTTCTGGTTCAGTTGTTATTCGTTTGAACAATTTGATTGTAATAGATTTTTCGTCAATAATAAAGCTAATGTAAAAAAAAAACATCTAGAAGAGTCAGGACGTCAGACACACCAACATTTTTATTGAAAGTTTTGTTTTCTTTATGTTTTGTTTTTTGTTGTTATTGTTTTTTTGCAACGTAAAAATCACAATAAAATGATCCCAAGGTAAATGATCAAATGATTTAGGTAATATTTCATACTTTCTAGAGTCAAAGGGGAAATGGTTTAACAAAAATTGATACTTAAATATAGTTACTGTCAGAATCAACAATGGTGATGTAATTTCATTTTTTATCTCCATATTTCTTGGCCTCTACTCTGAAATACAGGAACTCTTTCCTTGAGTGATTGTTTACATTTCACATGAGATTCTGAACTCAAAGTGGTCTGAGAGATTTTGGCGTCTTTAGCTGTCTAATATAATTACGTCGGGTATGAAGATGCTATCAGTCCCTGTCTCATTTTTCCTCTCTTTTCTTTCTCCATCCCTCCTTCCTCCTCCTCCTCTAATCAGTTCCACTCTGTTATTGCTGGCCCCGGGGCTGTTTACCTCTTTGCTAAACTGCTTTCACAAGCATGAGACTGAACCTGCTCAAATGTCTGAGGGACCCTTTAAACCCCCCGCTCAGGCCTGCAGTCACTGTGTGGTTGACCTCGCGGCGGTCGTTGCGATCATAATGGACTCAGTGCTCACTGATCTGGCGTTCCTCACACCTCCTTAAACCAGGAATCGTTTTCCCTCTGAAGTTAGTCGACCACTTTTAAAAGGTTAAGTGGTTAACGTGGGGGGGGCTCTCATGGCATCACAGAGGGCTGAGCGGACTGTGACCGCAGCCCTGGAGGACGTTAAACGCCCTGAAATCCAGGACAGACAGTTCAACATAAGTTAAGACAGACATGCTCATGAATGCATCACGCTTCATGTTCTATTTGCTCTGAGGTTTTGAGAAGAAGCATTTCCTGCAGTCAGGCCAGCTGGGATTGATTTAGGGACATTAGTAAAATCCCATCCCGGCCTGCGTCTTTCCTCAGGGATAAGTCCATACGGCTACATAAACCAAGAATGTTGAAGTTACCGTCTTTAGTGAGATTCTTTTGTGTTGGTTTGTTTGTAGAGGACACAGTGGGCTTCATAGTTGTGTTCTTTTAATTTGCAAAGAGCACTTTGACTTTTGAGATTAACCTCTCCTGGTTCAACATTTACTCTCTGCAAATGCTTTCTGAATTACATGACGTTTTCAGTTCACTGCCTCCAAGACCAAGCAGCTTCTACTGGGGCGAAAATACTTCCTTGGGGGGGCGTGAGGCACTGTTTGCTCTGAGGAAGTCAAAATTAGATTTGCTCATATTAACGGTAATTAACTGTATTACCTGGTAGCCTAGTTGTTAGCACACGCGCCCCGAGTATAGAGGCATAAAAAGCCCAGAAATAAACCTTAAAAAAAGCATCAGGAATGGTGACTCCTTTCATTTTCACGTCTCCCTGTACTCCTCTGTTGTCTGCTTTCTGCAGGTATGTAATTATGGTGTGAAAAGGTCGGAGCTAGACTTTCCACAGGGCACAGCGTGGGAACAAAGCAAGGGTCCTGGAGGTCAGTGCAGGGAGCCCCGAGTGTGTGCGGCTCTTAAACTCCACAGAGACAGACATGTCATGATGATCAAATGAAAGTCTGCTAGTGGAGTCATTTCAGAGAGCTGACTCACATCCTCTGACTGTGCCGAGGATAGTTTACACACGGCAAAGTATGATTTGTAAAGAACGACTTTGTAATCTGACATGAATTAATCATCTGTTTTAGTATCTACAGCTGATAAAGGAAGCATTACATGTAACACGATTCCTCTAATCCCATTACAGCTTGTGATTGTGATGCAGAGCTGTTACTGGACATTAAAGCACAGAAAATCTCAGAATTACACAACAGAGAAAATAGATTTAATCGATTGTGATTACTATATTAATTTAACACAACTTGATTGTAAAGGAGCATTTTAGAATCTGAATCAGAAATACTTTATTAATCCCCAGAGGTAAATATGGTCATTACAGCTGCAGTAGAAATATAGTAATATAGAAATATGAATAAAATAAGGAGTGAAAATAAGATATAAAGCAATAAGTAGAAGAAATATTTTTAAAGATAATAAAGACGTTTTATATGCTGTATTAAATCACATATTGTCTTCACTACAAATTCACAGTATAAACTCTGTCATCGGTGACGCGCTTTGAGTGGGCTCCTGCCCATCAGGGAGAGAGAGAGGATGGCATGCAGGAAAGGAGCAACAGGTCGGATTCGATCCCGGGCCGCCTGCTTGAAGGACTGTAGCCTCCATATATGGGGCGTGCACTAACCACTGGGCTACCGGCACCCCTGGAAATTTCACTTTTGACAAGAAAATATAAAACTTTTCTTATTCTCTCTTTTTATAGAGTCCTCTCCCAGCGTGACTCACACATGATCTCTTTTCTATATAATCAGTGTTTCTGCTTTTTATTTAAAACTGTTTTAAAATATTTTATACTGAGTAGTGTGTACCTGAATTCCCCCTTGCGTGTTATTGAGAGACATGCTTACTCACACACATATAGGCCCTAAAAACACACACATGCACAAACAGGATCCTGTGGACATGCTTTAATGAAGATATGTCAGAGGAAGGGGAGGGGGGGCTGTACACAGGGGGGCGACCCTGAGCTGATGGGGGTTTGGATTAGTGAACTGGTACCTCTCCAGCAACTAGACCAATTTCCATATACTTTGGTCCATACTGGGACCGGAACCAGTGACCCTCTGGTTCCCAATCTATATCCCTATTCGGACTGAACTATTGCTTAATCAATGTCTCTTCCCCCATAACTTAAAGATCAATTGGGAAATAGCAAATCTTAGATACACAAGTTCTATTGAGGGGAAGGCAAAACAAACTGGTCCCTCTGTTTTGAATGCAAAGCCTGCTCATAATAAAAGCTGTTGCAGCAGCAGCGCTCCAATTAGTTGTGGGTAAATAATGAAGATGAAGGATTAAGTAATCACTTTATTAAACCAGCTGGCTGTGACATTCTTTGTCACCAGGGAGTCTGTAATTATCATTTGACTGCGTAACAAAGAAACCAATGGTATGCGAAGTATTAGGATGCACACAAAGGAGGCTTTAGTTATATTAGCTGAGATACAAATAATCTTGTATTAATCCGTTTGTATCCTCATAGGCTAAGTGTGTTTGTTCTTCCCATAAATCAGTGTGTGAAAGAGGATGAGCAAAACCTCTATTTTATGTAGATAAGAAAACAAAGCTAGAAGCCTACTGAGGAGTAGAAAGTTAAATTTGCAGACATAACTGCACAGATCAGACACATGTTTCTTTAATAAGGATGAAAGCGCTGCTCTTTTGTAACCCGATCTCTCTGTAGCAGGCAGTTTTCCATCAAGACACAGCAGGATTCTCTCTTGAACCCGGGAGCATCAGGACTGATGGGATCGTGACATGCAAAGAACAGAGACAGAAATCAGAGCGTGACAAACACTGAGAGGATTTCTGTGGTAAAGTGTGGTCAATGTGTCACATATGTCAGAGGAAAGGGCGGTGCAAAGAACATCTGTAACACCTGTCTCACTGTTAACACCTGTATTATCTGCCATCGCTGACGGTGTTTCATTGGATGTCGCCCCTGCTGAGCACTTTGAGCTGAAGGATCTGTGATGAATTCTGTGGTGCTGGGGGTCAAAGATTAAAGGTTAGGGGTACTCCAGCTGGCAGCCAGGGCCGAAGTGGACTCCAGTGAAGAGGCATTCAGTGGCTCGAGCAGGAGGGGGGAGAGAGGGACAAAGTTATTTCTCTTTTGGTTTTGTTTGATGTTCTCCACCCTCGAGGCGGTCGTTCCCCCTCACACTGGTCAGAAGTTAGAAAAACACTGTACAGAAATCTTTAACTACTAAAGTAAAAGACGCTTTAATCAGAATGTTTACATCAACATTGGATCACATTAAGCAGTGTTATCTTTTTAGACCAGCAGGATCATAGTGTCTGTGGGTAAACGGTGTCAGCTAACGTTAGCAGTGCTAGCGCCACCAGCCATCGGTCCTGCTTCCTGGTTAATGTCCAATTGCCTTTGCTGAATTTGGTTATGCATTGCTCCAGTCATAATCTTTCTTTACAGATTCTACATAAAAATGTATAATCTGTACACCGGGTCTGGATTTTCAGCATGGGCGTTCTGGTTTCTATTTGTAGTGCATTTGTAGTCCGAGCTGTATTGAAAAATTATGTCGGCAGACTTTGGAGCATGAAGGAGGAACAGTCTGTGTGGACAGCAAAAAGCAGGCGATGATTTCTTTATTTCTATAAACATATATAGATAGATAGATTAATATGATAGTAACATACCACAAATGATTAATCTAACCTCCATTCATCAATCAAACATTTTAAAAGTTTTTTTCTTCTCCTCTGAAGGACATCTGCAACATGATCTTGTTATTTCGGCTTATTTCCTATTAATCACAAGAAAATGAGTTTCTTTTTCAGGCTCATACTGCTGAAGTAAACCAGAGTGAAGCTGCTGTATAATTTATAATCTACTGTTGAAGTGAGACTCAACAGATGAATGGGTGCTAGTCTTGTATATGTAAGGGACCAAGAAATTACAGTTGTCACGTTCATTGAAGCCAATGCGGAAGTGCAAAAACCTGCAGTTCCTCGAGTGTCCACTTGAGGCAGGCTGCAGAAGCCCAAAACATTTTAAAGATATTGTTTGCATTGTTGTGTTAATGGGATGTGTTAAAAATCTTTAGTCACATGTGTCAGGAGATGATATGTAATGCTGTGTTTAAGAATGAGATTCTTAGTGAATCAATTGTTGTATTGTAATTGTAAGTTGCCGCTTGTTCCAAAGCCAAGTTTCTGCAGTTCCCTGATTTCTCCTGTAGAGGGCAGATCTCTTCATTTATAAGCCAGATGTGCTAAGTGTTGGCATGATGTGTGTGTTTCATTTTACAGAGTTTTCCAAAACATTAGTTCTCCTCAAGTGGAAAATGTGTTTAATGAGAAGCGTCCAAAACAGGGTAAATAGCCATTAAACGTTCTCTAACAGCTCCCACATGTTGACTGAGTTTATGAGGGGTGTTATTGAGGGAGGATAAGGGCGTAAAGTTTGTGTGTAAGTGTTTGTGTATGTGTAAAGAGAAAGAGAGAAGCTTTTCCTCTCAGTTTGGGGCTACAATATAATATATTCTATGGAAGATACCTAATCAAAGCAGTGTAATGTTCCTGCTCAAGCAGCGATAATGGCCATCTCAGATGATCTTTTCAGATTAGCTGCTTGGGCCAAAAGGTCAATATTCCTCTGCGTCTCCTCTCAAACAGACAAAGACATCCCTGTCTTCTGTCGTCAGTTACATAACAGAGACGCAGAGGATAGTTCCTCTTTCTGTCTGTCTCCTGTGTTGCTGTTTAAGCTCCTGGTCAGCCTCTCTTCGTCTGCCGCAGCTGTCATCTGAGCTATTGTTGCTGGAAAACCATTATGGACATTAAAACCCAGTGGAGCCACAGAGTCAGATAAATCCGGGCCCCAGACTGCCTCGCTCATCACACCTTTTATTTGACCCGCCTAAGTCCTATCTGTTCAGTGATGAGACATTTGATTAAGCATTATCACGAGAGTTGTAATGGGTTAGGGTTAGGATAAGTTTCGGAAATGCTTCCAGTTGAGGCTGAAATGCAGGTTGCAGATCTGAAGCTGTATTTGTTTTTATTCAAAGTTAGGATCATTAAAATCTGTAAAAAACCTGATATAAATTAGTTTAATGTTTTAAATCAGTGCTGCTCTGATCCTCTTCGGCAGTCATAGGGCGTTAGAAGCATCTCCTGGCGAAAAACAGTATCCTACACAGAAATGATGTTAGCAAAGCAAAGGAGAGCCAATTTCATATAAATTATCATCTGATTTACAGAAAAAAATGGTGCGATGCTAGTTGAATACTATATGCTTTTTGGAACTACTGTATTGTTTAACATCGGCAAGACAATGATTTCAGGTTATTTATCGTGTGACGTCAGCAAACATCTACAGTTTGGTGCTAGCAAAGTGCGATGTCAAAGTTGGCAAAATGTCAGCAATCAGTGTTTAGCCCAATGCCCAGTTTTACAGATAATTAAAAAATATGATTAAAACCAGATATAAATAATAATGCAGCAGGTTTCTCAAACGCTCTGAGTCGTCGGAGGCGGACTAAGATGGTTCTAATGAGAGCATGTTTGTAGATGCTCAGCTCAGCTTATGTTTTCTTTATTAATTGAGCCAGGCCTACAACGTTAGCAATCACATAACATCCACCGAGAGTTATTATATCCAGCTTTTAAAAACTATAAAAAATAATCACAGTGGTAATACAAGGCCTACATCTCAAATGAGCAGAGAGACATGTTGGTGTCAAAATCTGAAGTGCCTTCATGTAACCGTGGAGCAGCAGGCTCACTTATTCTCTCTCTGCGGCCGCTTCATGAGTCCGACAGCTCCCCTGTTCACCAAACCATCATCACAACATTTCATGTTCGTCTCCGCACTTCCTCGGAGGTCCTTCCCCTCAGCCCTGTAATTCCCGCGGTTAAAGTCCTCAGTGAGATGTCTAATGTGTGTTTAATGGGTGTTGGTGAGGCAACAATTAAGTTAATTGTACATCATTGAGTTAATTTTAGTTATTAAGAAAACCCCAGCTTTCCTAAATGTTATGAGTGTGGGGGATATGACGGAAGACAGTGAGTGAAGACAGAGGGGCGGTTAGCCTCAAATACAGGCCTGCACCCTGAGGTGACCTTTATGGGATTTACTGATAGTAATGACGGTGATGATGAGGTTTTGGTGCTGATGATTGTTTTAGAGAACAATATGTTCATTATCACGTTTCAAACTGTGTTGAGGTTTCACCTGGAGTCAGATGTCTCCAGCTGGTAGTCGTCTGTTAAATATTCTGTTTTCTATTTGTTTCTTTGCCAGTCTCGAAAGTCTTGATCAAGATGCCACTTTGAGTCAAGTAGAAACATGACGGCTGGATTCCTCACAGCCTTTACAGTAATAGGCAGTTATTGGTTTTGGGGCAGAGCCAGGACATCAGATTGTGCACGTAAAGTCACAATGTGAAGAAAGTGCTGTCATCAGTTGCAATGACATATTAATCTACTGTAAATGACAACATATCTGAAAGTAATTAATATTGCAAACCCTGCACATATGAATGAATGCTTAGAAACCTGCACAAAAAAAGTAAGCAGAATGAAGCCAAAACATTCATTTTCAAACGGGCGTTTAGCCAAATATTCATTTTGGTGGTTTTCCTCATAAATTACTGCAGGCTGCAAAATTTCGAGCATGTTTTCTACCGCAGATTATGCTCATAAATCACGGCTTAAAGCTGCATTTAAATAGTTACAGACAGGCAATTTATTCTTGGCTCACTCCGTGCATTTTGTGCAATAACATTGTGTGTGTGTGTGTGTGTGTGTGTGTGTTTCAAGTTTATTTGCAGCAATCATTCCTTGCTGACAACTCACATGTGTTCTGCTCTTTATTGTTGGGCTCACATTTTCTATAAGGCTCGTCATTCACATGAGCAATGCGTGTTCACAGACCACACCAGCACACGTAGCAGGATACAAGCTGAAATGTGCAGTGTGACAGGAAGAGGGAAACATATTTACTCACACACTTGGCAGCTCAAAGCAAGCCTCTGATGGAACAATCTGTTCTCACCGCACATAAAGATGAAATTATCCTCACGTTACCTGCAGTCAGTTTTGAAGCTGAGGGGGCGTAAGAGGCTCATTAGGGAATATTCCACCAGCTCTCGTGCTTGTTTGGCTTCAAGGCATCATAATTACACTACATTAACTTTTTCAACACCAAAGTTAAAGGTAAAACTTAAATGGGCCATATATCATCCCAGTAAGATGTGATATCTATTAAAATGTAATGCATGCCAGTGATCGTTTTTTATGTTGATAAAGCATTTTTATGACTGCAAATTAATTGAGGGCTTTAACTGTATGCTTAAAATGTTACTGTTTTAACCAAAGAGACAAAAGTGCAAGTAGCTACAAAATGAAACACTGGTTGACAAAAGAAAAGAGGGGGGGAGGGTCTGCTTTTAAAGAATAAAATGAAAACAGCATCACCACTTTAATTATCGGGCTGTCAAAAAATAGATACAGCAAAGTATCGCATATTTTTTTTCAAGATATTATACGGATTTTACTGCCACACAATATCTGATATTGAAAAAAAAAATCCTTTATTTGTTCCTTAATTGAGGCGACGCCTGCAACTAGTTCATGCAAACAACTCAGGCTGCATTGATTTCACACTTGACATGCGTCTTCATGCACAATCTCCTGACAACACCTCCTTCCAATTGTTGTTCTATTTAAGCTGCAAGATGTCCAGACTCTCCCTTCTGCTCTTTCATTGCCAGCTCTGACTTGCACCAGTACTCAGCCCCACCGCCACCCCAGCATCCACCTGTGCGCTCCGACTAGGGCCTTAAGATATCATCCCATCACTCCTCAAACTTCTGCATGTAAATCATGCAGAGTATCTTGATACGTATCATATCGCCACCATGTGTCGTGATACGTATTGTATCGTGAGGTCCTTGCCAATACACAGCCCTACTATGATATGTGTTGTTCTAAATGATGCTAGGCTAGTAGCCGGTTAGCTTAAGTTTTCTTAGCATAAAGACAGGAAACACTTGAGTCCATCCAAACGCAAAAAATTCCACCTGCAAGCACCTCTTAAAGGAAATACTTTTTGTCTCATTTGTATGATTACAAACAAGATGTATAAAAATTTAAATTGGCCATATAAATGTAGTTTCTATCAGCTTATTTCGGTCACCCACTTATTCTTTGAAAACCTTTAATCCTAAAATCTTCCATTTTCAAAGTGCTTCTATTTAAAGTACCCACACTGGTAACTTAGACTTACCAGTGTTGCTCTGAAAAACAACAGTTTCTATCTTTTGCACTCATAGTACTACTGCTTCTTAAACTGTCCAACACTTCATCACCTTAGTGGAGTGACGGAGACAAAATGCAGTCAAATGGAGAGTGGCTCATTTGCTGCGTAAACCACAGAGGAGCTTGTTTTCCTGTAAGCCTGTGGGACCATCAGAAGTTCAGGGAGGAGAGACTTGTGGTTGATCTGTGGTGGAAGCTGCTGGGTCTCAGAGCGTCACATGAAAGATGATTTTACTGATGTGTTCAGGACACACTGGGGCTGGATCGGTGGAAGTACACGCACACTTCATCCGTTAAACCTCACTTTCAAGGCCCTGGAACAGTGAGCCCATGTTTCCCAAGGTTGTGGTTTCTGGGATCCAGACAGAGCATTTTATATGAAGGCTCCAATTCACCAGCCTCAATGTCAGTGTAGCAGCCATGTTTGTTACCTGAAATGTTTCGTGTTTTCTTCATAACTACAATTTAACTATAAGAAGTAGATTGGCATTTTAGGAATATGCTGATTACCTTTATTGCTTTGACTAACATGGGAGGGTTTAATGCACTCTCAAGCCTGTACACAAATAGAAAGCTGGTGTAGCCAACAGCTGGTTAGCTTAGCTTAGCATAAAGACTGAACAGGTAACAACCAGCAACAACAATCAGCTAACCAGAGCCTCTAAATCTCACAAATTAAAATGTTGTATTCTTTATTTCATTGGTTAGATTAAATATTAATAATAGTAATTGTTTCTCCTGCAATCAGTCATTTTGCTTAAAGCAACAATATGTCACTTTTCCACCTTACAACAATAGTTTCTGGGGCGCTGATGGCCTAATGGTTATGTCGCCCCATGTACAGAGGCTAGAGCTCTCCAGGTAGGTGGCCCAGGTTCAAATCTGACCCGTGGGTCCTTTCCTGCATGTCATCCCCCACTCTTTCTCCCTGAATTCCTACTCTATCCACTACGTCAGAATAAAGGCAAAAGCTCCAAAATAAACCTAAATCATTTACTTGTTGAATACATTTCTGTCTTACAGATGTCTGGCTTTGCTTTATTTTTTGGGAGAGCATTTTTAGGGTAGAAGACAGTAGACCACTCAGTGACCTGGGAGTGGAGCTGGTCGAGGGGTAACCCTGGACTCGTACATATGGATCTGATAGAGAGGACAGATAACAGGCAGACGCGGTGGAGCCATCCTTTAAGACAGAGCAGGAAGTGTGGTGTTGCTGTCTGCTCCTGTTCTACTGTACCGTATGTGTGTGTACGTGTGTTGAATCCTGTTGTTATGAGACATTGTTAGCATAGCCCATATGTTGACTTAGCGACCCCTCCCACTGTTCTATTAACAGAGTTAGAGGAGGAGAGGAGGAGCCGATTCACAGCAGCTTGATGGAGGGGGACCCCAGACACTGAGCGATAATCATATGGCATTAATTGTTTAAATCTTATTTTACATCTGTTTAAATAATTCTGACTTCATTAACAAAGTCTCAGAGTTTAAGTTTTCCTTCTCTACCAGATATAAAGTGAGCTATTTTGTGCATTAAACACAAAGAAGCTGTTTTATTTTGAAACAACAGTGTTACAGGCGGACAGGAAGTTTTCATGAAACATAAATAAGAGCTGACACTCGTTGAAGTTGCTTCTGGTGCCTGGCACTGAGATCACAGGTCGATCATCTGCCTCCAATCTGTCCTCATGAGTGAACGTGTGTGTGGAGGTGATTAGTCACTTTAAATGATTGAAGCTGTGCGCAGTGAGCAGTCTGTCTGCGTCTGACAAAGTTCCTGTGACAGTAAGCTGAGCACGTTGAGTTATTGTTGTGTCACAGTAATATTTACATACACAAGACCTGATGTGGGAAACAACTTAAGATAGTTTACATTTTGATGCACAACATGTCACTTCTTTACATGAATACAGTAACCTTCTTTACATGAATACAGTAACCTTCTTTACATGAATACAGTAACCTTCTTTACATGAATACAGTAACCTTCTTTACATGAATACATGATGCCATAAAGCAGCAATTTGAAAGCTATATGTACAGTAGAATCATGTTCATAGCAACATAAATCACATCAGTCTGACAGGTGTTTATGAAGTGATGTGATTATGAAATATAGTATAGAGATTCCCTGTAAAGTGTTGTCTGCTGGGACACCTGTAGCCTAGCGGTTTGTGCGCTTGCACCATGTACAGAGGCTCGAGTTCTCGAGTGCGAGTGGCCCAGATTCAAATCCGACATGTGGCTCCTTTCCCGCATGTTGTTCCCCACTCTCTCTCTCTCTCTCTCTCTCTCTCTCTCTCTCTCTCCTTGATATACTACTCTATCCACTGTCCTCTAAAATAAAAGGCATTAAAAGGGTGTGAGCTGCTTATGTAGAAATGAGTTGGAAGACGAGTAAAATTGTATTGGTTTTGTTTTCATCAATTTGACATAAAAAGAGCATACTAACTTTTTCACCTATCACAATGTCAAAACTCTGAGATCCATATTGTGTAATTGTCATTACAACTCAAACTGATTCAACTTAATTGAGATCGCACTGTAGTTACGAGAGCACAGGTAATAGGGAAAGCTCCTTTAAGGAGCTCTAAGGTCAAAGGTCATCATAACATCAAGTTTTATCCCGACAGACGGAGTTGTCAGATGTATGACGGCCACATCATGTGCAGTATAATAAAGCACATTCACACTTATCAGACCAGACAGCAGAATGCAGCTTTAACTGATCACTGGATCAAGACACAAACATGTAGACACACTTACTAAAGAAGTTCATGACTTTTTTAAATAAAAAAAACACTTTGTTGTGTGCAGCACAACACAGAGACAGGGATGATTAGAGCTGACGTTTCTGTTTTCATGGATACAAAGGTCGAGAAAAATACGACTGTTTATTGCCGGGACTTTGGTCTTTAATTTCCACCACAGGGGAACCAAGTTAAAGATTTCCTATCGTTCAGATACAAAATAAAGCTGAGCTGAAAGCCGTCACCATGTTCAGGTAAGAAAACTATAGATTTGTGTTTTACCTGGTTTTATTGTTTAACTGTATAAATTACATGATTGTTTCTTTCACTGGATAATGATCTTTTCTTGACAGTAACCCTGAGTCTTTTCACTCACAGGTTTTCTTTAATCGTCAGTGTTTCTCTGATTATCTGCATCACGGCAAAGCCACTTAAACCCTGGGTATGTCTATGTTTCTGTGTATGCTTATGCCCACAAACTGAAGACTTTTTATTTTTGTATTAAAGGGAAAATTAGGCATGTTGAATTCCTCAGTTGAAAAAGTGTATCAGTGTCAGTGTAACTGCATTTCAATTCACAGACAGAATATATTCAGGAACATACAAATGAAAAATGGGGATGTTTGATATTGATTTTTCAGCCTGGCTCTTTAATTCTCTAGTAGCATTAGCCTGAATGTATACAAAATAACAGGGAGCTTTTACCTAGACGCTACACGGTTTGAACTGCGAAGAATAAACAAATTTAATAAGGAAACTAAATAAACTGAAAGCTTTTAGATGTGGGAAAATACTTTTAAAGAGTCTGTTGTGGTAAATGTTGAATGTTTGCATGGTATCTTACTCTGTTTGCGGTCACATAATATTTCTGCTCTTTTCTCAGAATAAATTCACAGATGAAGCATTCCAGCACAGCGTTATGTAAGTTGTCATTTCCTTTAACTAAAATGAAAGTGAATCGTTTTCTTCTTCTCTGGAGGAAATGCAGTCTGAGATTGCTCACATTTCTTTTATCTCAGGTCCGTAAATAAGGATGGAAAAATGTCCTGGGGAATGGAAGTGGAGCCTCCGGAGAACATGGATGAGACTGACTATGACGTCAACCCAAGTATGCAGATCTGGAAGAGTATGACGGGCGGTGGAGAAGTCAAACAGCACCTGAAGGCGGAGGAAGACTTGGATGAGCTGCACCACCCCTCGATGGCCGATCTCCTCAGAGTTCAAATGCAAAACATGGAAACCCTCCCTGCAGACATCCCGGCACAGTTCATGCAGGTGGAGGAGGATAAAGACGACGTCCACCACCCTGATTTTGAGGTGCTCCCCGCAGAACCTGAACAAGATTGGGATGCAGTCTACAACAAAGCATGGGAGGAGGTGGGTGGATATTTGGCCCCGCTCTTGGCCAAAAACCAAGCTGGGGCTGAGTTGCCTGCGTTATACTCTGAACCAGAGGAGGACATGGACGACCTGTACCACAAAGACTTCCTGCAGCCGGTCCCTTACCAAGATGAAGCTCCAGCTGCAGCTCGGGTTGATCTGCCGTTTCAGGGGAAGCACAGTGAACCAGAGGAAGACCTGGATGATATTTACCACCAGTAATCCTTCAACAACAACCGGTGTACGTCTTATTATAGATCAGATCATAAAAAACAAAAAGGTAAATAATCACAAGTGTCATTCAACTGTCACTCAAATGTATCTTCATGATAAAGATACTTAAACACACACTCCTAAAGACTTTGTTTTATTTATTTAAATGTATGTACAATGCAGAGGACGTTAATAAAACTTACAACGAATTTCTGCTTCATGTAACCTGTACATTCAAAATGATCGAAAATATTCACAGTATTAATTACAACAAAAAATGTGTTTCTAATTCAGAGCTTCACCTAAAAAATTTACAAAGATAAAAAATTACTTTCTGCAACAAAAAAGAATTCACCTCTCCCTGATTTTCACAAGAAGGAATTAAAGCTGTGATTGAAATGAATATTGCAACATCATTACTTTAAATGTGTTGTGTCTCAGTGTCTGTGCATCACTCCAGCAGCTCTGCAGGAATCACCCCCTTCTTCAGTATCAGGTTCCCGTACAGAGCTGTTTCCCTGTGAGGACAGAGCAGAGGGAACATCAGAAAGGGAGAAATATTTACGTTTCCTTTTGGTTTTCAATGACATATTTAAACTGAAATCTAAATTGTAATCCAGTCTGATTATGAAGCAGAGAAACACAGTTATTTACCGCAAACAAACACCCATTTTCATCATTTTACGACTAAGTGATGATGATGTTATATTTCTAAAAAAAAACTTAAGCCAGAAAAAAAACCCTATCTTTTTTTAAGTGATGCATTTGAAAACAATTTTCACACACACATACACACACACACACACACACACACACACACACACACACACACACACACACACACACACACACACACAAATAAACAATTAAAAGCAAAGGAAGTACATACCCGGTTGCCACAACAGCGTAGGCCTTCTTAGCTCGTTCATAGAAAGCAAACCTTTCCATCACTTCAATAGATGTCTGTGTGTAAACAAAAATCCACAAGCAAAGTGTCAAAAGTCAAAAGGAACTTAAAGGTATTTTGAGTTACAGAAATCTATATCTATTGTTTGTACGGGTTGTTTTACCACAGGCTCAGCCCTCTTAAGAAGGAGTTTGTATGTCTCCCACACAGGGACAGCTAAACCCCTTTCTTTGTCACTGTCCACCAGATCCATGACTGCAGCCTGTGAAAACACATCAGCACAGAGTTAACAAATGATATCAAACAAGATGAATGAAAATTAAAGGACTCTATGGACAACTAAATGGTTTGTACCGCAGAGGGGACATAGGTATCCAGGGGTAACAGCCTTAAAACAGCCTCCAAAAGCTGAGGGATTCCCAAACCTACAAGAAAGGATCGGACAAAGTTGAAACAATCTGCAATAAATCAAATCTAAAAATTTTGTTTCCTGAAAATGTGTTAACATACCGTCAGCTCTAATCTCCTTTGGACCACAAGCACAAATGGAAGATGCTGGAAAGTTTGCATCTGCAAGAACTTAAAAAAACAAACACTATGAATGACAACATGTTACTTTTAATTTATTTTCCAGTGAAGCTATAGGCTGATTGATTGTTGTTGGGTTTTTTTATTAAGATCCCCATTAGCTTCTGTATTAAAAAGTAGCTGCTCTTCCTGGGGTCTCCATATCTTCAATGACAATGTTTCATTAGTTAGATTACATAAATACACATCCATAACATTCATACTCACAGTACAACAGAACACATGACAGAACCAATACAACACACAGCAAACAATTCAAACTCAAAAACTGTCATACATTTGCTCTACATGAATATTATCTCAAAAGTTGAGAAATAAAAGTATCTGCAACTAGATCACAAGAACAATTGGATAGATAGCTTTAAATCCATTTAATATCTTCAAGACAATCAAACATATGTATCATAGGCTATAAGGTGTTCTACACTATTTCTTCCTGTAACACAGGTGTGAATATGAACCTGAGTTAGTCTTTACTGCCCTGCAATGCAGTGACTGTCTGTGCAAACATTGAATACTAGCACTGGCAACAATAACAACGAGCTAACTTTAAACGTGTGGTTAAACTTCATACCCAGTTCATCCCCATGACCCATTTTAGAGAGAGCATACAGCAGTTCAGGTGACAAAATAGAGGGGATTCCTTTCAGGACGACCATTGTGGCGGATACACCGAAGAGAGTACAGCAAAGTATTAAAATGAAGCGAGAGCATTCTCTCCAACCTACTTCCGCTTTCGTTGAGGTCTGCTTAATGTGCACGACGGTAAAATCTGCTTAACAACGAGACAAAAATACGTTTTGAGAGTACACATATTTATGTGTTGTAATCTCATCTTTGTCCTTCAACACATTTTCAGGTTTTTAAGTATCGGTCAGTGGAGAAGGACGTTTTTTTTAGGTTGACTATCTTGTGTGAAACGTCAAAGTCTTCGAGGACGTCACATGATTAGAAACCTCACTCTGATTGGCTAGCAGGAGGTTTCAACAGTTAAAATTTGATTCTGATTATTAAACATGACTCCTCCTGAATTTTTTTTTTTTACAATATAAGCAGACTTTACCTTTCTCTTTTGCCATTTAATTATCTAGAAGTGCATAAATAAAATACATTTGAAAAAGTTGAAGCCCATATGGATCAGGTGAAGACAGAGGATAGTGCTGATGTCCTTTACCTTGTCTTTCAAGTGGCTCCTTAGCCAGGCAGCCAAATCAAACAACCATATAGCAGGGAGAGAAGGTAGGACATCCCATGTATTATTGGAATTTGAAACATGACGTGTAAATATGTGGGATGGGGGAGCATTGTGCGCTGATGTTTAATTAATGTGAATAAATTAGTGCATGTTTTTGTGATCATTTATCACTTTCAAAAATGTGCAGCTGCTTTTGTAAAAGTTGTCAAATGACTTTAGAGTAGCCTGTAAAATGGACTTTAGTGTCATTAGTAGCCTATAGCAAACTGCATAGTGGGTTAAACCTCGGCCTATGTTGTTCCTGACACCCTTGGGTGGGCATAATTCAAAGCAGACACCAGTGAATGTGTTATTCTGGCACAGTCTCTGGTGCCAAGAATGTGAGATAATGAAAATATTTGTAAGATGAAAACCACTCCAGTGAAGCTCGCAGCTGGATGGCTGAAAAATGCTGAGAAATCCTTTCCAAGACCGCAGATCCTGGTTGTGTTAAAAAAAAAAAAAAAAAAAAAGGCAGCAGATCTGCATATAAAAAGGCTTTTATAGAAGTCAAGTCACCGTTTACAGCTGCAGGCTTGAGGGACTGTATAGTACATTTACAATCCTGTTACAGCTGCATTTAATAATAAACATGAGAAAGATGTTGTTACTTTATTCCGAGTTTTAACCTTCAAATATTTAGACATATATGTAGCCTACATCCTCAACAATGTAGTTAAAGCATCTTTCTTATAGGCCTACTCACTGGTCTTGAAGATATTTTGTTTTCTACAAATCCTGCATGAAATAATCCCCCCCATATATCACTTCAAGAATAGTTTAGGGAACACAGATTTGAGTTTCAAATTAAAAAAGGATTGCTTTCTTTTTCCATACATTACGTTTTAAGTTAAACAGATCCATGAGAAGATAAAAATGAGCCTAATTGGATGCAGAACAGTCCTGACTGTGGCACAGAGGCAGGGTAGTTTAGGAATATGTGAGGGATTTTTGGAGAGGGATGGGGGGCTGCTGGGCCGGAGAAAAGGCCCTCGCAGGAGCCAGGCCTGTCTGTCGGACTGAAAGCCCCTTTCTCCCTCTCTGGACCCATGCTGCTCTGTCTTTATTTCAGCTTTTTTAAATGAGTTTATCACGCTATGAGGGTCTGCGCTGCCAAAATGTAACGTTTTGCCCCCTTTGTGCGTGCAGAGAGGCTCAATTGAGTCTACATTTATTATTTTGACCTTTCGGTAGCCTCAGAGAGGAGCTTCTTTTCGCTGCCTCTCTGCAGACTTTTGTGCTTCCCCGCCGAGAGAGGAGACGAGTTTTCTTCTCTCCTCCTTTTTAAAGTTTTGTTCCAGGGGGCTGACAAGAAAGCTAGCTCCAGGGGGAATATTGAATGAAAATAAAAATCAATTAGGCCATGGCCTTGTGGAGATATGGGGCGCCGCCGTGTGAAGATCAGAGAGAAAAAAAGGTGCCTCGCGATGATTGGAGCGGCACAAGAAAGCGCACACTAACCAAATTTGTTCTGGTGTTTTCTTTGAAGTCAAAATTATGGTTTTCAGCCAATATGAGGAAAGTTTAACATCGACCATCAAGCAGGTTTACTTTTAAATGTTTGGTTTTGTGTGACTTAAGTCTTAAAGACTAAAGTTTCTCTAAGTGGTTTCAGTGAAATCGTACTAAAATAAAATCCTCACCGACATTTGAACAATATCACAATCTGACCATTTCTTTTTTCTTTTTTTTAAATCAAGCTCTACAAATAACGGAGCCTCTTTTTTTTTTTTTTTTTTTTTTGCCTAAATCAAAGTAAACATGAGAAGTCAGACTTCAATTGGTAAACTTAAAGATGGGTTTTTTGCTTTAATTAACAAACAATCTAAAAATACAGATTTATGTGTTTTTCTGATTTATTTCTAACGATATTTTAAAGACTCGACCAAATGTCATTTTAAACTGAGTTCATCTGAATACAACCCGGTGCTTGTCAACGCAACAGATCATTTTAATAAATGGTCTATATGTCAACTTTATGCTGTTGTCTAACAGCACGAGGGCGCCATCTAGTGGTATTAGGTATACACTGGTTGAGTGTAAGGTAAACTGAGCCATTACTTACGCTACGTTGATCAGTTTTAGATTTGGAGCCTTTAAATTAATTTTAATTGTTAAAATAAATAATAACCATCTGAAACCAAAGTTTAGAATAGGCACATCATGTGAAACTAAAATGTGTGATAAAGGAAGACTCTAAGCTCTTTTCTCCTCCTCTCTCTCCATCTGTATACATTCTTTTTATTCTTCATACATTGGGATGGCTGTGGATCAGTGGTAGAGTGGGTCGTCTCTTAACTGAAAGGCTGAGATTACGTTACCCAGCTCCTGCAGGCATAGGGCAAAGTGTCCTCAGGCAAGACACTGAACACCAAAGTGTTCCAGCCTCTGCGTCAGCAGCAGCGTGAGAATGGACATGTTTTACTGATGAATGAATGTACTTTGATATTTTGTTGCTGCATCAGAGCACTGTGACGTCCAAGGCAAATTTCCTACTGGGACAATAACATTCATCTCATTTTATCTTGAATGGGATTAATTAATACAGATGTGCACAGCATCCTCTGCCATCAGTGGGTTCATGTGGTAAGTGTTTTGAGCAGTCAGAAGACTAGAATAAAAGCTCAAGTCCTTTTCCCATTGATGAATGTGCTTTCTTTTGCTCTCTCGTTGTGCAGGTTAATTTGGATCATTTTTGCTTACTTCCGCTTCCTTGGACCTGCTTGACTCATATTGCTGAAATTATCTGTAATGTCTTAAATAAATTTCAAAGTTGTTTATATATTTCAATAACTATTAATGTTATCATCTGTTGTTACTTTTGTTGATGCCCGTTTATCTCCCTTTCCGTCTTGCAGCAGATGACTGCTCTGACCTGCTCTAAATGTAAAGTGTCCTAAGGTACCTTTTGTTATTTTAAGTAATATTGAATGATTGAGCAGTATCTTAACAAAAACAGCAGACAAGTCTTATTTTTGTTCATGTTTCAGTCGCACAACTGAAAACCACTCTGGAGCTTTATTTGTAAAACGTACACAGAAAGTATTTACCTACTAAAGTGCAGACCTGTTAGAAAATGAAAATGAGAAGGCAATTCATACAAATCATCATTACTGATTCCTCTGATTTCACACACAGTCAGCAAAGGTTTTCACACATGAATCCACTCCACTCCTGCACATGCACTGCATTTCATTTTAATACAGACCCTCTGCAGGCAGGGCTTCACTGTGACAAGACACTCTTGTGCACTCACTCAGTGCCAAATCCTAATTCAAACATATTGTATGTTCCACTACAATCAGGATTTCTTGCATCATTCGGCGTATTGCGGTTAAGGAAATGACCCACTGATATCATCTTTGTGTTCTCGTAGAGCTCTTGATCAGCTCATTTCTAATTGTCCTGGAAACTGGCCTTTCTTTTCTCCACAAATGCTGTCATGCCTTCTTTACGATCATCCTGCAGGAATAAAACACAGACACGTCATGACTGGACTGTGGAGATCAGAGTCAAACCCCCTCACTCGCTCTAGGATGGGCTCTAATACTCACCGTAGCAAAGGTGGCGTGGAATAAACGCTTTTCCAAACGGTTCCCCTCAGCCAACGTCAGTTCAAAAGCTGAGATCACACAAAGGAACAAGTCAGAAACAAGTGAAACTTATTGATAGAGTAGATTATAAGTTTGTGTAAATCAGAACACCTACCTGCGTTTACAGCCTCTTTAGCCATAGCAGAGACCAGCTTAGAGTTTGCAGCAATTTTCTCTCCACATTTCACAGCTTCAGTCACCAACTGGTCCACGGGATAAATTTTACTCACCAAACCTGGGAAACAGAATATTCTGAGTCAACTATATAAAAAAAAAAGTATGAATTTAAGAGACACACGTCCACATTTTTATGTAAATATTAAAAACACCCAGTGCTCCCTGTTCTAGATATATTATGTGTTATATATCATATATCATATAGATTTTATTTCGGTTATTTGTCAAGTGGCTCCCAAAAAACCTGTTCGAGTCCCTTCCAGAGAGTCAGAGATTCAATCTGAGGGTTCATGAGATGAAACGTGTGGAAAAACCTAAATACCTTCATTCTGCTTCAAACGTAAATATTAAATGAGCAATATGTAAGACATCTACTGAATTAAATCATAAAATTACCTTACTATATTATCAGACATTAAGGAGACTCGACATTGAAGAGGAGATGAAGTCTGAATAGAAAAGCTCAAGTTGAGTATAAATACTGAAAACTGTACTTAAGAACCAACACTTTCAAACTCTGCTGTTACCCGACTGTTTGGCGTCCTGTGCATTGATTTTGTCTCCTGTGAGAACCAGCTCCATAGCCAGAGACTTTCCGACAGCACGTGTCAGCCTCTGGGTGCCTCCAGCCCCTGCAGAGAGACGGACGTCATCAACAACTGCTCCACAAGCAACAGTCTGGTCAAATGTGTACTACTGTAGGAAGTCTGAACTGGACAGAAAATAGAAAAGAAAAGAGCTTTCACCAGGAATGGTCCCCAGCAGGATCTCTGGTTGTCCAAATTGCGCCTTCTCTCCAGCATAGATGATGTCACACATCATCGCCAGCTCACAGCCTCCGCCCAGCTATACAGCAGCAGACACAGAAAATATCGTCTTTACTCAAGCCAATCCTCTAATCCCACAAATCATTGACTCATGCCGCATGCATCCCCAACTGATCAAATATTTGTATAAATCAAGTTAATGCTTTATTATTGGTCTAAAGGTTTGTGAACATCCCTGAGTTTTTTATCTGGAGCTTTTTCCTTGGTCCTATGTTTGTATACTTTTATCCTTATTTTGTATAAATTAAACTACCTAACTACCTACCCCCCCTCAATTATACAATAAGTATCAGTAACACAAAAGAAAACAAAAAGGACCCTCACAGCGAATCCATTGACAGCTGCAATCACAGGCTTCTTCACTGTGGAAACTCTGTTCCAGTGAGCCAGGAAGTTTCCACCGTAACACTCCTGGAAGGTTCGATTCTGCATCTCCTTAATGTCCGCTCCCGCTGGGGAACACAAAACCTCACGTTAAATATCAAGGCAAACACATTACTTTATACCCTCTGCTCGCTAAAAAGAAAAACGTAAAGAATCAAGCTACCTGCAAACGCTCTGTCACTTCCTGTGATTACGATCGCTCCGACGTCACCGTCAGCTTCAAAGGCGTCCAGGGCCTGACCCACCTCCTTCATCAGACCGTCACACAGGGCGTTAAGAGCCTTCGGCCGGTTCAGTTGGATGAAACCCACGTTACTCTTCTCACCTCGCTTTTCCACCAAAATATACTCGTACTGACCCCCTGCACGGAGACAAAACCAAAGAGATGGCCCTTAGCGTTAAGGGTTTCTGCAGCGGTTCTTGAGGGAGAGTTTACGACTAAAACTGCAACGATGAAGAAATGAATCAATTATTCCAGTCAAAGAAAATAAATCAATTAATTTGATAACAGATTCATTATTTCAATGACTGTTGGCAGGCTTTAGGGCACATTATAGACTAAATGCTTTATGATGAAAATAAAGTTGCAGACCTGGTTTATACTTAACAGATCTTTTCAAACCCATAAAATGTGATAAAAAAAAATTTGTTTAAATGTCATACTGGCCAAGGTGTTCAAGTGTGATAGAAAACCAGAGCTGTTTTTATCATTAAAACTTTTACACAGTTCAGTCTTAAAAAGCAGGTGATGGGTCACCAGAGTGCTCTCTGTTGAGCCGTCATATCCTCATATCACATTACAAAATGAAGTCCAGGTTAATAATTCAAGAAAAGGTGAAAGGTCAACTTTAACAGCCGTGTGTCAAGGCCTCTGATACTCCGTGTGGAGCAAAGATACAGAACCAAGACTTCTTCTTTACTCTAAGAAACCTTTTTTAGTGTTTCAGGTTCTAAGTAAAAAATCTAACCAATCTAAAACAAAATATTACTCCAAGCTAGGCCGAATATTTTGAACAGTATACACAAGCATAAACATCTGTCTCAGGAAAACTTGAACTTAACTCAAATGGTGTACTTCAGTGACACCTTGAGGAGTGGATTTATTGACAATAGGCAAGCAACTCTGTTGATAAAGGAGCAATGTCTCCAGAACTAAATAAACACATTTTCAAACATGCTTCTCACTGTCCCGGAAATAATGAACTTATCTTGATCATTTTAAAATAAGAACCTTTTTAAGAGGCCCAGCTGTTAAGTCGCGCCTCATGTACGGAGGCTACAGTCCTCCAATCAGACGGCCCGGGTTCAAGTTGTGCATGGTCAATGACAAACGAAACAATAAACTAAACTAAGTCCGGCCTGTGGCTCCTTACCTGCACGTCATTCCCGACTATCTCTCCCTGGTATCCTACTCTATCCACTGTCTCTATACAATGAAGGCAAAAAGCCCCAAAATAACTAAATCTTTAAGAACCTTTTTAAATGATCAAAACACTGATATAATAGGATTTGTATGATTGTGATTTTGGTGAAATCAAACAACACTTAACAAACTGTCCGTGTTGTGGTCCACCTCTAGGTGCTCAACATGTAAACACAACTTTGTCCCAATAAAACGACCTTTTAAACTTTTTATCATCCTCACAAGAGCGATGCATGAACGCACATCTCTAAGACTGGATGTAGTTATGCCTCGGATTATGTTCTGTTCAGATTTACGAGAATCCTTTCTTAAGACTGGAGTTAAGGACAGTCTTAGTTAAGCCCTGTTGGTGCGACCGGCCCCTGGGGAATAGGCCTACACAGGGGAGGTTGTCAAGCTGTAAATCAATATCACATACAGCCAATATGTTGTTTTATTAAAAGTTATTCAGCCTCATCCGGGATAAGTCTCTGGATTGAAATCAATATTACAGTCTGATCATGTAAACGCTCCATATCATAATGATTTGTAATGTCAACAAACTATTTTCCTTTAAGTGTTGTGATGACTGTCTTGAGGTAATGATGTGATGTTATCACTGAAGGCTTCAAGAAAAAACACCTGTGTGTGTGTGTGTGTGTGTGTGTGTGTGTGTGTGTGTGTGTGTGTGTGTGTGTGTGTGTGTGTGTGAACTCCACTTTACTTGACCACATCTGATCCTCATGTCAACAAGTTGTTGTATAAATAAAATAACAGTGTACCTGTTCACGTGCGTCGCACATTTAGTGACGCAGTTTTCTTGACATTGTGGCAGAGCTGTGTGCTCGTGCAGCTTCAGTAAAGTGAACCTGGGCTGTTTGTTCAAACTCACCTGAGCTGTAGAGACGAGCAGCAGACAGGACGGCCGGCGCTGCTCTGGACTGCTTCAGGAGCAAAGCTGCGTTTCTGCAGAGGAAAGCCATGACGCCAGAGAGACACGAAGGTGGACTGTTGACAGTGAACTTGCTCCAAGATCGCTCGCAGGCAGCTCCTTCCTGTTTATTCTTCTTCGTTGGTGTTTTCCATGAGGAGAAATGTTTGGGGGACCGCCTGGTGGATGCCAAGTGTAATGAGATTTGTCCAGTTTTTTTCTTTTCATACTGCTTCAGTTATTAATTTTATTTTAACTAACACCTGCGTTCAAAGAGCACACATTTAAATTTGTTCAGCTTTCATTGTGTACTCAAGCGTTAAAGATTAGGTCTACATACATTTTAATATTTATTTAACATGCATTTGTTTCATGATTAATTAGTGGAAGTTCACTGTCAACTGAACATAGATAAATATTAATATTTATTTAAATTAACAATCTCTGGATCAAACAGAGAAATAAGGCAAAAAAAACAAAACAATATCCAACATGTAAAATTGAACATATGAATATAGGCTATATTATTAGGATTATCTTCATAATGAACAGGATAACATGTTTATTTTTCAGATTTCTTTTTAACTGATGAACCAATACTCAGATTTAATCAATTGGGCACCAACAAAAATACCCATGTATGAATATTAATTACATTAGATTAGATGTTTATTGCCATTTGCACAGGTACAGGACAGTACATGTACACTGGAATTTATGTGCATTTCTCCCTGAGTCAGATCTACGAACAAGTTAAAAGTATATATATAAACAAAATAGAATAGCAATATAAACATGAGAGTAGAAAAAATAGATGAGTTGTAGTAACAACTTAGAACAAATAAAAGAAAAGAAACTATACACTCTTGAAATTATAAAACAATCGTCCTTTAAATGTAGATTTAGTTGTTTGCATTTAAAGCATTAAGCCTCGCTGTCATGTTAAACATCGTATCATCATAATAACCTGATCACAAAACCTGTGAAGGAGATGGACAAATAAACCAGTCAGTGTATCTCTAATAAAACATATAAATAGATTTTAGTAAGATTTGGACTGACAGCGGTGTGGCTCATAAGAGAGACTGTTCGTGAGCGCGCTGCGCGTTCTCGTGGACATCTATGTGAACGAGCCTACATCGTCTGTGATTATCCCCTTTTATCATCTTTCCTCCTGAAAGACATTAGCAAGGATAAACCCACACGGTTATAAGGTAAGCATCAACCATCAGATATGCTGAGAAACACGATCGTGAGTGTTTATGCTTACAGTATTTATTTGTAAAGGCAAGTGATATTCAGGATTCATCACAGTAGCATAGAAGCTAATTTATATAATAAAAAAAATTCAATTAAGATATTAAGACCAATATCATAAACATGCATGCGTTTGCATTATAGAGGAATTTGTAAAAATCATAGATAAAATGATATAAATATTTCGTGCATTTCTACTGAGTGGCCGACCTGCCTGCTAGATCATAATGTCTCAAACGATGGCCTATCACATCTGAACATAGGCTATAACAGATAGGCCATATTTTGCCTTTTCTTCACAATAATCAAAAGGCAAAATTGTATCTCGTTCATAATAAGGCTGAAGGCTAAGAGCATTTTTCTCTGATGTGCATTCATATATTTTAAACTGACCTACTTTAAAAGCCACAGTCTGCCTCACAGATGTTATGAAGAGCATATTTTAACTCTGAACATCACACGGACATCATGTTGTTCAGGAGAATAACCTGACTTCTTCTATTTGGTGAGAGGACATTATGTCACAATGGCTTAAGAGGATTTTATACTGTGTTGATCAGTATTTTCTTTGCAGTAGTGTTCAGCCACCCAAAATCAAACAATTATTGCTGCAACAGCCAGATGTATATTTTCTTTATTTCACACATTAAAGGAGCACAAGTTTAAATGTGATTCCCTCATTTCTTCTTCCTGCACAGATGTCAGGAATAAACCAGCTTGTTGCGAGCTGCTGGACTTGCCTCCTGCTCACTGCTATCCTGTGTGAGCCTGTGCTGGCCAAGGGCGGTCGTGGAGGCTCCAGGGGCTCCTCTCGGGGTTCCCACTCTCGCAGCTCCACAGCGGGGAATTACAGGGGAGGGGGCGCTTATGGTGGGACACGCTCCCGCTACAGGGTGACAGGGCGGTCGTCTCCAGTGAGGGTTGCAAGTGCAGCAGCAGCAGGGGCAGCAGTGGCTGTGGCTTTATCAGCAGATAAATGGTATGCCTCTGCTTACCGCCGCAGCAAAGCTGATAGCTCAGAGGACGAGCTGGATTTCTTCAACAGGACCAATTACTTTGATGCACTAATGTCTGACTCCACTCAATATGGATCTTCTCTCTCTCAACTGGTTTCTATTATTATTGCAACATTTTCCCCAAAGTATGGACTCTTACTGGACAGTTTACTGTAGACTTTCAGGTTGTTGTTTTTTTTAGGAAGAATCCCTAATTGGGTCGAAGATCTGACTACCATGTGTGGGTGTAGCTGGAATTTGTTCTGTGAAGACCAGTAAGAGGTGCAACGCAACATGTCGTGTTAAGACAAAACAATAATAACATCACTGTACTGTATATTTTTGCACATATATCATCCACACCAAACAGACTAATACATTACCAGCAAGGTATTTCATGTGACATTTCACCCCTCAAAGAGTGCACCATTGTCAAACCTACGTCAGTCCCTGTGTTAGAAACTTGGGCTGAAGTCAAGAGTTAGTTTTCTTCCTTAAAGCCTTATTCCCAAGTCTAACTGAGGAAAATGTTGAATCAGTCAAAAATGCCAATTTACCACTTTCACATGGCAGCCTTTTTCTTTGACATCCTGCTCAGGGTTGGATGGTTAAATGCTGCACTGCTGTATTCCAGGTTTGCAAATATCATAAAGAAGGAAATAGTAGTAGTAGTTGTAGTTTTACTGCTTCACGATCGATCAGCAAATGGGAAGACAAAAGACGGTGAAATCAAGAGACATCAGGCCTTATTTTCAAGTAAAACACATTCACAATATAAAGTGAAAAAAGACAATAGGTTGTTAAAGAGAGGGACATTGGGCCTTAGGCTACTCAAGATGTTATTACCGATTAGGTAACAACAACTAACGTTACCTTAAAGTTAGCTAGCAAACTCCACCATTAGCTGGTAACTACTTCTAGTTAGGTAGCTTTCCTTGCATATTGTCAGGCTAACCCTATGGATTAGTAATGATGAATGCTAAAGTTAGCTTATGTCCAACAGTAGCAGATGAGTTACTGAATATAATAGATATTTGCCTGCAATTGTCTTCTCAGTCGCTTGTCAACCTGGAGGCGGTGACATGGAAAAGCTTTTTGAGATAACATTCTGTTTGGTTTTGCAAACATTGAACACAGCAGGACGTGGTTATAGGCTTACAGAAATGTAACTTCCCTCCCCGATTGTGACTTCAGCGGAAAATGGCCAACATGTGAATGTGAGCCTTCACAACGAACTACAATCAAATGTCTGGCTGCCAGTTTAATTGTAGTGCCAAACTCTACTGCATCCCAAAAAACTTTTATTTTTATATGAATGAGTGCAAAAGGAAATCACCATTATGCTGCTCAGAACAGCTAGAATTATTTTTTTGGACTTGCTGGAAGTCATGTAGACCATTGAAGTTCAGGTGAACAAGCATTCAAAGATTTTCTCTTGTTGACAGAGCAAAAGCGCCAAGTTTAAACCAGCATAACCTCCTGAAATCAAACCGCCAAATCGTTTAAAAAATACAAATTCTCTCTGGTTTTAATGCTATATGATGACAGCCAAAAAGCGAATCTCTGCCACAAGAATTGAACTCCATTTCTCACAACCATTTCAAATATTTTGTACTATATACACCCTTTCATAACACTTAAAATAACCTTTTGTGTGTTCTCAGACCTTGTACAAAACCCTTCCTGGCTGAGGGAGGACACTAGAAAAAAACTGCTGCTCTCAACATTTTTCGTGTTTTTTAAGGTTTCCACAGTTTTATCCTGGAGGGGATTTTTACCTGCAGCAGAAACTCAGGAGCAACAGACTGTTCCACATCTACAAGTGCACTCTGTTATACGCTAAAACACCTATGTATAAAATAAAGAATTTGTTATAAGTGTCTATATGCTAATAAATGTCCTGTTTACACCATGTCAGATTGTTTGCCTCATGCATGCTCAACGCTGAGAAAAACCTGAATCAAGTTAAAATCTTTTATTTACAATGTATACAGAGCTTTTGTGAATCTCGAGTAATTCATATAGAAAACAGACTTAATCTTGTCCTTATGATGTCAAAAGACTATGTTCACTTAATGACACTTGTGTGTGAAATATAAATTCTTCCAGCTGAGGGCAAACCCACGAACAGTCTCTGATTATCTTCGTCAAAAAGGCTCCATCAGTCCAGCATGACTTGTCCCAGCTCTCCTTTCCTGAAGGCTCGTATAAAATCATACGCGGCTGCCGTGTAGTTTGGGACAGTGACAGTAATGTTACCTAAGGGAGATGAGGGGAAAACTGTCAAACTGAAGTAAGAGTGCACATAAGCCTGTCTGGTTAGCACGTAAGTACTGATTAAATATGTACATAAAGTGCATAATCAGTTATGGGACAAATTCTTTTAAGATAAGTTTTGTTCTTTTAGGAAATATGTTAAAAATACTGTGAGGACATTTTTTTTGCTGGTTTTGAGACTTTAAAGATTTATTTTTGGGCTTTTTGTGCCTTTAATGGAGAGATAGGACAGTGGATAGAGACAGAAATAAGGGAGAGAGTGGGGATTGACATGCGGGAAAGGCGCCACAGCTTGGATTATAACCCGGGCCAACCGCGTTGAGGACCACAGCCTCCACACAAGGGACGCACTTACCACTGCGCCACCAGCGCCCCAGGTTTTGAGACTTTAATTGCTGATTCCTCTTTTTGACTGAAAGCAAAGCAGCCACAAGATAAATATTTTCTAATTCCTCTCTCCAGTTTAGATTCTCTGATGCAATTTACAGCACACAGACGTGCTTTTTTTAAAAGAGATTATCACTTGTTCACTGGACAGCATCTGTTAAGATGTACTGTTGTGTCCAGCGTGGCCATCTAATCATATCAAAATTAAAGTAACTCACAGTTAATTAAATCTGCTTTTTCAGGTTTAAAAATGACGATGGTTAATTGTGAAATTATGTTCAAAACAGGTTCAAAAGAAAGTTTCTTTGTCTGACATAGATTGTGTGTTTACATTTAGATTTCTTTAAGCATGACTAAGCTAAAAAGCTTGTAAAGATCTTCTCATCTAGCTTTAAGCAAGACAGCTAAAACCAGCTTTCCCCAAATCAGAACCTTTAAATGTATTCAACTTCAACTGAGACAAAGCAAGCCATTAACTTTAGGAGTATTTTTACAGTAAACAATTTCTTACCAACTCCAGTGATGGCTTTGACCCTTTGAGTCTTTCCAAGTTTCACTGCGATGCGTTTAAGGACATGCTGTATGTCATCGCTCGGCTCTTGGAGGTCATATTTCTCGACATAGCTGCACAAAAACACACACACACACACACACACACACACACATCAAGTGAAACAACAAGAGTTATGAGAAGTAAAAGGAATATGCTTTTAATTTGAATGTGTATTTATTCATCTTCATTCATTAGTCAGCAAAAACTCATACCTGAACTTCTCAAGCCTGTTCAGAGAATAAAGTAAGTAGTCTGCAATGATGTCTTCACCCACTAAATGGTCCAGGATAGTTCCTGAAGAAGAAAAACATATCCAAAACACCTCTTATGAAGACAAAAATCCAAGACATTTTACCGAACACAGAACAACAACTTTCTACAAGATGTTTCCTGAATAACAGTAATTAATATTTTAGAGACAAAAAATAACCAGTTTCTGCTCACCACATAAAGCTAGCTTCATGCCTGTTTCAACACTCTCAATCTTAGGCGGCAAGACTCCAGGTGTGTCCAACAGGTGCATTATGGGTCGCTCACACACCTAAGGACAAAGACAGCTACAACAGTGAATCCATGAAAACATAAATACACTTCAACAGAGACAATCATGTCCTCTACACCTACCTGAATCCTAGTCAAGACTGCTTTAGTGATACCTGGTTCCCCTCCGACTCGAGATGCACGACCTAAGATGGTTGCATAATATTAATATTCATTATAATATATTTCACTGGATCGATGTTCAACAACAGGTAATTACTTTACAACACAAACCTTTTTTTAAGTTTGTTCTTCTTAACGAGTTGATTAGAGATGATTTCCCCACGTTGGGCACTCCAATCACCATCATGCAATAATTTGTGTTCTGAAAAACACGATGACAAGCTTTGAGCAAAAATGTAATTACCATAAACATATACAACTGGTGAGAAAAATAGAGCAAATATCAAAGTGGAGATAAAAGAATGATCATACTTTACATTATAATGTGAAATATATTAGGTAGAAATTGAGCAGAGAAGGTAGTCTTATTTGACGAAGTTGTATCCGAACTTGTGGAGGACATTACTTTTTATATTGTGATATTTTGATATGAATATCTTGTTACTAATGTAGGTTATGAAAGACTGAATGGTAAGGGTGTATAAATATTGGGCGATATGTGACAGAAAAATAAGACTGTGTTGTTCTGCTGTCAGAGACAAATGTAAAATGTTGATCAAGCTGCTATTTGTAGTTGCTTTTTGTCAAAGTAGAAACTAATCATGCAATCAAATAGAAAGATGATCAGAGTGAGTGGTGTAAGCATACCTCTTCTCTGTTAAATCGTGGTTCGCTCTCGATAACTTTCACGACCATTGGCACCAACTAAAATAAAATAAAAACAAGCATGGTTTGCATAATCATGCTCAGCTCAGAGTAAACTTCTGCACACATTCAAAAGTTCAGTTTTCAGTGAAGATGAGACCTCTACCTTTTTGACGTTGTCATCTCTCTGCTTTAAACAGTCGGTGAAGAGAACATTGCTCACCCCAAGTTTTTCTAGCTTCTTTAGGATGCTCTGAAAAGTCATTGTTGAGATGTTAGTTTCATTTTACGGATTCTAAATTTCTGGTGACATGTGGCTCTTTACCTGCTTCTTGGAAAGATCAGCGAGGTCCACTTTGTTGAGAATGAGCAGATGTGGTCTGACACTGAGACTCTCCTGAAACACAGGGTTTCTTCCAGAGAGGGGGATGTGCTTAGTGTTAAAGAAGAAACTGTTTATGATTTATCTCTCAAGAAAACCTCAGCGTGGAAGGCAATAATGACCCGCTGGGCCCCTTTAAACTTTTTAAGCCATAACAATTCTACCTGGCCACAGAAGCAGAAAAACTATTAATGAAGAAATTAAAACAAGAGACTGAAGCACTCTGTAAACTATTTCTATCATTCATTTGTTGTAACTTATTCAATTTCAAAAGGAATGTTTATGATAACAGCAGGCATCAAATAGCTCTAGCAGAAGATTATAATGTTTCTATGATGACAAAATATTGAATAATTAATAGGGATGTAAACATTAATCGTGAAATCGTGATAAATCAATTCAAAGGTGTCAATAGTCACATTGGTACTCTGAAAAATGAATTGCAATAATATCGGAGAAAAGATTTTGAAATTGAGGACGCACCACCGTCTTTTAAATCGGAGGTGTGGAAGCATTTTGGCTTCCCCAAGACAGAAAATGAAAGAGGTGAGAAGATAACAGACAAGACAAAACTGTGTGCAAATATTGCAAGAAGACAGGGAACTACACAAACAGCACAACCAACATGATGCAGCATTTAATCCACACCACAATGAGAAGCTCCAATCACCTCCCCTTGTTGAGAGAAAACAAACATTAAAAGGCCAAACCACACTGACAAGCGGGTCCGCAGCCCCTAAAGGAATCTTTTTCAGTCATCATTTGTCTACAGTCTCATTTTGTAAAATAAACAGTGAAAGAATCGTATCGTGAATCGTATCGTATCGTGAGTTTAGTGAATCGTTACATCCTTAATAATTAACATTTTAAGTATTTCTATTAAAGGAATAGACTGTATTGATTGTATAGTTTTATTTTTTAATAACAAAGGATATCCTGGCATCGTGGATCTCTATGATGCAGTCCACACTCTTCAGGCTGGCTCTCATCTGCTTCAGTCCTGTAACGCCGGTCACATGTAACCATGGTAACAACAGCTACGCGACCTCTAAATGTCACAACATATGTGTGTGCTCTTGATACAACAGAAAAACAAGTTTATATTCCAAATATATTTATATTTTACAATACAATACATGTTTCACTTTGAGAAAAGCTGTCACCTTTAGCCATGTGTCCGGGGAACCAGTGAGCCACTTCCCGTCCACCAAAGTCGAAAACGGTTCTGAACTTGCTGACATTACGGAGAGTCTGGTGCAATTTCATGGCTGCTGTTTTTCTAAATTTGAACGCACTCGACGTTCATTTGTATTAAGGAAGACGTAATGTTTAACGACCAGCTACACAAAAATTCCTGCTCTGAATGCTCATGCTGTGCTCCACTGTTTACATGCCGACTTGAAACTACAGCCTCGTCATTTAAAAGGTTCCGCCTCCATCTTCTTCAATACGTGTTTTTTATTTGTAGTTATATAAAGACCATATTAAAATCGTATTTATTCAACCAGTCGGTTTTTATCGTACTGACTTTGTAAGCAGGGGGTTTTGGACAAAGACAAATTAATAGACCAAGCTCCAACGATCTTAAAAACAGGACTGGAATACCCACTAAACTCTGTTTAGTATTGACTTCATTGTTGTCAAGCAAACTGATTTAATGATGGTGGCTCAAAACAGAAATAGCCTATTAGATAATACATTTACCTAATAAAGCCCCAATTTTAAACTATCCTAATTCAACACTATTGTATATAATAATAAAACAGGACATGATTCCAACAGAACTGGACCTCCAGTAGAAGAAAAGCGACAGAGCCAGACAATCGTGATACAAGTCTAATTTAAAAACCTGCAATGTTTCACTAAGTTGATCATTTTCTCCAAGCAAGATTATATAATTGGGGGTCTTTCTATTTTAAATTCGAGGCTCACTTGACTGCATCCATGTGCACAGCCCACATACATCTTTACACATTATGGTTTCATCAATGCCTGACCCAAGAAATAAACTTCATGACCGATTTCTCCCTTTGGTGTGTCTCTTCCTCAGAACATTTTGGCGTGTTATTACTTGCTCTACTGACTCTTCCAGGATTACATAATCAGATGAATGTTCATCTATTAAAAGAAACAGATTATTTTGTGTGTGTCATTATCAACCTTCCCGTTTGTCTAAACCTTTGGAAACAATTTCCTTTTTTTCCCTGAACAGAGTTATCCTATAATGTTGTCTAAATATTAACTCAGACATAACTCTTTAATGTTATCCCTTCTAAACCGTGTAATGGCCAAAGATGTTATTGAACATCTGAGAATCAACTTGAGTAAATTACGGTGAGTAACAACCTATACAATTATTACTTATTACAATTTCAAACAAGTGGTGTGGAGCTTTCATTATTTTTTGCACATGCAAGAAGACATCATTCACTCACAGACTTCTTGTTTGAATAATTTATAATACGTTGAAGACAATAAGGAAATCAATCAGGAAAATAAAGGCTGTTTTCATTAAATCAATTCTTATTCTTGCATTTTAAGATGATTTTTTTAAAGATATCAACATGTCTAATATTATATTCAGTCACATATTATTCATCATCTTTCATACATAGAATTTACAAAGGACCCAAATTAAATGCATAGTAATCCACATCATCATGTCAGCTGTATGTCAATTCAAAGGCTGATTTCAGCCACCGTTCAGAAATCCTTCACACAAACCCTCAGATCAAATTTCAAAGTGTCAGATTTTAGCAAAAATCTCACAAATTAAACATTATTTTGAGTCGCTCTCTGGAAAGGGAAACATGTCGACATCAAATCACCAGACAACTCTAAGGCACTATGTTCTTGAATCATTAAACTGTTAGACTTGTTTTTGCAGGTTCACTTTTTTTTAGATTTGAATCTCTGAAGACTTGATGCCATAACAACATTATTTTCTAAAGTTGAACATAACGCTGCTGTACACTCACAACAATGAGAGTGCCTTATGATTTAACAGCAACATTGTTTTAGAGGTTTGACTTGGGCAAAGATGGACTAATGTTGGAGTAGTGAGAGATGAGGCGATCAGCTTCTCTCCACCCAGTGAGAACAGCTCCATGGACGGTGGAGTAGAAGCAGTGATGAGTCGCCTCTCCAGCAAACAACACCTGCAAGGGCTGAAACACACCAAGTAGTAAGAAACAGAGACCGTGTATGAGCTGGTATGTATGCTATGTGTGTTTTTATAATGAACATGTAGGTACCTGTGCCTGTGATCCCTTCTTAGGCAGGGGCTCCATCATGTTCTCCAGGTCCTGTGCTGAACAGAGTTTTCCAGGAAAAGTGTACGAACCACATGTCCAGGGGTCATGAAACCACTGGGAGCGCAGGGTTCTCTTTGGGGTTAGGGTAGGATTTCCTAAACACAGTCAGTGCCAACAAGGTTTTAGAAAACAATCTGGCTCTTTGGCTGTAACTGGCATTTGTTCTTCTCTTTTCCTTTTCAGCTTATCTATCAATAAGCCTCATGGTTGACTGTCATATCAGAGTTTTTTCCAAAAGCGACAGCTTTTAGCCAGACTGACACATTTCAAGCGGACCACTCTCTTGGTGATTGAAGTCACAGAACTGTTTTTTTAAATTACTGTATAACTTTAATTTATAGCTAGGGCCTTTAGTTACTTTAGTTTATGAAAGAGCCCTGCCTCCATAAGAACAAGAACAAAACTTTTGCACAGCACAGATGGAAAGATTATTTCCACTATTTATTTTCTGGTGGGGCTGCACAGTGGTGCAGTGGATATTGAGGTGCCTCAGCGCGAATGTTCCTGGTTCAAATCCCCCGCCGGGCAGGGGCCTTTCTGTGTGGAGTTTGTATGTTCTCCCTGTGCATGTGTAGGTTATTTTGAGGCTAGTTTGTCAAGTTTACAGCCTGCCTCGCTCTTCCTCCAACAATTCTCTATCTTTAATGATGCTTTTTAAAAACAAAAGTGCACAGATTTGTCTGTGAGAATGCAAATCAAAAAGGGTGCACACAATTCGATTGTTATAATTTTGGGGTCTGGCCGTATCAAGCTCAATTTCATATTTAAGATATGAGAAGGTCATTCTTAATGGAGAAGCACTGTGTGTCATATTCAGACTGACCTGTAAACCTGCGGACCAGTTGTGTGATGCCGTGTGTGACCTCCTGTTCAGACAGTGTCTCCATATACTCGGACTCATGGCCAGCAATCCAGCCGCACAGAGCATAGCCATACCTGGAAGTTAAAAAAAAACTGGACTGTAATCCAAATGGATCATTTCCCACTTATTTTCTATTAAATAAAACACGTGCAAAACGTGGTTCCTGACCTTTCAGTGGGTTTGAGGACAGTAAAACCAAACAACTTCTTCATCCAGGATGTCTGTATATCTGGGACCTGGTCCACTATTTCATCCTGAATCATTGAAAGAGATAAACACACAGTTCAAATGTTTTGTATGTCACATCTTTTACAAGCTAGCGGCTAGAAATGAACATTTTTGCGATACACATGTTGGAGCATTTCATCACCACCAAATACTGGATGTATTTAAAGACCTTTTTTTATTTACCTTTTATTATTAACTAAATGTTTGACCCTGTTTGTGTTGATTTGTAGTGTTTTGTGCTGATCATGTATTATGGATTTTTAATACAGCAACTTAGCGAAGGTTTAATAAAGGTTCATGTGTTTCAACAAGCTTCTATCTACATCTATATCTAGGTTTATTTTTTAGCTGTGCTGTTATGACTCCAGTGTGTCTGCACGCACTTATTCACTGACTTTACATCTCACCTCATCGTCCCACACAAAGTGGATGACCTCACAGTCAGCATCCCACCACGGTGAATCAAACTCCACAAATATCTTATTGTTTGTTCCAAAGCCAAGTCTTTGGATGGAGTGCATCTTGTGTAGAGGCAGAGGAGGACAGAACAGGGCTGAGTGGTGCTTCTTCAGGTAACCTAATGAAACCAAACACACAAGTTAGATTTACTCAAGTAGTGAAAAAACTATTTATTCTGCTTAAGACACAAAGCAAAAAAACCTTGTGACAGGTCTTTATGGAGTATGCTTTTGGCCACCTTAAAGGTTATACTGAGCAGGAGAGATAACTCCTTTTATAATACAAGTTACATCATCACACAGTTTAGTGTTCTTATGTAATCCCAGCACAGAATAACAACATTAAAGGGTGACTAAAAGCAGACAATGAACTACAATCTAATACATGTCCATGGTCTGACGTCATACAGAAGAATTATAGCACGTCAACATCCATGTTCTTAAATGTAAATTGGCACATTAAGTTTGCATCTTGTCCTACCTAGAGGTACTGTGACGATAACATGATCAGCAGCTATCCTCTCCCCGTCGTCACATTCAACCATCAAAGCCTTTTCTCTCTTCTCTGTGTGGTTCCAGTGGACACATTTCACAGGCCTGTTGTAGGTCACTAAACCTTTGGGGAGCTCTGACATCAGGTTTTCAATTAGACCTTCATAGCCCCTGCACCAGAAGGAAAATAATGTCTAAATGAATCTCACAAATATTGTTTACACCAAGGACGCCTTGAATTAGATGACGTAATCGTTGATCCGGCTTTTATTGGCTGACAGCTGCAGATTCCCCCCTTCTTTCTGAATATCTGAAAATGGATCCTGTGGGATTGGGGGAGAAAACGGGGGAGAAATAGGCTACTTAGGGGGAGACTAAAGCTCAGTACTGGAGGCTTTGTTACATTACTCAGCAGGAAGAGTCTGTATAAACTCAGATTATAGTGTAAAGGTTGCAAAAAGAGTTTTATGTTTGCTGCACATTAGTGAATAAACCACCAGTGTTATGCAACAAAACCATTGTGTGGCCAATTACTCATAGCAAGTTAAGAAAAGCAGCTTGTTAAGAAGAACAAACGGTTACCAAGAACAACCGGTTAGTTTTTAACCCCTTCAGGCTGAGACGAGACCCCTCCGCGTCCTGCTCGGCCTGTCGGAGTTCCATGCAGCTGTAACAACTTGCTCACTTTGAGTTATCCTTTACATGAAAACTACTAAATAATAAGCCCGAGTTCATATGGTAACAGACTAAACAATGTAGTAGGTACTCTGGTTGTATCAGGTATGTTTAAAACACCTGCAGGGTTCAACATGAAAATATTTATTTACTTATCAAAAAATGACTCCCTTAGTTGCTGCTCAGACAAGCACTTATAAAACACCCCCCTTTTTTTATTATGAAATGACTAATATGTCAATTTAGTGGAGATAGTGTCCACACCTTGGGAATGTGCAGTCCAGTCCAGGTAGAGTCTTGTATAAACCGTAGGCCCCCAGGCCCACCTCATCCATGCTGTGAGTCCCGTTTACACAGCAGTTTACCTTCAACATGTTACTGATGACACAGAGTCTCATGGATCTGGTCTTTGTATCAACATCTTTCCACTCCTCTGCTGCTTGTTGTTGCACCTGCACCAAAAAAAACCAGAACAAAATAAACTCTCTAATTTTGCCAGAAGCATATATTGGTGATTATATAAAAAAACAGACAGCATTTAATATTTTAGTCACTAGAAGAATTGTACCTCTGACCGTATGAAATCTCCGACAGTGGGGCTGGGCTCTCCTCCTTTGCTCTCAAATTCTGAACTTTCATTCAGCACTTTACCAAACATCTCCTTAGCCGGTTCAAATTCCTCAGGAGTCAGCCTCCGACCTGCATTTGTATAACATAAGCCAGATTATACTTATTAGAAAAATAATCCCAGGCTCACCACCTCTCAACGTCTAAGCCGAAAAAAAACATTGAACAGGTGAGTGTGGTCCATTAAGTACCGGTGAGGTGTTGTGGTGAACTTTAATATTATCTTTATGTTATTTTTATTTTGAACCTTAAAACTCGGTAATAAAACAGACTGTGAATCATACAACTTTTGCTCACCTGAACTGCTGAACACATTGGGAACCCAGGGCGGATTTCCCCCGATATCGATGGCCTGATTCTCTGGGGTCAGGGCCTCTGGATCAAGGAGCCCATACTGACGGGCCAGACGAAACACTGGATTCTCCTCAGACGGTCCATGGATCCAGTTTGCTCCTATCTCAACAACATTGTCACCTGTAGACAGAAAACACATTATATTGGATAGTTTGTTCTCTTTACGGCACATTTATTACTGTTGCTTAATAAGGGGCTAAAGCACTCCCTATATTCAGTCGTCGCTTGTCAACAGGCAAGGCAAGGAAACCGTTTGGGGCCCCAGGCCAGTAAGGGGCCTCGAGGGCTGACAAACATTAAAACACATCAGTGGCTTTAAATGTGCAAATTTTGCAATGACAGTTGGAAACCTTCCTAAGAGGGCCCCATCTGACATCCACCCCCCTCATTGCACTGATAAGCGCAGCATGTATTATATCTGTGAACACATTTGTTTGTCAAAGTCACAGAAGAGAAGAGGGAATTATCCGTCTGGGAGTGGAAAAAAAGCAAGACAACACATCATACCTTATGTTTCTGACCCCAGCAGAAGAGAAGGATGAAGTGCCCCCTTGAAATGCTGATAATGGTAACTATTAAACATAAAGATGGTTGGAGGGTCCCTGTAAAGTTTTGCATCGGGTCCCAACAGACTCTACTTACACGCATTGGGCTATTATAGTTTTAAGACAGAGCAATACATTTAAAAGAGATGGTAAGACACGAGAAAACTACAGTAAAGTTAATTTCTAATCACACAGTCTCTCACCCAATCTGCCGGTTTTTATACGTCCTCCGCTTCTTGCTGTCGATTCAAGAATCCGCACATTATGAAATCCAGATTGAATGAGTTTGTGAGCAGCTGATAAACCTGATATTCCGCATCCTACTATCACTATGTTAGAGTCCATGACTGTGTGGTTCATAAGAGTAGCTATGGCTGGCTGGTTAAAACGGTTTCCTCCTGATAGCGGACTAACCTAGTGGTGGGCGTATCGATCCAAATATCGATAGTATCGATACCAAGGTCAGTATTGGCATCGGATCGATACTAGCGTGATGAGATCGATACTTTTTGTTGTAGTTTCTCTTCTATAAGTTCAGCAAATCACTCAGATTTCTTCACAGAGTTTGTGTGAGCGCAGCGTCTCTCTCAGTCCTCATGCGCAGCAGCGCTCCTCTCTGCTCTCTCTCAGTCTGCTTGCTCACTCAGGTCCACTAGGCCCCTCCCCTCCCCTCCTCTCCCCCTCCCCCGCTGCCTGCCAGGCAGTTAGACTCAGAGCAGAGACGGACTGGTGAGATGGCGGAGACGGAGAGGAAGAGCTAACTGCTAGCTGTGACATATGCAGTAAAGTTTTAAGAACCTGTGGTAACACTACAAACCTGTACAAGCATTTAAAAGCTGTACACCCAAACATAAATGCTGAGCTGCAAAGCAAACGGAGGGAGGAGGAGGGAGCTCCCCAAACCCAAACCAGAACCCTTGCACAGAGACAGACGTCACTGACAGAGGCCTTTCAAAAACCTCAACAATATCCAGGTAGCAATTTCTAGAAGTGAAAGTTATTTCCAGCATTAATTAATGTTGTTTTTTCAAAGTGTAATTGGTGGTCAGAGATGTAATTTAGCAGAGAGATTAAACTATTATCGTATATTCAGTCAGTTGAAATAAATCTTAATTGTTTTACTAGAACTTTTCAAGAAAAAAGTATCGGTATCGGTATCGGTATCGGCAATACTGGCCCTATAATTACTTGGTATCGGATCGATACCAAAATTTGCAGTATCGCCCACTAACCTGGCCACCTGTGTTTCTCTTCCTTGTAAATAAAGAAACAGTTTCCGGTTTGGAGTTTCAAAATAAATGTCGTTTTAAGCGGGTAACGGTACATCACATCTTAGTAAATGTTTTTGTCTCGTACACAATTGTTTTATCTTGTAGCTGTTTGGGACTGCATGTAGGCTACTTGACCTTTGCCACTATTTCCTGCACACAAGTAATGTAGACAGAATATTGACCTAGAAACTACAGGTTAGTTCTGCACAGACTTTACTGTGGTTATTTTGCAGAATCTGTTTTTGGCGGTGAAGGATAAATCATTGTGCCCTTTGTTTACTGTGTTATGACACAATGTAGTAGCTACACTTTTAATCAGTTTTGTTCGCTTTCACACTTATTTTTTTATTTTTTCAGAAGGCAAAATACTTTGCCTAAATTGCACATATGCACAACATATAACTTATTTTTTATTTATTTAAAATATTTGTATCTGTGTATTTTCAACATATCAGGGACATCAAACCAATTTGATATTATTGTTGAAAAGGCCTCTTGTGGTTGGTGACTTAGAGATTTATGTGATATATTTGTGAATTAGTGAATGTCTAGCCTATATAGTGTTTTTTCTAGCCTTTTTTTGGCTTGTTTTCTATTAATCCAAATATGTCATGAGAGAAATATAAAACTTGAGATTAGATTTTCAGTTTCTTAAACTTTCCCACCTCGGATGCTTTAAACGACATCATTGAATGTCCTGCAGAGAAAGGCCTTCATGAGTTAGAGGAAGAAGAGGTTGAGATAGATTTTCTACTTGTGAACTCAATGAGTCTGGGACTGGTATGATTGAGGTCAGCCAAAACTCTGGGTATGACTCCATGTATGAGGGTGAAGAGGACATTTTAGATGATGATAAGGACCTCACCAGACCTTGCTCCTATCTCATCCGACTTCAAATCAAACACAACTACATGAAATGTCTTCCTCCTCCCAATCTCAGGCCTCAGCTTCTAAACACTCAGAGGAGTCGTGGGGAGAACTGCACAGAGCACGTTCAAAAAAGGAAGACCTGGAATTGATAGAAACACTTTGTGGACTTGTGTGCTCCTTTATCATCAGCCTTTTTTTCCCACAAACAGGAGCAGTAAAGAAATCTAAAGTGTTTTTGTTCTTTGAACATAAAGCCTCACTTCTAACACAAACAGGAGATACTGTCAGGATCCTTTTGAGTACTCAAGGTGGCTAAATGACGCTCACTCTGATTGACAGCCCTGTTTTCTGTAAAACGTTGAGACACAAAGAGCCAGAGAAAACCAAGGCTAAGACCTATTGGAATTAATTTATATTGATTTTCCATTTGAATAATAGCCCTCTTTAATGATGTTTTAATAAAAATCAGTAGCTTTCATGTAAAGCTCTTTCTAATGTGCTTCTCTTTAAAACAAACACACACAAATCGCTGTGAACTACAATGCTCGTTTTTTTATTTCTAAAACTAAGACTTGTGACTGTATGTGATATGAGTAACAATAAACAACAAAGGTTTTCTGCCATTTTTATTTGTCATTTATTGGTTAAAGATTATGAATTGTACACAGTCTGTTAAACAGTTACGTATTGTTCTCTTTATTAAGTGTAGGTGCCTATAAATAAAGTTAGGTCATTACTTTAAAAAAATCCTGAAAGTCTAAAACAAGCTCAGTTTTAATTCAAACATTTTTTGTGAGTTGCGAGTAGTTGTAAAAAGACAGAGGTAAGGCACTATTTAGAAAATGTTCCTTTTCAAACAGTGATTATTCCTGTTGCTCACTCTATTTAATTCAAGATGCAAACTGAACATTTTCACTAAGACCTTTAAAGCGCCTATGAGGGATTTTTAGCTGGTTAAGAAACATTCTGAAATTAATACTGATGCCTCTATATGACACAAAAAGGCAAACAAGAGCATCAGCCACAAGATGCATAATTTCTATTTATTTATTTTGAATGCTTGTAAACGTTGCTGCAGGCTAGGTGTCAGAAAAGTTGATGAACAACATACTGCCAAAACAGCCTTATTTCCTTTCATTTTTCACGGCAAAGATTCACAATGAGTTGTGCATTCCCTGATCATTTTTCAAAGAGATCAAGGTACTCCTTTGTCCACAGGGGGTCGCCAAAATGGACACAAACAGAAAGTTCCTCACAGGAGCATTAAGGTTTCACTATGTGGTGATTTGATATTTAGAACTTTTTATGTGAGTGATGTTTTTAACGGTGTGTCCACAAATAATCCTGGAGGAGAAGACAATAAAGTCATTCAAGTAGTGTTTGTGTTTAGATGTGTGCTTCTTTTACAATCATAGACAAACAGGAAAATGAAATAGCGTCAGTTTCTTTTCTTAATCTTCCTTCTTATCGTTATTTTCATCAGAAAACCAAAAAGGAAGATCAACAAGAAAAAGACAGTTAATTTAACAAAAGTGCAAAGTACATCGTGGGCTTCTTTATAAGAAGATTCCATGAAATGGAAAAGTGTTTATCTCCTTTTGTTTTTCCCTTTTCTATATGGTTGGCTTCGTGAACTGAAGGAGGAGTAGTGATTGATGAGTCGATCTGCCTCCCGCCGACCAGTGAGGAGAGCTCCGTGAACGGTGGAGTAGAATAAAGGATGAGTAGCCTCTCCTGCAAACAACACCTGCAGGGGCTGAAACAGACAGAAACAATTAGAGACATTTGATCAAGGTCATATATTAGGGGAGTACAGTTACTTTAGATGCACGTATGTGTTATTGTGTGTACCTGTGACTGTAATTCCCTCGTAGGTAGAGGCTCCATCATATTCTCCAGGTCCTTAGCTGTACAGCCTATCGCTGGGTAGCAGTAGGATCCGCTTGTCCAGGGGTCACTGAACCACTGTGTGCGCAGGATTCTCTTTGGGGTTATAGACGAGTCTCCTGAAAAAGCGATTTATGAGTATTTTTAGAACTCATCCTGAATATAAAAATAATTGGGAGCCATTATTGATAACTCACTACGTTTTGAACTCAACACTGATGCTGCTTGTAAAAAGGCGGAGCAGCTAAGCGACTGTATTTCTGAAGAAACATGAACACGTTCAAGGTGTGCAATGTCTTAACGACTTTGTTTTATCAGTGTTTTAAAGATTCTGTCCTTACAAACGACACTGTGGCTAGTTAAGCTGGTCAAAGCGGCAAGCAAGGGGATCGGAGTAAACTCAGCTGCAGGACATTTGTAGTAAGCATCAGCAAGGCTAAAAAAATCATTAACTGTCCTGACCACCCCCTTTCTTTGAGTTTGATCTCCTTCCTTCTGGACGTCATTACAGAATGCCTCAAACCAAAACAAGACATTCTTTTATCCCTGTTGCCATTGAAAAGCTTAATTTTCTGGCCTAACTTTGCTGTTTTTCTTATCTTTAATTTTTTGGGTAAGACAGGTTTTTAAGATTACAATTTCAGATTGTATTCCTGATTATTTTATTCTTCTCTTAAGTATTTTAGCTTGATTATTCATTATACCTATTTATATTTACCGAATGCACGGCACTTTATTTAATGCACTTCTCTGTGCGGTGTGTCTGAACTGTTTCAGCCTCTGGCTCAGTGTGGTTGAAGTACCAGATTTTCTTTATGACTGTACTTCTGATGTTGTCTCTTGTGTACCTGTCGTGTCTTGTTGCCTGCTGCAGATCTATTTTCCTTCCGGGATAATAAAAAAAGTTGAAGTTGCATAAGTAAAGAGCTCACGGTGAAAAAGTAACAAATTTATCTAATGACACATTTAGATTGAAGCCAAGCAAAGAGAAAAGAAAAACAATAATGGATAAAGTACTTTAGTTATGATTGGAATCTGGATCCTCCCTTACAATTTTAACTTCACATCAAAGAGCACCTTTTTATTTATTAATTAATTATTATTAATTATTAAGCAATAAACAGTACAGCAACTTGAGATTCTCTGACACATAGAAATTAAGGAAACACCTTACAGTAATTGACTGTGTTTAAATCGGGCCCCTACATTTTCATTCAATCACTAAACCTTAAGTCTGTGGCCCTCAGGTCTCCAATAATCACTGCATACGTTGCAACAAATGGAGACAGCTCTGTTATTCCAACAATCAGCGAGTCAAAACATCTACAGAGTGGCCAGAAGGTGGCGCCAAAGAAAAAAAAAAAGAACTAGGTGATATCTCATCCGAAGTGGTAACTTAAGGACATATCAGACTCTGCTTGGCCCGCTGAGCTCTTCACATCGACAGTTTATCATGTCATTGTTGTAAGCTGTAAATTGTTAGTAGTGTGAATTTATGTAATTTCCCCTATTTTAAAGCTTAATGCTGAATACTAGGTAGCAAGTCACTCAATGTGTAATACTACTTAGTATGAGTGGTACTCACTCATAGACTGTAAATATTAATGGATGAAGCCTGAGTGACGTCACCCATCTGTTACTGCAGGGGGCTCCGAAGGCTCATCAGCAGCCGCTGCCAGTCTGGAAATCCTGTCTCCCCCTAACTTTCAGTCAACCTAACAACAGGCTGAGAGCCGGAGCTGAAGTGGGCTTTAAGCCTCTTGACGAACCGTTACATCGCGCCCACCTGTCAATCATGTCAGCTACGTGCCTTACTATGGATAACACGTATCATTCATGAAATCAAAACAGAGCCATTTAATATGCTTTTCCATATATCTTAGACAAACCTGTCGCAACATCAGGCGTACTGAGAATGTCTTTAACTCCTTGAGCTAAGTCTTAATTCTTTACCCTTAAAAGGATGTTTTGCATTTCTTGTTTACTGTAACTATCTTCTCTGGATTAAGCAGATTCTGACTCTAATATTAACATACTGAGCCACATAGTATTTCTATCTTTTCCCATCTAATCAGCAGTCAGAAGGCGGCTACAGGTTGTTACCAGAGACTTGATTCTCACCTGTGAATGTGCGGAAAAGCCCTGTGAGGGATTGTTTGAGCTGCTGCTCAGTGAGTGTCTCCATGTGCTCCGCCTCATGCCCAGCGATCCAGCCACACAGAACATGGCCATTTGTCTGACATGTTGCTGATCTCTCAGAGGGTTTGAGCACAGTGAACATTGACATCTTTCTTATCCATGATTTTTTTATATCTGACACCTGGTCCACAATGTCCTTCTGCAGACACAAAGGGTGTAACACACATAACCATGTGTTTAGATGAGAGGCTTTAAGAACATTAAGTCATATTCTGTCATGCTTACTAACATTTAGACACTTGCTCGATGCATGTTTGTAAATGCATTCTGTGATTTATGCTTGTACTACACACCTCATCGTTCCACACCAGGTAGATGATTTCACAGCCATCGTCCCACCACGGAGATACAAACTCTACAAATACTTTGTTGCAAGTTCCATATCCTAGTTTGTGGATGGAGTTCAGCTTGTGTGCCGGGAGAGGAGGACTGAACAGGGTTGAGTGATTCCTCTTCAAGTATCCTGGGGAAAAAGAAGTGTAAAGTCACTGATGTGAAAATATGCATCTGTTACACGCACAGTATGTAAATGCAGCCACTAAATCAATAGTACAGCCTGTGTGTGAAGTCTACCTAGAGGCACTGTGACGATAACATGATCAGCAGCGATCCTCTCCCCGTCATCACACTCAACCGTCACAGCTTTCACTCTGCTCTGTGTGTTGTTCCAGCGGACACAGCGAACGGGACGATTGTATGACACCAAATCTGCAGGGAGCTCCAACATCAAGTTCTTGACCAGGCCTTCAAAACCACTGCAAGGAACATGCATAAGTAAAGGTTACCTGGATGCACATGTACAGTCATTCAATGGAGGTTATTAGTTTATCTATAAGTATCAAATGAAGCAATGAGACGTTGAATTTATATCAGCCATGAAGTTTTAAAGCATTAACTCACAAAGAAACTGGAACAAACTGAATCTTACAAGTATTTAATTTTTGATCTCAGCTGTTTGGACAAAATTATTTTAGTGTGCCAAAATATCTACAGCTGTTCAATGCAGAACTTCTGAGCAAAACAGATTATTAAACTTAACAATGCACAGACTACACATGGTCTGTTATACTGCTACATATGAGAATTAAAACTATTGAAATCAATCAGGTGTGGCGGTGTTTCAGTTCCACTTGATTGTGAAGGAGTGCGGTTAGTTTTTAAAGCCATCAAATGTGACTAAGTGTGAACGCCTGAAGATACTAATCTTTTTCTGGACTTGAATAAGCCCCATCTGTATTAGTGTTATCTTATCTCTTTAACTATAGAACTGCATTTAACTGTTTGCTACTTTCATTCAGTTTCCCCATTATGATAACACCTCTCCATTTCTAAGCTCTAAATCTATAAGCTACAAATACCACAATGAAATAAAAGAAGTATTGTCAACTTCTGAAAACCCCCTCAGTGCACTGGGCTGTAAAAACACAGCTGTTAGTCTACACCTGTCAGCGATGACGCACAAGGATGATGATAAGTACTGTAGTTGTCTGAAGCCTCATTTCCTTCTCACTTCTTAGTAATCTATTGAGTATGTGTGTGACAGGTTCTTTAGAATGAGTGAACAAGGAGAGATCTCTGAGAAGAGCAGGCTGATATTCTCTGGAGAAATGGTCTTTACTTGAACTACACAAAAGGATTTCAACAAAAACAACTTCACAACATTTAAAAGTCAACTTGTGTAAAATCAGGCTGAAGCTCCCGCTGCTAACACTGAGCCACGCTGGTGTAGTGATAGATACGGAAACTTTAAGATTGATACCTGCAGCAATCAGTGGGGGAAAATTCCTGATTACTAATATTGCAGCGCATGTTTAATATGTTCAGGGCTTTTTGCACTGATTAAGCTAATACGTGTAAAACTGCGCTACACGATGAAGACAGTGCTGAGAAGATAATAAACTACGGAGAGGGTGCGCCCCCTGCTGGAAAAACTATGCAAGGGCACCATTTCTCAGTCAACCCAATCATTGTTTTTCTGCATCATATTATTAAGATATCTTATTGAGACGTCTTCCGTGTGGCGTGGCACTCAGTCCACAAACATCCGTGCAATCATACTCAAACAGGTTTATTCTCACACCCTCCATTAGCAAAAAAAGCCTCTGGTCATCTGCATACACTTATCCATTATAACTTGAATGCTAACAGAAAGGTCAATGTTCAGGTTAAAACTGCAAAACCCAAAAAAGTGTGTGCCTCCCACGGTAAGCTGCTCACCTGCCATTGATTACCTCTTCCTCTACTTGTACCTTCTACATACACCATAGTGAGTACAACATACAACACACATGCACACAAAATTTGAATACAAAAATGGCTCTAACATGCGTCTTTGATTACAGCACGTATCAGGAAACAAATGTACTGACATTGATACATCTGTTCAGGCTCATAATGGCATGTCATAATTGGCTGACTGATATATCTGCCAGGCTCTAGTAGAGGGAGCAGCTGGTAACATAACAGTACCACATCCACTTCTCCAAACACAGCGAGAGAAAAGCAAAGAAGCAGACAGCTTTATTTCTGTTTGAAAGGGTTAATGAGATGTTGGAGTACAAACCCTGGGAATGTGCAGTCCAGTCCAGGTAGACTCTTGTAAATAGAAAATCCCGCCAGGTCAATGTTTTCCATGGTGTGAGTTGCACTGCTACAGCACTCCCCTTTCAACATGGCACTGAATGCACACAGCAGCTGCTCCTGGGTGGTTTTATCTTTATCTTGCCACCTCTCTGCTGCTCGTTTGCGTGCCTGAATTCAGCAACAAAAAAAATCAACAGAGCTTCTTTTTAAATTGGATTCAGTTTATCATCAAGAATTTCTCAGATCTTGGCACCAGGAATTTACTTGACCTATTACACAAAATGTACCTCTGATTTAAGGAAATGTCCGACGCTGGGCCCTGGACTTTCCTTTACATTCTCATTCTCATTCTGCACTGTGTCATCCATCAGCTCGTTGAATAACTCCAAAGCAGGACTCATTTCTTCAGCGTTTAACCTCTGACCTGCACATCACACGCATCATGTTATTAAATAGTTTATTGATGGAACATTTAAGGTAAGGATACTAAGTGTGTATTAAATGAATCAAGTAAGTTTTTATGGTTAAGTGTCGGTTCTTACATGGCGATGCTATTTACATGCACGCAACCTCGCAATGCCTTCATGCACTGGATACCATCTACCATGGGGCACTGAGGCGTATTACCAATCTTAAAGCCGGTCTGTTTCTGCTCGGATTGGATGGTCTGCTTTGTCTGCCCGTAGACTAAACCACTGGCATATCTTTATTCATGAGGGTATTCTCGGTCTGCTTCCATCTTACCAACAGAGCTACATACTTCAAAAAAGTACTGGAAGTTACAACCTTTGCATCCAGGATTTATCCCTTAAGCCTGTTCTGCATTTGGAAAAAGAGCGTTCAAGTATGCTTCTCCCTCTTCTTGGAATCGGTTGCAAGATACTCTAAATCTTCAGTTCCTTGGATGTTTTTAAAGGACTTCTTAATGACCTGGGGCTGCAGATGTTTTAAGTGACTCATATTGCCCTTTTTGATCCCTTGTTGATGATTTATGATACATTTTGATGATTGTTTCTTATATTTTGTGGTCTCTGGTCACTTATATTTAAGTGTTATTATTGTTAAGTGTTTTATGTCTGAAACCCAGTTAATTGTGCTGCTGCCTGTCTTGGCCAGGTCGCTCTTGTAAAAGAGATTCTTAATCTCAATGAGACTTTTTCCTGGTTAAATAAAGGGTAAATAATAATACAATAAAATAACATAGTAGGCCTACTTGAAATAATATCATCCCTTCTGTGTGTTAAGACATTATGTATTATAACTCAAAATGCAAAAAAGATCTTTTGGGCTCAATTACAATTATCAGGGAATTAGTCAGAAGAAAAATGCATCATCTATGCATCAGCAACAAATGTTTGTGATTTCCCAACAACACCACTATTAGTCATTTGTTATTTCCCACCACTTTATGCCTCTGGCCACAAACATGATGACTTCCTCTAAAAGTTCTGCTGAGCTTATTTTGTTTCACGTGTGAAGTGCTTTTAAAGTTCAGTTTCAGTCTCCTTAACTGCAGCATTTCCAATAAAGAATAAAAAGTTACTGGTAGTTGTTGCACATTCCCTAAAAAAACATGAAGTAGCCCATGACATGCATAATAATGATTGTACCATTACTGAAACAGATTCCTCTTTGTGTTGGATGTAAGTTTTGGATGTTTTAAATATATCGATATTTAGCTGATTGTGCCCTATTAGAGGATACAACTTTTAATCTGTTAATTGATGATTTATGTTTTCTTTATTGTTTTACCTGTCTCGTTTGATCAACTTGCACCTTAACCTCTCAATATTATGTATTTTCCTTACCACCCCCATGCTTTCTAACTTTCTTGCTACATCCCAGCCTTCTCTGATGATATTTGTGTCTGCTCTTTTTTTCTCTGATGTGTGTTTCAGGGTAATTCAATAAACACACTGTGAAAATTGTGTTTGTTACCTGAACTGCTGAAAAAGTTAGGGACCCAGGGAAGACGTTCCTCGAAATCCACTGCCTGGTTTTCTGGTCTCGCAGCTTCTGGATCCAGGAGGCCATAATCCTGAGCCAGACAAAATAACGGGTTTTCCTCCGACGGACCATGGATATAACTTGCGCCTATTTCCGCAATGTTATTACCTGTAGAGACAGAAACATAGAATAAGAATAATAACCAAGAACAGCCTAACCAAAATGCAGTTCTTCCATAAGCAGTAAAATGACAGCGTCTGTCTTTCACACTGTGAAAATGAAAGTAAAAACAGGCAGGAGGAATATCTTACCCAGTTTGCTCGTTTTAATTCGTCCTCCGCTTCTGGACGTCGCTTCGAGTATCCGCACATTTTGAAAACCGGCGTTAACGAGTTTACTTGCTGCAGATAAACCTGATATCCCACTGCCTATAATGACTATCTGTACGTCCGCTCTCACAGCCATGCTCGCTTTGAACGCAGAAAAAACAACTGTCTCACTTTTGCGCTACTCGTCGACAGGTCAGCAAAACGAGTTTACATAATGGTTACGTAAGCTCTCTATAAGGTTGTGTTTTCTGGTTCACTCCCTATGTGCTTTCATAGTTAAAATATGAACACCGATAAGAACTATGTCGCCTGCCTCGCCGTAATTGTTTTGGGTGAGGTGCAGCTGTAATCTTGTCAAAAGAAGGACAACATCAGGGTCAGACTTGACAACATTTCGGTGCAAGGGGCTTTTATAAATGTCTTTAAACAACGTATCACACATCCTACAATGGTTTTAAACTGCAGTCAGCTTGCATTTAGATTAGCTCGTTTGGATTTGGATGCGTGCCTATTAAACATTTACGGTACGGGTGCCTGCAGCGGCCAAAAAAGCACAATCGCAAAAAAACAAATAATTTCTCAAATTCCTGTTAAACACATCACCAATCTTAAAGATTTAACTCCAAATGCACAATAAATAGGTCTTATTTTAAATTGTACATGGTCACAGATAGCATTCATGAGAACATGATTATTTATATCATGTACGCAAAATTCTAAATTAACATACATACATACATACATACATACATACATACATACATACATACATACATACATACATACATACATACATACATACATACATACATACATGAAAGGTTAAATAATTATTTATTTTATTTTCTTATTCTTTTCGTAGAAATGAGCACTTATATAACATCACATATAACATGGTTATTGATAGTTCCTTTTCAATATTTTACCGTAGTTTTGATGTATACCACTGCATTTACACAAATTAATAATCTTATCAACAAATAGGCTAAAGTTCATATGGGTCATATTCTAAATTGTATTGTCATGAGTTCTAGGTCTTTTTATATTCGTGAGTTAATGATTTACTGTTGTTACATAAAATGGTGCCAACACACACCTGACACAGAGATGATGACAGGGCTTCTCAGAGGTGTGTGTGTGTGTGACAGTTGTGGTCCAAAGGCTGTTTTATGTAACATATCAAAACAATTAGTTTTTTCTGCTACCCTTATCAACTAAGAACATAAAACATGTTCACTCTTGTTTCTTATGTAAATCGTACTTTATGTCAGTATAGTACACAAGTTTATTAATTTCATGTTAAACTAAACTTCTGATTTCTTCTTTTTTATAGTTACCCTAGTAACTCTTTTAACTTGAGATAAACACCAAGTTCACCTTTGCACATTCTTATTACAGTTTTACTTTGAAAAGCTTACAGCGTCATTTCACTTTCTGTCCTTGTGTCTCCTGGTCCCCTTTTTGGCCCTTTGCCCTAAAAAAAGTCTCTAAAACGAGTCATACTACTTACTAAAGTTTAATATTACTTACCTTACGCTAGCATTGAAAATGAGTAATGTCATGTAGGAATGTTAACAACCCTACAGGACCTGGGGATAGCTGATGTCTTGAGCTCTTTTTTTTTTTTTTTTGCACGACTGCATCATTCAACACCGAGTATGACTTTTTCCTCTCTATTATTTTGGATGAAGCTGTGTAAGGTCAAACACAAACAGGTTACCAAACCACACTAAACAACAATAAGAGCAATTTTAGCAATAGTGTAGTGCCAATTAAGAAAGTTCGTATTGTAGCACCTCATTGGCTCATAGGTTTGTTTTGTTAGGCTAAATCAAGTCAAGTCAAAAGACTGTGTGCTTCCCCACGTAAGCTACTCACCTCCCAATCTCCCAATTGATTACCTCTCCCTCCGCTTGTACCTTCACTTTACATACTAGGTGTGCCATCTACTGTGGCAACGAGGGAATTACATCAAATAACACATATCTTGCACACTCAGAAAATGAACACAAAAATGGCTCTAACAAATTGAGTTGATCAATATTTTAAGGAGAGCTATATGCTTTACTAATGCAAGAATAAACAGCGGTCACTTCGCCCTCTCACTATGATGACAGTGTTTGAAATCTCTGTACCAGATTCTTAAAGATGTCAATAACTAAACATTTTTCATTTAGAGAGGTTGTTCTCCTCAGGTAAAGCTCCTTTGCCTCTCCACTGCTGAGAGCTGTACATGATTTATTAGACCAGCCAAGTTTGTGACATTTCAAAACTATCAATGCAGTAAAAAGGCTGTTACACAATGACCTAAAAAAGCAACCATTAACAGTGAAGGAAAAGTTATTTCACACCGTCTGTGACATCTCTTTCAAAAATACCTCCAACCTGTGAATCATGTAAATACAGACTGAATTAATTAGTTAATTAAATCAGTTTAGCTGGCATTAGCAGTCTGACCTGCTGAGTGATAAGTCTAGAAACCTGGCAGAGTTATTGTTTACACTTCAGCTGTTCTGGGAGAGAGAGAGAGAGAGAGACAAGGAAGGAACAGTTGATAAGAAAACTCATGGGTCAAGGCTACCACGCAGGCTATGAAATCAACTTTTTAGATGTGGACAAAGCGACAACAGATGTATAAATGTTCAAAACCAGCAGATACTAAAAAGTAAATCATCAGTTTTCCTCTAACCCTTACCCTAACATCCACCAGCCACTTTAATATTCGTCTGGATATGGCCTGTAGCTGGTGCCAAACTCCAACGCTGGTGCTGCCAGGTGAAGAGTTACATCAACTTTTTAGATTTTTTTTAAAAATTCAAAGCATTTTATTGTAAATATCTAAGTGACTGCTTAAAGCCGTTAGATATCTTAACTCACATGTTGTAGGTAGGACCAGTATAAGTTTAAGGTAGACATGTAACCAAGAGGACATTGACTTAGTTTTGCACAGGTTGTAACTGATGCAAAAGCAAGCAGCGACCCGACCACTTTTAATCACAGTTACAAAGACAGCTACAAAAGTAAGTTCATCTAAATGCTGTAATGTTTCATTTAACATATCTCCCTTTGTCAGATTTAATATTTTGGCAGCATTTGTGGCCTACGCAAATAAGCCCTTCTTCTTGTTGGCCTAATTTCTGGTGCAGTCACAAATTTTGGAAAAACACCTTCCTGCAAACACTAAACAAAAACTTACTTTCAAGCCTTTTACAATCGGACTGTTTTGTTTGTGTGTGCAGAGGGAGCCTGTGCACAATGAAGTTTGCATGCATGTGTGTCTTTAAGAGGGAGGTTTTATTATTGTTATTATTATCTGATTAATCAAATAATGATTGAGTCAATGTTTAAGGTCGAGGCTGATACAACAGACTTTCTGTTTGTTAGACTGTGGGAACAAGGAACAGCACTCCTCTCTCAGGATACCACCATTGTGTAATGTTGATAGGCATACACACACATACACCCACACACGAGTAAAACACACAAACACACAGAGCTCATGGGAACTAGCTGGCACAGCGGGTCACTCAGTAAAACAATGCTAATCTGGGCTCCCGTCTCAGTGGAAACACAGGAAATAATAAAAAAGGGCTGTTTTCTTTTTGGGATGTAAAAGCCTTGTATTATGTTTGGTGTTAGCAGAGATCCAACAGCATTTTTAAAGGCCACACTTAAAACGGATTTATTACAAAAAAAGGTCCAAGTCTTAGAAAACATTGCAGAAAAAACAGCTTGTATAAATATTAAAAGTTGCAGTAAGAATTGTATATGAAGTGTGAATATAGTAATAGCAGAGATATCAAAGCAGTGATAAACTTCTTCGTAATAACATTAAAAACAGATCTTACAAAGTGTTGAGATTTGTAATTCTAAAAGAGGAGCACATCGGTGTCTGATATGGTTCTATTGCAGCCTTTATCATTCTACCTTTACCTGTACATTCACTACAGCAGCGGTTCTCAACAGGTGGATTGAGACCCAAAAGTGGGGTGCAGAGCTGTGTTCACTGGGTCGCAACATGTAACTGGAAAAATGTTGTAAAAAGTCTATGGTAATCTTTTAAAACACTTCTTTTACTGTCACATTTAGTTCTGTCTGAGGTCCAAACTGCACTATTTTTTATCAAATAAATCTGTGTGGTTGAATATTCAGAAATTTGAGTTACGCTTTCGAATTGAGGAGGAGGTGGTGGTGGGTCCTGAGTCTAGACCAGTTGAGAACCACTGCACTACAGTTTACATATATTACCATCGTAAATCAACAGTCATAGTGTTGCATCCAACCCTTTCCCTCACACACAAACACACACCTACACATTCAAACAGGTCACCCCCCGTACATGTATACAGACACATTCATACTCTGTCGCTGGTGTGATCTTTGCCTTCCAGTTGATGTTGAATCATTGACTTCAGAGCACTGTACCTGCAGGGATGGAAAAACACACACAAATGATTGACTCGCATACACAAGCATACGAATACAAACATTTTAATGCATTGAATTGGCTTTCATGTAAAAAATATCTCATGTAAACCATATATAAGAAACTGGCAAAACTTTAAAACACACTAGTTGCTTCTAAGCAGGGATCCCAATGTGTGGGCCATGGCCCCCTTGTGGGCATTGACGGTATTGCATGTTGACAGTAATTGGTCAATAAGATTTACTTGTAACTATTACTTATTTTGCCGTTTACAAACTGTTAGGTGTACACGTGTGTGTGTTTATTCACTGCACTGTCCTCGGCCCACTTGAACCTGAATTCTTTTTCTGTTTATGAAAAAAAAAGTGAATACATCACATTGTCTGAAAGTGTTGATCAGGATGTGTGATTAAATGTTTTGATGGGCTCCGTATATTTATTTATTTCATTTTTGACTACTCAATTCTTCATTTGGAAAAGCATGCCCTGAAGATTTTGTTTTCTTATTCTCATAAAATCTCATTGATGTGTTTCCTTGTCTCGTTCCTTCCCTGATTGTTGCTCCAAGCCAAGGTCACTGAAGTTAAAATGATTCATGTATTATAGTCATAAAGAGGTCAAAACAAGATGTAGAAGTAGTCACAGATGTAGTTCATTTTTGATAAGGGATAAGTTATCTCCATAAAAAAAGCTGAGCACAAGTTTGTGGTTAAGATAACTCAAAGAGGAGTGAAAGTTTGTTCAGAAATAGTGCTGATTAGTGAGTATTTGTCCCAGCAGCAATATGTATGTTGGAATATCTACAACTGAAAGTACAGTACCCAAGTGTATTGCAATAAAGAAGCATTGAACAGCACATTGGCCAACACCAACAATGACTGATGGAAAGATGATTAATTTTGGACTTCATGCAATTTATTTTCAATTTAATAAGAAATCACCAGGTCTATAAATGACAAGTTTGTGATGATTTTTACAATTACACAAGAGTGTAAACAGCAAGAGAGGAGTGTTTCATACGGACTCCGTCCTCACTAAACGATCTGTTTTTCGATCCGGTAATGATGAGCCAGCAGGAGACACGCACATTGGCCTAACATAATGAAATAAACATGTCATCAAAGAGCGCTTTGTCAGTGGTTTTGTAACTCTGTTTGTTGAGTAGTGAAACTCTTGACTTACTTTTTGGTTAGTTTGTTTATCTCACGCTCCTCTTCCTCTTTCAGTTTCTCCACAAAGCTGTCTAAAACAGGAATCTCAAACTTGATGTATTGGGCAACCTGGGGAGACAAAGTTTCGAACCTATCAGCAAGAGAAGGCCTCACATGTCCTGGATGATATGATACTATCTGCAACTGTACTGCAGATACATCTTAAAAAACAATTACATTACAAGTATCAAATATTAAGAATGGAGTAAGTTTACTGTCAGGAGCACACAATGATATCTCTCCAGTAGAGAAAAACAAAGCCCTAATGTGTTATCGGATCAGTTCACCAGAATTACATTTAAAAACTAAATAAAACAAACAAAAAGCCCATTATAAATAAGTGTGAAGAGGACTGTGTTTTACAGAAACAACTTTTAAGTTATTCTGAGTCATACACAGAACTCACTACACACTCAAAAAAATGTTAACGGTTAAGTAGTTCAGATAAGAACAGCCTAAAGCGACTTCTCTGTTTGATACCGAGTAACCAAGAGTTTATTCCTGGAAAGAAACGTTACTAATGAATAGTTCAATAGTAATTTGATGCCCCGAGCAACACAAACAAACTTCTATTCACCTCCATCATGTTGAGTCTGAAACACGGACAAACAAAACGAAGCTCAGGCTTAGTACTAGTAAAGGTGAATCATGACGGTCTTTTGTTGTGATTTAGATGAACTGATCCTTTAACTTGTAAAGGAGCTGAGTTGATATTTATTATAATCACAGACATTCAGAAAAGTTCTCCTACAACAATCTGGTTTTATTTATATCCCTGAGTCCAGTCATAACACTCAGTCGTTTTTCTATTGTTACATCAGTCCTGAAACAGGATCGCTTTCCTCAGCTCACTAAATTTAACTAAACAATCCATTATTTTTCCATTGTATCATTGTGTGTCTATATTGAGGATTGTACAAAAATTCTAAAAGGGGTCACTGATTGAACAAATTGAAAGAACAGAGGGAGGTGTGGCAGGAGGCCCAGACTCACATCATAAGTGACTTCCTCTCCCAGGTCGACCTCCGTGATTAAGATCTTGGAGATTTTCTCACAGGGTCCGTAAAGCACACGAGCAACCAGCGGGTATTCACCATCCCTCAGTCGGGTCCTCTCTACAAGGTCAAAAACAAAGACTACAACTGACCACGAATGCACTCACACAAAAACAACACAACTATTGACAAAACCACACTTCACTATATTCCCATGGCAGCCATTTGCCTCTGACATCATCCTCAGTGTGGGAAACTCAACTTGTGACTTTGCTAATGCAATTTTCAAAGGTTGCAAGTTGAAATAAACAAGTGAATGTGAAAAAATCGTTTTCATTTTATTGCTTCAAGATTGACCAGAAACTGGAAAGAGAATTTTTGTTCAATCCAATAGGGGACCATTTTTCCACTTAAAAGTAGGGATGTGCGGTTTAGTCGATTAAATGTTTAAATGTCATCACGCTCGCTAGTTGGCATCAGAAACACCAATTGATGAAATTAACTATTAATATTTAATATGTTGGCCCTGGTCGAATGGTATGCCCAAACTGCAATGAAGCCGCCTGCCACTAGCGGGGGCTGCACTTCTACCTGGATGTAAACAAGCACAATCCTATAACGTCAGAGAAAATGGGTGTTGTGTGAACTTGGTTACAACTTACCACCAGACTCGTGCACCATGTAAAGGACAAACTCTTCCGCTTTATTCTCCACCTTAAACAAAAAAACTCTGATTATTTCTTGTCCGAGGTTTCACTTGACAACGCTTGAGGGGTTAGATGTGTCTCAGTGCTTACCCTAAATTTGTGTAGCAGCAGGTTGAGGACTTGTGTAGTCGTCATTGAGCTGTTTACTCGTACATTAGTTACCGAACCGTAAGCCGGAGTAAATACAGATGTCTGGAAGCATAAAAGAAAAAACACACAGAAATCAAAAGAGGTACAAAAAGTACTTTCGACTTTACTTCACCAACACTTCCAACTCCATTTGAGATTCCTGGATTTGAACACCTCGAACATTTTGAACCGGATGTCTAATACACAAAGGAAATCCCTCAATCTGCAGCTGGAATAAGTTCAATAACACACACACACACACACACACACACACACACACACACACACACACACACACACACAAACACGCTGTATCCAGGAGAAACTAATGAGTGGCACATTAATGTAATCAGCTCACAGCAGGCTATTGCGAAACTCAGAATGAGTACAAGGGCATCCGAACAGGAAACTTCTGCCCCTCTGCACCTGGACATCAGTCAACAAAGGGATACACTCTTGTGGGCTTGTACATCTGATAATGGTACCTTGTGGTTGTAAAAGTGTCCGTTGATTGAGAACCTGTGTGAGCGCAGGCGGTGCAGGTCTCTGGCAGTGCGTGTGTTTGAACTCCTCTGAACACGCATGAAGGAAGCATCACTTCTGGTCCTCAGCAGCTGTGGTGAATCCTCTTCCTCCAGACCGCTGACGTCATCACCTACACAAAATACAAATCTCTGTCAGCATTTGCATCAGAACATCACACATTTCTGGAAGGGCAACATCCACAAAAAAAAGTACACAATGTGATTTTTCCCCCCAGTCTCCTACTTCACTGATATGACCACCAATAGTTACGGGGTTTTTCATTTATTAACATTTCAATCAAGGTATAATGCATTTTTTTCCAAAACAAAGTGTCAAACAATAAGCCAATGCAAGGCCTATTGTGCAGTTTACCAAAATTAATCTTGATATACACATACAGTGTTAATATGCCATAATGCACCCAGTGTGTGAACGATAAACCATAATATGGGCTCAGCATTTCCATTAGAGTTTTAAATCCTATCAGACAGTATTAAATCAACACGTGACAAAACTTTTTAGTGAAACTCAGACCCATGATCCCCGTCAGAGGGGGGATTACACAAAATGACCAAGAAAAACTGTGGTCAAGAAAAACCCAGCGACATGTGAGCAGTTAAAAAAGTGCTTCGAAAGGCAAATTCCGCTAACCCTGGATATTTACACCGTTGATCTGATATAGATGGCCTCTCACGGTAATCTGTCACCCAACACGTGCCCAAACCTTTCCACTGGAAATGCTTCATGAAGCACCTTTGGAGCTCTAATCCGTTTCAGCATGTGAGTATAGTAATCAGTATTAATCCTGCAGGTGTGTGACTCCACGTGAAGGCTACTTACCAGCCGGTCTGCTTTCACTGCCAACTGAATTATTATTGGCCTCCTCTGTAAACTGCTTTATCAAGGAGGAGCTATCATTTCTGTGGAAAGACAGAGAGAAGAAAATCTGTTAACACGCCTTACAGTTTACATTTCATGTTTTTTACAAATATAACAAAAAGGCATGAATTTCACACCTTTATTAAGAGGACAGACCAGAGAGGAGAGAGTCAGACCAGGGAGGAGAGAGTCAGACCAGGGAGGAGAGATTGGTCATTATTTGAAGACTTTTCCTATTTTGTCAATGTAATTTAAATTTCCTCAGATTTTTCCTCAACGTTAGCAGAGGGGTTAAACTCTGACTGTGACATGGCAGGCAGCCTGAGATCTCACTCCTTTAGTTTTGTTCCACTGTAGGTCAATCACCTAATTGATCTTCACCTGTTTCAGCCAGCCACAGCAGAGAGAGCTCACTGCAGTGTAGGTGTGCCCTTTTATGGAGCCTCTCTCTATATTTTTTGTCCATGAAGGCATCTATGTGTGAGTCTTGATCAGGTTTTCTTACCGGTTGAGACGAAACCTTTCATTGTCATCGTGCATCTGAAGTCTGATTGGTCGACGTAGACCCCAGTAGATGTTCAGCAATCCTTCAAGGATAAACTCTCCATCTTCCTACACACACATACACACACACACACACACACACACACACACACACACACACACACACACACAATAATAATCATCAGAACTCATTGTCAGACGGGATATCCTGCTGGCTGTCTGCCATTGCGGCTCAGTATCAGGTGTACGTGCAGAAGCAGTCGCTCATGGCTTCAGAGTGACCTCTCCAGTCTTTGAGAAACCCCACCAGGTTTGACGCGCCCTTTTTCACACTGTAGCATGACTGAAGTCATGTCTGAGAAGTCAGCAATAATGAGAACAAAGAACTACTGCCATGGGTCACGTACACACGGGGGGGGAAGACTTTTGATTTCACAAAAATGAAACCCCTAATCTGGTAGAAATTGTAATACTGCTGTGCTGAGTACAGAGATGAAACTCTGACACCATGTTTAAGATTAATATACATCTGGCTTTAAAATGTAAAAAAATAAATCTAGGTCTTGGCATGTTGCATGAATATTGAAGCTTGAGATTGCACAGCATGTCATTTTTTGTGCATGTATTAAAACTAAATTAGTTTTAAATGAAATATTTCACCACAGCTGTGACCGTTTTTAATCCCAGACTGTTAAAGAGCACAATTCCTTCTTCAAAAAGTCTCGTTATATCATCTCTGTATATAACGTGACATCCCATAATACAAAGTAGATCTTTGAAGCCAGTTTTCCTGCTGATGGACGAGTCTAAAAATCAATGTCACAGAGATTTTCACACCAAAGTTTTTCACATAGAGCAAGAAACAAGTCACTACAATCGTTTAAACTGTAGCGGTCAGATTGATCAGCTGGTGAGCTGCCAGTCGGGGGTCTGTGGTCACCCTGTTAATTAGAGCAAAACTTCCCTGCAGGCAGATGAATACATAGAAATATACGTCATGGAAAAAGGATAAAAATACGACATGTGGAAATTAATAGAAATTCCGATATATTCTTTAAACCTCTCTGAAGTTATTCACATACTGTTTATGTATGGTTGTATAGGCAAACATAAAAATACTACGAGGTGAGGAGTAGAGCCCAAAAAATATGGTGTTTTATTTAATTTATTTTTTAAATACAGCTGTTAGAGAAAAGTGTACACATACAGATTTAGTCGCGGAAATAAAGGATAATAAAGATCTTTCACATGTTGAATATTTTAAAAATACGTTAATTAAAGGTGCACTATGGAGATTTGGTAGTGACATTTTACAGCTGGAGAAGTGAAACAATACACACATTTTATTCAAAGGAAAAAAATGAGTCCCTGGAGCATTTGGAGCTAAAAAGCTACCAGGAGAGTTACGGTTTCACTGTTGCGGCCCACCACCATAACGTCTTGAGGTATCATTTTATCTTCAGAGTTCCAGGGACCAAACATTTGAGGACAGTTTGTGTTTAGAGTTATGAACATTTTATGAACAGTTATGAACACCGGCTCCTCCCCTTGCGTATGAAAGCTGTTTAAGTGAGGGACTAGAGAAAAGAAGAATGACATACTGTACTCACTGCTTATTTGAATGTCAAGTAAGCGATCGTGGTCATTCTGTGTAAATGTACATGCAGTGTAAAGCTACAAGCTAACTAAAGAGCGTTACCATTAGCCTGCTAACACAACAATGCAGCTCCAGAAAAGGACAATTTTGTCTGCCACTTTCGCTTAGTGCTTAAATATGGTATAAACTCCTTCGTGCAAACGCGAGGGGAGAGGGATTTGGAGGTGTGTTGCTGTAGGAGAGCGGAGGATTCAGTGTGGCGGAGGTGTCGCCAAACAGCAGTTTGTTTTGGTTTCATGCTGGTGCTCAAGGGCGACATCTACTGGATCAAAAAGTCGCACATTCTTCCTTTAAAGTGTGGGAAACAGATTTGATATGATTGTTGGTAAAACTGTAAAAATTACGATTAAGGCGGTCATGTTGAATAGTTTTCCAGTCATCCTGTTGGAGCATGTGATCACTGAGGACGACTCGCATATGGAAACAGAGTTATGTAATTTTATAACTTTATGTTTATACACAAACAAAATATTTATTCCATTCTGGGCGTCTGAATGTGAGCCTGTTCATGTTGATGGACTGTTTATGGATAAATAAGAGCAGAAACCCTTTGGCTGAAATATTCTTTACTTTACGCTTAGTTTCTAAATAAAGAACACAGAAAACAGTTTTGGAAAAAACGTACAGATAGTAAAAGTAATGATTAAATACTAATACGTCAGTGGACTGAATGAATTACTATAAAGACGATAAATGCAGTTTTAGTGCCAGTCACAACCAGTTTATTAGTGTAAACATCGGAGGAATGAGGGAAGAAGAAGAGAGTGGAAATTTTAGAGTTAGGACAGATTGCTCCCAGTGCTTCATTGTTTCAGGAATATAAACATTCAGAGCAGCTGCACCACTTAAAACTTTCCAACCAGCCACTCCTCTGCTTCCTGCACACACCCTCACATACACAAACACAAGAACACACACACACACACACACACACACACACACACACACACACACACACACACACACACACACACACACACACACACACACACACACACACACACACACACACACACACACACACACGATCGCTCAGATGTAAGTAAGGTCAGCAGTTATTTTTAGAGCGAGCTGCTGATCGCTCAGCCTCTGCCTGCCTCTATAAAGCCTGAACACACACTCTGGTCCAGTCAGACTCACAGCAAGACTCTGAACGGACGACACATCACATCACTCTGTTCCTCTCTGCGTGTGTCAATCCTACACCTGCGGCATCAAAGGTGAGAGCGCTTCTTCTTCTTCTATATCAGCTACTACTATATGCTTATAACTAGTTAAAAAGAAATAGCTGTCAGCGCTGCAAGCAATTCTTACTTGTTAAACTTCTTGATATAGGATTATCGATCTTATTCAGTAGCTATTTTTACCTCTTATAAGAAGATCAGGTTTTATTTTTTTGACTGTTATATCTTAAAAAAGTGTTGAGATTGTTTTACTTTGAATTGGACAAATACACTTTTTGTTTTTTTAAGTGTTGACAGTTGAAACTCAGAAAATTGGACAAATAGAAATTTAGAAACACAATCTTTTCGAGTTTTGTTTGTTTATTTGTCATTTAAGTTGTTAGAGAACGACAATCTAAATGTTTTTTTTTCTTCTCTCCCTGCAGTATGAAACACAGACGTCTGCTGCTCTCACTGCCTCTCTTACCCACCATCACTGAGACACTCGAGGACCTGCCCACTCATCCCTCATCTTCCCAGTCTACCCAGAGCTCCCAGTCCCTGGAGGACTACATGAGCAGTATCCAGGCCCTCTCCTGCCCCGTGGAGCCCCCAAGCTGTGGCCCCGTCAGGCTCCAGAGGTCCCCCAGGCTGAGGAACCTCTCAAAGGTTCAGATGAAGCTCTCTGTGTCTGCCTCAATTCCTCGAGGGTCGCCTCGCACACTCAGGACTTCCAGACTTTACAGTTTGAGTCTGAACAGCTCGGAGGACTTGTCTCCCAGGATGAGCAGAGAAAGAGACTGCAGAGGCAAAGACCCTGTAGACTGGCTCTTTGGACAGATAAGGACTTGAGAGAGCCCTGATGGCTGTACAGTATGGTGGACTTTTTTTATACACAGTTTGAAGAACCGGCTCTGTTTAAGATTGATAAAAAGGATGATGGGTGATGGGACTCTTCGTGACGGCTCTAGGAGGAGTGAAGATCTATTTATACTTTTTTTGTTTGCACTGAGGACTCAAGTCTACATGTTTACATAGTTTTATATTTCTAAAGATGTAAATTATGTGGTTTTAATAAAAAAATGAAAATTATCATAAACATTTTCTTCCTTTTCTGTTTCTAAAGTTACTCAACAAAAGACATGGAACGGTTTACATTTCAAACAGAGCTGAAATCATGTAGAATTTAACAAAGTACTTGTTTTATCCGATAAAGTCCATTTTCAAGCAAAAGAAAATTTTCAAGTATTTCAGGTTCCAGCTCTTTAAACATGACATTTTGCTGCTCGTTATCTGTTTTCCACCGTTAACTGAACCTCTTCAGCTTGTTGCGAGACAAAACAAAACTTTTGAAGATGTTGCCTCGGGATTTGAGAACATGGGATAGACTTTGAAATTTCTTTCTTTCATTTTAGATACTAAACTATTGATTAAAATATATTTAACAGATTAAAGGAGGAATATGAACCTCTGACAGCTAGCGTTTTAAATAGGTACTGCAGTCCAAATACAAAACATTGGAGAGAGCCGTCTCCCCTCCCCCCTCCTCCCTAGAGTCGATGTGAATGCAGGTTGCCATGTTGTGGACACTGAAGCTTCAGTATAACTAGCTCTGCATCCGCCACAATCTTTTTCAAAGCATCTCTAAACTTTAGAATTTCTACCTTTACTTTTTAAGCCACTCTTTCTAATATTTTACAAATCACAGCCCAACAATATATACAATAGTTAAAATGAGCTCTGTTGACTTGCTACAACAAAATGTTAAATTGTGATGCTAAGATATAAGATGTCAGAAATAATAATCCAATGATATAACGTTAACATATGACTCTCACAGGGGTCCTTTTAATGACACAAATCTGTTTACATTACTTTTTTTTTTTTCTAGACGAGGTCTTAACCACAGGTCTTGTAAATTAAGTACCAGCTCTGAATACGTCTGTTACTGTTTCTAATCATTTCAATACTTCCTTTTGCGTATGAAACAAACTAACCAGAGCCTCAAATCAAAAAAGAAAAGAAGCGTTATCCTGCTATCTAGTGGTAATAAGTGGTACTACAAATTGGCCATTATAACTAAAACTACCTAAAACAGCCATTAGAGGGAGCTGCATTCATGAGAGTTATGTTTGAGGTTTTTCAACACAGCCAGCACAGACAAATGCATTCAGCCGCTCCTGAGTTCTGATCTGACTTTTTTTAACTTCAGCCCTTTAGCACAAACTGACAGAACTGAAATGCCCCTCTGTATGATGGTGAATCAGTGCAGCCTCCAGCAAACGTCCTCTGTAGTGAATGTTAAAAAACACGAGCGATCACAATCATTATCACACCTGATGCAGTTATTCTCTCATTAGGCACATGTCAGGGCATGTTTGCTCCTCAAATATTTTGAGCTAATTTACTGTGGACGGCGCTGAACCTAGAAGCACCTGATATGTCCTCCCACCCAATGACTAACACACATCACCTGACTACACCTGTAACACCTGTAGAGCATGACCATGATGTCATCACAAAAAACCCTACAGATCCCCATACGTTCTCAAAAGGCCTCTTATAGAAGCATAATCCAACAATGCAAACAAATACTTAGACATGTCGGACATATATGTACACAGTAAAGCTCTGTCTAGATATGGGTGTGCTGGTATCTTAACACAGTCACACATTCACATTAGGAGTCCGTGTGTCTCAGGTGAGCGTCCAACTGCTGAGTAATGCTTGTTCTTCATACCCACAAAATATTTATTCTACAATTTTACGGAGTATTTGCTGAGTCAGTCTTCAGTAACCTTAGAATAACACCCTGTATGATGTCAAGCTTAACATATCAGAGCAGTAGAATTGGGAATTTAACAAAATTAATAGTTTCATCCATCTCAGCACTACTAACATTAGCACACGGCAGAGCAAATAAAATGTTTACGCGCTTACAATTTTGAATAAATTGAGATCATTGAGATCAGTTTTGACTGTTTTCTCAGTGATTTATTACCTTCAGACTACGTCTGGATTTCAATTTCCGTTAAATCGACTACATGAGTCGCCTATAGTAACATCCCTAATTTATAATTGTGTGACCAAAGCCGTGTTCACATACAGTATGCACTCCTGAAAACTTCTTGAGAATTTCAGGTCAACTCCTGTGGCAAGACATGACGTAAAAAGAACGCTGCTTTCTCACATCAGCTCACTCGGACTTTCTGCGGAAAGAATACTAGGAGGCTGGCAGAGGAAACTCCGGATAAAGTCAGTGAAAAATGGGGCTGTTTGCGTTCACATATGAACCTGACATGGCCAGCAGTTCCCCAGGTTGCTATGTCAGATTGTGCAAAATAGAATTAATCCCCGTTTAAACCAATGTTAAAACCACAGACTTTACAGCACAATTAAACATGTTTTAGCCTGGTAAAAGATAATAACAGGTATCAACACTTAACTTTTCTCCTCTTTGAGTAGCAGGTGGCTGCTGGTAGCTATTTGATACTAATATAGGACAAACTTTATGGCTTGCTTGCTGCTAATTGCACTGAAAGATCATCCAAAAAAATCTGTGCTCTAATGTATTTTGTTATTGGTTTTTGTGAGTGGGATTCAAGTATTTTATTAATATATGCACTACTTGGCAACTATCTGTTTCTGCACTCACCCGGGCTTGTGAGCTTAGTGTCTGTCACACATGTATATATTTGTGGCAGGCCGTGCATATGGGTGAGGATTGTTTTTGTCTTTAACCCTGCGGAGATGACAACAGGCTGAAGCGATGAGAAGTCTGGTTCTGATCAGTTTGCTGGCTCCTGTTGTTCACACACACTGCTTGCTCTCCAATGTGCTGGTGAGCAAGCTGCAAGTCTGTAAAGATCCACAGCTATTTTTTTTTTTTTTTGTCAAATAAATGAATAACTCCAGTCAGCTGGCACCACAACAGCATCTTCATTTATGGGAAACAAGAGCAAAAATTAGCTAGTTCGTCAGCTAATGAGTTAGCCACAGACAAAGACTTTAGCTTTAATCACTTGGTGTTTACCAACCCCTCCCCCTCCCCCTTCCCCTTCTCCAGCTCCAACTTCTACTTCACATGTGGTCACTTCTGGCTGCAGAAAACACACATGGCAGCCAAAATGCCAAACTCTTGGCTTCATAAAGGCAGTCAACCAACTTATCTGTGACGTTACTGTGGCACAGTTCATTATTTATACAGTTGCATGTAATGACCACAGTAAAGCTCTGTTTTGGAAACGATGGTCATGTCTGCAGGTGGTTTTAATCTGCAGTCATTCATACAGTGACTGTTTTTTTTCTAGAAATTCACATTAGGAGTTTCCATTTGCTGATCTCCGGCCAGCTTCAGTCCCAAGAATTTTAATGCTTTGACTGTCATCGCCACAAATATCTGATGAGTCAGTTTTCAGGAGTCAGCAGTCAAGAAGATCTTCACCCACGTCAACCAGATTATGTCTCATAGTGTGATTTACATACTCTGGTACGGCTGTCACCATGCTAATGCATTGTATTTTCTTGGAAGGCTTTTCACAAACATTCATCATTAAGACCGTTGTTTTGGCAACTGTTGGTAATTTCCCCAAGAAGTCCATATATTATCTCTTCAGGAGCTTCTAAACCTAGCACATTAGGCTATATTTAATTCAATTTCTTTTCAACATTTCAAACAAAAGCTGAAGCAAATTTAGTTTTTTATGGCTTCAAGAAAATTGGACAATGGCATTCTCCCTGTCACTGATTTGATCGACTTTTATGCCTATTTATGTCTAAGGCCCTCCTGTGTTCCCCCCAAAAAACAAAGTTGAGGAATCATTGGTCAAACCACAAACCTTAACTTAAGCCCCAAGGTTTCTGACCGCTCCAACCCTTACTTGACCACGTTTCATTTCCTCACATAAAACCCCTTTAATTCCACAGTGCGTTTACCCCAGATCATCCCATGTACACCGTCCACATTCAACCCTTTCCTGAGCCACCTGCCAACCCAAACAAACTTTATACCGCACAATTGCTGGTTTTGTCAGTGAACAGCTCCTAAATGACCTTCGCATTCAGTTTCTTTGTATTTTGCTGTTTCAAAGGCCCATACAGCTTCTGTAGCCTCACAGGGTGATTCAATGTTCATGTTGTCCTGTCACCAAAGACAATGATGCTTGGATTTTTGCAAGAATTTGTAGTTCTTGCCTCTGCTCGAGTCGACTGTACTGACATCACAGTTATTGTGCAATATGGCGTCAACATGCCTAAGTGGGAAGAGATTAAAAAAGCCTTCAAGCAAGACAGTAAAACAACAAGCTGAGATAACTCTTCTCACAGGTAGATCATTAAAGAGACACAGAGATAAGATTTCACATCAACAAGGATATACGGACCATTAAGCTGGAAATCTGAGCGGCTCATTATTGGACTACAAACTACAGACATATAAATGAGTCCAAGGAATAAAGAACAACTACTCTGAACAAACTGAACAGTAAATATAAGAGTCATCTTTTGCTTTTAATAGAATTTTTAGTCATCAGGATGTTATATCATCCCCCGGATGAGATTTATTTTAGACAACAGATGCTGCTTTTAAAGGCAGGGTTGGTAATTTTCGAAAACTAGCATGATTTTGAAATTAGCATTCTCTCCGTGTGAGGAAATTACCTACCCTACCTTTAAGTAATACTAGATCCTGCGAGTAACGTTATCTTGGACAGGGAAATAGATTTTCTCATATCAACCCAAAGTAATGGACGAGTGTAATGCTCTAAGTACAGCTGCTAATTTATGGTCTTGATGTTAGATCATGTAAGATAAAACAGAGTCTTGTGAAAAAGGACACCTGCGTAAACGATCTACTCTGTGAAAAACCTCATGTGCAATTATCGATGTCAATTAAGACAAGTGAGCGTCAGTAACCTAGTGGCTGGTGCATGCGCCCCATGTACGGAGAATCTAGTCCTTTAAGTGGGTGGCCGAGGTTCCGATCTGTGGCTCCTTACCTGATTTCTGACACTTTCCACTGTCCTGTCTCTTCAAAAGTAAAGGCATAAAAAGCCCAAAAATAAACCTTTAAAAAAAAAGATCAGTACAAGAAAACTTTTTTTCCCAATTGTATTAGAAAGTGTTATTTTTAGTTTATAAAGTGTTCTGTACAGCGTATATTTGTCTCCTAGTTGTTATACTTTATATTTTGTAAAGATGACTCCAGGTGTAATACCTGTGCTAATGACATGAGGGCTCAAATACGAGGTGGATGATCTTCTCACATGTGTTTTCTTACACATTGTCCATAACGTTTGTATTTACAATGTTACATTCTCCCTCACTAGACAAGTTTGTCCAAAGGGACGTACATCTAAGAGTCAGGACAACACACATAGATCTGGACAGGAAGAAAACAACGTCAGTAAGTGCTAACAAACAGCTTCAAGTGTGATCTGACACAGGTGAGTGAGACTGAAGTTGTTTCTACAGACCAGAGGGGGAAAGTAACTCAGTACATTTGTTCAAACACTGTGGATATATTGAGGTTTTTGAGTCGGCTATACTTTACAATGTATGCTTCTATTTACTTCAAATGTGCCCCATTTCAGATGGAAACATTTTACTTTTTAGTCGGCTAAAAGTATTTCTATGAATGCTTATTTTACAACGTCATTAAGTGCTAACAAACAGCTTCAAGTCTGATCGGACAAAGGAGTCCACAGGCAGTGCACAGAGGCAATGCACAGGGTGTACATCATATATATATTTAATACTCATTTTCAATCATGAATATCCTAATCAACATCAACAACATCTTCAATATCATCTTCATCAATATAGGGAAGTGTGTATTTTTCATGAAAGAGCTGGGTCTTTAGTTGTTTCTTAAAAGTGGAAACAGGACTCTGCAGATCGATTGAAGTTTGGTAACTTATTCCAACACAGCCGTACTACAGAAATATGGAAAGTGAAACTAAACAGCAGATAGCATTTCTGTTTTCGTACCCAGAAATGAGATTGTTATAAAAGTTCAAACTGAGCTTTATGAACCAGAGGGGACTAAGAAGAGTTAAATCTGTTAAATTCAACATTGTGTTGATAAAAATGTTAAGGTCAACAGGTTTAACACTGAAAGTGTCCTAAGGCAGAAATCTGTCCCGTCTAAAACTTGAGTAGGTCAGTGTTATGCAGCATGTTGAGTCATTCTCTGTCATAAAAACAAACTGCTCCTTATGTCCGCATCAAAGAGAATTACTTAGTCAAGGGAAATATTTTACTTTTTTCAAGCTTTGCCTTCATTATTTATGGTTAATGTTGTATGAAGGAGTGAAGTGTGACCTCACAGATCCGTCTTTTCAACATGTGTATGTTACATGTGTCCGTATCATGTCTGCGGCCTCAGGGAGGATTTTCCCAGTCTGAGACAATGTAGTGGGTCTGTCTGAGTGGACAAAAAAAACAGGGACATATCTTACCCACCCTGCTGTGCACTCCCTGACACACACTCAACCACATACACATTCACACAATGTATAAACGTGCTGGTGGACACAAAGGGGAACTCCAGACCATAAAGCCATAGAATGATTATCAAACAAATATCCAACTCCTGCAAACAGCCGGGCAGACACACCACAGCAGTAAAACGTTCACTGTGGAAATACTTCACTAAGCGGTTATTGTATGAAAGAAAATCCTGGAGTCTTTCCCGCCTTTCATTCCAGTTTCATTTTGACGGAGAAGGGGGCTTTTTGTGGTCTGCCAGCCTCCTGGCATGTTGGAAAATATCCAAAGACTCTCAGGTCTGCACTGCAGCCACGATCACCGCTTGTTTGGTCAAAGTGCTGGTTTAACTGGTTCCAGTTTTGGTATGTGAGTGACCCATTTTACAATGCAGCATGTCCTGCAATCTGGCACGCCCACGCTCACAAACACTCTCCCTGTTTTTCTTTTATTATTTCCGCCATAACCTTCTCCTGTCAGGTGATCGTGTCTGCGTCTGAGCTTTGTTTTACCTCCCGAGTCCTCAGCTGGAAGTTTTTCCCTTCGTGGTAACAGTTGTAGGTCCTCAGCAGCAAGAGGATGTCAGACCTGAATGTGAACACAAAACCACAAAGAAAAGATTAGCACTTGCTCTGTTAGCTCTGACACAATGCAAACAAGGAAGACATTTAATACGTGTAATCCCCACTTTGATTTCACTTTACCGTGCAGTGGGTGAACTAAAAGGTCTTACTTAAGTATTAGCTTCTCCTCGCTGAGCTTCACGTGGGTCTGACTCTCATCCATTTTGACTCAAGCACAGCTGTGGCAAAAAAAAGAGACAAACATTATAAATGACATAAAGATAGTGTGTTCAATCTTAACTAATGACGGAGTATAACATGTTGATTTCATTATTCCAAGACAGAACATTCATTTGAACTTGAGCAAAACACGGAAAAGCAGATAACAAAAACAGTGATTGATAAAAAATATGAAATATTTATGCACAATAGGGGTCATGTAAAGTGACAACTTGTTGTAATTCGATATACCGTTGTAGGAATTAAATTGTGGAATTCTTGAAATAATGATTTGAAGAGCTGTGTTCAGATATTTCAGTTTAAGAAAATGTACAATGAGAAAGTTATTAGACTGTATGAGACTGGCTGTTAGTGTGTTTCTGTGGAAGTGAAGACTGAATTGTCAGATTTGTTCTATGTCTCCTTGGTATTCATTGCCAAGTGATTGTAATTGGACAGACCATCCAGATATTTCTTGTTTTCCTGTTGAGTAAGGGGCAGGTAAAATAAGATGTGTTCTTCTCCCTGCTCCTTTCCGTACATGGATTGGGATATGTAGTGAATCTTTTTTTTTCTTCTGTTGTGTGTTTTTTCATGTGCGGAACAAATACAAAAATGAAATGAAAAAAGAAAAAGAAATATTATTGGTGAAGCACTGAAATACTTCTTTGATTGAATGCTGTTGAATGAACTGCTCCGGTGGGAAAATCAGGGATGAGCAATGATGAGAAGTCACATGCTGTTGTTGACACTGCGCCAACGGAGTGACAGAGGTAACATGTTGTGGCAAAGCCCCACACACTCAGTTCCACTTTATCTACACATCACCTGTCTTACCAACACGCAGCACAAAACGCTCCAGTTAGGACTAAAGATAGAAAATTAAATTAGAAATCTCACAAAAGATACAATTTTGCTAGACGAAAGACAAAATAATGTAAGAAGTTCATTAAAATTCGATCACATCAAGTCAAACTTCTTTATGAAGCACTTTTCTTGACACCTCACATTGGTCAAAGTGCTGTACAAACAAGGCATCAGTACAATATAAGAATAAAACAGATAAGAGAAGCAGTAAAACTTTAAACAAGAACTATGATCAAAGAATTTCTGGACGACATAAAAAGTAGGAAGTCTTGAATTTAACACCATCAAGAAGAGATGCGTCTTCACTACATGTCGAGCTACTGGGCAGTTCTTACAAATAAAATCTTCTAATTAGCACTAAATGCAAAGTTATGCTCTATGCTGATGACAATGTCGTTAGTTTATCAAGTGGTTGGTCCTTGAAATCTTATCTGTTAGGCAACATGAATGGATTATTGCAATCTTTTTAACATTTGAGTTACTCAAGTCTGCTTCTGTATTGTTGGACTGACAGCATTGTTATTCTCAGAGCCTTTAAAGTCCTGTTTAATTACACTTTTTTTGATCTGAACAAACATCTATAATTCTGTCATTATTATACTTTTCTACTTACACTCTCTCAGACAGCAGGATTCACTTCAATCATAGTAAACCATCCACAGTTAAAGACTTCTGCTGCTGGACTATTTCAGATCCCCTCTGTTCTTAAAGGTCTGGATCTCAGGGCTTTTCGATGGTAAATGGACTGGAGCTTGTGTAGCTACTTAAAGCGAGTTTACACCGCAAGTCACACCTACCCATTCACATCAACTCACACACTGATGGCAGAGGCTGCTCTATGCAATAATTAGCTATGTATTAACTAATCCCATTCATACACATTTACACGCCGCAGACAAAACAGCAGGAGCAACTTGGGGTTAACAGTCTTGCCCAAGGACACATTGGATCTGTAGGTGCAGGAGGTGCAAACCGACTCTACCACTGAGCTTCTTACTGGAGTATGATACCGCAGGAGACCGACGAGATAAGAATGTGGATTTCCTTTAACAACCTTAAAAACAAAATCAATGGGGCACTAGATAGCCTAGCGGTTATGTTGCGCCCCATGTACGGAGGCTTTAGTCCTCATCGTAGTGGCCATTGGTTCAAATCCGAACTTGGCCCTTTGCTTCATGTCATCCCCCACTCTCTCCTCCAAACATTTCCTGTCTCTCTTCAGTTGTCCAAAGGAAAAATACCCCAAAAAAATATCAAAAAAGAAAAAAATCAATCAACAATATCTTAAAATCAATCCTGATTAACTTAAAATTGAACACTGGGGATAAGACTTATGAGAGAAAACTATGGGGGAAAAACTCAGGTTATAGCATTCCTCAGATTTTTGGCTGTTGTGGCTCAGTGGTGGAGTTGGTAGTCCAGTTCGAGCTCCATTTCCTGCAGTTCCACATGTTTAGCCCTTGGGCAAGACGTTGAACCCCAAAGCTCCAGATTGCATGTCGGAGTGTGAATGCGTACGTGATTAAATAATGCTGATGGGAATAATACATAGCAGCCTATGCCATCAGTGTGTGAATGGCATGACATGACATGTAGTGTAAAAGTGCTTTAAGTGGTCAGAGGACTAGAAGAGTGCTGCATAAGACGGTCCATTTACCATGGATCAAATTATTAATATGTTTCCTTATAAGAAATAAAATGAGAGCCTTGAGAACTTTTGTTTCATTCAAGGATTGCTCTTGTAATTAGGTTGGTCATCTTGTCGACAGTTTGCATCATACAAATGATTAGAAACATGACTCAGCCAAGTCTTGTCTCTGACAACATTTCAGAGGAAAAACAACCAGTCTGCATCGTCAGTTTCCATTGTCTGCATGTTGCACACTAAAAGAAAAGGGAAACCTATTAATCACTGTTGTGTCCTTCTGGGTGTCAAGACAAACCCAGAGTAATGGGGTCCCTGCATCCCAAATTCCTGCGTCCTGATATTTTGAAGGGATAGTGCCATGGGGAATTTCCTGGTTTGGAAAGCCCAGTTGAGAGTGTGTGGGAGGAGGGGGGAGGAGCATGGAGTATAAAGGAGCACACATGTGGCTGAGGGGCTCAGTGTGAATGCTCTGCTCGTCTCCAGTATGAAGCTGTATCTCCAGTCTGTGTGTCAGCTCGCCTTCCTGATCCTCTGCTGTGTACTGATCACAGGTAAGGAGTCACGGATTATTCTTATACGTGTTTTTCTCTATTGACAAAGGAGTGCTTTATAAACATAAAGGTGAGAAGAGACAGCACAGACAACTTAAATATGACTGATTAACGGAAAAATGAAAAGTAAAAGGTACAATTACTGTAATACATTCTTATGACGGACATGGCTGATACACATAATCAGTGAGAAGTTTCAGGCACTTTAATACTTTTTTGTTTTTCTGAAAACTACGAGTTCAAACAGATACCTACTAGTAGTTCGATACTCTAGGGGTTGGAATTGATGTTTTTATTTGTACAAAGCTGTCTGAGCACGTGAACCTGCAGTAACTAAACCCCTCACACTGTATATCGAATTAACCTGTTAATCCTGTTATGGTGTCTGTGTTTGTGTGTCTGTGCAGTGAGAGAGTCAGACAGCACGTTCGTCCCTGGGAGATGCCAGTGTCCAGAAACACAGAACGGAGTCAGAGGGCAGCTGAAAGAGCTCAGTGTTTACCAGAAGAGTGCCAGCTGTAATAAAATCACAGTGATGTGAGTATCACATCCTGCACACACAAACATATAAAACAACACACGTGCACACATGAGTGACATTAAAGGTGTTTGTTCGCACGTGTTTTTCAGAGTGACACTGAAGAGCAACAATGAGATGAGGTGTCTGAATCCAGACGCTCCGGTTGGCAAACAGCTGATCCGCTGCTGGAACAGGTAAAAGCAATTATCAATTAAACTAAAGTGAAAGTGTTGATAAGATTATTAAGAGAATTTATGGCAACTATGTCATGAAAACTTTTCTTCTTTAAGGGTTTTCTAAGCCTAAGAGATTCAGGATACCACGCAATCTTTAAATTCAGGTTACAAAATTTAAAAAAAACACACCAAATGCTGTTTTCTTATTACATAAATGTTGCACAGTACTCGAGGAGAGTGTCCTTGTTGGTTTAAGAGGGGTTCATATTTCCTGTAAATACAGCCAACATTCTCATATTCGTTGCCAAGCCAGCTCTTGTCCCAACAAATCACCTAGCTGGGCGGTTTCTTTATCTTTCCATCAAATGTTTTGCTGCTCCTGAAACAGAAAACAGTGTCAGCTATAGTGCTTTTAACTGAATGGTCATTTTATGTTACATCGTTAATTAATTTGTGTAATTAGGTGAAGAATATAAAAGCTTTATGAGCCGTTTCTAGCATAAACCAAATATTAAACCATCTTAAAGCACCTGTGAGTAACTTTTGGTTTGTGTTGATTTTGTTACTCCTGTGGTCAAAGAGCCAAATCTTATCTCTTGTATGATGAATGTGCTTTTCCTGACATTGTTCTGTTTTCTTTTGACAATCAAATGCATCACTCATTGTGAATATTTACAATACTGTGAAAAAATGTAAAGACAGACAGTTTCTGCAGAGTGCTATTAATTGTGGACTGACACCTACCCCGTGACAGCAGTAAGAGGCATTTAATACTGCGATTGTAGAAATAGATATCACGCCACTGATTCTCTTTTATTTTTGTAGATCCTATAGAGGTATCAGTTTTAATTTCAGCCCCACAGGGGCTTTAAAGGGGAACATAAATTCAAAAGTGTTTTAACTTGTTTTAATCAACAAGAAATCCTTGTCTGGCTGCAGAAAGGATCATACCACAGCTCTACCTTCAGGCTAAGTGTTTGTTCTCCTGTTTGTGTTCTAGATCTCAGAAGTTGGGTAGGGATGCAAAACTGTGCCTGAGGAGGAGAAGAAAAGGAAGAGGAGGTCAGCGCCAGAGGAGTCGACAGAGGAGCCGAGGTCTTGGCAGGAAATCCTCATCCTCTAATTCTCAGTAGTCGACCTGCCTGACACCCGATCCAAAGCTACTGCGAGGGGAGAAGTGTGCACACGCTGATTGTTGCTACTCTTTGGAGTCTGGGCCCTCAATGGCCGATAAAAGAAACAGCACACTACCACTTTTCTTCCTATAAATGTCACTGCTCCAGCATCAGGCTCCCCTAAAGTTTTTTTTCTGGGGTGTAAATCAAAATCTCCTTCTGTGCAGGGAGCAGGGGAGTGATTGTCTCTGTACAAATGACTGATGTGATGTTAAACACTAAGCCCTGGAGGCTAGTCATAAATGTTAACAGTTATAACACTGTTAAATGGTCAATGTAATGTCTATGTGTAGTTCCATGCAAAGCTAACAGAAGACACCATGTTTTTGTATTTATTTTTATATGCATAAAGACTTTGTTTTGTTAATAAATACAACAGAAAATCTGTCTGACTGTTTGGGCCATTTCTCGTAAAGACTCCTGATTATCTTTAGAAGCAAAGGATGGGAGACAGGATTACTTGGCAGGATATGAGAGGTCACCTAAACCACAGCCTCAGCTTTAGTTAATAAACTACAGGATGTGAGTCAGCGTCAGGCACCGAGCAAACAAGTCCCACTGAAAACATCTGAACAAATATGTCACAGCTAAAACAGGGGCTAACTATTGGTTCTGTTATATGTAGTTATATATTTACATTTAAGCAGACATGACCACTTCATGTAAGAGAATTTGCTTGATGTGTATTGCAAAATGTAACCGCATTAATTGTGCATACCAGAAGTTATAGTGTGAAGCTTTTATGGCCTTTCATTGTTGCACAGTCAAGATCGATCGCCATGGTGATCAGGGCGTGGAGAGGTGAAAGCCAGTGTTTTATGTTGCCGACTCACCAGCGGAGATTTCTTGTAAATCATGTGACAAGACAGAGAGAAAAAAAAAGACAAAAACACACACACACTGAGGCTTTTTTTCTGGGCACACATATCAATTCTATGCAATGGAAAGTTAATAGTCAGTGCATGTGCTAACCTGTTGTGTGTTTTTTCACCTTAAACCTCTTTGGCAAAGACTTGGACTCAAAACTGGTAAGAGATCCTTTATCAGTGGAAGCCTGATTGCACACGGTGGTAAAATGGAAAGTGAAAGTAAACTGCTTAACAAGGGCGCCTTTGAAAGGGTCTTCAAGGGACTTTTCCATATTTGGTTTGTTAGCAGGATTACAATGAGAGCAGATAAGAGCCTTTCAGGTCAAATATGAATCTGATAATATTATGAGGATCAGTTCAGAGCTGTACAGACATGAGTTACACAGGTATGTGAGCAAAAGGTACCTCCTTAGAAAACATCTAACTAGTACTTTGTGTTTTACATTTGGCAGCTATTTACTCTGCAGATTGTTACAAACCACAACAATCTAGACCTGTTCAGAGTTGTTCTACTGCATAAAACTTCTTTTCAATAATGACAAATGAAATGTCATTTAAATGGATAACAGTATCACAATGATTGTATCCAGTCATGGTATGTACACAAACTTAAATATATTGAGCACCAACAGCAGTGACAGGACAGTAGAGTCAGAAATCAGAGAGAGAGAGAGAGAGTGGGGAATGACATGCAGGAAAGGAGCCACAGGTCGGATTTGAACCCAGGTCATGGGATGTGCTGACTAACTGCAGTATAGGTAATCTTTGTCTACATACAATCTTGACATGTTTCTAGAAAAAGAGAAAAGAAAAGAGACAAAAGCAAGATGAGGATGTCATGTGTTACACATCATGTTTCTGTTATCTTTCATGGGTTTTCTTTTTTTCAAATTAGTCCATAAAAGATTTCCTTATTGCTACATTCACCTTCCCTCTAGGTGAAAATTTAACTTGTTCCTAATTTAGGAATTTCCTTAAATCTCTCAGTAAGGTTAAAGATAGAGTCAGAAGCTTTTTCCTAACAAATAAAATAAAGACTTATACAAAAGTAATGCTCCTCAGTCATCACTTATGGGTCTCCATACCGGCGTGGTGGTGACTGTGTCTGCAGAGACCCCGTCCTCTGCCTGGATTTTAATGCTTATTGTGGCAGGTAGTGGATGTGTTTCTCTCATCCAATGACAGTGCACAGGTGAGTTTAGGAGTGGATACAATTCAGCCATTTGATGTCATTCAGACTGGCAAATATTGTGGACGCAGATGTAGCAGCAAAGAAGAGAAAATACAATCGTGAGGCGAAACGCCAAGCACCAAGGGTGAACCTTTGGTTGGCTTCCACCCTCGGACGGGGAGTTGGCCCGATTGGACAGGCAGGTGCCAAACACTGGTGGCGACCTTGCTAAAATATCATTTTCCATTATAACAAATATAATATTCTCAGTTTACAATGTAGGTACAAGCAGTAAATGTATATGCTAACCCTTCAGTGGGCGGTTGTTTCAAGAAGAAATGAGCCCAGGAGGAGGGGCCCAATTTGAGTGTTGTGTTTTCACACTGTAACGAACATTTCTTCCGACTTCCTTTAAGTGAGCTGGTGGGTTTTTTCTGTTTTTAACTCAGCTCAATGTATCTTTGTGCTAACAATGACATAGAGCATATCACATGTTTTGACTGTCGTAGCGCTCCACAGAAGCTGCCCTGACTCCAAATACCACTGTGTCGGGTTTCATGTGTTACTTGTTGATACTTTTAAGAATAATTTGTTAATAATAGTGATTTAACTACAGTATATTTTAGCATGCAGGACAGGATTATTTTAAGTATTTTTACACCTTGATATAGGTACACTAACTGAAGAGAAAAATCTTCTGCCACCAACATTTAGACAACAGGTTTTCATTATTACACAAGACCTCTCTCACAAACAAATGATCCGTAAATTGTGAAGTAAGCTGCAGCTAAGACAGAAGACTTGACCTAACCTGTTCACACTGACACACAAACGGCCCACTTTCTCCACCTTATCGAAACAAACACACACACACACACACCCCTTCATGCTCTGCAGAGCCTGACCGTTTACTAAACATAGAACAACAAATACATGTGCACGAGTTAAAGACTAACACACTTTTATAGAAGTTTAATGATTAAAGTATATTGCTTTAATCAGTGTGATGAAACTGTGATCTGTGGTCATCTTGTCTTTGTGGTTTCTGGTGTAAAAGTTTAAAGACAAAACACAACGTCAAATATTGACATAAGTCTGAACTGTCATTTTTTTAAATCTACTCAAAGACTCGTACAGTAGGAGTGCAAAGGGAAAGAAAACATCCAGAACACTTTTTTTAACTCTCTGCTATGAACAGATACTGACAGTTTCACAGGATTTATTTGCACAGTATCTCAAATATCTCGAACCATCAACAGTCACGTTGTTGGTGCTGTAATGCTGCCATCTGCTGTTTAAAACACTCTCTACAGGAACATCAACATAAACTGTGAGAAAGCAGCACTGCTCAGCCTGCTTCAGAGAGAAGAGACTCTTATCTCGCTTTTAAAGGATTATGATCTCTGACTCCACCTGCAGGAAAAAAGCTGAATATGGAATAAATGTATTTCCACCTCCGTGCTGACGGCTGAGTACTAGTGGGTACTATCACTAGTTCTGGGAGGATCCCCTTAGTTGCATCATTTGATCACGTGATAAAAAAGGAGGTTTATCAGTTACAGTTATGAAATTATTAAACAGCAAAAAGAAAACCTCTTAACACACTGAAAAAATCAACTAGAAAACCGAGCAAATTAAAATGCTATCTGGCTTTGTGTTATTCTGTGATTGTAGGGCTGGGAATCTTTGGGTGTCTCACGATTTGATTTCCATTCTTGGGGTCATGATTTGATTCAGAATCTATTTTCCGGATTCATGATTCAAAGTCTATTTAGTACATACTTCAGGATCTACTCCAATCATCTTTGAGACTGGCTGAGTTTCTTGCTGCTCCATTTGGCAGTTAAAGAGCTAGCCTTAGCACTTAGCAGGGAGAGACTGATTAGACCCAAAAAAAATGAATTTTGGAAGTTATGAATCTATTTAAAATCTCAGAAGATAAGAATCTCGATTTTTACATTAATCATTTTTTTCTCCCACCTCTATATGATTGTACTTAATCTTGTGTTTTATTTCCACTTTCGCTCTAGCAATGTAAACAAATGTTACCCATGCCAATTTAGCCCTGTCTGAATTGGATAAAATTGTAATGATATGTGACCAATTGAATTCACTCCTGATACACTATTTTTGACTTGGCTACAGACACAGCCATAACAATACTGACTTAAGTTCATCAAACACGTGATGGTTGATCTTCCCTAAAGAAAGCTCTGATACAAAGGGTGATTCACAGTTTTGGTCTGGTAGAATCTGTTGTCTTTCAACCAGAAGGTCGGGGGTTCGATCCCCTGCTCCTGCAGCACATGTCAAAGTGTACTTAGGCGAGTCACTGAACCCCAAATTTCTCCTGCTGATAAATCAGTAGCATGTGAATGTGTATGAATGGATTGGTTAATAAACAGTAAACTGATTGGTTGGATGCAATTTTACGTCCAATTTTGTATCCTGAAAAATGTAATTACATCCTTTTTATATTACTGTGTGAAAATGTGATAACAATACAAATGATAGGTAGGAGATTGCATTGGACTGGCCTCTGCCATCAGTGTGTGAATGTGTAGGTGTGAATAGGCAGGTGTGAATAGGCAGGTGTGACCTGCGATGTAAAAAGTGCTTTGATTAGTCAGAAGACTTTAAAGTGCTATACAAGCTCAAGTCCATACCATTCTTTTGCATTTCCTGCAGCTGAAACAGAAGTTACTGAAAGAAAAAAATGCTTGCGTGAGCAGACATCCTCGCCACAAAAACCAGGAAACACAGACTGCCCAGTGCAGACCACAGCAGTCTGACTGGGAAGTGATCTCAGAGATGAGCTGCAAATTACTGAGCACAAAATATGCAGACTTTAAGTCGCTCATACTTTGTCTTTTAGATTTTTTTTCCTGCACAGCTACACCTATTACATTCACACAGCTATAGCTTTAGACCTTTAGCCACACATAAATACTCCAAGAGTGTTGCATTAATCACTGATGTTATAGCTTTAATCATTAGTAGCCCTCCCTCCCTTTAATGACCTGTGTCCACCTCCACTTTCATCCAGGAAAGTGCTGACAATGTGGCTGCATAATGGGATGGTCAGTCTATCTCTAATACATATTCATACACAATAATGGCTGAATAAATATTCCATTACTTAAAGATTCCCAGTCTCTCACCATTATTATGAATTATTCAGCCCTGCACATGGCTGCACAGGAGATGGACCAAAAGGTTTAGAGAAGATAGAGGTCACTCTATTGAGGGGGGGGGGGGCGCTGAGATTTGGGCTCATTTACATAATCTTCTCCTCTCTGCCCTTCTCCTTTCTTGTGACTAAATTGTGCTGTACCTCTGAGTGTAAGCGCCCTCCATGGACAAAGAAGCTCCATTGCTTCTTGGTCTGCTAATTGGTTTGATCATCGCGAGATTCGGATCCAATTATCGCACCTAATCTGGCAGCTGCGCCCAAAGACAATCCATCCCCATGCGTAAAAATGTGCAGGAGTGCTCCCTCCAAATGACGCACAATCACAAATGTAGCACAAATCATTTTTCATAACGAAAGAAAACACTATGAAGAGAAATATATTTAACTGAATCTCCTGAAGATTTATCTACCACTATCGCAGCTATACAATGAACGTGTAGTTTTTCAGGAGTATAGCAGGTTAAAGTGCACGAAAAAACAAAGTTTACAACCCTGTCACAACTGCATCAACATCCCTCAGTACATAACACTCATACACCGTTAGAAACCAACTTCCAACATCTTTTGTCACCAAGGCATCGTGTTGATTTCAGTCTTAATACCCGCATGATTCCCTGCTTCTTGATCATATAAAAAACATTTTGGAAATGTGTTCAGTTTGATTCTTACCATATCAGAGAGCGTCCTCCGTGCTCTTCCGTGTATCCAGCAGCGATGTATCCCGCTTATCTTTCAGTCTTCATGCCTCCCCGGCCGAGCGGTATTCAGAGCTGGAAGATAAAACGGACAACAGGACGATCCAGTAGTAATCAGCGCTGATACGTCTCAGCCAATCAGCGTTGAGGAAGGCGGGGCGAACAGAGCCAGGGTAGCATATACCTCTCCCTCTCATCCTGATCAAGGTGCCTCTCAGTGCTGCTGCTCCTCCTCATCCTCACAAACCTCTTAAGTGTCTTTAAATCTTTTAACGACACAAAGAAAGAAAATATCATCATCTCAGAAAAACCTGTTTAATAAACCGACTCTTAGTTCGAGCAACAATTTGCAGGAAAAGTCAAGTAAAGGTTACATTGAATTGTTTTCTTTGGATGCAATTTTACGTCCAATTTTGTATCCTGAAAAATTTAATTACATCCTTTTTATATTACTGTGTGAAAATGTGATAGCAATACAAATGAAAGGTAGGAGAATGCATTGGACTGGATTTGAATTACAGAATAATCGGACATAGTCAAAGCAGACATAAAACACACAAATAGAGAAAACACAGAAGGAGAGAAAACAGAACTACATTGTAAATAGGACCCCTTTGAAAATGAGATGATGCATCTCAAGGTTTTTTTTTTTTATTCAAATGTGTTGTCCTCCTGCACAGCTGCACACTGAGAACAAAATATTCTGAAAATACACCCATCACATCTTGAAACATGATTTTAGTTAATAGATGTTTTCTGTGGTTAAAGGATTTGGCCAACCTCTCTAATCTTATTTAGTAAAATGCTGATTTAAGTTTTATTTTAACGTTTACTTGTAAGGTTTTTATTCTCCACACTGCCTTATTTTAAACACATCACCTTTTGCATGACGTGCTTTAAACTGCTTTTGTGTTTTATGTCATTGTATAATCCCACCTGACCAAATGAAATCAAACCACCTGAATGAAAAACAGCAAACAGAACCAAAGCTTACTCACTGAGTCTCCCTTCACATCTTCAGTGACCACAAACGGTCACAAACACTCAGGACAAAGAGCTTTGAACTAGACGATGAAATGTTACGTTTTATGTCATAATTATAAATTGTTGAGGACAGGAGGGTAAGGGACTAACCTAACTTTAAATGTACATTAAGGGCTGACTTTAGTTATATATTAGTCGTTATATGAGGGACAACTTCATTTATTTACTTCTTTTGTTTTCATTCTGCTTGATGCTTCATTCTATATCCTCGTCCATTTGTGTTTTAAGTAAAAGCCATTTAAGCAAATACAGTAATTATCACAATAAAGAGTCAACTCTCCACATATTGTGTCGACCTTTTGCATATTCAGTGATAATAAAATCTCATTTCTTAAGCACAGCCTCCTCTCAAGCACCTATCCTGTTTTTTTCCAGCTTAGCACTAAAGGAAGAAGCCCATTTGACCTGATAAGATTTATTCACCCATCCTGTTTTTGAGCCTGGACCTGCCATCTAGGAAACTATTGTAGGGTGGAAACCCAAACTGTAGGAAGTCTCTCTCTCTCTCTCTCTCTCCGTCTGTCTGTATGAATAGGATTTATGATTTTCAACCTGCATAAAGAGGAAGTAAGTCGTTTCAGCAGCTGAACAACTTCCCCCACAGAGAACAGCTCATTCTGAAGGATGAGGATATGAACATTTATGGAAGTGGACTGGAACAACTGACGCTCTTTTCCTGTCTTTTGTTTGTAATCGGTCAACGTGCTGCTAATCGACCAGAGATCTTTGTGAAGAGGATAATACGATCCTGATTATGGGCCAATGAGCAACAAACTGTAGACAAAGACTCCCTGTTCTCCCCATTAAACACCAGAACATCTTCAGAGGATTCACATGTCCTTGCATCTAAAGAATATAAGACACCACATCGCCGCCGGGAGTGTAATGTGTGTCATCTACGGAGAATAACCCAGTTGTTTAACCTTAAGGCTATTTATGTGGGAGTGTTTTTCACGTGTGTGTCTGCAGTCTGACCCCGGCTCACACTGAGGTGCTCTCTGATGAATGAGGCTCTCTGCTTCTGTTGATTCTCTCTTTAGCTTTGATGCTGCAGACAGATTGCCTCTTAAGGCTACACACAGTTTTTATATCTGCAGCTCAGTGAACAAAAGAATGAGGAATAGTGTGTGTACAGTGTGTGTGTGTGCGTTGACAGAACAAAACAGTATTGATTTATAAACCTGAACAAAAGACGATTGTCTGTGTGGAGAAGTGTTTTCTTGGTCACATGATAAAAAAAGGAAAAACAAATGCAAATGCAGGTTTTTTTTTTATCACAAATATGCTAATTTGAAGGTGTTTTAAAGAGCTGGAGTCTTAAAAAAAACACCCTATAAACATGATCAATGTATAATTATGCAATAAGAATTGATTATTTCAGCATATTTTACATTTTTTATATGCTTTTTTCCGTGAAACGTAGGTCTATGGTGGGTGATCTAATCTTCTTCTCATCACCATAATACATGAGCACTCCTCCCAGAGCTTCGTTTCCATGGTCACCGCTCTCACACGACAAACACACAAAGAGGAGACTTGAATGTGGCGAACACAAGCACCTGCACAGGCTCGAATGCCTACTTCTCTCAGCCACATTTTATTTTCTCTGATGCTGAAGGAGTGAAACAGTTGATCTAATTTATCACCTCATGAATAATGCATGCAGCAGTAACTGGATTGGATTGTTCTGCATTCACGTCTGCTTGTCAATCAGTGCCGGCTTTGCATTTTAAAAAAAAAAAGGCAATCTGACTAAAAGCAACCAATTGCATGCACATGTAGGTACAAACGCTTTAATTTTTCAGAATTACTTTGTACAAATAGATCTTTTTGGAGTAGAAAAATATAAAAATCAGTAGAAAATTAACTTCAAAAATCTAATAATCTTCATATTTTCGTTGTGCAATTAAATAAAAGATACAGAACCACATTTAAAAATGATCAAAAGTCTCAATTTGTCTGGTTAAATATTCTATAACACTATCTTCAGCTTTAAGTCCACCCTGAAGTAGCACCAGTGAGTGGTATGAAAACATTACACACACTTTCCTTTATGCGATGTTAGTAAGAAGCTCAGTCTTAGTGCAGAGAAACGTTCAGTCAGAAATCATAGGCGCAGTGTCTGAGGTGGTGTCTGTCTCTGGCTCACAGTATCCGTCCATCTCCTCCATCTCTCTCTCCACCGGCTCCTCCCTCCCTCTGAAGCACGCCAGTCCCCTCTCTTTCCACCTCCTCCTCTCTCTGTCTGAGTCTTTAGGTGCAGTTGTCTGCTGCAGCTCCAGCATGGCCTGCACGCTCTCTTCTCTCTCTACCGGGCCGAGGCAGTCATCTCTGGTCGTGAGAGCAGGTCCTCCTCCTTTCCTCCCGGTCATCATGTGGAGGAATGAGAAAGAGGTTGCGTCTGTGGCTGCTCCCTCCGTCACACACACGGTGGTCGGGACATGGTCGCTGTGATTCTCCTGTGACCTTTTGGTACTCTTGTTCTTTGTTCTCTTGCTCAGAATGAAGTTGAACAAGGCCGTCACCAGAAGCATTGTCCCTGCAATCAGAGACTGTATTTGAGTTCTATTCTTCTTTTACACAAAATACATTTTGACATGATTGAGTTTGAAAAGCACAGGTGTAAATATTACACTGCTGCTTTCCTTGTAGCTGTGTTGGCTCTTCGACCCTGGTGCTGTTCAGCCCTGCACTGTCAGACTGTCATGGATTATTTCACGAGTTAAAATAATCACAGCTGTCATCATAATGTTATCATCTACACCTGTACTATCTACTCTTATCGGTGAGTCTGTCTGCTGCTGGAAATGAAACACAACAGCATTAAGCAATATCACATGAGAGTGAGTGTTGTTGTACTGAATATCAGGAAGCTGAAGCTAACCACAGCCATGCTGATAATCTGTACAATGACACAACCTCCGTGGGATATTGCTTTACATACAGTTCTTCAAGTTTCATATTTGTAAGTAAAAAATAACAATAAATTACTCATTTTTGCGAATGAAATCATTCCTGTGTCTACACGAGCACAACTACACAACATGACTTGCTGATTTGTGTGTGTGCCCACATTTATCATGACCAGCTGCTTTGTGTTGTGTATATTTATCAGTGACAAAAAAAGGAAAAGTGTCATATATTACAAGTCCGGTGATTTTGTATTTTATATCAGCCCTCATCTTGTCCAATCAAATGACTTGGTTGGAACCATCTGTTGTATAATTATCAACACTGGACCTGCAGGCACTGTTTCACCTGGGATAACGGCATGCCACACCAGCACGGGGTGCAGGAAACAGACCACCGACATTATGGAGTAGTAGAGGAACTTATGGAAGCCTCCAACGTGAGCCATCTTTCCCCACAGCACAAAGATCTGCCAGTCTGGAGGACAGCTGGAGAGGAAAAACAAGAATACACAGAAATGCTTTCCCCAAATCACATCGCCAGGATTCAATTTAAAATATATTTCACCCACATCTTTGTACAATTTAGGAACAAACGACTCATGTTAATGCAAACTTTGATTAAACTATGTGCATTTTATATTGCTTACTGTAAAAAGAAAGTGGCTGTTATGATTTGGTTTGTGATCCGTCCTTCGAAACCTCAAATTCTGCATTTTAAAAGTCAATATTTTGGTTTTGTTAATCAGAAGTGAACATTTTTGAACAACAGGGTGGATATGCATCTTGATGTCCTTATCATGATTGATAGGCAGCTAAGTTAGCCTTTCCTAAATCATGAGTATCAAACCTTAATGAACACCCTGCATTGTCCTCTTTACTCTAAATGTGACTTTTAAAAAAACAACAACATCTTGTTGTATTAAAGAAGACTTGTAACTAGAGACAGAGACCATAAACCCATCAGGAACACTGACTACTATCTTGATAAATCAACTGAGAAGTGGAGTCATTTGCTCATCTGTTTTTAAACAATTAGCTTCTTTTTGCATCCAGTGGTGATGCGCCCCCTGCTGGCCAATACAAATAATGCCAAATAAAGGCACATCTGCATTCACTTTAAAAACTAGAGGCTACATAGGCTGTATATAAAAATCAAATCGATCTTTGGATCAAAGTTTGGGACCTGATTTGCACCTGACAAAGGCCACAGTTAGTTAAAAACAAACGTCAGCAATAAGCCACTGTTAGTGAACATTCCTCCATGTATTCATGCTGCAGATGTTGTGACGAGTGTTGTGTACTCACGGCAAACACATGAACAGAAGAGTATCCAGGAAATAGGCCAGCTCAAACAACATGATGCCAACAGACGACACGCTGGAGGAGAAACAAGTTCAGAGTCACATGAAAGTGATAAAGTCTGTTTCTAATTTCTGTAAACTTTGTCTAAATATGCCAGCTTCTGTGTATTTTATCTAGGGCTGTGGGTGAAGGTTGAACTCCCTTAAAGTGGAAAATGTGGGCAGAAGTAGGAAACTCAAGAGGGTTTTCTTTGCCCGGTTGTTGCTGCAGTAGATGCCCCTCTGTTTATATAATCTGATAACCATCTCATCCAGCGAGCCAGACAAATACCAGAGGACTACGCTGCCCTCTCTCTGAAGAGTTATCTCTGAGTTGTGTGTTTCTGTTTGTGTGTTTGAGAGTTTAGCGTTCATCTGAATTTGTGTGAAGTCTCAGAATAAACACACATTTCTGGATCTCCTCTGGGAAATGTTTTCCTGTCGCTCTGTGGGAGTTTGGATGTGAGCCTCACGAGATGATAAGAGGAAGGAGTGAAGGACTCGTCTCCTCTTTGCCCTCTGCACCTCGCTCCATCCCTCTGACTCCTTCAAGACATCTCCTCACAAGTGTGTATGTGCGTTACTTACACATGTACAGTTTTAGTCTTTAAAAAGGCACCATAAAAAAAATCCTTACCATTTTAAATCTAAACAGGTTTGTTGGTGGCTCAAGATTACTTTAAAGTAGGTTGGAGTCAGGAATGCTTTTATGATTTAAATCCAAACAGGAGAGTCTGCAATACTCAAGTCACATAAACTCAACTGTATATACCTAGAGCTCCTTGCATACATTCAGCCAAAGGTGCTTCATATAGGAGTAAATGGATGGTGTTTGAATAGGAACAAAAGGGGGCGCTGCATGTCCTAGTGCCCCTTTACAGAGGCCCCAAAAAATAACCATAAGACCAAAATTCACAATAGTAGATACAATTTTGAAAGACTGGGAAATACAACAATGTGACTTTGCCACAATGTTTAGAGAGGAGATAACAAATGGTTTATTTTATGCTTTTTTTTTAGAGATAGGACAATGGATAGAGTCAGCGATCAGCGAGAGCGAGAGAGTTTCTCAAACTGCTCCCTCCACACTCCGGCAGGGCGTTTAATACGACACGCCCACAGCACATCTTATGGTTTCAATCTAAGTTTTATATGATGATTATAGTTTTTGTAAGTCCCTGTATAAAACACTTCACAGTAAACAGAACAACATACCGTTTTCAAGACTAGAAAATTGTTAACTAGATTCTGATTATGATGAAAACGTTTAATTATAGGGTTTAACAACCCACTCTCACTCCACCTTCAGAGGTTTCTGGACGGCGCTCAATGTGGCGGACCCTTCACATGAGAGCACAAGCGGAGTGGAAGTGTGTAAGGAGAGGATGTAGGGAGTGTTTTGAGAAAGGCTCAGTTGTCTCTGTCCCTGTCAACCATGTGATGTCGTGTTTAGTTTGCAGTCAGACTGTTCAGGTGACCTGCATCAGCCAGGTGTGCAGGGGGTGTCGCCTTGGAAACAAAGCCAGAGTGAGAAATGTTTGTGGAGAGGTTTTTTCTGGGTGAAGAGGTCAGAGGAGTTCTGGGAGAAGCTTCTGTTTATCATATGTCCTCCTCCACATGAGAAGGAAAAAGAGATCAGTGATTTGGAGGACAGCAACTAATGAGCTCATTTAAGGAGAACGCTCAAGTCCAGACTTAGAGAGCCCCAATATTAGGACTAGTGAGGTTGATTCATTTTGGACAACTTTTTCCCTTTTTTTACATTATTATTGTTTTTTGCAATGCATTGCTAAAGATCTTTCTTTAAAAACCTGGTTTACACCATTTTGTGTTTGAGAGATTTCCTTTGACTCTTGTGGATTTAACAAGGTGGTTTGCAACAGACGAGTGCAGCATTATTATTATTCTTGGTTTTGGATTTAGTTTTTACCTATAGTGAGTTTTATTTATTGTTACCAGGGTTATCAAGGCTACACAACACATTTCCTCTTCCTTCCTTGTTTAAATACCAAACCAGATTTAAGTAAATAAAAAAGACCCTTAAATCCACAGATACAAATATTGTCCCCCCTACAAACAAACAAAAAATACAAGGATAAAGATTCAGACTTATAGACATTGACTAAAGACATTACTCCAAATCAAAGCCAGATTACGACTAAAATCACACTTACAGTAAGTAGATGCCGAGGCTGCTGAATTCTCCTTGTTGCAGGGTTTCCACTCCCACAGCACACAGCACTGACAAACAAACAAAGATACGTTACTTTCTTTACTCTGGGAGTGAACAGTGAGCAGATCGTCCACCAGGTGTCAGACTTGGTTCATTTGTATAATGTTATTTGGAGGCAGGTATTTCCAGTAGAAGTTACACTGATCTAAACTTTGGTGATTGAGTTTTTAAACTCTCGTGTTACTGTGACCTGGTCTGATTGCTTTAAAGGATGTCTTTATTAAATTCTTGCTTTGGTCGTACTTGTAGCTGTGATGTTTGAGGCAGTTGTGCGTGACTAATTTAAGTCCTGGCTGAAAACCATCTTCCTCTCATCATGCTTCAAAAAGTGACTGGAGCTGACCTGAAGTCACCCGCACTCCGGGGATCTGAAGTACTGAACTGATGACACACAGTACATGAAGATGTCAGAAGAACACTTTAATTGCTGTAATTGTCTCGATCATCTTTACAAAATTTTAGTAATGGCTTTCTCATGCATGTAAATACGGTATCACTGCTGGCAGGCTGGTAAAATTAATCGAGTGGACACGTGACAAATCACAGACCCCACATCACCAACACACGCAGACACTCACATCACCAACACACACAGACACACACATCAACAACACACACAGACACACACTCACATCACCAACACACACAGACACACACTCACATCACCAACACACGCAGACACTCACATCACCAACACACACAGACACACACTCACATCACCAACACACACAGACACACACTCACATCACCAACACACACAGACACACACATCACCAACACACACAGACACACACTCACATCACCAACACACACAGACACACACTCACATCACCAACACACACAGACACACACATCACCAACACACACAGACACACACACACATCACCAACACACACAGACACACACATCACCAACACACACACACACACACACACACACATCACCAACACACACATCACCAACACACACATCACCAACACACACAGACACACACATCACCAACACACACAGACACACACATCACCAACACACACAGACACACACATCACCAACACACACAGACACACACATCACCAACACACACATCACCAACACACACAGACACACACATCACCAACACACACAGACACACACATCACCAACACACACATCACCAACACCCATAAAGACACACACATCATTGGGGCGCTGGATAGCCTAGCAGTGATGTGGTGCACCCCACTGTACAGAGGCTATAGTCCTCGTCGCAGCAGCCGTGGGTTTGAATCCGACCTCGGCCCTTCGCTGAATGTCATCACCTACTCGCTCCTCTCAACATTTCCTGTCTCTCTTGATCTGTCCTATCAAATAAAAGCAAAATGGCCAAAAATACCTTTGTTAATTGAAAGCATGTTTTGTTGTGTGAACGTGGATATATCAAGTTTTTACGACGTATCAATATATTTTCAACGAGATATAGGGTAAGACAATATCATTTATATCGATGTAGTTTATGTTGCTGTAAAATAACTTTATATGTTTCTCCTGTAGGGTCGTCAGTTCTCCTATTTCTGCTCTGACTGTCCGAGTGAAAGTGAAAAACCGCCTGCATAACTAAATACACAGCCGTGTGAGTGTTGTAGCAGCATTTTTTTTTTAATCTTGTTATTTTTATTTCACAAACCGGTAATGTATTTTCACGTCATTTTTCATTAACATGATGACATTGTGCAGCAGGCCGTCAATAAAAGTGTCTGTGTGACATTTGGCATTAGAGGTGACTTTGTTTTTGTTCTTTCTTTAAAGAAAAAAATACTGCCATGTGTGTCGTGTATCGTCATTCAGATAACAAATATTGACATGTGATTTTTCAGCTCCCAGCCCTACAGTAAAGACTTTCTGTTTCTAAGTTACAGAGCAGAACAATTACCTTTTTAGAAGCCTAAGTATTTTATTTTGTATTCTATGTAATGAAAGGACGGAGATGCACAGCTGCAAAGAGGACATGCTGATTTATTCCTGTTTTTCTACTTTTACTGAATCCCGTCTGCCCTACACCTCTGAGCACTCTGTGGTGGGAGAAGCCAGGACAAATGACAGAGATATATTAAGTGGTTTTATTCAATTAAAGCTAGTGGTTACGTCGACAAGCATTCATATGTTATATTAGTTAAAGCGTTCCATACCACGACAGCAATCAATAAAATCAATTGCTCTAAAAATTCAATTCAGGTCCTCAGAAAGAGGTGACCTTTCTGCTTTCGGACAATCAGTATTTTCATTTAGAGCTAGTGTTGTCAAGACCACACTAACCGAGACCAAGACTGGAGCGCTCCGAGACCAAGATATATATCACAGAGACCAGAGCGCTCCGAGGCCGAGACAAGACCAAGACTAAGGCAGGGAGAGACCGAGATAAGACCAAGACCACAATTATCACTGAAAAATCATCTTGTGTGCAGCGGGCGTGTCACTTACTTAGACCGTAACACCGGGTCAGTGGTGGTCTTGATCGGTCTTGATTTGAAATCTGGAGTAGGCCCAGTCCGAGACCGAGTAAAAATGAGACGAGACTGAGAATTCAAAAAGTGGTCTCGAGACTGGTCTGGAGACCAAGACCGATTTCGAGTACTACAACACTAGTGAGAGCCACAGAAAAGTGGAACTCAACTCCCACCCATATAAGAAACTGAACAAGCTTCAGTGTTTTTCAAATTGAACTTAAATCATGACTTCATCAAACCAATCATGTGATCCCTAATGTAAACCCTTGAAGAGAATGTATTGGAGTTTTGTAACATGACGTTTCTATGTGATATACTTTCAAGGCTTAACTTGAGAAAGTTTCCGCCCCTGCTAAACAGCAGCGGATTGTGCTTGTTGGTTTGTTGCCGTCGGACAGATTCAGACGAGCTCATCTTCACTTTTTCCAGTTTTTAAGCTAAGCTAAGCTAACAAGCTGCTACTAGAAACTAGAATGGTAGCCAGATTTACAGTAAGTGCTGACAGCAAACATGTAACCCCGGATGGAACAATAGAAAAAGAGATGACAACAAAGTCTCAGAAATATAAAGAAAAGCCTGTTTTATTAACCAATCTGTTTCCTGTGACGTACAAAAGAGGTAAACATGGTTAAGTGGTGATTGCCACTTAAACACATGGAAGCAATTGTTCTGTCCTGCTTAGAAGAAGCTCAAAGATAAAATCTGCACCAGAGGGAAATCAAGGAGAGTGTAGCTTAAAGGTTTCTGGTAGTTTATGGAGTGTAAGAGGAATTAACGCTGCATATAGACAGGCTGGATTTTAACATATAGATGCTCGTGCCTCGCAGCATGTATGTCTGTGTGCAGAACACACACAGAGGCAGACAGGCCGACGCAGACATGAAGACAGACGCACACGTAGACATCCCATAAACATACACACACACACACGTATAGAAACAATGCACTTAAAGCTCCTGTAAGTGTGAACGTACCACAGCTTGTGCTCACATAAGCTCAGTAACCCAGCTGGATGCACAGACTTGGTTTTGGTGTGATGTGAGGCACATGTCTCTCGGTAAATGTTCAGTGTCTGCAGCTGTTTGAATTAAAGTTGAGGGGGGGTCCCATATTTTTTAAAAACAGGCTGCAACAAGAGAGCTATTCCCGCCAGTTATGATTTAATGTGGCGAAGAGAGATGCGTGCAATGTGTCCCTGTGTGCACAAGGAAAACACAGGCGAGGTAATGAATGGTGGAGTATGTTTTGATGTATACTATTTATAAGAAAAGACATGAATTTATGTTCTTCCAGGTCGGATATACAGTTGGCAAGCATCATAATCTGACCTTTTAACATTTTGGGTTTGTGAAATCTTTAAAAAAAGACCAGCTGGATAACCCTTCCCCTGCGTGACAGCTTAAAAACATTACAGATTCCGGGTGACAAAAGCTAATTCATCACAGACAAAGAGACGTAAATCAGCTTTAAAACAACAGGTTGCAACACTTCACAACAGATTTAGTTCATAAATAAAACTCCTTCCAAAACTTAAGTTGAATTTCAAATCCTGTTCAGTATTTTTGCAATTGTTTTATTCTCTGTCTGCAGAACTTAACAGAGGGAGTCTGTTCTGCATCTGAACTGTTTATCCATTAAACCAAATCCCAACCCATGCTGAAACAATTTGTGATACACATTTAATTTTATTTTTTGTATTCTTTTGTTTTTGTTTGTGCTAATTTCCTACCTGTTGCTGTAGAAACACCAAGAATCCTGCAGGCAAACTCCACAACAATCCAACAAACGCTCTCCAACTTCCCCATGACCTCGAATACTTTCCCTCGTCACTATTTAAAGGTGTAACCTTCACGCTGCAACACAACTATCTGAAATAGTTTGTGACCTAGTAGATACGAAAGCAGCATTCAAGGTGCATAGTTAAATGTCTGTTGGATGAATGAATCTTGGACGAAATAGCCAAAGTCTGAAAATCCATGAGTGCCATGATGTGGAGGCTCAAAGACCGGTTTACTTCAGAAAGGTTTGTGACTCAATGCCCCAAACGCTGCATTAACTCCTAATCAGTCTTACACACACACACACACACACACACACACACACACACACACACACACACACACACACACACACACACACACACACACACACACACACACACACACACACACACACACACACACACACACACACACACACACACACACACACACACACACACACACACACACACACACACACACACACACACACACACACACACACACACACACACACACACACACACACACACCACTTTCAGCTGGCTTCTCAATCCGCCCTGTATGTCAAGGTGAAACTTTGCAGTTCCAGGTCATTTGTCTTTAGAGCTGGTTAAAGATTATCAGAGCAGATTTAATACAAATCTCCCTCTCTCTCTGTCACTCACATACTTGCATTAACTGTAATCACACACATTTTCTCCTTATTGTTTTTATTGTCATTTTGTGATTCCATCTTGATGTGAGGAGTTGGGTGATTCTGTGGAATAAAATCATCACTAACACCGTATTTTGAAGTCACACGAGCAGCTTCCAGTTTGGCATCATTTTATCAGAACACAGTTTCAGCGAGAACGAGGGGTCATGATACAGGCCGCAGATTGAGTAAGAAAGCAAAGGAATACATGTCATATATCGAAATATATAGCAGTTCCACTTAGTTTGCTGAAAGTTGAACAATGCACTCGATATGGGACTAAAGTGGCACAAGGGCCGACAGAGAGCCTTTGACACACTTCCACAGGCGATAATATAAGCCCACATAATCGTTTAGCTGAGGTGTAAGCTTGTTCAGGCACAACAGAGGCCTCCAGGAACAAGCAGTCAGAGTCACACGCACCGACACACACACATACACACACAAACTTTGGTAGAGGCCAAAGTAAGCAACATAAATCTCCCTAAATCTCTAACAAAGACACTGCTGTGTTCTGGTTCTACTTGTTTCCGGCTTAGAATTCAGGGTATTTGTGGCATTTATAAAGAGCATGTATAGCAAGTGTGTATGAGTGAGGCTGCAGATGTTGGATTAGTAATGAGATGTATTTGCTATATATAGTTGGATATATGAGTTTGATATTTGTCTTTAAAGGTAACTTTGATCGCCTGTTTTTTTTTTTACCAAGTCAAAACTTCAAATATTCTGGCTTTTTACCAAATATCTGCAGACTACTTTATTTGGTGCACCATGTTTTAATTGTTATTAGCAAATGCATGTTAACATGACAAACTAGGATGATAATCACAATCAACTTTTTATCATCAGTCTGTTACCAAAGTCACATGTGAGCAATTTAAGCTGTGTTTCCAATGCAGGAAGTTTCTCTGTGGACTGGCTACTTCAAGCTAGAGGTGCACCGATTGACCTGCTGGTGACTGGAATCAGATGATTTTCATCCTGTTCGGCTTTAATCAGTGTCTGGCTGGTCCTCTCAAAGAAACTCTCTGCTGATTCACACACGAGCTGAGAGTTTTATGCCATGTGCAGTGGCTGCTCGCTCTGCCCCTCCTGCACAGAAAAGCACTCTTATTACGCCCCTTCGGTTAAAGCACTAGTTTTAGACCTCTCCTGTTAAATGTCAATATATGCCGATGTTTAGGAAGTGCAGCTGTTTCTACATAATGCAATTAGGTTAGATTACTACCTGGGTTTGATCACTGAAATATACCACGTAGCCTAATTAACACCAAGTATGCATTTCTACTTTAGGAGGTACTCATTGCGTCTCTACCATACAGACTTGGGTCTGATTTTTTAATTTAGCATCTTGCCCATTAGTACACACTCACACACAGATAGGAGCAGATGTACCATGCAGAGCAGGTCATATCAGTGTGATATGTGAACAACAGGAGCTCTTGATTGATCCAAAGATAATGTGTTAAATGGACAACTTTGTCAACCTTCTGTGTCACAATGCCTGTAAACTAAAAGCCTAGCCAGGGACAGGGGATGCAAAATAGCCATGGCTAGAAACCTGTATGCATGGCATCTACTTTGTATTTTTCACATGAAGCAATGTTCACTGCATGTGTCCCTAAATAAACAAATAAATATACAAACATACATAATATCACTGAGACAAAGGTTACTGTAAAAGATACCAAAAACAACATTTGACCACCCACTTCGCGTGATTTAATTACTGCAAGAGAGAGGAAGTCTGAATAAATCTTCATTAAATCACATGTACTGTATGTTTGAACCAACCCGGACATACATGAGCTGCAGGAATGTACACTGAGCATGTTAACTGAGCCGTGCCAACATGGCCACCGCAGGCTGTATGTTTGTGTTTATTTGACATGTTTGACCCTCATGATGACACAAAAACAGCCTTATAAAAACCTCATTGGTTATGATAATAATTGCTTTGTGTTGTGAGAGGATCATTGCTGACATTTACAGCCGATTATGAGTTTAATGGTGATTGTCAGTAAATGCCAGAGGGCGGAGCTCTTTAAGTGATTGAGACTGATTGCCATATGAGACTGTAGATCTAATATTACAGAATAAATACAGTCTCATGTTTTCATTTGGTCTGTGCAGCTTTACAGACGTGTCCACATCTCCTGTCAACACAACCTCCAGCCTGACCTCGGACCCCTCACCCTCTACACAAACTTTCACTGCCTGCTCACATGTTCCCTTACCCTAATCATCCCTGTGTTACCCCTCCTCATCTCACTTTTCTCCCCCTTGTTTCACTCTGCCCATGGGCATGAGACCAGAGATTTTAGCCAAGCCTCTCTCTCCCGTCCTCCTCATCCGGCCTCTCTCTCTCTCTCTCTCTCTCTCTCTCTCTCTCTCTCTCTCTCTCTCTCTCTCTCTCTCTCTCTCTCTCTCTCTCTCTCTCTCTCTCTCTCTCTCTCTCTCTCTCTCTCTCTCTCTCTCTCTCTCTCTCTCTCTCTCTCTCGAGCCAGCATGGGTGTCTGGTGTCTGACAAAACCAGTGAAAACAGCTCTAATCTTAATTACACCAGCAGCTTTATGACCCTGCTTCATTGCTTTGCTCTGGATGTCTCTCCATGGTCACTTCCTACAAGTGGCAGTTTGATCTATCTGAGTGAAGGCTGTTAATGAAACCTGGAAGACTGAACTCATTTTTGCAGAATACTTTAAAAGTTAAATATGAAGATATAATCCTGGGAGTATTAAACCTCACTAAAGTCTTTTAACACCCAGTACAATGCTGTGGTGGAATCTGATTATTAGATTGTAAAAATCAGGGAGCCACCAAGTGGTGGAGAGGTGTCGGTACATTCACACAGAAGTGACATCTTGGTCATCAACGAGCTGATTTGTGAAACACAAGATACACAACACAGTTGCTTTATATAATACCACAGCTTTAATTTGTAGTACTACCTGTCTTGTTGCAATAAATACAGGTATAAGCGTATAAGCGAGTTTCTAATGTTAAAAAGGATTAACACTGAACCATGGCCCAAAACAAAAAGTGAAATGCTTTCAAATAATCTGTGGATAAAAACTCTCATGGTTTTAGAATTGATTTTCAGATTGTATTGCCTGTTTTTAAAGCGTTAAATTGACAGGCCCTACCCTAAATCTGTGATCTGGAAACTCCCTATGAGTCGGACGGCTGTCTGAGATCCTCCTGCACGGCCCTACTGACGGTTCCTTAAACTTAACTGGTCACAAAAGGTGACTGAGACTTTGCTGCTCGATCCCCACAGCGGTGGAGCTCACTGCTGGAAGATGTCAGGTAAAGGCAAACTAAGTGTCCTTTTCAGTATCACTTCTGAAAACTCACTTTTATGGTATCGTCTTAGCAGCAGGCGTTGTTGTGTACCTCTTTACCTTGTCTAATATTGATGTAAATGTTTGATTGATATTTGGGTCTCATTTACTGTAGATAAATAAGAGCGTAGACAGGCTTTCTTCTCCCTGTAGACTTTCCTTCTTTTTTTTTTTACATGTGTGGGCGTGGTGGCTGGTGAGGGCTGGTGTGGGGGTGGTGGCTCTGGGATGCCGTATAGCTTGCTGTCTGGCTTTCCTGAAGTGTCGTGGGGCTGAATGGACAAGACTCCAGGGAAGAGGGGGCTCCCCCTTCACAGCCCCAGTGATGTCTTGCCCACTGGTCTGCATGATTTGGTTGGGTTGTTGGGGCTGATTGGGACCCTGTGATGGGGTAGATGGTATCAGGTAGTCACTGCCTGACTGGTTCACATGGACTTGGTCTTTTGGGGTTGGCAGGGCTGTTTGGGTTACGGTGCATTTAGGGGCCATGTGGAATGGATGTCACTTATTAATGGGTCATGTGGGCGTGGTTGGGATGGGGGGGTTTCTTTACAGAAGCTTATCTTTGATTGGGGCACAATCTTATCCTGGTTATTATTTATGACTTGTATAAAGGATGCTGCATAAATAATCATAATTAAGATAAGAACAATTACAAAAACTCTTTTCTTCCCAGTACAATATGCAATTTAAACAAGGCCAGATAAACACTTTTTAGCCTCTAAACAGAGGTCATTTTCTGCCATTATGTGATACACAAAGCATTTTTAATCTTACTAGTGTATCATATTTTGACATCAAAAATGATCAGGCCAAAGCACCCCTTTTATAAAAAAAAATCTTTGACATCATTTTTAATTTATACCAAAAATACATCAACCAGAGAGATGAAACACAGACATGGGAGAAAGCATGATAAATATGTGGTTGTGAAACTGAGATGAATTATGATGAAAGTTTTGGAAGATGGAGAGGATGTGTAACGTCTGCCTGTTTAGTGTCTCATGATGAACACAGATATAAACACCACTATAAGGTGGTGATGTGTGTTTCACAGTGTCAGAGCCCCCACAGTTTAAAGGAAGAGTAATGGTGTTTGTGGGGCGCTGTATAAATCAAAACAGGTTTATGGATCATAGATCACGCTGCTGCTTTGCTTTAAAGTCTCTACAACAGTTAATCTGACTAATAAGAGTCATACAGATTAGGAGTTTATAAAATGATGTGGACAAATGATCTCAAACACTGCAGTTGTTTGTCACCTTTTGTGTGCATGTGAAAAAAAATCATGCACATATCTGCATGAGTGAAAATGTTTTGTGCACACTGATATAATTTGCAAAAAAGTTGGAAGGAGTTTTCAGAATCGCAGGAACTTTTTCTTAGCTCTAGGAACCGTTGGAAACCTCCCCCTTTGTATTCATTCCACACCGCACCGCAACGCACCGAACTGTGAGCTATTTTAATTCCTAGAACCCCGTTTAGAGGAACTTTTTAGCTCCTGCTTCAGAGTAGGTACCATGGCGATGCGAATGCAGACAGAAAAAAGGCAATTTTGTGTAGTTCTCAGGGAACTCTTAGTGGACTTCAAATATTCCCCAGAACTGTTTGGTCTGAAAACACATACTGTAGAGAGTCGGATACACAAACGTTTTATTCCTGTATGAGACTCTGAAGGTTAACCAGCATTAATATTGCCCCACATTCACGCCTTAAACAATAAACTAGCATAGGATGCTGTCCAAAAAAATTCCATGGCATAGTTTAGGATTGTGTGCGACCATTACTATGTCTTTCAGAAATGTTCAATCTCACACACTTCATGCTGTGTTTGCCCAGCTGTGCCGAGATAAGAAAGGAGGAAGGTGTGGAACTTTTCTAGCTATTTTTTTTAGCTCTACACATTTAAATACCTTAAATGGAATATTTGCATAAAGCTGTCTGCAGGTGAAAAGGTCAGAAAGATGTACTGTAGAGATACAAACAAATGTAACGCTAATTCAGTGGTTCCCAAACTTTTCCTGCCGGGCCCCCCTTTGGCAGATGAAAATATTTTCAAACCCCACCTCAACTCTCACCATATACACAAACATATATCGACATACACAAAAGACACTGTCAGTCACGCTCTTCGCTGAAAAAATTCCTATATTTTTTAGAAAATATCTCAAACATCTGAAAAACTGAAAAAACGAACAAGCAGAAGCAATTAAAAGTGAGACTAACAAAAAAATGCTTTTCTAGATTGGGAATAGAAACTAGAAATGTAACTCTACGGGCGTTCTTTCAAGATCGACTTGAATTTCATGATAAGATAACACAATTTCTTGATGTCACCACTAGTGTTGAGACCTTTCAAACCACGGAGTACAACCTCAAGCCCAGTGAGCCTGAGTTATTCAGTAAGGTATGTTTGAAGGAGAACGGCACTGAACATGAACCAGATATCTATTGGTTGATAAATGTGTCCTTACATGATTCAACCAGAGTCTATCTGTGCTCCTACAGAAAAGGAAATGGGACTCTTCATCTGAAGCACTTGAAGAGGAAAGCAGCCCAAAGAAACGGTGCCGCTCCAGCCCTCACCAACACCAGGTGGAGTCTAAAGGCCGAACAGAAAAGGAGGAAAAAGTGCTTGATGAAGACAAAAAGAACGTCCAAGCCATCGTCAAAGAGAAGGTGAAAGACTCAAAGTGAGCTTTCAGGACAAAATGAGATTTTAAAAATATCATTGAAGAATGAAGGATATTGACCTGTTGGATGTGTTTTGTTTGCGTGTCAGGTTTCCAAATATAGCACAAACCTGCTACATGAACTCCTGCCTCCAGAGCCTCCTCTCGCTGGAGGACTTTGTCAGCACCATCAGCTGTCAGGAGAACGTGTGGAGTTTGATCTTTGATGCAGAAATGGTCAGGTACAGCACCCATCAGAGGCAACCCAATGTTTTCCCCTCAAGGTCTGAACTGAATTCTCAAAACTATAACTGAACAGACAATGCTTCTAAAGTTTATTTCTACCATTTTCAGATCTTTAATGGCAATAAAAACATTCACAAATTCAACAACCACTGCATGATCGACTACTGATATAAACATATTGATCAGAGGGGCTTAACAATACAGTACTCATACTGAAATAGCATCCCTCAGAATGCAACACATGAAAAACTGGGCCTGCGTTGTGCTCACATGTGCTTCATTTGGTTGTGTAGAGTTTGACTTGGCTGACGGGTGTGAGACGTCTGGATTCCTGTTCACAGAGGATGCAAATGAGCTGGCTGAATAACGTGGAAAAGTCCATTTAGCATCCATCAAACCCGACTCTCACATACCAGTAAAGTCTCCATGTTGAACTTTAAGTGTAACGTTTGGGCAAAGATAACAAATGCATGCTGAAATAAATCATAATCTCCAGTTCCTCTTCCAAATCTGATGTCAAACTGTCATGTCTCCTCTGTTTGATTTGGGCACAGCTGAGTCAGGAAGTCTCCATCTTCCTCAATAAAGAAATGTGACTTTGATCTGTTGTGTGTGTTCAGCTTTTACCACAGAGGTCACTGGCTGTTCATGTAGTGACTGTTTTCCATTTCTGTCCTTTCGCTTGAAATGTCAGCAGATAATGATGAATGAAAACAAGGTTTCCATATTTTCACTGTCTCCTCTTTCCTGTAAAGCATTTAAATCTACATCTCATCTGTCCTTTTCATCTTCTCACCAGCTCACAGACCGGCCTGATGAACAGACACAACTTTTGATTCTGACAAATGTCGTCAGAAGAGTTGTTCACATGAGTGAGGAAAGTATTTTTCAGTCAGTTAAGAGTTTGACAAATGGCGTCCTGTCAGACCAGTCGGATGTTTTTAGTCCTGGTCTTTATCTTGAGCAGTTACAGGTCTCCACTGCTCTCACACATTGTCTAGCAGAACTCAGGTTAAAGAGATAGTTGTCTTAAGTGGGGTTGTATGAGGTGTTTGTCAACACACAGTGAATTACACAAAGCAGATTGCAGCCAGAGTGGCCCTTGTTCAGAAAAGAGTACGGAAATAAAGACATGTCATGTCCTGTTAAAAAGCAGTCCCGCCTAAAAGAATAATATCACTTTAGTTGGCCTTATTTATTAATATTTTTACCACTTTACGGCCCTTTCCTTTGGCACTGGGTTTGAGCTGTAAAACATCTGTACTCCTACGTGCCTCGCATTGTATCAGATCAGCTGTTTGGGTCAACCGCGTTTAAAACAGACGACAAATATAAGTAAGTAAAAACATAATTTATAAGCAATTAAAAATATGCTGGAAACGTCTATAGATGCTGTTCATGGTATAGACGGGTCTAAATATTCATCTTCAGAAAAATTACAGCTACAGATGTGGAGTTGTCTCAGTGTTGCTCGTGAAGTGTTATATTCAGTGTGGGCGGCGATCCACAGCTGCGGCCATTTCCCCGTAAAGAAAAAGCATGATGATGATCAACACATCGTTTGTTGGAACACATCAGAAAAACACCAGCATTAACTGTATTTGAAATCTTGATAAAACTGAAGTTTGATTTCAGTTTAGCTCACCACAACACTTTCTGACCCAAACAGCTGATCTCCAGAGTAACATGGTGTGAGGTACTTGCTGCTGTCTGACAGCAGTGAAGCTGTGAAAACAATCAAAACATAGCATTCATTTAACCTGGTATTGATTTTTTGTAAAGATTTATTTTGGCTTTTATTAGATAGAAAAGCTGAAGAGAGACAGGAAATGTAGCAAAGAGAAAGGGGGATGGACAATCATTAAATGCCATCCAACCTTACCAGCTACTATTGCGTCCAAGACGGTGCTATACTCTGACTGAGCTCAACCAGCGCCTACCCTGTTATTGAGTGAGACTCTTTTTAAGTGGCTTTAATACATTTTGTTCTGGATTGCTTCCACGTTGGTAATCCTGTCCTTCTGACCTCCATCCTTTGTAGGTAACATTCACATTGTTCCTCATACAACGCCATTTGAAAAACCCGAACTGTCCCTTTAAGAAATGCATTATAAAAGGAGCGGGCAATCGCTCTCGAGTATTGGCATAAACACACAGAGACACACACAGACGCATTTGCGCACAAAATTAGATTCATTGATAGCGAACAGAGAGGAGAACTGTTTGTAATTCAGAGTTTGGCCTACGTACTGAGGAGTTCTCATGTTTTTCTCCTTAATTTTTATTTCTGTATGAAACAACATTTCAGTCCCACGAGTTGTTATTCTGTGGTCGGAGTGAAAAGTCTTTAAAGATGGAGTATTTGCCCTGTAACCAAGAGGTTGCCGCACAAACCCAGGCCTCAGTGTTCCCTGTAGACTGATGGCAGCCTCCCGCACCGCTCGGCTGATGGCACACATGTCTTTTTCAAACCCAACCAAAGGAAGTGGATCTAAACTGATTCAAGAACATGAATAAAAGATTCAAGAAAAAAGCCGCACTATTCTTCCTTCATAACATATAGCTGTGTAGCATCATCTCCCCCCTGATAATATCTAAGATGGTGCAGTATTTCATCGTAAAGAGAGAAAAACATAACTCAGCATTCTTTCAATGTCATCCAAACTGCAGACATAAAAATCTGCTCTTCATTTCTTCCTTGTTCAGACTCTGGAGCAGAAGAAAAAAAATCTCTCACGGTAATCCAGTCTGGCTGTAAAGATTTTTCTGATGAGGTCCTCAGAGACAAGAGTCCAACTTTAAAGAGGTTTTAGAGGAAAGAAGAAGTCACCGACCCTGAATACACCAGCGTGAGCATGTCAGTGGACTGTTGTATATCATGGTATAGAGTCTGCATGTTGGCTGATGGGCCGAGCTATCCTGCTGCTTTTCAGTGACCTCTCGTCATTGAGCACTTTGAAGGTCGGGAAAATCTTTCATTTAGGAGCAGTACGTTATAAATGCAACTACAAATATGGTCACTTTAGTGAAATCATACGTGTTAAGGTTACAGACACACAAATGTCTTCAATATCCAGATATAAAGCGAGACGTATTTGAGGTTTGTTGGCGAATAATCGCACACCACAGCTAAAGCTTATTACTTTATTTAACCCACTTTGGAAGCACAGAGTTTAGCGTTTTGTCAATAGGTATCCTGTTATTATTTGGAAAGGGTTCATTTTAGACAACAAGCTGGACGCTCAGCGCTTCATGTCTTTCCTTACTGAGAAGTGAATACAATAGCAACTTGTCAATCACATATACGATACAAAACGATAGGATACGATTGATTGACCCCTTGGTGAAATTTGACTTGGACTCCAAGTGCTGCACACATTCAGCTGCCTCCACAGAAGAATAAGTAAATAAAAACAGTAGAAACAAACATGATCATTATGTTAACAGAGAAGCACATACCAATGCAAAAAAACAACAACAATAAAATATACTGCACATTACCCATACTGCACATTATCTGAATAAATCCAACATTAGTGAGACCAAAGATAAGAAAAATTAAAAAATGTAAACCCATGACGCTTTTGCACAACCCTTACAGCTTTAAAACTAACAATAAGCTGGATGAAGAGAACTGAGACGGGCCATTGAGTGTTTTAAAAGTGCTATATAAATAAAGATTTACTTACTTACTTACTTGAGACCATCAAATTCATTAAACTGAGGTCAAAAATAAACAGAGAACTATATGCCTTCTTTTTGCAACTAGTATAGTCGCCCCCTGCTGGTCATTAATAAGCACACAGGTTAAGCAGGTTCAGGGCAGGCCTGAATGTGCTCACCTTTGAAACCAGGAACTACATCGACGTTCTTCATGTGGTCTATGTTTAAGTCTTTGAATCATCGTCAAAGTTAGACATGAAAACATAATTTGAGTGTTTATGAAATGAAGTAAATTAATGAACCACATCACTGATAGTATACACTGTTCATTTAACAAAATCATGAAAGAGGGACTTCAACTCTTAATCACGTTTGTAAATACTGCTGCGAATGTGTGGAAATAACCTCGTTTTAGTGCAACATAAGAACACCAAGACAGGTCTAAGTTTGGGGTGGGCTAGTCAAAAATAATTACCACATAAAAATCATACAATTCATAATAAAATGCATAAAATCTGACAAATGACAGGAACACAATGGACTTACACACAAACAGGGCCAGCAGGTATGCATCCCATCTAGTATTATTCTAGGATTAAGTATTTCAGTATTTAAGGTCACCTGTTGTGAGACAAGGCAACGATCCAGCAGAGAATATAACTTCCACTGAGGCTCAAACAGAAGGAGCTCAGTTTTGTGTTTCTATATTTCTACGAGCGAGGGGAGAAAGCTCCTGTTTGACCGTCATTGAGATAGAGGATTCCAGAAAATTAAATTCCTGGGAGTGTTTTTTGTCCTTCAGGAGGCGGAAAAGACCTTGCAGCGTTGTGTCCAAAAAAACAAACTCCATGCTCCGTCAAAAAGCAGCTAATAAAGTGGATGATTTAGTTCAAGATCAGGTTAAGGAGGAGGTATTATGTCTCATTACATGCCACATTATAAACACTGAGTGATTAGTCTACTGCCCTCATACTGAATATCAAAAGAGGAGCCATCATCCTCCAAACTGTTACATATGGGTGTGTTTAATGAGTGGTCGGGGTGAGGGCCATCCTTCAGTCTGGGTAAATGTTTCCATGCAGAAGAGTTTCGCTAACAGCAGCTGATTGCACAATTACAGCAATAAGAAGAGGCCCCGAACAAGGACGACCTGCAGGAGGAATATTCACACTCCTGCTGATAATACAAGGTCCATGTATACAGTGTGTGAATGGATGCATCGAGGCAGACTTTGGCGCACGTCACGGGGGCAGGTTAATTTTTTAAAGCGCATAATCAGTGACAAGAAAGTAGATTGAATGTTTTTTCTACAATCTGAGAAGCAACAGGAGTTGAGGGGAAACAACCTACTGAGACAGATTTGTTCAGTTGATTATACAAAAGAAAATTTGGGCTGCAGTTCAGCTGAATCCTCTCAGGGTTCTCTGAATGTTGGCCAAGATCTGAATTCCCGAAACATGAATTTAAATGTCTTCATAATGAAAGTAATTATCTGCAGCATTATGAGAAAAGACAGATTTGATGGCAAAAATTCAGAAAGTGTTTGTTCTGGCAGCTGAAAACTTGTTGGGCCAATAAGAGGAGAGAGAAGTTTTATTTGAGTAAGATTATGACTTTAAGCTAATAAGAGCTACAGCCTGTCGAGTGTGTCTGAACACCTGTTACGCACATGAATCACATCAGACTCATGAGAGGACACACAGGAAGAAAGCTCTCTAATTATTCTGTTGCCATAGTTGGTTGTGCTAACAAGCTTTGAGTGACAACAGATGGGATTTAACCGCAGAAGAACATTGTGTATTATTATTTTTACGCATTGTTTATCCACAGACTGATGTTTTTTTTGCCTTTTAAAGATGAAGTTCATCAGCACCAAATAAAAATGCATGAACGCTGTTTCACGTGTCTTTCTGTGTCTATAACAGGCTCATTTATCTCTGGCTGTCTTGTTGTTATAAATACATCAAATCTACCTGGTAAGAGTGAAATATATATATCTTTTTTTAAATGTGAGGATGGTCAAACTCCAAAATGTACATATGTTTCAGTTCAGGACGCCGCCTCCTTAATTTCTTCTTCTGTGGTACCCTCTATAACAAAAAGCTTAAAGTTGTAGAAGACAAAACAAACTAGTTTTGTATATTATTCAGAAGATAAGAAGCTCCATGTTCAAGATATGACTGCCTTTTTTCTGGGATGGTCGTGGATTACCAATCCCCTTTCTTGGTAGCTTTTTAGTTTCAATGCAAGTTGCAATGTTTTGAGACTTTTTGTAATCAAAAAAAGCTGATGCATTTAAATATTGAAAAAGTAGTTGCAAGGGTGGTGAGTGTTGGATTTATGAACCAATAAAAGGTGAGGTTTGCAAAAGTTGTAATGAAATATGCCTCAAAGTGCCCTTGGAGCATCTTTCACACAATCACTGCACTGCAGAAACAATTCTGGAGGGGTGCAAGTCTAAATGCAAACGTCCAAATCAGTTTATTCCCATTTTAAGCTGACAGTTTCCTGCAGGTGTCTCCGATTAAAAAGTCTGAGCTGCTGTGTGAATGCAGCAGGTAATGGTCTGGAACTTTTACCGTAAGCGTGTGGGGGGGGGTGATGACATAGTTCACACTAAGTAGAGTTTCTCAGCTTTATACTCTTCACCACAGTCGTCTGTATATTGTTTTCTAATATTGAGTTTGTATTGTGGAAACAGCCTTACACATGTTAACAATGTTCCTGCTCCTCCGCACGCTGCAGGCTCCCCCTCTCACCTGAAGCAAGCCAAGTACTTCAGGTTTTGAGAGCAACAGAAAATCTCACGCTTTGTTGGATGTGCTAATTGAGTGTTTGGAAAATTTCAGGATCTGAATGTCCTGAATATGTTCGGAAAATGCCAGGAGATCATGTGTGAAAGTGACTTCTATGTTACCTGCTTCATTTAAAGGATTCTTCTCATTATTCTGTGTGCTGCTCTGGTGTAAATCAATTGTACAATTCCTGTGGGAGAAGTCCATCAGTCACAAGAACACGGAGCAAAAAACTGCAAAGGAAGTGGTTAATAAGAGAGAGTCCAGAGGAAAAGATAAGTGGGTGTGTGAGCCGAAATGGATGAAAACCTTGACTGCTGTCAGAGTGACATGTTTTGCCTTGGCTTAGGAATGATGTGCTGCCTGCATGCTGCTCTGCTGTCACTTCTTCCTCACCATTAGCTGCTCCTCTGACCCTGTTTGACCACACAGAAGCCCTCCATCAGCAGGGTCATGGCCGAACTTTAACCCCTTTCTGCGGCCTTGTGTGGAAGTGCAAGGATGTCCTCAATAGGCTCCATGTGACCCTGACATCATGGGTCATACTTGCATGGAAGCAAGAGTTCACAGTAAGGATCAATGATTATAACAGATGATTCAAATATTGGATTCTCTGAGTTAAAAGCGTACAGGAGGGATGACGAGATGCAGAAAGAAAAATCGAAGACGGATATAGGAGTAACAGATCCATTTAAGTGATCGCTGGAAGGTTAACAGCGAGGTCAGAAGGATTTCATTAAGCAGAGTGTGAAAATGCAAAGTGCGAATTTTGAGGTTTGAGGGGAAAAGTGGTGAATTTGAGGTGTGAGATCCCAAGAGTCCGCTTTCAGCCGCCGTCATTTGTCTAAATGGAAACAGTCAGCACAGCAATAAGTCATGCATGAAACGTGTTTATACTTAACAAGACACAGCAGCAAAACACAAGAGCTGAACGTGTCCTCAATGCAAACAGCTATATAAATATGAAGGAGTAAGATTCGGTTACTGTACAAACACGAGTATGATGACTTTAATTGTTGCAGTTTAACACTTGGAATTTAAAGGTTTGAGATGTAATTCACTTGGGGTTGAAGACTTAACCTTAAAGCAAAAGAAAAACAAAAGTAAACCATACAATGAATGTGCGGGCATTAACTCCTAACCTCTAAATCTTCAGCGCAGAAATGTCAGCGCCTGATTAGAGCTGCTCTGCTTTTCGTCCGTACAAACGGTTTGGATTTCCCCTCCAAAGCACTGCAGCAGTTATAAATTTCATCACCTCTAGAAGACACCTGTATCCAAATTATCCTCCTTATAAATACAAAGAAGCAGTTTCTCAAAGTGCATGAACACCTGATGACTTTATAGTTTGCACTCCTCCAAACCTGCTCCGTCCAGGGTCAGGGTCAGAGGGGGGTTTGTGATTCAGAGCTGTTAACCTCCTGCATCTGCTCCACAACACGTCAACCTGACTCAGAGCTAAAGGAGCAATAAACATTCCTAAAGGCCAACAGATACATAACGTCTGAATTTCTACTTATAGATAATATTTCAGGTGCCTTGAAGCTCCCGTGAGGACGCTTTGAGCAGATTATAAAAGAAACTGATATTAAATCCAACTTTACATGAAACGATCCACTGAAAACTGAATCATTTTTTATTTTGGTTTTCCAAAAAGTTCTGCTCCTGCCAATGATACGCTGCTGATAGGACTTCCCCGCTATAAGAGCAGGAAGAGGACATCGCTGCGGCACAGGGGAAACCCACTCTCCTCGCTTTCCAACGGGCCACGCCACGTTTCCATTGTTCATTTGTTCTTAGTTTGTTTTGTGTTAGAAGGGGGTTGAATTGCTAATTACTTTAACCTTGTTTTCTCATGTTTTTGTAGTTGGTTGTCCGTTGTTTTCCTTGATTTATCAGGTAAGTTCGCTTCAACAGTTAGCCTAAGTTTTGATTTGTTATGTTTGGATATCCTTAGTTATTCATATTGGCACTATTACATCTGGTTGAAAGCTTAAACTGTTCTCCGTGGCTGCTTGGGAAGTCAGGGATTTGGGCCTTTGTTCATGTTGTGTCTTGGCTTCCCCTTAGAAGGGGTATAACAGACGTCATTTTTGTTTTTTTAAGGTTTATTTTTGGGCTTTCTATGCCTTTATTAGAGAGACAGGACAGTTGATAGAGTTGGAAATCGGGAGAGAGAGAGAGAAAGTGGGAAATGACATGCGGGAAAGGAGCCACAGGTCAGATTTAAACCCAGGCTGCCTGCTCTGTAGCATGACTTTAGGGGGACTAATCAATCTCAACCTGAATTATTTCCTAGAAATCCTCTGGAGAATACTTTCCATGATCTTAGGGAAATCCCTGCTTCGTTCAATCTCCACATACCACACTCAGAGAAAACATTTGTCGATTAGCTGACCAGCGATGCCTGACACTGCACCTTGTCCAGATTTCACGGTCACTTTATTTGATGGAGGTCGCACTCTGATATATCCTTACAGTCCTGACCTTTTAGCACTGCAGCTTCGGGGGACCGCACACAATCTGAGAGTGAGCGATCTGAACACGATGTGAGTTTACAGCACGAGGCTCTCTGTCAGAGACCACGAGCCTTCAAATCATGACTGAACTCTGTAACTCTCATGGGTCTCCCTGCAGGAGGTTTGACTTTAATTTAGAATAATTTATACCATGTTTAAGTGCCAAACAAGCATCACAAATACAGTAAAATAAAACAAACATAACATGTAATCACTGGGACTATAGCCCAGTTCTAGAGATACACCAAAGCTGAAATTCAGGGACGATACGATGTTTAACATAACAATACAACCTTTTGCTGATTCGGTTGCTTTTTCATGACTTCTTCATGATTCTTATTGTCTGTTTTTCAAACGAGCTATGTGATTGGATGAATATTAATAGTTGTAAGCAGTCCCTCCTCTTGACATGTCACAGGGACATGTCTTTGCAGATCTTTCCCTGAGACGTTGTAAGACTCTAACACTGCTGACATTTTCTTTCATGTATAACCATGAAAACAGTTTGTCCAACAGGTGACGTCTTCTGCCCAATTAAAGACCTCTTCTCTGAATCAGCAGTCAGGTACACAAGCCTGCCAGCATTACATTCATGCAACACAACAGACACGTCAGCTGCTGACATCCGTAAATGTCACAATGTTTGCAGATGGACTGATGGATGATGTTCAACCGATACATCCATAGATCCTTATTCATCGGAGGATCATGGTACAGGTCAATGCTATATTAAATGTTAAAACTTGTTTATTTCCCCCAGGGACGTGGTTAAACATCATATACAGGAAATACTGTAACCCCCTGGATGCTGCAATGAATATTTTGAAAACCTCCAGAAGTCTGCAGTTGAGCTGAACACAGGCGTAGGTTTTTATGTTTTTTTTTTGTTTCTGAATAAAGCTGCAGGGTTATGTGCACAAGCCTCCCTGGCACTCCTGTTCTGTAAAGAAAACACACATGTACACTCTGAACCCTCTGTTACACACGCACACCCACACACACACACGCACGCACACACGCACGCTAACATGTGTCAGGCTTGTGCTAACCGGTGTAGAGGTCATGGTTTCTCCTATAAAAACACACGTGCTAATTGGTACATGCATCATGGCGTTTGTCACACACGAGGAAAAAAACACAGAACGATGATTATAATAGAATGACGTTTTTAAGTTTCTGACCTGTACAGTATGTGTACGTGGAAAAAATACAATTTGGATATCTACATCGTAACACAAACAGCCGATAAGAAGAATTGACCCAGCTCTCCGCTTTGCGTCAGCGTCATGATCAGTGGTCGGCTTTGTTTGAGTGTGTTTTCTGTTTTTACAAAGGGCAAACGGGCTCATTAAGGTTGTAATCCGTCTGTTAAACTAAATTAAAGTCCATGTGATTTTTAAATGTACCTCATTTAATGATTCTATCTTCTAACCAGACCTGTGGACTGATAAGTTTTAAAAAAGGTCAAGCATGACAACCACAACAACAGCTGCTGGTTATTTAATGTAAAGTTTAACTCATTATAAATACCATTATATATATCAGACAGATGTACCTTTTTTATTACTCAGAAAGATTATATATCTGTTGTTTGTAAAGTAGTTTACCGTAAAAAGATTTCAAATCATTCTTTTCACAGTGATTTACTGTAAACATATAACAGTTATCTACTGTAAAAATGAGCAGCATACCTTATTGTCTTAAATATTGACACCGTATTTAATATAGTAAATTCCTGGAAACCACAGCTGCCGGTATTTTACCATAAATTATACTTTTTTTACAGTGTGGGTAAAGGAAAAGTGCCTGAAAGCGTAATAAAATAATTCTAATATGCTTCTGATTTGTTCTCATCCTGAGCAAATGTTTTTTCCCGTGTTGTCTGTATAAGCCTGCACGCCTGATGTAGACCGTCGCCCACGCTTGACAAAGACCAAACATCAGCGAGAGGCAAACAATTCCCTTTCATGTGAAAAAGTGCAGAATTGCTTCACAAATTGAGTCTGTGTTGGAGATGTTTCCCTGAGGAGCCCAAAAAACGAGCCTGACCACAGTCTAAACACAAGCCAGACAGATAAACCTGCAGCGAACATCTCGCGCTCACACAGAGACACAGAGAAATGTAAACACGCTGTGCACACACATTCTGTATTTTATAGAGATTTAGTGAAAAAAGACATGTTGTGAATAACACAAGAAGACTTCTACTCTATTAAAAGGACATGAACTACCCATTTTTCCTGAAACACATGCAGCATTATAGTACAAAAACAATATATGAAAATATAATGTAATGTCTGAATTGACAATATTAGCAATAGTTTCAGTGTTAACCCTGACCCAAAGAATAACCTAATTTAAAATCTGAGTAAAAGCATAAAAAATAAAGAAGCAGCTTACAGTAAGAGAGAAAATAGCGACTGGAGTGTTTTGTTGTAAACTAACTCTGTTCATGCAGTGACTCCGATGTTTCTTTCAGGACTCTCTTCATAAATCATGCAGGGCGACGATCGAGCCCTGAGCTCTGGTGTGAGGCCGGAGTGTGATCCCAGAAGTCCTGAACTGCTGCACGTGTGTGAAAGCTGCGTTTGACAGCATCGGCCCTTCAGGGACACGTTGGATTATGACTGCATAAAAAGGCCTCAGGCGGAGTTTACAAGTCATAACTGTTTGAGTGGAGCGCTTAGTGTGTTTGTTAGGGAGGGCAGGGGGGGGACAGGAAACCAGCCTAATCCATCAGGATCAGTCCATTAAGCCTCAGACAGATTCAATTAAAGGGAAAAATAATTGCATGTGCCACAATAACATAACAAAGCAAAGAAAAAACAACACTGCTCGGACACTCAACCACTCACAGCCGACAAATATTTGAACGCGAGAGACAAGACTGAAGCTCCATCGCTGTTTTTTCTCCCCACATTTCTTCGTGAAATCCATGCGCCCGGGTCCTTGCATGGTGATTGTGATTTCATGCTTGAAAATAAAAAGCCAGTGTGCTCAACAGGAAACAAATGCTGCTCTCTGCGCTTGTTAAGCGTTGAAAATATCTCCCTCAACCCGGACCGAAGCAGAATGTTAATAGGTTTCAAATTAACATTGTTTAGTTGTCCAAATGCTTCTTAAGTCTTTGGACGCTGCTCCGGCCAGCTGAGCAAATATGAGCGATTTACCCTCAGGGAGTATATGTTTCATTTCATACAAAGAGCCCTGTGGCACACGCAGACAGACATGTAATGCAGAAATAAAATATGTAAAGGGGACACCTCATATGTCCGCACAATAGAAACTGCCAAGTAGAGCCTGAACCGCAGATATGGAGCATGTAGAAGCTCTCTAATCTCTTCCAGAGCCGTCTTTATATGAAATCATTTCTGTTTATTTTGGCGTGAGATAAGAGAGATGTAGATATGATAATGAGGCTGATATCATAAGGTCTGAGATATATGGAAAAGTGGAGATCATGAGGACGGGATCATTACAGCTTCTTTGATGCTTCATTGAAAATCCTTAAAATAATAATTATATGTTTCGCAAATTTTGCTTTTCGCCAAGAGTTAGATAAAAAAGATTACAACCATTTTAAGTCTGCCAGCAGTTAGCTTAGCTTTGCATAAAGACAAGAAACAGATGACGAGAAGTTTTCTGCCGCAGATGTAAATAGTATTACATGGGAATTTTATGCTTTTTTTTACACTTAGTTTAAACGGTCAACTAAGTGTGTTTATTGGTCAAATTCAGAGAAGCTGATGATAAATTCTGTAACCTTTAAAGAGAGCCAGGCTAGCTGTTTCCTGTTTGTTTGTTTTTTAGCTAAGTTAAGCCAACTTGCTTTAACTTTTTCCTTATGAGACAAAAGTGGTGTTTCTTTTGCTGGAATGACACACGGTCAAATTCAAAACTGTCACTTTTTACAGTCAAAATTCAAACCTGGTTGGTTCGGATATGTAATCAAGACTTCTTGTACAGAGAGTACAGTCTTTGTCGTATGGTCGCAGGTTGGTTTCCCAATCCTGCCGCTGTTTATCTGCAGCAACAACAAAAATTTGAAGCAGCATTTTTTTAATCTTTAAGTTGGTAAAGTAGCTTTTAATTTTAAAGTTTTAAATGTGCACAAACATTAATTTTAGATCCAAAACATTACGTTAAATTAAGCAGAATTATAAAGTCAGAATGGTCCTAATCATGGAGCCATTTGAGACCTTAATCATCCTGTTTATGGCTCTGTTTGAAAAAGCCAACAAACCGTTCAGCCATGTTTCCTCTGTGTCCACTCATCCCGTCACAGACTCAGCCCTGCTCCACAATGCCAAATCAATCCCTTTTATCTCCTTTTAACTCTTTCACAGCCACTAAAAGTGTTAAAGTGTAAGCCAAACAAAAGAAAGCTCTTCCTCTGCCCTTTCCATCTTATCAGGTTTTCATACGGCTAGAGATAGCGCCTCAAAGCTCAGACATTTCCCAGAAGCCCCCTGTGGGTCCTGCGGTCTGGTCAGGAAAGATCGACAGCAGGCCGCCAATCAAAGGTTACCTGGCTCTGCTCTGTGCAGGCCTGGGAACAAGACATGTCTTATCAAAATCACAACGCGACACAGACCTGCTAACCAACCTCACCTGATAACAGAGATTCAGAACGAGCAGAGGAAGAGAAGGAGGGAGGAAGAGGAGTTCAAGGGACTGTTAAATATGGAGAGGCTGAGACACATCAAAGAGGGGGTAATCTGGGTGTTAAATTCTACATTTAATTATGAGGTGTTAACAATGCAAGAACATTTTTTAACTAAACCCTGTATCCCCAGAGAAACGAACAGAGAGCAGCTCTTATGGAGGCCTGCTGAGATCGTTAGGGATGTCTGAAAAGTAGACTGTGTGTATGTTCACTGCAGGGTCCTTGTAGTGAAGCCTCACCATCATCGCTGGCTCGCTCAATCACAGGCCAGTTAAGAGTTGAACAAAATCCCTATTAAGATGTTGCCGAAGTAGCTCTGCGGCTGAAATGTTGTACCCAAGTGTGTGTAAATCATAAAAATATGGTACATTCCAGGTTTATATCATTATCACATAATGAAAGTAGAACTGTTTCACTGTTAGTAAGTGTTGGACATGTGGAACAAGAAGCAAAGATTTGCTTCACTGATTGGTTACTGTTATTCTGAGTGTTTCTTTAGAGAGATTCAAGTGAAAGCGACAGAAGCTGAATAGTTGCCACACACACACCCACAGACAGACAAGACAGACAGACGGTTGTACAGTTTCAGTCAAAGCCAAGCTCACATTTCAACAGCACAGACATCTGAACAGCGGATTATCGCAGCTTCTTGACCATTATACACCTCCTGAATGGTCTTGAGTCCCTGTTAATGGCGTCGGTGCATTTGTAAAGCAAGGAAGTGAAAGAAACGGTTGCAGACAGAAGAAAAGAGAGAACCTTATTTCACATTCACCTCCTGAAACCTTTTCAGTGCACACACAGAGCTCGCAGACAAAGATGCTTTTGTCTGGGGAGTCTGGGGTTAACAGAGGCCTGTTAGGGTCCAGAGGCAGGGACACTGGGAACCTCCTTGGCTTCTCAAGCCATTTTCACATATGCACTCAAGAGAATTTCAGGAAGACTGCTCCTCCTGATCTGGTTGTTCACACATGCACCTCACAGCGGGACAGGAGGCGGGGTCGGGGGGTCTCCTGAGGCAAGACCAGAAACAACAACGCGGTAATGGTGGACGAAGCAACAGAGTCTGCTATACGATGCTATAACGAGAATATTTGCCTTCATATCAATGCTACGTGTAGTTTGACAGAATCAAAATATCAACAAAAGAGCGGAGAAGAACATACTGGAAAACAGAAAACCCTAATGCAGCAGTTTCATGACATGTGTGGAGATCATAATGGTTGCGTGCTTAACCGGATGTCACCACCTCCTTCCACTCTCTCTCGAATTCTCCTGATTATATCCTGCTGGGTTCTCACACCAGCTCACTCGGACTTTCTATGGAATAAATACTAGGAAGCTGGCAGGTGAAAGTGTCTGATAGGTCTTTCACACTTGCAGAAAACTCCTGAAATTTACCGGAGGAGCTGTATGTGTGAACGCAAACAGACACATTTTTCAGTCAAGCTTCACCCGGCGTTTCTCCTGCCAGACCCCTAGTTTTTTATCTGCAGCAAGTCCGAGCTTTGTCCGCTACTTCCGCGTTGTTCTTTTTTACGTCACGTCTTACCTCTGGAGACCCACGCTCTCCCTCATGTGTGCATGTGTGAAAACGGCTTGAGTAAATAATTAGTCTGCTTGTACTCACACATGCAGCTCACCCAGAAAACCTAAGAGGAGTTTTTCAGGAGTTTTGTGCAAATGTGAACAAGGCTATAGAGTGTTTAACTTAAGCCTGGACTACATCACTTTGTGTAAACGTTGTACCACTCATACATCTTTAGTTATTACCAATAGACTACATTCTTATTAACGTTTCCTACTGACTCAAAAATCTGTCAGTAGCTGCAGCCTTCAGTCATTTGGACACATTATTCATTAATTCTCCCATCCACTCTGTTGAAAATGTTTTTGGCTCACTCATCTTGGTCTGAGCTACAGAGTCACTCTAAACTAGATTTTAAAAAACAGGATGAAGGATTATTAGCATCAGTGAATTCACATGTCGTATTAGTGAAAACTGCTTATTTATTGTTTGTTCACATTTCTGTTTTTGTTACGGTCTGTTTCTTATTTGAATCAGAAACGTATTCATGCTGCTGCTTTGCAGGACTCCTTATAAAAGACATGCTGTGTCTCCATGGAAATAATCCAAATAAAGGATAAATATTTAAAATAAAATGTTTTTTATTATGTTTATTTTCACACCTGCCTTTTCAGATTGTTTTCTAAACCGTTTTGGTCTCCACTCACACTCAAATACACAAAAGAAAGGCTGGTGTTTTCTTTTTCTTTTTGGTCCTTTAGTTCATTTGTGGTAGGAAAAATCTGCGATGGGGAATCATAACTAACAAATGGAAAGAACCATGACTAAAAGGATTGGACGTATGACAAATAAAAGCCGATTTTTAAACTTTGGACCTGGGTGAATGCTCTGTTCTCTCTCTCTCTCTCTTTCTCTTTGTCTGCACCAGTCTTAAATACAGATTGATTTTTGGCTAACAATGACTTAAGCGATGCCAAGCTGAGACTACAGATCAAACCATTTGTGTAGTTGTCATGAACAGAAGCAGAAACAAATGTCAACAACAACAAAAAAATACTCTACTGGAGGACTGAAGTGAAGGCAAGTTCACCTTCTGTGTGGAAAAAGGATCAAGCTGTAAACATGTTTATTTATGCTGTAAAAACGGCTTTTTTTGGGCTGTTCGGCAAAATGCAGGATTTTGCACTTCCGCATTGGCTTCTTTTTTCAACACTAAAGGTTTGCTGCTTGCTTTAGTCAAGGTTTGTAATTGTCGTTGTAATGGTTGTAGTTTACTGTCGTATCTAGTTCTTTGGGTTGTCTTCTGTTTTTTGCTGTTGTTGTTTTTTGTATCACTCTGCTTGTTTTGTGTCCAGCGTGTTATCAATTGTTTTTGTACTCTTGATTTTGTAAATGTCTGTTTGGGACCCCCTTGAAAAACGAGGTGATACACCTCAAGGGGTTTATCCTGATATAATACATTTCAAATTTCACATAAATAGCAACAATTAAAAAAAGGTTTTCCTCACATCATTTCATACTCACAAATACAGAAAATATAATAGATACCAGCACACACAAATGGCATGTACGTTTGTGAACTGAAAAAACATTATAAAGTCTACTGCAAAGTGGAAAACACTCCCTCAGTTCTGTTAAGTCAAAAGACAAAGTCAGGAGAGTGAAATCACTGTTGCAGGACAAAAGTGTGGAGAAGATGGATGAGGAGGGACAGGAAGTAAACTGGTGAATAAGCTGCAAAACCCTGTAAACTTCACTATACTGGTCCCCCCCCCCCCCCCCCCCGCCCCTGTGAAAAACACCCCTTCACTGTTGGCAAAGAGAAAGCAGAACACAGAAAATAATTGAAACCCCACATGAAGCGCCCCACTGTGGGTTTGGAGAGTCAGAAGCAGAAATGTGACTATTTTTCATCTGTCATTTTGTCCTCTGATGTATGGGACCAACAGATTGTATTTCACCACCAGACAAAGGAACTATTTATCTCAGATTTTTATTCCCAAGATGTGTTTAATCCTCAGAGTATGAACTTCATCCAGTCACTCTTCCTGTTACGACAGAAACAAATGAGCCACTAAGTTAAGTTGAACAGCGTCTGTTGCACGTCGTTGCAATGTTTGGCGACACCTTCAGATACCAGCAGACCACTGACTCTGAAGTGTGTCAGCAAGGGCAGGCACGCTGGGAATAGGTGTGTGTGTGTGTGTGTGTGTGTGTGTGTGTGTGTGTGTGTGTGTGTGTGTGTGTGTGCGTGCGTGTGTGTGTGTGTTTGTGTGCATGTCATGTTAGAGGTTTATGACCTTTAAAGCATAAAAACGCTGGTCAGTGCTGCTCAAGAGGTCCGGCCACATGTGGAGAAAGTTGAAAAGAGCACTTGTGATTGACTACTTCAAAGACCACCCATAATTGGACTTCATGTAATTACCGTAATACCTTGAATATAAGATGAATATTTTAATAAGAAAACCCCCTTTTCCCCCAGAGTTTTTCTTTAAACTTTAGGGGGACTTTCAGAACGAGCAGAAGGAGAATACAAAACAAACATTAAACAGGCCTGGTTATCGGTACCTCCATAGAAGTGCATCATAAACCCCAAAGTGTCACTTGCTCAGTTTTGAAGCAAAGATGTTTTTCGGCTTGGCAGGAATTTCTTTCCTCCATGGCAGCATTAAATGTTCCATGAGCCGCATTGGAAAGTGTTTTATGTTAAACTGGGCTGATTAAACACGATTACAGCTGACTTACTCTAACACACGCATGAAAACACTCGCTAGCCAAGCAATATTAAAGCTACAAACATCCCTTAATGCAACACAATCCATTGGACCTGCTGTTTCTCTCTCCATTCAAAGGAAATTATCTGATGTTGTAAATTTTTCCACAGTTGAAAATATAAAACTGCTCCTATTGGTTGAAGGTCATTTATAGAACAAATGTGTCTTATATTCCGTACAATCATCGGGTACTTATCCAAATGCACGTCTGATCAGATGAAGGACCAAAAACTGTTTCTTTGTTGAGAATCAACGGTCTGTAAACTAGCCAGAAAATATGAGCACCTTCTCTCTAGCGGCACAGGAACTGTGGAGCACGCACAGAACATCTAATCCAGTTTGGGTCCAATTAATATACATGAAAGAGTTAATTGATCACCAAACATATTATCTAGGTTTGCTAGTCCGACTTTGAGAAATTCAACTATGATTTCAGTGGGACTCACATACATGCATTTTGAAGGTTCAGTTCAGTCGGACTAACACAATAAATTGACTTTTTCTTACTGCATATAAACGTACAGACTGGGTTCACAATTACCCCAAATGTCAACCTCCTGGTGGCGCTCCAGGGAGTGAGGGAATCACAAAGTCATTACGAGCTATCCCCTGGACACTCTGAATGTCTGTATAAAATTTAAAGTCGTTCATTTTAGAATTTCTGACATATTTCAGTCTGGACAAACGTGGTTAACCGACCTACAGACCAATATTGCCTTCCAGTGCAGCTATAAGTCGTAAATCAATATAGAGAACTGTTCACAATGGAGCGCTGAGAGGAGAAAATAAAGATTTCTTTGTTCAGACAGTTTTTGCCTCATTGATGAAGATACCAACATGTTTTACAGCAGTTGAGGCCTTTTTCCTGTAGATCACTTTATTCTCACGTACATATTTTACACCAGTAAACGGCGTGAATCCCACAGTGGATACACCAATCAGATCAGAAGCTGTTGTTGAATTATGGTAACCTTAGTTTGAAGGAGGAATGTGCAGAGGATGAATTAAGAGCGGGACAGGTCTCTGATTCACTGTGCGCCGGAGTCTAACCTCACAGAAAGAGTCCTCTCTCTCTCTCTCTGCTTCTCCTCCACGCTGAGCTGACTTAACGAGGACCAGAGCCTGGTTACAGTCGCTAATCAAAGCCAGCTCTGGAAACAGACCTTTAGCTGGATGCTCATTTCTCTCCCTCACCTCTTGTTACTTTGTCTTTCCTCTACATCATCCGTACCTCTCCTGTCCTCTCTCCTCACCTGTCACTGACTCTGCTTCCTGTTTCTGCCCCTCCTCTGACAGTCTTCTCCTTCGCGACCCAAACTCGTTTGTCATCCTCTCTGCTCCTCGTTGGAACAATGATGACGTACGTATGTTGTTAATAATGAGCCTACAAGAGGCCTCAAGGATCACACGGCCCATTAAGAAAAGAGGGGGCAGAGGCAAATAACTCGGGGCCAACAAACCACCAAGTCAACACACGTCGCACTCCCACACGTCCACGTTTTCTCATTCCACAATTCAGCTGCCATCCTACAAAATCCTTTTTCTCCAAGAGATCTGCTTTATATCTTTTTATATGATAAGAAAAAATAGTTGATAACAAGTGAAGAAATATAGCTTGTCATTGTCTGTAATCAAATCTAAATCTTTCACAAAGTTACAAAGGTCATACACTCATGAGGACTGAGTCAAATAAGACTGGTTTAAAAAACATGGACAAAACTTCTATAATCTATTATAGATTGTGTTATTCCTTCTTTTATTTGATTTAAATTGAAAGAGAGCTGAGATCTATAAACTGGTCTGAAAGCTTCTAATAGTCTGAGATTGATTGCTTCTGTCTGACCCATGTACAGTGTAAGATGCGTATTATCCTCAGTTGACTATAATTGAGAAAAAGACATCGTATATCAGTGTTAATAAGTGTTTCTCAAGATTTGTTGGGCTTAGTGTCAAATGCAAACTTGTTGGTAATAATTTAAAACACCTGGAGGGTGCCTCAGGTAACATGTAGAGTAAGTTAATGTGGAGTTAAGAAAGAAATAAAAACATGTGTCTATGTGAGTGGAGCTTATGCTTGGTCACTTAGGGAAACCCTTATCTGTGTTGAGCGTATTTATAATTTCCACAGTTATCTGGACATGAGCTTCTCCTCTGGAGTACATTACACTGACCGGCATACGCTCCAGGTTCCTCTCAACTTGGAGATGATCTGCTTTTGGCTTCTTTGCACCATCTGCTTGGAATTCACTTCAAAGTAAAACTCAATGGGTTTCTTACGGCCATTTTAGATCCTTAGTCATTAACGTCTTAACCTCTAATTGAACCTGTTTTAATTGTGAATTGGATGTGATTTTCCGCTCTCTTTTTTCCTGTACATTTACATTTCTGTGTTTTTAGAATGAATTAAACTAAAGATGTCATGGAGTTAACTTTTTTGTAATCGTATTAGTGGCTTCTAATCCCCAACATTTGTACGTAAATGTGTAATTGTGAGTCAGCGTTTGTGTAAGCTGACCCGTACTCATAATCCCTTTCATGTTCATTTATGCCAAATGAAAAATCACCTTCTATTTCCCAGCTGGGGAATAACTTCAAAGACACAGCGCAGGATGAATAGCATGTAACAATATCTCGTATTTGTCCATGTGAAAGGGGACAAGATACTCTGTCTTCGCTTCTCTCCTGGTGCCGTTTCCTCACGCTGATGAATTGACTTTTGATTGCAGCTGCAGACCTGTGCAGACACACAGAGAGAGATGCATGCCTGCCTGCTATAAAAACCTGCTAAGTTACAAAGAGGGCACGTAAAAGTGACAGTCACGTTAAGCTGCTCTGTCATTCTGACTGACAGCTGTAGCTTTAACTCTCTCTTTAAATGCTCTTTAGGTGTTTTATGTAAGGACCTGGGCGCAGAAAGCAGTAAAGAGACAGCAGCTGCGGTGTGTTACGGCTCAGCGGAGGACTGAGAATAGAAAGACGTGGGGGGTGGTACTTAGAGAGTGGGGGTTAGGCAAAGGGGAAGGGGAAAAGATGTGGCTAAAATGGGGGAATGGGTTTCCTCTACAATTACGCCATGAGTCCAGGATAATTGATCAATCTGGGAAACATAAGGTGTTCAGGGAATCTGGAGAATTCATGAAGCAGAGAGTAAACGCTGAATTTGAAGTATAATCATGATTGACAATCTGCAGGTCTGGCTGGATTTTTTCCACACACAAAAGGAACAATGTTTGTTCATTTTGGTGGAAATATCATTTTTCTCGTCTGTCTCGTTAGCCCTTATGAGCTTTTGATGTCAGGTCCAAAATGAAAATGCATCTCTCGGCAGCCTGAGGATAAGAAAACTCAGAAAAGTCTTCTATTGACACAGTGAAATAAGAATATGCTAAATTTAAATGGATGGATGGAACATTGCTGTATAATTTTTCTTGCATTTCTAAATATTTACTTTTGATCCCTTCTGCCAAAAATGGTCCGAGATGCCCTTTTATTTTGGGAAAAAAATAAACAGGGACAAAAAAAAAAAACTGGTTAGAGAGCCAGAAATTATGATATCAGGAGTACAAACTCAAACACATGACACGACTGTAGGCCGATCTTTCTGATGTTGCAATGACTCGTATGACTTGCCCTGAAAGACATGTTCTTATATCTCCACAATACATCAAATTTGTTGAATGAGGTTTCTATTAAATGGTATTTCTTTCAAGCAGCAGGGTGATTTATGTGTTTAGTGACCTTCAGCTGTTTCTGGCACTCACTCACCTGTTGCAGCGTCTCTCAGAAACACAACGTGTCCACAGACCGGCTCGATGACAGACACCGCCAACGTAGAGAACAACACTGGTGCTGTTCCACACACACCAGTGAATGAATAATGAAATATTAACAAGCTCCATGTGGCGTTAATGCTTTTTCTTTTAATCGCACAAATGGATCAAATTTAGGAAGCCAAAGACATCAACTGTGTGAGGACGCTTTGACTAATATACGAGCCAAAGGGGCTTCGAAAAGAAATCGGAAAAAGAAAAGAGGGATAAATGGAGAAGAGGGGTATTGTGTGTCGCTGCTTTTGTCAAAGATTAAACATGCGGTCGGGCTTGAAGCCTGAGGCATATTGTTTGTGTTGTGGTTTTCAGTTTCAGTGACAAAATAAACTGCAGGAGCTTTCGCTTGTGAGAAAAAGTGTGTTTGCATATGTGTATCTGTCCTGGTATTTAGAATGTGTTTTGGTACGATTGCAAACTAGTAAAACACTCTTGTGGAAAGACGTGGATATAAACACCGGTTCACGGTTCACTGCGTTTACTGCTTTTGTGGATTGAGAAAGCACCAAAAATGAACTAAACCGAGCCAATGTGTGTTTTAGTGCAGACTAAATTTAGGACATCTGGGCTCAGATTTAATGACTTATATTTTCTAAATGTTGTCAGAGTGACTCACATTTCTTTGTGAGCTTCTCCTGAGAGATTCATCGGAGAAAAATCGAGATGATATACCGCTAAGCATTCCTCCGATTTACAGAACTGCATGACAACAATATATCATCACTCCTGACTTCAAAAAGACGATTTAGCAGAACCTTAATGTGTCTCTAGGCCGCATCTCGCCTCCTCCTGGGCAACATCACAGAAGCAGCTGAAGCGTTTTTGTTCCCGTGGTCGGACAGTGCCAGGTGTGAAACTCTGAAGATCCTCCGACAACCTCGGTAGCTCCTGACACCAGCTGTGTTTCATGTGGCCTCATTCTGGCATAAAATCACAGCTGAAACTGTAAAAAAAAGCACAACTGACTTTAAAATCTGACTTTATGGTTAAATATAAAGTAAAATATGATTTTATGAGAACCTGGGAAAACTCCTTTTTATGTCCTGCAGACTGCAGATACTCAGTCTGCTGTTTGTTATTAATACGACCCCCGCTCAAGCTTTCTGCCTGCAGTATGAAACTAATGCTTATTTTATGCAAAACAAAAATAAAAACAGGATTTGGCGTCTTGTGGGATTTAAAAAGATGATTAAACTGTTTGTGTGATGACAAGAAAAGTTTTCTGCGGTTAACAAATCGGTCTGAGGGCTGAAACAGTAAATCAAAACTTGACATGGATCATTTCTTTTTTTGAATAATAAGTGGGAGCAAAAACTAGAAAGTGCAGCAAGGGGATATCTGTGGCTGAAAGGGATCGGCCTGTTTAAAAAAACAACAACTTAACCCTCCAGACAATCGGGGGAGGAATCTGGGTTTGACCCTTAATCGGTCAGGATGATCAGCACAGATGGTAGTGTAAAGGTTTTAATGATCCAAACTACAACTTCTCTAAGAGCTCGCAGACTCCTAAGATCGTCCCAGTACACTAAAAAACTCAAATATAACCAAATATATTTGTCCAATTTCTTGTCAAAAACTCGTTTTTACACTTTTTATACACCACATTTACCTGACAAGACCTAAACGTTTTTTTTTAGATATTACAAGCACAAAAGAAGGCCTGAGATGCTTGTTAACAAATAAATAATTTGCCAATGAGACAAGCAAATATTACTTCAGTTTCTTGAATTAAGACATTACATGTCATTTTAAAATTAAACTTAACAAATACATTTTTCTTGCCCCATTGGCAGATTTTTTTAACTCATAACAAGCAATCCAGGCCTTGTTTGTCTCTTGCTATTTCAGCGTCTTCCCGGACGTTTTCTCATCCAGACTTGTTCACCTTTTTTTCTCACTGTTAAGGATCACTACAGCAGGTTGTAGTCATTCTCCGTTTCACATTAGTGTCACTCAAACCAGATTATCTTAATAATATCTATGTAGTGAGTGATGTTCCACTCTTTTTTATATCTGGTAATGTTTGCATATTTGATAAACGTCTTAGTTTGATGCTACCAGATTATTACAGTGGTAAGGACTGTCACACTCCTGTAGTCTGGGTCAGGCCTTCAGGGGAAAAATAGTCAACATGGTGACTCTGCTTAAAATGATTCGACCCAGAAGCTCTAATAGAAAAGACAAAATGATGAACATAATGTCTTTTTTTGGGTAGATTTAAAGGATCTTGAAACCTACAAGTGATTCTAAAGCCATTGTCCAACACATTGTCTCTTGTGTGATTCAACATCTCCAGCTAAAGACTTTGTTGACAGGTCATTGAGGTGGTCCATATGTCGGTGTGACGGCTCAGAGCTCGTGACTCTCTGGAGGATGTAGAGGAGAGCAGACAAAGGCCGAGCCAGCAGGCCCTCAGCCTCTCAGAGCCTCAATGCAGCAGTGGCAGAACCCCCACTGGGACCAGTTCCCTGTAAGTTTTCAAACCAGTCTGATCTATGGAAACTGGTTTCTCCGACATAATACGCTCAGCCATCCGTACGTCGGCCTCCTGTGTCACATGGTCTCTCTTTAAAGATTAATAGTAAATGAATGGTTAACCGGCTATCTGCATGTGACAGATTAATTTTGTCAGTGACAACATGCAGATTCATGTAGTGTCTACTTTTAAATATTCATTTAGGAGACTCATTTTTCTCACTTCTCAGAAAATATCAGATTAAAAACAGTAGGCCAGATTTTGTGGTTGCATGTGTTAGAGAGTTAAACATAAATGTAGAGAGCGGATAGGACTCATAGAAATAGTAAAGAACATATGTTACAAATATGGAGTGTCTGATACGAAATACTTTCTTTTGTGTAATCATTTTTTCCAACTATTCCTTTTTTTCCTCTGTTTTCAAACCAATCATAAGTGATAGACTTGACCTGTGTGTGAGTATAAAAAAAAGTTTAAATGTGTAGGATAGAGAGGACCCCTAACACATTAAAAAACAAATGTGACACGTGGATCGGCTGACATGACTTTGGATCAAAACACTTGAAGATTTGATACACCACGTGTTTATCATAAAGAAACAGTACGTCACTTTTCTACCTTAGAATAGTTGTTTCAAAGTCAATCTAAAAGTACAATAATTTTCATTGAGTGATGGTCGCCTGCTTTAACTTCAACTTTGCTAGAAGTGCGTACAACTTAACAGCACTATTCACACAGCAGAGTTCAGCTAAAAAAGATGCCAGTTAGCACGTCTCGGTACTGTTTGATACAATGCCCGAGGCAAAGAGAGAGAAGAGGACGCTGACGGATGAAGCTAAGAAGAGAAAAAGAGAGTGACCAAGCAGGAAGATGGACTAGAGTACATTTTGGCTGTAAGTCTGACACCGAGCTGACTCTGTGAATACACTGTGTGTTTACCTCCATATTGTTTCTTTAGGTATTCTTCTTAGCGTTACATTTGTTTGTTTCCCCTTATGTCTTTGTAAATCATTTTCTCCATCAGCTTGGCTCATAAAACACATGTATTCAAATGTTAAGCCAATCAGGCCACAAAGTGAAAGAGACCAAACAGAGACAGACTGAACATCAATAACAAGCTTTTCAATTCTCTAAAACCTCTTGAGGACACCTGCTTTGCGTTCAGAGCTTCAGAGCACAACCTGACCTGTGATTTACACTCGCCGTCAGAAAAGCACTTACCCTGTTCTTTGAGAGTACAGTAAGAAATGAGTCTGCAGAGAGGGGGGGAGAGGGACCCCCGGAGAGAGACCTCCCAAAACAGAGAGACAGACAGATGGGCTACAGAACACGACACCACAACTCAAACAAATTTACCAGACCCTGGCCTGCACAGGTGTCGGTGAAGCATAGCAGGTAGCACCTCTCACCCAAATTGCTTTACATCGCCATTAAACTTCAGGATAACATGCATTTTTATTAAAGCAAGTGAAAACCCACATTTACCTCAAAATGTGTTTTCTAGGATCTTATGTGCACAATAAACAGCGTAAAAAAAGCATTCGAAGTTAGTTTCAATCTCAATTTGAATTGTTATCTTTCAGGGTTCTGTAAAATTCCTGAATTTGCCGTGGTTATTCAGATAGTAAGAACGTAATCAATCCTACATTCCTGAATAATAAATCACACTGCAGCTATCTACCCACTAACAATACTGTTAGCATCCTCTGCAGCTCAAGTATTGAACATAATTACATTTTGGTTGTCTTTTTTTAGTCGAAGTTGTTGTGCATTGTTTGCCTCTGTTGTAATGTTGCTCTAGCTAATATTGCTGTCAATTAGCATTGCACTCACAGCACTGAGAACAAACAGGAGCATCTCAGCTAATGTTGCGTTGTGTGCTAGCTAACTAAGATATAGATAGCAAAGCAATTAGTCACTCACTAATAATAAACAACCGGTAAATTCTTTGTTTTTATTTCTGGGTTTCTCGTTCCACCTCTGATTCTAACTCAGACGAGTCAAGCATCATTTTTAGGGCTGCACGACACAGCTTGACAAATGCACTGTTGTTGTGTGCAGAGCAGAAGATTTTACTCAAACGTGATTGGCCATGCCGCCACAGTCTTAAGGAATTACAGACACCGTAAAATAAGCTGTTTTTAATCATTTGGGTTTCTAATTGTGAATGCTACTTTTCACTTTAATTTCTATCAGTTCTTCATGAAACTATAAACTTTGATATCACATTTGCATTTCTGCTATAAGCCACATTTCTAGAGGCTTAAGAACTGTCACTACCTGACCCTGAATCACCTTTAAAACTGTTTTTTTTCATTTACTGTTTTAAAGAAGATACTCACTGGATACAATTTATATATTAAAAGAATACTAGTAAGAAAAAAAGAGTGTTATTTTGGGACTGATGCCGATCACAAACAAACAAAGAATAGAACAATTGAGCAAGAAGATGTGCAGCCAGATCTGATTTTATAACCTCACTTCTAGTCGACAGTCCATTCACCTCTTTATAAGAAGGTAAATCACTCTGATTGTGACAGAAATGTTGAAATACTTGGATGATCTTCGGCCTGTCTCTCCAATGATATGTCACAGAAAGCCCCGTTTATATCTGTCTCCTGAGTGTGGCTTTGAGACAAAGTACTTTGACTTGTAATGCATTTTGCTCGTGCACTCACTGCACATGTTTTTTGTTGACAGACTCACACAGGTCTGAGAAGGGATAGAGTGTAAAGTGTGAATGTGTGTGAGCAGGTTGGTGAGCTGTTGTGATCGGAGCACTTTGATCTGAAACCCTCTGAAGTCACATTTCGAACCAATCTGAGAGAAAGTAACGCAAATACTTTCATACCGGGGCTCTTTTCCTCTCTCTGCTTGTTCCACCTTTCGCTTCACACGCATGCACACACACACACGCACACGCACACGCATACGCACACACACACGCACACGCACGCACACACACACGAACACTAGACGTGAGCTTTTGTGGCCTGTGAGAGAAGTCAATATGTGTCCTTTCAGCTGTCGGCTGATTCTGCACCGAGTGTCCTCTCCTGTCCGTCTGGTCTCCATAGAAACATATAACTATCTAAAAAAACACACCGTACAATACTTTACAAAAATAGAACTTGTACTTAAACAATAATACAGGCTAAATGCAGAAAATCACCAGCATTATAAAAACCATTATCTTTGTGAAACAACTATTTTCTCCCCCTCGCTTGTCTCATGATAAAGCCGGCTGTCAGCAGGTGGTTCGCTTTCCCACAGCTCTGTGATGAGAGGATATGTCTCAATAAATGAACAGAAAGAAGAATAGAAAATACATAACCAAGAACTTATGCACATTATTCAAGTCGCTCTGTGATTGAGCAAACAAAACACACACACAACAAAACACATCCTCTGACTGTGTAAACATGAGCTTTTGTTTTCTGCTGAGTAAATGATTGCAGAATATATTTATATTGTGGGATTGTATTTAGTTCAGTTGTGTGTATTTGGCTTAAACAACTCCAGAACAGTATCCGAGGTACGACAGCATTGGAGTGACTGTGTGTGTGTGATCAGTGCAAAAAGACAAGTGTAGTTCACATGCACACACACACACACACACACACACACACACACACACACACACACACACACACACACACACACACACACACACACACACACACACACACACACACACACACACACACACACACACACACACACACACACACACACACACACACACACACACACACACACACACACACACACACACAAACTACACATGTATTCATACAATCAAAACACACACATACATTATATGTTGTTGTGTTTGCTCCGGAAGAAGATGAAGGACAAATGTGCTGAAACCGACTTCACATCTGAATCCTGTTAACATCGCTAATAATCCCCCCACAAACACAACAGTTAGGATTTGGACGTGCACACACACACACATACACACACAGATACTCTATCACTGAAAGTTTCAGCAGGCCGTTTAAAGACAACTGTTTAGAGATTCACTTAAACTCCTTCCAAACACAAGCTGGGAGGTGTGTGTGTTTTTTCTGCACCCCTCATCTATTTATTTGAGCCATAGACGTAACAGAACACTCTACGCTCATGTGAACTCTCTCCAGTTACACCTTTAATTAATTTGAGCCAACAAAGTCTCAGAATAGACAAACCATGACTAAAAACAAACACATGCACACAAATGTCTCCTGTTTCTTTTCATAGCCCCATGCAGCAGCAACAGCAACAACACCCATGTCAAGAAGAGGGAATGTATCCCTAGTGGGCACATAAGAACTTTTTCACAAATGCACAAAGCTCCAGAAAATTTCCAGAAATGTTTGCCATGAGCTGCATGTGTGAACGCAAACAGGAAAAAAAATTCACCCCGACTTCATTTGGAGTTTTCCTTCAAGCTCCCTCAGTAAATTGTTCGCAGTCAGGGTGAGCTGATGTAAGAACGCATCAGGAAACATTCTGGAAAACTAATTGATGAGGTTTATATCATGCGACCTGAGAGCGACGAGTGCGATCTTTGTGCACATAATGTGACTGCTTCATACTCAGTTCTGCTCATCTGTATTGTTTATACTGTGACACATACCACTGATAAAAAGGCAAAAACTATCATCACAGCTTCCGTTGCCCATCTGCCGTTTAGCACATCTTTTTTACATCCTGTCTATATCTATTTAATAATTGTATTTATTTTGATCCCCATAGTCCACTATGGAGGTAGCAACTGTGCATGTGCTGTATGCATTTAGTATTCTACTCTACCTGGGGTCCACACATGCAAATATGCAATAAAAATCCACACATTACATAATTATAGTCAAAGTCCATTGCAAAGTGGGAAATAAAAAATATATAACTTGGGAGCACTGATGACCTAGTGGTTAGGTTGCACCCAATGTATGGAGGAGCAAGCAGCCTGGGTTCAAGTCCAACTTGCCGCTCTTGACTCACAAGTCATTCCCTTCTCTCTCTCCTGGTATTCTTCTCTGTGCAATGTCCCATCAAATAAAGGCAAAGGCCCTGAATACAACTTAAAAAATGTATTAAATAATAATAACGTATTTTAAAAAAGATGTCTTGCCTGCAGAAACCCCCCTTCCTCCCGATCCAACAGGGAAAACACCCGACTGGTAGGTTCATGTGTTAAAGAGCAGCTCAGGAAGATTAAGACATAGACTTTTTAGGAGTATATGGCTTTAAAGCCGTACACACCAAACGTTTAGCTTAATTCAAGATTTCATGAAATTATAAAAACGCTTAATTTATTGAAAATACCTGGTCATGCCAGAATATTATGAGTCTGAGACTTGTACTGAAAAACAGGCCCAGATATTTGTGTTGTTCTTGGTGAGTATAGCGAATTAACTGAGATTTTGCAAATGTGTGTGTGTGTATGTGCGTGTGTGAAGTGGGGGGTCTATAAATGTAAATGAACCGAAATGAACGCGTCTCTATTGGTCTGTCAATTACCGTCAGATTCCCCGGGATCACCACCACAAAACAGGAAGCAGGGAAAATGCTTTCAAAATAAGAGCAAAAACAAAAACAAGTAGTCACCAATCACTGAAATATCTCAAAGAATGAACCCTACGTTTGGAGTTAGGAGTTCATTTTACTATTTTTTTTGCCTTAGTCTAATATATAACATGATAAACTTGATAAGAACAGCATGCGCTCCCTATTGGTTATATCTTGCTACCCATCAACGGAAGTGTCGTCTGTTTGACTCGCTGGCTTGACGTTGGGTTGGTAATTTAAGTCTGCGGCAGCGACTCGTCTGTCACAGCTCTTCTGGACTTTACCCTGTGCATCATCAAACCTCGGACACTTAAACCATAGGATGGATGTGAAGCTGTTTACGGTCGTGGCTGCGCTCACGGTGCTGATGTACGCGCCTCCATCACAAGGTAAGAACTTTTTTCTGTTCTGTAATGCGGAGTATTATTTTTGCATTTTATTTTTCTTTGCTCCTTTCTCCTGTCAATGTTAAAAAAAAAGAGTATTTTCTGCATTTTTTTAAGAGATTGTTTGATGAAAATAGGAAATATTACAAGGAGGGTTTTAAGGATTTAGTATTAGCCTAGAGTTATTTGTGTAGGCTATATTTTACTAGAGGCTCCTGTTTGAAGATAATTCCCTTTTAATGTAGTTTTATAGATTTCTAGTATCAATGCAATCTCTTTATGTAGGTATCAAGCCTATTTTGTCTGGTTCTTGAGTCTAGATAAAGTTAGATTTGATTTAAAATGTAAGGATAAAAGACAAAATTACAATTCTGTCATTTTTTAATGAGCGTAAAATAGTTAAGCCCAGTTCTTCCAGATGTTTCTTCACATCAAACATCAATCCTGAAAAGGCGTTTGTTAAAAGTCAACTTCAGTTTGGTCCAATTAAATCCACATTTTCTTAAATTACGTGGTAAACTCTTCATTTTAGAAAAAAACATCTAGCCTATATCCAAGTAATTTGTCATCTCATTCACCTTTCAAAATTCACACCATTCACAAAATGAATACCAACACACCAGAATAACATATCGACCTCTTCATTTAAATGAAAACAACATTTTCTCTCGGTACTTCAGTTTATGTATGAGCTTGATTGTGAGTGAGGAAAAACATTTTCCGCCGTGCGTAAAGCACCAACAGGCGGCACATATGGCCCCCTGTGATAAGAGAGTCTCTATCGGACCAGCAGCAGTGGACGTGTGTATTTGTTCTGCTCTTTGTTTTCGTTTAATTAAACGCACATGGAGCTCTGAAATAAAGCCACAGCTAGTCTGCACGGCGACATCAAGCACCAAACATGAAGGTGTTGCTCGTTTTATCATGTTAATATCATGTGTTAAAGTCATTAGCATAGAGTTTAATCTATCGCCGTACTTCTCACCATCTGTTTTTGTGGTTGTTATGACAATCAGTCCCCCTTAAAAAAAAAATCACAATTAAAAATCACCGTTTTTCATCGCTTTCGTTCTTTTAATTGCACTTTACTAAGTGAGAAGTAGGAGTTCCCATTTTGGTATGAGCTCTTGTCTGATTTTATTGCCATGTTTTAAATGTTGTTGTCTGATTTTAAACCTTGTTTTAATTTAGATTTGTCCTTTAGAAGTTGTCCTTGTGTTTCTTGTCTTCTGTGTGCTCCTGCTGCAAAACAAATGTCCCCTTGTGGGACAAACAAGAAGTTAGTCCTGTAAACCCCAGATTTTTGTCTCGCAGGATTCAAGGAAACATAGTGCTGTTTATTTTTCCACCATTATCAACTGTGAAAATCTCTATGTATAAGAAACCTTAAAGCTGAGGGTCGAAGGCCTAATGGAAAAGTATTTCACATCCATCATGAAGTGCCTGAAAGAGCTCTGTGTTTGTGGGTCTAAAAGTCCTAAAATAAATGTCCCCCACCACGATGTGAGCTCTGTGGGACATTATAAAAGTCTCTATTCCAAAATACCAACATATGTCAGTGTTGACCTCTGTAACCCTGTAATATATAAGACCAATGGATGGAAAATCAATCTACAAAACACAATAAGACTTTAGCGCCTGAATCGTTAAGCAGAAATATCTTAAATAACACAACGAATGCTTAGTTTTAAATATTGTATTTAAGTTTTATGGATGTATCAAATAGGATGTTTTATACGGACTCACTTTAATATTTTTTCTCGCTCCTTCAATTGTTGTCATAACGTTGAATGTAAATGATCCATGACATTATATTTAGCAGTATCCCAGTGTGTTCAGGTGACCATTACCTTCCCTCTAATCTGTTTTTTTTGCTTTCTTTAGAACCCCCTTTGCTTTATATGTGAAATTGATGATCCTGATCTCTTCTTCTCTTTCTCAGCAAAGCCCATCAGCTTGGTGGAGAGATGCTACTGTCGCTCCTCAGTCAACAGCCTCCCACGGTCCTACATCCGAGAGCTCCGCTTCATCCACACGCCAAACTGCCCCTTCCAAGTCATGTGAGTGTCAGCCCACACAAACACATACAACAGCATGTTTTCCTCTCTGGTCTTAAAAACCATAAGAGGTTTCCTCCTTGTTGGACATTTCTCACCATCAATCTCAGAGAGGGGACAGGTCAGAGAATAGAGTAGCGCATGCATGTTCACACACATACGCCCCTCTGTCACTAGTTTTACACACACACACACACACACACACACTGAGACACATTTCTACCACAGGCACACTGACACATCCACAGGAAGTGCAACATTAGAGTACGAGTGAGAGTAAAAGAATGATGGAAATTGGATGCAGTTTTTTTATCATGACCTCAATGATAGTTCTTGGTTCTAATTTGCGTGTGATGCCGTGTTTTCTCCTCAATCTGTACAACCTTCAGCTCTGATGTCTTTCATTTTGATGCCTCAAATTTTGTTTACAATACAGTTTGTTAGATAGATAGTAAAATGCTTCAGGAACAGTTAAATGTTTATAGAGGGGTCGAATTGGCAGATCTTAAAGAAACCTGATACTCACGTAATCAGAGGGGGAAAAATGAATTTTATAGTTATTCAAGACAACACATGAGGTATGATCGCCCACATGGAGACATGTGATCCAGTCCTGACCCTTTCTGTAAATACTCACAGGGTTATACTGCATGAAAGAAATCTGTAGCCACAAGATATCTGATTCAACTTCCCTTAAATCATTTTTTAAAGCACATTTATAAGGTAGTTCAATAAAAGGGGACGTTTAACTTGAAGGGATCTGAGCCATGAGTGCTGCATGTGCAGATATTCCGTAGCGGTATGATTATCTGTAGTGGCATAGTGTTATGGTAAATATAAACTTGATTCAAGTGTGTACTTACAAATAAGGAAAAAAGTGCTTTACACCCACAGACTATTACTGATTACAACAAAGGGACAATATAAAAGCATTATACCCAGACAATAAAGGGTTAAAATGTGATCCATGACCACTGCTAATGAGCTCTGTGAGTGTCGACGCGTCAGTGTTAATTCAGTCTTTTTGATAACAATGCATCAAGACACGCAGAATTTGCATAGTCCATCCTTTCATCTAAAGCCACTTATCTTTCATTTTATTTACAAGTTGTAAAATCCTGCACCTTGGTCTTTTCCCTCCAGCCTTCTCTGAGGATTTATTTGTTGTCTGTACATCAGCACCATTTGTAAATGAGGGCAACCCTTAATGTATTTCCAGAGGATTGAAATAAGTAAATGTTGAACCTCATTGGTGAATACTAATCCATCTATTTTCTGCACAGTGCCAAGCTGAAGTCAAACAAAGAGGTGTGTGTGAACCCTGAGATCCGGTGGCTGCAGCAGTACCTGAAGAACGCCATCAACAAGTACGTTCAAACAGATTTTTGTTTTTTTTATTTTCTGCTGTCAGATGTCAACCTGGTACAGATAACTGGTTGTGAGCACTGTTCAACACCTCCAGTCTTTTGTCATTTAGAGGAAGGAATGCAAAAAAAAACACATGCGCATTATGACATCTGTCAATGGTCCATTGTGAAGGTGACAGCTCCTAATTGCCCAATTTGTAATGGAGCCCAAACTTAAGACATGTTGGTACATGAGCGAGTGGGAAGACAGACTGATTCCAGACACTAACTGTGGGTTTTATGTGCGACGTAACAAAAAAAAATTAATACCAGGTCTAATCTGCTCTTTCTTAAGTGCGGTTAAAAGTTCTTCCCTTGTCATCGCTAAAATTGCAACACAGTTCTAATAAAATTAAGACTTACGCCACACCTGAATAAGTAATGTAAAATGTGTAGTTCCCATCTCCTTGGTTCTAAAAATAAAGCTTGAAATAGTACAAATTTATGTTTACATCAAAGCTGAGTGTCCCAATATCGTCCATTACATTTTGATCAAAATAAACCTCATTACTATCAGAAAACAATTATTAAAGACAACTAAATCAGTTGTGTGTACGATGTATCTGTAGTTTTGGTGCTGTGTTATTAATGAGCGAAACACCCCAAAAAATGGATCATCAAACTCCTGCAGAAGAAATAGGTAACTGTGGTTGACACTCAACACTCAAAGTAATCAACACTTTAGCTAGCGCCAGATGTGAACAACAAAAATAGCATCCATGTGACTTTTTTGTAGAAAACTATGACTCAGTTGTAGAAAACAAACAAATGGTAAATCCCCCAATCTGGAGATTTATAGGTGTTCAAATCCGAATTGTTGCAAATTCTATGCACTTAAACTCACAGCCAATATCAACTGTGTCCTTCCTGCCCTGAAGACACACTCTGAAAAACGTCCCCATAAAAGTTTATAAAAGGGATCAAGTTGCCATCCTGAACGCTGTGCTGATAATATTTCAAAGGGATAGAGCAGCCAATGAAACAAACTGCTCTGTGTTGAAGAGAGAGAAAGATGAAGAGTTTAGGGATGCAGAAAGTGACTTCCCTAGGAGGTAGACATCTCCTCTTCTCCTGATACACAAACTGAAACCCCTCTGACCAACCCCTGCTGTCCTGCAGTCAGACTGTCTGTCCCAGGGACGACTGTGGAGCCCTTGACGTGTCGAGGTGTGAGCAGTCCTCTGCATAACAAAACGGCAAACGGCCCACGCAGAGGATAGATGGTGGTCATTTGCAATGGATCAGACCTAATGTGTTTCAGATTACACATGAAGTGAAAGGGGAGGGGGACAAACTCATCTCAAATGTGTGAAGGCACACGATTCTAAGTCATGCATTGTGCTAAAATCAATAACTCTACAGCCAACCAATGATCAAGTGTTTCTAGACAGTTTGTGCAGCAGTACTTGTGTTATATTCTGTATATGCTTATCAAAGTACCTTTTAGCAGCAACTTTTACAAAAAACTTTCATTTGAATGAAACCTCGTGAGAAATAGCCCGCTCGCTAACAGGCTAAATTGGGCGCTGATCAGCCAGCCAAACTTGAAAGAAGGATACATTTAACATAAATAGGCTAAAATGTTAACAGCTTGAGTACAGGTCAACAAACTTTTGGTCCAATAAACTTGAAGCAGCTGTTTTCGTTTGAGGATCCAGGAAGTGATTACATTCAGATTATTGGCACATTTTATTTGTATTCCTGGCATTTAGCAAACAAATGCTCATTATTCTCTTAATGGTGTTTGAAAAGCTGTTTTCACATATGCACTTCTGAAAATATCTAGATCATTTCAGGAGGACTGCTTCTGAAATTCTCCTGATCTGGTTGTTCACATATGCTCCTCGCAGGGGGAGACTATCCCTTTCATACAGGAATGGGGGTGGGGGGTCTCCTGAGGCAAGACGTGACGTAAACAAAACCACGTGGAAGCAACAGAATCCAATATATGATACTATGATGAGAATATTTGGCTTTATATCAATGCTACGTGTAGTTCAACAGAATCACACTATCAACAAAAGAGCGGAGAACAACATACTGGCGAACAGAAAATATAATGAAGTCTTTTAATTACATGCATGTAAATCGTAGCGGTCTCTTGCAGACACTCTATGCACTAATCATAGGATATAAATGTCACTCCCGCTCCCATTGGCTCGAGGTGAATTTTCTGGATAATATCCTGCTGCGTTCTCACATCAGCTCACTCGGACTAGCTGCGGAAGAAATACTAGGGGTCTGGCAGGAGAAACTCCGGGGGAAGTTTGAGTGAAAAATTGGGCTGTTTGCGTTCACACATACAGCTCCTCCTGCAAATATCAGGAGCTTTTCAGGGGTTTTGTGAAAGCCCTATTGGTGACATTTTCACCGCAGTGTTTGCTCAAATGAACAGGATACAAATGTTTGTTTTAAGATGGTTTGTATTTGTATTGGTGTGAATAGTGAAACCAAAAAGGTTTACCATTTTGACATTTTGTCTTCACACTCGTTTTGGTCCATAAAAAACTCATTAAACTTTCTTTTCTCTTCCAGGATGAAGAAATCCAAACTAGGCAACTGAACGCCCCTGCAGACATCCTCCTGAGCCATCACACATATATTACATGTAATAGGAGATCATCTGGTTTGTTGTACAGCACTTATCCCGGCTGCCACGCTGCGGCCCTTTGCATGGAATACAACTCTTCACCATGAACACAAACCCACCAACTCCGTCTATGACTCCACCATCACCCCTCTCACCACTTATAGAGATAGTAGATGATATTAGTGCAAAGTGCAATTATATCTGTGAGTGTATGTCTGTTCTAAATGTATTGTATATACCTTGTTCTTAATGGACTTCAACAGTAAAGAGCTATTTTTGGAGATATCTGTGTCCCTTTGGCCTCTGTCATTCAGGTAACAAAAAGATGGACCCTAAAGCCTGGTTTAAACTTCTGCGTCAAATGTATGCTGTAGCTACACCGTACAGGCCTACGCCACTGGTTTTTTATGCTTCTTATATCGCCAGTTTTCTACCACATTCTCTGCGTGTTTATTTACAGGAAACTATGGCAACCGAAACTTAGTGTTTTATATTGGTTTCAGAGATGATAAATATTGAGCAGCAGTTGATTAAACTGGCTTGCAGCAGTCTTCCTTCTGCTTCATTTTGAAAACAGCAGCGATACCTGAAATGTTGTAAATGCAGGAAATGCGATGCTTCCCAGCGGTCCAATCACAGGGCTTGTGGTTGCATCATTTTGAGGCATAGTTACGTTTTTGAGGAGGTGCATGTCAGGCTACGTGCTTCTCTGTTGTTACAGGGCCATACCAACCGTATGCTATGGTGTAGAATCCGGCTTAAAGGAGATGCATGTCAGCGGGAGGGTTTTTTCTCCACAAACATAGTCAAATTTTACAGATTCCTGCGTACCACTGAGCCAGGAGATTTATTATAACTAATCCTTAACGAGGCATCTGCTTATCCTTTCTGTCTGATTTTAATTGTACAAAATGACTTTCAACAATGTATAGGTTCTCCTTTAAACGGAGGAACGGCTTAAGTTTGCCAGGTCCTATTCCATGTTTCACGTTAATTGGCAGAGTGGAATTTCAATGGGTGCCAGAAACCCCCAGACTGAATAATAAGATGTATAAAAGATCCCTGTAAAAATGGCAATTACAATGTTATTTAGATGGAAGTTAAGATGCCAAAAGAGCTTGAGTGTTTCCTGAGCTGTTCTGTGGCTCGATCCTGTAACCCAAAAAGTCAGATTTTTTTCCTGTTAGGAGGAAAGGTGAACATCTGGATTTAAAACCGTTTGAATTCACTGTAATCACAAAGCTTTGTTTTAGGATGAGGAGGGAACAAATCATGACACAGTCTGCTAAATTTGGGATGAAATAACCTGTTATGATGAAAGTCCATTTCAAAGAAGGGTGTACAGAAATATTAATAAAAGTTTTCACATGAGTAGTTAAATCATGATGTTATACTTAGAGTGGCAGAGGTAAAAGTAGTACCTTTACTGACAATAAATATGTGTACAATGATGGGACTGCCTACAACTGTCATGCAGATAGCAATGCACTTTATAACGGATGTTTTCGTGTTTTAACAACTAAATTGACTCTGACTCTCTAAGTCTGATCATTCATTTCTGTCTTGTGTCTTTATCTGGAAGTTAACCACGCTGGCTTTCATTCTGTGCTTCATGATTGAATGTGTAGCTTCATTTAACTGTTAAAGTCAGGGAGATCTGCTCATCTATTCATTCAAATCTCCTTTACGTTATGTAAAATGAATATTATACAAATGTTTTATTTTTGTACTCTTATATGCATTTATATATTAAATCTAAAGATTAAAATAAAGGAATTGTAATCCACAACTGAGTTACCGTGACTGTGTTTCATTGTTTATAAAGCTGGTCAGTATAAAAGGAAATCATTATAATGTTCATGTTACTATTTGACGAATCCTTTCCTTCATATATGTCAAGTCTTTTCTACATTAACACACGTACTTACAGCTATTCTCAAAGTTCAGTCGGGGGACTCTTCACTTTTTTAGATTTTAGTGTAACACAAGCTTGACCAGGGTCGACACACAGCTGCGGTAATCTTACTGAACTGAAATGTCAGAGGGTTAAATCTACTTTAAGACTTTTATGTGAGAACATGTGTTTAGCTTTACTCAACAGCCATCCTGCCTGTTATTTAACTATTAACTCAACAAGCGGCCATTAGGAAAAGATTAGTGCTTAAAGGGATGAACTTTTCACTTCCCTTTAAGGGCATTAAGTGAGGCGGAGCACAGTAGTGTGTGTGAGGAGAAGGGTCCGCTGATTGCCACATCAGGGAGACATAAAAGGGCCACTGTGTAACGTGTACTGATAAGCTTTGAAGTTGCGTTTATACAGAATAAAAGCAGAGTCAGCAGCAGCCTTGTGGGAGATTAAGGTATTGATTTTAGTTGCTGAATGATTGTGGATTAATCAAAACATGATTGTCTGAAGTTGATATCATTACAAGAATCTGCAGGTAGCAACAAGCATGTTCCTCCTTGTTATGAGAAGATTGTGCAGCTTATTTTAGGATTGATTGTGTCTGTCATACAGAGGACAGATTGTGATTCTCCAGTGTTGTTTATAATCAAAGTAAGGCTGTGCAGTTAATCAAGATTTCATTGTTATCGTGATATAAACATTCACAATAAAATACATTGAAAATGTCAGAATTTATTGCACTATAGAATTTTTTTGGGTATTTATCAAGCAATGCTTTCTCAGCACGTGAACATTTTTACTATTGAATGGAGGCCTAATTATAATGGCCATGCATTCACACCAATTCAAAGCAGTAAGATAAAGCATAAGATAGCTAGATCAGCTAGCCTCATACAAACTGTTGCCAATTCAGTTGTGAAAAAAAATATTAATAAGGAAACAGGGGTGCACGGTGGTGCGGTGGTTAGCGAGGAGGAGGACCCTGGTTTGAATCAGCGTCAGAAAGGAGCCTTTCTGTGTGGAGTTTGCATGTTCTCCCTGTGCATGTGTGGGTTCTCTCCGGGTACTCCAGCTTCCCCCCCAGTCCAAAGACATGCACGTTAGATCAACTGGTGACTCGAAGGTTTGAATGTGAGTGTGGCTGGTTGTCTGTCTCTAAATGTCAGCCCTGTGATTGACTGGCGAACAGTCCAGGGTGTACCCTGATTCTCGTCCAATGACAGCTGGGATAGGCTCCAGCCCCTCGCGGCCCCGAATGGGGAAAAGCGTTAAAGATGATGGATGTATGTTGCAAACAGTTATAATGTCAAACATAAAAAAAATGGCATATGAACATACTTTGAGTAAAAGATCATTTGTGCCGTTAAACATTTACTTAATACTTCAGATACTTTGGTGAAATCTCAAACAAGATTATTGCACATGGCATATTTCTCTAATATTTGCAATTTTTAAAGATTTGTTAAAAAATATATTTCAATTAAACTTTAAGATAAATAACTCTCATGTCAATTGTCATCTCTTATAGGGTCAGGGGTTACAATGCACTTACCTATATGGCTCCACTCTCTGTGGGGGACTCATGAGTCTACAAATATGTCATTTAATAGAAAACAGTTGTTTTTTAATAGCCCCATAATTCATTGTTTTCTTGGGATCACTGCCAACAACCAGCAGTTAAGCGTTGCAGGTGGTGTGATTGGTGCCATGAAGCCTGAGATGCAGTGACGTAAAGGGGATGTTAATGTTTAACTGTATGCTTGATGTGTGTTAAACTCTGTAATTCTTATAAAAATGTGTTGCATTTGAAAAACAAACCGGCTAATACAAACATATAAAGAGGATTTCTACAACAAAGTCTCCATTAAACAAGAGGCCGTAAAGAGTTAACGAGACGTGTTAAAGCATTAATGCATCTGCACATCACGCTAACTGATGTGTAACAGAACAACATGTTCACATGATTTATTGGCAGGTTTAGACAACTGATCTCCATCAGTGTGGTATTAAGAGGCGAGACGGGCACTGGGCCTAAACAAACACAGCAGAGATCTGCTCGCCGTGACGTGTTTCATATATTTATCACCAGACCTGACAGACAGACAAACACACAGATGTAATTAGCTGTGACTCACTGCTCCTTAGGAGGTAAAGACAATCTCACAAGGAGAAAATATTCAATAAAAAAAGTTTCTAGCAACTAATATCCCTGTCGATTAAATGTAAGTTTAAATTCAGACTAGTCGACAAATCTAAAGCTTAGAAAACAGTCAGAAAAACATCAAATTGGGCACAAATTATTTCACATGGCTAAACATTGTCCAAAGCTGTATTGTGTGTCGCCTATTTAATTGCTATTTGAAACATTTCGTCACATTCTTTGATGATGAAATTATCGACAATTTTAAATGCTGTTGAAATGTGTGGCACTTCTCAACTTGCATTCTCTGCTGCCCGGTGTGGCTAACGTTAGCAGTGCTAGCACCATCGGCCTTTAGCCCTCCCTTCAGCCTGTGTTGAATGTGAATACGCAATGCTTCTGTTGATTGAGAGGTTGTGGGCCAGTTTAACCCGGCACAGCCTACATACAACATGCCATCCGTCCTGCACTGGCTTACATCCAGGCAGTAGAGCGAGGAGAGCAGGCCCAATAACTGGAGCTACAGCTAGTGGTGGTCGGTAGCGTTACAGCTTAGACACAACATTTAACCGGCATTGTGGTTCTGGTGCCAATAAGCGATTGTGACTATGTTTGATCGTTAAGGCCACTAATTGCGCACATCGTAACGTAAAAAAAAAAGGAGCCAAAAAAGATAAATATTTCATATGGTGGACATTTTCTTATTACGTCATGCTAAAATTGGGAAGCTCAAATAATTTTCGCTGTGTGAGAGGTTTGCCAGATACTGTCAAATTGTAATCATTAGCTACCATTGGACAACAGCTCATATTAAACATTCAACCCTTTCATCGCTAAAACTTAGAGGAATTAACTACTAGCTAACGGTTATGCTTGCTAGCTAGAGGTAACGATAGCTAACTGTAATGTACGCAAAACAAAGGTTATGTTAGCTAGCTTTTTTTATCAAAGAGCTAAAATCAGAACCATTTTTGGAGACCATGAGTTTCCTTCAATTTATAACCTAAACGTCAGTGGTATGATACTAGATAAAGAGGAAACAGCCTTTTTATAAATATGGTCAATTGTGAAATATTCCTAACCTAAGAACAAAAAGGACACGGAGGTGACTCAGCACCTTGGTATGAGCGGTCCAGCCAGAATTGCACTGATTTACACAAAGGAGAAGGAATGTACAAGACGGGAGAAGACATATGAAATTCATATCCAATATTGCCTTCAAAATCCTGTTGGGGTTTGAGTTCAACCGCGATGTCAGAGAAAAAACTGACACCTTGACAGATGGGTGAAGATCTGTCACGTGAAATGCAAAGAATGACACCGAAATAAAGGACGCGAGGAGTGTACGTGTTCATTTAACTCAAAGGACATGTTCCCTCCATCTCAAACTATAAGGGCTCCCAGATGTGCAGCCTATGAAACTCCACTTAGTGGTTATTCATCATGAAAAGCTGAGCATGGAAATATAACATTTTAGTGTGTGTGTGTGTGTGTTGGACGGAGTAACAGGGGTCACAGAAAGCCACTTCAAGAAGGTCCCAGCGAATATTGTTCTCCCTGGTCATACCAGTTTTAATAAAAACTACAACCTGGGGTTAGATTTAATGTCTGTGTGTATATGTCTGTATTTTTAAGTAAGTATAAATCTGTGTGTGATGTCACTTCCTAACTCTACTCCAGCTCTTTACCTCCAGCTATGTTGGCAGCTGAACACAGCAATTTTAAGGCCCCTTGAGTTTGTCACCACTGAAATATCAGGGGATCAGGAAAATTACCCTGCTGAGTGTATTAGGTGGTCAAAGACGCAGACACTCCTTCTTCATTGTGGTTCAACCATGGATGAGGGAAGTGCTGGGACACAATAAGAATCTCTCAGGCGGAAATGAAAACTATCAGATACTTAGCAGCTGCGGTCTTAATAATATGAATGGTTTCAATGGCAGCCTGAAGAAGTGAGGACACGGCAATCTGATATTATTAAGTTATTTGTAGTCCACTGGTTAGGTTACCGCGGAAAGGCACTCTGCACATCTCTAGGGCGGGCAAAAATATTGTTATCATCGTCCTGACTCCTGATACACACTGATATTAAAACTGATGCTTATACATGACCTTTAAAGCAAACAAAACCATCAGAGAGAGAGTTTGATTGTCTCTATTTAGGTATTTTTAATGCCTGAAACAGCTGCCACAGGGTAGGTGTCAGATGTGGCAACTAACAGCCACGCCAAACATTCATTGTGAGTTGCACGTTAGACATATTTACACATACTATGTGCAGAGCTAGCTGACCAGAGTTGTTTATTGATTATACATAAAAAGCTAAGACAGCTTGTAACCAACCCGCCAAACACTCTGGATCCCTGAGTAGCGAGTCAATGAACAGTCGACACTTTGACAAGAGAAACACATTTATGAAATGATGTAAGGCTCTTGGTCTGCTGAATATTTCAAGATAATCCCTCTATTTTTGTGGCTTTCGTATCATTTATAAAAATATGGACTAATTCGCATTCACATTTTGACCTTCCCACAAAAACTCATTTTTTGTTTTCCCCCTTGTAACAATTAGCTGAGAGCACAGGGTCAGCTCCTGCGGGGCAGACACTTGGCTGTCATGTGGGACTGATCTTTGGTTTTTCCGGTATGAGGTTGAAAGTTTAAATTCCTTTTGCATCCAGGTTAAGACTTTTAACAAAAGAGAGAGAAACTAGAAAAACAAAGAAGTTGCATTATTCTAGATTTATGATTACAGACTCATGACCCTCAGCCTTAGAAAGGGTAAATTATTGGAAATGTATTTTTTCAGTTTGTGTTGAAAGTAAATCCATGTATCCTGCCTCTTATCATTTCTTAAAATCTTCATAATTGTTTCAAAACGGTCAAGTCTATAACACTGCAGAGGTAACACTGTTACCCTGAATACTTGGACATTTCAGACATGACCTCAACTAAGATATGATGTAAAACCTTTTGCATTATGTCTGAACTTCATATTTGCCGACAGGCAGCTGGATTAGGGTCCAAATGAGTGCTCATAGAAAGCCCATGAGCACAGATTTTTATTTCTCATTAGAGTGGACATCCAGATGTTTTCTAGCCTCCTGCACAAAGAGTATCAACTAACTTAACTCTGAATTAGTGAATCCTACAAAGGGTTAAAGTGCAGTGTATGCCGCCTACTCTCTATCAACCATAGCCCACCTCTTGCTCCCCCTTTCTGTTGTTTTTCCCCCCCTTGCTCCAGACCAGGCCGCTGCCTTTGGGGCACCATGTGCAGCAAAATCACACTCCCCAAGGGAAACATTAGCAGAGTCATAGCTGTATCTGATGACCCATTGCACATTTCCATGAGCACACTGTGACTCTGAAAAAATCCCATGTAATGATTTGTAAACGACTTGTTGATTGTGCAAAGCGGGGGTTGGATTCAATGTTGTTAATTGCCTTAACCCTGCCAGTGACCCACAGGAACATTAATCATAATTATGACAAAACGACTCGGCTGCATGTCTTGTTGGCTGCTGCGACGGATGTTAAAAGTGACCAACATGCGAAGTGTAATAACAGCGGCATGTGTGTGTCTGTTTGCTAAGAAAGGGAGGCTAATAGAGGGGCCCATGTGAGCGGTTAAAATAGCCCTCCTGCAGCTTTTCTACCTTTCATGTGCTAATATCACCGAGGTTATGAGTCCCCACACCATCGATCTTCACACAGATGTATTTTTTGGGATGCGGGGCCTTACTTCATCACAATAACACTGACTATGGTGCACATTCCTTCAGTGTGATTCTGTTTTTAAATCCAGGAGAAACACTTTGGTGGACTCTTGTAGATGAGGCACAAAGGAGTCCCACACTCAGGGGACAGCGTGAGGGGCCCAGAGACGCTGAAACACTATAAACTTCACACACAGCGCGTCTCTCTTCATCTCCATTCCTTTCAGGATTATCACCCACACCCTAATTGGTTGATTTATTCGTGCAGCCTCCATGAATGATGTATTTAATGTCTTCCCATATATAGCTGTGAGTGCCATGTGACACCCAAAGAGAAGACCATTGAAGATGTGTCAAGGCATGAGAAGAAAGAAACAATTACGCCATTATCTGGAGATGAAACCGATATACTGTACTCGCCTCATCCCCATAACCACAGACTGGTTTTTTTAACCATGATGTGATCGCAATAGAGACCCCTCTGTTGGGCTGCAGGGTGACTCAAGGCCTGAGCACGCTGTCCAGATGAGACAGACATGGAGGTCTGATGCCTAATGTCGTTCACCAACATTGTTCATCCTCAAACAATCACAATTTTCTAAAATCAAAGCGAAGAATTCTCCCGCTGAACATCTGAACAGAATTTTGATGAAACCGATATCCTAAAAATACCTTTAAAGGTTTGTATTTTATGAGTTAGTTAAGTGTGTTGTGTTTGACCAGATATTGAATCTGACTAACGTTATTGAACTTTTCTTCACAGAACTTCACCATAAAAGTTCAGCATGTTTTGCAAAAGGGCATGACTCCGTGATGGATTGGTTTATATAAGGTTTTTTGGGAAGGGAGATTAAAGACCCATGATTTGTCCATCTTATGTTTAATTAAATTACACGTTAGCAGCATGAAAAGGAGCTGTCTGTCAAGGTTAACGCACTGCAAGGAGTTTTTACTGGTTAGAAAACAGACTTTAATACTGATGCCACAAAGTGACATACAAGGGCAAACCAGACCATCAGAAAGAATATTGAATATTTCTTTAGGGTTGTTTTTGACACCTTGAACTGCTGCCACTGGATTCGATTCAAGCACAGCAATCTACAGCACGGACACCTTAAAGAGCCATTGTTTACGTTTTCTCTGGCGAAGTTTCACAGAGCGAAGTACAAAAAAGTTACGAAAGCAGGATAAGCTAGTTTTTCCAAAGAGGTACCACACAAGCATGCACAGGATAGAATCAGCCAAAACACAGGGTCTGCAAACTTGAAAAAAAGTAAGTGCAGCATTTTTTTTTTAATCTGGTAAAAGCCTCCATGTTATTAAAAAATGGGCTACAGGGTATATATTTAGTATGGGCTGTACTTGTGTTAATTAAGAAATCTTACTACGCTAAGAAATGAAAAACATTAAGGACGTTCTCACAACTAAAGTTTGTTTGCTCTGGTCTGAATCATGGACCAGTTTCTTACACTGTTGCATAGTTACCTCAAGTTTGGTCTGTGTTCACACAGGGACATTTTCAAGCTGACCGAAATGTGTGATGTGCAAGGATAATGCTCTCTAATTGGTCGGAATTTCTTGCGGGAAAAATCCCCGAAGTAAACAAAGACTAGTTGACTCCTGCCTGGCTGTGGCTGCTCCAAAGCCACTTTCCAATTTCAAAACTGACAGAAAACTACACAGATTGATGTTGGATCTGCTCATCGGTTTTTATATTGTTTGCATTTATCACTTTACGCAATCAATACAGTTTGAAACTTAGGCACAACTGTGGCTCAAAAATAATATGTTGATGTACTGGAGTCGCCAAAGACGCTTATCAAGACAGTTCAGGAGAAGGCTACTCTTCCTGATCCAAGACCTGCTCATCCACCCAAATTGTTTCTGAAGATCAATAAGGTATGCCTGTGGTCTCACACATGTTCAGCAATGTTAAAGAGAGAGGGCCCATGGTGGTTGTTTCCTGTAGTTGGGTTTGATCGAGGTCGGTTCATGTTCTCACAACAAACGTGCTGCACCAGAGTTGGACTGGTTGATGGAGGCTCACCTTTTCAAGTGGTCTTTGCTACGGTTGTTTGGTCCGCATCAGGGTTCGATTGACAGCTTTCAAACCAAGCGCACTGACTTGGCAAACTAACTTGAGTTTTTTTAAACCAAACCGAAAAGGTGAGGTGTGAAAATGCAGTTAAAATCATAATCATTATCACACCTGCTAAATATTAACATGCTGCACTGTCAGTGTAATCAGCACTTAGCTCAAACCTTGATGTGCCAAAGCCTCACAGAGCTACTAACATTGCAGTCTATTCATTCAATAATTCCTTGGATCTAGTGGCATGTCAGTGATATCATTGCTGGATAGTGTCAGCCATCACAATTAACCTCGATAAAAGCAACATCAGAACCATATGTTGAAAAGTATTCAATTTCAACTTTCAGTCAATCAATCTACAACCTAGTCAATCTTTATCCAAAGCTATGCCAGCAAAGAAATCAGTGCTCGTTCTGGCTCAAGGACCAGCTTCCAAACTAAACACGATCTCCAATCACACAGCTCCAGCTTCTCTCTGGTGTTTCCATCTCTTGGCTTAAGTTCCCTACACTCTGAGGAAATCCAGCCATACCACAAAAACAAAGTGAACTAAAATAGTTTAAGTTGAAGTCATTAGCACAGCGGAATATTAAAAACCATCCACCTTGCAGTTTGCTTGGTGCATTTGTTTCCATCCATGTGTCTAATAAATCCTTCCTGGAATCACATCTATTGTTTTAGGACAGTATAACCCTAAAAGACAAACCAGTTGTCTGCTGCAGTTTATATAAAAACACATCAAAGAAACCAGAACAAAGGCTTTCTAATACCCAGACTGAAAGGAATTCTCCATCAATCTGGTATGAATTGTGCGATACATTGTAAGTTGGCTGTTTAAAGTAGTGCAGAGGAATGAGGTTTGGCTACTACCTGCTTATAGAAGGATCTCTTCTGAGGAATTCAATAATTTCATTCAAATAATTCACAAATTGAATTTTATCCAATCACTAAAAATAAAAAAACTGGGTGGGTGTTCTTCTGGGCAGGATAGCGCAAGACGACTTAAGAGTCTGAGTGATGAACTTTAGTGTTACGACACGCCTGTGGGAGCCGGCAGAGACAGATCTGACACTGCTCTTGTCTGTTTTCTTTACTTTGGCCTCTTTATGAGAGCTCACAAATCAGGATGCAGCTTTTTTTTCTGTCTGGATTCATCTTAAATAGTACAGTGTAACTCGGCCTCCTCAAACATGAATATATCATCAATTTTTCCAAGTGGAAAGGCTGTGTATATTGGCACAGAGACCAAAAATAATAATGCAGGATTTTAAAAGGAGAGATGAATTATTATTGAAATTCAGCAAGAGCAAAAAAAAAAAAGAAAAAAGAAAGGTGACATCTAACAGCTGGAGCTTTGTTAACAACCTACAGACACTTTGGACAGTTAGAGCCAGAAAACAGTGAAAGATTAATTCTCAGTCAAGAGATATTTAAATAATAATGTATTTGGTATAAACAGGACTACGCAATGTTCCGAGGGACTAGTTTGATCCACACTCTGAAGGTAAGAAAACACTAAATAAAAGGCAGAATGGACAGAAATGTATTTAACAGGGCTAAACACGCTCCAAACCAGATTGCCTGAAGCCTATTTAATAGATAGTTGAAACAGCTGACAACACTTTTAAAACCATTAAATTGACAGCTTTTGTGAATATCCCTGAAATATGAGGCACAAAGATAAACGATTTCAAATTGGTTTGCAGAGTGTGGCTAATGTTAGCTGTGCTAACACCACCAGCTTTCTGCCCTCATTGCATTGATCACTTTTACACACCTGTGGTTACGAATTGTCCTGGTCGAGATGTTATATGCCAGTATACCTGCATTGCTCCTAAGAGTCGCCATCCGTCCACTGTGCTGGTTAACATCCGGGCAGGAGAGTGGTCCCATTAACCAAAGCTAAAGCCCTGGCTTGTGGCATTTGGCTGTGTAAAAGCTAAGACACGACTTTAAACCGACACTGCGGGCCTACATTAATAAAAAAATAAACAAGTTCAACTGACTTAAAATTTTTGCAAGGTTCGCCACATTTGATCGGTTAGTGGTGGGTGGTTGCGTTACAGCTTAGACACAACATTTAACCAACATCAAGGGCCTTTGTTATTTAAATATGAAAAATAAGTATAACCAAGTAGTTATTACGGTGTCGACTGGGAAGGGTGACTGCAGTTAACTGTTTTCTCGACTAATCGAAAACACCCTGAATGGAAAAGCAAATGTATACAATGGAAGTTTGTACAAACTTTGTGTTTCGAGCTTTAATATTCCTCCGAAGGCTTCTTTGTGTTTGATTCTCCTACTTATCCATGGTTTGGATTTACGTGGAATTACTGAGATTTATTAAGCATTAGCTAAGCATTAGAAAACAGTACCATCTTAAAACCTGATTGATTGTCTTTGACCAGTTTTTTAGATCTCTCTTTCTCAGAGCTTTCTATCCCTGCTGTTTCCATACACTGGGGCTGAATGGATTTATTTTAAGATGACGATAATTTTTAATAACCATAAAAGCAACATTGCTGTACTGAATTAGTTACATTGGATAGTCCACAAAGCACAGTGGGAACATTTTTCGCTGGAACAGCTTTTCTTCTGATGAAAAGTTGCATGAAAACGTTGTTGTCATATTAGAATCTGATTTTTAAAACAATAAAACACGTTTCTTTGATATGACACAAATTTAAAAGTTACAGGGACATAAAAGCTTCTTTAAGTGCTGTCATCAGAGAACAGGAGATTTTGGTTATATACCGTTACTTCATTCACCCTCTAACACAATCCCACAGTGATTCTGCACTTTCCCAAGCTGGAAACTTTAACAAAGCTGCAAAAAAGTAGCCAACATGTGAATTCCTGCTCTCATGGTGTAACTGAAGACGTCTCCACCTGCAACATGAGGCTGAACTGTCACACTGTTTCTTCTCAAACTCAAACTGTTACAGGCATTTCAATGAGCCGCGCTGTTCTCTTCAGTTCACTCTTCCTCACAAACCACAGCTACAGGAGCCACAGTGGGTATGTGTTTTTTTTAATCAACTGATCAGAGCCAGCAGAGCGGGCCTAATTGGGAGATTGTGTACCAAGAATAGGACAGTAAAGTAAAAGTCTCAATGAATCTACTGACAGCTCACACTTGGCTGTATTCTCTGATGTCACTAGAGCTATTTTCACACATGTACTCCTGAAAATTTACAGAAAATTTACAGACGGACTGCCCCTTAAATTTTCCAAAGATGTTACTCACACTTGTCCCTGAACAGCAAGCAGTTTTCCCTGTTGGACGGTTTTCAAAATGTTTTCAAGATATCCAAGATGACGAGCTAAGCAAAGTCAGACACTATAATGACAATTAATTTTTTTTACCAAAACAAGAATATGAAGCTGCTTTACTATGTATGTGCAGTGTTTCCCCTAGGTTGGAGTGAAACTACCCTAACTACCCTAAAAAATTCAGCAGCGGTGGTCATATTTCAGCAGCGGTGCACCACCGCTAGATTCATATAGGGGAAACACTGATGTGTTCACTATGCAATCAATCTCTCACTGGTTGTTTGATAGAAACGTCTTCACCCTGTCCCGCCCCGGTGGGGAATTATCCTCACTTCTTCCTCCCGCAGTCACACATCTGCCCATCTCAACTTCACATGGAACTTTATCGAGGTGATTGGCAGGAAAAAATAAGAGGTAAAGTGGGGGTGAAAAAGTTTGGCCGTTTGCATTCACACATACAGCTCAGCCTGAAAGTTCAGTTGTAGACACATTTTCTCTGCTTCAGCCCTCCGTCCACATCAAAAAGGTTTTTTGCAAAAGTGCCGTAATAAGCTCAGAAGTCATCACATCTTTGTAGATTCATATTGTCGTAATATACTTGTCCCAGTCTGTGAGTACACATTGTGTTTCGGTTGCGGAAGCAGCAGCTCCACATGAAAACACAACGCTGCGCTCACCTGCGACATTCAGGGGACGTAAATATCACGGCTGAAACAGCAGTCTGAAAAGGGCTTACGTTGTCAACATTTACAGTATGTTAAGCTAAGCTTGCTTATTTATTGTTCCAGCTACATATCATCCTCATATAGGCAGGACAATGGTATCAATATCCTTTACATGAAAAATCTTCAACGTTGAACTATAATTGTAAGAGGTTACGGCATAATTAAAAGAAGGGGATTGGGTAAATGCTTTTTAATGACAAAAAAACAATTCTTGATGAACACGAATCTTCATGCGTGCAAGTGAAGCAGTTTTCTCCCTGAATGTTTTGTGTCTCCGTCAAACAACCACCAAGCCGTATCCATCTCTTTAAAACTCTCTGCCAGCTTTTCAATGCCGCTTACAGAAACAATCATGTCAACATAGACAACTTTCTTCCCTGACAGACACATACTCACACACGCATGCTAACAGGCTCCCTTGCACCTTCAGAGGGTCTGTAATTTCACAGTTGTGGACAAATCTCTCTATTCGCTCTTTGCTAGCCGTTTCATTGAGCCCTGTGAATAGATCTGCTGTGACATTTGTTTCTTCGTTCTCTTTTGATGGTTAGCTCTATACACAATCGCTTATTTGAGCCACCGACCCCATGCAGAGGTTTTATTACTTGCATCCAACCATCAAGAGTTAATAAGAAAATCACTGTTGTCAACATATTGTGAATGAAATTTCAAACACAATAAACGTCTGACACAAAATCGAAAGCAGTGGTTAAAATTTGTCAAAACACGACTTGAATCAAAGGAGAGAAACTGACAAAAAGGCTTTTTATGTTTATAAAAAAAGATAACTGACGGATTTTATTGCATATTTTTGTCGTCATCCGTGTCCTGCGATGTTAAAGGTCAGAGAGTTCGACGAGTTTTCTCACAGATTTTTTAAAGATTTATTTTTGGGCTTTTTATGCCTTTATTGGAGAGACAGGACCGTGGATAGAGTCAGGAATCAGGGAGAGAGAGAGTGACGAATGACATGCAGGAAAGGAGCCAAAGGTTGGATTTGAATCTTTTGAAGCCGTATAGCGCTTTTCTAGTCTTCTGACTACTCAAAGCCCTTTTACACCGCATGTCACAGCTACCACTTCACACCCATTCATGGCAGTGGTTGCTTGGAGACCATCAGAAGTAACTAATCCCATTCATACATATTCATACGCCGCAGACGAAGCAGCGGGAGCAATTAAGTTAAGTGTCTTGCGCAAGGTCACATCAGACATGTTGCTGCAGGAGCTGGGGATCGAACCCTCGACCTTCCGGTTGACAGAAGACGACTCTACCAAATGAGCCACAGCTGTATAGTCCTCCCAGCTGGCTGCCCGGGTCTTTCCTCCATGTTATTCCACACTGTCTCTCCCCCTGATTTCCTACTCTATCCACTGTTCTAATAAAAAAAAACACAAACGTAAATCTGTAAAAAAGGCAGTGTAACTGCATGTGTGTGAGTAAGTGAGAGAGGAGAGGCTGCATTGTGTGTAATTTCCTGCGAGGTGAAAGAGCATCTCACACCTTCTCAGGCTTGTTAATATCACTCGGGAGAACGGAGCAGTTATTGCTGTCCCATTCAGTAATTACACTGCGGTCCAGAAACTGCTTAAAGTTACATCCATGTTTTCCTGCATCCTGTCCTTCTCCTGGGATCGACCTGAAAATTGCTCTCACTGCTACTTCTTATAAACACATTAGTCCGACTCGCAGTGTATCTCCTGAAGTGCTTATGAATGTAAAACTGGATCCAGTTGGTGTTGCACAAACAGTAGAAAAAGACTACAGGAGAAATCTATGACAGTTTACTTATAAATTCTCATGGTTCTTTGGGGACTGATTTCAACATAAGATAGACTTTCTTTGGATGCTTTTTGCTCATAAATCTTCCCTTTTGTGGAAAAAAGTGATTTCATTACACTCACATGCAAGTCTGTACAGTTCTGAGCTTGGACTATCATGGATTTTTTTTCCCAGCACTTGGTGTCAAGTAGGGCATGGCGTTTCCCACATATCTTCAAATCAGTTCAGAGTTCTCAGGCTGATGCATTTTTAAAATACTTGTTGCTGATCCAGGGATAAAAATGCAAAATGATTAACACGAAGTCACAAGGACCGAATTAACCTCATGGTGGCGCTAGAGGAAAAATCAGCAGATGACTGAAGGTGTAGTTAAGAGTCATCTTCAGGACACCATGAACATTCAAATATTAAACTATTTCTTGGTATGCATCAGGTAAAATATATTGTTGAAAGTTTGCTTGAAAAAGTAAAAATGCATGTATGCTATCAAAGTTGTCTCGTTGAGCATTCACAAAAGTCTGAGTGAAAATAAACCTTCATTACAACCAGGAAACATAGTTCAGGAACAGTTCATTTGGCTCTTAAGAACAATGTGGGTGTGGCAGACCATGTTTTAATGACATGTTACTCGCTCCACCCAACATAATTGAAATATGACGATCAGTGTAGTTCAGCCCTAAACAGCATGTTTCTTGACTTGAGTTGACTTTTTTTCCTTTTTGGACAGTGGAAAGAGTAGGATGAGTCACACGACATAACAACTAGTCCATCCCATGCACCTCCAGACGACATGTTTAAGTCATGTGTTCAGAATCAGGGGAGGAGGCAGAAGCCCTGTAACTGAAAGAGAATTCATTTTTGCAGGCATCCATATCATAGTTAGCAGTTAGCATACAAATGCAATGAGATGCCCCTCAAAACTATGAATGTATTTCTGCAGTGTTGGCCTGTGCCATGTTTATATGGAGCCATACTCCCTTTGCTAACACTCAACCCATGCTGCTAAATAAAGTTCATCAATGGCCCAAACTACACTTACTGCAGGGATGCACTGATGTATGGGTTAAACATCGGAATCGGCCGATATCGGACCTGTTGACAAACACCGGCCCATCCGCATTTAATGTTGCATTCACCGATGTCTGTAGCCGATGTGTACTTCTTGTTTTACATCAACTTAATGCTGCTAATAGTTTAAAAAAGATCTCTTAGGAAATATACAGTGTATCTTTAAAAACTGGTGAAGATGAAAGTTGTTTTTAACTTAAAAAAGATGATGTTTTGGTGAAATTGAGATCAGTGTTTTGTGATACATTTTGTCAGACTTTTAAAAAAATGTGTCCTTGTTTTGTTTTGTAGTGGAAATACCCAGCGTCCCTCCACCCACACACAGCAGAGGGCCAGTAGCTTCACAGACGACCACAGACGCTGAGATCTGGAAATGTTTGACTCGTTGGTCATACTTCACAATGGTGCATCAGCCACTACTCAAACTTGACACCACAAACAGTAAGGACTGTGTCACACCGGAGTAAAGGAAATGTTTAAAGGTTTTTAAAGAAGTAGTAACTTAAGAAAAAATAAGACAAAGAAACAGACAAATTGAATACTAGTATCTTGACACACACTTGTAGCTTCTGATTGGTCAAATTGATCCATGACAGCCAATAATATATTCACTTCTTCTAAAAAGATTTCACTGTTTGACCTGCTATTTGCACTTATGTACAGAGATTTATCGTTTCCTAACATGAGCTCATTTCATCGATTTTTGAGGCAAAAAAGACGGATTTATAGAATACTTTATGTGTGATGAATTCATACAGTCAAGTACACTGACAGGTATACAAAGGAAGACAATGGTAACATATCATTGAGTCGTGTGAATGTGAAGTTTAGGGTTTACAGGATATCAATGACAAAAAGTTCAGGATGATCGTAAATCTAATGCTCTGACTGATCTACATGTTTACAAGTAAAAGTTTTTACTGAGATGTTTAAGCTGCTCATCCCAATCTTCCCCATGAAAGTGAGACTCAGACTAAACCAAAATCAGGTGCACAAATGTACACTGACAGATCTCTGAAACATATATACTGCTGCTCCTGAAATGACCTGTTCAGCTTCAAAGTGTAACATGCTGTCGCCCATTATAGCCACATTACAAAGCCACATGTCCATATGTGTTGTATTGTGCTCACCCCTCATGCAGTCTATGATATGTGCAGTGACTGTGGAGAGCGTAGGAACTGGACTCAGAGTACAGCGCCATGAGGGATGGGCTCTCTGGGGAGGCTCGGTGTCTGTTAAAACAGATATAAGGTTTGTTATTTTAGCCTCAGGAGGGAGAGAGGATCTGTTTTCGGATGTAACCGCGGGGATGCTGCTGTGGATGTTTATTTGTCTTTCTCAGTGACAGAGGCTGTTATCAGTCACTAAAGTTTAAAGTCTGAAGGAATCACAAGCAGCCTCAAGCAAATGATCATAATCCAATTAAACATCTCCGGCAGATGGTGGTCAGACACCGACTGATGCCTTGACAACTAATAAGAGCTGTGATCACATTAAGAAAACCAAGCAAACAGACATGTGAGGTGATAATAGGGACCACTGGTCGAAACAAGAGTTTGTTTTTGTACCAATTTGTAACATTTTTCCATTTACCCATTAATGCTATCAGTGGAATTATATAATTACCTTTTTTCATCAAGGTTAGGCAATACAAATACACACAGATACAGGTGTGTATATATGTTTTATAGGACTTTATTTTATCGTCTAAAGTATGTGTCTTTGTGACCCAGAGTCCAGTCTCCTTTTTCAAACAGGGACCGTGACTGTTATCCTCACCAGTGGTTCTCAACTGTTCTAACCCCAGTACCCACCACCAACTCCTTCACGAAAAATCACCACCCACATTTCTGATATTTTTCAACCAATCAAATATATTTAATGAAAAAATGTGCAGTTTTGACCTCAGAGGGTACAAAACGTGACAAAAGAGCTTTATAGACTTTTTGACACCATTATTTTCTCCAGACTAACATTTGCAACCGACTTGAAACTTCTCTGCGACCCACTTTTGAGTGCAGACCCACCAGTTGAGAACCACTCATCTAAATTCACTTATTATTGATAGGGATGGGGTTCGAAACCCAGTTCCAGTAAATACTCATTCTCCATTTGATCTATACTGCTACAGAGTCTTGTCGTCATATAACGTAACATTATATTTAGAGATAAGTCACGACTTCTAAATCACATCACTCATCAATTATATGATGAAGTTTATGAATGGGATTGCTGGTTTACAAATATATCAGCTTTGAGAATCAAGTTAAAACCAAAATGCAGATTATTTGTCTGTCTATGGGTCAAACCCCCCACCCCCACCCATCCACCCCCCCATCCCCATCATCAAATACAGCTGCTGCTGCTGCTGCTGCTTCATGGGGATAATCCCTCATACAAGCCCACTTCAAAAACCTTAACTATTCCACTAAGTACCAGCTGAGGAAAGAATGAATCCATTAACATGTTTTTAATCTGTCACATTATGAGGCTGTAGCTCCAGTTTTTCTTAAATGCATTTTGAAACTTCAGTCACAAAGCTTAGCTGTTATTTTATTTCCATTTTCCACAGATACACGTGGAAGAAGGAATTTCAGAACTTCACAATTCTTCATGCTCATGGTTTGAAATCTTACAATATTGATTTGAAAATAATGATGACATCATGTTTCCTTTTCTTAGTCTGTTAATGAGATATTGGCAACCCAAAAGACATTTTCTTTGTTTTTAATGAGAGATATAAAACTTCTGTTTTTTAATTTTGAACTTCCAACTCATTATCCCCGATGTACACACAATCACTCTCTTTAAAACGCACGCACACACGCACGCACGTCAAATCGGTGGTACATTAACTTAACTCAGTTGATAAAAGTCATTAACGGGTTATCCCAGCATGCATCAAGCAGCTTCTAAAGGAAATCTGCAAACATTTAGACCGTGCCACACAAAAAGCTTCATTTAATGAAATTTCGTTGATGTGTTGACAGCTCATGCAAGAGGAAGAAAAGCTAGGATACATAGAAAATACACTTCATTGCATTCAGCTGAGGTCTGGGACTCGATCATATTTGCCACATGTGGTTTTAAGAAGAATGAAGTGCAGAATCAATGTTTATCGTGGCATATGCAAGGTTTATAAATCACATCATGAAGGAAAATAAAAAGGAAAGTGTTGTATGGTGATACTACATTGCGACCTCTGCAGCTTTACGCCCGAGGTGATGCGTTTAAAATGCATATGAACACACAAATTAACTCTTGGGACCAATACAAGCTGTCTGCATTAGAGAGGATGTTTAGATGTTTAGTCTCAGGACCCCCCAAACCCTTCAGGGAGAATTGGCAAACAAGAATCCTGAAAAAACCTCTGACCTCTCATAGGGACTGAAACACGGAAACATGGAAACATGTACCAGAGAAAAAAGAGCGACTGAGAGGAGACGAGATGAAGGGAATCTAAAAGGGAAAGGTAGCAGGAACCTCCAGGAAGAGGACAGGAAGGCAGAGTGTGGCCTTCAGTAAGTGTTAAGGATAATAAAGAGGGACTTAAGAGGCTTTTAAAGCTGTCGGTGGATAACAGCAGGACAAATGAGAGGGTCTTTCTAACAGCAGCAGCACTCGACAGACCCCAGCTGAGTCAACAACATCTCCGCGGGAAATCTGACTACCTGGACAGAGAGAGGAGTGAGAGGAGGCTGATCCTCCACAAGTGTGAAAATTCCTCCTCATTAGATAAGGTTGATCCTTGTGGTGTTTTATGCCCTATTAAAAATGACTAATGATGCACTGGAGAGAGGTTTTAATAGGGAGGAAGAATTTCTGACATATTGAATATACAGTATTATCCTTATCTGTTTTAAGTCCACATAAATGTTCAGAAATATGTCAGTGATACTATTTTAACGGATGTCTTTAGTCCTCAGATTTCATACCACTGAAGCTTTCAAAATGGTGCACACTCCAGCTCCTGGGAGCGGTGGCCTTTTGCACCAGTAGAGTATAAGTTCTGTTTTAAGTTAGGATGTAAAGTCCGCACTAAACCATACGTTCAAACTTTGACTTCCTGCGGCCTATCAGGGAAAAGCACTTTCCTTAAGGCAGTGTGTGTTAAAGTGTTGCCTCTCATGCAGTTATTAAAAAACAGTAACAAAAAGGGTGTGTTGTTGTGACAGAGCGGTATGATAAGGTGATAACTATAGCTTAAAAACTTACTGGAAGTTTCCAAAGGATCCATGTGAGCAGCGTTCCGTCTTTGCGGTTGTTTGGCTCCGTCCCAAAGTGCACGCCCTTACCCCAGTGGGTCCGTTCTGAAGCGAATGCGCAGCAGGCTCAGCCATGAGCAACTGGACTCACGGGTTGATAAGATGACAGGAGAACTACAAAATCAAAGAGAAACAACAAGTTACTCTGTCTTTCTGAAGTTGATTCACAGTTCATTCGCTGCCTGTTTTGATACGATGTTGATAAAGTAATGGGATATATGATCTGGAGTCTGTCATTGTGTTTTATTTTGAAATGTATAGGATGCTCTATGCATTCCCTATTTGATCTGTTCTGTTCAGCGTGACGTGAACTTGCAGCAGGCTTCTTCCAAAGTAGACTTGGTGCGTATTTCGAGCGGAGTGTTGCTGTTGGCACACCAGTAAGCCGGGAAAACCGTCTGCTCCTGCTCATCCTCCAAGTTCCCACCTTTCAAAACGATACACTATGACAGCTGTATTTCAAGGAGGACTTTACACCTACTACCAGCTAGGTGTAAGTTTGAGGTTTTAACCTAAGACTACGTTTGAACTATTCCAGCTGGCACAACACCTTAAATACTTTTAGTGCGTAAACTCTGCACTACGCTTTACCTGTGCAACCAAGTTGTGTGTGTTTGCAAGTTTGGGGCTTCTTGGATTACATTTGTAACAGCTGAACAGACCCATACAAGCTACTTCCCTTCAGCAAGATAAGCTAACTAACCAAAAACACTTCAGGGAGAATTGACAACGCAGAACCCCAAAAAACAACCCACTGACCTCTTACTGAACCACTGAACAAAAAGAAGTAAAGATGGAGGATAGCTAAGAAGGAAGGAGATGAAGCAGGAACCCGGTTAGCTTAAAGGAAAAGGAAGGGGCCAATAAATGGGAGATGGTCATGTTTAAACTTTGGTGTTTGACATGTAAAGTTTTGGAGCTATTAGAGTTACTTGCATGTGGATTTATAACCGCTGAACAGACCCCGGCAAACAGCTTCCCTCCTGTTTCCAATAAGCTAGGCTAACTGACTGCAAAGTTGATCCCCTTCAGGAATTTCACCCTCTTCATTTATGAGCATCAAGGACCCACTCCAGGTCTGAGCCGTTGCCTTTGGGACCCTTAACTTGCATGTTTTTGATCCGTTATTCAGCGGCTCCCACGCAATCATTGAGAACATGCAACTCCACAAAGAAAGCAACAGTGCTTAACACTATGACCTGAGATGCCCCTGATGGAAAAGCATTAAATTGAGTTAGTAAATTATCCAAAATAGGGATCACATAATAAAAAAATCTGTTTCAACCGACTTATTCCTTGATGGGTAGTCCCAGTTTTTCAGGGGGAAATCATAATTGGGTTATCTAAGAGCTAGTAACAGTCCTATAAAGATTGAAATGTTCCAACTTATTTGTTGCATGTCATGATGGAGGGAGATGTTCAATGAATTTTACAAAAAGCTGTGTATTTGATGTCATCACATAAACGTTCTTCAGCTCTCTGTTATTCTGACACACTCACTGAATGAGAAGGATGTATTAGATCACTGGACAAGAACATAAATAAAAAGAAACATGTGTTTCGTTTCTCTGGAAGCCAAAAAGTAGCCGGCTTTACTCCAAATATTTTGCATCCAAACAACAGATGTTGGTAGCGTTAAATCAGCTGCTTTAACTGGTGATTGTCAGTCAAACACATTTCCATGTACAAGATTAGCACTGAAAAGCAGGTGAGACCTCACACAGTTATGTTAATGCAGGTCAAGAATAATAGAGTTAAAAAAAACCTTCTGCAAGTGGGCTGTTGAAGCAAAGACTCTCTGGAAAAATACAGTTCATTCATCACATTTTGTTCGGTTGTTCATAGATGTTTATCTGAGAAATCAAGAGGAAGCATGCGACTTCAGAATAAAAAATATGATAACAAAAAAAGGATTATTTGCATTCTTGCCATCTGTCCTCAATATCTCTGAAATAAAATAAAATCTCTGATTGCAGATTGTGTTGGACTTAAAATGAGGTCGAGGGGATAAAGACAGATGAATAAAGCTGCATTTTTTCCACAGGCGACAACAGCTTTTCCTCCTTGTGCTTTCCTTTTGGTGGCACCGCCTCTGACTCTTGCTGGGCACAGACTTTTAAAGCAACATTATAGAATAACTTTGTCTGATTCGCTTTGGCGCCTACTGAAGGTTTTTGAGTACAACTCCACTGTCGTAGAACACAAAGCATATTGACATAGCCAGCTCGGCGTCGGACTTGCAGCCTATTGTTTCACAAAGCTCTCGCCGTCATGTAAAAGCTGTCCAATATTTACTCCAGTCCGGCTTCTTGCTCCGTCATTTTCTCTTTATTGCTTCATCCGTCACTCTCCTCTTCCTATGGAGGCGCTCTGTGGAAATGGGATAGACGCCATTATCTCGGTTGAAAGTTGTTGAACTATTAGATCGAACTTAAAACTACTATTTAAAGTTGGAAAAGTTTCATATTGTTGCTTAAAGAAAAAGGAGAATGTTTTCCTGCAAACTTGTCAAAACCGCAAGTCAAATAAGGAACTATAAAATATATAATCGGGCATATTGGGTCGTTTACGAAGTCATTTTGATTTTTTGTAAGTACATCTTGAAAAAAAGTTGAAGTCAATGGAAAATAATGACTAATAGGTGTCAAATTATGATCTGAAACAATGAAATGATGGGAAATCTAAGGTAAGACTCAGATGCTTTTTCTTTTTTCTGAACCATCCTAGAAAAAGTTTTGAACAACGAAGCTTCCATCAAGGTTTGGATCAAAAACAGCTCAAAGGACTTAAAGAAGGTTACTGCCAATAGCCAGAATCAGGTTCTTGGCTCCACATGCTCTTTTAGCGTGATGAAGTTGATCCTTTCATTTTCCGTTTCTCATTTTCAACCACCTGACGGTGCCAAGGACACATTTAGATGACGGCAGACCATTTATTTGAAATGATATATGCTGATTTTGCTGAATGAAAATGCCCAGAACATTTCCTCTTCTTACTGTCACCCTCACTGTTACATTTTCCCCCCCAATCCACATTAGCACGTTAACCACAGCAGCTGCAATTTATCTTTCATGTCCAATACAGTAGGCCAGCAACAGATTATTATACAGGCCACCCACATAGATGGAAATAAGGTGATGGAAAAACACAAGTTACCTTAATATCTAAGTTCGCTTTTATAAAAAGCAAAAACACTCATCCAATGCAGTTGTTTGATATAGTGTTATAGTGGTCAGCCAAGAAAGATCTTTTTTTAGATGCAATAGAGATCCGCATCCCTCTCCAGAGAGTCAATTTGTTTACACTGTAAGAAGAAGTGTTGCATTTTCAAGTATGTCCCAATGTTCCTGTTTTTTCCGACACCATATCTGTCCTCAGTCAGGAGTTCCCCTACATCTCTTCTGTGGAGAGACCCCAGGTCATCACAAACATTTTGCAAGATAACAAGACCTCCATTAACCAGGACATGGGCTCGTCTCAGGATGTAACCATGCGAGCAAAACCCGTTCTGGACAATAAAAAATGCCCTGACACAGGAAACACAAAAGCCTGTGCTGGAAAGGGACAATAAAAATGGCATGACCTTTAAAAGCTCTCCCTGCTAAACTTAGACTTAGGATCACAAAATCTGACCTGAGACAGTTCAGTGCTCGCAGAACTGAAATTTAGGATAACTAAGATGACAGAAAACAAATGAAAAAAACTTCATCAATCTCAACAGAGGCAAAAACAACAACAACATGCAGGCCTGGGAAGACTCTTATAATGGAACATGAAACAGCTTTTATGGTACAGTACGGCTCATGACGGCGGTTGCAGGAATATTTTGACTATTTAGGAAATACACAGAATAGGTCTTTTAAATGTATTTTTATTGTGTTTAGTGTGTAGCCAATGGGAGGAGATGTTTAGCCAAGCCTACTCTAAACCACCAAGGACTGGTTACAAACATAGCCTCTCATGTAGCTAGAATTGTCAATGATATATTTCTATAAGGATTGGGGATGTAGCCCAAACGTTCATTATAAAGCTTGAGAGGGTCCCTTGATGATTTAAACTTGAACAGAGCCAGGCTAGCTGTTTTCCATTCCTTTCACTCTGGATGCTATGCTAAGCCAAGCTCCTGTCGCCGTCTACTTTAAGAACATTCATTAGAGAGATGTGTGTTAATTTGTTTAACTGTTGGAAAGAATGTGAATAAGCATACTCAGAATGGTCAAACTATTCTCTTAATAACAAGTGATAAACTGTGTATTCCCAATTGGACAACAACCTCATTCCAAACATCTTACTGATGCACAGATGTTACTTTCAACTTGACTGTAAACTAGGCAGTTGGTTTATGAACTAGGGAAGTTCCTACTAGCGATTTATTTCCAAGTCAATTAACAAGTCTAAAGATAAGAAAACACTCAGAAATCTGTCAACAGTGAACACAATTCATCTGACACACCTAAACACTGTCCAACACCATATTACATGTAGCATATTTAATTTACTTAAAACAGTTCCTCACATTCTTAAATAACAGAATTCATGGCTATGTCAAATGCCACTGAAATGTGCATTACTTTGCGGGTTAACAATATGTAATTGGTTTGCCGAGTGTGGCTTTAAGCCGTGGTTGCACCACCAGTCGTTGGACCTCCTTTCAGCCTGTGCTGACTGTGGTTATGAATTGCTCCGGTGGAGTGGCTATATGCTAGTTTACCTGCGCTGCTCCTACAAGATACCATCCTTTCACGTTTCTGGTTATCATCTGGCAGTAAAGAGGGGGGAGCAGGCCCATTAACTGGAGCCATAGCCCCCCTAGTGGCAAGTGGCTGTGTTACAGCTTAGACACGACATTTAACCGGCATTGTGGGCCTATATTTGTAAAATATGAATAATTAGTTTAAACAATAGTAATTCTGGTGCTGTTTAGCAAGAGTGACAATGTTTAATCGTTCAGTTGACTAATCCGTAGTGAGCACATTTGAATTAAGCAGGTTTTAGCAGATGAGCTACCCCCACAGGTGACTGAAAAAGCTTTTGCTCTGGTCATACATGATAAACATCACTGATTTACATTGTGAAGGGTATTTGAAAACCGATCCAACTGCTTAGGTTACAACAGAAGTGAACAAACTAAGCAACCTTAACTGAACCAACCAAATTCATTTTTAATCGGCAAAGTGAAAGTTTAACATCTACCAATCACAGTTACTTAGAGATCGGTATGCTGCCCCTGTATTCAATCAACAGTTCCAGATACAGGAAGCCAACAGTGCTGAGTGAGGAGAGTCAGGAAGGAAGGATAGTTGTGGGTACGTGGAGGAAGGGGACAAGGTTGGCAGCAGCAGGGAGCTGTACTTTCCACTGTTGGATCCCTTCTTTGTAATAAAGTGTGAGCCGATGGTATAGGATGTGGTGGAAGAAAGAGGACGCACACAGAAACAATAAGGTGGAGAAGAAAAGCAGGCATTTTATGGTTTCTGTATTTGCTCATTCCCTTTCTCTCTTCCAGGTCTGAATGCTCCCTGTTGACCTGTAATACACAGAAAGCATTTATTTCCCCTCTCTGACATGACTCCTTTGCTGATTCTTCGACCCAGAGCTGATATCAGATATGGTTGCAATGGGGCTAAAAGACTTTTGGCTCGAAGGCATGGCACTTTATCTATCCCTGAGTAGGCCTTTCACTTTCCCAGAAATACTCCTCATTAATCTGGATATGTCTTTGTTGCATAAACATAAATCTGCTGAGAAAGAGTCTTCTGCACTCCTGGCAAGAGGTCTACAGTTGTCTAAAATGCTAAGGGTTACACGATGGTCACAACCTCAATTCCTCTAAATCTTGACACAGACTTAATGCTTGTCCTGCTGATTCAATATACTTTTATGCATTAATGGGACAGGAGCCATTTGTAATCAGAGCCTGGTGTTCACTACATTTGCCAACTCTCTTTTGAAAGTCTAGAAAGTCCAACATGAAGCCAGCGAAAGGTCTTTATGAGAAAGTGACAGCAAATACTCATCATCAGTGCAAGTGACTCTTTGCTGAACTGGGATTTGATGCTCTGTGACAAGGATTTCTTTTAGCACTTCATATATTCTTCTAATGCACTTGTTTGTTTTACAAGGTCGCTCACTGCCTCCCACACTTGATATCTTTGTACAGCTGGAAATACTTCTGATACACAATTAAGATTGGGTCACAGAAGACGTCAGTATGTTTGATTTGGTCCACTAAATAGTAGAGATAATCGTGTTCATGCAATTTGTTTCCCTAGTTGTTATTATCCATCAGATTGTCCAAAGAGCAGCTCAATAAAGGGTTAGCTATAACTATGTGTGTGTTAGGGATTTAATTAAACGTTTATGGAATGGATTTAAAGTAGCAGATGAATTGGCATTTGTCTTCAACCGCACTACATGACCATAGCTCTAGGCTGCATGCTGCAAGTGTAAAGAGTGATACAGTGTCTTTGCTTTCGAGACCATTGGGGGAAGCCAGGAAGCCAGTTAGGCCTTCCTGTTATCGTCATAATAGCAGCCAGTGCTACATACCCTGCGGCCCTGTTTGCGCTTGGCTTTATGGCGTGGTGCGTGCTTCTAATCATGCTGAGTGAGGACAGGGGCCAAGTCGATGGGGACAAAAAGGGTAAGTGTGGCAGAAGGGCGGGGGCAGAGGACTGAGTGGCTAACAAAGCTTTGGGCTAATTTATGACTCCCAGAGCAGATGGAGGTCTGGTCTCAGCTCCACGGCCATGAGGGGCACCCTGCCTGGGATCAACACCCTGTGATCCTCTACTGGAATAAATCAGCCACTCAAAAGCCTGACGAACTTGGGAGTTGCCCAAGCAGATATGATTCCCTGTTCTACACACCACAGGCCTGGTGTAAATCTTCAGGGCATCAGACACAGGGCGAGGCAGACGAAAGGGGTGACAGACAAGGGCCCCCTTGAGGCCAAAGTCCTGAGACCAGAAGCTCTCTGCCTCTTATCAATGTTGGGTTTTAGTCAAGTTTTTTGGGCAGATACTGGCAGATGTAGAAACTTACTGCAACCATACTTCAACTGGATGGTATAAAATTGCTAGTTTCAATAAGACACACTCTTGATTTTGGGGTGCATCAATAATCAGGACCCTCTCATTTAGAATTATCTTCAAGTCAGTGTCCTTCTAAGGCTTCAAAATGTCCTTTTTAGTAAGCTTATAGTTAGGGCGGGCTTTGTAGCTCCTTAAATGTTAGAATTAAGCAACAGTAATGATAAACTAAATTAGAATTTGCCCTGCATGTAAGTTCTCCAGCTGATATAATACTAGACAAATGCCTTTGCAGTGGGTTGCTCAACATATATTATGTGTGAAATATAAAATTCCTGTGAAACTGCCAAAATATAAACTAAACTAAACAGACAAGACAGAAATACTCACCGTTGGTCCAAAAAAAATCAAAGACAACACATCTATCTTCACCTCAAATCCATGTGAATGAAATGGGCCTTATAATAAATAAAATTGTTACTGCTATAACTTATTCATTTTATTCATACTTCTATTACTTTTCTTAACATTGTCATGAAACACTTGAGGGATTTGGTCTTCTGTACACAATGTAAGTGTAGAGTTGGCAAAAAAAGTTGCATCCTGTTCCCAGAAGATCCAGAATATGTTTCAACACGCTGACAGGAAGAGAGAGTTATGAACTTGGAGCTTGACTTAACCTTTGTCACCCAGTTTGTCTTGGCCTTTTTGTCCCAACTTTGGTTCAGTATTGTGTAAAAGAAGCATAAATCCTAATGTGTTTACACTTCGACTCACCAGTTTTTATATAACAAGTTTATCTTCCTGCATTATTGTTTACCACCTTTTGAACTTACTGTGTTTACTTCAGTAATGTACTTTTTGGTTCAGCACTTCATCACCACTGGTTCCTGTTGTTCTGTGCTCCATCACTTGGGTTTACTGCAAATCTGTTTTTATGCCCATGAAGCTAATTGCCCAGTGGGCGAGGTCCCTGGTGTGCAGAGGTCCCCCAGTTAAAGTTCTGTGTTTTCAGCACACATTTCCGATGATGGTACACATGGTTCTGATTAGGCAGAGAGAACAAACACACAACAAACAATAGAGCTGTTCAAGTATTTTCTATAGATGTATCCCATGTGGGCTAAATAGCATCAAACCTATCTAGCACCACAGGGTAGCGGCGCAGAGAAATGTGAAGAATCTGACTCTGACTGCTAGCGTTGAAAGGCATGGAAAATCGCTGCTCACAGTCAAATAAGTCAGAAAAACTGAGCCGATTGCATTTGACATTTGGAAGCATTTAAGTTGTGAGAGAGAATACGCAAATGATATAGGTCCACACTTGGGTGATGGATTTTGTCAGTATTCATTTACCTTGAGTCTTATTTTTCTTGTGCGGTTTGAGAAAGGCACATTTACACACTACTGTGTTTTGTTATGAGAATAAAGATATCAAGGTAGTGTAATAATAGAAAGAGGCCTCGGGAAGTGGGATGAGAGTGGAAAGGGGTTGATCTTTGTGTTTGCAAACAGACATTAGATGAAGATCAGTGTGTAACAGGTGGAGTTGTGAACAAAGACTAGTGCTTAACTTGGGACCTTTTGTTAAGGCATTCTCTATTGACCATGCATCCACAGATACGCATGCAAGTATCTGTTAGGGACAGGACCCATAAACTGTATTAAACACGGACGTAGTCTCAGTGACGTCACACATTTGTTTCTAAAGGGGCATTTTGAAGCGGAACAATGGCCGACCTCGGTAATGACCATTAGGGCTTTTTAGGTCGCTCTGTGTGCTTAATATTTGTTTTTATTCGAGGAAATATTACCAAGAAAATATGAAAATAATTTTTTCCTGGCATAAGCTGCAGCTCTAGACCTGGAAATTGTACCCTCGAAAAGATGAGTTGGACTAGCCTCTCCTCCGCCATTGTTGACAACAAAGCTGATATCAGAAGCCGCGCTCCTTCTTGATTTTTATTTGTCATTGAGGAAGACGGGGCATTGACAAAACAGCTGACGCCGAGGGCGTTATAGCGCTCAGGATGCTGAACGCTGAAAACCCTGTACTACATTGGTTTTGTATTGAAAAATGGCACTGCCAGCGCAAAAACCACCGTCTATGGACACTAGCCCTTATAGTACCTTATACTGTTGCTGTGTTTTTGACAGCGCTGCTCCTGCCAAATATCACAGAGCTGCTAAACTACCTTTCGTTATTGAAACATCGACAATAAAGATCGATACATTTGAAAATATAAGAAGAAAGAACAGATATTTGTTAGATAAACAGATACTGAAGTAAAGAACATATTTAAACTCTACTAAACCTCTGGGACATGCAAACATGATTTATCTTTCTAGACGTTCGTTTATCTTCACTCCCACAAAGGCTACATATCTACTCCCCAGGATGCAAAACTTCAAAGATGAACTGCTGTTTTCTTGGGGGCACATATCCAGAGCAAAACTATCAGTGGATGGACACTGGGTACATGCATAATGTAAGGCAGGCTGCAGTTTAGGATAAAGTCACCAATCTATAGCCATCTCTACATCTGTTTCACTGTGTTCCCTCTGCTTGTGTCAGCTCGTGTTTAAGGCCTTGCTCGGTGTCAGGGCACTGCTGCCACTGTGTATCACCAAAACAGTCCTGATCCCATTGTTGTGGTCGACAGCTATCACTGACTGGAGTCCTCCAAGCCACATTTAAGACGAGGCTATATATCACTGGAGAGCAATGAATACCCAAGCTCCCTCTCACACACTCAAACTCAAACACACACACACACACACACACACACACACACACACACACACACACACACACACACACACACACACACACACACACACACACACACACACACACACACACACACACACACACACACACACACACACACACACACACACACACACACACACACACACACATCTTCAATGCACATATACTCAGAGAAATGAATCCACATTGTGGTTGTGTTGGTTTCTGGTGACGTGTCACTTTACCACACAGGCCTCGTCCTGATTCTTTCTGGTGTGGTTTGTCGCATCTGTGTTCGAGGTCTGCTAAATACACATTTCTGTGTGAACTCTGAGTCGTCAAAACTGGACTCTGAAGAGGTAGACTCATGAGAAAATGTGTTCAGTCCTGATCAGGAGCAGTTAGCATGCAGGTGTTTTCCACGGCGCTCTAGGAAACACATTTTATAAGGCGATGATGATTAAAACCCATCTCCTAAAGCTCAACTCTTTGGACAGTCCACCTCCGAAACTCATTTTCGGCACGATGTTTATAAGGGCACAGTAGTGTACAGTTGCTGTGTGGTTTCTTTCGTGCCCACTAGCGTACATAAACACACACCTGCTGCTGGGTGAAATCACAAGCAGATGCATCAGGCATCCACTGCAGCATGGCAGAGGTCTGATGCACGCAGATGAGAAAGTAGCCCACCCCTTAAATTACTTTCAGACACAGGCACAAAGTGGGACAGGGGAACACATGGGAGACATTAGCACAGACATTATGGCCACACACGTCTAAATTACAGTATGGCTTTAAAATATATTAATAAAGACATGATGACGCTTCACTCATGTTGATTTATTAACCAGTCTGTAGTATAACACATAATGGTTCTGTTCTTTTACCAGTTAGGCCCTGAGGTGGTCTCTAAACCTCAAAAAATTAAAAAGTCTCCCACTTTACTGCTCAATATTTCATCTTTACCTGTAGACATGTAACAAGCAGACAGTGGCTGTGTTGACATATAGAAAAATGATGTCCAGTTATTCTCATATACATGTACTGATAACGATACTGATTCTGATATTTTTATTATCATAACTAATATTGTTGTTGTTGGTATTATGTGTGAGGCTACACAAAGCTGCAGTAAACCCAGCATTGCATTACGCTGGCTTTGCATACAAACAGGAAGCAGCAACTACTGTGAGGTTTTCAAAATAAATGTTTTCAACTGAAGTGTAAGAGTTCTACATTAATCATATAGAAGGAGCTGTTCCATCTCGTCTGAACGTCGTCATGGAGACGATTTATGGAAACTTTCATACAGTTCAGTCTGAACGTCTTCAAAGAGAGAATGTTTAAAGTGCCCAACCATCTTTCTTGATCAGTGACGTGGATTAGCGGCGTCAGTCCGATATCCGATACGTAAATTACGTAAATTTCGGACCCAATATAAGATTGGATCACTCCCATCTCTACTTTTAATCAAGACAACATTTGATGCATGCTATGCTTTACAAAAATTGAAGATATATATTTTAGGGTTGCAACTATCGTTAGTTTTCTTTCTGTATTTTTTAGTGGAATAATAATAATGATAATAAATGGAAAGTTTTTTAATAATGACTCAAAATCAAAATATAAAGATTGGGTTAGCCTCCTGTTAAATTGAAAGTTGATCAACTGCATCAGTGTTTCCTTATTTTCAATCAAATTCAAGAACTTAAACTTTTAATTTCCTCATCGTCATTTCAATGCATTCTTTAAGACAAAAATCTTATGCTCAACAAGACTTTGGAGTTATTATGAGAAATGAAGTGTGATACTAAAAGCCTTCAGCAGTAGAACTGTTGTGAAGTGAAGAGCCAGAAAAACGTCAAATCCAGTTTAAATACTTTGAAAAGATTGAATTGGTACAACTGTATTTTGTGTGGTTAAAAACCAAACAAGATAACGATGTTCACATCAGATCACCGCTCGCACTTTGTTTTCTGACCACAAAATACACGAACATTTCCATCGAGAAAGTCTTCATTAGAATGTAAGAAATGTGAAAGCGCAAGGACGTAGAACGAATGAAATTCAACAAGGCAGCAGACAAGGTCAGAAAAGAGCCGCTTCACATGAAACCTATCAGAGAAGACCCACAAGAAACCGTTTATCATGATCAAAAGCAGAAACAAGACCATTTTAGAGCGAGATCCATGACCCAGTGAGTAACTGGTTCATCTGAGGCTAAAAAACAACTCTGTAATGGCATGGTGTAAGGTAAAATTCTTTGGGAAATGATTTCAATCTTTAGACATTAGTCAGACTCCAGGCGGCTGACGAAGGCCATACAGACTAAAACATCTTTTATCAAAGCGAGAAGAAGATAAGAGATGAAGAACGACTTCATGCTTCATCACTACACAAAGCAGATCAAGAAAATAAAGCACCATCACCTATGGGACGGTGCAAGAGTGTTTGACCTCATTTACCCCCTTTAGCTCATAAACACCCAGCATGTTGTGGCACCATAACTGAACAGTAAATATGCTTTTCACGTGTAAATAAACAGATAATGTTCACTCTTGAAATCCTGCTTCATTTAATGCTACTGCCAGGATGCAAAGCAGCACACAGCAGCAGTGTTAACGTCGCACCACAGCACCCTCTGGGATTTGAACTATACTCTCCGACACCCTATAAATCCTCTGCCCTCTTGCACACAAAGAAGAAGGATTTATTATCACACATGCTCATGCTAACACATGAATGTGCACACACATTAAGTTAAGATTGAGAGCTCTGCCACCCACTAAATCCTGTGAGCTCGGTGGGGTCTATCAACTGACTTTAAAAGGATGATGTGCAGAAAACACGGCCGTGTACATTCGTATTATCTCCACCTCCTCCGCAGTTATAAAAGTTGTCAAGTATCACTTGAATAAACCCAAGATGGAGGGCGAAGACAGACGGTAGGTTTACATTCCTCTCTGCAGCTCAACCTGATAGTCACAACACGGTGTGAATGTATCAGTTCATTTCCCACCGTTGGTGATTCATCAGCAGCTTGATAGTTTATTTGACTTATTCTTACTCCTATCTGTGGCTCTTTATAACGACTCCCCCAGATGAAAGCCAACAAAGAAAACACTGTGTGTGTGTGTGTGTGTGTGTGTGTTGGCTACCTGATCAGAGATCTGCTGATGGTCTTCTACTTATTAAACTATATGAGAAAAGGCCTACCGCTTACTGTGACATACTTTATTCTTTGGTTTGATACAGTTTATGTTTAAGTTATTTTTAATCTTTTTGTGCCTTTATAGGACAGGAGGACAGCTGAAGAGAGAGTCGGGGATGACATGCAACAAAGGGCCGAGGGCGGATACAATACCCATGGCCACTGAGACGAGGACTATAGCCTCCATACATGGGGAGCGCAACATAACCGCTAGGCTATTGGTGCCCCGGTTTGATACGTTTTATAATGAATTCCCTCCTCTGGGGTCTCTGGAGAGGTTCCAATGAAGGTGACCCACATTTACTAGTTAAGCAAATAAAATAGACCACTCTCTCCATCTCCAACACTTTCTGAGTCAAGGGTGACAGTAATATCCATCCCTATATAGAAATGTCTGTTTACACAAATATCTCTGTTTGGAAAGATTGTTGCCCTTTGCTCAAACAGGCGAAGAGAATATTTTAATTAAATCCTTCATTTATTTTAGTAAGACAGTGGAAATAAACGTCCTCTGGGATTCAGGTTCTTGGCACCACTTATGTTTGAGACAACTTTGAAGAGCAGCTTTTTCATATTGATGATAAATTATGTTAAAATGTTGTTGTTTTTTTGCAGAAGTTTTGACATTACGAGTGTGTTTAATTAGACAACGCAATTATGCGAAGTCTAGTTGGACTAAACCACGATTGCAACACAGAACTCCAAAACTTTCTTCTCCCTCTTAGACTCACACATCTAAATTATTCCCAAGCTGATTGTGCAAAACACAAACACAATGGGTTACATGTCAAACTGTGGTCCAGCACATCTTCATTGGAGTGGGGTAGTTCATCGAGTTCCTCTAAGTTCTCTAAAACAATACCTGCTTATATGGCGCCATCTAGAGGAAAAGAGGCGACACTGCACTGACCCAACAGAGGGCGCTGCAAACAACACTGAACAAGAAGCCCAATGCCTTCCTTGCACGGTTGCCAGATCCGTTTACTATAAGCGAACGAGGACTTAAAGTCAGCTACAATTATTAGTAGAGCAAGTTGCAAGTTTATTTATATTGCACATTTAAGCAATAATGCAATTCAAAGTGATAATACAAGACATCAACAGCATCATAACAAAGGGAAAAATAAAAATAGAAGGATGACATTAAATCACTAAAACAAACCATTAACAATCACAGAGAAGACTACATTTAAAATATGTTTAAAATGGGCTGAGTTTCATCTACTGCTCTTGTCTAATTGAAATGGATTCTGTATCTAACCTAAAACGTCTTCCAGAGTTTTTAGGCTCAGTTTGCTCTGTCTGTATCGAGTACAGCCCTAAGGTTTCCTAAAAACCCCACCCAGGGGTGCTGCAGATACAACCATATTTTAATGTTTTACATTTAAACACTGTGATACACAAATCTATGCATGCTTTAGTCATATTTTATCCATCTGCCTCACATATAAAACAACTAATTACTTTCCTACATAGCACATGCACAGGGAAATTGTGTTTGGCTGAGATGGGCAGGTGTTAATAACTTTTGACAAAACAAAACGAAATTATACAACTACATAAAAAGATTGAATAGTATATTACTGAAATATATTTCACTATATGTGCAATGCATTCACATTTAACTCAATAAATGACTAATGAACAAATCAAATGCATTTAAAAAGTAGGTTGGGGGTGCCGGGGGCCTAGTGGTTGTGCGGGGACTGGAGGCCTCCGGACATACGGTCCGAGTTTGAATCCGACCTGTGGCTCCTTTCCCGTATGTCATTCCCAACTCTCTCTCCCTGATTTCTGATTCTACCCACTGTCCTGTCTCTAAATAAAGGCATAAAAGGCCCCAAAAAAAACCTTCAAAAAAAGTAGGCTAAACAGTCTCAAACCCTCATGGTTCAAATTTAGGTCACCACAAGTCCTCTGTGGATTTACACAATACTTCAGCTCGTTAAAAGAACATCTGTAGCATTGGCTTTAGTCAAATATTTATTGGTGAATCAGGTTTAGTTTACATTACCATGGCAACGAAATTACCATGGCAACTCCAGCTAGCAGCTGCCTGCTGCTAGCTTAGCTGTAGTCAGAGGCACTTAGCTAACTTTTAGCTCAGGATGCTTACTTACTTACAGTACTTATGCGGCTCCTTCAGACAGACCTCTTCCCCAGCGTACTCCTCGTTGTCCTCATTTTATCCTCTTTTTTGACAACATGATGTCTTCATTTCAGTAGCATCCTCATCACTTGAATTAGCAGCATGTGAATCTCACCGATAGCATCATCTGCTACACTGGCTGATTTCTAAACATAACAGAGGCTACGTGGTTCATGATCAGCTGATTAGCACCAACTCATTGTTTCTCACCGGATCAATTTGACACAAAAAGTAACTTTATACAAGAAACGGTTAGAATAAATGATGCTTATGTTGTCCCGCACATCTCTCTTTACGTCTTTATTCACACGTACAGATTCCCGAACGTAGTGACGACAAAGTTCAACGAACAGCGTCACATGCGTCATCACGTCATCACGAAAATTAATGAGAGGGCCCAGCCATAAAAAAAGGTTTAATACATTTTTATTTAATAATGTAAACCACAGTCATGCTAAACACTCCAGAAGGTAAAGTTTAGTTTAATCTGAGTCAAAATCAACCAACATGATTTTTGTGGTTTCCTGTTTAATGTCATTGTAAATTTAGCGTATTTTACGTAATATTTACAGTCTATTGGCGATATACTATACTATATGGTATTTTCTCCGTATGGCCGTATATTACCAAAGTCTGTAAATATTAGGTATATTATGTGTATTTGATTTGATTCATCATACATTAAGACCTGCTCTTATGAGCTGTATGTTTTATTTCTATATTTATGTTACTTTTTCGAACATGTTGTCCCTTTTTTTAATTTACCTAGAGCCATTTTCACATACGCATGTGTACATTATCCCTGTAGAACCGGAGTCAGTTAATTATTTGTTATACTTGTATGCTTGTTTCTCCAGCAGAATCTGGCAACCCTTCTCTGATTCTCCTCTGACACCGGATATCAGGAAGTTTTTGACATAAGCCCGACCGGTGATGTTGTGTAACTGCACGTTTTGTAAGTAATATCATTCATTGTCGCCTCGACACTCGTTTAAATGAACCTTATTTCACCCTGGATGAAGTGATAACCCAGTAACGTTACCTTACTGCTAAATGAATCTGTATATGTTGGTAATGTAAACATGTAGCCTGATGCTGGTACCCTAAACAGCTGATGGTGTTAGGCTAGCGATTAGCTTAGCAGCTAGCCCAGACACGTAAACAATAGACGAGGGTGAGATGTTTTTAACTCAAGTGTATATTAAATACACTATAATGGGCTGATAAACTCCTTCATGCTGCTTGAAGAGATATTTTATTATCTTTTAATGATTTTACGCGTAGTCGTTCAGACAATAATTACCTCGAAGTCTGTCAACGTTTTATCTGAAAGAAACCACTTGTTTTTATTTTTAATATTTATCTATTTGTGCAGAAGAAAGAAGAATTAAATTAGACAGAATAAGACATATACATACAAAACGCACAGGGTGGAGAAAAGAAACCCTTTAGGGCTTACAAGGATCCCACCCCTAACATTGAAATTAAAACATCTGCACAGTGTTGTCACAACATACAAACAAATGTAGGTATTCATATAAAGTCTACAAGCAGGAACTCAATTTACATTCAACAATTGTTATATACTGTTACATATTGCATTCAAATACTGCTGTATACTATTAAAACACGTTTAAGATTACTTGTTGATATTAACTTTGTTTAGTATTATAAGGTGTCTTTGAAGCTTTGTTTGCCCACAGTTATGACGCATGGCTTTACACCATATTAACTCGCTGACTGTTTGCAGCATCAACATGCCTGTAGAGGGTTCAGAGGACCAGGTGCCCTCGTCTCTCTCCAGCCCTGTCAGTGCTGCTCTCACCCCGGGAGGGACAGAGGAGGATGGTGCAGTCTGCTCTTTCCCTGAAAACAGCCAGGGCTCTGAGGCTTCTGCAGCTTATCCTGCCAACACTGGACCTGATGAGGGCAGCAGCGGTGAGTTTTGTACCATAAAAGAGTTGAAATGAACATTATGAATAGCTATGACCTCATTCAAAGATCATCTCCTCTCCATCTCATGCTTCTGTGTATTTTGGTTTGTCATGTGGTGCAGGTAAGAGGTCTGGAGCCTTGCTGCAGATCGACCGGCAGCGTATCCAAGCAGCATCGGCCAGCTCTGGGGCCGATGAACTCCAGGGTCTTGGTGTGGCTGTGTACGACCAGGATGTCCTTGAGCAAGGTGTCCTGCAGCAGGTGGACGAGGCGATCCACGAGGCTAATCAGGCTGCTGCTAAAGCGGAGGCTGAGAAGGAATATGAGTCAGTTCTCGATGATGTCAGGTAAAGTACAAAACTTATATAAAAGGTCTTACAGTGAGTCAGAGTTCTTCTATTTGCCGACATAGGTGGTCGTATCAGTCTTTTTATTTTATACTCATAAAAGTCTTGTAAAAATGAATTTATTATTGTGCTTTATGAAAATTGTGGTTGCACTAAGATTGTTTCTATAACCTTTAAATGAAAGAACATTCAGTTTAGTTATAATTCTTCCATAGCATAGGTGCAGTAGCACTTTTGGACCCGTAATTTTAATAACACAAGGTTCTCCTTTGGAACTGTCAGTGTATCACAACTAAGCATAGAAGAATAAAAAAGAAAAATTACAGTAGCCCTATTCAGACTGCCATTTCAAACCGCGATATTTACGCCCCTGTGACGTTTCGCCTCATTCTAAATGTCGCAGAGGCATAATGGGGGACGGAGTGATCCCTCCTCTGTACCGTGTTTGGAGGTAGTAACAGAGGCGTTACAGAGGCAAGACGGTTTCAGCAGAGCCAGCAGGGGAGCACAGCGCTCTGTGTGCGTGCATGTCTGTCTGTGTGTTTATGTTGTGGAGTGCTTACGCAATGCCGAAACACAATGGGAATTCACAGACTGGGACACCAATATTGCACTAATAATGCATTTATAACAGCTTCAGTTAATTCTCCAATTATTCATAGAAAACTTTTTTTTGGCTCCAAAATAACAGCAAACCTTAGAGTGGATGATTAAGTTTACTGACTGCCCTCCTGTGTGTTTCAGGTCTGTAACTCTGTCACTGAGACATATCAACAAGATCATCGAGCAGCTTTCTCCTTATGCTGCCTCCAGCAAAGATATCAGTCGGAAGATTGAATCTGTTAAACGACAGAAAGAAAATAAGGTAAAATCTTAAAATTAAAGGGAGTTACTGACATGACAGTTTGACAACAATGTAAGATTTCTTATGACTCTGATTACGATGAAAACACGTTTTCATTCAGGAGAAACAGCTAAAGAAAGTCCGAGCCAAACAGAAGAGACTTCAGGCCATTCTGGGAGGAGAAGACGCACAGAGAGTAGAAGCTGAACTTTTGGCTGAGGATGAAGACGAGGAAGGTAAGCTATCTTACATTTACACATTTGATTTATTTTTAACCTATACGCTTAAAGTATGAGCCACCTATTAATGGGGAGATTCTGACTGAATGACATAAGGTGGAAAAAGCCCTTATTCTGAGCTTTTAAACTAACATGTGAAACTGCGGTCGTGCTCAGCACTGCAAAAGTACATTTAAACAAAGCAGAACAATGAAAAACATCAATACCTTTTGTAGTCATGGTTCCCAAAAAGGCTAATCTGCGCCATGACTCCTCGAATTAACAGTTGACTTTAAGCAGAGAATTAATACTGGGTGGTTAAAAGAAGCCTTCATGCTGCATTGATGGATCTTGTTCTGAATATAAAGATGATCACACAGTGTATGACGAAATGACACACCCACAAAATATTGGTCAAAGGTTGTTAAGAGATGTTTACTGTAATCAGAAAATGTCAGAAGTGTGTTAAACAATCACCTTTGAACTCTCTCCTAAAATTTCCCTTGTGACAGCTTTGTTCCATTTGATGTTTTTTTTCTAAAGTCTCCATGTTCACACTCAGCAATGTTTACTGGTTTTCAGCAGCCCTTGAGATTTGTTTGCTCCTACAGTATGTGTTTGGTGTTTGACGTACAAACCAGTTAAACAACATATTTGACAGTTAAAACCTAATGAAGACCAGTATGTTAGGCCTGTCCAGTACGACCCTTCACAGAATTATACATACTGATTTGGGTTTTCTTATAAGGTTTACACTCTTTTTCTCTTTCAAATGTATCACGTGAATTATTGCAGCATGACAAAGTGTTCAATGCATCCTCTTCCAAAACAGGATAATACAAAATAAAATAAAACATGCTTGCACAAATGCAATTTAATCCCCATATGCATGCAGCAAAAAAAGTGACAACCTGCTATTCAGAACATTTCACCTTAGTGCTAATTATGAACACTCCCTATTTCACTGTTACTTGACAGTGCTGTATGTACCTCTGTCTGATGTGTGTGTGTGTTTGTGTTTCACCAGAAGCTGGACCGTCTACACTGGGCAGCATGCTCATGCCCGTTCAAGAAACCGAATGGGAGGAGCTTATCCGAAAAGGTCACATGACTCCTTTTGGAACGCGTATCCCCCAGAAGGAAGTTAAAAAGGAGCCTCGAAAAGTGATGCTTGCTGAGAACTCGGCCTTTGACCAGTACTTGACGGACCAGGCCAAGATGGCCACTGAGAGGAAGAAAGTCTCTGTTCCAAAGAAGAGAAGGAAGAGCTCAGGAATCAGCCCTGATGTGGACCACAGGGGTAAAACCAAAACAACTACAGGTATCTCCTCTTCTAAGGATAAAAAAATGAGAAAGCGCATACAAAAGCTTCAGATAACTGCTCTGAAGGCTCATCCCAAAGCTCGGCCTAAGGTTGAGCCACAGCTCCCTAAACCAAAGAGGAAGCGTCGCATCGAGGGAGAGGAGACTGACAGTGAGGGGTCAGAGTACCTACCCAGTGATGAATACATAGATCCTGAACAAGAGGAGAGAGATGCCATGGAGGAGGGCTTTGGGGAGGATGATGAAGAAGAGTACGAGTTGAAACCATACAAGAGGAAAACTGAAGGGAAAGGGAGGAATAAAGTAAAGAAAAAAGAAGAGAGTGGGGAAGAATACTGCCCTGAGAGTTCAGAAGAAGAGGATGGTGGGAAGAGTAAAAACAAGAAATGCAAAGATGATGGAGATGTGGAGTACTACAGACAACGAATAAGGTAGGAACTTGTACTTGCTGCTATAAACTTTTAAATATTTGTTATTTTTCCCTGAAATTCTGTGGTGTGTTTTTAGTTTGTCAGCAGTGGATTTGGTCTCAAAGTTGTGCTTGGATGTAAAGGTGCAAAAAGTTTTCATCAGAAAGTCTTCTTCTAAAGAGAACATATACATCCGGGCCTGTTTATGACAAGCCCAACAAACACCACATTGAGTCTTTCACTTTGCATCACATTTGCAATGGCAGCGGTGCAAATGTGCTATTGTTATTCCCTTTAGTTAAGGAGAAAAGCAGTTTGTTTCTGCTGGCTCCGTAGTGCAGAAGGAGAGTTAATCCCAGATGAGATTGGCAGCTGTTTCTTGACTAAGCAAATTCACTCCCTGCTCTTCTTCTCTCTGCTCTCACACTGGCCTAATTATCCTCCTGCACATGGTTTTATACACTCACTCACTCACTCACTCTAATGCTCAAATTAATGGAAGAGCAGCCCTAATGAGATTTCATATTTATAGCTGCCAAATAAATTGTGTTGGCATGTGTCCTTTTTCTACACTGCAGTGATTGAATGTCAATTCAACAGCATAGACACGGCATGGATGGTGAGGCTAGCTTATATGAGGAATGATATTATTAGAGCAGGCTGTATTTGTAGTAAGGTGGGGGGTGGGGTTGGGGCAGAAAAGTGTAATTAACTGAACCAATGCTTAGTCTTGACTTAATTAGAGAGTGTGGTCTCGCAGGCCCAGCTAAAGGACCAGTTTCATGGCAGGGTGACAGGACCAGGCCCAAATGAAGATGGATTCTTATCCCCTCCACCTCACACCTTTCTGGGGAACTCGCACTACTAATTGTCTGTATCAATCTTCATTTGCTGCGCGACGACTGTGCCTCTAACTGCCCTCTCTCCTGCACCATTAAAACTCTTCTCTTTACATTTCCCTTTTTGCGCAAGATGTTCCACCGCTCGGGGGAAATACCCACAATTCCAACATTTTCTATCAGTTCACCTGTGTGGGCGAGTCTTAAAAACAAGTCACTGACAAGATGAGAAGACGTTACATCTATCCATCCATTCTCCACACCTGCTTACCCTGTTTAAGGTTAGCTTGGTCTGTCCCAAAATATATGGGTGATACAACCTGAACAGGTCACAAGTTCACAGCTATATAACCCTGGGCTTTGCTTGACAATATTTTCATCTTTTAACGATGAGGCCAACCTCTCTCACTTCTTCCTCAGTGAGTCACTAAAGTCTGAACTCACAAAGATCTCTAGTGAAAGGGAGAATCTGTTGTTACCACCAGATGTGCACTAAGTGTGCACTTGTTATCTGTGCAGGAGATGGAAGCGACAGCGTCTCAGAGAAAGGGAGTCGAAGAGAGAAAGAGGGGAGGAGCTCTCCGATGACAGCGATGAAGAGTTTGACGAAGGCTTCAAAGTACCAGGTTTCCTGTGGAAAAAACTTTTCAAGTAAGTTTCATGTGAACACATTACCTCTCAAATTGTTCAAATGTAAAGTAAGGTAGTGATACCATCGTCTAACAGGTGTTAAAAAATGAGTACATGTAGAGGTGTGAACTTTGTGTGTCTTGGTCTGCGACACACCTTCTTCTAATACCAACCTTTGTCCTGAATCTGTCATGATTTATCAATGATTAGTGGATAAACATGATGATGTAACTACTACTATAGGTCATGAGTATTCTTGAGTCACTCATTTTAAAAGCCTGTTGTCTTAAAACACTTTGAGGAGTAAATGTGGCATCCATTTGAATTGCATTAATCTCATTTCATAAATTAAGGTTTGCATAGCTAACATCTGAGCTAGTGTCTGATAAAACTTTTGTTATGCTATTTGGCTGCCATTGTTTTCCTCAAAGACCATGTGTTTTTCATAGTTTAGCACAAACTATTAGATTTGTGCATCATTTTGAATCATTACAAACCCATTGTCCTCATGAAAATGTTCTTTCCACATAATTCCTCTAGCTGGTCGGGGTTTGGTTATTTGCTCTTTCCGTACTTAATCAGATTTCTGCTCAAATACAATTTCATCACCAGACACGCTTTCATTTATGTGCATTATGAGGTTGATGGTTGCGTTCATGCTCACATATTTACTACACCTGTATGTGTGTCACACTGTTAGGTACCAGCAGACAGGTGTACGGTGGATGTGGGAACTCCACTGTCAGCAGGCGGGCGGCATCCTGGGAGACGAGATGGGGTTGGGTAAAACCATCCAGGTCATCTGCTTTCTCGCTGGACTGAGCTACAGCAAACTGAGGACTAGGGGGTGCAACTACAGGTACACACGCACACGCACACACACACACACACACACACACACACACTCACACACACAAACTGTGGCCAGAGACTGTGTGTCTGTATGGTATGAATATTTGATTAGGGGGAATTCTGCTTGAGAGTGTTCATCTGAATTATTAAACATGTTTCAATTATCCGACTCTTCACTTTCTTACTGCAGACATCAGAGAAAACACTGACACTCTGTTTGTGTGTGTGTGTGTGCGTGTGTGTGTGTGTGCGCGCACGTGTGTGTGTGGGACAGAGAGAGGGAGATGGAGAGTGTTTGTTAGAGTAGAGTGTCTTTACATACCCTTAAAATGAATTTTGGGCACATGAAGTGGGGGGTGGAGCAGGGGAAGGGCAACAAATCAACCATGGTAAACATGCCACCGTGGTGTTGATAATCTGGTTTTACTGCACAAACGTCACTCGTGCATTGAGGAGGCGGAGCTTCCCTGCTGGTCAATACTCTGTCTGCTATGGACGCCCACAAATTGATTGCTTTTAAACTCAATTATGGCCAAGTATCAATAGCTTCCACCGGGCAGAGGTTCATACCAGCCCATTAGTGTGTCCTTGTGTGTGTGTGTTTGAGCTCTTGTAAATCTTCACAAAGCAAGTGTTCGTACACCTTGTTTGATTCATTTGTTAGGGGCACAGAGTGATTGTAGCACTGGAGGTAGGCTTTGTAGTAAGATCATTCTGCTGTATTATTGTACCTGAACTCTTGGTTTCCTATGTTTCCCTTAAGCATGAATGCATCAAAAAATCTGCATGCAAGCTAAACACATTTTCCTTTTCATGTTTTGGGAAAAACTCATTCCTGTACCTTGGTATAGAAATGATGACTGTAATTTTGTTATGAAATTTGCTGAGGTTATCTCAAGTTTTATGAACCACAGCTCCCCTGCTGCCCATCTTAAAGGCTGGTCTGAGATTAAATATTCTATACTGTGTGTTTGGTTTAAGGTATGTTGGTCTGGGTCCGACGGTCATCGTGTGCCCGGCTACAGTCATGCACCAGTGGGTAAAAGAGTTCCACACCTGGTGGCCTCCTTTCAGAGTCGCAGTTCTTCATGAAACTGGCTCATTCACCAGCAACAAGGTAATTGTTGTGTGTTCAATTTTCATATTCATAATTCAGTTGGAAAGTTTTCTACTGGGCCCCTTTTTCCTCTAGGGGGCACTAGAGGTCTGTTTATGCAGCACTATCTCCTAACCTTCTCCCCTCTACCCCTCTCCCCTCAAACCACATTAAAGTAGATGCCCTACTTCCACACTCAAGCTTCCAGACATGGTTAGAAATTGCAATGATGACAACCTGTTTTTCTTTTTTTTTTCTGTCTTCTCTGATGCAGGAAAAGCTTATACCAGAAATAGCAGCATGTCATGGTATCCTGATAACTTCATATTCAGCTGTGAGGAATATGCAGGAGAGCTTGCAGCGCTACGATTGGCACTACATTATTCTGGACGAAGGCCATAAGATCAGGAATCCGAATGCTGGAGTCACCACCGCCTGCAAACAGGTAACGTTTCAGAAACACGCCATAAGAAGTCGAGATATATTTTGATTCCTTTTTTTTTATGACTACATTCAAACTTTGCAGAGTTGAATATGAATCCATGCCTTTAATTTTCTCTCAGACATCTTGATTCTTCTTCTTCACAATCATTTCAGCAGCACACACTTGATCTTCAGTTATATAACATGTATTTTGTCCTTCTTCTCTTCTCTCTAGTTTCGGACTCCGCACAGGTTCATCCTGTCAGGCTCTCCAATGCAAAACAATTTGAAGGAGCTGTGGTCTTTGTTTGACTTTGTCTTCCCCGGTAAACTCGGGGCGTTACCCGTCTTCATGGAGCAGTTCTCTGTCCCCATCACCATGGGAGGATACAGCAATGCCTCACCTGTACAGGTACTAAAACACACACACACACACACAAATGTACGATTAGGATTGTACATTTAGAAGTCGTTACCACAGCGGTTCAGGTTTCATTCCCACCCTGGGCCCTGTGCTGCATGTCGCCCCCGTTTTTCACACCTGGTTTTTATGTCTCTCTTCATCTCTCCTCTCATCACAAAGAAACATTACCAGAAGAAGTTAATGATTAAAAACAAAGATAGATGTTTACATTCTGCTGCTGAAGCTTCCTCCGTGTTTTTGAGCTTGAAGTGTTTAATAAGAACCCACTTCAGAAAGAATGACACCTCATTTGGGACGGATTCCACATTTGAAGAAGCTGAAATCAGGTTTAAAGACAGAACATTAGGGTGTCATTCAGCTTTATCTTCTACGTTTGATTTGATTCTTATTTAAAGAGATAAAGTTATTAGAGTAAAACAATTACTGGTACCTTCAAATGTAATAGGTTAAATCAAATGCCAAACAAGCTTATTTCTCCTTAACTCATATTTCTTTATAAATAAGGAAATATTTCCTACAAACATGTAGCCCAAAGTGCTTCACTGAACAAAATCAAAACAACAAAGACGAGAATTTAAATGTAATCAATTACAACAATTAAACAGCGACATAATCAAAGTAAATCAAAGTCCATAAAATATTTTGAAAAATACACACACATGGATTAAAACAGTAAATAAAGAGTCTCAATGACTGAAAAACGAAGGCAGTTATGGAGGAGCCACCCTGAGTAAAATCCTGATATTCATGTTAGGATCCTGATAGTTTTCAGATTTCTCTGTAAAGGTATCCACAGAGGGGAAGATTCTCTCATCCTCGGGCCGGCTGTTTTAAAGACACGGGACCGAAGCGGATGAAAGCAAGCTCTCTATTGGAGAGTAATTTCAATTGTGGGAAAAACAAAGCAGGACACGGCAAACTTCTTGTCGACCCTATCAGTAATCTTATAACCATGGCAATGAGGGGACAAAGTTTAAAATCACACACGCTAAATCGCACAATTTTGAAGAACCACATGGAAGCAAGTCAGGAGGAGAGCGATTGAAGCAAGATGGCCATTAAGTGCAGAGCAGGATAATGTAGGACCATGCAACGGAACTTCAGTACATCCCCTGTGTGAGAGAGGGAGAGGGAGAGAGAGAGAGAGGGAGAGAGAGGGAGATGGAGAAGGAGAGAGGGAGAGGCTAAAGTGGAGAGCCAGTGAGCTAAATTGTAGCCCTTTGTCATTAGTGTTCAGTCGTTAATAATCCACTGACTGTATGGATTTAATTATTTAAGCCGGCTATTGATGCTTCTTCCGCTGTCGATAATAAAAACCTTTACTAATTATTAATGTTATTAAATGGTCAGAGAGGGCTAAGCTCTGCTGCCTTATCCTCTTCTCGAAATTGTCAGAGCAGCAAAGCGGATCCTCGACGGATGTTCATGAACGTACAACCAGATTTACGTAAAAATGTATGCGAGTTGGGTGGGGCTGGATGAGCTTATTACTGTGGGATCCATTACATAACCCCCGCGTGAATCCACTCAGCAGCTTGTGCAGAGATCACCGGATCATCTGCTGGCCTCCTCTTCTTCCGCTTTTCCACTCTGACCTCTTTTGAGCTCTAAATCCCAACACGTTATTGCCCCCCTCCGGCACTGCAGAGTGTGTCTTTGATCCCTCTGTGGACCCCCAGTGAGTTAATGCTTAAAGGGCTAACTGGCCTTTAGCACTGAGTCTGGATGAGGTGTAGCAGGACATTTGCAGCAGGGTGGGAGTGGACGTTTCTCTGTATCTTCTTCTCTGTGTCCAATGGCCAGCTTGTAGTACTGATGAAAGAAGAGGGCTTTGTCCCCCCGAGACTAACAGCACTCTGATCAATGTTTAATGGCTTGTACTTCTGAGAGGGACAGCAACAAGAGGGAGGTGATGAGGGGAGGCGTATGAGGGGCTAAAGGACAATCGTGCCTCAGGAAAGATCCACACTGAAAGGTGTGAGTCATTGGCTGTATAAAATGATGGAAAAGACGAATCTCCTCCTGCTGTACAAAAAAAAAAGCTAAAATACCCAACACGACGGGCAGTGAGAGTCGCAGCAGGCTGTGATATTGATGTTCTGCCCCTTCCGCTGACCAAAACACACATTTAACTTTCGAATAAAACACCAAAGATCCCTCAGGTCTTAGCTGTTTTTCCACAGCAGGACAGATTTGGTGTCAGTCTGAAGCAGACACTCAAAGTTACTGACAGTGGAGTGAGTCTTGCATGTTTTTGAATGTGACAGTCTGACCCATGTCCCACATGTTAACATGGAGGAGGTGGAGCTTGTGACTTATACTGCAGCCGGTCACCAGGGGGAGCTCTAAAGGTTTTGGCTTCCCTTCTGCCAGCTGTCATGTCATCTAACTTTCTATTCAGTTGTTGGTCTGAGTTGTGTGACATGCTGACTTGAATGTTGTTGTTTTACTTTTGTTTGTAATTTTTTAGGTCCAGACTGCGTTTAAGTGCGCGAGCGTGCTGAGGGACACCATAAATCCTTACCTGCTCCGAAGAATGAAAGCAGACGTCAAGGCCAACCTCTCCTTACCTGACAAAAATGAGCAGGTATTCATCACCCTCAACAACATTTTGACCCTGTCGTGTCCAAGTATTGATCAACCTCTCTCGGCCGGATCTCTTAACTGGGGAGGTGTTTATCTGATTGTATGTGACTGCATGTGCCACGTCTAAGGAGTATTTGATGAATGTGCTCGGCCCTTGTCAGGTGAAGCCAGCTAATAAAGTCCCAGTAAAGTAAAAGGAGCAGGTATTCATTAAGGTGGCCGGTCCCTGGTCTGTCCTCGCGGCTGACGCTGGTTGACTCCTCAGTCCACTTCAGCTCATGAAGTAAATCCCTCAGGACGGCAGTGGCTCCAAAAAACACACAGCTTTCCCTCTAATTTCTCTCCTCTCACTCTGCACTTCATCAAAGGGCTTAAAGTGGATGTTCCCTGCTCATTACACACTCTTACACCGCCCTGTGTGTGTTTGTTGTGTGCAGGTTCTGTTTTGCAGATTAACGGAGGATCAGAGGCAGGTGTATCAGGGTTTCCTGGATTCCAAAGAGGTCTACCAGATCCTAAACGGGGACATGATGGTAAGCCTTTATTTCAAAACGGATTGTTTGTTTTCTTGTTCTTCCATTTGTTCTCTTTGCATTGACACATGCTGCGTTACAAAGACGTGGAGGGCAAAACTCTCCATCTAGGAGAAGACTTCCAGGAACAAGACTTTCCTTATTCATTATTTAACTGATGAATAGCAGTTCACTTCTCTGCTCGCCGGCCTTTGTGTGTATTTTTTAAGCACTCTTGTACGCTTACAGAACAACACCTTGAAGTAGCATCAGTGGAATTACATTTCTTTTTTTCCATGTACATTTTTTAAACGCCTTACAGCCTTACAGACTTAAGGTGCTGTCTTTAAGGAAGCTGTGCAGTTGTTCTTCTCACATTAGCCAGACCCAGGAGAGAGAGACTCGACCATTTATCACCACTGACCAAATGGACGTGGTTGGAGAGCCAGGGGTGACCACAGCAGATTGCGCACACACACACACACACACACACTCTTATAGACATATGCAGTGGTCACTCTCAGTCCATTAACCACCATTACTAATGCAGTGGCCGTTGGGCCTTCATCAAGAAACACAGCCTTTATTGTCCGTAAATAAATTATATAACTCATTCCTGTAAAGTAAATGTTTATTTGTTTAAAGGTAAAATCATACAGCAAAATATACTAACTTTATTCTACAGTGGTCACCTGTAATCACTTCTTGTTTTTGAATGTGACTTCCTGTTTATTCAAACATACAGTGAGGAGTTTTCAGCCGGTTATGAAACCGACTCTGATGCCTCTATATGCCTCTAACGGGGTTTCTCAGTGAAAGGAAAATAAGAGTTAAAAGGATGCAGGATGATATTTTAGTAGCCGCCTCGATCAACAAAAAAGAAACGCTTCTCTTCCTTTTTTTTTAAGAACCTTTGTTTTGTTTTTCCTGTTTGGTGCTGTTTAGGTATTCTCTGGTTTGATAGCGCTGAGAAAGATCTGTAACCACCCAGACCTTTTCTCTGGAGGACCCCGCATGTTGAGGGGAATCCCGGAGGACCAGCTAACTGAGGAGGAACACTTTGGCTACTGGAAACGGTCGGGGAAGCTGATGGTGGTGGAGTCGCTGCTGCGTCTCTGGTTCAAACAGGGCCACAGAGTCCTGCTCTTCACTCAGTCCAGACAGGTGAGGAACAGGCCGCTCCAGCTATCCGATAACTTCTAATTCATTGTCACAACCGCTTTGACGTGTCTGCATTTGTTGTTGTGTGCCTACAGTCCCTCTGCTCCCTAAATGTGTGCATGTGTATGAGAGCAACAAGGGGAGAGAGAGTGTTTGTGTGTTAGCGTGTGAGAGGGAGGCCCCAGCTGTAGCAGTCAATAGCAATGAGATTATACCTCAGAGGGAACCTGAGACCCTCCCTGTCGGTATCTCTGTCCATGTAATATTAATCTGCTCTAATCCTTTTAGAGATAATCCAAACCTCAGCCTCTCCTTTCCCCTCTCTCTGTTTCTCTCCCCGTCTTCCTCTTCTTTCTCACTCACTGGATGTCGTTATTGTTTCCTCCTCTCCAGATGTTGGAAATCTTGGAGGTTTTTGTGAGAGAGAATAACTACACGTACCTGAAAATGGACGGCACCACCCCTATAGCTACCCGACAGCCCCTCATCGCTCGCTACAACGAGGTAAGGATTAGGCCTCCCTAATGGCTCTGAGTGTTTCCCTGGAAAATCCCGTCCTGAGGGACAACAGGCTTCAGTGGAGACCTGCACACCCCGAGGTGGAAACACTAATTGATGACAATCTGTTGTTCAAACTGGATGTAACTCAAGTGTCTTTTATTGAAATACAATATGTGGAATATCAGTCTGCACTTTAGAAAGTGTTCTGTAGAGCAAATTTAGAATTAAGGCAACATAGTGATCCAACCGTCTGAGCTTTTTAATTTGTACTTTTAGGATGTAATGTGACTTCAAGTTTTGTCATGGTTAGGTGTTGTCACGATGCCAGAATTTAAACTTGGATAAGATACTAGTCAAATCAAACAATATGGATACCTGTATCGATCCCACAGTCCTCGAAACCGGATATCGGGTCATTTCCTGTTTTTGATTCCCAACACGTCGGTACCAGAACGTTGTGAACATATTTGAGCATGAAGTCAGTTCTCTCTTTCTTTCACTAGCAGCAGATTATCTGTAGATTATGTAGAGATTCAGTACTCTTTAATAACAATCATTCAAATAACAGAGGTTGTTTCATTTTTAAACACGTGAAAGCATTGAACATTTCGATAATCTTAGTCATGTCCAAAACACACTATTCTAAAGGACTTCTTCTTCTCTGAAGGTCCGGTTTCAAGGATGCTACTTCATTCTCTTTAAAAACATTTAATTGGAGTTTAGTAAATTGTTTCCTTTCCTTAATATTACGTTAAAATGACCTGAAGCGATGATCAGAAAGAGAATAAAACCTCGGACATCCAGTTTGTCACTGACATTTTTTCCTCGCCTACAGGACAAATCCATTTTTATCTTCTTGTTGACCACTAAAGTCGGAGGACTGGGAGTCAATCTGACTGGAGCCAACAGAGTCATCCTCTACGACCCAGACTGGAACCCCAGCACGGACACACAGGTCAGACAGACACTCAGGATTCAAATAAAGCATTTATTACATGAATGATATGTCTGTCTGTTCATGTAAAAGCTTTATTTGTAGTTTATAAATGTGAGCCTTCACAGTTAAACTCCATCTTTTCCTGCTTCTTAATCATCTCTCTTGTTGACTTAAAGGTAATTCTGGTTATTTATTTTAATTTATTTGATTTGTTTTGTATGTAGGCACGTGAGCGAGCGTGGAGGATCGGTCAGAAGCAGCAGGTGACCATCTACAGACTTCTGACCGCCGGGACCATCGAGGAGAAAATCTATCACAGGTCTGTGTGTTTTTTTTTAACTCCACGTCCCAATTTAAAAAGAGCTTTAAATCACGTTACACTTTCTTTTGTTCCGTCTCTTCCTCCTCTTTGTATCTCAGCAGTCTTTCCATGGACTTCACATGTTCATGAGTATTGGTAATAACATGACTAATTGCTCACATCACTGCTGAGTTATTACGCGCACTTTCCCAGTTCTCAGTAATTGAAAAGCTTTCCGGCTTTATTAAATGGCCAATCTAGGACTTCTAAACTGTTGCTCTGGTTGGTTTGGGTCTGTGATGTGCTTTCAAAAAGCAAGTTAAAAAAAACTGCAGGGATTCTATTTTGGTACCTACAGAAGAACGGTTAACTAATTTTCTCATCCATCAGCCAAACTACTCTGTGGTGACAGAGGAATCGCGGTTGCCAACTGAGGTGAAACATCAAATTATGCACAATGATCTATTTCTGCGTTTTGTCTGTTTTATTTCAGGCAAATCTTTAAACAGTTTCTGACCAACCGGGTTCTGAAGGACCCCAAACAAAGACGGTTCTTTAAGTCTAACGACATCTATGAGCTCTTCACGCTGACTGACCCAGATGGAGCTCAGGGAACAGAGACCAGCGCCATATTCGCAGGTCAGTGGATGCGGCTTTTATTTGCCCCTTTTTTTTTTGTGTACCGGGAAACTTGATTTTTTCTGAATGTATGAAAATGTTTCAACGTTTTTAAAGGTCATGTTTTAAATCCCATACAGGTACAGGCTCTGATGTCAAAGCACCCAAGAAACCCGAGAGGCCGAGATCCTCACACAATGTAAAACACAGCGGCTACAGGCCTAAACACTCCTCAGCAGACCAGAATTCCTCAGCAAACATTCCCGCTGTAAAAGATGAAAAAACGTCTCCGTGCAGTAAAATCTCTCAGGGTAAACAAAATGTCACGATGGACACCCAAAGCGGCATGGATGTAGAGCCACGTATTTCAGCAAATGCTCAACAAACCGGAGAGAATAGCTGTGACGACGTAGCCAAAAACTCTGAACAACACGCAGACAAAGACTCTGCTCTAAGCAGCCCACAGAAACACAGAGAGAAGAGGAAGCACTGCGACCCCTCTGACTTAGACAAACGCAAACATAAGAAGAGAAAACACTCCAAAGGTGCTCGCTTTGAAGGCCACCACATCTCTCACTTGGTGAAGAAAAGGAACTTTAATAATGCGGAGGGTGAAGAGAACCAGGCAGACAACCCGAAGAAATCAGACGATTACGTCTTGGCAAAGCTCTTCAGGAAATCTGGTATGTTTTGTTTTTTTGTCAATCTAGGGTTGTAACAATACCAGAATTTAAAACTTTGATATGATACAAGTAAAAATGAAAAAAATATCAAAGCCTGTTTGATACGAAGGCAACACAAGGACAAGTTGTAAGCACCGGAGAGGTGTAACTTCATGTTTTTAACTACCAAAAATGTGTTGTTTATTTTAGACAATGCTCTCTCTCTCTCTCTCTCTCTTTCTCTTTCTCTTTCTCTCTCTCTCTCTCTCTCTCTCTCTCTCCTGGTTATGTTGCGCACCCCATGAACAGAGGCTATAGTCCTCATTGCAGCAGCTTTGGGTTCGAGTCCGACCTCAGCCCTTTGCTGCATGTCATCTCCTACTCTCACCTTCAAACATTTCCTGTCTCTCTTCAGCTGTCCTACCTCATAAATGCAAAAAGACCAAAAAAAAATAACTATGACAACCTAAGTGCAAACCCTATCCGACATATTTCAGTTGTTCAGTTTCAGTTTTGTGGTTTCCTTCAGGTATCCACAGTGTGATGCAGCATGACGCCATCATAGAGTCCTCCAACCCTGACTACGTCCTGGTGGAGGCCGAAGCTAACAGGGTGGCAAAAGACGCCATGAGAGCACTTAAGGTTTCTCGCCAGAAGTGCAGGCTGCCGTTCAACAGACCCCCTCCTCCACCTGCAAAGTAAACACTCACACACTTTGGTTGCTTAAAGCATCACTAATCTATTTTTAAACAAACATATCTCAGTTTTTCTTTATTTTCTTTGTCAGGAAACGTTTTGGACAAAAGAAGAATTCTCTCCTGGTTGATAATTCAGTCAAATCTACCCCTTCATCAAGCAAATGCAAGGTAGCAGAAGTGTTGTTATCCAGTATAGTTGTGTTAGATATTTATATTTGTTACGTGGTGTGTTATTTAATGTGCTCTTTTCTTTAGGATGCTGCTATTATAAAGAAGTCTGTTTCAAAGAAGCCAGGATCAGCAGCTCTTTTCAGTGGGGAGGCGGCAGAGAGCGAACCAAACTCCGCCCCGCTCTCCTCCTCCTCCCTGCTGGCGAAGATGAGAGTCCGTAACCACATCAGCCTGCCCTCCAGCCAAAGAGATGAAGCAGAGGAAGAGGAGGAGACCGCCTCTGGAGCTGCAGGACCGAGCTCCCCGGCTCCGCCCACAGAGCACGACGAGCTGCTGGTGGATCTGCGTAACTTTGTAGCCTTCCAAGCGAGTGTGGACGGAGAGGCCACAACTAAGGAAGTGCTGGAGTATTTCCAACCGAGGCTGACCCAGAAGCAGGCGCCGGTATTCAGAGAGCTGCTCAGGAGCATTTGTGACTTCCACAGGACTTCTGGTCAGGAGGGGATCTGGAGACTGAAGGAGGGCTTCCGCTGAGTGACAATAGAGGAGGAAAAACTGAACTGTGACGCATATTTGAGGACTTGTATCCCATGAGTCTGTAGAGCTCAGGCAAACAATAATTTACAAAACAGATACTGTCATTTAACTTCAACACGGTTAACAAGTATCTATTAATGCTAAAGGAAAGCCATGCTGCAGTGCAATGCCAACTCGAATAATTCCCAGGTCACTCAGTCTTGTAGAAAAAGTCTGTCGCAATCTTTCTTTGTTTTTCTGCTTCCATGTTTGTTCACGTTTTGGCAGTTCTTCTATGTGTTGTTTGCATCCTGTTATACTTGAATTCACTTGATTTATATTTGCCTGAAATTTCAAACTGTTCTACCCTGAGAAGGATTTTCACTGATATATACGTGTTGTTGTTGATTATAAGCTCAGAAAACTATGAACAATACTTTTATAAAATGTGACGGGATGTAAGTGTGTCATTTTGTAAACATGAACTTATCACCACACGTTTTAGTGGATTTTGTAATGACTGACATTTCTTGAATATGACAAATTTAATGACGGTTTGGTATTGTTTACAGAGTTGTTGTTTTAATGACCTACCTCCAGTTATTTGTGTTAAAAGCGGAGTTATTCAGTGGCCATGATTAAACTCTTGATGCTGTCCTGCATATATTGTATGAATACACCTCTGAAGGGTTTTTTTTGTTCTTTTATTTGCAGTCTAGAGAGCAAAGGAAGATGAAAAAATGAGCTCAAATCAATTAGAGAAAAATGTCTTTGATTTGCCTGGTAATACAGTTCAGAGCGAAACATTCAAACTTTGGAGCCATTTGAACAGTTTGAGGTTAATTAACATATTTCCAATAATATTAAAGTGAATTCTCAAATGTTTCATGTATCATTCATGAATCATGTTTCATGTGTCAGAATTGGTAATAATGTAAAGTCCCTGTTTAGAGCCAGTGAGGGATGCTGACTGAGGTCCTGAAATGTAAATAAGGATAGAAGTCTTGTGACCCTGGACAGGGTATGAAAAACTCGTTAAAGTTTCTCGTTAAACTGTTTCTAACCAAAGTAGACGAGAGAATAATTTTACTCACACACTTAGTTATTTAAGCAATCATCAGAGGATGGAGAGGGAAGGCGCTGACAGGATGCACACACACACACACACACACACACACACACACACACAGGCCTGCTCTATTGTCAGAGTTGTCTAGACCAAATATTGGGATAAAGTTATCAACCGTTATTTGATTTCAATTTTCTCCACGCACCTCGCCGAGGTCATAATAACAACTTTATTTTCAGTGGTGCATAAATTAATTACGCGCATTTAATAACTAAAATATCATTATATTCCCCCTTTAATAACATAAACGCTGCACGCCAGGGAAACCCTTAATAGCGCGGGGCCCTGTAACTGGCCATTATCCGCCTGTAATGATATTACAGAACCAATTACGCGCCATTAGAAGGGATTTTCTGCACTTTATGTGGTTTAGTCCAATCCCGCACTCCTCTTCTAAATTTCAGCTGCTTCTCGAAGCCTCATTTTGCCTCCACCTCAGAGACGCATGGCGTCTGCGCTCTGCCGTCCCAGATGCGCTTTAAAACTAATTGAAAGGGTCCCGCAGCACATCATTTATCTGAGGAAGCGAAATAAATCGCAGGACCCCTTGCTGTGAACAAAATCAAAAATTTGGCCTTGTGAGTGTTCTACATGCGCAACCCCTTGTAAAGTGGACCTGCTAACACACCCTGACGAGCAATTAACCCACCCGACAGTCAATCTAAAACCCAAAAGCAGTCATCCTCCTTTTTTTAATATATGAAAGAACCAAATAAAAAGTGCAGCGGGTATGTGTGCATGTTTATGGTTAGGGAATTTGCTTGACTCTCGAATAACAATCACTTGTGATGAATTTTTTGGCACCAGAGCAGAGCTGCCGTTTGCCACCCTGGGTACATCTCCCCTCTCTCACTTCTCTTTCTTCCTCTTTCTCTCTCTCGTTCTGTCTTTCACTGACACACACACACACACACACACACACACACACACGCTAGCACCAGGGGTTGGGGGTGAGAGAGACAAAGCCGTGATAATCCGATTAGGACCAATTAGGCGTGAGATTCTGCGACACTAGCTGAAAGCTTGAACACTCTGTAGACAGTTATACAGTTATAGAGACATCTGGACACTCCCAGAGAGACACACGCAGAGAAGTGAGTGTGTATGTGTGTATGAGGAGAGAGAGACAGAGAGAGAGAGAGAGAGAGAGAGAGAGAGAGAGAGAGAGAGAGAGAGATGTGGACACTCCCAGACAGAGAGTCAGAGGAAGTGCAGCAGTCACCTCCTCCCTCAGAGCGGGAAGTCATTCTCCTCAGCATCCTCACTGCAGGTACGATCCTCTCTCACTGATCAACTCTAAGCCTCTTTTAGTCTCGCGCGTTATTATCTATGCTTACTGCTAAATTAATGTCTTATTCCATGCCAGAGATCTGGATTTCACTGCAGCAGCTGAAGTCGGTCTGAGGCTGTGAGTTCAAACTTTTGTCTCTGTTCCAGGTTCAGTTTCGCAGCTCAGAGACGCGTCAGGATGTTCTACTTCCACTGTCCGCCTCAGCTGGACGGAGAGTGTTGCCGCTCCAATACATGTGAGTTGTCTCTTTCGCATGATTTACAAAATGTTTATCCATTTATTCCACACAGCTGTGAGTTATAGCAAACGTTTTGGTTCAAAGTTTGGACTTGTTCGCGATGCGTAATTGCGCGCAAAAGCGTGTGTGTGTTGTTTGAGGCCTGAGCAGATCCTTCCTCCGTTTTTTGATTCCTTGTGTTTTAACATTAAACTATCATTTTAATTAAAGAAAGAAAAAGACACGGGCCTACTAGAGTAAAAAAATAAATAATGTTCTGCTGTAATAAATTAAGGGATCGCATCAAATCGGCACAACAAGCTATGAAACAGATATTATCCGCCTTGAAGACGAAAAGTTAAATACTTTGGATGATTTATTTATCACCAATAACATTTAATCCGTTTCAGTGACGTAATATTTCGCCTTCCGTCATTTCCAAATGTGGATTTAAAGGGTTAAATCTGATGATCGGTTGTGTCAATCTGCTGGCTGTTCTGGTGAGGAGCGCTGGTGCTCTGGCCCCGGGGCAGAGGGGGTGTTTTGTCCCGGGCACAGATGTTGGGTGTCATGGCTCTTAGTCCGTCATGGTTCCCCTCAGACTCCCGACATCAATGTTTCATGCAACTAATGGAAACACGAAATGTGCCAAAGAGTAAACTCCCTAATCTATCTGCTTTGGCCAACATTTATAGATTTATTTTCCCTTTGTTCACATCGTTCCAAAGAGTTCCCTTTAACAGAATTAATTACGTATTTTAAATACACACTGTAACAATGCAAGTCGTTTTTAATAAGTTGAATAAATTACTTACAAACTTTTTCCTCTCTCAGTGAATTCAAGCGGATTTGGCAACCACGCTCCGGCTGATTTTGATGATGGATTTCTTCGAAGAAAACAGCGCAGAAACAGGACAACGTTTACTTTGCAACAGGTAATTATTAACCAGGGAAGAAAAACAAGACATTTAATTTACCTTAAAGTGAAGCAGACAGAGGCCTCGATGTTAACAGTGTGGGGAAAAATGAAACAAATGGCAAAGTTTGAAGGGGAAAAAAAGACTGGAGAGGTACTTTCTAGAAAACTAGACACGGAATCAAAGCCTTTATAAACTGATTTGACACGAAGACTATCAAAAAGAAATTAAGATAATTGGTTTAAATGTAGGGGAATACAAATACAATATAAGGGAACTTGCAGAGATAATTGTGATTTTGAAAATTATGCGTGGAAATACAATTTAATTAAATTCAAACTGTTGCAAAGACTTAATATCCAGATAAAAGACGAGGACAGGTCCATAAAAGCACATTAGAAGTTCATATAAAGTAGGCCTATCCTAGATCTTCAAAAAAATACCTGTAAACCTGAATGGGGGATTTGTGATTTTTAAATGCAGCTACTTGTAGGCCTACTCTTACTTGTATTTTTAAACGTATTACCAATTCTTTTTTAATTTCGGTTATTTTAGCCTACTCAACTCCTTTCATCCAATAGTTAAATGATAATTCAGCTCTTAGCGACGTTAAGAGTTGAAAATTGTCCACACATGATGAGGATGACCAAAATTAAAGACAGAGATTGAAAGAGAAACTCCCTTATAAACAAATAAGTATAACAGGAAGAACAAATGAACCTTATTGAACTTTCTTGTTTCTGCAGCTGGAGGCTTTGGAGGCTGTGTTTGCTCAGACTCACTACCCGGACGTGTTCACGCGCGAGGAGCTGGCCATGAAGATCAACCTGACGGAGGCCAGGGTGCAGGTAGGTGTGTGTGTGCTGCTGCAGCCGCTCGGGCACGTTTGACCACTCGAGAAAAGGGTGAAATGAAGCCACTCTGTCATCCCGGCGCTGCACTTTAATAACATCAACATAATGGTGAATATTAGATTAGCTTGATTAATCGGTCATTCATAATTAAGCAGCGATAATGTTCCTCGCTAATTTGTCCGCGTCTCAAAGGTAGGAATACATCATCCGTGCAGATCCCCTGTCCCGTTCAAACACAGAAATATGTTTCTTTTTTTAAAGGGCAAAGCCTGCAGCCTCACAAACTCTCACTTATTTCTCCCTTTCTTTCAGACACACACACACACACACTTTGAAAACACACAAAAAAAAGCACTCAAACACACACCTGAAATGTGCCAATTTATATTCCGCCCCTGCCCTGCACATATGCGCCGTTATAAACTTGGCCAGATGTAATTAAGTTATGTGTCCTGTATGTAATTTCCTGCATTCCAGATTTGCTTTTGGGTTTTGTTGTGCGCCCAGATCTAATTGTGGGAAATATAATAGTTTGCCTTTTGTTCCCCAGGGTCATCTTACTATCGCTTAAACCCAATGGCGAGGTTGATAATGGAATCCAGAGCTGTAAATTAGGGATTGTAAACAAATTATTCCCCTCCTAATCCGATTACCACATTCCTATTATTAAATCTGAACATGAATCCAGCGCAGTATGCAGGGATATTAAACTTACATTATTATTAGAAAATAAATTTCCTTTCTGTTGTAGTGTTGTTGCCCCCCTTTTTGTAGAGTGTCAATGGGCCTCCCCCGCATTAAGAGCACGCGGCAAATTGAGATTAATGGAGCAATTATAGCCCATTCAGAGAGGGGTGTGTGTATGGGGGGGCCGCGACTTCTAGCTGGAAGGTGCAGGGGTGAGATAAGTCCATTGGTTGCATTGTTGTCCTGCCACCAAAATGTTGTCCTTTCTTTATGCCGAATGAATGCACGTGTTTTGTTTGGCTGTTGACATCATTTATACCTCCAGTACAATAGCAGGGATGCAGAGCACACGCACACCGGCTTTAACCTCCATTCACACATCATGATTAATGCCTGCTAGAACCGAGTCCTAATCGAATCTGATGTTGTCAAACAATCACTAAATAGGGAAATAAACGACTTCATCATAGCTGCCCCTCTCTCGGGCAGCACAACTGTCAGTGGGAAGTCATTAAAATATGATAATGAAAAATTGCTCAATTAAATGTTGTTATAGGCAGTGACCTTCATTCGATTAAGACACCAGAACTTGGCTATATGTTCTCAGCTGTGTGGATGGAGAAGTTTTGGGGATAGGTCAGGGAGTGTGGGACATTAAAGCGCTGGTGTGAGGCATTCAAATACCTCTCGATCTACAGGACAAATCAAAGAAAATGGAGAATGTTTAAACTTTGCTCTGCCTCTCAGAAGGCTGGGAAAATATTAAATCTGTGCGCTTTTAGTTTGCATTTATTTGACTGTGAAATAAAATAAAATGCTCGAGAAATTAAGAGCTTAATAAATAAAATATCTCTCTTAATAACAAAAATAAATGGATGAAAACTAATGTGTTAGTAAATTTAGGGATTTTCCACTTGTTATTGGAAAAATCTATTGAATCATCTTGCATTCAGTCTTACCTTTCATCTGTTGTTTGCTTTAATGCAGGTTTGGTTTCAGAACCGCAGAGCAAAGTGGAGGAAGACGGAGCGAGGAAGCTCAGACCCGGAAGGAGGGAAAGAGCAGATGAGCGAGGGCACTCCTTCGTCTCGCAGCATCAACTCTCAGTCCCCGGTGGACCACAGCAGGAAACAGAAAGAACCGCTGGAGATGCAGCAGAGGTGAGGAAGGACAGACAGACGTCGTTTATAGTTTAATTGTTGTTAAATATTCCTAACAGGAGAAATTAAAGACAAAATGTTGCAGCTCCGTTTTACAAAGTGATGAAAGGGAAATAGAAAGAATGAATTTCCTTTCTGTCACTTACTTTCTCTTCAAAGCTCTGACAGAAATATATTTGATTCTGTTAATGTGCTCTTTTGTTGATTCAGACAGCACAGGTAGAATCAGCAAGTCACTAAAAAAATACCTGTGCGTGTGTTTAAAGATTTCAGTTTTTACGACAGATGATTGGTTACAGTTTGTCTGTTTTCTCCAGCATCAACAGGACGGTGGGTCCGAGTGGTCCCTTCTTCCCGTCGTGTATCCCAGGAACGCTCCTCAACTCTGCCACCTACGCCCAGGCCCTCTCACAGGTCGCCACACTGAAAGGTAAACACGATTCAAATTTATTTGGGCACGAAAAGATCTGTGATTTTTGTTGTAGTGTGGTCCTCTTGTAGTCCGTCTCTTTGTCTGCCCCAGTCTGTTTTATGTTTTGTTTCTCCTTTTGTTCATCTCTATCCATTTCTTTCTGTTTCTCCCTTTGTCTCAATGTCTCAGCCCATTTGGTCGTGGAAAGTAGCTGTCCACAAATGAGTGTGGTTCTGCTCGAGGTTTCTGCCTGTTAAAAGGACATTTTCTTGCCACTGTTGTCAAGTCCTTGCTCAATGTTAATGTCTCTTTGTAACAGAGTTCCATCTACACCTGTTCTTTGTGTAAAGTGCTATGAGAAAACTTTTGCTATAATGTTGAAAAAATAACTAAAAAGATGAAGATGATGCAAAGATGAAATTCTGGTTTTTACTACTCTCACTGGAGTTTTTTTATTTTCCAGGTAATGGTTTGTGCTCCTGCTGCGTCTCTGACCCCATGGGCCTGTCCTTCCTGCCGCCCTACGGTTGTCAGGGCAACCGCACAGCCAGCGTAGCCGCCCTGCGTATGAAGGCCCGCGAGCACTCGGAGGCTGTGCTCCAGTCTGCGAACCTGCTCGGAGCTGCAGCAGGCGGGCCTGGTGCTGGCGTGGGAGTCCTGTCTGGAGTCGGCGTGAGCACGGCCGGAGTGGCGCGATCCTCCGTGGGCCCCGCCATCGAGGTTCCTGGTTCAGTGGGAAGAGGCAGGGACAGCTCCAGCCCCGGTCTGGCCAACAAGGTGCCGGTGTTGGGCAGCAGTCCTGACAAACACCCTCACTGCTCCAAGGAACAACTGGAGAAAAAGTGAGGCGCTGGACGTAAACGTGGACGTACTGATACTCTAAATCTGTGTGATCGTGCCTGTTATCACTACTCTACTCTAAGAAACTAAGCACAACTACCAACCAAGTCCAGAAAACTCCTGGGAAAGACTTTACTGAAATCACAATGTGTGGATGCAGACATTAAAATATTTATTTGACTGTAAATTATCGTTTTGAAGAAATGCTGAATATTTGGGGCTTTGTTTTCCCCTTAAAAAGCACAAGTGTGGTTTGGATCTTTATCTGTCTTCATGCACTCTTGGACTCTATTTATTGGACTGACATAGATACGCCATGTGTGCAACAAAGACCTATTTGATAATGTGAATTTAACTCATTCAGATGCTTACATTGTGAATGTTTAATGCATGTAAACTGTGCGTGTAGAACTGATCGAGGTTCTTTTAAGGATTTTTGGCAATATAATGTTTCTGCCATCAGGTCAGTAACGGGCTCAAACAATCTCTCCTTTTGATTTTTAAAGTGAAAGTGCACTTTAATATTAATCAGCCATTTTCTATGTAAATGTGTACACGTGCCAGAGTACAGTATACGTGTCACCGGTTGTGTCTTCCTCTCTGTTAGCACGTCCGAGGCGTCAGCAGACAGCGAACACACCGGCCCTGTTGTGACATGTTCTTTAAAACAATTAAAGATGTAGTCGCTCATGTTCCTCTCCTGTTGCCTCTCGCTCCAGCCATCTGTTCTGATACATTATTTATCAGTTTCCCTTAAAGCCGGCAGAGGAGAGCAATCGTGACTCTTATTATTTATTTACTTTTAGGACAGCTCATCCTCTTCCTATCCTTTTACCATTTCCAATAAACCAAATTGAACATCAAATTTGCTTATTTATTCATGTGAATGTGGGATTTACATTTGAAAAATACTCTCTCTCATCACCTAGGGCAACTATTAGATTTGTCGTTAAATATCTCTCCACAGTACATCGACCCTTGAATGAAGGGTCAGCTGATCACATCGAGAATACTTAACCGGCGAGCACACGACCAGGAGTTCGGCTGATTCAATTTGCGTCCTTGAGGATTTTCAGGAAATTACTTTTGATAGTCAATAACACAATTAAGTAAACTACACACACATTATCATGAATAATTGATAAGAAATTATGTATTACCATGAAGTACTGGTTCAATAATTGATGAGGCGACACCCGGGTGACACAGAGGAGGGAGATAATGTCAGAAGTCGTGCCAGGTTGCACACAGAGCACTTACATCCTCTTTTTTCTTTACATCATTACGTTTGCATGTTGTAAATAACCGACAAATATGACAATAAAAGGATGCTTTCATGTCTATGACTCAACCTCTATTTTAATGATCTGATGAGGTTTCTTCATTTAAGTTGGAACTCTTTATTTCCCTAGAAACATACACAGACCATCCATTGAAGTTAATTGTCACTTTTGAGACAGAAAAGTGGAAATGCAGTCAAAATAAAGTAACAAAACCAGAACCCATTGTGTCCTACTTTCATGCTTTTTTGTCATTATAATGAAGGATTTTTTTAACAGCAGGTACTGAGTCAATTCATGCACCAAATATTATTACCAAAAAACATCATGTTCAATATAGGGATTTTGCTTTAAGTGCATGAGAGCTCCCAGAGCAAAGATGCTAAGCCCCCTGACATGGCAGCTAATGATAACACAATATCCTCACACAAATCAACTCCTCCTCCACAAAATGTACCAATATGGACGACGGAATCCAGCCAACTCATACAAAAGACGTGCAAAACACATTCAATCCCTCCAAAATTGAATACAGTAGTTGTGGAATTTAATCATTATCCAAAACAAAGGATGCTGAAGTTATAATGACTCCGATCATCATTAAGTTCTGCAGGCGCCCCATTATTCACTGCTTTAATATTTGATAAACAAGTCAAGTTGATGTTGACATTCAGCTGTGCATGTGGCATCATTGATAATTTTCTGTCACCTAAAAAAAGTCCTGAGGCGGTTTTGTGGAGCATTGTTATATCAAATTAGCTGGAGAGCGGCCAGAAAAGCAGACAAACATGGTGAATGTGGGGGACAGCAGTTGAACTCTGTTCTTACAGTGCAGTTAATGGGCTTCTTTTGTTGCAGTAATGAAATATTTTGCAGGGATGTGGGGAAATATGTCCTGAAACAGGGAGTTGTGTGCACATGCACCCATCCACAGACAATATAATGCACACAGAAAGAAACTGTATGCCCACGAAAGACTGGCACATACATACTATTCTTTTGCTTGACATTGGGTGCAACACCTACATTTTTACTACTCAACGACCCAAAGTCAGACACAAAGTGCATTCAGAGCTGCTCCGTTGAAGGGCCTAAAAACACAGTACAGAATCATCTCTGCAACACAACTGATCAATAACTCAATCAATTAGAATCAATTAAGCTAATCTCTGAATGGAGATAATACAAACAAAGCATATCTTAATGCAGCAAGTAATGTGCCTGTCTGCTGTCTGCCACATAACCACAGCTCCGCTCCTCCTTACTCAGCGCCCTCAATGTTTGAGATCAATGCTTGCAGTCATAGCAGCTCCAATAATACAGCTATGTTGGTGCAAAGCTAGAAAGCAGAGTTGCAATGTACAAAAATTCAAGATCGGTGTATGAAACAGAAGTCTGAATTTTTGATCAAGCCAAATTAAATAAGAAATGTGTTCTCAATTCGTCCACTAGAGGGAACTAGTGAGCAAGAAACCTGTTCAGATGCCTCACAGCAGGCTTCTCTTCTAACTTCAGTGGGGAAATTGAGCACACGCTGAGTAATTCTTGCTAAGGGAAGTTTTTGTAAATTAAATTTTATTAATCAACTAATTTTTAACAAGTGCTGAGCATTGAAGGCTCAGGAGAAAGCAGCAAAACAGGATGATATAGCAGCTTGGTACAGGTTGAGGATATTTCTAACTGATTGTAATAGAAGAAGTGAAGAGAGGAACATGGAGAAAAGTGTTGGATGAGAAGGCCATGTTTAAAGAGGGGGAAAGAGAGGAGTTCAAAAAGGGATTACCTAAGCCTTTCCTGTATGCAAAACCATCTGTGTGTGCGTGTGTGTGCGTGTGTGTGTGTGTGTGTGTGTGTGTGTGCGCGCGTCTGTGTTAATGAGGGCATATGGAGTGTGTCTCCATTAAGGCCCATGTGTGTGTGTCCATCATCCCACCGGGCCTGCCCTGCACCCGCCAAGAATCCCAGGAAACTATCTGCTGCAGCAATCTCCTATTATAGCAGCGGGCTGCTGTAGAAGGGGAGCAAGAGAAAGAGGGGGTGAAAGGGGGAGGTACAGGTCCTCCCCTTCCTCTGCCTTATGGCCTTTTCTGCAGGGGGGTGAGTGAGGCTGTAGCTAGGGAGATTATGCTTCCAATATTTTGAGTGTTTGAGCACAAAATTCAAGTGAAACAAATATCTTAGACACTTTGCATGAAATGAAAAAATCTGTGAGAGGAGAAGAATCAGAAAATGTGACTTTGAAAAAAAAAAGTTCTTTCTAGTCCATGTGAGTGGCAGAAGACGGGTGGTGACCAAGAGCCACTTGTTGACACTGCATATAGTGCTCTTCAGTTCTGTTCAGTGAAGTGGGTGGCACTTTTGTTATTTATACCTCCCAAAGGAGCACCCAAACTCTGGTCCCCTCCCCACCCCCCTCTGTAAGATAGAAAACAACACACCTCAAGAAAATAAGGTGATTCTCAAGGTTTAGACCACAACCTCCCAGCCAGATGTAAAACGTTCACAGTTCATGACACCTAGCTCTGGCTGCTAATGGCCAACAGTAAGCTGTCCAGATTTATAAATAGTTGAGAGGCTGTTTGTTTCATCCGTCTGACACTCGACACCAAAGGATCTCACAGAACCACATGAAGGCTCCAGCTCTCATTCTGTCCCCCAATGGTGGACACTCTGCCTGGGACAACTCCTCTATATCTGTTTGGTCTCCTGAGCCCTGCTGCCTGCTTCTGGTGAGATGCTCAAAGACCCCGGTGTGGACTTTATAGAAGATTTTTGAAGTGGATTATTTTCAATAAAAAGACACAGAGCTGCCGTAGAGAGCTTGTGAGAGGTGACAGGATCAACAAGGCCTTTTTTTTAGGAGACGGAGCCTTTTAAGGAAGTGACGATGAGGCCTGAATTATGGATTATAAAAATATAAGGTAAGGACGAAAGATTTGTTTCTTTCTTTTAAAGACAGACACATTAAGAAGAAAGTAACTGACCCTACACGTTCTTATTTGCAAGAGTTTAATTGCTTTATGTATAAAAATAAATGAAAAGATGTATAAAAATAATTCCTGTTTTAATAATATACACATTCAGTTTCTCATTCTTTATAGTAAATACAACTTTTATTTTCTTTCACTGACAGTGTATGACATTTCTAAACAATTAGTCAAATCCTCTGAGCTCTCAGGAGTGACAGATTTGCTGCAGTTCAGTCTGCGTTTGGACCACACTGGCTCTGAAAGTGAGGCCTCTCTGGTGTCAGGTTTTAGAGTCGGAGGCCCGTCACTGGACAAAAATAAACCTGTCACATGCAAGAATGAACAGAAATCACCCCGACAGTTTGACATGAGATTATCGTAGCAAAAAAAAAGGGACAGTTACCACAGCTGTGTGTGATTTTTTTAATGCCTCTCTCTGATGTTTTTTTTTTTTTCTGTACTGATCATCTGGTGCCTGCATGGAGAAAAAGCTGCAGTAAATAAACATTTTGCCGCTTAAATGTTTTCTTAATGCTTGAAAGCAAAATCTTACAGTGAGTGTCGGGCATGCTCTTGCATATGTTGCTGTCGTTTTCTGTTAAAGGAGATTTTTTGCATGATATTTAAGATGAGCTGTCGCCCTGCTCCACTTTTAGACTTTGCAGGTTTTAGCATTGTGGTGAATAGCCATTTCTGTAGATGTGAATGAGATGGATGGACTCCAGGTCTGAAGATATCAAAGAACCTTTGGTTATTCTGAGCAAGGTGACGGCTGCCTGGTAGCAGCAGTAAATTTAACCAGAATGTACCCATGACGTTACAGTCTCCCTCTATATGTGTAACCACTTTTACTTTAAAAGCAGGAAGGAGGACATGTGCATTAAGAAGGCTGTAAGAGGGCTCTGTACTTGTAGACAAAGTATGTTACATGTTGATTATTATCTTAAACTAGAATTGTTTTGTTATATTTTAGGTTGTAAGCGTAGTTTTAAGCATTGCTCGGCAAGCAGCGAGCTGGTGGAGCCAGGTAGAGTCGACATGTCAACAGATACCAAAACCAACTGCGATAGATTGATGGATCAGAATCACTTCTTTTTTTTTAATTTGGAAAAAAGATTTGCACCGACTATAGCAAAGTATTTCCCCCATTCTTTACAAACGTTTCATTTTTTTAAATGTCGACGGGAAATAGTAACATTTCAATACGGTTACATTTTCTAATAACTTAAAGTCCCATTTCAATTTAAATAAGCAATGGAGTACTTGACAGAAATACATTTTACAATTTTGCTTCCAATATCTGACTTGAGCAGCACCTCTACTCAGGGCCATTTTAATCTTCTTCCCACCTGTTCCTTCTCTACTGTAGTAAAACCAAAGATGTCTTACTGCAGGATTAGTTTTCAATGTAACATTACAGCTGACTCGTCCTAACCAGACTTGTTTTTGCTGTTTCCCTCAAAGATAAAGAGCGTGATTGAAGTCTGTCATTTCTACATGTCTGACATCTTGATATTAACTTAATGTGAAATAATGTGTAAATTTGTTCCTATCCTCATTATCATTAAAACAGAATCAGTATCTGGATTTTAATCTAAAGATGATCAAAATCACCGTGTGTGTGTGTGTGTGTGTGTGTGTGTGTGTGTGTGTGTGTGGTCTTCAAAGCTGTGTCCTGCTTTCCCAAAATACCTCACGTGAGGCTGTCTTTACTGTGCCTAGCAACAGAGTAGTTTTCTTCACAACATGTTTCTGAAGGTCACAGTGATTGAGGAGAAGGATTAACAAGGCTGTTTTCAGAACCACATACAGTACATTGCTGCTTAATGCAAAAAAAAGAAAAGAAGAGCTTCTTATCAAGGACACAACAAGTGGTGCTTATTGTTAAAACTTCTATGAAAGAAAACCATGTGTGTGTTTTTGGCTTGAGAATAAGTTTAGAAAACATTACACATATCCTAAACAATTGTTAAACAAATCATTTTAAGTCCAAGTTAATTCTCCTTTCTTTCTCTCGTAGGAAAATAAAATATTCCAGGATTTTCTTGGATGAAGGCCAACTAAAAGGCACCATGCCTTAGGAGCTACAGGCTCTACAAAGTCTTGACGGGGGCCCCAAACTCTGGGCTTGCAGCTCCTGCAGCCGGCAGAGTATATCATTTAGAGGTCTGCGTTTGCGTGAATGACTGCAGAGCTGAGGACGGAGCTTTTTGTTTGCAGGCCTGCATCATGACCTCGGTTGAGAAACGCCGCTCTGGCCGAAAGAGTGGCGGGCATCGAAAGCACAGCGATGGAGGCTACAGCGACACCTCCAGTGCTGGATCCTTTCTGGATGAGACAGACCGAGAGGTCAGCAGTCTGACAGATCGAGCATTCAGGAGTCTCTGCATTGGAGATGAGGCCGTTTATAACGACTCAGACCTGGGTGCATCTTCACCCTGCACCCAGAGAGACAGACAGCTGGCCTTTAGTCAGAGTGCTCAGGACAGAGACCGAGAGAGGGAGGAACTTAAGAGAACTGCACATGAGAGCTTCAGCCTCAGGATGCAGCAGTATGAACAGAACTGGATCCACGGAGGAATGTATGGGGCTGAGATCCAAAGAGATCCACAGTGGGAGGATTATGGGGAAAGGACACAAGGGAGAGTTTCTGCCACATTCCAGCACTCCTTTGTGGAAACCTCTCAACAGGAGGAATCTCTAAGAGGAGAACAGCTGTCCTTTCTCAGCAACGGAGCTACAGAGGTGAGTTCACAGCAACGAAGAAGCCGCTCCAGAGTCTCCTCCCTAATCAGAGCTTTTAACTCTGAGGGACAGAGGGATGGAGCAGGGATGGATGGTAAACCCAGAGAGTTGAATGATGACACAAGCTGGGACAAATCTGCTCTAATGAGTATTCAAAGGGAACTTTCTGAATTCTCTACATCATATCAGGAAAACTTTAACAGCGGCCATTTTGGCTCAGCGGGTCCATTCTCCTCCCGGGACACTGACTTCTACTCCTCTGAAGTAGCAGCAATGAGTCACATAAATTCTGGACCCTCTTTTATGAGATCTTCCCACAGTAAACACAGCATGTCCACACAGGTCAACTGTAACTCTAACTTCTTTATACACAGTGAGTTCAGTCCATTCAAAGTGTGGAGGGATCATAACAGGTTTCCCTTCCAACAAGGAGAAGTCTCCGGGTTTATGCACTATCCAGACTTCGCTAAGTGGTATGAAACACCAATGTACAAGGAGCTTTCACTGGAGAGCCAACCACAGGTTCCACACAGGTTTGAGGAGAGGGGAATGAGACACCTGAGGAATAACTGGGCACCGGTAGTTCCTACCACTCCTCCACGCGCCACCTCAACATCCACAATGCTGCACAGAGCTTCAGCAGTGGAGAAACGGTGTGACTCAGAGTTAGCAGGTCATTACACCTACAGGAAGCGGGCGCAAAGCCTTGGAACAAACAGGCTTCCACCCCAACGCCCATCGACAGCATCGCCAACCATTGAGATGTCTCGACGCGTCCAGGACACCATCAGCTCTGTCAGAGCCCTCCAGCAAAAAATAAAAATGATGACAGAGCAAAATGTCTCTACGGAGATGACAATGAATAAACAAGGAGTATCTTATAGTAATGATTATCGTATTCCCTATGGAAACCATGCAAACACAGTGGCACCAAATGTCGTCAATAGTAACACAAGCACAACTCCCTTCAACATCAGCCAGCTGCTCACACCTGTAGTTCATGCACATCAAGAATCAGAGACATCAGAGGTCCGACAGAGCGCGGTTTCCCCTCAACTTGTGGAACATCCCCCAGTACGAGCTGAAAGCAGGGGAGCCACTCCTGATATTAGGATGTCAAGCTACAAATCCAGAGCAACAAGCCTTCTGTTTAATCTCAAAGACAACAGGAAAAGAGTAAAAAGCACTTACAGTCCTACTAAATTCAAGGGCTTGGAGACACAGGACAAAAACAAACAGCCTTTAATCCAGGAGCCAAGAGACACTGTGATAGATATCCCGGATTTCCCAGATGCAGAAGTTCAATATCCTCAGGTAGGGGAATCCGGCTGGACAAATGCTGTCTCACACAATTATGTAAACCAGCATTTTAGCCCTGGATCATCCATTGCAACTAACTATGGGCCTGCGACCGCAAATACAGGCCAATATTCAGAATACACTTCAAGTGGTTACCAGACAGCTCAGATGCAAGGTGAGATGGTTCCTCACTCTGGGTTCACTAGCTTCTTACCTGAAAATTACACAAGAAGTCAGCTGGCTAATGGACAGAATCTCTATGAGGACTTATCGTCATTTACTCCCTACAAGAAAGGCATGATGGATAATGTAGACGCTCAGGGAAGAGATGGATACAGGCTTAAACCTCCGTATACAGCTACAGAAACGCCAAGGCTAAATGCTGAACACAATCATACCAGAGAGTTTTTAACCAAGGTGGATGGATATCCGCAGCACAAAGACAGCGATTATGATTACAAAAATGTGTCCTCACAGGATAGGTGGAGACAGGCAAACAGCCAAGACACAAAATATCACAGTCTGAATGCAGATAGCTATTCGTGGAAACAAGATGTAACTGCTTCAATGGAAAAAGGCCAACATCAACACGCTTACCAAGGAGCAACCATGACAAAAGAGGAGCTACATTTACCAAGAGACAAATACAGAGGAGAAAATCATCATGATATTCACAAGGAGCCTCCGAAAAAACAGTCCTGTGAGGATTTTGGTGGAACTTCTTATGCAATGGAAGGCTTCATCTATTCTAATATTTCTAACCAACATCCTCAATATAGTGCTTTAGGTATTAACACCAAAGAAAACCAAGCGTATTATGGACATCAGCAACCTGGAGCTTTTAAGGACAATTATGGACTTCAAAAGCAAAGTAGACATAACAAGGAAAATGAAATAAATGATTATACGCCTAAAACTTCCAACAGATTTACCAATCAAGAAAACAGAAACCAGCACACTCCTTATTTGAATAAAGACTATACAATACTCGCTCAAGAAACAGGTCAGATAAAACCATATACAACAATTCCTTATGGGTATGAAATGCAAAGTCTCCAAGCAGAAGAAACTAAACCAGCGTTTGAACATAACATGCAAAACAATGCCAACCCTGCCAATGCGACTGACCCCACAATGGAAAACCAAGCAAAAGATAGAACTTATGACGAGGTCAAGGCTGAACAGGCCATGGCAGTGCACGTAAAAGCACAACACGCCCAAGCAGAGCTGGCAGTGGTTCAGCACTGGGATAAAGAGCAGCGGCCCAAAGAGGAGTTAGCTAGGTTAAATTTAGCAGGGCAGAATGGTTCAGAGAAAGTCAAAGCAGAACAGGTCTTTGCAGAACTATCAGCACAAGAGAGAGTAAACCAGGACCGAGCAGGACATGCTGAGGAGAAGAAGAAAAAGGATGACTTGATAAAGCAGTCGACAGAAAAACAACCAGAACAGACAAATGAGGTACTGACAAAGGCAGAGCAAACAATAGTGCCTAGGGTAACAGAGCCAAGTCATATTACAGAGGAAGCAGGAGCAGAACACATGAAAGAGGAGCAGGAGGGGCAGGTCAAAGTAGAACAAGCTGAAGCAGAGAGGTTCAAAGAACACATAAAAACAGAACTGGAGGAGACAGAGCAGACGAGAATACGGCAGTCCAAAACTGAAAAGGCCAAACAAGAAAGGATCAAAGCAGAGAAACTCGAGGAAGAAAAGTTAAAAGCAGAAAAAGCTGAAAGAGAGCGGATTAAGGCAGAACAAATCAGGACAGAAAAAGTTAAAGCAGAAGAAGCTGAAGCAGAGCGAAGGACAGTAGAGCATGCAGAACTTCAGCAGATAGAAGAGCAAGCTAAAGCAGAACAAGAGAAGGTTGAAGTTGGTGATAAAGATTTAATTCAAGCCACTCGTGTAAATGATGCAAATATTACAACACTGAAAAGCAAAGCTAAAGTGGAAAGAGTTAAAGAAAAAGAGGGAGAGCAGGAAAATTCCAAACAAACCAAAGTCATCACAACTAAACTGGAGCAAACTAAAATAGAGATGATGCAGGAAGAGTCAGCTAAACAAGCACCAAAGCTAATATCCTCACAACAGGTCAAAAGTGAGCTTGATAAAGTTGAGCAAGCTAAGACAGAGTTAGCTAAAGCTAAAGCAGAATTGGCTAAAATAAAGGAGAAGATGAAAGGAGAGCAAAAACAGAGAGTCAAAAACACAGTTCTTACAAAAGATGAGATAAAGAAAGATGTTCCTGCTAACATGGATACTGATAAAAATGAAGAGTTCACATATCAGGACCAGTCAACTAAACCAGAGCATCAACACAACAAAGATTTGATTGTAGCTTGCAGGCAAAGTATAGATCAAGCTAACAGAGGGCTTGACGAGTTTAACCGTCTTAGAGATAAATATGGTTTTACTGATACACCAGCAGTCAGGAACAAAATCTCAGCTGCGGGAAATAGTTCTTCAAATGATGCCAATGAAACACCACTTTTATGTCTTGATAAATTTGAAACAAAGACTGAAGAAAAATCTAAAGACAAACGTAGTCCTAGTAGCAAATGTTCAACACCTGACACAGAAAACAACAAAGTAAGCAGCTTTGAATCTCTCAAGTTGACAGAAAGTCAGTATATTTACAGTGAGTCATCCAAAGAATTCAAATTATCCAGCGGTAATAATGTACTTCCCGATGTAGATAATGCAACAAACAGTGACTCTGTTACTGATGAAGTAAAGGAGCACAGAGTTGAAAAGTTGGAAACATGTAACCCACTGATACAACCTGATGTCTCACAGCAAAAGGATTCAAATGTGGTTATTCTGCTCCCTGCTGGAAGAAAAACCAAGGTGACTGAGCAAAGTGTAGGTCCAAGTAAAGATCCCCATTCAAACCCTCCCAAGACGTTGTCCCATAAAGAGAGAGCTCAGACGAAGCAGGAGATTCTGACTTCAAAGATAAAAGCTCATGCTGAAAAAGAGATTTCTGCAATCAAAGAGAAAGGGTTTGCTAAACGAGATGGAATTATATCCAAAACTTCTACCAAGCAATTAGGAGGTAGTCAGATTATTAATGCTCGACAGAGACCCCCATCACAGGAAGCTCCTAAAAAGCATGACAGCACAATGTCCAGTAATGCAACACTAAAGCACCATATGGAGCCCCAAGGAACAAAGATGGTACCAGCCACGTCTGTTTCACCTTCCAGCTCTGCTACAATCCCAGTTAAGTCTGCAGCAACAACCAGTCAGTCTCAAGACCATTCACAGAAAGTAATCAAAGAACCAATGAATGGAAACATGCCAAAACCACCCAAAGAAGCAAAACTGACAGGACTTCATCCCATGAGAACTGACAACAGCTTGGTAGAAAATCAAAATAAAGAGAATCAGTCTCCAATAAATAGTAAAGAACAACCACCTAAAACCCAACAATTAAAGCAGGAATCAAATCATGAAGAAAACTCTGGGAACAAGACTGATGGACCTAAAGACAATCTTATTGGAGACACTGTCAATCTCATTCAGGAGAAAGAAGCTCCACCTGTCGTTGAAATCAAAAGTTCTGAACCTACAACCACAGAAAAGGCAGAGAGCACACATGAAGCAGTTCTTGAGGATTCATCACTTAATCTTGTCTTTGGTCAAAATAAGACCCCTGTGGCTGACGACAGCTTGCAGATCAGAGGAATAATGGTAACTGTACGAGAAAGAAAACCATCCTTAAGCGATGTTGAGATTAATTACAACACTCCTGACCAAATTAAGGCAAAAGAAAGCAGGAACTCAGAGTTAAACGAAGGAAATATAAGCTCAGATCTAGAGACAAGCAAAGGTTATACATCTTTAAATGAATTTACCAAAGTAGAGAGTAAGGACAAAGTTATTCAAGGCACTCATCCTACAATGATGGATGATAAGACTAAAGTAGGAGTGAAAATTCATCCTGAAAACATCCACGGAGCTTCAACCCAAGAGACAGGACAGAACAATATGTCTGAAACGGTCACTCTACAGCAAGAGAGTTCATACGCAGACGCAAGTCCCCAAAGGGAAACACAACTCCAAGAACCAGCGCGTGAAAAAGTCTCGCCTTCCAATGTCACTGTACCTGCTAAAAATAAAACACTGGCAGAAACTCAATCCCTTCTCTACAACCAAGACATAATACCCGGAGAAACTAAAGACTTCACAAATGTAACGCCAATAGAGAACCTTTCAAAGAGTGTAGGAACAGATGAAGTAAAGGGTAATGTTCAAGAGAAAAATACACAAAAAAGCCAAACAACACATGCCAATGATTCCAACGTGGTGGCCAAGCAACTCAACCACATTAATGGTTGTAACAAAGCTGAAGATGAATCTTTGCTAAAGCCGAACATCCAGCCTTTAGTGAAAGAAGATATGACCACTGTCATAAATCCATCCAACAGCAGGGACACAGATGGAAAGAGTGCACCCCCATTGGACGAAAAGAAACGTCACTCAACACCACAAAAGCCTCTCAGCAAAGATAGTGCATCTCACAATTTAACTGACAATGAGAACAGACAAGTAGAAAATAGTCAAGTGGATGATAGTGTGCATATAGGCAGCATTGCCATCAGAGTTGTGCCAGCAGTAACTGAGGACAACATAAACAAAGGAGAAGAACATGTCACAGCTGTCGCTTCAGATGGAGCTACAGCTAATGAATATAAACAAGTTGCATCATCTTCTGTTGAAGGACAATTAAAATATGACAACAGAAGCAAAGACCTCAATGCAGCAAGCAGTCAAAAGCAGTTGGAAATATATTTGAAAGACAATTTACTGGTACAAAGCGTGTTGTCCAGTGTGAGAAAACAGTCTGACTCACTAAAAAACAACAGTCAACAGGATATCATTAATGCAACCAGTCCGAATGTTCAAGCTGAAACTGGAGAGCCTGAAAGCATTAATACCAGCGGGAATTCAGTGGACAAATCAAAAACACATCCAACAGAGGAAGACTACTTTCAAGTGCAAGGGATAGCAGAAACTAATCAAAAACCACACAGGAAAGCAAATGTTGCAGATTTGTCAGATGCTGTTTCAAAGGGAAGGGATCTTCCAGGATTACCGTCAAATAAGGGACTTTTTAGCAAAGAATCAGACAATGAAAGAAAGAATGAAGTCTTTGTGTTGGATCAAAGTCTAAGAAAAACAGCAGAATCAAGGTCAGTAAGCATTCAAGAAGAGAATGCGAAAAGGAACAACAGAGAAACAGAAGATAAACTGGTCTCCAAACAGACTGAAGGTCCCACAGAAAGACTTGATTTTAAAAATGAGAAGTCACAGGTGGGTCAAGCTGTTCATATCAGAAAACAGCACACAGAGAACAAGTCCACTTTATCATTAAGAGAAAGACAGAGCCTACGAAATTCAAACCAGACAAGGGAAACAGTTGAAGAAAAACCTGACGTTAAACCAACACCTAAACCTAGAGTATCCACAATACCGGAGATATCAGCACTTGCAGACTATGCCAGGTTAAAAGTAATTGTTTCAGAAGACACAGACAACACAATCCAGGAATTCCCTCCCAATAAAAAAGAAGGATTCTTTCCGATTATACAGAGTCGTCATAGCAGACGCCCAGTGTTCCATGCTGACCCACAAGACTTTCCCATGAAAGAGAAAACTTTGCCAAATAAAACAGGGGTCAGCTCCAAAGTGAACAAAGAGCCCAAACACTTGGTATTTCCCATTACAGAGAAGGAACATCAAAAGACAGGGATGTTTAAACTAGGAGACAAAGAAAGACAAGACAAATTGCTTTTAGATGCCAAAGCCAATGAAGATACTCAGGTTGAAAATGCACAATACATCCAAGGAAGAATAAAGTCACCAACAAGTCCTGTAAAGAAAGAAAGAAATGAAGCACCTTTAACTGATATGCAAAGACCTCATCAAATAAATGAGAGTACTCATCAGTCAAACAATCCACCCTTGCAAGCACCAACCTCAACTTCTGCACTCAATAGACCAAGGCCAAGAAGCACATCTGTGACACAACAAATAATGCCAAGTGATAACACCGATCCAAACGAAAAAGGTCAAGAATTTTCCCCAACAGCTGAAAGAATACCATATTTGGATAAAAGCTCCTTCCCACAACCCAATTCGGGGCAAAGTAACAACATGGAGGATAGCACAAGAACTTCAAGAAAAACTCATAAGATTGAAAATGCTAAGACAGACGGTTTAGAAAAGCCTACACCTCCGCATGAAGACACCAAGGCAAAACAGCAGAACAGAGCAAAACAGTTGGAGGACAAACACACTTCTAGGACAGGAGACACAAAAAGAGCAGACGACATGAAAATAAAACACATAATTGCAGAAAGTAGAGCTTCTCTGGCTGAAGAAGAGAGGAAAGCTGCTAAGAGAGAAGAGGAGAGGAGAGCAAAGGAGCGGGAGGCCATTGCTAATAGGATCAAGGAGAGACGGGAAAAACAGAGAGAAGCAGAGAGAAGAGAAGAGGAAGAAAGAAAAGGAAAACACACTGAAGGAAACAGAGCTGCACAAAAAGAGGAGAGGAGAGCAAAGCAAAGACAAGAAGAAAAACAAGTGAAAGAAATTGAGGAGAAATGGGAATTGATAGCAGAGGAACAGCAAGGAAAACACCCAGAGCAGCAGAGGCTAGCTTCTCAAGAGGTCCCGCATAGAAGAGCTGCTAGCAATGAGCAGCAAAGAAGAGCTGCACATGAGGAGCAGACGTCGAGAGCGGCAAAAGAGGAGCTGCACAGGAAAAGAGCTGCTGAAGAGGAGCAGAAGAGGAGAGCTGCACAAGAGGAACAGAGGAGAGCTGCACTAAAAGAGCAGGAGAGGAAAGCAGCTCTAGAAGAAGAGCAGAAAAGAGCGGCTCAAGAGGAGCAGCAAAGGAAGGCTGCACAAGAGGAACAGCAGAGGAGAGCTGCACATGAGGAGCAGCAGAGAAGAGCTGCAATAGAGGAGCAGCAAAGGAAGGCTGCACAAGAGGAACAGCAGGGGAGAGCTGCACATGAGGAGCAGCAGAGAAGAGCTGCTCAAGAGGAGCAGCAAAGGAAGGCTGCACAAGAGGAACAGCAGGGGAGAGCTGCACATGAGGAGCAGCAGAGAAGAGCTGCTCAAGAGGAGCAGCAAAGGAAAAGAGCTGCTGAAGAGGAGAAGCAGCGGATAGTTGCACAAAAAGAGCAGGAGAGGAGAGCTGCTCTAGAAGAACAGCAGAAAAGAGCTGCTCTAGAGGCGCAACAGAGGAGAGCTGCACAAGAGGAACAGCAGAGGACAGCTGCACATGAGGAGCAGCAGAGGAGAGCTGCACATGAGGAGCAGCAGAGGAGAGCTGCACATGAGGAACAGCAGAGAAGAGCTGCACATGAGGAGCAGCAGAGAAGAGCTGCTCTGGAGGAGCAGCAAAGAAGAGCTGCACATGAGGAACAGCAGTGGAGAGCTTCTCCGATTGAGGAGCAAAGGCAGGCTAAACAGACTGAGGAGAAGATACTCACTGACATTGAGGAGAGAAAGAAAATAAATCAGAAAGATCAGGAGAAACTTACAGACATTTCAAAACAGAAAAGGTTCAATCTGATTCAGGAGCAAATGAAAACCGAGCAGCACACCGAAGAGCAGTGGGATGGAAGACAGAAAAAAGAAGAGAAGGCCAGAGAGCTTGAGAGGAGCCAAGCAGCACCCAAAGAGGAGAAGAGCGTGGCACAAGAACGGATGCTAATTCAAAAAGAGGGACGCGAAAGAGAAAAAGCGGCTCAGAGGATGGATGCTCTCCAATACTATGCCATCACCTCAACAGACTCCGGGAGGAAACCAAAAGAGAGACAGATCTACTCCCCTTTACCTCCCCAACAAAAATACAATCCTGTTAGGCTGGAATCATCTGAAGACTCAGGATTCCATTCTAGGTCTTATAGGCCACATGCCCCTGCATCTCCAGCCCCATCTCTTCCCCGTTCCAACACCTCCTCTCCTGCTCTGGGAGCCAAGCCCTCGATGTTCAGGGTGAAGGATAACAGTTTCAGAGGTTCATCTTTCACCAAGTCAGTCAAACCACGCTTCCATAAAAGCTTTGGAGAGGATTACCGAGTGGGTTCACCTATGGAGAGGGAGAGAGCAGGAGAGGAGGAGCAAGAGGCATTAAGATGGAGTGCTGGAACTCCTGTCCATCCTGACAGACTTGCTGCAATCAGAGAACTCTCAACTTTTCCAACAGCATCTGCATCACAGGACTACTCAGCCCCTCTCCCACAACACAGGCCTTACTCCAGGAGGAGCATTGCTCTGGATGAAGACGACTCCCGCTCTGTCATCAGCAACATGTCAGAGGGTGTGGAGAGTTTTGCCACCAGTGCAGCAGACCTGTCAGAAATAAGAAGCTTGTACTATGATGACAGACCCGAATCCGCCTGTAGCTTCAGCAGTGATGTGTCTCGTTCTTTGGGCAAGCCTCCAACTGTCCCACCAAAGAGTGAGAAAGCCTTGCGCAGGGCGAAAAGGTTGACTTCTCGTAGAATCAACAAGGAAAAGCCCAAAGCTGAGGCAGACAGCCCTGCTGGAGTTGAGAAAGCTCTTCAAGATGTGTCCAGTATTCCTTCCTTCTCCACTGAGGTATGCTCCTCAAACCGCCATGCTGTGGCTTCCCCTCATTTTACCCCACCTCTCTCCCTTGCTCATGCTCCAACACTGGTGTCAAGCTTGCCTTCTTCCAGCACTGAGCACCAATTGTCTCATAGCTATTTCCATGCTTCCCCTCATGCCACTGTTCCTATCTCCCTCCCAGTCACCTCACCTCATGCTACTGCACCTGTTTCCCTTCCCATTGTCTCCACTCATGCTACTGGCCCTGCTTCCCACACTGCTGCACCAAAGACAGTTGCTCATATTCCCTCTTCTCCCACTCTCCATCATGCAAACCACCCAGCTACAGTGACACGGTACCATGTAGAGTCAAGCTATCCCCAGTCCTACCCATTGACCCAGCGTAAGGTGCTGCAAGACCTCGGCTCTGGTCAGTACTTTGTAGTGGATGTGCCTGTTCAAGTGAAAACAAAGACTTTCATTGACCCAGAGACAGGAAAGTATGTTCAGCTGAATGTGCGGGAGTCTGCTCAGAGTACTCCCCGACCCCAGCCAAAGCCGCAGCCTCAGCCGCAGCAAACATACCTACAGCCTCAGCAGCCCCTCTCCCAGCCCTCTCCAGCTGGCAAACCTGTTGTGCTTTATGAAGGCTACCAAGGCTACCAACCTGCAGCTAACACATTCGTTCCCCACAACAGGTCATCAGCCCCTGTGACACCCTACCAGGACCAACAGCCTGTGAGGGAGGGTCGCATCTACGGATATCAAGCCCCTGAAATTATACCGAACTCTGAAGGGCCTCGCTATAGCCCAGAGAAAACTCCATACATGGACACAGTTAATGATTCAGGCAAAACACATAACACAGTTTACAACACACATGGCCCATATGAGTCGTTCCCAGAGTGCGACACAAACAGCCAGCTTGCAGGAAGCCAAGTTTGTGAAAATGATAACTCAGCCCACTCACGATATCAGCCCCAAGAAATAATCGCAATAAGTGAACTAGAGGACTTTATGGAGGTGTCTGACTGGTGAGGAAAACTAGTACAGAAATTGTGCCTCAAAAAAAGGTTGATAATGTAAAGATGACAGGTAGTGACATAGAGTATTCGACAAAAAAAAGCACAGTTTGAATGGATCATTAAATGCAGTTTTAAGTGTTTGTAAATGACCTTTACAAGTGGAAATAGTTTCGGAATGTTTTTGGTTTTTAGTTTTGAAGAGTCCTTGCTGTTACATTTCTGCTGATTATTGTGGGGATTAACTGTTTAGCTATTTATTGTGTTACGGAGAAGTCACCATTCCATTTGACTTTTGAATGTGCTAAGCTATTTTTGATGTGTATACAGTACGATAAGTCTCCCATTGTCTGCCAAACCTGGATTCATGTTGTCATAAATAAACCAGAAACTGTATGTCTATACCTTTTCGTAGTTTGGAAAGATTGCTTTGAACGTTAAAAGAGCTGCTTCAGTTTTCATGATTTATCTCTTGTTAAAAAAATGTGGTATTTAATGACGCATATACTACTAAAAACCCAGAGTGCCAATCAAAGATCTGCAGATTGTGGAAAGCAAAGCTTGTGTATTCAACCACTGTGTCAATATTAAAACATGGTGATAAGATGAGGTTTAAGGTTTAGTTTCAGATGGTAGTCCATTTGTAAGGAAGTTTGTCTCTGTGTTGCTGTGAAGATTTCAGGCAGTAAAATCACACTTCATTAAACCTAATCATTTTTTGGCATAATGAAAGTCTTTCAAAATCACCTTGTAAAATAATAAATAAAAAAGGAAATGTGACACATTGTTGCTTCAGGTTGATTTCATTTCAGATCTTCAATGACTGTAATAACTACATAATGTTAGTGTCACAGGGATCCTGTTCTGACTCATGAGATGCACCCTGGGTCTGAATGACAATAAATGAAGTCTTTTAATGAGTGCATGAGACAATTAAAAAGAGTGACTGTGAGCAAAATCATATTTCCTGAGTGAATTCATAAACACAATATTGAGAAATTAACATTTTGTTGATGACATTTGTGCGTATGTCTCCTTTTATTTCTGTATGAGTCAATCCAAATGGTTAAGAATTTTCTTACTATACCTAAGAGATCCAATGATAGATATAATACAGCGTGAAAATGATCTTTTCTTCAATCTTCCTCGATTCACCAACTCAGAATAAATGTACACGGCCGGGCTGAGAATGCCTGCATATACACTCCAGTTTAATGAATTTTGAAGCATTCATTACGTTTTGCTGATCCCCTGAGAAGCAGTAACCTGCTTTGACCACTGTAGGGCAGAGGAGAGCGATTCCTCAACTCAATCTTAGACTTAACCTTAAGACTTATGTAAAGGAGAACCTGAGGGAATTCCCCAGATAAAACACGGAGATAAGAGACTTAACAAATCTCCACAATCATCCGAATTATAATTTAAGCACTTAAACACATGGCTATTGTTAGATTAAAGCTTGTACTTCAACACAACAAATCATAATACAATTACTATCTATTCAACTCAACAGATTTTGTCAAAGTAGGGAAAAACAGATCATCAACCCAGCTGGTACACTTTCCTCTGACTCTATTTTTTAAGAGAATCATACATGCGACCTGAAGGGTTAAACCTGTTGTGTAATTCCGTTTGGCTTTGGCATAGCTCGAAGCGCCAGCAGAAGCCCTGCCTCAGCAGTTTAGCTTGCCCAATAAAGCAGCAGGCTTCATACCACTGGGACAGTCTGACAACCACAGCCAGAGACAAGCCCATGCCACTCTGTCCAGCAGCCAGACAGGGAGAGGTCCCTGCACACACACGCACATAAATGCATGAACATGTGCATACAGACACACAAACACAGAGCTTATAGACAAAAACACATCAGCAGTAGCGCTGTAGGCTTTAGTTAGAGATGCAAGCTTAGGCCTACATTTTGAGACAAATCTTGTTGATGGAAGTGCATGCTCAGCGTATATGCTTCTCAAAATGACCCACAGTGCGACAGGCACATACACATACGAAACCACGAGACTTGACCCTCGCTTTAGAGTTCTGGGGCTTTGGGCCACAGTCCAAGACTCCTCGCAGGAACACAGGAAATGACATTTCCTACGTTTTGCAGGACACAGAGAGACAGAGAGAGAGAGAGAGAGAGAGAGAGAGAGAGAGAGAGAGAGAGAGAGAGAGAGAGAGAGAGAGAGAGAGAGAGAGAGAGAGAGAGAGAGAGAGAGAGAGAGAGAGAGAGAGAGAGAGAGAGAGAGAGAGCTGGGAGAGTGAGTGGGAGTTTCTAAGTGGGAACAGAGCATTTACTGTTTCATATTACACAGAAAAGAGGAGAAAGAGGAGAGGACTTAATGGTGGGTAAGGGCTCTGATGGGTTTAGGAGTCAGGCGCTGTTTTCAATGTAGCTGCTTGTGTAAGTGTTGTGCAGTTGTCTGGGTTTATGGATTCGCTGACTGTGGAAAATGCACTTCTCTATAGTGGTCCTTGTCCTGACTAAGGCTCTGGTCACAGGTAAGTTTACCTTGTTTACAAAAATTTAAAACAATAAGTAGGCGGGGAAGCAGAGATAAAGAAAGAGAATGCATCTAAGTACTTCATTTATCAACCTACAAACATCACTCTGAATGCTAAAAGTTTGAGTTTTTATATAACTTTAGCATGAAAAGAACATCAAATGTACAAGAATTTTTTCTTAACAACCACCAAAAGTTGCAAGTGCATGAGTTAAAAGTGCAATAGTGATGATACTGACAAATTGCTGAAAATAAACCAGTTGCGAAGTTAAAAAAAAAGTTCTTGTGATCAGAGAAAACCTCAAATAATTTGCATTCTCTAAACTTCCATAATCTCATGTTTCCTGCCCTGTAATTTTAGGGTTATGTTACATTTTGACTTTTGTTTGAGTCTCTGTTTGTGCTTTGGGATGTCACATTAAATAGTGTTAGACAGACCCGGAGGGAGATTCCCTAACAAACACAACAACAACAACACAAAAAAAGAAAAAGCAGCCCAGATGGTCCCTGTTATCGTCGTTGTTGTGTTTGTCTCTGTCTGCCTGTTTGGGGGAGTACCGTACTGAAGATGAATGTTTCCCACCTGTAGATTCTCTTTCTCTTACTGATCACTCACATGTTGTGTCCAGACTTCATGTCTCTTCTGGACAGACCTGACCCAGCTGGCGGCAGAATCAAACACAGGCTAGTAAAAATAAAAAACAAGGAGAAAAAAACAGGGAAAGCATTGCGTGTTTTCTCATTCCAAGTCCTCTAACACTGTCAAACAATTATAGCCTAAATTCCCATCAAGTGATGGAATGACATGTCTAAGCAGAAACAGTGATAGTGCGAGCACGAACACCATAAATCCAAGCAGCCACTGTGGGTGTGCATATAAACTTACTTTGACTAAATGCAGCAATTATGTCTAATTGGCAGGAAATCAAACATCTTGAAAAAGTGAACTCAGACTTTTTCCATGTGAGGCACATTACTAACTCTACTTAATTACTCATTTACAAAGCGGGGAGGGGTCACACAAGCTACAAGACCATAGTGCTATGTGATGGTCCCTATGTCTGGAAATGACTCACTTTGTGGTTAGGTTTGATTTAATACAGCCATAAAGCAGGACATGCATAAAACCTGCAAAAAACATATCAAGTACATCATTTCTCATATTCACATGGTGGCCTTCTTCCCTCTTGATGCCAGAGGAGATAAAATAGTGTTAGTTTGTTCTGCTGCTGTGTCAGGGGTCAAAAGTCTTATAAACTGAGGGTACATAACACTTTGTAATAATTAAGAGCTCGACTATTAATTAGCAACAGAAAAGACATTTAGATGTGAGATCTGGAGTGACCGTAAGTTATAATAGGCTCGATTTTTTTCAAATCCCTCGATAGTTTTTATTGTAACTACGTTTGACTTTTCGAGTTCATTTTCAGTTCAGTTTAAATTGGTTTAAAAGCTGGTTTGTAAGTTCAGTTCAGTCTTTTCAATGCATACATTTAGTGGTAGGTACAGTATGTAGAATTGCATGCTAATGTTTACATTAAAATATCTAACTTCAATTAAAAATGGACTAAACCCATGTTATATATATTTTTTAGTTGAGTACTTACATCACCTCAAATATTTCCAAAAGTTATCAAAGCCAGAGAAATCCATAATTTTATAGTTGTAACGGGACGTGTCTTGTAGGCGGCCGCCATGATGAGCCGCCATGACAGACAGGAAATGTTGATCGTTGTCAAGGAAACACCGGATGTTACGTCAAAGACCGCGGCATAAGCTAGCGCTAGCTGCTACAGAAAGCTGCCGTTCTGTTGCTGTGTGTGCTGCTGTGATAAAAAACGTCATGTAAATTATACTTGGATACATCGTCAGTACACATATTGTCTTTCTCAGGTCGGTTTTGCCCGTTCGTATTGATTCAACACAGAGTTTGTTCGTTTTCTCCCATAATACCCTGCAAATCTCGACGTCATCTTTTGTTATTGTTTTGATTGAGAGAGCCCCCCGGCGGCGGATTTTACATACTGTACGTTTAAACCAGACGTTTCCTCTGTAACTTTATTTTATTTAGTTTTCTAAACACATTTTACTGTTTCAGATGTCTTTTTTTATTTCAGTTGACAAAAAAGTTTGTGGCAATCTAGTTTACATTTATTCATTATTTTTCCTTAACCATACCAACCTTGCTGTTAGCTAGGCCCCAGCTAACATGACGTTGGCCAGAGTGTTACCCCTCACTTTTTGTAGCATATATCAATACCTTATGGTAATATTAGCTTTCTACACTTCCTAGCTCATGCTGATATCAGCTAGTAAGTGTGAAACACATTTACAATATACAGGATAGATAGGACATGTGATTACAACACACTCAATGTATTCTGAAAAACACTTTCAACTGTACTTACCCCCTGTACTGTTTCTGTCCTTGTCCCACAGAGTTCTGTCATGCCCTGAATGTCACCGTGACCCCCGGACCTGTTGTCATGGCAACAGAGAAAGACAACATGACACTCTCCTGCTTGGTATCTCAGAGGAAGAGGAGCAGCAGTGTCCTCATCCTCCGCTGGTTCTTCTCTCCTCTTGCTACTCCCACTCTCTCACCTCCTCCTCCTCCCCCGTCTCCGTCCTCTTCTCCTCCTTCGCCCGAGCCGTCTCAGGTACTGATTGTGAAGTTGGGCATAAAGAAAATGAAGATCTATGGGAACTACACCCGTCGTTTCACCCAGCCAAAGTTTCGTCTGCATGAGGAAGTGGAGGGAGAGGTGTACCGGTTGCAGATTCTGAATCTGAGCGGGCCGGATCAGGGTTTCTTCACCTGCAGAGTTCAAGAGATTCACAAACACAGAAACACGTGGCGAGCATCATCCAATGGTACCAGCACCACACAGCTGACAGGTAACTAATTAGGACATTAACAAACTCTAATCTTTCTGTGGTATTTGCCTGTGGAAAAACGCATGGCCCATTATAGCTGATGCAAGGTTGAATGTATAATAATATATATAATAAAAAACCAAAATGCTTCACAAAAGCAGTCAAATAAAACAGTCACATCATAAAATCATCAATACTTAGCAATACTCAGCAGGCAAAAAAATGGAAATAACAAATACTTTAAAAGAAATTAAAGACTGCAAAGACTCCCTTTTGGTAGGTAGCAAGGCTTTAAATCCAGAAAAAATACCTTTTATCAGGGGTTCAACTTGGGTACGTCACTGGGGGTCTCAGAGATAGAGGAGGGAGAAGGCCAAGGCCTTAAAAAGTTCAAAATCCTGCAGTTTGTCGGGTGTTCGCTTGAGGCTGGCTCCAGGAACCCCGGAACTCACGTACACACCACAGCTAAAAAAGCCAGTTTTTACAGCATAAATGAACGTGTTTACAGCCTGGTACAAAAAACGAAATAGGTCTGAATAGTTATTGTCATCATGGGCACACACTGTACGGGGGGGCGATTGTTTTTTAAACAACTCTGTTTTGATTTTATGAACGATACGTGTTGCCCATAGTTAGGCGTGTAGCTGACATGATAGACAAGTGGGCACATTTTAAGCCGTGTCAAGAACTCGCCTCAGCTCCAGCTTTAAACCTGTTGTTAGGTTGACTCAGAGTTAGGCTGAGACAGGATTTCCAGCATGGTGGTGGCTGCCGATGAGCCTCGGGAGTCCCCTGCAGGAACAGATGGCTGACGTCCATTAATATTTACAGTCTATGGTTGTTCCCCACTCTCTCCCGGTGTCCTTCTCTATCCACTGTCCTATCAAGTGAAGGCTAAAAGCCCCAAAATAAATCTTAAAGAAGTAAACATTTCAATGGCAAATAAAAACTATTCTACAAAACCAGTCCTGAAACACACACATGGTCTACTTTCTACTCGTACTTTAATTCAACTCTCAAAGCAGTTTTTCGCCTCGACAGCGACTTGTACTTAGGCTGGACAAACGCCATCAGCTTGCAGAAGCCTTTCCCTTCCACTAAACTTAATGGGAGCACATCTCCAGACACCATTTTCATTATTAGCAGGCTAATATTTCCCCCTCTGGTATCATCACAACGATGTGTGCTATTGTCGTGGTAATGGCTGACATGGTGCATGTAACGCTAACTGAGTTGAACTATTGTAGTCTACAACAAAGCGTGCTAAAGAGCGCGAGCAAGGGGAACTCTACTCTAAAAAGGGCGTCAACAATGAGTACTCAAGGAACTGTACAGTACCCATCCCAAGTCTAGAGTCAATGAAAGTTCAGAGATAGCTCAGAAAGGAGGGCTTGGGGCTTCCCAGTTTAAGCTGCTGTAAATCTATATATCATGAGGTTGGGTTTACCCCCATATCAAAGCTGTGTGTGTTGCCTTGAGCAAAATGTTAAAGCCCTTCAGCAGTTTTAGATTTGCATCGAGCTCATCAATATCTGCAGTCGGGAGTCAGATTACTTAAACTTTGAAGTCTTTGGTTGGTTGATGAAATGCAAGAAACATTGAGTTTCCCTCTAATAGGTTCAGTCCATCAGAGAACAATAAATATCTCTGGAAAAACTAGGATATCAAAATATATATTTGACTAATTCTTTGAAAACATTTTTGCTCTACCCTGGTCACTGACAAGAGAGAAATAAACACAGAGGGGACTTCTGGTGTTATTACTCTGAAATGTTTTCCATGGAATATTCTTTCCGAGGAATTCCCTTACAGCCACACACATTTAGTGAGACATGCTGTCAGTGTTATCTGGCAATGGAAATTACCGAAAAGAGGAGGTGCAGCAGTTATTATTTAAGGACAAAGGGCAAATAAAAAGGTGTGGCGTGTATTTCCTGGCTCTACAAGCACTATTTGCTAAACGTTGTGCCTATATGTGTTTGAGTCTGACCCCAATCCTCTGGCATTTCCATCTCAAAACAATGAGCTCACACAGCCAAACCACACTCAACAATATCACTCTGTGTGTGTGAGGAGTAAAAGGTAGAGTGTTGCTGAGCTGGCTACGTTCAAAGACGCTGAAACACATGACATCAGCATTCTGGGTCAACTTTTATGCTAGCCTCAGGAGAAAATTCACCGCACCATTCACATGCATTGGAACATTATTTGAACATGATAGATGAAAAACTCATGTATATCCCATGCAGTAATAATTATATCTTTATATAGTTTATCCTTTGTATGATATTTTTGGATTGATGGCCATCAATTGTGGGAACCACTGCTTTACAGAGCTATACACATGACTACACCTGATTGAATTGCACGATGTGCCTTCATAGTCTTATTTAAGTAAGCAAAGAGTTTTGAATCTGACACAGCCATCGGACAACGCCCTGACCTATATTCAGGGCAATGTCCCTCTGAGGAAGCCACACAACCTCAGGCATCTCCGTCATGCGTTGACCACAGAACCAGAAACTGACATTATGATGGTAAACAAAGAGAAAACTCCGCTGTAACTGTAATCCAGGGAACTCCTCAGTCTGCAGATTTGGTTCTGCAGATCTAAGAACAGAGGCGTCACCCCACAGAGATAATTGTACTACTTTTACTCAAAAGATTTTGCACAGAGGGGAGATAATTTTTCCTCACATCTCTAAATCCCAACTTCAGATCTTCAGGTTGAGGGTTTTTTGCTGCTTTTAAAAACTGATCAAATGTGCAGACCATCTGCGCACTTACATGTTTTTTTATTAGGCACCTCTCTGTGGATTCAGGTTTCTGACTCGGCCTGTTTCAGCTGAGGGCTCATCTGTCTGTGTCGTGTCATCACAGCTGGGCTGCAGATGCATTTTAACCTTCACCTGATGGTTTTTAGCTTTCAAGAAAATCTGTGCGGTATATTTTTCTGGCTCAGTTAGGTATGCAACACCTTGTGTAGATAAATCTGTAGCGAGCATGTGTGCTATAACATCCAACCTGTTAACATGCGCCTGCATGCACTGATCAGCCGAGAGGTTTGGTGGTTAACCACAGTGTAAAGGTCAGATATGTGGTTAACGTGCGTTTACTGTTAACTGCTCACACTGTCAAGAGTTGCATGTTAAATGCAGCCTATGATCAGATGAGTGGAAGGCCTTTCTTTACTTTATATCTTTGTATGTTCGTCTTTGTCTGTGTCAGTCAGTATTTTATTTCATGGAAAAGGGTAGATGCACAAAAAGAAAGGAGGAATGCCATATAATTTAATGCAGTCCAATATTTTCCATTCAAAATTAGCATAGCATTGAATTAGCAACTTTATGAAGATCTCAGCAAAATAGCTAAACTAAATAATCCGGGGCTCTTTTCTTGCATTTCCCTGTTTTAGAGTCTTAAACTGTTTTCTATCTTGTCTTTTGGACTGGGTACAAACAGCAGCGGCAGCGGTATCTCTTAAAAACACAGAACTAGTGATGTGTTGTTTTATAATGTGTCTTCTCCTGTTTTACTGTCTATTGAACTATTCACTGAATTATCTGATATATTTTTGATGCTGTGTTTCGTGTCTGGTCATAAAGCAACTGCCTTTGTGTTCGTCCCTGACATTAATTATCATGTTATTCAGACTGAGCGGCCAGAGACCACGTCTGACTGTTTTGCAGGCAGTTCAGTCCTTGGTCTGGAAACAGGCTAGAAGTCAATTAGAGCTAACATCTTATCATTTCTTATTAATATGTTTATCAACCTGTGTTTAAAAGACATATTAAAAACTCATTATGTGGAGCAGAGACTAAGTAATTTATGTACATAGCCTCTGTTCACTCTCCTCAACCTCTTGTTAAATACCCCTGACCTCGACACAACCCATCATTCATGGCCACACACTGACAACAACTTCCTTATGCGTTGTCTTTTCACACCAAGAAGTGCACAAAGGAAAAGGCTGCATTAAACAATTGTGAAGCAGCCAACAGAGGGAAGTAATGGGGAAGCCCCGAACACTGTCCAAGAACAGCAATACAGCGTGTGTGTGTGTGTGTGTGTGTGTGTGTGTGTGTGTGTGTGTGTGTGTGTGTGTGTGTGTTCGTGGTGGGCTGATGCTGCAGAAGTAACTCCCTTCAAGACAGCAGTTTTGATATTTCTGGAAACCGCTGAGGCTGTCGGCCGTATTGGGTCGGTGCCCTAAGACAAAAGCTATTTACAAAGATACTAAGTCTGGGCACAGTGTTTCCACTCTCTATGTACCGTTTGTGCTGACTTTCTTCTTCCTGTTATTTGTCCAGTGCATCTAACTCATGAGGATCCTACCAGTGAAGGACTCTGGCGTTTGTTTGCAGGTACTTTTTTTTCATCTGTTGCCCCACTCATGTTTTATATGCAAGTATTTTTTTTATGTCCGGACTACCTTTTCTTGTTTTTGTTTATCTGTTTTACAGACGTCTATTTGTGTGCTGTGCTGATATGCTCGCTGGGCCTTCTTTCCATCTTCCTGTTCACTCTGGTTCTTACATGCCAATACTTTTACAGACAACACAGGCTCAAGGGTAAACACAACAATAAATGTTTCTTTAACGCAATCATAACTATAACAGATTACTGGAAGACCTTTTTTCTGTTAAATCAACATGTTTGTTGTTTTGCTACTGTCTCCACAGCAAGTTATCTTCTGGTCAGGTGTCCAGAGAGCAGGTAAAACTTGTTTATTTAAACTTGAGCTGAAATAATTAACTGACACATTTTGAAGTCAACTAAAAACAAAATAAATGTTTTAAATTATGAAAATGATTTAAAGTCATTGCTATGTTTTGCTGTTCATATGCAGACATGTTTTCTCTCTTGAGGAGTCACTGTTCGTTTTATATTTCTGCTTTGGATTACTGGTGCTAAAAACAATTTAATGAAGTCAATATGGGCTCTGAGAACTTGGGAGGGGCCTTCATTATTGCTTTGAAACATTCTTGCCCTAAATTATTAGAAGAAATAATTATTGTCGTTACCTTTAATTTAAATTAATTAAAACTATAAAATCTCTCCTTTGTCCATGCAGCTCAGGAGAGACTGTAACCAGCTCCAGCAGCTGCTCCAGTTCCTCCCCAAGAGCCCAGAGGAAAGACACAAGACCGAAAACTGACAGAAGAATTACAGTAACACCACCTAAACTACCCGAGAAGCCACCACCACACATACCAGCCAAAGGTAGGGCAGGATGTAATCTCTCAGAGAGATAAAACCATTTCAAAGGCCCATTATGGGCAGTGGTTTAAGACCTTTTCAAATAAAGTCTACCTTGAAAGTTTTGACTTGTTTTTTGGACCTAATATGAATACAAAACATTTACAGTAACAATCCCAATCAAAACCATATCAAACTGCAAAGGCAACTGTGGATTTTGAAAATCCTTTAGCTGTGAGCAAAAACATTAAGTAACAAAAGCACTGACAAGGTTTAAAAACACTATTTGTCCCAGATTTATGGACAATGGAAAAAGAACTACACAACTCCGGCTATCTAGCAGCTGCAAGCTAGCTGTAGCTAACGTCAGCCCAGTGTTTCGGGTGAGGAGTAAAATATCTTTCAATATCTTTCCATTTTCAAAGAGACCTCACGTCGTGAGTGCTCTTTTATTTAGTTTCGTAATATACCTGAGGAGTATATTTTATCAGTATAATGGAAAACGACGCAAACAGGCATTCCCGAGGACTACTTCCGTTTTCAACAACTCCTGTAGCTATGACAACCACGGTAGCGTTCGATTGAAAGTCACCAGATAACAAGGGAGCAGGTTTAACCAAAACAGCGAGACTAAGTAAATAGGTGAAAAAAGTATCTTACCTCCAGTTTATGGCGTAAATTACAAGATTATACAGTCCAGCTGGGCTGTCCTCTTCTTCCTCCTCCCCAATTTTACCATCCATCTGGGGCAACCAATGTTTCTACCTGTTAGCATCGTCATTGCTGAAATCAGCCGTCTGCAAAGTTGTCCATCGTCTCTTTAAAATAATCCATCATCAGCCGAATTAGCTTTAACATTTTTCGACACAGGAATTTATCACACCTGACTGAGTCGATTAGAAATACGCAGTAGAATCATAGACTGTAAATATTAGGTAGTAGCCTCCAGAGACTGTGAGTGATTTGTTGTCCCACCTGATATGTATCCACCAATCAAATCGCACAACAAAAGGTCAGAGGTTAAAGGGCAACGGTCACGTAATTGAAAACAACAAAAATATGATTATAGTTTTTCATGTAAAAATATGAGCCAGGTTAATATCTACATGATTTTTTTTTTTGTAAAAATGCTTATTTACAAGTTTTCAAATACAGCAGGTTTAATGCTTAATATTTACTTCTGTTACATTATAAAATTCATGATCATGTTTGTACATATTCATTTGTGTTTATTTCTTTTTTTGTACATGAGAGCACAGTCTATCGTAGTCAAATACCTTATACATGTGAGCATACCTGGTCAATAAAGCTGATTCTGGTTAACTTAAAATCATAAATCTCATTCTCCAACAAAAACTCTGAGTATTGGCATCTGTAGTGACAATATTTCAGTGTTTCTAGGGAGGGAAATTATAAAAATGTTTTTTTAAAGTACATAAGGTGGAACACACTGTACACGTGTCTTACATTTTGATCAAATGGGGGCCTCAGAATTCAGTTTTTAATTTCCAGACCTTATCTTTCTAGCCAGAGTGTAAATATTGCAAACACATACTCGATGCACGAGAGTCATAAGGTGCTCATGTCCTCAGAAAGGATTTCCATTGTAAAGAAAACAACATTATCAAGGTATCACGCAAGAAGAAAAGCATAATTCAAATTTAAACTAATAGAGAGACATGCAGTCTCAGAATTAAAATTTGGACTGTAACACTGTGGGGGGGGGGGGGGTTTTAGCACTCATGCTATAATTGACAAAATCAAGCATTTATGACTGATTTAAACTGCTGAACACTTAAGCTGCACCTTGACTATGTTTCAGAAAAAAAGAACAAGTGAAGAAGGATTTTGTGTCCAACCACATAGTCATAATTCTGACTTTATTCCTCCCGGCTTTTGTTTCCTGTCAATTAATGTTGTGTCTGTATTTTAGTGCCTGTTGCTGCAAAGAGACCTCAGAAGCCCAGAAGGTTAAAGAAGAGCTCTGCTACTGTAAGTCGGCTTGTTCTCACTCATCACGCAGGAACATGTATACTGTACGGTCATTTGTTCCAATAAATCATAGAGTAACCGTATTCACTTATTAGATTTGTAAAAGTGTATTTATTTAAGGAAAAAGGACAAGGTTTTTTGTTTCAGTTTCAGAGTTGTTATTGAGATTCATACAAGAGGGAATTTGTTTCACGACTGCATGATTGTCTACAGGAGTTTATTGCCGACTCTTCATTCAGTTATGAGCTTGATAATTCTATTTAGTTTTATTGCTTCTCAAACACAATTATTTATTTAGAGTGCTTCATTGGTTTTATATCTACAATAAAAATGTCAAACAAGTATATACAGGAGAAAACTACTCAAACTAATAATCATCAGTATTTCCACCTATGCCGTTCTTGTGATTTTGTAGTGACTGCAGCTCCAGAGACATAAGCTTTTACTTATTTGCACAAACATACTGATTGGATTAGTGAAAGTAGGAGGATCTGAGGATGCTGGATTGGACTGCTATTGTACAAAATGTTTTTTCGAGTAAACCAAGTGTTCCAAGAGGTCCTACAAACCCTGTAAACACATAGCCTACTTTCTGCAGCTTAAAGCACTAAGAGGATGTTTACCATGGAGAGTGGAAGACTAATACTGTTTGCAGAAAAAGTTTCAATGCAGTCAAGATGTTTACACTCCTCCTATGCTTCTTTTTTTCTCTTAATGTCCCTGTGCACGATATGCAAAGTACACATTTGCTCTTTGCTTAATCTTTGGGCAACATTCCTTTCATTTTCTCACACTCTTCCCCCCCTCTCCCAGCCTCGAGTAACACAGGATGATAGTTTGACATACGCAGAACTGGAGCTGGTCAGAGCGTGTCCACAGCCCCCTGCCTCCTCCACTCCTGACTCCTCATCCTCCAACCCAGACACGGTGTACGCTCAGATTCTCTTCCAGGAGAAACAGCTGTGAACACAGCAGCTCTGGACACATGGATGTCAGGGTCCCTCCAAGTAAAGACATAGATTCAGCTCTCCAACGCAGACTGGGTGGCATTCAGAGGAGTATATTTATGAACTATCAGTATGGTATTTAGCATTTGTTTTTTGGCTGCAAGTATAATACAACTGTTGGTAAATGAGGGTTTTGTGATTCCTCGGCGCAGTTCCATTCCAGCACAGCAATTTTTCAGGTCTTATAATTCTGTTGTTTTGTTTGTTGGCATCGCTGGCCTGTGAGCCAGATGTTTATAAGAATGCTCTTTATGTTCTGCATAAACTCAGGAGACTGTGTGGAAAGAAACGGTGATCCAGGCTCTCTTACTGCAGTGTCGTAAGGCATTGTACCACGTTTCAACTACATTTTTAATTACTGCACTAATACAACAATTAATAAATATACGCCTGGATCTGACATTAAAGAGTCCTGTCTTTGATTTGTATAAATACTATATTTAAATAAGACAGAGTGAGAATTTGGATATTAGTGAGGCCCTAACATGTTGAGAGCAAAGTTAGACATTTTGGGAAATGCACTTTTTTGATGTCAAGCCAAGGAAAAAGTGAGAAGATCACTGTTTCAGTAATTTTCTTCAGGTTAAAACACATCTATACCATGTATTTCATTAGTATAAAAAAGTATATATTTATTTTAGCCATTACTATTGGTTTGGCAGGATGTTTTGCAGCACTTACTTGAGTCTCATTGTCACCACAAAGTTGTGAGAAAACTAGAAACCCAGACCAAGAAAAAGTCCAGTGCAGAACCCCAGGGGAAACTTCTTGTTTTTACAGCTAAAGTTTTAGGCGACTAGCAGCGGGGTTTTTGTCATCAGGCTAGCCGTGTCCTCATTTGGGGACTTCATGCTAAGCTGAGCTATCCTAACTGTGGTGTGCAGCTTCATACTTCAAGGTTCAAGAGTTGCCCTAGATAGCTAGTTTTACTTTGTTTAAAAGCTGGAGACTTATATTAGCAAAATTTAATATAGTAATTTTAATTCCAAAAGACTCGTAACCTTTATTTCTAAAGCTCTGAAGAAACGTCAGGATGATTTGTTTCTTAAATATTATTTGTGCACCTTCAATTCTGATCTGGTTTCATTTCTAATTGTCTAATTTTTTGCACAAGGGATATTGATTAATCGGGACAATAAGGATTTCAAATCAATTAAAAATAAAAAAAACCTGAGCGGTTGTAAAGTCCTTATTTTGATTTTCCAGTATGGACGAACAAAAAGGGAATTTAGCAGCACAGGTAGTGTTCTGCGTCTGATTTCAAAGTCTGGTCAGCATGGCTGAAGCATAAACAGAGGCAGTCATTATACCCAAGTACCCAAGAAAGGTGAGGGGTGTAGGCCATTTTGTGAAGGTCAGTGTGTGAAATATGTGATGAAGATGGAGATGCATGGAGCGGGAGAATGATGCACATCCACACACCCCTCTGTCTGTGAGTGGGAGAGACGGAGAGAGAGAGAGAGAGAGAGAGAGAGACCATCATCCCCCACAGTTCAGACTCACTGACTTGGATGAACCCGCTAATGACTACATTTATTTAAATTAGACTAATTGTAATCATGGTTAATAATTAGCTTTACAGTGCATTATAATTGGGTTAGGCTACAAGATGGTTCTGCCTAGGTGCAATAATTTATTTGATTTAATTATTCTGAGGAACTCAATGGTTTGACATTTCATATCATAAAACCAGCGGCGTAGAGAGAATGGAGATGGCCGTTGTCTTTAGAGAAGGTCATTGCTCGCTCTCTGGGAAAATTATGAGGACTATTTTCCACTCTATTAAGCTACTCCACTTAGCACAATTAGCCACACACACAAAGGTTAAAGAGAGGGACCTCTTTCTTTATGATAGAGAGGAGTGGTGCATGTGCATGAGAGAGCGAGCGAGAAAGGCAGACACAGAAAGACCCTCTGAAATCTCGATGGTAAACCCTCTTTAAAAAAAGTAAATTATTGTGAGGAAAATCATTGCATTGATGTGAGAGAATAAGAAATATACTTTTTAAAGATTAGCCGTTAGCTCCTATGAGGAGTTTTTGGCGGGGTTAAGAAAGAGCCTGAAATGAAAACAGATACCTCGATATGACCTACAAGAATAAAATAAAAAGGGGCCCTAGAGGCCTAGTGGTATAGTTTGGCATAAAAAGCCCAAAAATAAATCTTTAAAAACAACAAACAAATGAAACCATCAGCAACAAGTCTGACTATTAATATATGTATTTTAAATTTCGACCAGGTGGGTGTAAGCCCAGGAGACAGCACACTTTAAAACGCCTTTTCTTATTATTTTACATGTTGAGTGATATTGTTAGATTGTTATTTAAAAAAAAAGCAGAATTCAATTTTTCTTCATAAAAACACAACTACAGGACATTATCAGTACTGAAACGAGAGGTACTGATTGTCCACAGGGGGCGCCAACATTGACACTAAAATAAAAGTTCCATACAGAAGCTTCAGTGTTAGGCTTCATAATTTATTTCTTCAAAAAAGTCCAATATATACCCGAGATTGTGCTGTCGAGGCCCTGCAGTGTTTGGTCAGATATGGCTAATAGGACGTACACCTCATGCCTATAACACAAACACACACACACGCAAAGAAATGTGACAAGCAGGAAGGCCTCGTCATTTATAATACACACATGCTTGCCTTGATCTCAGTAAACTGGAGGAGATAATGCTACAATAAATGAACTAAATGAGTGGAAATTGTCTTTTTTATCCAAATGCCAAATTTCAAAGAAGATTGAAAACACATTGTGAAAAACAACAAAGCTCAGTAAAGTATTCACAACATACTTAACATCCTGCATTTACCAGAGCAAAACAAAAACCTCTCATAACACTAAATACTGACTTTTTTTTTAATGAATTGTTTGTTTGTTGAATTGTTCGTTTGTGAGAATTAGAGTTGTCCGACCTGAACACTTCTATAATAAAGACTTGAAATGATTGCTCTTGCTTTGAGCTTCAGTCTGCCCACTTTAACCACTGACTTCTGCTGTGGCTGCTGGTTAGATCTGCAGAAGCAGTAAGGGTTCATGTAAAGGATTGTTTCTCAGAGTTTGTCCGGGGTTTTCCGTAACATTCCTCGAGCAAATTTAAACCAAACGTTCTGGAGAATTTTCAGCAGGATTTCCCCTTTGTGAATCCTCTATAAAATAATTTAAGGTAAATTAAAAAATTTAATTAAAAATTAAAAAGAGAATAGATTAAAATAAAACCCGGCTAACCAAGAGATCAGTCATAATGAAAACATAGACTCACAGCAGAAGATTTAGGAAAACGGCTGTCTGTAGTTTTCATCCTTTTTTTTTTTATTGTTCATTATATACAAAGAAAAATACAGAATTAAATATTTATGAAGGGGGTACAACATTCTTTACTGCCTGAGACTTGAATGTACCAAACACAAGTGTAACATAGCTGTCTCTGATTGCACACACAGACCCGATCTGACACACAGCAGGTCTCAGTGCTCCGCTTGAATCAGGCCTGAGGCACTGATGGATTTTCTGTCAGAGTCTCTCTGGGAGGATAAAGTGTGTGAAGAGATGTTGTCTGGAAGCATGATTGTACTCAGTGTCTGCCACCTCTCACTCACAGGTCCAGGTGAAAACTCGGCCCCAGGCATCGCCCGCCAACAGAGTGGCATGGCTCCTACACGGAGGAGAGTGTGCTTAAGTAATATGAAAATCTTTCCACATTTGAAGCAAAATTACACTACAGTAAAGAGCACAATATTCATATTATGTGAGTTTTTCTTAAGAAGTAATGGTTAAATGCATTTGAAACTGTTAGATGTAAACTAAATACCGCCTTTGTGTGAGGAGATAAATGATATCAACTGTACCTGGACATGGTCAGAACTGTGATGGCCGGATTGTTCCTGAAGCGGCGTTGCGACGCAGCCTGACTTCTGTTCAGCTCCTGACACAACACCAGACGTCTCTCCCAGCCTTTAGCCTGGCTTGAGCTGCTCACTGCGGATACATCATAAGGAAACATCAACCCCCATGTGTAACAGAATCACAGGGCAAGTGTCCACCCTGTTTTTGACCCCACCAAAAAAACAAAACAAAAACTGCATTACCAATGTGTTTATCTGTGGTCAGCAGGCTGTTAAAGGGAGAAAAATCCCCTGAATATAAACGCCTCAGTGTTACGTAAAGACTTGTCTCAATGTAATTTCCCAAGCATAATACTCCTATGAGGTGATGCGAGGCTGTAACCAACGTATGCCAAATTGGATCTGGGTATTATTGCTTTCTAAATTATACAAGCACACACACGTCAGCAGAATTACTCATCAGTGTTTACTGCCTCTATGTTTAATAACTTTATAACAACATAATTCCTGCTAGCCCTAATGCTAGTGAGGGATGGGGTAAGCATTACAAGCCCTCATCTGTAAACCACGCTGTCTGGCTGTGAGATGAGCGGTTAAAAATAATCATCTCACACTTAAGGATTTATCTAATTAGATAGTGAAGGGATTCTATTTGAAACAAAACACAAGAATCGTGTCTTTTTGTGCCGCTGCATCTCGGGCAGTTTGACTGTTTTGCGACTGTCAAGCACTCAAATCATCAGCGTTGTTATAAATACAAAACATATATGCATAACCTGTCCTTCTGCCTGTAACATTACCGTCTCTCTCTGCTTGGTCTTGCCCTGGGGACACAGGCGCTTCTGGAGGGCCAGGTAATTGTGTTCTTGTGTACTCCGTCTTCCATATCTGTATGAGAGACACATAACGAGTAGCAAAATCAGACGTAATTCCACATAATAACAAACACACTCACATACGCACCAGCGTGCACGCGCACATCCCATAACTCAAGATAATAATAAAGTAATAATCCTGTTTGTGTGTGTGTGCTGTGCATGAGGCATGGACACCCACTCCCAAGTGGAGCCTAATTTTGAGTTTGCAGCTTTGATTGCAGAGAGGCCGCATATGCTTTTATGAATTCAAACACCACACACACAACCCATATGCTGTTATTAATACCACGATGGACATCCAAGCTGCTACCTGTGAGGCTAATACCAAAGTAATGACTGCTGCATTTGAATACAGTGCACTGTATAAAAACAAAGCAACCTGTCTGTCTGATCTATTAGACCTACAAAGACGGACTTTCTCTCTCATACAAACATTATTATGTGTGCACACAAAAAAAAAATTACCCGTATTATGCCGTCTGCACAGCCCGTGACAATGACGTTCCTGGCATCCCACTCGTGCCATTGCGTGAAGCTGACACACAGGATGTCTGGCAGAGGCCCGCAGGAAGTGTCAGTGCAGGTCAACAGCTGACCCTTCATGGTCCACAGGTAGAGCACAGGTCCTGCACATGATGCAATCTCACCCTTGGACAGAGCAAAATGATGTTGACACACCATGTGTGCGAATATAAAACAAACACAAAAAGGACATGCATGCTGACAACAATGAGAGTACTCCCTTCCTCATGCTGTGAGCTGAATCAAGAGGAACAACATGACAACGGCTAGCCAAAAATGACAAGAGATGAAAGACAGGATAGAAAAAAATGTGTGAGAAGAGAGTCTGTAGAGAATACAAAAAAGGCAAATCAAGAAAGTGGACTTACAGTCAGTTCATTAATAGCCAGTGCAGAGATGCTGCTTGTGTGTCCTGCTAGCTGGGTGACGTAGCTTAGCTCCTCCATATCCCACAGAATACAGGTGAGGTCATGTGAGCCGCTAACTATCAAACTGTGGACTTCAGACACAGCCAGGCATGTCACTGAATCTGTGTGGCCGTATAACGGCTGTGGGGAAAAACAGGGTCAATCTGAGTGTGTGTATGTGTGTGCATAAACATTTCACTGTTAAACCCTGTGTTACTAAAACACATGCAGACAAACTAACCTGTCGGAGTTTCATGTGATTAAGTTTATCCTTGTTGATGGATATGTCCCACACACACACAACCCCGCTGGTTCCTGCAGTGACGATGATGGTCGGGGTGGGACAGGCGGCACACAACGTCTCCCCCCAGTCACACAAACTCTCAAACACAGCAAAGGTCTGCAGACAGAAGTAGAGACTTTCATCATGAATGCAATCACTTCATATGATGGAACCATTTTGTTGTTTTAGCATTAAAGCATATTTAATACTTTAATAAAATCACGTTGTGGTTTTGTCTTTTGTTTTTTGACTTTATAACTCGTGCATGCAGCAGCTTATATGCAGTATGGCCAAGCTCAATTAAACCATAATATGGCCAAGACAGCAGAAACACAGAGCTTGTTAGGCTAGAGAAAGTAACTAGTAAAAAGTCTGACTGTATACGGTTGTAAATAAATCCATTGATACAGGGAACACAGCAGTGTGTAGTGACAGAAAGAGATTGAAGCTCTAGTCTACAAAATATAGAAATCTCCTGATTGGTTTGAATAATCAAGATCAGCATGTAAGTCACCTGATACAGTTTAGCTAATGCAACAGGATAAACTTTATTGTCCCTTTGGGGACACTTTTCTTGGCCTCAAGTGCTGCACACATCTGCCTTCTCAGGAGCATCAATAAATAAAAACATCTTAATATATATCCACATGTAAAAGGAGAAACGGCAAACACGCAGATCTCATTATCACATCTTTTGTTTGTTTGATCAAATATGTTGTTGTGGCTCAATTAACATGTTAAAGAAAATGTTTAAATAAGAATGTAAATTACATTTCAATGTTTTAAAAGATGAGAAAAGATGTTTAAAGTGATATAATTCATGACGCCCTGTGATTTAAAAAAGGGCTGACATGGCCTTTGTAGTCTGAATCTGTTTACGGACAAAGTTACGGCTTCTAAATGTTCTCTGGCACTGTGGGATATTTTTGTGAGGTTTAAGTTGTCGTGGAAAGTCCGCCTGATTGTTCTTTCTTCTATGTTTGTACATTTTGTATGCAGTATTTTTTCATGTATTGAATTATTCCTCACTGTTGTAAATATCTTTCACCACATCTTTGGAGGCCGGCATAAATAAATTAAACTAAAAGTAGTTTTTTTCGACTAAGCCTTGTTTTTCCCAAATGGTCGGGTGTTTGAAAGAGAACCCGGCTTCATACACAAACCACTGAAAACCACAAACAGTCAATTGTATATTTTACCCATAATGCACCAGATCGGTGTGGCTTGAATGAAACACAGTGAGATGCCTCGAATGTTTTTTTCTAAACTGCATAAAATGTACTTTCTATAAATATGTGAAATACTGATACTGAGCGTCATCTTAATCATAAATCAAATGCAGGTAGACGATTCTGTTTTATAACTTTAATCAATCTATCAGATTCTAAAATTCATAAAAAAAACAAATATTAACTTCTTGGTCAAACGTTGAAGGTCTGCCCAAGATTTGTGTTTTTTGTCATTTCAGTTGGAGTCATGTAACTTTGTGAAGCTTGAAGATCACATGTAAGATATACTGTATGTCTACTTCAGGGGCAGTAACACAAACCTTCTCTGTGGCATAGTTTCCAAAGGCACAGCTGTTGTCAGGGAAGCCCCAGCTGAAGTAGCAGCCAGACTGATGCGACAGGAGGAGGCGGTTTCTCTCCAGGACCACAACCTCTTTTTCCAGACACAGAATCTGACCTACCGGTCCCCTCAGCAGCTCTGTGGAGAAATGTACAGTGTAAGCGAGAATGGGACTAAATCAACGACAGAATTCAGAATGTACGAAGTGTTTTTATAAATCTTTGTTTAACCATATGCACCCTTAAAAAAGTTAGGCAGTAAGGAAACTAAAGAGGTATGACCTCATTCTGCCTTTTGTGTGTGTGTATCTAAATAAACTTACCTGGTCAAATAAAGGTAATGGCTGTTCAAAAATGTGACATTAGAGTATCGTATCTCGGTACTAGTTCTCTATTTCATTAAACTGACCATAGAAAGATGGTCAATTAAAACAGATGTTCCCTGTTTAAAGAAAGAAGACGCTTTGTCCAAGGGGGGAAACCTGCATCCTGGACATTACAGAGTCTATAAGAGAGAGTGTGTGTGTGTGTGTGTGTGTGCGTGTGTGTGTGTGTGTGTGTGTGTGTGTGTGTGTGTGTGTGTGTGTGTGTGTGTGTGAGGAGAGAGAGGCTGTAATTGTGTCTGTAATTGACCAATTCATGCAGGGACAGGCAGAAATCATTACATCCCAGAGTCTGTTCAGCTTCTAAAAATCCCCTGAAAGAAGAAGAAGTGTCTGCACTGGTCGTAGCCTTCTTCCTCCTATTCATCTCTATCTGCTTATTGATCAGATCAGACACTCTAAGATTTAATATGAAATGTAATTTGCAGGAATCCCTCCCTGAGCATTCACAGATTCATCTCCTCTCCCTCAGTGAGCCTGTAGGGATATTCAGATTATTAAGTAGGGCTCAGCGGAAGAGTCATCTCCATATTGTAGCTCTAACAGATAGCGCCTTCCATACTGTAAATTAATCTATGGACAGGCTCGCTCCGTTTTAACGATTCCCTTTAGACCCAGAAACATCTTATATATAATAATTGACATCAAAGATTGTGAACACATTAAAGGAGAAACGATGATGCAAAATATCGCCGAATGAAGATGACAAAACAACCGGTTGAATTCTGTTTTCTCAGCCTGCAAAAGATATTTTGATCCAGCTGTTTGGACATATCTGTTTTTAACAAGGCGTTTATGATTTGCTTTAATTTAGTAAAAACATTCAGAAGAAAAGACATCTAAGAGCATGCATTATATGAGGCTATCACCCAGCAGGCGAGTGTCACAGCTAAGCACAAAGCAGGAAGAAATATTGATGTTTATTCTTCTTATTGTTGATTCAATTCCTTGTGGTTCACATTTCTTATTGTAGTTTATTTTCATTTGTACCTATTGTTAAATTGATCACTTAGATGTCTTCTTCTGTTACCTTTGATCTCTCCCTAACGCTACAGTATTTAAAAAAGAGCACCTTAATGCCTGGATTTCCCCATGGGGATTAATTAGGTATTTATGATTCTTAAAATCTAACTTGTTTCCGTCCAGACAGAAAAAATGCACCTCTCAACGACCTGAAAGCTCGATGATTAATATCATATGATGAATGTGTGTAGACAATCAAAGAGTAAAATCAAGCTTTAGAGGTGCCGTTAGTCCGTTTAGTTTCAAGTCTTTGCACTCAGCTCAGCTATCTATCGTCTGATTGCATCCTCATTTTTAGTGCACAGACATTAAACGTGGTGTCAATCTTTTCGACTGATGTTTTGTAGAAAGGAAAAAATAAATAAAAATAAAAGAAGTCAAACAAGTCCTGTACTGTAGGAGCCAAGAGTGGATTGTTAAAAGTATATGAAAAGTATAAATCATTGTGTGTTCTTATTAATTGGGGAGGTGGCAGGTCACACGGGTATGGGCGGGGTCAGGATGTTAAATTGAAATAATCAACTCTTCACCTTCTATGATCAGTAGGAGAGAAAAGTACAGCGTGGTTACCTCGTAATGTTTTTGATCTCTGTGATTTTTTTGATTATACATTTTTGTACGTTATAACTCACTGATCATCTTTTTCTAAAATAAAGCGTCAAATGTATTTTGTATTTTCTCATGGATGTTTTTGTTAAGATCTGTCCTGAGCCACTCAGCGACTTCTTTGTTCCTTCAAGGTTAAGATGTTAAGACGAGCTGTTTGAGCGAGATGTACCTCTGAACGGCTGCGCTGTGGTCCTCACTTTATCCAATTTGAAGAAAAATGGAGTTGGCTGTTGTGGTGATGCTCCGTCTTTCTTGGAGCCACTACGAGGTGGATGTGGCTTGGTGAAGAGCTATAAAAAAAAAACAAAGATGATTCTTATAGGATTATTTGAACTCACTTTGATATCACATGCATGCAGGAAGCAATAATGTTAGGTGTTTTCGGACCAACCAGTTCTGGGGACTTTTTCAAGAGGAACTATCCACTAAGCAGTTCCATGAGAACTACACATAATGGGAACTTTTGTCTGCAGTCGCACCGCCATGGTACCTACTGTGAAGAAGGAGCTAAAAAGGTTCCTCCGAACAGGGTTCAAGGAACTGAACTAGTTCATAGGTCCTGTGGTGCGTAATGAATAAAAAAGAAGGAGGGTTCCAATGATTCCAATAACTATGAAGAAGTTCCTGCGGTCCGAAAACACTTATTGACTCATCTCTCCCACGTTGTGTTTTTACCTGTTTGGGAACCTGGCCAAAGTTGCTGACATATCCCAGTATTGTGCTCTTGATGACTGGATCCTGAGCGTCCTTCCTGCCACTCTGAGCGTAGAAGTAAGGATGGTACGTGTTCACACTCTCTACAGCAGCAGGGCCTTGTTGCCGGTACCCGAAAATCAGGTCGATCCACAGGTGGAGGTGGGAGCTCACATAGTCACTTTCCAAGGCCTTAGGGAAACAGTGCAGGAAATTGTCGCACAAACTAAGACCACAGAGTCAATATTAGAAAAGTACTATACCTGCACTGTGCAGTCTTAAAATACAGTAGTGAGCAGTGTTATTACAGAGGAACCAAAACCATCAGTCAAACTGTTAATATAAGAGTTAAGAAACAAAAGAAACTTCTACGAGAATGCACAACCAATCAGATTATTCAGGCAGAGTAGGAAGTCTCGAGCAGCAGAGCAGTGTTATGAGCATATATCCATGTTTGAGTTAAAGAATCATTTGGGCAGAATTAGCAAGAGATTGGTTTTGAAGAGTAAATAAGGAAAAGTGGGCATTATGACCAGCATGTGTATCCCTGCATCCAAGGATAATAAACCCATCCTGGAATATCAGGAAACCGAAAACACATCACACAAAAAAAACATCATAACGAGGATATATTGTTCTGAGTTAATTTGTCTATGGGAGAAAAAACAATCTTCTAAAGTCACTAATTTTATGAGAATGGTGAGAATGGTGGGCAATATGAGTAGTTCAGTAGATTACACAGTGATAACCATCTTAGATGCCCCAGGAACAGAAAAAGGGAGGGTCACACTGAAAAAACAAGAGGAATAGAGAGAGAAGAAGAGAGAAATATGAAGACCTGAGTCACCTGACACACAGGAAGAAGAAATATGAAGTAAAGAAAGACCGAAAAAAAGGCAGACAGACATGAAGCAAAAAGGAAAGATAGAGGGAAGGAAAGCAAGCAAGATAGAAAGACAAAAAGATAGAAAGACAAAAAGGCAGACCGGCAGAAAAAAAAGATGATAAGAAAGAAAAATGACTCAAGGACAAGTAGTAAGACACAAGAAAACAAAAACAAAAGAAAGATAGAAAAAAGGAAAGCAAGAAAGAAAAACTAATAAAATACATAGAAAGACAGGAAGAGAAAAAGAACAGAACGAGAGAATGAAAAAGAAAAAATAGACAAAGAAAGAATAAAAGAATGACGACAGACAGACTAAATAAAGACGGAGAGAGAGAGAGAGAGAGAGAGAGACAGAGAGAGAGAGAGAGAGAGAGAAGGAATAAGAAAGAAAGAAAAGCGATTATTCAGGCAGATAGAAAGACATTTTGAGAAATGAGGAGTCTTGTGCTTCCTTGAAAAGTGTTAAATGGGCGTTCTGTACTTCAGCGTCTTTCATCTGAACATCAGATAAAAAGCCTTTTCATGCTTTTCTTTGATAACAAAATGAATCTGAACACTGTTGTGGAAGAAAGCAAGTTCTAAAAGACTCAATGGGACACGATGGCTTTGAGAGAACATGTGAAACAGGACCGCTGCTGTCGTGAATAAGATCTGTCTCTCATTCTGTGGCAGAGAAAATAGAGACTGCAATCAACACGATTACAGTGGATACTTGTGTAAGATACTGTAACAATGCATTATCTGTGTAAATACAACCGCTAGTATTGATAAACATTATTAGGTCTTGTGGGAAAAGACCCTCTATGTACGAGGCAGGCTTGGTGCGGTCGGTGTCACTGACCTCTCGATGGACTCTAATGAACTCCTGGGGGTCACCTTTGGCCCACGGAGGCAGCTCCACATCTCCCAGAGTGGTACCGTCCTCCATACAGCCTGAAGAGATGTGAGAAAACAGAGCATACAGCATGCTGGGTAACAACACATCACTGTGGGACAGCTTTTAAAAGAGTCTTAGGATATACTGTGGAGCTTTTTTTCCCCCCAATTAAAAATATATACGACAACATTCAAACATCCACGTACCAGAAAACAAGATTTTTTTTACGATATAGCTTCTCATATCCCGTCACATCGACCACTACAGACTCATCATTTATTCATCAAAAAGCCCCAAAAATACACACCTTATACGAAAATGCAAAGGAGTATACAAGAAGACTCCAAGGGTCATTTCAAGGAATAAAGGCAGGTGAAATTCTTTATTTGGAGTGGAATTGAATTTGATGGAAACCAAAAACAAAATAAAGTTTACCATCAATTATTGGCTGTAAAACAAGAGACTACTTCTGTTTATGATTATTTTACGTACCTCCATGTATGTCCAAAAACGATTAAAAAAAACCACTTCAATAAGCCACACTGTGTCACTGACTGATGTGCGTCCTGATTACAATGAACATTGTAATTTATTATCAAATGCTGAAACCAGAGATCACTGAATGTGTCTTTGTGTATTGCTGGACAAAGTGAAACCCTTTCACTTTATTTGACTTCTGTGTGGGTCACATTCAATACAAACTACACTGGCAGGGTGTTTCAATCATTTACTTTTTGCATGTTAAGCAGGCATATCAGGTTTCAATTATTAGTTATGGACAGTGTAATTTACTGACCTCTGACAGTGTTCTCTGTTGTGCAGACGTGTCATGTGTAAATACATTAATACATGATCAGGCCCCACCACTACTCAAACAGTGTGTAGGAACAATACTAGGGAGACCAGGGCATCAGCTAAAGGGGACAGTCTGGCTCCTGTATTTAGGAAAACCGCCTTTCGGACAATCAGCATTTTCAGTGAGTCACAGAAAAATGGCGATCAATTTCCACCCATATCAGAGACGAGCTTCAGTATTTCTAAAACCAAACTTAAAACATGGCTCAAGGTAAACCTCCCAGATTTAAACCTTTGTATGGAACAGTCTTTAAGAGAACGTAAAGCTGTTTTGTTAAATGTCATTGTTGATGTGATATCCTGTTTGTAAAGTTTGTGTTTTTGAATAGTTTGTGTTGTTATGGATGTTTTCAAGAATGTCCTGGCTCTGAAACACAGATGTGAGATTAGCTATATAGCTAACTCTGGCTCAACATTTGTGTTGTGCATGGCCCCTGTTAAATAAACTAATGAACTACAAAGATGTACACCTTGCAGAAATACAGAAAGGGTAGGACAGACGGTTCTAGTTCCAGGAGGATAATGCATTGTTTTTGATCTTTCATGGGATTTGTGGACACGGAGAACAAAAAATGTAACGATGCTTTGATCCTTTTCCTTGAGGAGGACATAATTCAAAAAGGCGTTTTTAAAAGGGAAACGTCTTTACAGGAAATTCACACATTCATTCTTTCATTCAGATAAAAAGAGAATGGTTTAATGTCTGACCCAGCTGGATGTGGTTGGAGTTGAGCAGGAAGTCCGGCAGGTAGAAGAACTCTGGGATCAGCTCTCTGACGTCGCTCATGTTGTCTCTCGAGGCCGACTCCCACTCCTTCTTCACGCTGTAGAACATGCGCTCGGGGATATCAAACCCTCCCTGTGTGGAGACGAGACACAACAGTTGCTCAGCATGTTGTGGAACCAAACTTTGCAATCGGCATATTAATAAAGTTGTCCGCCTGATTCGGTGGAGAGAACCATATTTTATCATCTTCATTGTATTATGTAAGGAGGAAATATTTGCAGCTGCTCTTTGAGGGAAGCTTTTCATCTTTCTTTAAAATTCCATAATCTACGAAGGAAACCTCGTGAGAGAGAATGTAATTTAGAGTAAAACAATTACCTCAATGAATGAAAATAGCATATATAGTGCTAAACTCGGTTAGAGATGTAAATCCAGTTATGGATATTACTACACGGCTGTTATGTGCTCCAAAGATATAAAAAAAAGGAGCTGTAATTCACCAGACTAAAATCTTTATTGCTTTATTCCCAGTATCAAATATGCATGCCTTTTCATTATAATCAATTGGATGCTGTATTGTAAATTGGTAAATGTGTGGCTATTTGCATTGGCTGCTTTTAGGTGCTTTCTGTAATTATTTGCATATATATTAAAATCTTTCTGTAATCTGCTTTCATACAAAAAACAAGCTCTGGAAAAGGAGAGAAAAACACGCTCATTTTGAGGGGATATTTTAATGGTCTTGAGCTTGTATAGCGCTTTTCCAGTCTTCTGACTACTAAAAGTGTTTTACACTGCAGCTTCACACCTACACATTCACACACTGATGGTAGAGGCTGCTATTCAAAGTGTCCATCAGAAGTAACTAATCCCATTCATACACAACATGCCACTAACAAAGCAGCAGGAGCAACTTGGGGTTAAGTGTCTTGCCCAAGGACACATCAGACATGTGGCTGCAGGAGCCGGGGATCGAACACAATAAATTAGAATTTCTGACATTAGTCCAGAAAATGTAAGACACAGCCTGCAGTTATGAGTAGTGATTGTATTCAGAGTATTACCTAAATTAGGATTTTGTAGATGCTTTGAATAATGTCTTTTCTGCTCTGTGACTCAGGACATGTTGATCTGTGTCGGTAAATACTCTCTGTTTTACGTCTGTAACTTGTTTATTGTGCTGCTGCCGCTCTTTTTTTTTTAGACCAAAAACTCAGACCCATAGTCCAGTGTTGTTTTAAAATTATGAATATATTTTGAATGTGACCTGCCGAGATACCGCAGATGAAAATGCAATTTTTGTACAGAAATTCAAATGTTCATTTTTATTTTTAATATTGTTAATGGCCTCCTAAAAAATAAAGTAAATTATGAACATTAGGGCACAAACTATTAAAGTGGTTTCATAAAGAAAAAAAGTAAATTTTTGTTCTTTACTAATCTGACATCCCAAAATCCCCACAGAGCAATCATTTCAAATATCCCCCTATCCTTTTAAGGACACAAAAATTACCAACCATGATTTGAGTAATTTGGATTTATTGCATTGCACTTTAAGGTGTTTGGTGTCCACAGCCTCACCTGCAGTGTCCTGAAGGTGTGTGAAAACGGCTCCATTCTGACAAGGAAAGAGGCCACGATGATGGCAGAGGAGTAGTGGGTGCAGTAGTGGCAGTGTGCTGACAAATCTCCTGCAGAGTAAAAAATTGAAGTTATTCGATGTTTTAGAAAAAGGAGTGTTTTCCTTCTCATCACAGTAATGACGTGGAAAAAAAAACTGTCAATGGTGGTCTTGACTGATCTTGATTTAAAATCCGGAGTCTGCCGAGACCAAGACAAGACAGAGTAAAAATGCTTTTGATTCCGAGACCGGTTTTGAGTACTACAACACTAGAGTGAAAAATAAAAAAAAGTCCAAAGATGAACACATACCCTCACACTCTGTGTTCTCCACTTCTTCATATCTCTGAATGAACATTTGTTTCCGTTTCTCTGTCTGAGCTCCCATTGGCTTAGACAGGTCACGGAAAGTTGCGGGATTCGACAGATCAAGTGTCTGTCAAGGGAAGCGATAAAACCAAACTTGTAATACTTTTATTACCATACAAACGAATACGAACGTTAAGGACAAATGTGTCATTGTGTGTGATGTCACCTCTGAACGGTAGTCAGCGAGGACCCAGGGGAAGACTGGGTACTGCATGAGGTCATTGTACGTCCTCCCAGCGATGGTGTTCAGATGCATCAGGTACTCAAAGTTACTGATTTCCCCTCTCTGGAGGACAGAAAAAAAGAGTTGTATGAAGGAGACAACCACATTACAAAACACAGGAATATCACTACAAACATGGAAGTCGTGGGTCTTTGTTTCAAAGAACATTTTTCTAAATTACAGTTAGATTGATATGCAAAACACTGAAATCAACAGAAAAATTACTTAAAAAACAAATATCAAAGTATGAATTGTTAAATATTTGCACCATAGATAAAGAATACTTTATTTTAAATGTTGATTTTCAATATGAGAGGATAACAAAAAAGTGTGGATTTTTTCCTTTCCCTATATTTTTGATGGTTATTGAATGAAATAGGTTAGTTCACATACATATGTTTATCACTGTGTGTATGTGTGAGTGTTTTCCTTATTTATAATGGGCTTTGTCAAGAATTATAACAACTGGGGGGAGCCAGTAGCCTATAGATAGTGCGTGCCCCATGTACAGTGACTGTAGTCCTCCAAGAGGGCGACCGGATTTGAATCTGACTTGTGGCAGCTTTCCCGCATGTCATTCCCCACTCTCTCTCACTCTCTCTTTCCGATTTCTCTATCCACTGTCCTGTCTCCAAATAAAGGCATGAAAAAGCCCCAAATTAAGCCTTAAAAAATATAATTATGATCAACTACGAGTCCAATAGTGTGTGAGTGCAGTCCAAAATCTAGCTGTTAAATGAAGAAAATGAGTCTTTACACTGTTATGTAGTTACATAAAGTTTGGGGTTAAATTAAATCTATAAAGTATTCCCTTTAAGTTCTTTGTCTTTATCACATTTTAAAGGAAAGTGTGTCTCTGCGTTTCTGCTAAAACTATTTGCAATTCCTAATGATGTCCAAAGAGTTAGAAGTCAATCTGTGATCAAAGAAAAATAAAACACACAAAGACAAAGGATGGATGTTGTTGATGTTGTGCGCGTGTTTATTTTTCATTACCTGCCATTTAACAAGAGCCGTCTTTTCAACCACTGGAGTCTTCCTAAAGCACAGTAAAAAAAGAAAAAGAAAACCTTGAGTTAGCATCAGAGGCTGATCACTGATATGAGAAGTGCCTAGCAACACAGTTATTTTGCTTGCCCTGTTGCCTAGCAACCCGTGTTGAAATGTAACACAACAGATTCCTGAAGCGGGAGTTGAGTGAGGGAAACAGAGATCTTGTGTACACAGCTGTAAGAGCAGTTACGGGACTAAGGTGAGCTACAGCACGACGCATACATTATTAGTAGAGATGTAGCACATGGTGCAATCTGTAGTTCAGAGAGAATTATAGAAACACTGTAACTTGTCTGACGAGTCTCTATTGACAAAGTGAGCTTCCAAAGAAGAGACTAGAGTGATATTTTGCTTTAAAAGACCAGTGGAGGAAAGTGATTAAAGTCAAACAGGAACAAGAAAAAAGAAACTATAAAACTTAAATAACAATCTCAAACTGAAAGCTAAAAATCTGGGAGTGACAACTGATGTAGATCTTGGTTTGATGGCCATGTAAATCAATCAATGTTATTTGTAAAGCACTGGATCCTAACAAAAGTGATCTCTGCTAAATGTGCTCGACGTTTCACAGGCACTCAGAAACAGCAGCACGTCACTCCTGTGCTTCTCGGCTTACACTGGCTGCCAGTTTTCTATGATATTGATTTTAAGATTTTATGGATTTTTAAAACCTTTGAGAGCTTTAAATGGCCTTACAACAAAATATATATAAGGGACCTTTGACCCACTTTGTTTCTGGGTGTTTCCTGACATCAGTGGAAGCAGCCCACATGTGAAGGCGACCTGCCCCCCGAGACGGTTTCCCTGGCAAACTCTGACCATTACAACAAGACAGGCCACAACCATTGCTTCATGTTATTGTCCTTCTTCCTCCTTTGGCTCTTCATTTTCAGCTGTTTTAATCCTGCGTTTAACTCTTGTTTTATCTGTCTTTTTTTCCCTGCTGTTTTTAAATCTACTTCCCTTTTTGTTTTTCAGTATTTTTGGAAGCACTTTGTATTCTTGCTAAGAAAAGCGTTACATAAATAAAGTTGATTATTAAAGGATTTTCTGCTTCATAGCTAAGATAAACATAACGTTCTTCTCCAGCTGTTTTTTTTTGTTTAGTCAGCTTTTTGTTCAAAGTCTTGAGTAAGTTGAGCAATCCCTTTAACAGACACCGTAAAGCTGCTCTCTTACAAACTACTGAGAAGAAATACTGCTCCATCAAAACCAGTGCCAGGTTTTGTTTTTGGATGAATTAACATCCAAACAAATCTTTACATTGACATCTTTACATCCATCTAAACTGGTTTAATCCAGAGTAAGAAAACATTCAACCGCTCATGAAATCTCTTCCCCCTCTGTGGCCACTAACATAGCAATAAAGTCCTGGCGCCAAGCACCCCGGTTGCTAAGTAACACTATTAAACAAGAGGAACCTTGACTTTCCCTGTTTGTTGTAGGGAGGTGAGGGAAATGTTGATCCACACAAACTGTGCTTTCCTGATCTTCTCTCTTCGCTTCATCACTCCATTTCATGAGACAGGATTACAAGGTATTTTTGTGCACAACTTCTACATTCTGAGTGAAGTTTTAAGGTGTGTTTTGTTGATCTGCTCTAACATTGTGGCTACACTAATGGAGTTTTCTCTTCACACACAGAGGTGAGAGGCTTTGAGATAAATGGCCAGCTCACAGGAGCTACAGCTTGCTGTGTTTCTCTATAGCTGAAGACATTTACTTGATTACAACAACTCCAGGGAAGAAGGACGATAAAGTACAGTGAGTATGTCTTCATTTATATTTTAAATGTAAATGTAAGTTTGAATCAAAATAGAGAAGGCGGAGCTACTACAATGAAAACAAAGTTTCATGCAAAGGGCCTTAAAAGCAGGCTTGTAAAATACTTTTCTTAAAGGGACAGATCTTAAAAAAGGTGAGAAGCCAAGACACCGGACAGTTACATTTACAGTGTCAGACCTGTAAAGCACTTAAAGGCAGGGTTGGTAATTTTCGAAAACTAGCATGATTTTGAAAGTAGCATTCCCTCAGTGCTCCGTCTGCACCCACCCCCTCCCCTCTGTGCTCCCTCAAAAGCAACGCCCCTCACTTACATGCACAAGCACCATTGGTCCAGAAGCGGACCTCAGCTCATGCTTTGAGTGTGGGCTCGTGCATGCATGGGGTAGAGAACGAGCAGGGAGACAGGGAGGCGTGATTGGTTCATCAGATTGGTACCTCGTGGCAGACATTGGTCAAAGTTTTTCAGGCTTACAACTGCTACAGATTACGGATTTTCTTCGTTCCTTTTTCAGAGCACATGAGTTATTAATTTCTGTCAGGACCTAAAGACTATTACAACCAAAATCTTAGAAAGTGTATCTGGAGGAAATTACCAACCCTGCCTTTAAATGTGTAAAAAATATTGCATTCAACATCCTTTTTATATTCTGTAGGATTCTTCTGAATTCCCTTTGCTTAAACAGCAACAGTTTAAACTTTAATATATACTTAGTGGTGCTTAGCAGTAGAAAAAAGTACTGAATGGGCTCCGAAGCCCCCTCGTAAAACGATGATCAAACACTGACTGAATAAGAGAAGCCTGATGTAAGCTCTGTATGCCTGCGTCAGAGGTGACATCTGTTAATGTGAGAAATATATCTGAAAATTTCAAAGATTTTGTTCTTCTTTTCTACTCTTTACAAATGATTTATAGCTGTTTGTATTTTCCTCACTGTCTGCTCATTGAATAAGTCGTGAGGTGACTTTAAGTGCACTGTTCCTAACACCAATAACACCTCCTCCTGTCCAATAACTCCTGACCACATTGTTCTGTAAAACTACACTAAATCAATCATTGCATTTGGCCCAGGATGTGTTATCTAATTGCAGGCAATAATTTCATGCAATAGTTTTTCTATAGGAGGTTATAATAGGAACAAGCACCGGTGGATAACCTCTCTCATCCTGAGGATGATGAATGAGGCGAGAGAGGGCCTTGGGGTGTAACACAGACACAAACAAACACACACACACACACACACACCTTGCTCTTTGAGACAGGGAGGGGAGAAGAGCGAAACCCTCATCACGCACCATACACCTCCAAACTATCATTTATCAAAGTCCTGATTTGACTCTTTGTGCACATGCACTGTAGTACAGTACATCTATGTATGTCAACACACACACACACACACACACACACACACACACACACTGTCCTGGCCTGAAAAGAGCTAAACAGCTCAATCAGTTGAACGTGGAAGGAGCATCAGCACTCATTTGTTTCTGCTGTATTAACCAGTGTCGCCTCTCTCCTATTGTTCCCCTGCATTAGCCTTAATTAGAGAGTGGTGCTCTTAAATACACCCATGGGCAACACTGGGTGAGCACGCACTAGTGCAGACACAACACTGCGACACACCCGCGTGCATTCTCAGAGAAACACACACACCGCTCAGGCACTGATCTCTTAGAGAGCATGCTTTCACTCTTGCCCCGGGCCATACATAAGCCCTTGAATAAATCACATCAGGCTTACACACACATGCTTACACATAAACATGCACACAACACATCTATATGCTATAGCACTGTGTGGTGGTGTAGCTTGGACAGTCTCTTGGGGCAGACCATCACAAAAAAAGAGGCTCATCTCAAAATGATATTGAACGGAACACTTATTTAATGTGTGTTTCAGTGCCATGCCCAAAGGAAAGGGAGCCAAAGGGACAAAGGTGACCCTCAAGATCGCCAAAAAGGCGATACGGATGACCCAAGATGGACGGCGCAGACTCACCCTCAGCAAGATGGGAATAATCACTTTCCCACAGTGTATCCTCAAACTCACCAACGTGGACGAGTTGGATCTCAGTCGTAACATGATCCGGAAACTCCCAGATAACATCGGGAGCTTCTCATCACTCAGATGGCTCGATCTACACAGCAACAAACTGGAGTCTGTGCCCGAGTCCATCGGCCACCTCGTGGGATTGACACACCTAAACATCTCAAACAACTGCCTAACATCGGCAGGTTTACCCTCCACGTTGGGATCTTTAGCTGGCCTTAAGAGTCTCAATCTGGGTTTGAACCAGCTGGACACCCTGCCTCCCACCATGGCAGCTCTGGACAGTCTCCAGGAGTTAGGCCTGTTTGATAACCTCTTCACTAAGATACCAGAGTTTGTGAAAGAGCTGCATAACCTCAATAAGGTGAATACTAAGAGAAATCCTCTATCGTATACTCAGGCAGACATTGATGGGATGTTAAAGGAAAAATCAGAACCCAAGGAAGAAGTGTTCCTTGTCCACAAAAACAACCTGTGTGGAAATTGCTTTAAGAGATGTAAAGAACAGACAGAGATGAAGGCAGGAGGAGGGAGAAGAAGAGGAGGAGGAGGAAGAGGGGGAGATGGTGACATGTGTGAGGAAAAAAGGAAAAATACTTATAAAGGACTCATGGTGCCAAACTCAGTGGCCGCAGTCAATCAGGATGTGTGGAGAATAAGGAAAGTGGAACTGAAGTCAGTCAATTAAAAAAGGGGGTGCAGGTTTCATCTTAACCTTTAGTTGGAGCCCCGTTCAGACTTAAGATTTGTGATGACCAAAGACACAGCGGTGTGGAATTATCAGCGGTCGACTCTAGAAGAAAGGGCATGTTACCTGTTCAACAGCCAATCTGCTCACAGGGGGAGTCAGCTGTACAAGTCACATAAAAACTATGAGCTGGTGAATATAGTAGAGTTTGTGGATCACCTCATCATTTATTTTAGGAAAAGCCTTGTGTTTGACTCAAGCTGTATAGATACATAATAAGTAGGATTTGTCGGCTGTTGTTTGTTAACGGACCATTCAAACTCACTCGCTCCTCCCCTGCTCAAGCAGCAAGTGGAAAGCAGCGGTGGGAAAATAAGCGAGGGATTGAATGAGGAAAGCACCGAAACAGAAATAAAACTTTTTTTTACCAATTGTTTCACAGGAGTTACTTTCTATTGAACAGATACACACATGCAAAAATCTGCATGTCAAACAACTCTTCAGAAAGCGGATAGATTTGGTTTGAATGCAACTACAGTAAGCGCACATTTAATTGATCTTCCAACCCTTTACTTGTAAATGAACCTCTGTTCAGCAATGGGTCAAAGAGAAACCCAGACCTGCAACTTTAGGCTTACATGCATCCATGACACAGACAGAACGCTGATATCGTCTCCTCTCATTGTTTTTGTCTAATTTGGAAAGTTTCAGAGCGTTATGCACTGGCACATTGAAAGTTTAACTTCACCTTATCATTAGTCTTTGGTAGGAACTGGTCTTCAGTATTTACACAGCATTTGAATTGATGTCACACATCTACCTTATTGTATTTTCTACGTTTATGATTAAATAAAGATTTTTAAAGAAGACAACATTGGGACTCTTACCTGGCATTTGCAATGACCTCAGCAACCCCTCTGCCTTTTAATGCCGGCACCACCATGCACAACCTGCACAGGGAAACAATTAGGATGTGATTCAGAATAGTATTTAAAAATATATACATATATTTAAAAAAATATAAAAAGTCTCAGGTATATTAAAGTGATACCTTTTATACGCAGAAACGTGGTCTCTATTCACAAACACCAGGAAGGCTGAATGCCCAGTTTTCATGAAGACCTCGATAGCATTATCCTGAAAGTAACAGGGAGGCAAAGAGGAGTTCTTGTAACTCAAGATGCAGAAATTAAGTAGAGTTATAGGTGTCTGTTGTTTTGTCTCTGGTAGGTATTTTAACCAATCCGCTCCCTTCAAACATTAGATCTAGTATGCGTCCCAATCAAAACTCTTACAGGACAACTCATTGGGTTTATTGTCTTTGGATGATGTAACCCAGAGATATAAACAGACACGTTTATTCTAAATTTCTGTTTCTTAATTAACTCTCAACACCTTCATATTTCACTCCAAGTAAAAGATCAAGTGTTTCCTGGCTGACGACTGGGTTAATTGTGGGCGGGGCTTCTGGGACATAGCTGAGCTTGTTGAATTGTCTGTACTCTGTCTATTTGTTTAAAAGGCATTAAAAATCACTGAGGTATAACAAACTATTGAACACAAATGCAAACGAAAGAGCATGACCTAAAAGGTAAAGTAAGTGATATAATTTAAATATTTTCCTTCTAAATCCTGTGTAAACATGATTTAAATCTAAAATGAATGTTAAACAAGGCATCCGCTGCTTGATTTAGATGTCTGACCTCTAAAAGGAAACGCATGAAGCGGGCCTCCTTGATGTCCTCATAGGGCCAGTGTCTGCACCGGGCTGTCAGCTGCTCTTTACTCAGCATGCTGGAAATAAAGGAATCCCTCACACTGACAGAGAAAAGAGGCATTAAGACAACTGAGCACGTGTGGGAATTAATGAAGTACAGTCTTTGTTACCGTAACTAAGTTTCAGTTACCTGCACATGAGTATTCATTTTTCTGAAACCTTTAAATTTGACTTCTTACACTTAAACACAAATATCTCTACTTCCTGCTTGTTACATTTAAAAGATGCTTTTACATTCTCAAATCAAAATTGTGCACACTGAGTATGATAATCTAGATCTAGATATCTTTTATGTATAATAGGTACATTTTACTCTTTAAAAAAAAAGTGATTAAAGTAATTTGTATGTCTTGTTTTATGTGCCTAAATGTTTTTTGTCCAGTGCTTTTATGTACTGATTTGACTTGTGTGATTCTAGCCACCTCTGCAACTAAGAAAGCTAATTTAGGCTCATTACACTGCATGTTTTGCTGTAATGACTCTACCTGCTGGGGTGGTGTTCTCTGCAGCAAATGTCTCCAGCAGGACTGAGAGTGAATCCCTCACACAGGAGCACGCTCTCCTTCCCGAACAGCAGCACCCCCTCTGTCACTCTGAGGCCGCTCACCATCACTACACACATCTTAGCCTTTACCTACAGACAGAGCAAGAGAGCGAGAGAGAGAGAGAGAGAGAGAGCGAAACGTTAAACCGTATGTGAGAGGCACAATACACATCAGCACTTTTCTCTCCTGGGACATGACATGGCAGCGTCACAGGCACTTCAGGCTTTACTTGATTGATCATTTTAATCACATATTCTAATCATTATTAAAAAGACACAGTTGAACACTTCATTATCAGAGCTGATTGATGGGGAGGAGGAGACCCCGCCCACCCTTTTCAGCTGTGTGACAGTGTGTTTCATCCAGAGCCAAAGTGGACCCACATGCCGCTTTCAGCGCAGGTCGTAGCTAATGCTAACTGCGTCGGGATAATGTGTGGCTAATTCTATTGTCTCCCCTCATTGCACAGTGAGTGTGTGCACCTGGCTGTCTCCCTGTGTTGGCCCTTCTGCAGCCCCCCTGGGACACAGGGCCCAAATAACATATGGGGCCCCAACATACCCGAAGGCCCCTCACAATTTATACTAATCAAATCAGACTCCCCACCCCCCGACACGGAGTCACACTCTGGGTGGAGGAGGAGAGGAGCAGGCCTGGTCATTATTAGGAGTATTAATCACTGCCACACACACAATAGGAAACCTGCTAAGTGATCAGAACCTCTTGTCTGGATGCACACATAAAGTCACGCTATGATGGATAATATCACTTGTCGTCTCGCCTGAGAGCATTTAAGAGGAGTCAAGCGAAAGGAGTCTCAGCTAGATTGCAAAGAAATCTTATATTGAGCTATATCATGATCGGATTTTATGGCAGCGTCCATCGGGGAATACAAACTGGCATCAGGCATACTGTTCCCAACAATGGCAGTAAAAAAACGAGTTAAATTTATTGTTATCAAAGATTAAATACATAACAATAAACTTGTTTCCTTATCTTTTTACTGTGCTCTGGACAGATATGCGTTATCAGTCTGTTGGTGATTTAGCTGATGATGGGAAGAAGGAGAGAAAAGGAGGACTTTTATTGACTGAGAGCCTAATGTCAGACCATTGATTTCTCCCCACACACATTACTGTCATAATCACACTATTGGCGCTGGCAAGCTAATTATGAGTGGGTCTCCCTTTGTGTGTGTCTAAGTCCGTGTGTGTGCATTTTTCAGAGCTAATGACTGTGTTCATTTGACAGGAAGCTCAGCAGGACTCACACACTGAACCGCTGCAAGTCAACAGGACGCATTCGCACACATCACACACTTACTAAGAGGATGTAAGACAGCTTGCATCACCTCCTACTGTTTTTATTAATACTTCTGTCAGAAACATTAAAAGCCGCGGCTGGTTGCCGGAGCGATGAGAGTCCCTGTCAACATGTGCCTTGCTTTCTAACACACTGGAAGAATGAGAAGAGCTGAGCTGGGCCTGGACATAAAAACATTACACTAATGAGGAAAGATGAAATTCTGATAGCAGCGCTGGGCTATTGGAATCCCTTAGTCTACATCAGATAATTAGGATTGTGAATATTAGCAGCCTGAGAAGGAGTTGTGCTTGTGTTTAGGCATGTTGTTTTTAGCCTAAACATACCAACACGGCATGGGCTGCTACAGTACCTCCTCTCCAGGGTCCAGCTCCTGCAGGATGATGCGTATGCCGGGGCAGTCTGATGTTTGAGAGCACGGTTCTTGGATTAAAGATTCAGGTTGACTCTCGGTGACAGAAGAAGTCTCAGTGAGAACGGGGAAGAAGGTCAGATGGTCACAATCCTGTCCTCTCTCCTCTTCCTCCTCTTTAGCCTCTGCTCCAACCTCACACAGGATCTTGGGCTCTGTCACAAAGTATGATTGTCAACATTTGAGATACATTTAGACACCACGTGTTATAAAATGATATCATCTCTGTAATTTTAATGTTTGATAGCATCGAAAAGCATCAAAGCTTTTAGCAAACTTCAGATCTCAAAGCTGCCACTAGACAAAGAGCGAGGGCCGTTCATATATAACACACTTACTAATGTAAGAGGATGTGACCGTGTGATGGAGTGATGGAGTCTAAATTGCACAAATACATTGGCAACATATCGGTATGTTGCCAATGTATTTGTGCAATTAAGAAAGTGTGCATGAGTTGCATTCAATTGCTGGTAATTAAAACAGTACATTTGGGACTTTGTTTTGTTGCCAGGCAGGTATTAAGTTGTCGACGTCATTTTATTTCTAATCGTATCATATTGAAGTTTAAAATTCTGGTATCCTGACACCCCTACTACAAAGAGTCGATAAATCAAAGCTTACATCCAAAACACATGGAGCACTTTGCAACAAACTTCACATATTGGTTTTTGTAATTTGGGTCAATTTACAGCTATGCTTACAAACTACTCTGCCTTTATTTTAAACTGCTTTATTTGTGTTGTTGCCGTTCTTTGTATTCATTCTGTTTGTGCATATCAATTCTGTTGTTGTACTCATGAGGGCATGACCTAAATGAATCCTTAAGATCTGAAAGGGTTGAGTGAATGATATTTTCATATACTGACTGTTAACTAAAGCTGATTTTTAGGAGATTTATAGAAATAAACAACTTTCTTTTTTTTTTTTTTGAGACATGCCATTAAAACATGCAACATATTTTGGAAGAGCTAAAAATCTCATTTGAACCTGAAGTGAAGCTTTTATTTTTCATTTATATGTTTTGGAAAACTAAGCTTTTTTCTCTGATGCACAACAGATTTGTCTTTAGTTAATCAGAGAACCACAACTCCTGCAGCCCTAAAAAAAATAAAAAACGCTCTGACTTTGGAGGATTCTTTACCCTGGACTGAAGCAATTCAAGGATTTTATAACGTTTTCTCGAACATTAAGAAACCACAGACTTTGATACTGCGCTGAATGCTATTTATTTTCAGGCTGTGTAAACACAATTAAATGGAAATAACAACTAAGACAAAGAAGACACCAGAAAAAGATTATTGACGCTGCAGAGGAACATAAAGCAGGTCGAAAGTGTGTGAATATGTTAATACAGATATTCATGCATTATGTTTTGTATGCAATGAAAGTACCTAGTCTTTCACCTGTGTACTGACAAACACTGACATACAGTATGTAGAGGAATACATGTAAGATTCAAATAGTGTTGGGAGGATAGCTTCTTCTTTCATTTCCCCAAAAGGTTTACACAAAGTCAAGTATTTCACCTTAGCCAGAAGGATCCTTTTGTTTCTGTTGTCTGGATTTTCTGGTGTGTGTTGGTTAAATCATTCATAAAAATAAGTTTTAAAAATCAACCGGCTTTTCTTTACCTGCGTCCCCTTCTGTGTGGTTTTTGCTCTCCTCAGACATGCCGGTCCTTAAACTCAGACACAGCGTTCCTTGCACCTGTTGTAACAACAAATGGCACTATTAAAGGATGAAAACTTAAAATAATACTTTAGCTTCAGACGTCACACTTTAAACTAAAGGGCTTTACCCGTTTTGATCGCCTCAGAGCTTTTCTGCGGATGCGCAGTCTGGTCCTGTTGGGTCCTTCAGCTGCATCTTGCACCCAATCTCGGCTCAGTAGCACCCCTGGGCCAGGACCGAATATAGCTCTCTCCCTCAGCAGCTCGGACTCTTCATGCAGCCACTTTGAGCTCACTCGCTCCCACTCACTGGCTTGTACCTTGCAAGCAGAAATACAAACACACATCAGACAGAAATAAACGCAAATCCAATCCCAGCTGTAAAAGAATATTTACTTAAATATATTTTTAATGTAACATCTCTGTCACACCTGTGAGTAGTTTGTCCTCATTTTCTCAAACATGCTGTGGCCTCTTTGTCGATGTGACTCCATGTACGACAGAAACTCCTACAATGAAAGGAGAGGAGCAAATGAAAAGAACGAGACGCACAATCACTCTTCCTCTAACTCATATGTTACACACCAAACAACACAACACATTTACAGAGATTGTAGATTCGTAATGATATTGTTGTTTCCTCATGCAATTACAATGCATTCATACAATTACATCTGTTGTAAATTGCATTCACTGGGCAAAATAAGCTAGTGGCTACAGTCCTACAATAACCCTGTCTGGAAATGTAATCATTTGTTGGTGTGATCTAATTAGCATAAACATTAATATCACTGAGCCACGCTTCAGTCAGGGGCAAGGTAAAAGTGTGCACTTTTATTTTGTGTGAGAGAGTGTGTAAGTGTGTGTGTGTGCGATTAAAAGAGAAAAGAAAAGGAAAAATGGAAAAACCCAAAACAGAGGCGTGTTGACACTGCAGGATGCTCATGTTCAGCAGACACACTGGGATCATATTCTGACTGTTAACTGCTTCATTAAGCCCATCATCACAGCAGTGCTCGCTGAGAGACTAGTGAAACAACATGTGTCCATCTTCACAGCTGACCCAGGAAAGCCATTTAATTGACTGAATGAACATGCAGTAACTCTTTCTATCGAGTCTTATTTACCGAGCTAATTTTGTGTTTTGTGCTGTAACCACATGAACGCAGTAATTGATTTCAAGTACAACAATAAAACAGATACTTCTGTAACACAAAGAGATGCACACACAAAAAAAATTCGACATCATTTCCGTATAAACCCATGCGTAAAAAGTTGACAACAAACTTTGACAAGCCCCCTGGAGAATGGAAATTTGTTTCTCTAAATGACTGGCTGCCTATCCAAATGAGAAGTTGTGCCGAGAAAGAAATAAAGGAGTAATTTGAGGGGAGATTATAGAAATATTACAGACAAAAAAGAGAGTAATAATGAAGTTTGCGAGTAGAGCCGTGTTGCGACAGATAAACAGCAAGACAGCGTCATCATCTCGTAATTTCATTCCTTCATTTGGACAAACATAAGTAATATATAGCATTAATTACCCTATTTAGCAGATAGGAACCTCATTGGCTTTTTAAATGCTGCATTAAATACATAACTCATCTCTTCCCTCTGCAATTAACATCAGAACATCACACTCATTTCCATTTTAATGACTTCCCAACAATACGCCACCTTTGATGATAAGGCAACATAATGTCAACTTCATTCTGGGCTGGCAGTGAATGTGTAATGAACTTAACGTGATCATTAGTGCTGTTAATTATCTTTCTAATATGAGGACACAGATATGATTATGGAAACTGCATTCGCTGATGAAATAAATCTCTGGAAGAATTGCACTGAAGCTTGACTGAGGACACAGTCTGCCTATCAGCCTCTCTATTCTCATTCATTACCTACAGTCGGCTTTAAAACGGTTATTTCTGTTCATAAAAGTAGATATCTGAGACTCGGAAACTATGAGCAACGCTCTGTGGAAACACATGACTATGGATCCAGTGACCGGAGAGAGACTCCCCACAAGCTCATGACTCGCCAACCAAAGGTCATAAGTTGATGATCCAGAAATTAATTAATGAGTCACTTGTTTCTTCATGAGAATGAATGGAAAATGAGCAGACCGGCTGACCACTACTGATTGAGTATCATCTTTTTTTGAACATTTGCTGCATGCTGCTACGACGGAGCAAAGTGTTGCACCACACAGCGAGGGAGAGGGAGAAGGCACGTCCCTCCCTCTTCTTCTCTGCCTCTCAGACGGAAAAACAATTCATCACCTTCTCTGATAGCCTGTCAAAGACTGATATGATAAAGAATAACATCAAATGAATAATGTTTTCATCAGATTGCTACTACTATAATTGCCAACCTGATTTCTGTCGGCAAGAGACGCGCACAAACAAGAACACACACACAGTTTGTGGGGGTGAGACAGACACACAGACGCGGTAATTTCATGCCTGTGTGCCTGAGTAATATGTCCCCGCTCCCTGCTCCAGATGGCTCGACGTCTTAAGCGTTGTGGGGGAACTAATGATGTGGGCCACGTGTTTCGGGGGGAAAAACAACAATAAACGCGTCTTTAACCTTCAGAAGCAAACAGTGTGTTGTAGCGAGTGTTCCCATGGATAGGCCTAACAGATATCAATTACTATGCCCACTCAGGGGCAATCAGCTGTGATAATCCAAATCCATTTAAAGAAATAATCAAACACCCCCACAGGGCTGGACGGCCCACAGCACAAACACAGCAGTGACTTTGGGAGGAGTGTTTGGGCACAGAGCTCAGTGACACTTTGGGAAAAGGTGCTCACCCTGGAGGCCAACACTTGCAAAGGGATACACATAACTCCATGCAGAAGAAGGAAACTCTGAAGGAACCTGAGTGTTTATTTACCTCTGCTGTGACTGACTCTTTGTCCGGTTTACCCAAAGCTAAGCGGACAGCGCTACTGATCACATCAAACTTTGTCTGAGAACCGCTCGCCAGCTTTTTCTTCTGAGACTCTGAGAAGACATACAAACAAAATATAAATGCCGAGGACATGGAGCTAGTATATCAGCAGTTATTATTAGAGTGAGAGGTCACCTGTGTGTAGCAGCCAGGCTTTGTGTGCCGTCTCCTCCCACAGAGGGCTGATTTCAGTCATGCTGACAGGCCCTGTCTGCACTGTGTGGCCCGCTGAGATCTCTATCTTATAGCTCTCCTCCAGTGTGTGTTGTCTCTCCGTCATGATCTTTGACCAGCAGGCCTCCACTAAGGGAACCAGTTCTCCGTCATCTGAAACACACATATTTTCTTCTGAACTCTCTTGAGACTCAATAAACTTCTTAAGAGCTAGAAAATCTACAAAAAAATGTCATGTTAAAGTCATGATTGTAAATAAACGCTCACATTCAGGAACTCATACCTGTGGTAATGTCTGCTCCGTTGCTGAGGCGTGCAGAGAGTCTGGTTTTTGCACCAAACAGGTGGGAAAACGATTTCCTGTTGTGCACCTTTTGTGCCACCAATCCAAAACCTTCAGGGTAGCTGCAAAAAGTTTGATAGTGTGATTATTTATAAATCCTGCTTTCTACATATTTGTGTGTACAACGCCCTACAGAAGTAGTCCTTACCATATTATGTTATGTTACAAGCGAAAACTAATAACAGATTTTATAAAGGACCGATAAAAAATAGTTTATAATTTTGAAGAGTGTGTGTGTTTGTGAATATCTGAGAAAGCTTTTTTTGTTTAGATCTAATATGCCAAACTTTGGTGCTAAGAGTTGCATTAAGGTAAACTTCAGAGGATGTCTGCTTTTTTGGCCTGCTCGTGTTTATTATCAAAATGGTAAAAAAATCAAAAAGGCTACTTGAATTACAAGTTGGGACACTTTTAAATATAGATACAAATCCAAAAGGGGTATTTATTTAGCTTTCAGTGAGTTTTGGTTTCACTTTTACCTGCCAGATCGTATCAATAACAGACAACGCAGAAGGCATGTGATGAAGTTCACATTGGAATTGTAGGTTGCCATGACAACGTCCCAGCGTTTCATGAATGTCTGCAGCGCCCTGATGATCACTTCCTTTTCTTCTTGGCATTTTCGGGGTTGGGACAAGAAATAAAGCAGGACTTTGTTGGTGCAGGAGTAGAGAGCTGACACTGTCTTCTCTTTCTGACTTCGGCCTTTCTCCAGAGCCTAAAAGTACACACGAGTGCATCTGTTATTATTCTGTGTTGAGCTGAATAGGAAAAAAATAGTGACATGTAGGCAGATTTTACATTCAAAATATCCAGCACTACAAATGCTTTAAAGGAACCTTGTCCACAGTGATAATCCATTTTATTACAAGTTGTATTAACAGATTTGCAGAAGTCTGAGTTTGCAGTTTAAGTAACAATCAAAGTTCTCTGTGTCTCACCACCCCGATCTGATCTGTGAGGAAGATGAGCAAACTCTCCGGGTCACCCACGAATGATCCGCAGTAAAGTTTCTGCAGCAGAGTTCTACTGAAGAGCACCACGTTCTCCATTAACGTGCTCATCTGTTCTTCAGGCGTCTGACTCTTGCAATCTGAGAGAAAAAAAAATAAAAAATCATACACTTAGATGACAGATTATTTTTTTAAGCTTAACATTGTGATTTCATTTGGAGCTATAGGAAGAGTACATATTGTTATTCTACCATGTGAGCTGAGATGAGTGTTGTTTTCTTCCTCGTGGCTGAGCATGTGGATGATGTCCATGATGAATTCCAGCAGCTCCGTTTGGAAACTCTGCTTCTGTTCCATCGATGCACCATCAGGGGAAAACTGTAAAATACAAATAAAAAACATCATCATATCTGTAAAAAAAAAAGCTTTGAGAGTTTGACATCGGAACTTTCTTGGTTCTATTTTGTTTGGCAGTGATGGTAACGTCTTATTTCAGGTTGTCTCAAGTGTAGGTCTGGTGTGTGCACTCTGAAGTTTTTGGCCTGTCGGTCTTCTCTCCCTCCTAGTGGTGAATCACATAATGAACAGTATTTCGACTGCCTGCTTCAGTTCCTGAGCAAAGAGTGGCACCTTCTGGAGAAGTGAGAGTCTTGCAGGGACAGAAAATACTGAAGAGCTTCTGACAGAGTGAATATATTTTGTTGAATGTATGTTGATGTTTCAGTGCAATGCGTGGGTTTACAGATACACTAATCATTGTGTTTATAATGTGTGCAGAGATAGGAAGACACAAAATACAAATAATTCATTTTTGGACTTAAGTAGGTTTTTAAGGTATTTCTGATTTTTGAGTCAATCAATCATTCACTCTGTATGTAAACTTGACAGAGAGACAACCCCCTTCATAATACCATTTAGTCAATCACAAAGGCAATTAATTAACAGACAACAAAGTGTCATAAGAACCCGAGGACAGTCTGATGAAAGGCCATTACAATAAGCAAACAGGGGATATATTCTGGCATGACATTTAAGACAAATAAAAAGTAAAACAAAATCCGACCTTTAAGATAACACCTAAAATGTACTTCAAAAGTCAAGTTGGTTTATCTCCGTGTTTTTGCTCTACCCACCACTGCACTATTGTCTCATTTAGCCTTGTACTTATTGGTCTTTGCTTTGTTTTGTTTTTATTGTTGATATTTAATGTTAGCCTTTCTGTACATGGAGAGCACAGTTCACCTAAATCAAATCCCTTGTGTGTGTGTAATCATACCCGGCCTCTAAAGCTGATTCTGATCCTGATTGGTTCAATGATTAGAATACAGGTTAAACAGTTACAGAGGTCGGGAGGCTTAAAATCAAATCGTTAAATGTCCATAAGGTTAAAGTGCATTGAAGGAGATGATGCATGTTCTTTTTTACAACTTTGATCTATATCTAAATACTTCCGACCTCTCGGAGCTACATGGATGAGCTTCATGAAGCAGATTTAAAGCAACAAGATTTTTCCTAACTGATTTTGCACACTGGAGCCAGTTTGTGTGTCCTTTATATTCAGTAAACTGCTTTAATGTTTTTTTTTATTAAAGTTAAAAGAATTCAAGTTTAGAAGAATAGTCTCTGACACAAAGAGGTTCAGTTACTTTTCACAGAAATAGATTGATAATGTCCTTTGGTCCTTTCTGTGTATACTTTGCTAGCTTTGCTTGTGTGTGTGTTTTCGGTACGTGTGTGTTTTTTGTATGTCTGTGTTTTTGGTACGTGTGTATTTGTATTCACCTCCAGCAGCACAAGCAGAGGATGTGCATTGGTGTTAGCAGACAAATTGAGCAGACTGTCCATTAGCAGAATGCGGATGAAGTCGCACACTGGCTTTCTGTTTGGATGACTCTTACATGTGTCCCCAGCTTCACTCATTACCAAAGGATCCCCCTGGAAAAAAAGTGAACAATGTTTAGACCTGACCTGAACCGTCTGTGTTTCATAAATCCAGGGAAACACACAAACCTCTGAACCATCCAAAGGATACACAACTCCTGCTAGTGTATGGAGGAACTCTGGTGACGCCCACAGCGGGTCTCTTGGTCGAAGGTTGTGGAGCAAACAAAGGAATTGCATCAAGCTTGCTGGGAGCTGAGACTCCCATGATGCATCAGTGCCTGTCGTTTCATTTTTAGTAGAAACAGGCTGTAAAAACATAAAAGAAAAACTCATGATTACACCGTGGAGATAAATACTGAGAAGCGTTCAGATCTTTAAACTCTTACCTGTGTGATGATGACTTTGACTAATTCAAGCAGAATTGTCACAGCTTCGACACACAGCTGCTGAGCGGGGTTGTCTGATTGGCTATCAATAAGAGACTGCAGAGAATCATCCAAAGGCACCTGCACATCACACATTCAATTATGAGGGGGAAGATGAGAAAGATGACTAATAAGTAGACGACTACTTACGTTTCCCTCTGCAGTGTGACTGGCCTTCCTCCCCAGCAGCAGAGCAGCCAAGGCTTCATACACCTGAGGCAGGTGAGAGTGTCTGATCAGCAGCCCCTGAAGAACATCGAAGCCTGGACATGAGGTGCTCGAGCACTCGTTAGACCAGGAATTGGCTCGCAGGTTGTCTGGTGAAAAGGCAAGAATCATACAAAAATGGTTATGATAACAGAAAGCGCTCAAAACATGTTAATGGACTTAAAGTTGCTATGTATCACCAATTTATGAGAAAAATCACAACGTTTCGGTCCCTCTGAACCTTTGTCAAGTGTGCTTTTTTTTCTTTTCAAGTAAGAGTTTGTCGCCCTAAGCACCTACTTTATGAGATAGTTGGATGTGCGAATACCTCCTTAAAAAAAAACAATAAATACTGTGAACCTAAATTGCCAAACATGTAAAAAATCAACATCACTTAATTGGAACTATATAGTCAAAGTGCAAAATTAAAATTGATTTTATCAGGGTTATGTGTACAAAGAAAGTCCATCATGATAAAATTGTGTGTGTGTGTGTGTGTGTGTGTGTGTGTGTGTGTGGGGGGGGGGGGGGGGGGGGGGGCGTATTACATGGTATTTAAACTATTAGAAACTCAAATAATAAGGAGCTTTAAGTGCTATCCTTTGAATCTCCTAAGACAGGGGTGGGCAACTGGCCCTCAGGTCAATTTTTACATCAATTAATTGGAAAAATGAAGAAAACATGACAAATTCTGCCATGAAATCATGAAAACCAGAAATATGTCCATAATAATATTTGATCACTAGTATATGTTGAGTTAAATTTGAGACATAATTGACTGTAATTGTTTTTGTATCCTTCAATTTGCCCCCCTGGCAGTGAGAATTAAATGAATGTGGTCCTTGCTGTGACCAAAGTTTCCCATCCCTGTCCTAAGATCATGTGCAACCCATTTCCTTCAGGACAAACTGTGTAAAACAGATGTCTGCTTTTGGTCACAGTAAAAAGTCCCAATAAGTCGATTGGATTTCTAGTTTGTGACACTGTAACATTTTAAAAAGTTTAAAGTGTAGTGCATATTTATACAGTACATCGTTTATGTCCATAGAATTAATCGTACTTAGTCATGATTGTGTTGCAAAATCAAGTATTGGTGAGTGAAAAGTTTTTATAAACTTTCTGCTTTTCACAGCTCGTTAGTTTCATCATATTTCCTGTTTATGTATTCAGTTCGCTTTAAATGTACCCCTTCATATTAACATACAGGCTGACTGAATGAACCATATTCCTGCTTCATTGTGAGAAATCATTGAGCTTTATATACCCATGACGGCAAAGGGCTCCTGCATGCTCTCTATGAGCGTTACTGGGAGGATCCCCTCTCTGAAGCCGCTCTGCTGGCTGGGACTCCACAGAAAGTGCGTGAGCAGGACGAGACCAAGCTTCAAGGTGGACGGGTGAAGGTGTGGCTGAAGGAAGAGCAGGAACCAATCGCTGCCCAGAGTGTCAAATAAAACCTTCTGTTGACTAGCGGGGAACAAAAAAAAAAAAACATGACGGAAATTCAGCAAAGGTTTCTGCTGTAACATTTTGAGAGATAGCTAAGTAGTAACACATGCTACTCACTCTTTGGTCAGGCCGTCTGAGAGGAGGATCTCACAAAGAGAGAGTAACATCTGGTTGCGGATCCAGATAAGACCGGCTGGATCAGAACTCTGAGCTAAAGCACAGAGAGGGTAAGTCAGCGTCTGTAACATTTCCTTTTTATTACAGTATACAAGAGACTTCTGATGTACTGTTAAAGCTCATGTGAGGTGTTTGGAGCTGGTTATGACACAGATTTAAGTGAATGCTAATCCCTTTTTGTGAGCTACAAATGCAAACAAGACCATTAGTGACTCATCTGATCATTTCTAAATCATTTTCTGAATGCCTGGAGTCGCTGCCATGGGGTAGGTGTCAGACAAAGTGTTTAAAGTACACTGCAGAAAGTCTTTTTATACAATGGCATGGCAAAGATTCTTGATAAGTGATATAATTTACTGTCAAAAGAAAACAGGATGGTTTTTATTTAAGCACAGTGAAAAAATGAGCAAGAAGATACAAATCGAACCAAATCAATAAGACGTATCTCTTTATCAACAAGTGTCACCAACATCAAAACAAAATGAAAGTTCCTCACAGGAGCTTAAAGGATGAGGCTGTGTGTTAAAACTCTTACCTGATGTATCCTGTGGAAGATCCCCGTCGGATGTCTTTTCACCTTCACCTATGTTACTTAGAGGCGGGAGCGTGTAGACTAGGAAGAGCCCGAGCCTGACCAACATAAAGGACATTATTTAGTTACAGATCTGTTTGTTTCTGCTCTGTTTATGAGAAACCTACAAGCACTTTGTTTGAAATGGGTGTGAGTGTTAAAACTGTACCTGCTGATGTCCAGCGGAGCGGAGTGAGCTTTCAACAGGGATGTGATGACACACGAAATGATGTTAACCTTCTTAACAGTCACAGCAGGATCAGAAAGCTTGAACAGTAGCTTCTGTAACAGACCTCCACTTTGAATGACTGCTGCATTTGTGCTGTCACTGCAAAGTGTACAGAGAGAATAACAGAGAGAGCACAAATATAAATCACAGTCTTTTCCCAGAAGGAGAAAAGTCACGTAACAAACTGGTGAAAACTCCCTAGATTGTTTCAGTTGGACATTTCATGATATTGATAACAGGCAGCTGAAGATGTTGACAGAAGAGCACATAAAGTCTGCTGTCAATCCTGAACAAGACCCTCTTTGTTGGGTTATCTAACTTGTTGTGCTACGGCCATGTGAGTTTATAATACATTCAATTAAAGCTGGAACATTTTCTGTGTGATGTGGTCACAGGCTGTTAGCTGTGGAAATCACCTGGAGGATTTGAGGATTTCAGCAAAGTGGTTCAGAACTGAAATGTCCAGATTGTCTGAGGTCTTCTGCCACACCTGAAAACATGGCATAACAGGATATAAACTTAAATGTTTAGCCTCAAGATGCAATTACAAACTTTCTCAATAAAAAGTGGATTCAAAAATTGTTAAATTCCCAAAATGCACTTAAGTTTTATGCTAAAACGCTTACCTCCAGGTCACAGAGTAGGGACTGGAAAGCAGGTGTGTTCTGCAGGCAACCGGACGAGCTCAGCTCCACTGAACTGGACAGATACAGAACCAGCTGAAAGGTTCTGTGGCTGATGAGACTGCTCTTCATCTTCAGTAGAAAAGCTAGCAGCTATAAGCAGCAAAAGTTTGATACAACAGATCAGAACAGAAAATGTGTTTTTGTTCACTTGTTACGCATCATGTGTAGCTACTCCACCGACCTTGTATCCATTGATGCGGTTCATCTCCTGCTGCATGGCAGAGTTGGTCTCCAGCACAGAAAGAAGAACTTTGACCGCTGCATACAGAGAGCTGTCATTTGGTGCCATTGCAACCAGACTGAGAATAACTGCAGGCCCACCAACATACAGGAAACCATTGGATGCACTGCTGGGAGTGAATGTACGCACACCTTCATGGAAGAGGACATGCAGTTACAAATTGTCTTACACGTTAAAAAAAAGTGCAAATAAACATGTTCAAGAGATACATTTTTTTTTACCATAATGTCCAACCAGAGCTGCTCCTATTGTGCGAGCTGTACCATTGAGGTGCTGACTGATGTTTCGTGCGAGGAACACAGGTGTGGACTGATCCCGGGATGGTATCCCCATCTGAAATTAAACATAATGATTGCTACTCTGCATCAAAGAAACAAACACATAGGTTCATCATGGACTCACCTTACCTCTTTAGCAATCAGCCTGCAGTCCACCTCATTGTAATCCTCTCTGATCTGAGCGACTGTTGTGAGTGTAGAAATGGCTGGATTGATTCCAAATGAAATCCTCTCCTCAGGAACCAGCCTGAGAGGGAGAGACTCGACATCTGGACCATTACCTGAACAAAGAGGTGAGAGAACAAAGAATGTTTTAGTACAAGTGCCTTACAAAAGGGACTCAAATGTGTCACCAGAATTATCACATCACAAATCAGAAATATTTCTTTGCCAACTTAAGTAGAAAGAATTTGAAGTATCCAATGGTTGTTCTGCATCAGTACATGAGGTACAAATGTTCATCATGTGTTTTGCAGAGAAAATCATGAATGCATGCAATGAGCACCGTGCCAATATAATTTACTGCATGCCATCATGGTGGGAACACCAAAATGACACAAAAAAGCAAAGACGCTGACCAATCTAAATTCATTCCTAGCGATGCTGAACAAAGCTGACAGTATAAAGAGAGGCTGTGAGTTTAAAAAAAATTATAAGTGCTCAAATCATGCTGCAGGACTGTCTTACTTCTATTTATATAGTTCATGTTGAAATTTGTTTAAACTACAAAGCTTTTCAAAAGCCTTAGAAGTCCAGCTGTGATTTTATTCACAATCCACTTCCTTAATCATCAATCTGACAGAAAACACTTCTCTACTGTTCTTCTTGTACAATAAAACATCTTTGTAAGGAGCTGGTTGGAGTGACTTCTCCAGTCCAGCCAACAAACGACCAGTGTGGCAGGTTAGATGTGTGTTATGACAAACAGGTGGTGTTCAACGTGATGTCTATAAACAACTATATCACATAACTCATACACCATGAGGAAATAAACCATGAAGAAATGACTTGCAGGAAGTTAACAACAGAAATTCCTCAGACATCTTGTCACTCACCTGTATTGCGCAGACCCAGAAAGTTGCCCAGGTAGGCGGTGCCTTGTGTGTAAATGACACGCACAGCGTCAGGGCCCAGAGTCTCTTCAAACAGGTAAGAAGGACCCACTCTCCACACCAAAGCGGCATGCTCCTTCCAGAGAGCTGGTGTTCCTATCAGTCCGTACACGTCGATCACTGCTGTGGGGTCCATGGAGACGTACTGACCAGGGAACGGCTGAATATACCTCATCTGACAGAAAATGCAGAGGATATAACACATGAATACATAAGTCAGTTATTATATTGTTACTAAACAATATGGTGCACCACTTGAGTGCTGCACACATTTACTGCAATCAACTGCGAATTAGCCACATTGCATATTTTTTTTGCTTTCCCATACCTTTCCTGATCCCACTGCTTTGGCGTTTATGTAGGCTGTAACCAGACAGTTCTTCTTCACCTCCTTGGATATGACCACAGTCAGGTGGTGCCACTGACCTGGGACCAGCATGCTGGAGCAGCGGAACCTCAGAGATGTGGGCAGAGACGTGGGTGTGCAAACCTCTGGCTCCATCATATCTTTGCATCAGACAATGAGAAAGGTATTCAGTCAGTCTTATGTAACTATTGTGCATTCCTTTTTTGAACAGCACTGATAAGGAATAGCTGAGGGTACTGAAAGCCAAACAAATTCCTCAACATTTAAGTCAATAAATGTTGTGTAAAGTTCAATAGGAACATTGTATTGCTCTTACCCAGGTATGTAAATGTTTCCTCCTCTGTGGAAATGACCAGACAGCCATCGTAGGCTGAGAAGGAGATAGACAAACAGACATACTGCTGTTCCGTCCGGGACATGTGGCGGACCACCGACAGCAGACGGATTGGGTGGGAGTCACATGCAGAACTGAACCTGTTGATCTGGAACCAGCAGGAAAAGGTGAGACCAGCTGTAGGTGGGAAACCCCGGCAGTCTGAAACAAAAGAGGGAGATTAGAAGACATTTTATTCAGCTTTACTCACAAATATGCGAGTGTTAAACATTTAGAGGAATGAATTACCTCCTCCAATTCCACCTGTTGAGATTGAATCTGCAGTCACTCCTTTCACCGTGGCCAGAGAGGGCAGGAAGAGGCAGCTGCAAAGCATCCCAATGCAAAGACATAAGGAATGGAAAGGATACAGTTTTTAAATTATATACATGTAGAGATTTGCTCAAAAGCAGAAACTCACTAAAGTACATTATATGATTATTCTAGTGTGTACATTTTCATAAAACCAATTTTCAATTGCACTTAAACAATAAATTCCATCTTGTTTTCTTTTTGCTACAAAATGCAACAGAAAACTAGTAGAACAAGCACTCACCCGTATCCGCTCTCACTCATGTCAAACTCTACAAAGGCAGGTGAGGAGGAGACTCTGTGAGGTCTGAAGGTGCGTGGGGACGTCATCGACACCAGGCTGACGACCTGGTGGGCAGGGATTGCTGACGAGTCACTGCGAGATGGTGACTTTAACAAGCTGAAGGTCCGCTTCAGTGTCTTTACTGAAGATCCTAGAGATGAATCTGTCTCTGAGCTGTGACCTGGTTTTAGACACAAAACCAAAAATACAACACATAAGCAGTTTAATGCAGGGCCGCTGGAAGTCAGGCATAGTTACACTAGGAGTGCTGAGAGAAATATGGTGATGTCATTAATTATTTGTTATGTTGAGGATTATTCATACTTAGATTATTAACAACTGCTAATACTGATATTAGATCATTTTAAACTTCAACAGACAAAAAGGTCTCAGTAGACGTGTGTTCAAAAAAAACATATTAAACCTAAAGAGGATTGAATTTAACTTGCATCAGTAAAAAGCAGGCATACAACAAAAGAAAGATGAAATGAATGCAATAAAAAAGGTATGTACCGTTTGAAACAGGAGCTTTGTCTGATTGGTGACGTTCTTGTTGCCTTTGCACGGCTGATTTCTCTGCCGAGCACATGAGGGGGTCCCCTAAACACAGGAACTTCCTGTGGAAAGAAAAGGACAAACATGTCAGGCACAGAATATTCTGGCATACCCGTTCCGGATAAGGAAGAAATAAAATCCTCCTCATCTCCAGTAAATAAAGAAATGCATGTGTGGGAACGGAGAGAGTATGGCTTACCTGAAGTCAGAATGTGTGATGGCCTGGGAGGAGAGCTTCTCAAAGACTCGTGTAACAGGCAGGTGTAACGGGTGGTGTGGATTCAACAGCATGCTCTGACAGTGAGCCAGGAGTGTGGAGACCAGACCGCCCTCACACATTATCTGGCGGTTTTGCTCAGATTTGATCATGTCCTGGATGTGGTGCACCAGTGACAATTGGACCTCCATATAAAGCTGAGACAGAGGGAGAGAAAACTGTCTTTAATTATGGCCCGTTGACGGATTAAAAAGGGTTGTTTCAATAATGATACCAGTACTGGATGGATGATAAGGCCTAAAAAGACAGGAGAAGTTTTCAGCGAGTTACCTTCACTAATTTAATCCCATTACTTACAGGGGATCTAAGATACTTTTTTTCATTACCAAATCATACCAATAATATACATTACTGCATGTCTGCCTGTAACATTTACTTTTTTAGAGCAGCAAAAAATGAACTAGTTTGAAGCAATTTATCATAAGATGATGAAAAGGACAACATAGTGGTGCAAGCACAAAATGTTTCATTAATCAAAGCGAGCACGTTTCCACATCACTGTTTTCTACCATTTGTTTGTTAATGGGGGTTTTTTCTGAGGATATTGGAAGGGTACTCGGAATCGGCCAACTCAATGTTTGGTATCAGAATCAGTATGTTACAGGGCGCCGGTAGCCTAGTAGTTAGTCCACGGGCCCCATGTACGGAGGCTAAAGTCCTCCCAGCGGGCCGGCCCGGGTTCGAATCTGACCTGTGGCTCCCTTTCACATGTCATTCCTCACTCTCTCTCTCCCTGATTTCTGACTCTATCCACTGTCCTATCTCTATATAAAAGGCACAAAAGCCCCTCAAAAAGTCTTTAAAAATCTGTAGTTTACATTTATATTCTACCAATAGTTTTTGATGCAGTTAACATATAATATGACTGCTGTCTTATGCTTATTTGCACATCACATTGCATCCTGTGGTTTTATACTGTTTTCAAAAATTCATGTATTGTTGTCTTTTTATACGTTTGACTCAGGGAATGCCATTTCGATTGAGTTGTATTGTAGTCTAACACATCAGTAAAATGACAATACAGCTTTTAAATAGCATTCATATCTTTAAAAATACAATTTAAATATCATGAAACAGAAGAAGTTACCTGTGGGTCCTCAGGCGTAAACACTGAAGGAAGGAGAGTCATAATAACTCTGATTGCTCCTGGATGAAGAATAGTGTGATCGCAGATTAATCTACTGAAAGGCATAAAAAGAAAATATGGGTTAATACTTACAAGACAACATGTAGCTCCTATTTATGAGTAAATAATAGATATGAATGTAGCAGGATTCATCCGTTAGAAATATCCACCTGTACTGGGACTCTGTGCAGACTGTGGAAATACTGGGTGCTGTGGATCTGGATCTTCCCTGTGTGTCCTCCTTGGACTGTGGTCCTGATCCTAAGTGGACAGGAGGGGACCCCGAGTACACCCCTTCATGTCCGGCTGGTGTATTTAATATGTCTTTATCTCCATCACATCCATCCTCAGTTTGTAGTCCCAAGTATAACTCCCGAGGGGAGTATGTCCCTGTGGCGAACTGGTCGAGGTAGGACAGCAGCCTTACACATGTTCGAAGAGTAAGAGGCAGACTAGGCTGAGGTGTTGCGGAGGGAGAGGAGGGAGCTTCAGGGGCCTCCGATAAAGTAACAAACTCATAGAAGTTTTTTACAGGAGACTGGTTTTCCTCTGCAGCCTTCTCTTCTCCATCAAATGTCTCTTTCTCAGGGCTGTCAGTGTGGAAGCAGCCCAGCTGGAGAAGAGCCTCTGCCAACCTTTCAAAAAAGCCCCCAGTCTCAAAATGGTGTGAATTTACTATGTGAAGATGCACAGCGGAGGCCAGGGTGTGGAGAGTGAGGAGAAGGAGGTCCAGCAGAGGTTGATGCCCCATGGACTTCCACACTTCTCCCTGAGGGGGGTGAGACAGAGCTCCCTCCATGTCGATCACCAGAGATAACAGTCCAGTGAAGCCTCCCGCTCTTCTGAAGGCGTCCCAGCTGTTTGGGTTTTCTAGCACCTTTAACACGGACTGAAATACATAAAGGACAAGTCAGAGAGACAAATTTAACAATGAGCATGTGGAATCACATATCTAACATACGCCTTATCATGGCTCAGGGGCAAATTCACAAAATGAGTGCATAGCTTTTGCATCTGCTAACCCGGAGGGACATCCGAGTCAAAATCAGAATCGGTTTGTATTGACAAAGTATGTGAGCACATACAGTACAAGGAATTTGACTCCAGTTTTACATGACTCTCATGTAAAGACAAATTGACATACTACACCTAAAAACCAGGACAAGTTAGACAAAGGTAGCACAAAACATAATACCAAACTATAAGAAAAACTAAAACCCTGCTACTGTATATACAGACCTAAGGATACAAATACATGACAACAAGATACCCTTAATTTACACATCATGCACAGAGGGTTAAATGCTGTCTGTCTGTGCTCGAGGGCTGTGTGTGTGTGCATGTATTTAAAATCAGCCATTATGCAAACATTATGAAAAGTTTGCCCTCATCTATATAATTGAGCATTATCGAATAAATAACCATCACATACAACTTCTAATTTACAAACACCTGCTATTATGCTAACACTTATACCTTTACAACTGTTGCATATGTATATATCTTTTTTACAGGTCACACTGCGTGCATTGTCGTATGTTCATTTTTCTATTTTGTTATTTCTTTGCTGCTTTAAGTAAACATTGAAAATGTCTCTGTTTTGGGATCATTATATTTGGATCTAAAAACAGCCTGAAATAGTATTAACAAATCATGATTATTTAATTAGAAGACATATCATTTCAGAGCTGTCCATGGAAAAAGCTCACAGCTCCTCTTCAAATTAGGCACAAAACTTGAATTTCCCTCGGGATCGATAAAGTATCTATCTATCTATCTATCTATCTATCTATCTATCTATCTATCTATCTATCTATCAATCAAAACAAGCAAACTGCATTGATCTGAAAAACGTCACGGGTGTGTCTGCCCTGGAATACCATGAGCTCAATATCCTTTGTGAATCAGACCTTAAGACGGGGCGGATAGCTGGAGCAAATGATGCACCATTCATGTTGCTATCAGCGTCCTCAACTCAGTCTTTGTAAAACAGTCCCTCCGCTTTTATAAGCATCTCTGTAGTCAATTAAAACAATGTCATGAAAAATAGATGAAACATATAGATATCTCATAAATCATTTCTGGTAACTAGTTTTTGGATGTGAACAAAATCACATTAGCTTTATTCAATTTAGAGAGCTAATCCATCAGGTAGGTAATGTGTGAGGGAAATGTGATTAACTGAAACTGGAGTAATCACAATGGCTCTTAACACTTGCCAACCCAGGTCGCACCCAATCTGATTGCCACCTGCTTTAACAACGTTAGCACAAAGAACATGCACACACACAAGCAAGCACACACACACACACACACACGCATGCATGAGGGCACACACACACACAAGCATGGACACACACACACACACGCCTGCATGAGGGCACTCACCGTACACCCACACACACACGCACAAGCTCCTACATGCATGCATGCACAAACAAGCATAGCACAGTCACACACCATGAATACACACAATAACTGCAAGTAAGAGCTCTTCTCGCTGCCATCTATAAAAACGGACACATACAGTGGGTGTGTAACTTGGTTAAGCTTAATCACATCTCTGTCCCATTCACTGATCTGATAGAGGTGGTAATCTTCAGCGTGCCACCGCACAAGGCTGCCGACCTAATCGAATTGCCCCAGAGTTAACAGCTAAACCTGTTTTAGCAAATCAATCTGCATTTGTCTGTAATATAATCAGGGTCTTGCATGCTTAGAAAATAAACTCACTGGTTTATATATTTGAAGTGCATCACAATGTGTTATGGTTTGATGTACAGTTGTAAAGTGAAGATAACGTTTAGAGTTCAGCTGCGTATATGAGTAATAAACTGTGATCACCTGCAAAAGGTCCCGCTTCAACCCAAGCTCCTGCTGTGTAGAGGAGCAGAGTGCTCCTACGGCTGTACTCATGAACTCCTCAGGGTTAATCTCAGCGAGCTGCTCCAAAATACTCAGAGTGGGCCCTCGATACTGATCCTCATCCAGGAAGATCTTTATGTAGGGCACCATACCAAGGTCTCGCACTGAAACTGGAAAACACATGCAGGAATAGAGTTGAAAGTTTTCTGACTAAAAGAAGAACAATAGAAAAGCAAAATGATTGCAGATTGCAAAACAGTGAAAAATACAAAGATGGGCATCTATAGAGGTGAATACATACCTGTGTTTTTGATCGAACGCAAAGTAAGTGTTGACACAACTTGAAGCATACAGGCCGTGAGCAGTTTTTCAGTGTCTTCAACAGAAGGCAGTCGCTGAGGGTCTAAAGAGAGCAAAAACTTTAGATGGAAATGTAAACTTTAAAATTGAACAGAAGAAACAACTCACGGATGTCCAATTCAATTTGATTCACTGAATAATGATTGCTTTGTCCCAATTTTGCTATAATGAGGTAATTTTATATGTCAAGAAAAAACAATCATCTTTTTGATCTTTGTCGTTTTTAATCATTGTAACAAATGATTTGAGAAAAAAAATGGTGGTTCATACTTATTTGAGAGGAAGAAACAACTCCAGCCTTTCTGATGATTTTAGCTCTCCGTCGAAGTTCCCCGAGCAGCAGCTCCAGCAGGCCACAGTCACTTAGCACCTCAGCTAGCATGCCACTGTGCACCGTCAACCTACAGAGCAGACCAGTTGACCTTAGTTTGGAGCTTTATCCTGTCTAACTTCTATTATGTTTTGAATTATCGGACAAACCAAACTGTTAAACTACCATTTCCAGAGGGTTAAGTTTATGGATTTGCCAAACTCAAAGAAGGAGTAGACCAAATTTAAACCAAAACGAGTTTGGGCCCTTGATCATTTACAATGTTCAGTCCAGATTTATTGGTAATGTGAGGGTTTTACAGCTCTAATCTTTAACCTCCCACACATGTCACACACTCATCAGTTCCTCCGTATAACTTCACGTTCAGAATAGGAAAGCCTTCCTCTTTAAAAAAAAAAAAGCTTCTCTACTGCAGTCTTTGGTTCATCTCTGTTTCAGTTACATCTGCTTCCCTGTGAGACCACAAATTCCAATAAAGTTTACGATACTTTCACTATATCCTCTAGTAACTGATGACCCTCTATTTTTATATCCTCGACTGTCTGAGTGATTGAGATTAAAGAGAAAATATCTCCATCTCTACCTTTGTACATGAAACTGATTTTTTAATCATTTAGAATTAAAACTTCTACCGTCAGATTTTGGCCTAAGAGGAGAACAAAGAGTCTGAAGAGCATCAGATGATATACTTGGGTTAAAATGTTTAAAGTAGAAGATTATCACAAACAGTTCTGAGTAAAATGTTTTAAACAAGCACTGCTTACCGGTGAAAACATGTGAGAGTCGCCACTCCGAATTCCAGCCCTTCCACTCCTCCAGCCAGTGTCCCGGCCCAGCTCTGCTTCAGCACAACCAGAAGAGCCCGCAAGGTCTCATGGGGGATGTAGTTCAACTTAAATACCACCTGTAGGAAACCGATTCACCAGAATTCATGTGTTAATTGTGCAAAAATAAAAATGCACATGAACGTTGCTGTCAGCCTAAGCAGTCGTACCATCTCAAGAAGCGAAAAGAACAGTTTTTGGACAGCTGCTGGTTTACGCCACAGACAGGCAGCCAGCTGAGCCATCGACTGAACCGTCCACTCCAGAAGGAAGAAATTGGCGGGGTCTCTCTCCCATATCGTTTGCACAGTTCGAAGAAGCTGGCAGCACAGCAGAGAATCCTCACAGCGCAGCAAGGGGGCCTGCAGCAGGTGGAAGGCCTGCAGATTCTTTACTGCTGAACCTAAAGACAAAAAGTCCAACAGGAGATGAAGAATCACAAAAGAGTCCATACACTAAAGGAGGTTTCAGTCCGTTAATGCAGGATTAAATAACTGCATATATAAGATATATGTGATCAGATATAATCTTTGTTTGTTTGTTTTTCGAACTTTTTGAATGGGGAGATGATGTATTCCTCTGATGAACTATGACTTGCAAAACAATATCAGCCTGAGGTCAATTTATCCAAAAGATGTTTTGAATTGAAATCTCAATTTGTCACATTTTGCTCTTGCAAGGTCAGAGTCATTTCTTAAGAAAAATGAAAAACAAGTAAACAACAAACAGCCTTAAATGCAGAACACACATTGGATCTCATGAGCCAATCGAGTTATTCATACATAGACAGATTGAAAGCAAACAACCTAACGTGCACGATGACAATAATATCGAAGCATAATCTGCCTTGATAGAGTTTGCTCTCTTCTTTGTCTAAATATTTAGAGAAGGTCTTAGATTTAGGAGCCAAAACACACTTGTGTTTGTTGTGAATAAATATATACGTGGTTAGTAATAGGATTCATTTTCACACTTAGTCTAAATTGCGTCAGAAACAAATAAGATCAGCGCAGAAAAGTCCCCAGTGCCTCTGCTGGACAGAGATCTACTCCTTGATGTGATGGATGGGTGCTGAATATGTGTGTCGTTGTCTCTGTTTGGATGGGGATGTGTGTGTTTATTATGGACACTCTATTTATGAGTGTTGGATGGAGGTGTGTGTGCACATCTATGATAGATGGCTGGTTGCTGCAGGCCAGTGGTGAATGGATGTGGGGCATCCTAACAGAGTTAGACTGGAAGCCTCCACTTCATCATCCCAGACATAATCACCTCAGTTTCCTGTTAACCTGAGGGGTGGTGTGCATTGCAGTGGGATAGCGGTGGGGGAATTGCAAGTCAGGGAAGTGTGGGAAATTAGGAAAAGGGAGTGGTGCAGTTTGGGTGGGTTATGTGGGGGCCAAAGTGCAAAGGAGGGATGAACTGTGTGGTCCAAAAGGGGGCCCGTTCCCCTCCTTACACTTTTAATTGTTGAGCCATGCAGGTGCTGGTTCGGAATACAGTTTTTTTCAAAGTTTGATGCCAGTGTTGCAAACGACTCTTAACTATAAACTAATACCTCAATGTACTAACCCAAAATCCCCTTGTTTCAGCGGGAATCAATTCTTTGTTTTTGCTCTAAAAACAGCAGCCTACACAGCAAGATGAGCTGCAAGGCCAGATTCAAAGTATTAAGGCTGCCAGCGGTAACTGTAACTGTTTTAGGGCATCAGAAAAAAGAACTGATTTATGGTCATTTCTATGATTATAATTGCAATGAAACAACAATGCAGGTGAAGTTGAACATATAACACTTTCAAGGGAGACACTTAATTAGCCGTTTAATAATATTTCAAAGCAGCAACCTCTGGTGTTGACAAATTAACCAATTGTAAAAGTGCAAAAACTGCAGTTACACGTTTGTTTACTTGGGGCTGGCTGCAAAAGCCAAGAAAAGGTCCCATATTAAAATACACATTTTTACAGTGGAAAAACACATGTTCACATTCTGGTCCAAAAACAGTTTTAGTCTCTATAGCTCGTTTCTTTACTGGTGAAAACTGTACAGGGGGCGGAGCACAAATGGCCTAGCTGTTATGTTGCGCGCATGTACAGAGGCTATAGGCTCGTCACAGCGGCTGTGGGTTTGAATCCAACCTCGGCCCTTTGCTGCATGTCATCCCCCACTCTCTCCTCCCAGCATTTCCTGTCTCTCTTCAGCTGTCCTATCCAATAAAGGCAAAAAGGCCTAAAAACAATCCCTTTTAAAAAACTGTCCACAGGATACATTTCATAACTCAGTTAGAACTTCTTCCTTCTGATTATATTCAGCCGTAAATATTTGCATAATTAGGGGTGTAGCTGATTTGACTGACAGGTATGCACATTGTAGCTGTTTGCCTAGAGGCTTAAGGCCCGCCTCTTTGTTTGTTAGTAGACTGACAGAAGGTGGAGTCAGCATTTCAAAAATAGCGACTGACATCATGGGGCTTTAAAATGCCCCTTTAAAAACCAATGTTCACTGAGACTACATCCATGTATTATAAAGTGTCTGACTGGTCACTTCCCAAGATCAGTGGACATCGTATGTCTAAAGGGGCTTCATTAAGATCCGTCGCCAACGTTAGCTTATGTTTTTGAGTTAGGATTTCATTATTGTACATCATTCCTAAGGTTTACCGTGAACAGGAGGCAGATTATCCTCTAGGTCTCCTCTGCCAAAACAAAGTGACCAATTAGGAGAGATATTCAAACAAATCTTCTCCTTACAGAATCATCATTTATTATCTCAGTTGTGACTTCTCTGGGTTTGTTCATGTTTAGACAGGCTTTCACCTGAGCAGAGCCATACAAAAAAATAGAGCATTGCTATGTATGACCACTTTGAAGTGGTCATTAAGCACATTCAGGTATTAGAAAGTAAAATAATGGCATCAGAACATCTCTGTTGGAGTACAAATTTAGAGAGGATGCGTCAGAGTTTCTCTCAATGATACAATCAACTACTAGAGATAAAAAAGGAAGGTTAGCCAGATTTTTCCCATGCAGAGCTCATGTTTAAGATGTGACCTACCTTTGGTGAGAGGGGGGTCGAACTTAAAGCCTGGAGGTTGAGGGTTGGTGACACAAAGAGCCACTCTCAGCTCAGTTTTTCCAAAGTACGTGAAAGAAGCAATGAGTGCCAGCAACTCCTTCACAGGCTGGAACTGATCCACAGAAACTCCTTCCTCACACCTTATGATGGAAAAACAATTAAAGACAACATACTGTATTTTAAATTCAAAGAAAAGCACAGAGAAACAAAGATTTCTTTTCTTTTTTCTCTCAGATTGGACAAATTGCATTTACAGGAACGATTGCACCTTTTGAGTTGGCTGTTTATTAACACTATGACACTTCACGCCATTTCCATGAATGCTTATGGAGACAAATATCTGATTCTTTTCATGTCTTTTCATGTCTTTACCCAGTTATATCTTATTATGCTATTTACTTGAGGTTTATTCAATCAACAGCCGAACATCTAATTTCATTTAATTCTCTTTCTTTTCATCTCCTTTTATCTCACCGTTTGAGGATGTTCTCAAGGGCCCTGTAGCCGTTGTTGGTGTCAAACTCTATGAAGAGGGCTGGATTAAGGGCGTAGGTGTCTCTGATAAAGCTGAATACAGCCACAGCCACCTCTGCAAGCAGCGACCCTGAGACATCAGGACTGATGTGCAGCAGGTTCTGGATGCAGATACGAACACAGTTCTTCCCTAACAAGGAGAAGACAGCGTTACTGGTTAATGAAATAGTAAATGTTCAGATCTAAGCAGCGCATCAAAACAACAGTGGCCACACTTTTATCACACTTCTCCCGAGTCATTTTTTTTGCATCATTCACCCAGGTTTATCCATAGAATTTAAGATGTTATGGCAAAGAGCTTCAGAGTCATGTGAGCATACAAGAATGCTGAACATTTGATCATTTCTTAATCTCCCAAAGAAATCAAAGTGAACTTGTCTGTACCAGAAAATTGGGGGAAAAAATCACTGCCGATGGAGGCATCATGTGAAACATACTTGCACATATCTCTGCTGGGATGTGTGGTCATGTGTCTCTGTATAATCAAATCATAGCTGGGACAAAAATATCTGTCTTCACCAGAAAAAGTTACAAGATTAAATCAAATTATTCACTTTCTGTGCAGGAAGAAAACTTTCCCAAATAAGTTTCCTTCAGAATAATATTAAAACTAGTGAACAAAGAAGAGCAGAAAAAAGACAAATTAGTTTTGAGTGGCCTCACCCTGCAAGCATGGGACAGTGTTGCTTGTTGCTACAGCAGAGACTGCCTTGAGGACACGGGAGGCCTGATGCCTCCAGTCCGCACTGGTCTGGTCCCATAGCGATGTGAGGCCGATGATGAGACACTGCAGCTCCTGAGATTCCACCAGTCTCTCCACGTTTACTGGCTGCCTACAGAGCTGGAGCAGAACCTGGAAAAGAGCAATGATTCAAAGCAAAGTCCACTTAAAAAAAAGAACAGAAGCAGCACTGAGGACGTGCACACAGAGCTTTGGTTATCTGACCTGTGTAAGAGGCTCCTGACAGGTCTCTTCTATGGCGAGGTTCTCCTTCACAGAGGGAAGACATACTAACAGGTACAGGCATTTCACCAAAGCAGCAGGGAGCCCTGGGTTTATACAGGACAATATGTCCTGCAAACACACACACAGACACACACACAGACAACAAAGCAAGTAGATTAACATTTTACTCTAATTAAATAACGATCAGTCCAATGCCAGTCATATAAATATGGGTAATTTCAACTTAATGTAAAAGATCATTCGATTTAAACATTAACCAACTTAAAGAAGGGAATCCTGATTTAAGTATGATTTCCCTTTAAAACGTGTTCATCACTCACTGAGCTGTCAGCTGTCAGCAGCAGCAGAGACTTTAACAGCAGCCATCCTTGATTATCTTTTGCATCACAGTTTGTGTCCTGAGTGTCCTGCCTCTGGAAGAACTGCACCACCTCTCCACGAGCTCCCTCTGAAAACAAGCCAAAAGAAAAATCAACATGAGCTGAACAATGACCCTTAAGAGTAAAGGTCTGACACGAGCAGAAAAAAGACAAGTCAGCAAGACTGTCGACAAATCATTCGTCTCTTCCCGTCACCATCCACCCACGCACAAATCAGTAAAATTAGACTCAATATGCAAGTCAAGACAGTTAAAGTAGAAAGCAACATGCACGTCTAAATTAAGATTGAGGGGGTACTTGTTTTGAGAAAAGTTTCACTTCTATTTTCTAAGCAGGAATTTGCATTTTCTATCTAGGGAAGTGTGCTTACTGTGCTTTTGAGTTCCTGTAATATCGTTTTAACATTTGCACCTCAAAAACACCAAGCGAGCTGCGAGCTGTGAAAGGAAACTCCCACCTTTGTTGGGTGAAATTGAGAAGTAGTATAATGAAGCTGCTTTATTCATCATGTTAGCACCTTTTTAAAACTTTAATCCTTTCAAGAGCTGCATTGAAAAGCAGGAGTGTCTAGTTCTCCACAAGTAAAAAAAGCTTTTTCCTTCCAACATCCAGAAAATTGCATAACCAGCAGCAGCAGATTGACGCGGGTGGGGGGGGAGGAATCTGACTGAACAAGTTAGATGTTTCATCATAGCAAGATAAATATGTAAACACTTCTTTATCCCTCTATCTTCCCACTTTATCTCTAAGTAATTTAAACTTCATTATAAAACTTTATATTTATAAACTCAATCTGTTTTGGAGTTCCATCACATAAGTGATGCTGGTTAAGATCCACATCAAAGTGAAAAGCCAAGAAGATAGATAAAGAGAAAGTCCCTTTACATGACAGGAGTAAAAACATGTATCTCCATGAATGAGACGTTATCATTACCTGCAGGCCTTCCTGATACTCTGCTGTGGATGTTCTGGATAACAGTGTCTGCGGTCAGACCTGCAAGCCCCTTTATGTTCAGACCTTCAAGTCTGCCTCCCTCCTCACAGACCTGGAATCAGAGGAGAAAATCCATCATACAAGGGTACTGGAGAGCTAAAAAACAGCATAAAGCCTTTATTAATGTACTGGCAGAATGAGACCTGGGGTTATGTTCTTAGTGCTCTAATACAAACTGCACTTTTAAGTGGAAATTTGATGTAAATATGTCCAAAACTAAAATTTGAACATAGAATCGTTTGCATAAAATGACATGTTGTGCTGACAATGAGTGGATTCAGATCTACCACAGCTGGTGTTTTATGAGATACAATAAACAATTGTGACCAGAGTAAACTGGGGATCCCAACTGCCCTTGTTAATGCACTAAATTATAAATAATAAAAGACAGTGCATACAACTATAATGCTCATTAGAGGATCTCCTATTTCACTGAGTTTGCTGTTCTTAAGTGAGGCCCTACGTTCTGGTAAAATCTCTGGTCATGAGGCTTATACATTCACCCACACACAGAGCAACACACAAACCAGAGAGTGACTGCGTGTGTAGCTGTAAGCCCGATCAATAGTGCTGCATGCACAAACACGCAAATCAGTGCTGGAATTAACACTGAGTGTGTGCTTTGGGTGGAAGAAAGTAGGGCCGTTTCTTTGTAAATGTGACACAATTCAGGCAGAGAGTATTAGAAATTCTTCATAGTCCAATTAATCAAAGCAAAGCCTAAAGCTACGGATCCGACTGCTTTACATGTTTCATGTGAAAGTTGTGTAAACTGTTTGGATTTAATGAGAGACCACATAGTACAAGTGATAAGATCAGCGAGAGGCAAACATCTGACTGCAGCCTAAAAGTGTTTTGATTGTTCTTTCAAGCAGTTTAAACAGTTGGAAACCAGACCACAAATTCCTGAGGCACCCATTTAACCTTTTCGCTGTTTGGTATTCATTTGAACTGCGGCTCCACGTTAACGGATCTGTGTAGAGAATTTTTCACACATGCACCCTTAGAAATTTCTAGAACATTTCAGGTCCCTGATATCTGCCCGAGGTGCCTGTTCACATGTGCACCTCACAGCAGGAGACTTTCCCTAGGTTTGGGGGGGGGGGGGGTCAGGAGATGATTTGGCAAACGAGGCTACAGAGTCCGATGCTCTGATGACAGTTTTTGCCTTTATTTCAATGCTACATGTTATTGATTGTATTCACAGTATCAATTGAGAGGTACAGAACATACTTGCAAACACAAAATGGTCAGAAGCAGCTTCACCTCAGTCAAGAGGACTGCACTGGTCGCTCACTAGTCATGTGATATAAACGCATATTACATGCTGCGGTCTCCCATTGGCTCACTCGACTTTACGTGGAATTTTACTAGGGGGCTGGCGGAAAAATTCAGAGAAATGTCGGGGTGCAAAAATCGTCAGTTTTCATTCCGAAAAAAGTCAGGATATTTCAGGGGTTTTGTGTAAAGTATGAGTAAAAAACACCAAATGATTCTCCAGTTGATGGCCTCTATTTATTCAATGTATAATGTGCAACTATTAAACATTAATAAAGCAGATATCAAATATATCAGTGTGTAATGCCCGCCTAAAAACAGTGAAGTCTCCCTCTGGGCTAATTGTTCTCAGCTCCGTGTTCATATGGACTGTAAAGGCTTCAGCTTGTTTATGTTTCACTCAGAGATTCAAACATGTTCTATTCACGTGAACTCCTCCCTGTCCAACCGTTACCCCTGCCACCATGTGGGGAAAGAGAGACAGCCCCACCCACTCAGGGATGCTGTTAGTCGACGCATAATGGCGGGGTTTCCTCGTCGCAAGAGTACAATTCAAGGAGAACTAACAGACTTTTGGTAAAAAATACTTCAAAGAAATAAGGGCCTAATCAACTTTGGGTGGCATATCTGAATGCAGATCAGTTGTAGAAATGGCTGCACTCTGCCTTATTATTAATGGAGGGGTAGGGGAGGAGGGAAAGCTGTGATCTGAAGGGACAGCTTGGTTTTGGTTTGAGAGACGGGTGCGAAAGGGCAACATCTACTTGGCATCTACTTCTGAAAAACACATACTTTACCTTTAACAAATAGAAGAATTGAAAAAGTAATAACCCACTTGAAGGTTGAATTTTTTTGGGGAAATAGAACTTTGACACTATGGTCCATACCTGTATGTAAAGAGGAAGGACCTTGATTAGATGCTCCTCTCTCTGCTCTGAAGGAACATGGTCCGGTCTGAGGTCCGGGCTCGAGCATGTTTGAATGCCCAGCTCCTGCAGCTGTTCTCTCAGAACTTGTGGGAGTTGAGGGTTCTTGCAGGAGCCCTCCACTTTGTCCAACTTCAGCTCCACGGAGACAGATAACTCCCCTGAAGCACTCAGCTCGCCAGTTTCCTTATTGATCCTCTCTGTTTTAGCAGTCTGATGCTTGAGGGGAAAAAGAGAGACAAAAGTGAGAAATTGTTTTCAACCTTTTATTTTTACACCCTAAGTTAACATGATTTCCAAAGTAACTTCATGTTTCCATTCCATGTCTCACTTCCCCAGCTCATGTTGTATTAAATCAAAGCTTCCCTATCCTCTGAGCAGAGTGTCTGCATCCAAAATCCCCAGACAGAAGAGCAGACCACCAGAAGTCATGTGCCTCATATTGTGTTATCCTGAAGCAGTCAGGGATCTGCACGGGGTAATTGATGACCAATTATCAGTAATTGGAAGCATATAATTACCAAAAGGTCAAACCTCTACATGTTTTTAATCTTCTCAATGGTTAAATTCATGACAACATGGACAGTTTCACAGCAGATAGTTTATACCATGGGTATGTTCTTTTTATCTGCTGCTTTATCCTCACGCAAAAAAAGAGAAGACTTGACTCTAATTCTAACTTTATTACACTGTTTACCTTAGAGTTAAGTTATCTCTTTCAAGGTAGACATAACCCGAGTACTTTAATGATTTGAAAGTTTTAGATAGATAACCAAGGGTAAAATCGTCTTCGTTTCCAAGGCCCCATTTCCAGGAATAACCTGCAAAAGAAAAATAAGGTATGCCTTGTCTTTGCCCTCTTTTAAAACAGACTATTTAAGATTCACTTTAACTTGATCCTGTGTAGTAATTATTTATTCAATCATATTCATCGAACACTGCATCGTATACTTCTATTTAGCCGTCATCACCATGGTGTTCTCCTTTAAATCGCTTTATTTTCATCTGTGTGCCCTTGTGAAGCCCTTTCAAGCCGTGTTTTGAAAGCTGCTTTATAAATCAAATGTGTCATTATCTTGACATTGTCGTCTTTTTTATTTGTTTCGGTTTTAAAATCAGATTTAGGAGTCGTTTCATAGTTCTATCCGAGTCTCTCTCACCTTTTTTAATAACTTTTTGGTTTATAAAGAGCACGTTTTATGTGCTTTGAAATGGAAAGGAGCCATACAAATAATCTTGCCTTTGCCTTTGTTGTTTCTGGCCTTTTTCTCAAAAGTGATATGAAGTCGCCAGCAGGTGCAGCAGTTTGGGAATATTTCTGAATCAGAATCAGAAATACCTTATTAATCCCCAGGGTTACATTTGTTTGTTTTAGTTTGTGTTTTTTACACAGTTTCTTACAAGTTATTGGACACTTTGGGGCAAAAATCGTAACTTTTTGTTCGGTATCAAACAGCTGCAACAAAGATAAAACCCCTGGGATCTTCTGTCCTGATCAATGTGTCCCTTTATATTGATCATGTGTTTATACAGCTTGAAGTCCAGAAGGAGGCTGCTAAAAGAAAGGTTTAACACTTCTCTAAAACAAACAGCAGATGTATTACTGTATGTATGGGGCTCTTTTTGAGCGTTGTTTCCTCATTACAATCATATTATTCAGGTATTTTCTGTTCAGAGACTTACACTCATGATGAACAATGAGGGAAACTGGCAGCGACTGACTGCTTCAGTGAGAAGCCAAAGCCAATAGAATCACTTGTAATGTTAAGTAAAGCGGTTCACATTCCAGAGAAATTCAATAATACTTTGAAGTTTCCTCATGTGAGACTGTTCTCACAATAAGTGTGTGTGACAGACCGACAGAAGGAAAAAGCGCACAGGGACTCTAAGTTATTTCTCACTTTTTAAGTGGAAAAGCCAATCATACCTATAACTGCATTAACTATGATAAACATTTAAACATGACAAAGTACAGTAGAACATGCATAGATGTTTGTGGGTACAGTTGTACTACAGTCAGTATGCCTTTATAAAACACAGCTGTGCCTTTGTATTCTTACCTGTCCTTGTGTTAGAGCCATCTGGGAGTTTCCAGGCTCCAAGAGGACGCTGTCATCTGTGCTGTTTTATCCCTACCGAGTGACATGGTCTGTCCCATGTCAGGCTGAAAGACAAGCACAGGCCTGCTAAGACATGACTAGCGCCTACAATGTGGACCCTTCTGTACAACTGCCTGCCCCTTACTAATCTGCACCAAGTAGACTGAACTTTGAACAAGCAGAGCGACTCACATCAGCTGGCTCAGGTCATGTGCCTCTTTACTTCCTCAGAGAAACAGAAGTGAAAAGCTCTCGCTTAGCTGGTTTGATGGGGCCCTCCCACTACAGCTCAGAGAGTCCCTCAGCTTTTTATAGACATGTCATGTAACTCTGGATATGAATCACAGCGACAGGATGATCCCATGATTCATCCAAACACGGCTTTTAATCACAGGTTTGTGTGGATAAATGGAAGCATTGGACTTACAGGTGATTCAGTGTGTTCAACAAATGGCATTTTGTGACTGAAAGTGGAAAAACAGGCTTAGCCTACTTTACGGTGTTTTAAAGGTTAAGTACAAAACCATTAACAGCATCAGAAAACATCTATTCATTTTTAACTTAGTCTAATAAATACTATTCTTTTAACATATGGTTGTCGTGTTAGGCTTAAGCATGATGAATAGGTTAGTGTTTCTTGTTGAGTGTGATTGCAGAGAGATTGGGAATCTGCTGTTTGTTTTGGTGACAAAAGGAAACTAATACGCTAATACAATTCAGCTAAATAGCGCCCTCTTGTGGCTTTTATTGAAAGTGCTAACAGAAGGAGAGTAGACTGGTGTTGAAAGGAAAAAACTAAGCCAGTTGTTAAATTTACAACATTTAAACCTGTTCAGAAATGTACCTTTTGTTTACTGACATTTTAAATGTGTCACCAATGGTATTTAAAAAAAACCCAGCTAATATGTCAGTCGTTAGGCTAGTTGTGGTTTTCCTTGGTTTGGGATGTTTTAGCATTGCATTTTTATATTGAAAACATGTGATTAAATTAGACCTTTAAAGGTGCACTGTGGAGTTTTGGTAAAGAAATGTGAAAGTTGGAGAAATGTACAGATTCTGTGGTATATGTTCATAACTCGATGCACAAACTGTCCTCAGAGGAAAATATGGTCCCTGTAACACTGTTTGAAGATAAAATGCTACGCGAGATGTTATGGTGGTGGGCCCGCAACGGTGATACCGTAACTCTCCTGGTAGGTTTTAAGCTCCAAACAGTGTTCAAGGGACCCATTTTTTCCTTTGAATAAAGTTTGTGTATTCAGTTCAGAAAATATAGCATAGAAGTGTTTCACTTTTCCAACTATCAAATTTCACAACCAAATCTACATAGTGCACCTTTAATAAAAAGCAGCCATACTGTTAGTCGTTATTTGTGGTTTGCCCTGGCTTGGGATATTTTATCATTGCATTTTTATATCAAACATGTGATTAAAATAGACCTTTAACGACTATGAAACATAAAGTACGATAAAAAATAAGTCTGTGGGTATTTATCCCCCATATGAAAGAGAAATTAGCCTACCACATACCCTCTGTTTCCTGGACGACTGGGGTAGGTGAAAACGGAGCCCACTCTCCCGGTGTTATGGTTTAACGAGTGACCGTGTTAACTGGAGACTTTTAGCAAGACTGTATGACTGCTTGTGGTTGTCGTAGTGACATCGGCTAAAGAGGTTGAGCTCTCTTGATTTTTTTTAAATCTGAGGAGTATATTTTGACATTATAACTCAAATTAAACTAAAAGGGCACTAGAGAGAACAGTTAATTATCCCATTTCCGTTTCCTGCTGCTGTAACTACGACAACCACACATTCGGCTGAAAGTCACCAGTTAACACGGTCGCCCGTAAAACCGTAACACCGGGCACCCACGAGCTTCACGGCTCTTTAAACCCATTGTTCAAAGCTACTTTTATTGCCTCTGCGGGTTTGTGTTGATTTCCCTCAAGCCATAAACGTAACTATTCACCTTAATGCTTAATTGAGCTTTCGGAAACTCAAATTGTCCCATTTTTGCCGCTGTGACTTTAGTAAGCTAACACGCACATTGTAGGCCTATCATTTCACGTTTATAAGAAACCCTCTTTAAAGACATGTGTCGCAAACATTAAATATCCAAACATTATAGCTTAGTCACTCTGTATAACCTCCTCTATTTTTGAGTATTGCTCAATACAGTAATTCAACGTCAGCTTAACTGCATAGCCAAATGTTTTTGTCCTCGAAATGACCTGGTTTACAGTCATATACCTCATTATTTCAAGCTAATACTTAAATGAATATTCTCTGCAAAACGACTGTGTGTTAATTCTTTCCAAATATGTCCATGCTCAAGATGACACAGTATTAATTCAGTGTAGAGGTATTACCTTATTTACAGGGAGCACGTTTTGTTGACGCGTTGACGTCACTGTTCATATGACCCGCGAGAACCAGTGAGACGTCCAGCAGGGCGTGATCTGCCTCAATATCAGTGCCTCAGTTTAGCACAATGTAAGATCCCCGTTACTTTTCCAGCGAAATATGATCTCCCTTCTCTCTTTACATTATGATGTTGTAGCGGTTCGTCCGGGGAACTGATTGTGTTTCCGTTTCAGTTTCTGCCGTCGAAAATAACAGCAGGTTGCATCCGGTTGCATCTGACTCTGTGCACCCGTCAACATGCACCCGATGCCTGTGTGCTCCGTTAGCTGTGGAGACATATTTGACTGTATACAGAGAGGAAATATTGAACAGTGTATCCACTTCGTTCAAAATGACAGATCAGTCCTCAAACAAAAAGGTAAGGTAGAAAGATGAAATAAACAAAAAAAAATGTTGATCTGTATTCAAGGCATTTTTTTAATCTGCGGGTTGTTCCTATTGCTGTGATGCTGTCTACATTATAGTTTGACCTGTCAATGTTGGTATTTTCCTGATTTGCTGTTTGTGGCCCAGAAAACTCCAAAGGGACATTGTTTGCCGAGATAAACAAACCTTTGACTTTAATGCAGCAGCCTATTATGGGCCTAACTAACTGTGTCATATTTCTACACATTTTGTATTTTGAAATCTGATCCACACAATCAGGGTACGTTTTAAAGTGAAGATGTAATAGCAAGTATACTTTTACTTTTTATACTTCATGCTTCAGTATCTCCTGATTTGATTTTGTCACTGAGCCAAAGAGAAACGTAACCCTGCAGCTCCTCTAGTGAGATGGCCTGGCACAGATCTGACTAGACAGATCCTGTGACAACACATAACAAAGTGAAATTGTGCCAAAAGGAGCCCAAAACCTAAGTCCAGAGGGTTTTAAAGCTCATCAGGCTGGAAGACTGTGCATTTACCTCAGGTTTACACAGACAGTGCTTATCACTTTGAAGGTCTGCATCTACACATCTGACTGTGATGTGTTTGTCTTCTTCCAGGTTGGGGTGGTTTCACCCCTCTCCACTATGCTGCCCTCCATGGTAATCGTGCCCTGGTTGACTTTTTCCTCTGTAACGGAGCTGACCCTAACCTGACATGCGATGCAGGACAGACTGCCTTTCATTTTGCCTGCAGGTGAGCAGTAGTTGCACATTGATGTTTCTAGTGTTTAACAAACGTGATTCTTGCTTTTTTGTACTTCATTTTATCCTTTGTAACAACAGTTGTGCCTTTGTCTCCAAACAGGCAAGGGAACATCTATGTCATACACCAGATGATGCAGTATGGAGCTGATTTGCGCCTCATAGATCTGCAGGGAAAAACCTCACTGCATCATGCCGTCACCGGGGGAAGCATGTGAGTGGAGGACAGATTTCACAACAATTCTATTCGTTTTTTTCTTCCCACTCCACAGTTACATCATTTTAAATGCACTCACTGTTGGTTGTGTTTCCTAGTGTTGCAGTGCACTATTTGTGGGAGACAGGAATGTTCCGGTTCTCAGACACAGACAAGTACCGGGTGACCCCTCTTCACCTGGCTGCTTCCACTGGAAACACAGAGATGGTTCGGTATTTGCTCAAAGACCAGGTACGATGTTACCTCCCATGCTTTAACTGACTGACATTAAAATGAACTGAAAAGTCCCCATGAAATGGATAATGCATTTGCCCTTTATTGGATAGGACAGCTAATAAGAGACAGGAAATGTTAGGAGGAGAGAGTGGGGGGTTGACATGCAGCAAAAGGGCCGAGGTCGGATTCGGACCCATGGCCGCTGTGACGAAGAGTTTAGACTCCATACACAGGGTGCGCGACATAACCACTATGCCATCGGCGCCCCTCAATTTGAATCCAGCATTCCTGTGTTAAATGTTCCTTTATCTGCCGTGCCAAATGTAATATCGTTAAGCATTATCCGAGTATCTTTACATCAATATAACGGTATTTTCTCTTCATGTAAAAAAGGTTCAAATATCTGATGACTCATCTTGCACTCAGGGGCGTTACTAACTTTTGACCAATTACAAAGCTTCATCCCAACGTTATGTCCTGCCTTCTATCTTGTGATGGCATCTATCCCGTTTTCCCTGTCGTGAAATACATCACGACAGGTCAGTTATATACTCTCGAAGTTCTGTTTCATGAGGACTTTAACTTTAAAACATCTGTTAAAATGTTTTCAAGCTGTTGCTGAAACGCTCTCCGAGAACCAACATGCAATAATGCCGTGAGACTTTTCTCAGCTCTCAGCTGTTACTGTATAGTATGTTCAAGTCTCACTCTCATTAAACAGTGATTTAACACTGTAGGCAAAATATGGGGCGAATAACTGAGATGATATAAGTACTTGTGAAATTTTAAAAAGTTGCTTAAAATAGCTAAATATTCAGCTGGCTAGTGGAAAGAATTAAAGCCTCTGGGAACCCACATCCACAATAAGCTTCTAGCTATGTTATTGATGATCTTGTGTGCATAATATCAGCTCTCTTAAAGTATTAGAAATCTAAATACCCAGATCATCTCAGGGCGACGGTGGCCAAAACCGGAGCTAAAAGTAAGTTAGTTCAGTATTGGACTTAAAGTCTCTTTTAAAACACTAGTGTGTGTGATAAGATTGTTACTTGAGGCAATTATTCCTGGCACCTTAAATATACTGTGAGGAGTTTTTAGCTTGTTATGAAACAATCCTATTTAATACACATGTCTCTATATGACCCACAAAAGCAAAAGAGAAGATTATTGATAAATAGTTTTTATCACAGCTGCCAACAATTCAGTTTCCAACAATCAAGCAACATCTTGATTTAGTAAACCAAAAGAGCCTTTCATTGCATTTTCACCTGTAATGTTTCAAAGTTGTTTGTTAACCAGTTAAGAAGAAGATTTACTTTATTAATCCGGCGAGGGGAAATGTAATTTTACACTCTGTTGTTCAACATGCTACACCCACATTTGGCTGAAATACACACACATGCACAAACAGGATCCTATGGGCATTAGATGTCAGAGTGAGGGGGCTGCCCACAGCGAGCAGGGGGGTACCTTGCTCAGGGGTGCTAAACTTCGACGGTGCTCAAGAAGTGAACTGGCACCTCTCCAACTACCGGACCAATTTCCCAACTTGGTCCGCACCGGGACTTGAGCCAGCGACCCTCTGGTTCCTAACCCATGTCCCTACAGATTGAGCTACTGCCGCCCCACAATTAATTGTTAGCAGAAAGATATTTTTGTTAGAGTATGTACAGAACAGTACCAGCTGCTTTATCCACTCTGCCTGCCAAAATCGACACAAAATGGAGGGAACTGCTCCATCAGAACTTTATGAACTAAACCTTTATGTGCATCTTCTATCATACATTTTATCTTCCTCTATCCTCATGGTGGTTAAGTGCTCAGTGTATCCTGAAAGAAATTAAAACTAGGTTTTGAAGTATGCTAAATGCCATTTTACGCAAGCGGCTACGTAGAGTGCAATCCTACAAACTGCACTGCCAGCCTTCTCAGTGTTGATTCAACTCTATCGTCATTTTTGTCGCTGTAGTTTTTGGTGCTTTTGATTTGTACTCTGAATTTAACCAATACATTGACCATAATTAGGGTAGTTAACATAACAAAGTGAAACCCCAATCAGATATCATCTAAGATATGACTAGAAAAAAGAATGAATCCATAAACATAAATGTCAGCAGGGTTCTGAGTCCCTTAAACTCTTTATATCAAAAAGATATTCTGATCATATAGGGTAGGTATCGTTAAGCATCTCAACCCTCCCTTTGTGTCTCAGAGATGTGCTTTGGATGCAGTTGACCAGCAGGGGGGGACAGCGCTTCATGTAGCTGCAGAGAGGGGAGGAGTGGAGGTGTGCTGGACGCTGCTGCAGAGGACAGGCTGCAGGATACTCTACGAGAAGAACCACAGCGGCCTCACACCACTGGAGCTCAGCAAACAGGGGAAAACATTCAGGTGAATGTGCTGTGTCCAGAAATCTGTGCAAAAACACTGACTAGCAGGCCACTGCATGGGATAGAGACACCCCTGAGTACCTTTAGATATCCAGTATGTTTGCATTTCAAGATCATTTTTTTCTCCTGGGATTCTAATGCTCATTATTACATTGCCTTACTGTGTATTTTTCTCTAGACATCAGCAACTCACCAAGCTACTGAGTCGGTACATCAGTGAGCCAATACACCACAGGCCCACAGAGTCTCATGGTAAATATTTATTTTTGATTCTTTCATTATCCATGTAGCGTTGTTTGTTCGTGTATTTGTGGAGTTTTTCACCCGTCTGTGTATGTTTTCCCGCCAGTTTTGTATTATTGGACGCTGTTCTTCCCATCCCTGGGTGGAGCTTCCATCCTGCTGATAGCGGCCATGTTGGGAGGTTATGGGGGGTTAATCTGTGGGTTGCTCTTCCCCTGGTTAGCCCGGAGCATTTTCACACAGTACCACCGTATGACCACGTACCAAAGGTTTGACACACACATTTTTCTTACACGTGATGCGTTATTAGTAAAAATATTCAGCTCTGCATTGAGTTATCATTGCTCATTCTTCCAGGTTACCCAACCCGATCTACTTGGGGACCCTCATAGCTGGCTTGTTCCATTCCCTGCTCTGCTTCTATGGAAAAATAATGCCGAATATCCTTCAATGTTACACAAGTGTACTCTTTTTTTTGTATCTTCTGGACTTTTTGGCTTGCTAAGGATAACTCTTTCGATTTCCCTGACCAAAGCCGTTTTCACATATGCACTCCTGAAAATGTGTAGAAGATCTCACGCAGGCTGCCCTTGAAATCTTCCTGACCTGCTTGTTCACACATGCACCTCAAAGCGGGAGGCTACCCCTGTCAGATGGGACGGGGGGTCTGTCTTAGGAAGTGAGATAGGATATCTCATCATATCTGTTTAAGATTATATCACATTTATCTTCAATGGCATCTATTAAAAAGAAGACCTTGTCCTAACTTGGTCTTTGCAAAGCTGAAAAAAACATTTTAAATACACAATAGTTCTTTTAAATTATTGGAAGATAACGTACAGAAATGTCCGATAAATAAATACAGACTTGGAACGAGTGAATAAGGGGACTTATGTGTGCCAAACAGATGAAGCTTCTGTTACATAAATTGGTCATATTTAACTAATTCTTTAAATTTTCTGTCAATTTCATGTTTTCATCTGGATGTTTTCAACTTCTCAGTACTCTCCTAGTTGTCTTTCTCCTCTAAATATAAGCATTAAGTCAAAACTAGCGAATGATTTTGTATATTAAAATAACACGTGTTCATCCTTAACCTTCTGAACGTGTGTGGCCAACCACTGCTCTGGTCCAGGTGTCAATGGTCCACTTCTCTCTAGTCCTTGGTTTGCTCTGTAAGGTTCTGACTCAGGACCCGGGGGCACTGGACAGAGCGGACGCAGATCCTCGGTTCTCCTGCATCGCTGACCTGGTGGAGAACAACCAGAGCCCTCACCGGTTCTGTCCGTACTGTGAGGTAAGACGTTAAAATGAGTTGTGAATCAGAGAGACGTAGTGGTTCAAATAGACCCCATATGTGTCTAGTTATTAGTTTTCTATCCGAATATAAATATAAACATAATCCTCCTGATTTGAATAATGATGTGACATTACATATCATGAAATATATAAGGTGACTAAGACTCTGCAAGATGACTTTTCTCGTACACTGAAATAAAGAAGATGAAATCAAAAGCAGTAGATCTATGAAACATTGGAAGTAACTTGACCTGAAATCCACTGCAAATAGAGATACTTAATGTGCAGCCACGGGAGACTGCACAATCCAATAAGAAAACTGAAATCAGCCAGGCTGTATTTTCTTTCAGAGCATCACATCAATAGAAATTAGGACCACAAATCGATTATTATATTCTACATGAATTTAAGAAGAAGAAATCTTGGACACCTGGATTTTTTTGTTGCTATTGTTTTAAAACTATTAAGCTTCAGGGAGGAAACATTTTCAAACTAGTGGCCAACATCCTAAAAAACGTGTGTGAGTTCTGATGTGTGGTTCTCCTCTCTTTGTATCCTCGATAGTTGTTTCCTCCTGACTACACCAAACACTGTAAGCTGTGCGACATGTGCGTTAGAGACTACGACCACCACTGCCTTTTCCTCAACCGCTGCATAGGACGGGGAAACCACCGCCTCTTCCTCTTCTTCATCCTCTCCATGGTGATTGCCCACCTTCTTTTTTGTGCCACAGCAACGAATTACCTGTACGACAGGCTTCCCGCAGGCAATCACACCCTGTCGATGTGGCTCACTCTTATCGGGGAGGAGTTCTGGGTTGTGGTCATGATCGTTATGAACGCTCTGACAATCTTTTGGGAGGCGTGGCTACTGACTGAACAGTTTGAGGCTGTTGCCACTGGAACGACAACTTACTTCAGACAGTGTGAAAGCTCGACGAGGCAGAGGTCAATGGCACAGCGCTGGGTCATAGTGACGTCGTTTCTGCTGGAGGGGCAAAGACGAGTGGGCACCGGGCACACAAGAGAGGATAAAACTTCCATAGACATTTAAAACTGTCTGTTGGTTTTCTGGTTATCATCGATATACAAAGATATACTGTGTATTCTAAGTCTACAGTGTCTGTCATGTTCACTCAACATTGTGATAATATTCTCTCTAGATTTAAATTATTGTTCATACAAAAGCTGTGTTTCCACCAAAGGGAGTTTCCATAGGAACTAGGGACTTTAGCGGGTACCTAGTGCCTTCTCACCAAAGGGACTAGGGTTAAAACAAAGCTCTGGGGACAGATTCTTTGATCTTGGTTAAAATTCACACCAAAAAAAAAATGGGCTGCAGACTTCGTAATCCGTTGTGAAGTAGCCCCTGGAACAAAAAGTCCCGGGTAATTTGGTGGAGACTGTTGACTGTACATAAAGACGGATGATCATCTCCACCTCTTCCAGAAAAAAAAAAGTTCAGCCAAAATATCCCCGCGACGGGCGCTGACGTATTGCACTAGTGAGGTCATTTGGAGACAAAGTTGCGTAGCAGACTCTGCCATGATATTGACATCCAGCCCCTTTTGAATAATCTAAACACACATTTAAATTTGTACTTACCAAAAAAAAAACGGGAAAGATTCCTAAGGTTGGTACAGTCTAGAGTAGAAAAATGTATTTGAGCAGATACTCACGATTATGGAAATGGAATGACATTGTGTGAGTGTTTGCTGTGTTTCTTCTCGCTGCTCCTCCTCTAATCTGGCATTTGTCAACAGAGCTGTCAATGATGGGGTTATACCACTTTTTATCGCCTCCAAAAAATAATCAATTTTAACGCATGCACATAAATGCACGGACCTCTAACTCAGAGGCAAGGAAATGTAGATAACAGGAACGCGAGGAATACAAAGGAGAAACCCTGACTGCATCTTATCCCATCACCCCCTATCCCATTTTTCTTAACGAGTCTTTAACCTGCTCTTTTGTAAAGCGTCTCGAGATAACACTTGTTATGAATTGGCGCTATACAAACAATGATTGATTGATTGATTGAAAGCGGTATGATAAGGACTTAACTTTGAAGATAGAAACTATTTTTGAGAAAAATTCCTTTGATGTGTATTTTGATTTTATAGTTTGGCTCATGTCTCATCTGTTAACATGGCGGAGCTGACTTTATGACCCATACTGCAGCCAGTCAAAAGGCGGAGCTCCAAATGTTTTGGCTTCACTTTTGAGGCGCTGTCATGCCGTCCATGTTTTTATACAGTCTTACGCAGCCTAACATGTTGTACTTGAACTGTTGACGTGGACATGTGTGGAAGAGTCAATGTGTCGGCAGAACTCTTCAGAAAGTTGCTAGCAGGATAAATACCACTGAAGTTTATGTGTCAGCTTAGTTTTAAGAGACCTCACACTGAATACTTTGAATAGTGTTTTCTTTTACTTGTCTGTTTACATCGCTGTGTCAGAATGACCAGATATTTCCTTAACTGTGTTTTAGCAGGGAACTCCTCTGAATGAACGCTCACCTTTACACCTGTTTTTATACCATCCATTAGCATAATTTTTTTAAATCATGTTTTAAATGGAAGTGTGTCTTAGATTCAAGCGTAGTTCAAAGTTGTAAAGATGTGTGTACTTGCAAAATGAGCAAGTCGTGTTATTAGCTAATTGTTAATAGCTGGTGTACTTAAAAGTCTTTGTTCCAGATATAATGTCATTACCTCTCTGACCTGCTCCCAGCCATGTCGGCCATGACACTTCCTCCGCTCACACTAATGAGACGAGCTCTTTTCATGTCTTCAATTAAACGCACTCATTTCCTTTGTGTCCCTCAGGACCATATTTCTAGATTATAGATGACGCTCCCCAGTCCCCTCAGAGTCTGTGTCTGGATGTGAGCAGTTACATCCCTGATAATATTTAATGTCTGCTGAGTGCTTTTACTGTATTTCTGTGACAATGGATCAGTGTTATTATATTTAATTAGCATTTTGTCGTGACCCTGGTTTATTTAACATGTGCTTGTGTGTTTTATCTGTTTTGTTTTTCAAGATGATACCTTGTTTGTGCCATGATGGTTTCATGCTCTCAGAATAATGTTGAATAAATCACTGAAATGTGCCATTTTGAAAGGAGAAACTTTTCTTTCTCTTGTACTTTATTGAACGAAATTGAGCTTTTCAGATTCAAAGCTTGTGACCCCCAATCCGGATTTCCATATGCAATTCACAACCAGTAAGGCGGTAAAATGTATAATAACAACTGCAGAAACTCACAATATCTTTTCACAAGTCAGCAGTTTTCACTTCTCCAACAAGACAGCTCACTTCCTCAGAACGAGACTCAGAAGAATAAAGAGGACGGCAGGAAAGTATCGCACAGATGTCTTTTATTTCTATGTAAATCCAAATGTATCACAGCAGCAGTTGCTTGGAACTCAGTGATGCTTTCTTGTGCAGCGCAGAGAGTCTGGCTCCAAAGGGAGAGCCGTCTGGTCTGCCCGTTCGAGATGACATGGCAAGTAATGCTCGCATGACTGTCTTTATTTCCTTCCTTCTATCACAGTCTGTTCACATCAGCATTCTCCAGACGCACATCATTTTTGTGTTAATGACGGCAGCCACAGTAGTCCCTTCTCTATGGGGTATGTGGATTTGTTTTCTAACTGATTAACAATTAAGGAGAGGACTGAGATAACAGTGTCGCCATTGTTTTGACCAGGTTTGCCTGTGCATGTGGGTTTGTGTGTGTGTTGTGGCTCTAGAAATGGCCCCAGTGGAGAAGGAGAGACTGCGTGCAGACGGGTTCACAACCATGAAACCATCCTCGTCTACTCTGACCAGTGACACCATCAAGGAACTTGCAGGTAAAGCTCAGTTTTCTGTTAGTTTTGCAAACATGGTTGTTGTTTACAGTATTACAGTTTTGTAACCTTAAGATCTACTTATCTGGGTTTACCTCATTTCTATCTGTTTGAGCTCTTCTTTGTCTACCAGTTGATCACCTCCTATTGTGAAAGTATGAAGACTTACAGAAATATTAATACGAGCTACTTCATAAAGCCTTTAGTTTGGCTGTATAATATCACTGATCTATATGTGGGCCGAGCAGGTTGTGTTTTGTTCGAAGAAAGCTCAGTCCGTTTTCTTCATTTTAAGGGAGTAGTGAACTACAAGTTAATGAACTCTCTGCTGATAATCTTGGTCCTATTTAAATTAATCTTACTTATTTCCAGAGTGACTCAACATCACATTTTTGCATTCTTTTTGGAGATGACAAATATATAACTTCTTTGCATTTCTGTTTTTATGAAAAGCCCGATAGAATCGTCTGTTCGTGATGTGTTTAGGTTTCAAGTGTGTGGAAACTGTAATGTCAGCTCATTGGACTATTTTTATTTTGTTTGGAATCTGAACGTGTGAATTGAACCTTGATTTTATGTAACAAACTCACATGTTTTTGATAACTGCTGTTACTAACAAGTTCTCAGAGAATTTGTTCAATGCTTTTTGAGAAGTTCTCAGGCCGGGGCGTTGGTTTAGCTCGGCTGATCGAGCAGGTGCCCCGTATAAAGAAGATATAGTCCTCGTCACACTGTTGCAGTGTCGATCCCTGATCCAGATGCTATTTGTTGCATGTCATCCCCCACATCTCTCCTCATATTTCCTGTCTCTCTAAAGCTGTCCTATCTAATAAAACAGCCACAAAAAAATCTTTAAAACTAGTTTCTGGAAGCAGGTTTGACTAACGGACACTGTATACAAAAAAACCGTTTTTAACCCTCGTAGATTTCCCCCTCAGGTAGCTTTACTGTAGTTCACCGTCTTTTATTGAGAAGTAACTGATGTCTTTCAAAGCACCTTCTCCAACACTGGTCCTCTCTCCTAGCAGTGTCTCTGTGCTGCATTTCAGTCTCATCCAGCCACTTGAACTGCAGAAATTTATCTGCTTTATCACATCCACTACAACCCCACCAGGCAGAATAGGAACAAGAACATCGCACCCTTGAGTGTTGTGGCTTCTCCATACTGAGTGACTGAGCAGTGTGGCATTTCCCTTAGACTTTAAATCTTAGTCTGCATGAGTCAGGATTTTAAATTTTAAGAGTTTTGTAAGTTTAAATTGATTGTGTGTGTGCAACATTTTTGTGGGTACAGACAACATCATGACTTGGTCACACTTAATAGCTGGAATAGTGTCAATTACATCAAATGTATTGATCTGAGGTTGTACTTCAAGACCGTAATCAAATCCTTTTGAGCAAACAGCTGGATGGATTGTCAAGACTTTGTGGAAATTGAGGTAGAGCTAATGTAAAGAATTAGGTGACAAGACAGAGGACACACAGCCAGACATATTTATAGACGGTGAGAAATTGATACTGAGAGTGTGCAGCAGCAGGCAGAGAGACAGAGAGAGAGGGAGAGAGAGAGAGAGAGAGAGAGAGAGAGAGAGAGAGAGAGAGAGAGTGGGCAGGGCTCGAGGTATGTGAGAACAACAGCACGCCGGGCCAGTGGGACAGAGAGGGGGGAGTGAGACGAGAGTAAGGAGGGGAGGAAGAGGAGAGTGTGTGGTTAAGTGCTTGTAAGCGTGCATGCATGAGTGTGTGTGAGTGAGACTGTACAGGAGACAGTGTCCAGGAGGAAGACAGTGAGCCGGCGAGAGAGAGAGAGAGAGAGATGCTCGGAGAGGATGAGGAGTAACAGGGCGAGGCAGCAGCAGCGCGAGAGTGTGTGTGACTGTGTGTGTGTGTGAGGAATAGTGTGTGAACAGAGGGATGCAGTCATGTCTCTGTGAGAGGGAGCAGCACAGCAACCGTAACCATGCTCAGCCCAAAGATAAAACAGGCACGCCGGGGTAAGCACAGTCCCTCCTCCTTTTTCTTTCCATCCCACCTCTCTGCTCCATCACTTTCTGTCCTCTCTGCAGTCCACCTTTTTTTTCTTTCCTTCTCTTTCTACCTCTGCGGAGCTCCATCAGTCCTTTTGTCTTTGTGATAATGTATCATCAATATTGCTGTCACTGCTTTCATTGATAATGACATAAAAAGGTGTAACAGCGCCATGTTGCTGCTGGTGTCATTCTGCGTCCCAGTGACCACTGTTACCAGCAATGACCTGAGTTTTTTTTTTTTGCATGATCTGAAGAGTTGCAGGTTTATTATGTGTTGTCTGGGTGATGTCATACTTCCTTTCTCTTGAATACACCCTCCTTATTCCTTGTGGATTTGATCCTGATGGAGCTCCTGATGGTTGTAGTAAATATGGCTGCTGGAAGGATTACCCTCCCTCAAACATCCTGGCACGTTCACACCTGAACACATGACTACAGCTCTATTTATTCAGGCGTTATTGGGTTAATTTTCAGCTGAGCAGGTGACAGATAGATCAGAGGTTGGCGACAGGAATGCAGGGCTCTCTCAGCTCCTGTAAATTGCAACAGCTGACTGTCAAACATAGTTCCTCTAACGCGGGTTAAAATCCACTTGCACCCACGGATGTCGGGACACCACACATGCATGCCTCTCACATGACTGCGTGAGGATGGATAAAGAAGCTGTAAATCACAGCAACAACTCCTGAAAGTGAGATTATCATGATGCAGAATATAAATACTTGCGGAGTTCTTCATAGCAGGTGGTTTCTTTTGACAACAGAGATAAACTATTTCAGATATCTTTTGGGAGTTGAGACGGTTTCAGACTTATCTCAAGGAGAAAAACTTGTTTAAGTGAGGAGTATCCATAAGGCTTTTCATCCTGAGAGGAAACTACAGACGTTTAACATTTTTAAAACTCCTGTAAGGAACGTTCTGTTTGTGTCCGTTCTGGCGACCCCTGTGGACGAAGCAGTACAGTCTCTCTGATGATTTGTGTGCATGTGTAAGTTGGGGCTGAATGGTGGTGCAGTAGTTAGCACTGTCTTTCCTGTTTTGAATCCACGACTGGGCAGTGGCCTTTCTGTGTGGAGTTTGCATGTTCTCCCCGTGTATGCATGGGTTCACACAGGAAACTCCAGCATCCTACTAAAAAAATGTCCAAATCCATGCCTGGTAGGTTACTTGGTGACAAGGCGTGATGGTAGGTGTGAGCATGGGGGTGAATGCTTGTTTGTCTCTAAATGTCCGTCCTGTGATTGAATGGCAACCAGTCCAAGGTGAACCCTCCTCTCACCAAATGACATCTGGGATCGACTCCAGCCCCTCACAACCCCAAACAAGATATTAAAAATATCTATGAAGAAATGGTCAATCTTGTTGCTGATGGTCTCGTTTGCTTATGTAGCTCATATAGAGGCATCAGTATTTCAGTCTGTTTCAAAACAACCCATAAACTCCTCACAGGAGCTTTAAATATTAAGTTAAGATTAGATTACCTTTGTCGATCCACCAAAGATGAAATTCACCTCCTTCCAGAAGTTCACAAAAAGGCAAAAGTAAAAAGATTAATAAAATGATAAAAATGGAAAACAAAGGGGCCATGGTTTGCCTTGCAGTTTCCATGCCCCAGGTACAGATGCTGTAGACCTCCAGCGGCCCAGGTTCTACTCAGACACTCGGCCCTTTGTCACATATCGTTCCTCACTCCCTCTCTCCTGATTTCTGACTCCATCTACTGTCCGATCTACTGAATAAAGGCGCAAAAATACAAAAATACATCATGAAAAAGTGAAACTACAGCTAACAACAAAATGATCAAACAAAATGAATACTCACTCTGCACACACTACGTTCACTTTTTCTCATATAGATAGATGCATCATTTTCTATTGACATAATCAATCAATCTTATTATTCAATTAATCAATGTATTTGTATAGCGCCAATTTGTCACAAATGTAATCTCAAGACACTTTACAAAAGAGCAGGGAAAAGACCTTACCCTTTGTTGTTAACTTAAAATGTCCTTTTTGGTATGAGCTCTTGACGATTTTACTGAGATGTTTTATATTGTTTCATATCGTGTTGTCTAAACCTTTTTAAATTTGTTTTGATTTTGATTTTACCGTTGAGGTTGGCCTTGTAAAGGTACGTGTTTTATTCTGTGTGATGCTGCTGCGAAACAACTTCCCCTTGTGGGACGATAAACATTACTCTTTGTTATATTATCTACAAAGACCCAACATTAATCCATAATGAGCACTGAGCAACATTTAGCAAAGTCACAGTACGTCACAGTACAGTAGAAAAGAAAAACGTCTCTTAAGAGGCAGAAACCGCGAGCAGAACCAGACTCATCAGACCATCTGCCGAAAACTGTGCTGGGCTTGGAAAGTGGGATAGAGGGAAATGCAGAAAGAAGGAGAAGGGTAGAGACAAACAGAACAACAACAACAACAACAACAACAACAACAACAACAACAATACATAAATTAGGTAGATTTGACACATGTCAAGGACGCAAAAGCAAAATGTTTTATCCAAGTCTTCTTTATAAAAGCCAACAAAAAATATGATAACATAGCAGTAAAACAAAGAAAGAAAAAATACAATATCTTATATATCTTCCAATCTTGTTCGCTGTTTTGCTTGTACCGTCAGTCGATCAGTTTAGCTGCTTGAATATGTGAGGGTCAGATGAGCATCTACAAAGAGCCAGGTCTCAATCAGAAGGAGAGACCTGTGATCAATTCTCAAAAAAATAAGAAAAGATATATGTTAATTTCTTTACATTTTCATTGTTCTGTGGAAGTGAACATGATCAGGCAATGTTTTGTTTTGTAGCAGCTTCAGGAACTTTACTTTTGTGTGTGTGTGTTTGCCTCTTTTCTCCCCTGGCAGTCATTGTCTTATTCTAGCCTGGTTGTAAAAGCAAGTCCATAAAAGATGACGTGAAGGAGAAAAGCCTCGTCTTTCTCCTTCACGTACACAGTCCGAGAGTGCAGCAGCCACTTCAGTTTGCTTGCCACGTTTTGTACGCTTGCCATCTCTCATTTGCTGTAATGGTATTCTCTTTTGATTAGATTCCCAGCTCTGCTTCCCTCTGACCCTTTTATGCAGCATCATTCAGGGTGGATTCAAACAGTAGCCGGAGCTGCTCTAAGGAGCAGTGAGATGTAAGAGCAGAATCTCAGAGTTGTTAAGTGTGTGGGGAGTCTGACGGGAAGATGTTATTGGCGTTTGAGGCTTCTCTCCATTATCTGTGTGGCTTAGAAACTGTCAATATGAGGACTTTGGAATGAATAATGTAGAGTTTTAGTCGTCTGTATCATTTTAGTGTTAAAAATTATCACGATTTTTTTGATAATGTTGAGTTCAGTTCGATTGTTTACCATGTTTATTATACTGATTTCACAACACTTGAAGATATACTTTATTAAGTAATTATTAGACCAACGCGCTTCAGCTTGTGGCCTTCATCAGGGTCATCCGAATGGATGGATGGATGACCCTGAGGCCACAAGCAGAACTGCGTCAGTCTAATTTGTTAATAAAGTGTTGCTGGAGCTTTTTGACCTCTTCAAGCCTTTCACTCTTCATGCACTTTGGTAGTTGGTGAAGTTGTGCCAGAAAATCCCACGCTAATATACTCATTACAAAATACTTTAGTTGTCCCATTTATATGTCAGTAAAAAAGAATGAAAAAGACAAATAATACAACTTTAATAACACAAGTGGCCAGGTGTGGCCTTGGCCCTCTCTTGAAATCTGACTGGCCGACACAGTTGCCATCCCAAGTTGCTAAACTATGATCAGCTTTTTACCTTCTCAGAGGTGAGACTACGACTCTTTGGCTGTGTAGCAACAGGCTACTAGTAGCTCTCCTTGCATTTTAATATTTACTTCTACTTAAGTAAAATACATCACAGTAACTGTACTTTTACTTGAGTAGAATATTTTGTTACACTTTCCAACCCTACTTATAAATATGTTTTTTAAATTATGCAGCTGCTTACTAAGTCCTCACTGCATCTCACACATAAAAACTTAAAGGTGACATATTATCCTCCTTTTCAACAATTTAAAAAAAGTCATGGAGCTCCCCAAAACATGTCTGTGAAGTTTCTTGCCAAATATCCACTCTGATCCTGTATTTGATCATGCCTGTACACCCCTCTTCTTCAGCCCTGCTCAGAACAGGCTGTTTCTGTGTCTGTAGCTTTAAATGTAAATGAGCTGTGTTTGACCACGCCCCTCTGGAAGGGGATGTGGCTTGGGTTTTCTTGCACCATGCCCAATTGTTTACTTTGAGAAGGCAGACTCAGAGGGCAGAACAAACACCTGGCTGTGGGAGTGTCACCCACCTGGGGGAGGGGTTACTGCCCTTTGTGATGTCATGAAGGGAAAATCTCCAAACGGCCTGTTTGAGCAGAGGATGGACTTTTCTCATAATTGGGGGGTTTTAGGACAGGCTAGGGACACATATTAGTGTTAGAAAAACATGGTGAAGTGTATTTTGCATATTATGTGACCTTTAACATAACATAGATCTTGTTTATGACTCACAGGAGCCATTTCTTGCATGACTGTCAATAATCATAGTGGCAGAATAGTAATTTATTGGATATGAGGCCATATACATTGAGTAACAATACTTCCTGATACGAATTACAATTTTGATCCTTGTACACAAATAGTTCTTTACTGAGAGTAGATAAAAGAGGAACCAGCTCCCCTCTGAGATTTCCTGCCTCTATATTTTACAAGATGAAAAGGAGGAGGAAATGTCTGCTGTATTTATAGATCCTGTTCTAACAGTTTTATTAATATCAGCTTCAGGTGGTTTCATCTCTTGCATTCCTGCAAATACAGAAAATGCAGGAAAGGGTAAAAATAAAATGAGGAGTCTGGACAGAGAGCTGATAAACAAGATAGAGAAGGGAAACCGTCAGCCCAGGCCCCTTGCATATACTTTCCCTGCTGTCCTCAGCAGAAACCAAGATGCAATTAACAGGAGAAAAAGACGGCATTGATTTCTCTCTCTCCTCCCTCTCTGCGTTCTGTTTATCTCCTTCTTTCTCTCTCCCAATGACTCCCCAGGGAGCGCTCTACTGTCGCTGTTTTCACTCTGCACCTTTAGCATACCTATGCTAATACAAAACCCATGCTATAGGAATCACTCTGTAGAGTTAAAGCAGAACCTGACCCAAAGCAAAAGTTTCTCTGTGCAAGGTGGTGAAAATGGAAAAAATATATGGCTTTATTAATATCTGAAACATATAATATACCTTAATGGAAAAAATGGATGGGCTGTCATCTTAAAGCAGGATGTCTTTGCTGCAAAATGGAGGCCAAGCCTGGGTAAACTTACTTAAGAGGGAATCTGGATGCATGGTCAAGCCTGTGAGCTTATCTGTACCTGAGGGAGACTGCTGAGAATAATGATTCAGGATTTCAATCTTAATGAATTATTAGAGCACAAGCAGAACAACAAAGACATAAAATCCCCAAATAATATGTTTTACTCTGCTTTACTTACATTCTGCTGGTCTTACCTCTTAAAATCTGCTTGTGTGTGTGTTCATGCAGCACGGTCCAAGAGCATGGTGCTTGGAGAATTGTCCCGGGTCTCCAGGCCCTGCTCTCCTCTGGACCAGGAGAAAGCTCTGAAGTCCGGCTGGCTGAAGAGACAGCGGAGCATCATGAAAAACTGGCAGCTGCGTTGGTTTGTCCTCAGGAACGAAGCTCTGTATTTCTACAAGGACCAGGATGAAACCAAGGCACAGGTAACACGTATACATTGACATGCATACAAAGTGATTCCTGATGCACTGCTGCTTGGATTAACTCTGGAAAGAAACCACATCGGAATCCAAATCACATGATCCTGATTAGTATTTTCTCCACAGGGTCTGTTAATCAGTATTCTTCATAGACTGTCGCCTGTATGTAAGAAGTAGACGTATAGCCTTTGGTTTCTTGAGTAAAGCAAAGGCGGAAGTGCCTTAAACCTGCAATTCTCCTGATGGCCAGTAGGGGGTGACTCCACTTGTTGTAAATAGGAGATTAGACTGAGGATTACTCTTTTAAATTTAATTCAATTTGCGATGCTACTGCTATAAAGTCTGTTATAAAACATTGATACTTTGTGCTTCTCAAAATATTGTTATATATATATATATGGTTTAATATCGAGTTTTCCTGCTAGCTGAGTATCTACCCTGTTAACCAAAGACCGTCAATTATGCTTCCAAAAAACAAGATGGCAGCTGACAAAATGTCAAACTTAAGGCTTCAAAAAGAGCATTCCCAACAAATGTGTGACAGTTTCTTTACTTTCACATCATTTATCTTACCACACTTTGAAAATATCTTATTGATGCATTGAAATAAGGACACGATATGCATTTTGACTTTGGTTTTTAGAGCTGCATGCTGTTATTTGGTGTATCTCGTGTCAATCTATTGGTGGATAAAATGATCCAATAATCTTTTAAACAAAAACAATCCCCTAAACGCATCCCCTAGACTCTCTATGGATGTCAGAGTGTATTGTTATTGCCTTCACACACTCTGATAATGTGGTAACGTGCTGTCCTGTGGTTCCCCTGTATGCACTTAACACATGACCTTAAGCCTCCTCTATGTTGGAAAGATCAAAAATGCAAGTGCATCAGGAAGCGCCGTGGGGATAAAAAGATGAAGAGATGTTTCCCTGAGTCATTCCTCCCTCCATCATCATAACCTCTCTCTGTTGGACGGACGCCCAGAGTGGCCCAGTGTTCTCAGAGCTCCATAATGTTCAACATGTACTACACATCCAAGTCCAGAACCACTAATTGATTTCTTGTTTGGCTCTTGAAAGGCTGTTGATGGGGGGTGTTTTCCTCATGCCTTGTCTGCCCGTCTGTCAGTTTGTCTATCAGCCAATCACACGCCTTCCTCTCCCTACTCTCGCAGGGTTGTATTCCTCTTCAGGGCAGTCAGGTAAATGAGCTGCCTGCCAATCAGGACGAGCCTGGCCGTCATCCGTTTGAGATTGTTCCAGGTGAGTTGGCGTGGCGACAACTCTGTAACGTGAGGAAGTGAGTGAGTCTTGTTCATGTGATGCTGAACCTGCTGTTTAGTACTGAGTGCCAACATGAAAATCCCTGACTTTTATTTAAAATTGCATTTATGATATTATTACTTTCGGGGTTTAGGAACCATTATCACGTAGTATTGATGAAAAATCACGATGAATGACACAAAAAAAAATACACACAGGAGAGCAAATTTACAACAAATGTAACTTAGAGGATTTATTATTATTCATTTTTCTTTTTAAGTTATTTTGGGGCCTTTTTGCCTTTATTAGATCGGACAGCTGAAGAGAGACAAAAGATGAAGGCAGAAGAGAGTGGGGGGTGACATGCACTAAAGGGCCGAGGTTGAATTTGAACTCACGGGTGCTGCAATGAGGAGATTAGCCTCCATGCACTGGGGGTCACAACATAACCACTACACTACTGGCGCCCCAGGATGGAGTTCTTTTTAAATAATTATTTATGCTTACTTTCTTGCGTAATAATTCACAACTGAGGAATGCAATAATCTTTCTTCTCTGACATCACCACCAGAAACAATAACGGGGCCTGTTTGCTATTTTGGACAGGCTAACAAACCCTCCTGTGTCAATAGCACCTTAACTTCATTCTACCAGGGCCTGTAATTCATATAACACATTCTAAAAAGTGTGGTGAGACTTAGAGTACCAGGCCAGCTACTCCGGACTCACTTCAGTTTTTGGTATGCAGATGATGATGGAACTCTAAATCCTGCCTCATCAGTGCATGGATGGACCATAGTCGGGTTTCCGGTAAAGTGCTGTATAGTTTATTTTAGTGTGCTGATACAGCGGGTCATATCATCCATGTAAACCAGAATCAAAGTGCAAGAAAAACAGAAGTTCATCAAACAGCTTGATATGAGTCACAGGCTGCAACACATGCACGAACTATGCAGAAAAACAGAAAGGATGTGTGTCACAGTTCAACAAGGACTTCTTTCATTTTTGCTCTTGATAGCATGATTACGGGCAGAAGAGTGGACTGCATGTACAGCACATACATCAGAGGGCCTGCTCGAAACAAAGAAAGAAAGAGACAGAAGATAAAAATAGAAAGTTGCTCTTGGATAGTCATGCAGATAAGACTCTGTGATTTAAGACAATTTGCATAACGTTTCTAGTTCTTCCAGTGAATATCATCTTGGTTCATAACATCATAGATTCACCTGTTCACATTCCCTCATCTAAAGGGATACCACTGCTCAGTTGTTGCCCATATTTTCCACTAGCTGTACAGATCCAACATGGATCATTACTGCAGCAGGTATTACCTATGGCAGGACAACCGAACTATGGCGTTACATTTTTCTTAGCTTTGGTTATAAAAAGGAGGATGTATTGTTAATATACTTCAGGCTGTCTTATGTGTCTCATATAAAAACAGATGAAATGCAAATTAGAAAAGATGCATATCTATATCTTTCTGGCCTTTTGTTCTTAAGATTTGCAAGATCTATTTGTATGATTTCCCCCTTGTGCAAGATGTCTGTGTATCCTAAAGAAGCAATAGTGATGCACCGATGTATCTGTTGAACATCGGCCGATATTGTCCCTGTTGACAGACATCGGCACATCTGCAAATAATGTTGCATGCACTGATGTCTGAAGCCGCTGTGTATCTGTTATGTCACATCAGTTTAAAGCTGGCGAGATAGAAAATCTAACTGCTGATTTAGGGAAGAGGTTTTTTATTAGGCTGAAGAAGTCACCTGTAGGACAAACGGATCTGTTTTCATGGTCAAACAAGTCTTCCACCGTCTCTATCATCTAAATAATTAATATAAACATCAGTATCCGCCCTGATTTGCTGCATCTCTAAAACAAACAGTATTGTATCAGTGGTCAGGTAGCGAAAGAAGCTTCTATTCCATGGAAATGCCGTGCACAAAAAAACCCACCAATCATATTACACTTTGATTTAAATCAAATCAGCAAATCCGTTTTTTTGGGATCTGCAGCATTGCCTCTGCGTTTAGTGATCTGCAGGATATTCATACACATACATACAACACACACATACTCACACCTCACCTGTGTGCAGAATTGCATGAATGTCAGCAGTTTTAGCAGCTGCTGCAGAACCATTGTGGTAAAAGATACACTGCATCATTAGCACATGTGGTCATGATGTAATGTTTAGTCCATCTCAAGTTTTTACTCATTTACTCTAAAATAGACAGAGGGCTACATTTGTTTTCATCCCTACGGTATCAGTTTGATAAATAGCTGAAATATTGTGATCCTGTCTTGATCTATTTATACCCTTTAAACACTGAACTTTTCAAAATTGTTGATAAATGCATCATGAAATTCTCCAGCTAGAATATTTTTTTCATCCTATCCCACTATACTTTATATTTCACTGCAGCCACTCGTGTCATTTTGTTTCACAGTGCAATGAAAAACAACTTTGAGGGTCATGGGAAAAAAAGCTGATTTGGGTAAATAACCTTGAAGTTGTAGTTCTGTGAAATTCAATACCCATAAGAATACATAGAGAAAAGTTGCAGCCTTTAAGTTTAAACCGATCACATAAATTTGTGTTTTGGAAAATGTTTGGAAGGGATGCAAACTTCCATTCAATGTCCTTCCTGTGCATGTAGAAAATAGCAAAAAAAAACAGGGGTGGAGGGGTTAAACCTGCAAATACATACACCAGTGTGGTCTTTCCACACAGGAGATGGTGTTAAGAGTCATGTTTTTGAGAAAGTTAGTTATTAAAAGGACACAGAGGGAGAGGTCTGGAAGACTTAAGAGACTGAGTGAGAGGCATGGTGCAGTTGCTGGTGTCCACAGGGAACACCACTCTTTCTGGGTCAGTTCTCTCACACACCACACACAACACACCTTGCACCACTGTGCAGGACTCTGTACAAAAATGCAGCTACTCTTATATGGCTAACTCAGAGAGGACTTTGCAGCCCCTACAAAATCAACTTACAAAAATCTCTATTGGTTTTCTAAATTGGTTTATTACGATCGTTTCAATACGTATAAAAAGTAAGAGCATTTATCCTTGGTATCCTTGGTTTATCCAATGAGAAATAGCTTTGGTGCTTTATCGCCATCTGAAACTGTGCCTCTACCTCTGTAAAGAAAGCAACCATAAAGTCACTTAAAAAGGAGAAGTTTCAGATAGTTAGATCAAAGCTGAACTGAAATGTCAATCTCAAATGTCAGACTGTTGGTATCAAGCTGTGTGCAGACAGAGGACGGGGAGGCAGAGCTGCATGGGGACACTTTGAACTCTCCAAGGGGTGCTGGAGCTTCATAAGGTTATTAAAAAAGATGGTAGCTCTAGTCTAGTTGGTAAAACCCACTTCTTAACTCTTATATTTTCAATAGCCACTCAATCAAATGAACAAGTTTGTGATTCTGCAAATTTGAACTATTGTGATTGTTACTTGTCTTAGTCATTTCCCCTTTTGATCCAGAGAGTGATGATATCTTGTTGTGCTTTTTAGGGGGTGCTGGAGAAAAGGATCGGACTGGTATGAGCCACGAATCATACCTGCTGATGGCCAACTCTCAGACTGACATGGAGGAATGGGTCAGAGCCATACGTAGAGTCATATGGGCACCACTTGGAGGAGGTGTGAGTCACAAATATCTACACAAAGCACAATTTAAAGCAATTTTGCTAACAAAATGATTGTATCCCATACCATATTTCCTGCATGCTTTGTACAGATTCTCATACCTAGACTTGAGTTTCGAACCCTTAAAATAAAAATGCAATAAAAAGATAGGCCTAAGTATATTTGGGGACATTTTGCTTTGTAAGACTAACATTACAATCTCTATAGGATACACTTTTGGACAAGGTGAAGTAAGTTGACATTTTGGTGGGGTAATTAATTGTGGTATCTTGTTGGTTCATTTACCAGCATACTCTCTATTACCATAATGGATTTCAAGCGGTTTCGTAGGCCCTTCCAGTACTGATATTGGTAGCAGAGGGACAAATAAATATCAAATATTTGAAAGAGGAGAATCCAAACTCTAAAAAGAAACATTCCTAACTAATAAAGAACTGATTTATCTGTGTTGTGTATCTGCAGGTGTCTTCGGGCAGCACCTAGAGGAGACAATGTTGTACGAGGCCCAGTGTGGCCCGCAGCGACTGGTCCCCGTGCTGGTTGAACAGTGTGTCTGTTTCATACGGGAACATGGGCTCGAGGAGGAGGGCCTTTTCAGGGCTCCTGGACAGACCAATCATGTTCGAGAGCTGCAGGATGCAATTGACCGGGGCGAGAAGCCAGTGTTTGACAGGTGACACAGCAAAAACAAGCATTTGGTCTTTGGCAGCATGCTAAACTATGATCAATCTTTATATACTCTGTGTTTCTTACAGTACCACAGATGTCCACACAGTGGCGTCGCTGTTAAAGCTGTACATTCGGGAGCTGCCAGAGCCCATAATCCCATTCTCCAAATACACACAGTTCCTCTCCTGTGCTCAGCTTCTTACCAAGGATAAATCAATGGTAATTACACATCTTTCTAACACTTTCCTGCAATATCCCAAACTCTTTTTCAATGCCATTAAAGTCTCCTCCTTGGATCTTCTTCAAGTAAATGTTTGAAAATCCTCCTTTTAACCTTTTGTTTGTTTGTTAAAGGGTATCTCAGAGCTAGGAAAACAGGTGAAATCTCTTCCTCAGGTCAACTACAACCTCCTTACATACATCTGCAGGTGAGTAAACACACTCTGCTGTCTATTAAACTGTATAGCTGTTAACGCACCAATGCAGCTCTGATGGTATTTATAATTATTCCAATTTCCAAATCACTGTTTGATGATTGAGGCTTTGACACCCTGTCATACAAGGGAAACATTCATTACACCCACATACTCGTCATCAGGGGAAGTGACATCATGTTGAATGACTCTGAGTGTGAATAATTATATGTCGCCTCTCTCTCTGCAGACTGCATCTACTGTATATAGATATCATCAGCTAAGCCCACACAACAGCCAGAACTATGACTCAGCCATCCTATTCATTAGTTTCATTTTTACTGCATGAAAAAGAGCTTCTAATATTTCCGCAAAGCAGCCAACGCTCATGATTGTACTTATCTGGAAATAAGTTCTCCCTTATGTTCTGTCTGCTAAGGTTTCTTGATGAGGTTCAGTCGCACTCCAATGAGAACAAGATGAGCGTTCAGAATCTAGCAACAGTGTTCGGACCCAATATCCTTCGACCCAGAGTGGAGGATCCTGTTACCATGATGGAGGGTGGGTGATATTGTTAATGTCAATCTGCATCAAACATTTTGTTTAATAAAAGCTGCATTTCCACTGCGAGAACTTTCCCAAGGGACTAGGAACTTTTGGATATTTTTAATTCTTATCTGCTTCAAGGGACCATTGCCTAAATACAGTATGAGGAACCTCTAAAAGGTCCCTTTTCCATGAGTGATCTCAGGTATCAAAATATGCTAAATACATTTTGGTTTAAACACCTGGATGATCCTCACCTGTCTTTAGACCTAACCCTAACCCCATCCCTAACCTCCCAGACAACAAGGGGCTGAAGGATCCTTCACTTCCTTAAAAAACTCCTGAGACTAAACGTCCTGGGCACTTTTGGTGGAAATGCAGCAAAAACTTGCTTTCCAGTCAATTTGTACAGTTTCATGAAATGTTTCAAGCAGGTGTATCATTGTGCCTATGCACTTTAAACAGGAAGTTCACAGGTGCAGCACCTGATGACTGTGCTGATCAGTGAACACCCTCAACTTTACCAACGAGAGGAGGCTGAAACTGAGACCAAGACTCTCCCTCAGCAAAAGATTGCTATCCAGCGGTGTAAAGTGGAATGGCTCTCACAAGAGGACATTGACACCCCAATCTCCTCTGGCCCAGTCGCCAAAACCTCTAAAGAAAAACCTCAATCTTCCACTTCCTCGGCAGACACCAAGCCGACTGCACCGAGTCCTGTTCTGACAAAGGAGAAGAATGAAGATGGTCAGATTCAAGGGAAGGGCATAAGTAAGACAGAGGAGAAAGTGGACGAAAAAGACGACAGTAAAAGTGAAGGGAAAGGTGGAAGTGATGTAGCTGTTAGCCCCAGTAAGCAGTCCAAAGCTCTGCCCTCCTGGAGGACCTCCTTCAAGGGCGGAGCAGCATCTGCAGGGCCGAAGGGAAGGATCGGGGGGTCGACAGGGGACGTTTCAGCAGCTGGTGGGACCAACTGGCTGATGAATGGCCTGTCGTCCCTCCGAGCTCACAGGCGCACCACCTCATCAGGTGAAAGACTTAAAGACTCGACTCTGTCCCTGAAGGACTCTACACTCTCTCTTAAAGAGACCACTCTTTCAATTAAGGACTCACAGAGAGACTCTGATGAAGACTCTCCTCAAACCTCTCTCTCTCACAGAGTTCTCCTTCAATCCCACAGACTGTCTGCCTATGACAATGTTGCCCCCTCCAGTCTTAGCCTGCCTGCTGACACCTCCTCCATGTGGACGTCCTTTGAGATCTCATTGGCCGATCCGGAGGGAAGCGATAAGGTGGTCAAATCAGAGCAGAGTCAAGACAGGCCCACAGAGGTGAGGGACAGTACAAGTACTCTGGATGAAAGTGTAATCAATACGGAGGATGAACTTCCACAAACAAACGAGGATCTCACCAGTAAGCTGGCCGAGCTCAAGCAGGAGCTGAAAAAACAGAGGACAAGCTACGAAACTTGCATTCGCAAGTAAGAATGAGTCATTTCCTGTAAAAATTCCCCAAGAAATGAGCATGACCTGTTATTTATAACCTCTTGTATCTTTTCTACAAGGTTGGAAGAGTCCTGCTCTACGTACCAGGCCCAGGTAAACCGTCTTGAGGAGGAGCTGGACCAGGAGAAGAAGAAGTTTCACATGCTGGAGATCCGATTCAGGAACTCGGAGCGGGCGCATCAAGACGCAGAGAACCGAAACGTTCTCCTCCAGCAAGAGATGGAGGAGTTCTTCAAAACCCTGGGAGATCTGACCACAGGTGCAACAAGGACCAACTAGACCAGACCAACCTGCCTTCATCTGGTCCATTAGAGGCAGAGGAGGAGCTTGATTGGTGGGAAGATCAGCCAGCCGCAAAGCTTTGAAGACCAATTACCTCTAGTGCAGTACAACTTACCATCGTGTCCTCTTTAGTATTGCCGTCTTGTGCCTACACTGAGCAGTGCCGGTGCCAAACGAGGCTCCTCTGGACCAAGCATCCCTTAATTTACCATTCCCCAAAAACCTGTAATACACCATAGATCATGTAGTTGATTATTTATTGACTAGATTATTATGAAAGTGAACATAAATGGCCTTGTACAGTGCCTCGCATAAGTATTCAAAATCCTTGAACTTGCATTTGTTTTTATGTTACAAAAGATTGGTTTTATTGGGGGTTGTATGTACAGGTCATCACGAAATACATAATTTAGCTATAACATGGAATAAAATATAAACTGGTTGAAATGCTTTCCTACAAAACTATAAAACTGAGGTGCAAATATTTGCCTTTAGGTTAACTCATGCATCCTAAAGTCGTCTTTTTGAACTGCTTTGTTGAATAAATAGTAAAGAGCCCAAATAAGTCTATTTGAAATTTCAGTATGTAACAAGGTTAAAAAAAATAAGGGATGGGATGCTTATGCAAGGCACTGTATACCAGGTATGGATTTACCAAAAACATCCTGTTTATTAGTATTAGGAATAGTATTTGTGAAAAGAAATGTTGTAGTCAAAGAAACAACACGTCAGACATTAAAATTCAACTCTTTTATTTGCTGGAGTTGAAGGTAGACAGTTTCCATTTCTGATGTATATAATTAGTCTGTTAGTGAGGCAATTACAGATCCAAAGGCTAAAATGTACACAACTGGCCTTACCCGATCACTCCACAACAGGTAAACTCTGCACTGTCAGTGTTTGTCCGAACCCATCAGAAGACTGCAGCATCATCCCAGAAGTGCTGAATGGCTGTCCTTTTATTTTCTCTAAATGTACCTGCACTAAACCAGATTTGCTCAGAGAAAACTCATGCGTAGTCTATTCTATCTTTTCTATTTTGGAGGAGATAGAGGAGAGGGGGGGAAGCCACAAGAAGAGGAAGCCACAGCATTGATTTGAGATGTGGCTTAGAAAGGGTTCGGGACATGCGTCACAATCCCCAAAGTGCATTCTGGGAGCTGATGCTAGGGGGGTGGGGTTACTGTCTGGAGTGCCCAACCATGAAAAAGGGCAAAGGGACAGGTTGGGAATTTGAGCCATCAAATACATCCAAAGGTTATCATGGCAGGTAGCAAATGCCTTTTTCCTGACTCAGAAACTATACATACATCTACAGTCAAATGTACAGATCAAACACTGGCTATACTAATCTATGAGTTATATTGCACAGAAAACAAATAAAAATGAAACAAACCGCATATAAATAGTACTTCTGAATGAAATGTACATTACATACAATAGACGCCTCTGAGCTTGAAATAAATAAATAAATAAATAAATTAGAAATACAGAAAACAACTGGAGTTTTTTTGCATTTCTTTTGAATGATGTGTGCCATGATCAACATACTGTATCGTCTAAAAACCTGTGCATGTGTGAGGTAGAACTCAGAAAGACGCACCACAGAAGAGAGGGGCATCTGCCACAGAGAGGACTGAAAATCATTGAACTGAGTAAGGGCACTTAAATTAAATATCTTAATATTCAGACATTTGTCACAACTGTCTGAAAGAACCTGCCGGAAGGGTAAAGTGACTTATGTAAACTAAAGCTGCGGTTTTTTTTTTAACTCAGGAACTTTTCCCAGGGACTTTTGGAGGTTCATGACGCTTTTTAACCGCAGGGACTTGGGTCAAAATAAAGTCCCAGGAACTTTATTTAACCCACCCAAAAGATTCCTGCGAGCAGCAGTAATGTACTTTCTGCAAGTACAAGAACTTAAATGCATTTCTAATTCGTCGAGTACTCAAAACATTTAGGATAATTCTTTCACGTCTGCAGACTATAGACTGTATAAAATGATGGACAACATGACAGCGCCCCAAAAGTGGATTTGTCCCCCTTCTGACTAGCTGTACTATGGATCATGACTTCTGCCTCCTCTATGTTTCCAGATAGAAAAAGGGTCAAACTATAGATCAAAGTACTTAAAAGTCCTAAAAAATGGTTCTCTAATGCTCTAATGCTTTTCTAAGTCTCCAGGTTATTTGATGCTGTAAAGGGGGATATAACGCCATACTTGACAGCAAAGTTAACAATCTGGTTCCGTCAACGCTGCGTGCACTAAATCAGCCGAGTACTAACACATGAGTCATTGAACTCAAGGGTGTTAATGGGAATTCTGGGGCTTTTGCACCCAGCCTCAAGTGGACACTCGAGGAATTACATTTTTTTTTTGCACTTCCAAAATGGCTTCTTTTCAACACCGGAGGTTGCTGCTTAGTTTTGGTTGGTGAAGGGGGGGAGGGGTACATCAAAACTGTGGCCCAGTCTTCTGCACAGACTCTGGCTCCAAGTTACGTAACCAATGTAGTATGTCAGAGCCTGTTGCGGGGGTATTATAGCTTCGCTTTTGTACAAAGGAAGGTGCTGGAGACGTGTCATCCATCTTTATTTACAGTCACTGCTGCAGACTATTTTGCGTAATCTTCACCGGTCTTTACACCTTGGTAAAAATCCCTTGAAAAGTTGTCCCTGAGACTAAAAGTTCTGGGTACTTTTGGTGGAAACGCAGCTTTAGTCTCCGGTGACAGCCCCCAAGAACAGCACTCATTCTAGCCAGTGGCGTGGCCTACATTAACTTGTTACAGCGCTAACAGCAATCATTGGCTCCTCACTTAGCCACATTTATAGTCACTAACATTCACCCTGTTCTTCCTCATCCAACAAACCATCATCTACAAATTACATCTACGTAAATAAAAAAAGTTAAATACAGTCAGTTTACAGTATGCTATAGTAAAAAACAAGAAATTCAGTGTCAGGGCAATAGATCATTTGACTGCTTGTCAAGATGCACACAATCAGAGGTGACATAATACTAAGAAGTTTCTTGGATACACCAAGGGGACACTTTCTACAAGAAAGATGAGGAACAATATCAAAATAAAATCATTCATTTGCATTTGGTTCCAAGATGAAATGTGATATATACTACTGCTAAATTTGTGTCATTCAGTTGTCCCTAAAAATTAAACAAATTCAAAAATATACTTAACGAAATACTGCAGTGCTCACAGTATTTTCGACTGTGTAGCAGCAGCTAAGAAACAGCACTGTGTAAAAGTTCACTCAGATCCCTCTCTTTCAACACATACATCACAGCTTCACATCAAAACATACTCTGATTCTTCGCAGCAAAAATACAGTAATAATGATACAATTTAAACCACAATCATTTACAGCAGTGTGAGGGGAGGGGAAATAAAAACAACCTGTACATTAAAAGCTCTACAAACTAGCATGAGAAGTTCCATTGGCCTAAACCGTCTCCCATCACACACACAGATGAGGACAGGTTTGTTTTTTTTGTTGTGTGTAAGTGTGTGTATGTGTGTATTGTATGTGTGCGTTATCTGCAGCAGGCCAGTGCACCCAGAGAGGTGTGGCTGTCCAGGCTGCTGTCTGTTTCAGATGCCAGGGTGGGGTCACTGCTCGGGTCAGTGGGCTCTGTGGACATGGACGAGACATCGTTGGCTGAAGACGAGGAGGAGGACGTTGGCTGGGGGGGGCTGTCGATCACTGCTGCACCTGTGCTGCGAGAAACACACGTCAACGCATAGGTTTCATTGAAATACACAGGAGAGTGTCATTCTCGGAGTCACATACATCATGCACACGATAACGATGCCTTTAAATATTTATCCCACCAAGCACTGATTTGATCATTTTAAGATGTAGTGTACAAACCAGGCTCTATCTTTTGAAAAAATTAAAGCTGTACACACATTTAACTGTTTTATATTGTGTAGTTAGGGGCCACTTCATTAAATCAGAGATGGAATAAATATGAGTATTACGTCTGCAATTCTATTGTTAGTCATAAAAGAAAAAGACCTTATATAACAACAAAAGGTCATTTTATGAGAATCAAGGAATAACTTTCTGTCTCCGTTTTTTCGGTGATGTTGTCCTTGTGCTTCTCGTCTTCTGTGTGCTCCTGCTGCAATACCAATTTCCCCTTGTGGGACTATAAAGAATCTGAATCTGAATCTAACTTAACCAAATGTCGTTATGATTGAATTAAGTAGACTTGATTAAATCAACTTTCTGGTACAACATATTGACTGTACAGCTACTATTTTATCCCTGAATAAGCTTTGCATCTGTGTTATTTGTACTTTAACTATCATAAAACTAGTTCAAAGCTGCTGATATGAATCGGCAGACTTCTTTTGTTCTCCCAGAAATTGCTTGATGAATGGTAAAACCTTCTTTTCTCAATATTTAAAATGCATCTACAGAATATTTTCAAAACCTGACCGTATACAAACTCTTAAAATTAGAACTTAATTCAGGACATATTGAGACCATTTAACAAATGCTTCACATTCATTCTAGAAATAATTTATTTTGGCCCTAACACTCTGCTGTACATTATACATGATTACATTATATGTAACAGAGAGGTGCAGCAAATTTGATCTGTTCAACAAAATTAAACACGTAGATAACAAAATATATGTTTACCAGGTTGTACTTCATGAACTTCATGGAAAGTAAAATATTTAAGCATCTAAGCGTGCAATCTGAATAAGGCTCACAACACATGCAGGCTAACATAAGTCCTTTCATAAATATAAAATCCTCCAACATTGTGATTCACTGTCATTTTTCATTCCCACCTTCTCTAATCTCTAAAGTTATAATGATTACTCACCTAAAGGGGGTGGCTGTCCTCGTATCACTCCATTTCTTTTCCACTCCTCCCATTCACTCACTTCTTTATAAATAAGATCTACAAATTAAAGAACAGAGGAAAGTTAAGTGGGGCAGGAGACACTGTTTATGCACAGTCAGAGTGTTATGCATTCTGTAAAGTCCACGCAGCATCATGTTTCTAATCTGGACATGCTATGCTGGTGTGACCCTTCTCAAAAATGAGTGAGGGGTCATTATCACCTGGCACGGGTTACAATGAGCTCATCCTGCTGCGCAACTGAAAGTGATATTTACTCACAATCCGGAGCCCTCCGATGCTCCACAGACTCAGGTTCCTCAGAGTGGAAAACACTCACTGGGAGCCTTTAAAGAGGGTCTCGAGTCATGTAACACACGCTCTGGCAGCTTCAGTGGAGAAACAGAGCTCCTTCTGCAACAATTTCTGTGATCAAATGACTGAATGTGTAAACATTAGCTGGCTGTCGCTCTGGATTTCTTTATTCATGGTTTAATTTTGTGCTTTCCACATATAGATGATAACCACCACTGACCGACCTAGTAATGAATCTGACCATTTCTATTTTATAATGAACACGTTTAGTGTCAATAAAACTTCATTGTTGTATGTTAGCCTTGATCGACTTATACACACGGCAGGCGTTATCCTCTGACTTCCTGCTCAGGGTAATTCAAACCAATTTTTAAAACCAAAATATCACAGATTGGTTTAGATTCACCTAATCCTGATTAATCAGTAAATGAAGACAGTGCTAGCTAGAACCAGAAAACAGCTAATATTAGCATTCAACCAATTCTGAGCTAACTATTGGTTGACAGCATAAAAAAGCATGAAAGAACCTCAAAAGTGGAGTCCAATTATTGGAAGCTCCCCCTACTGGCTGACTGCATTTTTGGTCATAAAGCCCGCCTCCTCCTAGTTAACTTACAGGATATGCTTCTAACTTTAGAATAAAAATAGATAAAGATAAAGTCTTCTCAAACATCGTTAGTTCTTATCATGCTGATTTATGTCCAGGTGTTGTTTTTTTTGTACAAGTTCTATTTTAATTAGTTACTTGATGCTAAAAAGAGCGAATGTAATGTCATGATTGACAGCTCTGGTGACAAATGAGGCTCACGCGACACTTTGAATTACAGAGTAGAGGAGGAGTAAACTAACACAAGAGTCATTGAACTTTCTAACCGTGTTTGACTCATGCTGTGACAAATGTTTATGAGTGATGATGTTTCAGAATGAATTCATACTTTTTCTTTCATATCTCTATGAAACAGTATTGTCAGCTCTTAAGTGGTTTGAGGAGTTTCACTTTCTATTGTCTTTTAACTTGACAATCCCTCTGAGGTAAGAAGTAAGATTTAATCTTCTCCCTGCTCCTTTCCGAACATGGATTGTGATAAAATCGTGAATTGTTTTCTGTGAAGGGATGTGTGTATTGCTGTGTGTGGAAAAAACATAAAATGAGATTTACAATGATTTTACAAAGTGTAATGTGGAACACAGCAGTGCAACATTTGGACAGAATTAAAGCACTGAGTGTTACAACAGAGCAAAATGGCTGTGGTGAAATGTGAAATGGGGTTAATGTTGACCAGTAGTTGATGTCACTTTGAAGTTTTTTGCTTTTTTACAAGCTAGTTTAATTTTCAGACTTTTCCAAACCAATCCGTACAGTTTGGAAGTGGTTAAAACGTGTGGACAGCCACCTACATTTTAATTTACAGGGTGAAACAACTTGAGAAAAACATCCGATCACTGTGATGACCTCTGGAGCCCCAGGGTAAATAATACGCAGAAACAAACAGTGAAAAGTGAAGAGGTGAGTGCAGTGTTAAGAATCTTAATGTGCTGTCTCACCTTTCCACTCGTCCACGGTATGATCCCTCTCTTCCAGCTGTTTGTCGAGAACCTTCGGAGGAGGCTGAGAAGGAGAAAAAGGTGTAAATGGCACATTGGTGCTACAAGAGCCCTGCCAACTTTCCACTTTAACTTCAGTAATTAAAATCTCCTGTGACTCGTGCATTCCGATCAGCGATCTTCTTACCGCTTCTACTTCAGCTGGGTCGTACCAAACGTTAATGTAGGGGTGCTGCAGGGCCTCGTCCACAGAGATGCGCTTGGAGGCATCAATCACCAACATCTTTGATAAGAGATCTCTAGCTTGGCTCGCTAGGGGGGGAAACAAAAAATAGATAAGACGCTGCTGTGCTATTTATCACAAGTCTGCAATTTTGGTTTGATGAAAGAACTCTATATGATTTATGGATTTGTATAACACGAAGAAAAAAACTGTACCTTTCAGTTTGTTGTGGTCAGAGTCTGCAGGAAAGAGCACATCTGGGAAGAGTTTCTCAAAGCTGTATCCGGCGTAGCGTGGCCTGTTTTCTACGTACGTTCTTACTGACTGGTTCAGCTTCATTAGAAAGTCCTGAGATGGAGTGCCTAGCTGCTCAATTACCTTGTTCCACTGGTCGATGTCTGAAGTGTTTATGTTAAGAAAAGCAGGCCGCACAGACACACAACTCACTTCCATACGAACACTTTGAAACACATCATTAGGTCAGCGTGACATTTAGGTGTCTTTGAGGTAATCAACATCTCTGCATACACTGGATGTAGTTTAAAACAGCTGTGATGCTGCAGCAACTCATTTCTTTCCTATGCAACTAATTCAGTGCCTTGCATTCATCCCAATTACATTTTTCCTGATTTTTTAGTGTAACCGTCTAGATATGAATAGATTTATTTCTGCATTTTACAGCTTAATTACCAAACAAAGCAGACAACCTCTGAATGCACAATTAACCTGGGTGTAAGTGGTCACATCTGATTTTCTTCATAGCTTTTTAATCATTTTAAAACCATGCAATCCTGGAAATTGTTGACTTTTCAACCTTGATTTATTACATGCAACCCCATTTAAATCCTTTTTTAAAGTTGTTAAATGACAACATACTGAAAAGTTCAAAGGGGGTTAAACAATGCAAGGCACTTTACAAAACTATAGTATACAAAAAGTTTTCACGAAAAACTCAATCATTGCAGCAGAGCAATGATTAAGGTCATGTTCAACATTTGGAAAATTATAAAATGGATGGTAAAGTGATGCAGGGAAACTCTCGGGATGGTGTTGGATCTCTTCACACAGAATGGAGTGATGACACAGTGATCAATCAATGACTGGGGAAGGATACGATCAGTGCCGGGGAACAAAACACTTCCCCTGATCATCTCGGCCACAATGCAGCCCACTGACCATACATCCACTGGAGGTGGACACGTGGATGACAGGGAGGTGGACATGCAAACAAAAATGGTGAGAAAAATAAGCACATAACAATGAGAGGAATGCAGACAGAAAGGCAGCGGTGTGATGATGAGTGGGGATGAAAATGGAGAACGTGCAGCATCAGCCAGATGAGAGTGAAAGAGAGAGAGAGAAATAGAGAGAGAGAGAGAGAGAGAGAGAGAGAGAGAGAGAGAGAGAGAGAGAGAGAGAGAGAGAGAGAGAGAGAGAGAGTAATGCAGCGCTGTTCACATTCAAATGAAAACTGACATGTTGATGAACATTTACAGCCACTGACTGCCAAAAAGCTTCAATGTTACTGTGCTCTATAAACATTTCCCCACTGACTATACTCACAGGGCGGCCATTTTATCTGACATTAGGGTGGGAAGTTAAACTGCTGCTGTAATGTTGTACTCTTGTGTACTTTGATTTATAGATTAAGGATTTCTGACAATTGCCATCTACTCACTGCTCCCAGACTGACTGAAAATACAATAAACAGTTCAAATCCGGAGGGAAATTCAGCCATGCAGATAAATCAACATCTTTGATAATCCAATTCTGCAGTCAGACAAGAGCTAATGTTAGCACACTTTCTGGATACTGTTACTGTTAGCTAGGAAGCATTTAATAGCTAATAAAACGGTGTGCTAGCTGCACAAGATAAAACAGAAAATGCTAGCACAACATGTTTCCTCGGAACAAATAACCAGTTTCTGTACTGACAAGCTAACGTAACGTTATCTAAGAAGTGCTTGAGTGCTAGCATAGCTGTTGTCTAAAGATAGCTAACAGGTTATCAAAGTGTTTTTTAACTTCAACTAAGGCCAAATATCCTTCCAGGTTTTCACTATCAATGTTGAGTTGCATATTTATGCAATAGTGGTGTAATGGTTAGCATTGTCAGGTAGGCTACCTCACATTTATAAGAATTACAACCTGGCTACAGAAGGCATTAACTACTAAATCGTGATTCATTTAGCCATTATTTCCCTTTAGGTGCACCGTGGACAAGGCTTGACAGTGTCTCCCTTTAGTTAAAGTGATGGAAAAGAACGACACTGCTGCATTTTCAAATGTCTCATTTCACTTTAAAAGTAATATTCAACCTCATCAAACCTTTCACTTTTTTACTGTGCCTGTGTTTCTTGATCCATAACCAGTTCTTTTTTATGTGGTTAAGTTCATGTCCTAACCCTCGATTTACAAGAAGGTCCTGAATTTATTTAAAAATTAAAAGCAGGGTGGAATTCAAACAGCAAGTAAAGTACTCTAAGTTTAAGACTGTACAAAATTTCAAAATAAAAGCCTAACAATTGTTATTTTTAAATGCAATATAATGGAATTTTAAACATGTGATTTAAAATGTGATTAATCTTGATCAACTATTGAAATTAAGCGATTAATCACAATTAAAATATTCAATCTGTTGACAGCCCTAGATAATAAAAACATAATTTGAGCTTCCCTCTCTGAGCATGACGTCAGGGTGAAATGGCCGCTGCGTGAATATGGTAAATACCCTGGGACAGACAGCCAGCACAGCCATTAAAAAAAAGACTGTTGAAATGAAAAGTGTGAATACATTTTTAAAAAGACCCAAGGATACAGTCCCTTCCTGGGAAGAGGATTTTATGGCGAACCATTTCCGCCAGTATGCAGCCCACAGACCATATGTCCACTAGAGAAGTGGAACACGGTAAACAAAGCCGGTAAGAGGTGAGAGGAAAGCACAATGAAAAGTTAGTTACACACAGGAGGATAGTGGTTAAAACTAAAATCCCCATTATGTACAGCAGCACCATGCAGCTTACAGAGTGTTAACAGCAGTTAGTCTTTAGGTATGTGCATAGGAGTTAAAATAGACCTGACCTAAACATTTTTAAATGTTGGATAACATTGTGCATGATAGAATAACCGCAGTCATTTGTAAAGCGCTGATAACGACTAACCATTGGCTTGGTAGCCCATGCCCAGGATCACCTCTGGCGCCCTGTAGTAGCGTGTAACCACATACGGTGTCATGAGGAGGCCTGTGGCAGCCGTCCGAGCCAAGCCAAAGTCCAAAATCTTCAGTGTGCAGTCTGACTTGACGACTATGTTACTGGGCTTGAGATCCTGCAGAGAAAACACAAAAATGTAATTGTTTTATATCAATTTGTCTATAAGAAACAATGACTTTGTAAAGAAGAATATGCAAATGAACATCTTTTAATGAAGCGACAAATAATCTGCTGATTCAAGTAAGAGAGGTGGCTTGACTTAAGGAAATGCCTTCTAATGCAATTCTGAGAGAAGACAGAGCCCACAGTACATCTTTAAACAGCAGTATTTGTCAAATGCTGCATTATTCATAACTTTCCTTTTGAAGGTTGTGATAAGAGTGTTGTTTTTAGGATTTACTACAAAATACATCATCCATCACGACTACAGTCCTGCTGGTAGCCTGCAGGTTGCACCTCCTGCTGCATCTATTTCTTTCCTTGTCTATGTAACATTTCCCTGCAGCACAACTTGCTTACTAAGGTGATTTGTTTGCTACTAGCAAATGTGATTCAAGACTGCAGAATGCAGATGAATCATGTTGGAGCATTTCAGAATATTGATTTTTTTCTCTCTCGTAGATATAAAAAATATATAAATCAGGATTAGGGTTTTGACGAGGATGTATCACCCCCTTAAAATAACGTTTTACTCTGAAAACAAAAAACAAACAAGGGGTTATTCATGTTTTGTTCAAAAAACAAATTCCTGTCTGCATCTACCTATATATTCATATTGTTTGATTTTATTAATGGTGAGGCGCAATTAAAATCAGAGTTCCTGCATACAATTTACACCTGCTTATTATTGATCTTTATGGGGACATTATACTTTCACATTCTCTATCCAATCCATAGAAGTCAGAGGTCTGTACTGGCTCAAATTAGCACCAGGAAAAGATGCTAGAAAATCAATGTTTTGCTAATCGACAATTTAAGTTTTATAGCAACATAAAATGAAACAATGGGGTGATGACGGCCTAGAGGTTAGGTCCCTGAAAATGGTTGATGTTTCATTGGGCAAAAAACGTTCTATCTGGTATCTGGTGGATAAATTGACTGGCTTTATTTTAGATACCAGAGTTGCATTTAATGACGCATTGGAAGCTTTTCTGATAACACCATCGGTGTTGCCACTATATTTTCAGGAGGATTTTGTTGGACCTTAAAGGACTTGATTCATCATCTAATAGTGTGCTAGTTGACCCCCTGCCCTCACACTACTGTGTCAAGTATCCCTGCAGATTTCACACGTCCTCTTAATGACTCTGGCCTGATGCTTACCCTGTGAATGATGCCGGCTGCGTGGAGGTGTTTGATACCACACAACATCTGATAGAGCAGATAGGACAGCCTCTCATGGTCCAACTCCATCTGAATGACCTGGCACAGGTTGGCATCCATCAGCTCCATCACCAAGTATCTGACGGAGCAGGAAACGGTTCAAAAAAGTGGGTGAGAAGCACTTAACGACAGACAAATGAGCTTATTTTTTTATTTATACATACTTAACAAAACTGTCAGCATCTAGTTACTTACACATCTTGGAAATCTTCTAATGATTTCTGTGGTGTGAAAACATTTAATAGGCCGATAATCTGTGGGTGAAAGTTATAAACATCAGAAAAACATCATCTTTATTTCACAAAAAATCAAGTCACAAACATATTTAAGAACAGAAATGACATTAGAATACAAAATTAGATTGGATATCATCTGCACTTGGGCAAAAGATTAAAGAAAACACACGGCTCAGTGCAACTTAAACACAATTAAAACAAACCTAACACACACACAGAAGGGCAGCCCTATGAGCAAATCATAAATACAATGAAATTAAAAGATTCACCGTATGCAAAATAAATAAAACATCATTTATACATCATTTCACATCACTGACAGTTTACTTACATTTTTGTGATTTACACATTTCATTAGGACAAGCTCTCTGAACGCCCTCTTGGCGTGGGTTTGATTTTGAAACGGCCGGCTCAGCTTCTTGATGGCAACATTTCGTTCAAGGATTTGGTCGTAAGCAGAGCTGAGACACAAAGATGGCGAAATAAATCAAGATACGGTCACAAATGTAGCATATTCAACGTTGACATGCATATTAAAAAATTGCAAAGCAGGACATATAACCACTAAGTGGTTTTTGACTGAGTGTGGATGAGGTTCAAACACTCACCAGACGATGCCCTGCGCTCCGGAGCCGATGGGTCTTAGATTCTGGTATCGCTTTAGGACTGTGAACGTTGAATCCCCAACATCCAGGCTGTAGAACTCTCTTTCCCTCTTGTTTTTGTTCATGGTTAAATCTTCAATGACTGCTCTCTGTGCATCCAAAAATGTCCTCTGTGAAGACAAAGTCGGGCAGACGTTTAAATATTTTGTAGGTCTCCACTTCAATACAATAGCCGCAGAGCAGAGCGGAGAAGCAAAATAAATAAATAAAATTAGGAAGTCAAATGTAAATCCCCGCTCCGGAGACAGCAGATTAGGAGAGAGGAAGAGAAAAGACAGTGCCGAATTTCACACTCAAGGCGAGCACTGCAGCTCCTTATCTCAGCAACTCAGCAAACGCACCAGGATGGAAGATTTGATATCATCAGCAGTGGTGGCAGAAACAGCAGGCAACAGGGAAGATCTACTCCATCATATGAAACACGACCCTCAGAGGGACTCTGTCACACTGGAAAACCTAGCTCGGTGCTAATTCCTGAGCGTCTGGACCCCAGCCCAGTTCTACGGGCAGGTCTTCCACAGGCACATGTTAACTGGGTCAAGTTGCACCAGGAGGCTGTGAGCCCAGATAAGACACACCACTGAGAAGCCAATTTGCGGGGCATTATGTCCCTGAACATGTTTCATTTTTCATTCAAACCAAAACAAGCGAGAATCTAAAAAAAAAGGAGACAGCTCTAGCATCCTTTTCCCTTTCTTCAGGGCTTATGTAAGCGACGTAATAGCCCTCCCCGTTCTTACTGTCTCCCGACACACGGTCCATATGTGGGATGTAATTGCCAGAATAAAATGAGTCAGCTCTCCTTCTGTTCCTCCAACGTCACAAAGACGTCCATAACGTCCGCCTCCCTCACAACATGAAAATAGACATGTTGCTTCTTTTTTTATTTCAGACAGGAAGGTAATTATGATGGTCTGACTTATGGACGCTTGGATGATGTTCAGTCAGTGTGTAGTTCCTCCAGTTTTATGCTCAGTTATGTTGGGTATACAGTTATCTACTGCTCTGCTGTAGGGTCATTATTTTGTAATGATTGCTATTCATGTGGATGATTCAGGTCAGGTCAGTGCAGAGAGAGAATCTCAGCCTGATTAGCAGCATGATATGTTTTAGTTACACTCCATAGATGTTACCGTCCCTGCTGTGTAATAACCAGAATTGATGCTGCATCAACAAATTCCTCTGAAATCTATTATTCACCATTAGAATGCAGTTATGTGTCAGCTGCAGTATCTACAAGCAATGCAGCAGCTCCATCAGTAGTCTCAAGCTGCACCCGAGAGGTCTGGACCTCCTGGATGGATTTGAACGCAGGGAGCTGCGATACACTTTGGGGGCCTTGTGCGTCCTGCAGGAAACGCAGCAGAAAGGGTCATCCCCACAGTGCATCGCCTTCTAATGACTTCACCTCTGGATTCTCTCAACAAGCTGCTTCAGCCTAAAGATTATATTAGTGGCTTCTAAGGACATTACTTATAGGGCAATTAGCATCCTTGCAATGCTGGTTAACTTATATTGTACTAAAAATAACACAACGTATAACAAAGTTACCTTATTGATTTGAGTGCCAATTGATTCTATTGATAATAGAGACCATGCAAATTAACAGTTTCAAAACAGAGCATGACTGATGCGTTGTCGTTGAGTTCATAGCCTTAGCAAATGTTCAACTCTTGACCCTTATTTGGGCCTTTACATTCATAATTTAATCAAAATATACTGATATCATAAAATGACACTACAGATAAAGAGATTTGGGTAAATAAAACACACAAGAAAACCAATACACACATTTTATAAACCAATAAAAAATAGTCCATAGGACCCAAATTAGAGCAGGTATCACAACATAATATGATATGGTCCAGATTTCTTATCATATCTTAACATAAACACACACTGAAACTACGTATGACACATAATGCAACTAGAATAAAATATCTTTAAAGGGAAATAGCCTGTCATGTTCTCCCAGCACCCACCTTCAGATGAAAAAAGAAAGAAAATATCGACCATATATACATAATAATGATACTCCAGCTGAAAGATGAAACACCTTTTGTCACATTTAAAGCTCATGAATGTCTCAATGTACCCAATCCCAAACCTGACAAAACCTTTCCCCCCTCAATCGACACTCAAACTGGTGGTTAACGTAAAATATCACTAAATGTGACATATTCACTTCATTGAACACAATAAGGTGCAGCTCCCCTGACTATGACACAAGATATGACCAAGCAAATCTCTGCTAACACACACACATATAATTAACATGGCAGATAATATTAATCCAAAATATAAAGTACCACCTTTTGTTTGCATGCATCTATGGCAGCAGATGAGAAAATAAAGACAGCTACCTTTCACACACACACACACACACACACACACACAGCAGTTAATCATGAGTAAGATACCTTTCCTCACACATCATCCTCATGTATGCTCCTGTGCACCCAATCCAAAGATTTATCCACACATGCTAACTGGTCGATTATGTAAATCAAATTAAAAAAAATCCCACATTTAAACCACAAATAACATGGCATGGTGATGCTTTCTTATCTGATACACAACATACCGTAACACAAGCCCACATTAAAACAAGTAATACATGCATAGACCTGCAATAGATTATTATACTATTCCTGTAGGCTAAAAAACATCTTTTCACAACAGCAAATAGGAAAAAACAGAAAATTGGGCCATAAACTACTTTATAATTATCTATTTTACTGATACCGTGTTTCACATATTATTCCCATGTAGCCTATGCTGCTGTGCACCCAACCCAGATCTAAGACAACCTTGTTTCCACATGCTGTCAGCAGGGCGTATAAAGACACAGAAACAGAAATCTTCGCTACACCTCTCCGGCACAGATTGAGGACCACTATCGATCGGCACGTTATTTATTTTCATTGGATGTCAGCGTGTTAACCTTGGACACACGACCCTCCCTCCCCTCCCCTCCCCTCGTCTTGTCCGGTTGACTGGAGAGGAGGTTAGCTGGCAGGTGAATGACAGTGGAGAAACAAAAGAGCAGTGCATGCTAAAACGCAGAAGCCTGAAAAAGCCGGATTGGGCTCAGGAGACTTTATAGCAGCGATAATTCCAGACAGCCATATCGTGATATGACAGGGCCTGTTTTTGAGGCACAGTACGCATTTCCAACTGCAGCCTGTATACGAACGCTGCGTATTAATGGACGCCTCACATTGTAGCGACATGAAAAGGGAGCACTTGTGGTAAGTAAGTGAAGCTGCAATGTTACACCCTGAAACAACAACCACGTCGGTATAGCAGCATGCACACAGCGGCTTCGACCCTCCCCCACGGCCAAACAATAAGCACGTCGGAGGAGCAGAGGTGCGAATCCTCATCTTACCTCTGTCGTTATATCAAAGTATCGATCTCCCCGCGGTCCGGAGCAGCGGACTATTTGTTTATGCCGCCGGTTATGGATGATTTATTCCGTTGTGCGGCTTAAAAATACATGACCTCACCAAATTCACTTGCCTACGTTTCCATCTGCCTGCTACTGACAGGCCAGGACGCGCAGTGCGCACGGGGCATGCGTCCCAGCAGCGCGTCACTCATCCACAGAGACACACCCACTGCCGCCTCCTCCATCCATCCTTCCTTACTTCCTTCCGCCTATCTATCTATCTATCTATCTATCTATCTATCTATCTATCTATCTATCTATCTATGAGAAAACATAGAAAACTATATGAGAATGAATCAGAGCCTAAATAAACAGATTTTATCCACAGGCCTATTTTCTCCCCTTATAAACAATCTTTGTGAGCTGACAAAGGCTCAAGCAATTTTAGTAAAGGAGTACTTTATGAAAATGGTATTTTACTACGTTACTGTGTATGAAATAATTGTTTTTCTGTTGACATTTGATTTAATTGCTTAAAACAAAATTGCCAGGCTGCAGGCTTATTCTTTATAGATCACTGAACACTCAGGTTAAAAAAAAAAACCCTCACATTGTGATGTTACTAAAGATAAAATGCCAATTCTGGTGCATAAGTCCCCAAGTGACTGTCCTTACTGCAGAACCTTGCACAGAGAGGACACATGTGAAGAACACTAAGCAAAATAGTGAAGTAGCACATGTACATTTGGCTATTGTGTGGTATTTTTTATTCTTATTTGTATCTGTCTTCCTATCTCAGGTCTGTTGAATTTAAATTTAGGGTGAAAAATGGACAACAATCAGTATTTAAATATAATTCATTCTTGAAAGGATCCTACTATGATTATGCAGTCATAGTGGTCTACATCTAAATTGACTTTTTATGGCACAGAGACTGCCATATTTTCAAGGCAGTAAAACTCTAAAATAGCCTTACACTTGTTTTAGTTACTGTACAGTCAAGAGACATTACATAATAGTTATTGTCCATGTTTGCACAGTTCTGTGTTGTTTCTGTGGGCTGATTATTTAGTTGGTTATATAGTTAGGGAGGGGGTGTTTTCAGAGTGCCTCAAATGGGTAGGCCTTATAGCCTATCAGAATATACAGGTAAAATAGTGATGCTGCAATAATTATTTAGGCCTATAACTATAATGAATTGAAGGCTATAATTTGCATGATTAACAGTGTCATCATGCCATAAGTAGGCTATTCTTAGTTATCCTCTCTCCATATTAAACTGCGGGATAATTCGGGGACTATGCCATGCTCAGGGTCTGCAGAAGTCCATAGTGTAGTAGGCTACAGTATAGTTAGGGTACCATCTAGAGTTCATCCATCAGTTCCTATATGCTACGCTACAACAACGGAAGCCTGCACGCAGCCTCTGCGAAGGCATGTGACTCAAGAAGGACATTCGGTAAAATCACGTTAACTTATCGCTGAGTAGTTTCAAATTCTCCCTGCACCCACCTGACATGCCTGAATGTTTGTTATTTATCCATGTCCCTGCGCAGATACTCCGCGGCCTGCAGAGACAAGCTGCGCGCCAAACACCCGGCATGGATAAGCGTCCCAGCACCGACTCCCGCAGCGAGACGAGGCTACTACGGTTTCTTACCCCTTGTTCGAAGAGAGCCCGCAGTGTTATGATCATCGTGAGGGAGCAGCCCAGCAGCAGCAGGCTACAATCCACTCCTCTGGTCGAGGTCGTTCGTCCTTCCCAGGCTTCTGTGTAGCGCACCTACCAGCACCGGGGATCCACCGCACCTTTGGGCGTCAGACGGATTAGTTAAATCGGTGTAGATGATCTCACGCCACCCGCTATTGGTGGTTCTGACCTGTCGCTGTCAAACCGCGAGGCTAATCCAATTAAGCGTTTAGAGGCGACAAGCTAAGAATAGCGCCAATTACAGCAAAAAGTTTCAGATCCTCAGCGTGGTGCTGGTCGTCATAGCGCGAATGAATGGGGCACCATGTACAGTTAATGTCATTGATGAATTACCTGCCGGAGAGGAGCCGCTTTTACTGAGAGGACGTCAAATCAGCAATGCGATGATCACAAGAATTATTTTGGATCCGTGGTGGGAACACTGAGGATCGTACAAAGGATCACTGCTGACACAGGTTACATATGATACCAGGTAATATGCTGTACCATCTTCCTGCTGCCTACACTGCTGTTTGACACTTTGAGGTGGGTGTCTCCATGTTTAGGTTTCTTCTATCAGTTTGCAAGGTTTTTGGATGAATTCTCTATAGGCAACAAACCTAGATTAAAATCCACATGACTGAATTTATCATTAAGAATCTGAAAATGCAAAATATTGCCTCCATATACAGGCCTGTGTTGACAAAAAATCAGGTTGCTTAAATGTGTAATGAAGAGGCTGATAATGCTGCAACTACATAAATTAGCCTGGCTTTAATGCTCCCACTATCAAGCTTTGGTTGTCATTTTATATGAACATGGGATTTGAGTTTACAGACGCCTTTCAGAGACATCCTCAACAAGCACGCTAAATTCCTCAACATAAAGTGCACCTTCTCTGCCTGTGTGTAGGCTACATCATGTGGTGTCTGCTAATGTTGTTTTTCTCTAACAGGAAAATAAGGCAGCTTGCTGACTGCTTCTTTGAAACCGTGACAGACGCTGCATTTTAGTCCGAATATAATGAGTAACTAGCAGGATAAAGAGGCTTGTACATAGGAAGCTAGAGGAGAAAAACATGCATAGAGCGGCAACTGGTGTGTAAAATGGGCACGGACTGAGTATTTACAGGATAAAGGTAATTGCAAGAGCTTTTTTATGTCGTTTGTATGCTTTGTAATTCCACCTTAATCATTACTTTTCTGAAGGCTGTGACTTACTGATTGCAGAGGCCGTAATAGACAGTAAAAAGCTTCATGTTTCTTGTGAGAGAAAGCAGGACAAACAAGACTTCACTACACATCCTTTATGTAACAGTTGAGGTGTTATTTGCCAAGGGATTCAGCTTCATGTGATAGTTTGCTGTCAGGAAAACTAGCATCCAGGTTTCTGTGTTGGTTCCAGCAGCAGTGCATGACTTTACAGCACTACTCGAGTACCTTTACACCTGTAGACAGACCACTCTGAGGGGGAGCAGCTGCTAAAGTTTTGCACAAAAGTCGATCATCATAATTGTCTAATCACTGATTTAAGAGGTTGTGTGCAGTTTTAGTAAAGCTCTTGATCTCACAGTTGTATCAGTATTTCTGATTTCTTGCCGCACACTCGATGTTGTAGCTTTTCCCTCGCGTTCAGCAGACAGTCTGGTGTCACAAGCCGAGGGATAAGTTCAGTTTGAGCGAAGGATTTAACCAGGGCTAAAGTAAGTTAATTGGGTTGGTTTGTATCAGTGGAAACAACGTTAAGTAAACCATGTTGTTGGCTGTTTGGACCTTGTTTAATTAATGCTCTGCTATGATCAAATACAAACAGAATCAGGGAAATTAAAAAGTCTTAAAGGTGTTTTTTACAGCCTCATGCATGTCGAAGAAACAAATTATGGTTAATGAGTTTGTGTGGAGAATAAATTAACCAGGACACAGTTTTCACTCCTAACTTTAAGTGCAGTGATTTCTGTGACTTTTTAAAATCGTGAATGTGTTGCAGTTATTTCCGGCCTTTAACTGAAATACTAAGCTAGCTTCTGCAGTAATCTTCCAGAGTTAAAGGATTTAGGGTCAATTCAAAGTTGGTTTCCCTTTAAACAAAAGATTGATCTGCAGAAAGCTGGGGTTTGAAGCTTTCTCAGGACATATTGATTTGATAGTGTGGACCGACTAGTTTTAGCAAACGTGTTTAAATAGAAAAAAGTAGGCAAATAAAACATGATGAAAGAGATAAGACATAAGAAATTATAGCAAAAAGTATGCAAAAAACCAAACCACACGAAGACAAGAACGCCTGCCTTTAAAGGCTGCAATTAACCGTTCACTTTGTTATCAGTTAATCTGGTGGTTATTTCTCAAATTAGTCTTTACAATTCCTTGAAGTCTCAAGTGATGATGAACAACCAAAATAAACTTTTTAAAGCATCAATCCTTACAAAATCTGAATATTCTTTAGGTTACTGTTTTTAAAATGTTTAATCAATTAGCAACATACTGTATGTGCAGATCAATTTTATGTGAATTGATGAATCATTCATTTTGCAGATCTTGTATAGCACTCCCTGTCTCACATGTTTCTTTTTGTGCTCCACACTCTCCACTCTCTACATGTTGTAGCCTAATACCTACACAACATGTCACAACAAACTAATATGGGATCATGACACTGTCGCTTTTGAGCTTTCCTAGAGATGCCCTCTGGTCAGAAGAAAGCCTATTAGCTAACCGGAGGGGCACAGAGTGTGAGAGGCAGTGAGACTAATGGACTATTAGATCTTATCAAATGTTTCTTTTTTTTCCTGCAAAGTGTCTCAGGGATGTTAAGATGGGGTGGAGAAGGTGATGAGAGGATGACAAGCCTGATGCTCAGAAAAGAAGAATGGCTAAATATGGAATAGTTTTCAGCAGTGTTGATAGACGTCGATTACACTCCTGCAGATTCCTGAGGAATGACCTCAGCTCAGAGTATCACCTGAAACAAAGGCTCCAAAAAGTGATGTTTTGTTATTTGTACATGTGTGTCCTCAGGTGCATGCTGGGAATGTGTGCAGGATGAGCAGCACATTTGTAACATTAGCTGAAGTGTTGGAGGCTCGAGGGGGCCCTCTGCTGGAGGAGGAGGTCTGGTCCCTGCTGCTGGCCACTGCAGAGTCTTTAGTGGATGTCTCTTATAAGGGTAAAGCACTTCAGACAGCCTCCTCTTATTGTAGCACACGCACATCACATCTAAGAGTTACTTCTAAACCAGGATTTTACTGCAATGTGAATGTAACACAAACACTTGAATGTGTCCATCTGCGTTTTGGTTTAACTCTGTGTGACTCTATCCCAGAGCTGTAACATGAGCATCATGTATATCTCTTATGGATTTTCTACTTCTTTTTCAGGTCAGAACAATATGTGTAATATAATAAGCCCCACCTCCCTGCTGCTGTCAGCCACTGGCACCCTAGCATTTAAGAACTGTGGCCTATCAGAAGACGTTTCCACCTTCACCGCTCCAGAGATGCTGCAGGGCCGCGCCAGCTCAACCAAACCTGCCATGGAGAGGGTCAGTACACACACACACACACACACACACACACACACACACACACACACACACACACACACACACACACACACACACACACACACACACGCACACAATCTGACACACACACGCACACACACACAATTCTCATACCTGTCCTTAAAGCTCACACTGAAGTTAATGGCAGAGTTGTCTCATTAGAATCAGCTTTATTTTTACTGTTGAATTTGGTGGTTAAATCTGCACTGACTATGATTGCGTGTCATTTTTTCATGGAGTGTAAAATCTCAGGATGTCAGGAGTTGAAGGGCAACTGAAGTGTGAGCACACCATCTAGTGGCCGAGCAGAGGAACGTCAGCTGTAATTGCTCCATTTTTGAATCCTTATTTCTTAACATAGGGAATAAAGTCTCCTTAAACAATAACAAGAATGCTTGCATACACAGAAAATTGTGTTTGCTTGTCTCACATATCTAGACGTAGTATACCATGATAAATGTCTCATGTTTGTAATCAGAAGACAAAAATGTAAGTCAGAGAAACATGCCTTTAAGAGCTGACATACTTTTCATCTATTTACTATACTAACTCCTCTAAAAATGATATTTTTTGGGGAGCTGGTGGTTTGGTCGCGCCCCATGTGTGGAGGCTGTAGTTCTCTGGACGGGTGGCAAAAGGCCAAAAATAAAAAAATAAATAAAACTAAAACATATTTAATTTTTAGGTCAAATCTAATTCATCAAAGGTAGAAGCTGTAGTGCCCAAATGCATGTAAAGTCGTATCTGAAAGGCAAAACCCACAAGAGCGTGTTGAACAACCTCATTTCATTTAATTAATGTAATATAACAGAGCGTACAGTCTAGACCTGCTCTGTTTGTGAAGTGACTTGAGATAACATTTATTATGAATTGGTGCTATACAAATAAAAATTGATTTATTGATTGATTACAATTTTTTTTTGATGCTTCAGAAAGCCAATTTTTGCATGATTCATTTATATGTATTTATTTAATTAGGAAAGTGCACATTAATCAGTGTATCAGAAACTAGTGTATACTAACGCGCCAGTATTAGCGCACATACGACACATTTTGCAAAGATAGGACACTCGAGAAGACAGCTCACTAAAAAGTTCACAAATTTGTGGACACACTTGTAACAATATAAAAGACGTCACACGTCTTCGGTTAAAACGCGAGACGAGCCAGAAGCCCCGGGAACCGCCATCATCATCCTCAATGTTACATTAAACCATTACAGCCATTTGTTTTATGTTTTTGTTTAGACTGGTGTAACTCTGATCCAGTGAGATAGTTTTTAACAAGTGGACAGATGAGTCGGATATACTGCAGTCTATTCAGTGAGGTTAAAACAAACTTTAGTTTTATGTTAAGACATTTAGAGGAGAATTGCCCGATGTAAACTATTCAAAGGAACAATGATCTTCGTCTTTTCTTGATCAGAGAAACACAACATAAAAAACAGATTTGTTTTACTAAGTTGGTGAAGTCATTGTAGCACCTGTCTTGTAATTAACTTGTTTATTTGATTGCACAGATGCTGGTGTATTCACTGGGTATGACTCTCTACTGGTCAGTTGATTTTCACCTACCTCAAAATCAGGTGGGAACCTCTGATACAAAGCTGTCTTTTATCATTCTTTTTTATTTTTTAAATCAACGTCACACGACCCCGTAAAAACGATAACTTCCCGCTGTCTCCCCTCTCAGCCAGTCCAGTTGAGTGACCACCTGAACAGCCTCCTCCTCAGCATGTGTGAGGATCTGTCCCACCGCAGGATCAATCTCAACTCCATCCTGGAAGCCTGCGAGTCTCAGCACAAAGCCTCCATCCTGCCTCCGCCTGCCAAAGTCATCAGACAGCTGGTGGAGGAGGTTTTCCATGAATCGGTGAGTCTAAATACCCACCGACACTTTGTTCCTATCTGTGAGCATCCGGCTCCCCTGTGGATCATTGTGTATGTGTTTAGATTAGGAGCAGTGCTGTGACATAATCTAAAGAATATACTTTTTAATAGAAGTGGTTTCTTTCCCTTCAGATGGACCATGGCGCTCTCCCTGACAGCAACGTCCCTTTGAGCGGCAGGAGTCAGATGATCAGAGAGAGACTGCATGGTGAGCAAACATGTCAGAGTTTTTAATGCTGTATAAGTTGTAAATCCCTCATGAACGGACCGGGTTGAGTCAAAACCTTTGATTTCAAACAAACCTATCTGACATCATTTTTGAGTGATGGTGAATAATCAATGCAAAATAACTTTGGATAATGTTATTGCCTGACAGTCATTCTCTTAATGATCTGTTCAATCTAAATCCTTAATAAAATTCATGAAACACCACAATATATCCTCAAATACAGAGGCTCTTAGTGGAAATGTATCCAATCGTGTATTTATCTCTGATGTCCTGTTGTAACGAGTACATTTCTGTTGTTTTCTCGAGATCTCAACTTACTGATCTTACCTTGTTATCTCTGGATTATAACATTGGTTTTCTTGTGATAACGGGTTCATTTCAGCCATTTTGTTGAAATATCATGAAGTAGTTATCAAAAGATAACGAGATAAAGAAGTCAAGATCTTTAAAAAACATCCAAACTGTTCTGTACTTGTTTTCACTTGAAAACATAGTGACATAAAATGTATTTATGTATGTCCTCTTAGGGCCTCCGTACCTCAAACATCTGCTCATCAGCCTTTACCAAACCAGTCTTACATGTAAAACTAAATAAAATTGTCGTTTGTTTAATTGTTACACTCATGGACATGGAATCTGTACTTTGACTTTCTCAGGTTAAATCTTCTTATTGTTAAATAAAGTGCTGCACAGCTTGTTTTGTAGATTTCTTTCTACCTGACTAGTGACACACTGAATGAGAAGTCATGTCACTATATGACGCAAAACATATATTTTTGCATGCTGCCAATTTTGGGAGCTAGTAAACATAAACTCCTTACAAACTGCTCTCATGAGGTAGACTATCACAGCTGTCCAAAGACTCTTTTAAGAAAGTCGAGTGATGTCATGGAAAAAGAGGAAGTGTGAGCAGTTTGATAGAAATGAAAGCCCCATCATTAATAAAGACACACACGCCTAATCAGTATGAATCTGATGTAAAGGGTCTGGACTTGAAAACTGATGATAGTGCTGATTTCGACCTCCTGACAGAAAACACAGTTTTATTCTGAAAGTTTTAGTTATTGTAAACATTCAGCGATAACTGTTTATTTACATGCAATCCTGAATATTCAACAGATATTTACAATGTTGTAAATATCTGTTTGAGGCGATTAGTTTTCTGTTTACAGTTTGTGAGCGTGTTGCCAACGAGCAGGCTTTATCTCCATTAACTTCAGGGCTTTATTGTACAAGGATGAAAGGTTTTTGATTTTAGATGTTGATGCTTGGGCTCATACCCTCCCCCCCTCCCTTCGGGATCGTAGGTGGACGGTCTACCTGAACAACACCCCCCCCCCTTTTTCCCTTGTTCCCTATCCCTCTTTCTGCATCTTATCCCATCTCCCCCTATCCCTTTCCAAGCCCGGCGCAGTCTAGGCTGTGAAGGCTGTTTCGTCATGAGCCGGGGATCACGCCGAAGATTTCTGCCTTTTAATAAGGCAGTTTTTTCTGACCAATGTAACTTTTGCTGCTTTGCTAAAGTGCTCATGATGGATTAAGCTGGGTCCTTATAAGATAGCAATAAGTAAGGCTTTTTTTCCTGCTTTTTGTAACATAACAATGAGCATGGTCTCTTTACCTGCTCTTTTGTAATATTAATAGACAAAGAGTAAGGTCCTTTACCTGCTTTTTGTAACGCGTCTTGAGATAACACCTGTTATGAATTGGCGCTATACAAATAAAGATTGATTGATTGATTGATTGACACTGTCTTAAAAGTAAATCCAAAAAATATGCTCAGCCTCAGTAACTAACGTGGGTGCTGAATCCTCAACCCAAAAAATGTATTGAAAGTGTCAGGACAGCACACCAAATTTTAATCTTCCACTTTCACTACAATATGAATAAAGAGAGAACATCAGTGCAGAAAGTGCAGGAGGAACTAGGCCTCCTGAGTTGGATCGAAGTGGCAAAATAATATGAAACCATTTAGACATCATAATAAACCGATTTGACCCTTGAGAAATTGTGGCCTTCATATTTTCAGAAAGTGGTTGCAGTCGTTGCTCTTATAACTGACGACAGGTCAACAGGATTAAAATCTTAACCTTAAGCAAGCAGAGGATTAGGCTCGTGTGAGAGCCAATCACTGGAGTGTGGATGCTCTTGGCTAAACCCTCCGCTAGCTAGACTCAGTTCTGTCTTCGATGAGCAAAGAGACAGCAGGAATCAGACATTGGTGTCATCTGTCCTCTCTTCCTGGTGTACAGGGAAGAGGGGGCCTCTGTCAGACTTCAGTGAAGGAAGTGCTGAGGGGAGGAGATACTCAACGGACTCTGACTCAAAGTCAGGTACGCATGTGAGGCGAACACCGACAAGAACTAGTCCCAGTCTTTACTTGTACCTATGGCAACACATTTTTATATAGCTTCTAATGTGTGTTCAGGTGGTTATATGTGCATGTGCTCATTTTACGTCTGTTTTTCAGGGAGTTTACATCAGAGACCTTGGAGACAAAGACCAAGGAGTTCTACCAACCCGCTGTACCAGTCTTCTTTAGACAGGTGTGTACTACAAACACACCTACATACACACCAATATTGTAGTAATAGGAAGATTCTTTAAGCGTAAAAACTACGTGTGCGTGCATGTCCACATAAATAAACCTCCCTCATTGTCCGTCCTGACTTTGAGGGGACATGACATTGTCCCAGAGTTTGACTTTTCTAACTTGCCTGAACAACTATTACACAATCCATCTTTCCCCACTTCACTCTCTCTCTCTCTCTCTCTCTCTCTCTCTCTCTCTCTCTCTCTCTCTCTCTCTCTCTCTCTCTCTCTCTCTCTGTCCCCTCAGACTCCCTCGTGGGGTTCGTCACAGGGACAGCAACTGCAGTTGGCTTGGCGGGAGCCCCCACCACAACACTTCTCCAAAGACGCCGGGCAGATCTCAGAGTCCCTCCATCACCTTCAGTGAGTCCTCGCTCAGCCTGAGCCAGAGGAAAGCCAAGGTAAGAGCGAACATTTGTTTTTACAGGACATGACCTAAAAAATATATATAGTGCGTCCATACCGCAAGTTTCTTTCTCTTGCAGGGATCGTTGACTTTAATTTTAAGAGCGGACAGCAGAGCATTTAAACAACAAAAAGCTTTTCGGATGTATCACGGCTTACAGATTTTATATTCATGTTTTTTTTTTTGTCAGGCTTTGGGTCCTGAGTTCGCCAGGATGCCGGATGAACAACAAATTGTTCTCGAGCTTCCCGGATCTATCGTGGTAAAATCTTCATCTCTTTTGGCTTTCTGCTTCTGGTTGATGTTTTATTTAAATTCCTGTGTTTTTCACTCTATTGGAATTTGTCTTTCTTGCATGATAAACTTTGTCTGTCTGTAAAATCCCCATGTACAGTATTCATGTACATGTATGTGAGCATGTCAGTTGTTTTTTTTTATGTGTGTCTGTGCTTCTTTTGTGTGTATGTGTCTGTCCACAACAGTCCAAAAAGGGCCGTTCTTGCTCGTCTCAGAGAGAAGTGACTGTGGTGCTGCCAAACGGACAGTATGTGGTGGTTCGCTGTGACATTAAGTCCAAAGCACGAGATGTGTTTGACATGGTGGTGGCTCATGCAAACTTGGTGGAGCACTTCTACTTTGGTCTTGCCTTTCTAGATGGTACGAGGACAAATGACATGTGACTCATTTATTTGAATGCACATCAGACATTCAAAAAAAATCATTTTATGTAAAAAGATAAAGTCCTGATTGCAATATTATTCCCTGAAAAAAAGGCTTGAGGGGGATAATATTGTGTTTGTAATAATATGTTAAATATGAATAATATTTTACACTAAAATAAAAACCTCATGGCTATTATATTGTTGTAGTCATACGGGATTTTCTTTGTCGTGTTGCAGATGATGAATATTTCTTTTTGGACCATGAAACAAAAATCTCCAAAGTTGCACCTGACAGCTGGAAAAAAGGGCAGATATCCTCCTTTTTGGTGTTTCTCCGAGTTAAATTTTTCGTTGATGATATCTCCTTCATCTTGTAAGTACTCTGCTGTTGCTCTGACTACATTACTTAAAAAAAAAGGAATATAGGCATGGCCGAAATAAAATACTGCATGGAAGTCTTTGTTGAATGTTAGACAGGAGACAACAATCAATCAATATCTCCTTAGAAAAACTCATCTTTTATTGTGCCATCTGAACAAAATCTGTTCTTTTCATGTATTTGAAGTCGTTTCTGAAGTGAAGTAATTTATAAAAATTATTATGTTCAAATAATTTTGCGGCTTTTTATTCATCTTAGGCACAAGCTGACCCGTCACCAGTACTACTTACAGCTGCGTAAGGATATCTTGGAGGACAGGCTGTACTGTAATGAGGAGACGAGCTTGTTTCTGGTTGCTCTTGCTCTGCAGGCTGAGTTTGGTGACTACATGCCAGAGGTAAGGAGGACAAAAAAAACTAGCTACGTCTTTAAATACCAGAAACATCTTTCGGCATGTGTGACAGCTGCATGTTTGGTTGTTTTGTGTTTCTTTTTAGCTGTATGGAAAGAATTATTACCAGCCAGAGCATTATGTGTCCAAGAGGATGATGGAGAAGCTGGCCCTGCCTAATATCAAGGAGGAGTTACCAAGACTGCATTCAAGTCACGCACAGATGCTCCCTGAAGAAGCTGAGACTGAATATCTAAAGGTATGCAAACTTTCATAAGACTATATGCACTTGTGTTTGATTATTTTTTTCACTATTCACTTTCAAATGTGCGTTAAAATAAATGGTTAGGGTTGTTTTATGCCTAAGCCCTCTCATGCAACACAGACAGCATTAGAAATAATTTTCAACCCTCAGATTGCCCAGCAGTTACCGGAGTACGGGGTTATGTTCCACCGTGTGGGGAGAGAGAAAAGGCTGGTGATGGGAGAGTTGGTTTTGGGAGTCTGTTCCAAAGGAATCATTGTGTATGAGATGAAGAACCACCTCCGCGCTGTCACCAGACGCTTCCTCTGGAGGGAAACTGACTCCATATCAACTGGGGTAAAAATAAGTGCCATAGCTGTGTAAAAAACACTTTTTTGGTTATGAAGCTCAGAGTATATGTTTGATGACTTGTGTCCTTCTTTCAGCGACGTAAACTGATTATAGAGTGCGGCGGACCCAGCGGGAGAAAGCACAGTTTTGTAACAGAGAGCTCAAAAATAGCACAATACCTCCTGAACCTCTGCTCAGCACAGCACAAGTTTCACAGTGAGATGACGTCAAGACAACTGAACCACACCTTGATACCAGGTAGGACATTTTAGTTATTGTGTGTAATGCTTTGGCTTTGTCCATACTGTTACATATAAAGGAAAAGCTGCTCACAAAGGTTATAGCTAAATATAAATAACCCCTGATTCTCCTCTGTTCCTCCAGATGAAAACATGGAGAAATACCTGTCTGTCTACCAGAGTCGTAACTTGAACCTGAAGCGGATGTCGTGCTCAGAGGGCATGCTGAACCATGTCGGTGTACCACCTGGTCAGCCGGATTCTCTCTCAAAGTCATGTGATGACCTAACAGCTAAGCTGGAGGCTCGGCTGCGCCAGCAGAGAGAGATGAGGAGGGAGATGAGTAGAGAGCTGAACAAGGAGCTCCTTGACTCAGGAGAGCACAGGGACAGAGAGCGACAGTGCTGGAGGTAGCCCTACAAATAAAATTAGTTTTTTGTTTTTTTTACAGAAACATATTACCGTCCAAAATAAAGAAAGTAGACGTTCAATGCGTGTTCATGTGTGTTGCAGCACTCAAGAGCAGATTCCCAGAGGGATGTCCTGTATGTCACTTCAGAAGCAGGACTCCGACGCGTCTTCCTCCGCAAGAGGTGAATTTCTCAGTTTGTGTGATTATTTAGAAAAAAGAGGTGACAAAAAAAAGCTAGAAAACAACTTTAAGCTTCTTTATCAAGATTGATGATTGAACATGAGCGTCTTAAAAGCCTGATTACACTGATGTTGTTTGAACTTTAGTGGAGAGATTAGCACAATTTTTCTGAAAAGATTTCCCTCATTATCTAGACTTTCACCTGCACCCGTGAATCTCAATCATTATGACATTTAAAAAATATATATAAATGAATGAATTTACAGTAGTCCATATACCATCTGTAAAACATGTTCTTTTCAGTTGAAACACCGACCAGGACCCCACCTGAGAGAGAGATAGTCTGTGTAAACCTGAAAAAAGATCCCAAACTGGGCTTTGGTGAGTTTTTTAAGGGCAGATTTAACTTTTAACTAGATGTTAATTTAATGAACAGAGTGACTTCACTTCCTCTCTGGTCCTTTTTCAGGATTTGTGATTGTAGGTGAGGACAATACAGGTAAACTTGACCTTGGGATCTTCATTGCTTCGATTGTGCCTGATGGGCCCGCGGACAAAGATGGACGTATCAAACCAGGTATGAAGCACCAACTATTGACCAAAATCACAGAGCAAACATTTTGTCTTCCATCATGCTCAGCGTAGGAAGCTCAAATGCTGTTAAAATGTCACACTGCTGTGTTTGAGGTTTAATAAATGTAGAAAATCTGACAAATTATTTTAATGCTTCCATATTTTTCAGCAACGGAATTAGATATTGACCATTTAAAATCCTGAAGGACGGCAGGTTTTAAGTTAAAACAATCCTTTTCAGTTATGCTGCATCAGACTGAAGCTAGCTTAATCCTAGCTTAAGTTACAGCTAGCTCACATTAACTTCTAAAAGTGTTGTTAAGAGAGTAGCTTAGCGTTAACAGCTTACCATCAGACAAAAGCTAATGTTAGCATTCTAAAAAATGCTAGCTAATAATACCGTTTTCAAGGAATTGAATAACTTCTAACGTTAAGTTTGGAAAGTTTTTAGTTGAATAGGCATCAACAACAGCTTTCTATTCAAACCCTTCCTTACAATCATTACTGTGAGAGAATAAGACTTCAATAAAACACAATCAGAAGGTTGTATTAGCATTCAACCACTTAGCTAACATTTACATTAGCTTAACGTGTGGCTGACTGCTAACATTAACTTCAGTAAGTGTTATAAAACAGTAGGAATGGCAACAAATTAAGACAGTAGCTTAGCATTAAACCTTCACATGACAATATTACTGTTAGAAATTACACCTTTCCTATAGTATCATATAACACAAGCTGAAGCTAATGCTAGCATTCAGCACTTCCTAGCTAAAGGTAAGCTGAATGTGTGGCTGAATGCTAACGCTGTCATCCTTAAGGTAGCCAATTAGTTGTCGAATTTCTTAATTTAACCTGTAATAAGACCAAATATCCCTCAGGATTTTTCACTATCCAGTCTTCAGTCTTTCAATTTCATATCAATCAGGAAAAATTAAGGTAATATCTTAACATTATAGAAAAACAGCTGCCTGCATGAAGATATTTTGGTACCAGGATAGGGGTCCGAACCCATGTGAGCACTTGCCCATAGTCACAAAGCTGGCCTACATAGTAAAATGAAAAACTGCACATGACAACTTATAACAAGGACTTTGCAATGATTTTGTTGTTCTAGGTGGACGTCTCATTTCCCTCAACAAAATAAGTCTGGAAGGAGTGACATTTAGTGATGCTGCTGCTATCCTACAAAGCAGCCCTGAAGAGGTGGAGCTCATTGTGTCCCAGCCTAAACGTGAGACCTGCTTATTGCTTTTTATTCTACTACTCCATACAGTCATGCTATTATTAATAAAACAATGTCAAACCATTAGTTGGGATCTAATTAAACTATAAGTATACTGACGTATTTCTCTCACCTGGTTGTTTTCCTATCAGAGTCTCTGAAGGACAGTAAGAGTTCCTTGAGTCAAAGCACTCTGGGTTTAGCACTGGAGAGGGGCTTTGGGTCACAGACCACCCTGAGCGGCAACGAGTACCGTCCTGCCATAGAGGAGCTGGAGGAGGCGATCACTCTGTCCAGTCTGGCAACCCCAAAACAAAACAGGAGGCTTCACATTCCTGTTGTCAGAATTCATGATCCCCAGGTTAGACTAAGTGCTCTGCTAACAGCGGCTACAGATAAGTGACTTTGTTTCCATGGCAGCTGAGTTGTCAAGCGGAGGTCAAAGCTGATAAAAAAAAACTTTAACTGCTGCCAATTGTTAAACGGATTAAGCGCTTTGATTAATGTGTTAAAACTCACCTGCATCAGACGTGTCCTGAAAATATCGTCTTCACCCCATTTAAAACTTAAATGTAAGACTTTTTATTCTCTTTTGTGGCTCTTTTTCAGGACGTATGTTCCAGGTCTCCCTCTATCCTGAGTCTGAAAACTGGGGAGCGGTTTGTGGTGGAGCTGAAGAAAAGTGGTGGCAGTCTTGGCATTAGTGTTGCTGTAAGTGACAATTGGTACACTCATCACCTTTTTTTTTAAATACAAAACATATGTGCGCAAATTAATGATGCTTTTGCTGTATTTGGACTCATAAGGACACGTTTATTTTATCCACTGTATCTCAAATAAAAGCAAACCTTAAAGTTATCACATTTCAGCAGTAGCAGGCAATCTGAACATTTTACTGCATAAGAAAAATTCAGAGGGCTACAACCCCCTAGAAAGTATTTTTGTTGTTGAAAACTTTGGCCTTCGTGAAGTGATCCTGAGGAAGGGAGAGAATCCTACTGAGCATGTGCAGAGTAAATGTCATCAATCCAGCAGGTTTCATAGTGAGGCCTTTTTCAAACCGCTCCCTACACACTCACACTCCGGCACCAAGTGAACTCTGTCTGATGTCACGCCCTAACGGTGGAGGGTTGAAATAAAGCAGCGAGCTTTGGGACGGACTCTCCTCACTCCCATGAAAACAGGGACTTTATATAACCTTGATTTGAAGTCAGATTTAAATAAAGAGTTGTCCACATTATTAATGTTGGGCAAGCTCATTCAAATCAGCACACAAAATGAGAAAAAAAACTCCTTTATATTATAATTATTAGATCTTATCGTTTCAATGTGAGGTTTATAAGATGATTCGTTTTTGTATGTCCTTGTATATACTGTATACGACACTTAACAGTCAAATGAACATTTATTTCTTACATCTGTATGTTCATACAATTTTGTCTTATTTAAAGAAGTTTAAGTTTGTGTGGGGGATGGGGGATAACGCAGAACTTTTATGTACGGAGTTCCCCCATGACGAACACTAAAAGGTGTTACACCTGCTCAGTAAGCTGGCATCTGTGCTGACTCACTGTCAGAGGGTTTAACTACCTACTCTCACTCCACCCTCAGAGGTTTTGGACGGCACTCAATGTGGCTGACCCTCCACGTAGACTGAGTGAAAGTGTGTAGGGAGAAGGTGTTTGGAGTGGTTTTAGACAGGCCCAGTGTGTTACCACGGTCTCTCCTACATTAAGCTAGTCCTGTATATAATAGTCTCTTAAAATCCTACTGTCAATGTTCAGTTGACGTTTTCATTTAGAGGGGTTTGTTAAAATAAGATTAACATCTCTTAAGAAAAAAGAAACATTATAACCTTGAAAAAAGAGGACTCGGACAGTGCAGTAACATACGTTCACCGTTCACCTTCTTTTGTTAGCTGTGTTTCTCTACAGGAGTTTACATTAGTTCTACTTATCATCCCCACTTCCTCTATGACTAAAGCAGTTCAAACAGGGAAGCTGAATGACCACTACTGTGCCCAGGTAAACAGTCTTGTGCCTGATGCCATGTTGACATACACCGGGGAAATTGTGCCAAGGATTTAGTGACTTTGTTCTTGAAGTGTGAGATCAGCTCAGGCAAACCGATTTACAGGGAAAGGCCAAAAGGTAACAAGCAATTAGGCGAGTTGGATGCCTACACCTGAGTCAGAGTACGTTTTGAGGCCTGTGACAATGATGATCTGTAAGCTAGCGCTGGTACAGTCTCACCATCAGCTTTACAAAATATGTTTAATCTTTTGTATGTTCCCTTTTTCTTTTCTTTAAAAAGGACAAATAGATAAATTCCTTCTTTGTGATCGTTCTTGTTTCAAAGGGAGGAATAACCACCAACGTGCGATACGGAGGCATTTACATCAAGAGTCTGGTGCCTGGAGGAGCTACAGAGCAAGATGGACGAATACAGATCGGTAATCCTTTTTTTTTTCTTCATTTCAATATTTGATCAGGTGTAAAGATGCAGCACAAGCAAACATATTTTTTTTTACTCTTTAATTTAAAAGGATCACAGTGTTGTTTCATTGTGAATGACTATCCTCATATTTAAAGGATAAAAACCCTGAGCAATATTTACCGTATCCGTCACAGACCCCGAGATTTTTCAACTCCCAAATACTGAATTTGAAATAACTTGGAAGTGGATTTAGAGTTATGCAGTGGACCTGTAGGATGAAAGCTCTTTAAAGAAGGTGTTCTTGAGGCTTTTCATTGTCACATTCGTCGTTTTGTTTTTGTCAGTCATTTATGTTTGAGCACGCCACTGCTGCCACTGTGCTGTGTCTGCTTCATTCATGCTTCAGTGAGCAGGAAAGATTTTTAGATTTGTTGACAAGACCATCACACACACACACACACACACACACACACACACACACACACACACACACACACACACACACACACACACACACAAAACGTTTATGTATTACTGTTGCTAATGATGATGAGATTTGTGTTTGTGCATATGACAGGTGACAGACTGCTGGAGGTTGACGGGTCCAACCTAAGGGGCGTGACTCACCAACAAGCTGTCGAGTGCCTGAAGAGGACTGGGGAGGTATAAACGCACACGCACACACACACACATGCACACACGCACACGCATGCATGCACATATGCAACTATGCACGTGCAATAAACAAATACAACAACATATCTTGTGATATTAAAAGTAGTGCATTAAAAATGAAACAACAACATTATTAAACCAGGTGCTAAGAAGACTAGTGTTAATAAAAAAACAATAAACAAAAGACAAACAAAGACTGATAGAATGTGTGCTTCTTATGACTATGACTTACTATATTGTAATTAATATAAATACAGTATTGTATAAATATGATTTTTGTCTTCAATATTGCACATTGTGTGAATAAATAGGAAATTTAGCTAGTTTTATGTCCAACGTTGCAATGTTTGAGTCCTGCATCCAGGTCTTATCTGCCGTCCTCATTGTTTATTTCCTTCAACCGTGTTTACGATCCTGCTCTTTTCTTTGTCCAATTGACCTCAAATGAAACCATTAAGTGGTAAAAGATTCAAAAACCCTCATTTGAGTTGTTTTGTAATTGACTATTCAACTGTAATTGTCAGACATTAGGACTTGTAGAACTCTTATAGCGTCTTTCTGTAACTTTTGGGTCGTCTTGATTTTGGCGACCCCTGTGGACAAAGCAGGATATTTCATCCCTTTGTTGATTCTGTCCTGTACATGTGTAAGTAGTGGTTCTGCAAAAAAACGATTTTCTTACTTTACTTCTTATGTCTAACAAGCAACACACAATGATTTTTGGCTCAGAAAAATATTACAAAGCCTGTTTCAATAGCATGCTGTCATTTGCTTAGTCTGACACCTAACCTGGGGCAGAGGTGACGGGCATTTAAAATAACTATAGATGAATAAATGATCTTGTCTTTGATGGTCTGGTTTGGTTTGATATGATGTAAAACGGCATCAGTATTAATTTCAGTGGGTTTCATTACCAGCTAAAAACTCCTCACAGGTGCTTTAAGAACCATTTCAATACATTTTAAAGCTAAGTATCTAGCTCGAAATGTAATATTTGGTACGACTCACCAATCTCCATGTAATTAGGGTCTTTGTCGCCATTTCACCAGTCAAAGGCAAAGAATAAGCTCATTAGTCGTTTTTTAAATAGTTTTTAAAAGAGTTTTAAGCAGATACTTAGTTGAAATTACCTTTGTAAATCTGCTACCTGTGTGAGCCTGTCTTTCTCTACAGCTACTTCCTGTTTTAAACACACAGCTATGATTGGCTGCCAGCGACAATGTGAGACTTAGAACTACAGTGTCTTCTTATTTAATTTGAATCATCACAACACATTTACATGATAAGCACCACACTATTCATACATTGAAATATTCATATAATTTGTTGCCTGGGTTATAACATGCACAGAGAAAACGCTCAGTAGCTGTTGAAATTGTTCATAATTTCATAATTTTCTGTAAAAATGATTGAACATACTGTAAAAAGAGGGTATATGTGCATCTGTTCCCTGTAGGTGGTGAACCTGCTGTTGGAAAGGGAGCCGACCATAACATTGGAGACCAGACCTGAATCTCCCTGCCCCCCTTTGGCCCACTGTCCATCACACACACAGCCCCCCAGGACTGAAGTCTCCATGGAAACGACCTTGAGTGGTCGAGCCAAGGACTACAGCTTTGTGACTGATGGTGAGAGGGGAGAGGAAGGGGCACAAACGCTCACAAAAGGGGAAAAAAGGACACACACACACATTTGCACACATGGCCCAGAGGTGACTGTGAGTCATCTGACAGCTACATTGTGGTTTCTGTCAGAGTCATCCAGAGCTGACGCTGCCTCTGTCCCCCGAGACTACATGCTCTGAAACCTTGAAGCTGCCTGTTCAGCTGAGTTAAAGGGACAGTTTCTCGTCTCTTATTTTCTCTACAGGAAATGTACAAAGAAATGAAGGATTTTCTGCCTTTTGAAATGTTATTATTAGAGATGTTCTTGCATAGAAGAGCTCATCTCAAAGCTATGTGTTGGAGAGATTGATGTACAATTTTTTAACAGTGATCCAAAATGCAGCCTACATTACTGATTAAAGATTACACAACACACATTGATGCTCCAAGATTCCCCTCCTTCTCCTTTTTTTCCCTAGAAAACACACATGAAGTGGTGCTGAGGAAGAGTTTGTCCGGCCTCGGTTTCAGCTTTAACATCTCGTGGCTGCACACGGGGCCAGACAGTGGCAGCGTGGTCCGCATCAAGCGACTGTTCCCGGGACAGCCGGCGCTGGAGAGCGGCCTGCTACAAGCTGGAGACATCATCCTGTCGGTGAACAAAGAGCCTGTCAAGGACCTCTCTTACCAGGTACAAACTGTGGCATTTAAATTAGTGTTGTAATTGTTTTCTCTCTTTTTTTTTATTCCCAAAACAGAGCATGTTTCCACTCCCACACACTTCTCTTTTGTTTTTCAATATTTCAGTCTTGTTTTCAGAAACCTTGTTTTGGTTGATCAGTCATTTCAACCTATTTAGATTTTCTTTATATTTTGTTGTTGTTTCTCTTTTCCGTGCATTATGCATGCATGTTATATGGATGCACTAATCCTGCATCACTGAAAAATACAAAAAAATAAAGATAAATAAATTAAATATAACCTTTAGCATTGTTGCCACTGAAAATACTAGCGGCCTGTTTTCATTTTTAAAGAACTTTTTTTTGCATATAAGAGGTTCTGTTATGGCAGATTTTTTTCTTAAGTATTGTCTGATATCAAAATGGTGATTGAAGGAGGTGCTGCACATTTTGATAAACATGGAACTCGTAATAGCCTAACAAGAGTTCATACTTTGTTCACTACTGACAACACAGTAGTAGATTCAGTCTGTTGCTGAATAATTGTGAATGGGCCGGCGAGTGAGTGAGCAGCTCTACTAGTGACCCTGTTCTTTCTTAAGATCTCGAGCACGTCATACCATCACTAATCCTTTAATCTCAGACAACCAAAAATAGCGAGCTGGTTGTGTCCGAGCGTTTGATGTGTCATTTAATCTTTTGTGTTCTGCCAAGGAGTCACATGTGTGGTATTTACACACAAGCATTTTAGCATAGCAACAAAAAACACAATGGGTTTGTCTCCAGCCATACTCAAGACTTTAATACCCAAATCTTCCTGCACCAACAGTTTTCTGTGTGTATATTGTTTCAGAGAGTTTTGTTTCTGCTACGTGGTGCTCCATCTGAAGTTCATCTGTTGATCTGCAGACCAGGTCCCGGAGTATTTTATGTTGTAGATGATAACACGCTGGTGAGTTAACAAAACACGCACAAGTATGCACACACATTCACAGTATGTACACATGTTGTGCAAAGGATGAGAGTTCCAAATGCACCTGTATTTTGTTGCATGAAAATAAGCGTTCATGGATGTATAATAGTGTGTCCATGCAGTATTTACATTATACCCTTTATAAATGTTGGATTGACCTAAACACTGCTACTGCCCTCCTGTTAGGTTGAGTGGTGTTTGCTGTGTTCATTACAGTACAAATAAAATAAAATAAAAAGTGTGAGCATTGACCAAGAAAATCCAGACTAACCTACTCCTGTCTGGTTCTGTAGAGTCCTGCAGCCTTTAGAGAGGTTCGGTCTCGGTCTCTGGACATCAGACTTGGAGAGGATTACAGCCAGCTGCTTAAGTTTAAATATGATATCAAAATACCCGTCCAGAAGCCGGCCCCCACTCAGGAGGAAGACCTGACCAACACAGCAGAAAAGAGGCCGGAACCTCCTCCAGCTCCCGCACTCCCAGACAACCAGGACGGTGTTGAAATCAAAGGCCAGAACAACCAGCCTCTCCCATCTCCTCCTCGCTCACCCCCGTCACCCACATCGCCTACGTCGCCTCCATCGCCAGTCTCACCAGCCTCACCTGCTTCCCCAGCGTCACCTGCCTCGCCTGAACCTGGCTCTCCAACAGCCCCATCAGAGTCACAACCAACCGCTGGGAAACCACCAGAGGAGGTGGAAGCAAAGCAGAAGAGCAGAGGCAAAGGGGAGGAGAAGGAGGTTGCAACGACGACAAGCTCCATTGTGACGCCTATGGATGTCTGTCCTAAAACTACTTCCAACTATTTTTATTCCAGGTAATGAAAACTACGGTATAACTACTTATTACTCATCATATTTCAGATATGATCACATCATATTAACATGTAAGATGTATTTCTTCTCTCTTATAAAAGTGATACAATGGTGACATGCCTTAAATCTGCATTCTGTCTAATGGCCAGCAGGGGGGAACTTTACTGGCTGCAAAACAGAAATCCATTTCAATGTAAACAGATGGAAAAATGCCCCAATGTCTGTTGTTTTATTAACTCCGTTCATATTTTCCTAACAAGTTTATGGATCTCATCGCTAGTTTCAAGTCTCATTCTACATAAAATTCATGTTCATTTCGTAAATAATGGTCCGTTTAAAGTATGATGTACTACTGATCCCCATCTTAAAACTCACATATAGTGTTACAAAGCTGGATGCTCATACTAAACATGGGCAAGGTTTCAGATCATGAGATAAATGTATGTTGGAGGAATGCCAGGATAAATCTGGTGCACTGCAGAGTGTGCTAAACGTCTTGTTCCACAAATCACGCGATAGTTCTCCGATACGAAACCAAGAATCTCACAAGACGGCTTCAGTCTCTCATGTAAGCAGTTGAAACCTCTTACATAGGCTTACATAGGGAGGGAAGCCTTAAAGAGACAGCAGCTGAAATGAACCCTAGGCAGAGGCTGAAATTAGTGTTTTTACCCAAGCCTGTATACGATAAAGAAGGAGTTTTTTGAAGTACAGATCATGCAAAGCTACTCTATATGTTTCACAGACTAACAACATGAAAGGTGAAAATTAGTATAACATAAGTACCGCCTCTGACAAGGTAATTAGCCAATCATAGTTCAGGATTTTGGGGTGGCAACAGGGATTTTGAGATATGCCCCATATGATCCTCCCCTGCTCGAGTGCACTACAGTCTCTAAGTACTGTTTGTTTATCTGCAGTGGAGTCCGAGAGGAGGCAGATGGAAGTGTGACCTACTGTCTGATGGGAAATGGACTGACCATCATGGCTGATGAAGAGTACCTGACCATCAGCTCCACAATGGAGCCTCCTCACAGCTTACCCAATCTCACCTCTCACACCCCCTCAACCAACCTCACAGCCCCCCACTCTCAAAAATCCATCCCCTCCTCTGGTTTCAGCTCTCAGAATCCAAACGTCAATCCTCACATCGCAACCACAAACATCTCACCTCTCAACCTCTCGTCCGAAACCCTGAACACCTTCCCCCTGACCCACCCTTCTCAGCCTTTAACAACGCAGCCGCCCAAAGCTAAGCACCACCCGATTCAGCAGGGGCTTCTCCCCAGTCACTACAAAGCCATGTCAAAGAGCTGTAGGCCTCTTGTGCCTCCACCTCAGCCTCCTGCTCCGTCCCTAACCCCCATCACAGCGCAGGTCATGTCCTCTGTGCCTCCCTGTGCAAGTCCACCTGCACCGACGCTACCTCCCCCAGTGCTGCCCCCTATTGGTCCGAGCCACACACTGCTGAGGGAAGAACCAGAGAAAAGAGAGAGGACGTACATGGATGATGATGCAGATTTGGATGAAGAGGAGGAAGAGAGTAGAAGAAAGGCAAGTTTGTCAAGTTTTGTGTTTTTGGCTAACTTTACCCCCGCCGGAAAATTTAGTTTCACCTCAATATCTCTGTCATATATAAGATATTATTGATTTTAAATGCGTACAGTATTTGGCTTGTAACAACTTATGAGGAGCCAAAGAGATGCTGTAGATTAAAAATCAATAAACAATGTTTGCTTTAAATGTTGAAGTATTGAATTTAAAGCATTTACCATTTTACATGTAGCATTTCGTTGTGAGTAAACTTCATAGCCAGTATGAACAACCAAACAAGTGACAAGGATTTTAGGTATTCTATGTTTCTAAATTCTTATCAGCATAAAGCCAGTTTACCATCCTTAACTGTGTCCTGTATTTGTATATGCTATACTGCTTTATAATGTATTTTTAACCTTTAATTCATATAAAAAATGTTTCACCACAGTGAGTTATTCTACCGAGCAGAAACAACAGCTGCATAAGCCCATGCTCTTGTTTTTCCATACCTCTGTCTTTCTCTCATTAATACATCGTCAGCAGATTTGTTTGTTTGTTTGTTTATTTTGGATCCCCATTAGCTTCCGCATAGCGAGGAGCTATTCTTCCAGATGTCAAGGTTTAGTGCTTAGAAATCTGTAACAAGAAGTACAGGAACACTTTTTTTTATTCACTAAGTTCCCCAGATTCAACAGGGTGTTAACATTTAAGCATTAGCTTTAAGAGATGAAATTCAAGGTTTTTTGTTTAAGTAACTTAGATGATTTATTGAGCTGTTAAAATGAATTGAAATGAAGGTGAAAGTTTAAATCATTTGTCTTGTCTTGTCTTGTCAGGGCTTGGTCAAAGAGTTTGAGATGACAGTCGTTCTGAGCAAATCCAGGAATGGAAGCTTTGGGTTCACCATCACCCGCAGCAAGCTGGACAACTGTTACTACATCCAGGAAATACTGGACAACCCCGCCAAGTCAGACGGGCGTCTCAGAGCTGGAGACAGACTCGTCATAGTACGCATAAACACACACATCTTCATTACCGAACATGATTTAGTTGTAAAGTGTTTGTATTGAGTAAGTAGTGGTCAAGGTGACAGTGAGGATGTTTTATTGGTTTCCAGGTAAATGGGCATAATGTAACCAGTGTTGCAGACGATGTTGCCATGACGATTCTCAGGTCGTCTCCAAGAAAACTGAGCATGACCCTGGGGAGGGCTGTTACCAACCTGGTGGCCCCGCCTCCTTGTGACAGCCTGCCAGATGTTGTCCTCTACAAGACACCTTCAGGACAGCTTGGTAGGGCTCTGACATTTTAGTTACTCATTTCAAAGAAACTGGAGACCCAATCTAACAAAGCCTAGCCATGATGGATTAGGCCTTTTAATGAATTTAGAATCTTAATAACTTAAAAAATGAGCTTTTAGCTTTCTGGTATTGGATTTTAATCGGGCATTGTTAATTGTAAGGTAGTTTATTCAATCAGAGAAAAGGTCAAATAAAAGATATTCTGCTAATATCTGCTTTTACTCCCACTGTTAGGAATGTGTGTGGACAACGAATGACAGACAGGGATGTTGAGATTAGCCTGCCATTATTTGGGACAGGCGTAAATATGAGACGGGCCTGTGTAGAATATCATTCAAAAAATCACTAGAAATTAGAAATCACTAATTTGAACTTGAGCTCATCTATGCCAGCCTGCTGCAGTTCTCTTTCCCCTTATTTTTGTTCTGTTAACTATCTAAACACTTGATGCATAGGGGCCTCTAACTGAGATCAGCCTTTTATTTGTCAAAATGTGCAGAATCACCAGGCCACTAAAAGGGACTGGGCCTTAAATTGGGAAGGGCTTTTATACGTTTTATGGTAGGGGGACCTAGCAGCCAAACTAAAACCACTTAAACATTTTGTTTAGGGCTGATGGTTCGTGCAATTTTTTTGCAGTTTAGTGAGGAAGATGTCAATCAAATTAGGATTTTTGACACTTCACAGCCCTGTGAAATTGTTCAAGCAGCAACATTTTGTTGAGGGTTTCTTTTAGTTTAAGGTAGAGATTCCCAGATTTTGTATGTGCTTATTGAGACTCTTAAACGTGATATCATATGTACATTTATATTATGTCATGCCAACTGTCTACAGGCTTTAAAGCACATCCCCAGCAATGACCTACTGTTTGTGTGTAGGTATTAAGCTGACAGGAGGCATTGGCAGCAAATGGCAGGGCATCTACTGTCTGGAGGTGGTGCCAGGCTCTCCTGCCAGCGAGGAGGGCAGCGTCCAACCCAATGACAAGATCCTCTACATCAGTGGCAGGTGCACGCTGGGAATGACCCTGGAGGATGCAGTCAAAGCCTGTGAGATCGCCCCGCGAAAAGTTAAACTCAAAATCATCAGGTTTGTGTCCTCAAACTCGAGACACATGCATATATAGGTGTTTGTTCTTTGTGTCTCTGAATGACTCTCATGTTTGTGTCTGCCACAGAGAAGAAACTCCGGTGACCCCAAAGGCTAAGTGGAACGGTAAGTGCCTCTGAAGGGTTAATGGGATGGTTTCACCTGCTTGACTTAACCCAAGGACACATCAACAGGAAAGTTTTGTTGTTTTATGCACTGACGGACTGCCTAGAAACCAGACATGTTTGTGCTCCACTGAAGAATGATCACTTAGGATCAATCATTATCAGAATGTTTTATGAGTTCTTCATCTGTATGCAACATAAATGTTTTTGTACAAATGGTGGTGTTACATTTCTAAGCTGTTTGCCTTTTGTAGGTCTGTTTGACTGGAAGAAGGACAGGAAATTCTTTGCCCGTTTTGAAGAGCCGGTCTCTCCAGAGGTAGTCTCTCCTACTGAAGATGGTGAGGTTTTTTTTACAATTTAATTCAGTTCAAAGGCTTTGTTTGTTATAGAATCTTAGGGACATTTTACCTAAGGATAAAATATTAGACGGTGTCCAAAAAAAAAATAAACAACACAATGAGAGGTTTTCTGTACTTCGGCCTATCTCCTCACGTTTTCCATCAGCACAATAACTGGTCCCCTTTTCACTCTCTAGCTTGTTGCTGCTTTGTCTGCGTGAAGCCGGAGCTCGGTGCTGAAAGATAGTTCTCTTTGCAGCTGTGTGTGTGTGTGTGTGTGTGTGTGTGTGTGTGTGTGTGTGTGTGTGTGTGTGTGTGTGTGTGTGTGTGTGTGTGTGTGTGTGTGTGTGTGTGTGTGTGTGTGTGTGTGTGTGTGTGTGTGTGTGTGTGTGTGTGTGTGTGTGTGTGTGTGTGTGTGTGTGTGTGTGTGTGTGTGTGTGTGTGTGTGTGTGTGTGTGTGTGTGTGTGTGTGTGTGTGTGTGTGTGTGTGTGTGTGTGTGTGTGTGTGTGTGTGTGTGTGTGTGTGTGTGTGTGTGATTTGAACGCTGACAGACAGATCCTGGGCTCTCACAGCAGGATTAATAATTAGCAAGCCTCAGGCCCTCCACTGGTGTAGAGGACTGCAGGGCTGTATCTGTCACACACAAACACACACACACACACACACACACACACACACACACACACACACACACACACACACACACACACACACAAACTCACACAGTGGCACACAGACAGTGGTCTACCAGGCAGGTAGCACAGTTGCTTGGTGACGGTGCATGCAGCAAACAGGGACAGTGGAGAGGTTCAGTCTGAAAAGAACAGACTTGTTCACCTGTCATAGAAGAGACGCACCCATCAACACTTCTCTTATAAAATGGCCGAAGAGGTGGGAGGTTGGTGTGTGTTGTTTCTTTCTCTGTGTCTACAGCGAAACTTCCATTGGCTAAAAGGATGCATGGATGTCAAATCTTGCCAAAGGGAAGTTCTGTTGACAGCTTTGGACCGAACTCCAGACGTTTCTATATAAAAGCGTTAACATGGCTGACTGACTTTTTGATTATTTATTATATGCATAATCTTAGATACTATAAATAACGTTGTTTTTCTGCATTAGCTGGTGATCATTGATAACTCTTCCTGTTCTTGTTTTTCAGTTGAAGCTGTGTGTAGGACTGCGGGTAATTTCAGATGTCTCCCTTTCACCCAAGATAAAGATGTAAGTTTTTCAAATGCTATTTTTCTTTGTCCAAAAGCTCATTCTTTCTAAGTCTACATCTTCAGTTTCACATCCAGTTCTGTTGATTTTTTTTTTTCTTGCACATCTTTCAAATTTTTTTATGTAACACACACTGTAACATGAGTCTACTGTGTGTCAATCTGCGAATGTATTCTCTGCGTCTGCATGTGTGTGTGTGTGCATCAGACTTCTTTACAACTATTAGATGTTTGAACACTATGAGGGGATTTCTTGCAGGAAAAAAAAAAGGAATCAAATTTCCAGAAAGTGAAAATCACTCAATGCTACAATTTCCTCCAAATTCTTTTTCTTTCTCCTACTCTTTCCTCTGACTTATTTAGAGTTGCATCATGCAAGTGGACTTCACAAAACCAGAGGGAGGAGGCCTTGGCTTCGCTTTGGTTGGGGGGACTAATGGCAGCATGCTCAGAGTGAAGGAGATCTGCTCTGGTGGAGTAGCTGAGCAGGACGGTCGGCTCAGAGTGGGAGATATCCTTTTAGAGGTACAATACATCTCTATGTTTAATTATCCCTGTAGTGGGAAAAAAGCCTGATTGTCACTGTGTATTTTCAGGTGAACGGTGTGATCGTGTCCGGTCTGAGCCACAGTAAAGTGGTGGACATCCTGCGTAAAGCGGAGGGCTCTGTTCAGCTCACCATCTGCAGAGACATCCTGCCCCTGACCTACTCTGAGTCACCTACACCGCCCAACATGTCCGCTCACACTGAAGGTATTTTAGCCGAGCAGCCAGCTCCTGTGTCCAGCCCTGATAACTGCTCCTCTCCTGACGTCGTGCTGAATAAGCCAGTCGAGCGCCCTCCAGGTAAGATATCTGACAACTGTCTATTCTTTCAATAAAAGTGCTGAAATAAAAAGATGTTATCCCAAGTATGATTGACAACAGAAAAATTAGGGTTTTAGACTTTTCACAGAGACTTGATTGCCATGGACTCTTGACCAGCTGATAATCTATATTTAAAAGTTATGCCTCTAAAAGACCTACAAAAGCAATCAAGACCATCAGAGAGAACATTGAATATTTCTACAATGTTATTGCCACTAGGATTCAACCGATGCAATTAACATCCTGACAACTGAAAAGGCTTTTGTTTACACATTCCCCAGAAAGGTCTCACAATGAGTGGTAAGAGTGGAAGCCAGATAAGATATTTTTGGGGGAATATTACGAGGCATGTACAGGACAGGATCAGCAAAGATATGAAATGTTCTGTATTGTGCACAAAGGCCCCGAAAATTGACCCAAAATGAGAATTCCTCAACCTTTGTAAGATTTGAATTAGAATAAAAATGATAACTTTTGATCAGGTAAAATCATCAATTACAATCAAATTTCATGCAAATCTGTCCACTCATACTTGTGTTTTAGGTGCTTAAAGACAGAGTTGGTAATTTCGAAAACTAGCATCATTTTGAAAGTAGCATTCCCTCAGTGCTCCGTCTTCACCCACACCCTCCCCTCTGTGCTCCCTCAAAAGCCACGCCCCTCACTTACATGCGCGAGTTCCATTGGTCCAGAAGCAGACCTCAGCTCATGCTTTGAGTGTGGGCTTGTGCATGCATGGGGTAGAGAACGAGCAGGGAGACAGGGAGCCGTGATTGGTTCATCAAACTGGTACCTCGTGGCAGACATTGGTCGTAGTTTTTACAGGCTTACAACTGCTACAGATGGATTTTCTTCGTTCCTTTTTCAGAGCACATGAGTTATTAATTTCTGTCAGGACCTAAAGACAATTTCAACCAAAATCTTAAAAAGTGTATCTGGAGAAAATGACCAACCCTGCCTTTAAGATTGAACTTGAGTAAAACATATTTTATAAATACAAATGATGCTGCTTTTATATGCAGCATATAAAGGAGAAGTTACATCTGGACTTGCAATTGTTTTCAAGACCAATCACTTGCCTTGGAACAGTTTAAAGCAACACTAACTTAATGGTGTCCTTATCTCATTGTTTCAGAGGCGACATCAGATCCTGTGCTCGCTGAAGCTGGTGTGGTTCTCACCTCACCCCCGCCTCCACCTCGCCGGCTGACCATAGTTACAGATGAGGTCTCAATTAAACAGGTAACATTCACTCTAAAAGCATGGACTTTACCTTTATTTATTTAATTAACACCCCTCCTTAACTCTTTACTAACATCTACTATTAACACCTTACTCCCTCGTGTCTGCTGCCTCCTCTGGCTGGAACAGGAGAGCCGTGAAAGCACCCCTGCTCATCAAGCTTGCTGCCCGTCCCTCAATGTCACTGACATGTTGCATGGAGCTTCTGACAGGTAGAAACTTCCCAAACTACTCCTCTGAAGTTGCCTTTACGTATTCCTTCTCCTGTACCACCTTAGTCCTCCTCCTCCTCCTGCTTCCTCTGTTTTTTGGTCTACTGGTGTTCCATTCTTAACCACAAGGAGGCAGCAGAGAGCAATAAATAGATAAATGCTGCAACGTTGCATAGGGCTGAGGACCTCAATGAGACAGTTAGGAAGCCTATAGTACCATTACCTGTAGCCTCAAAGCATTAGGTATGGCAGAAGTATACAGATATTTTAGCTTCTTGTCTATACTGTATTTTAGGTGGAAAAGTCGCAGGGAAAGGAAGCTCAGCCTTGCATGATTTCATCCCCTCCTACCGAAGAGTAAAATGGTCTGGTCTCACCCCTGCCCCCTGACTCCCCCAGGAAACAAATAGTGACCAAACTTTTGGACCAGTCCTGCAAAGACATCCGGAAACCTCAGTCAGATGGCTGGAGCAGCGAAGAAGAAGATGATGATGTGTTTGAAGCCACCAGACTCGAAACAACCTCACCACAAACAGGTGTCCGCTCTTTTTCCTCTCATGTTGATGAGTCAGATTTTTATTTGTGCTGTTGTGAAAGCATCACTTGTCCCTCTCTCTTTTCCGCTTCTGTTTCCTCAGGCCCACCCATAGTTTCAGAGGAGGAACTGGCAAGTTTAGCCGTAATTAGTCCCTCTAAGACCAGCCAGTACTCAGGCTCCAGGGTTAAAGCTCTCATCCAGATTCTGCAGCATCAACTGGACCAGCAGGAACTGGTCAAAGAATTCATGGTGTGTGTCAGTGTCATTAAGTTTTGTAAAATTCACAGGACTTGATGTGACATTAAACCAGTACCCTCATTGTTCCTGATTAACTGCACGGCTTTGATTCAGTCACAAAGCTGCAAGTTTGACGCAGAAGGAAATCACAGGTGTGCTGATATTCAGTACAACAGATTTTTTATTTTATTTTTTTATTTAACCTTTCACTCAGCTCCAGCAACAAAACACGTTCTACAACTTGACTGAAACTGGACTGTTGCTCTGACAGTTATGTAACATCAGTGATTCAACATTCAGTACACCTGAGGCAGAGTGATACATCGAGGCTGTGACAGAAATCACAAACTCATTCTCTACTCCTTATCTAGAAAGTTCTGTGCATCTTTCTTTTTTTTAGATTAAATTTTAGTTTTTGATGTCTTTATTAGAGATACAGGACAGTGGGCGGAGTCAGAAATCAGAGAGAGAGAGTGTGTTGAAGAAGCAGTCGCCCTATGTTCAGGCTTGAACCAATCACTACGCCGCCGGCGCCTCTTAACAGCATGAATTTCAGGGATCAATATATTACTCAGAGAATATTTTCATAAAATAATTACATTTAATAGGTAGTATATTCGATGTATTAATCCAACCATATTTTCACGCCACAATTCATTTATTCCTCGTGTGGTTAAAGACTGATTTCCTTTGCACCACGATGCATGATGGTTTATATTACTCGGTAAATGACTTTTCACAATGCATTGTGGGAAACAATGAGTCCATTCTATGAGGTATAATTATCTCACTCATAATTCAGACAGCTCTGGAGAATGGCGAATGCTCAATATAGGGACGTTTACAGAGAGTAGTTTTTATCCAATCAAATTACACATGCAAATAAGCACATAAAGATACTTCATCAATATTCAACGTTGCAGTTTTGCACTATTTTTTATGGACAGATGCAGTGTTCAAAGTCTGAACATTTCCTTTGTGTTTTTCTGCTCTTGTTGCTTCTTTCAGGCTCTGGAGCATCTGAAGCCCTCTGACAACTGTGTGGTGGGAAAAGCCCCAGAGAACAGAGATAAGAACCGCTACAGAGACATCCTACCCTGTAAGTCTCTCACAGGACTTCTGCTCACTTTTACTTTCTTCAGGGAGAACGTGAACTTTCACTTTCTCCATTTGTTCAAACTCCTGTGTACATTTTATTTTCCCCCTATTGGAGATGTTTTATTGGTGAGCTGAAGCCTGTAAAAGCTGGATACTCACAGACCTGGCGTTTATAGGAGTGCCTGTTTGTTAGCACTTTTCTTCGCCTCTCAGTTCAAGCTGACTTTGAGGTCTTTTCTGAAGGGGGTCGAGATATTTGTTTACAACACTTAAGTTATGCCTGCACAACAAATCATCCCCTACATTAGTATCGATGATTCACTGGTGGCCACACTGGTAATTTTCTTGGAGTCAGCCCAGTGTGTAATTAGGAAGATGTCATTTGTTTCCAACCTTGTAATTATCTAGGATTTATATTTTTTAATAATTAAAGCGGCTGCAGGAGAAAATTACAAGCCGTATAATTGGTTTGTATTTCAGAGGGTAAATACAGAGTCAGTGTTCATGCACTCAGGGTTTTGGAAAATAATAATGATATTGAAGATTGTAAAGCATGTAGTTAATGTAAACCTTCAAGAAAACACACACATATACAGTACATGCTAAATTAAGGCTATCAATAAATGAACGGTCCACTGAGGTGTCACGCATGTGTCATTCGACTGCCTTTTTGTTGCCTAAAGTTCATCAAGGTGGCCATAGCCTTGTTAGTTCTCTCGAGCCAGAGGTGACCATAGTAGGACAAGAAGGAGGTGCTGGAGGGGCCATGGGTTGGAAATGCCTTGTAATCACTGAAATAGTTAGTTTATTAATATAGAGAATACAGAAGCTAACTTGATAATGTGTGTCAGATAGATAGCAGCACTCACCAGTCACTCAAATAACCTGATAATTTAAATAAACATTCACCCTTGTGCAGTTGAATGAATAGAAACATGGCTTTACTAGGCTTTAAACATGTTTCATTCGGCTGTTTTGATATGGGGCTTTATGGGGATTGACCAAGCAAATAACATCTGGTGTTAAAAAATGAAGTCAATATGGAAGTCCAAAAAAACTGCAGTTCCTAAAGTGTCCACTTGAGGCTGGCTGCAAAGGACAAGGACGCCCCATCACCACCATGTTAAAATGTCAATGTTGACAATGTTTGGTATCTATAGCTCATGTCTTTATTGGCACACTGTACAAAGAGTTTTTTTTTTTTTTTACAACTATTCCATTTTGATTGTATTTAGTCTAAGAATAATTCTTATGGAGGGGGTTGATCTGACTGACGGGTGGGTGTGTTGTAGCTGTTTTCCATTAGCTAAAGGCCCACCTCAGCTCCGTGTCTTTGCCCATAGCCAGAGTGACTGAAAGTTAATTGTAGACAGCATTTCCATTATGGCAAAGCCCTCATTGGGCTTCAAAAGTCGACTTCAGAAACCGGTGGGTTACACCACTGAGACTATGTCCAAGTATATTGGATTGACTCACATTTGGAGCCAGCCTCAAGTGGCCACATGAGAAACTACAGTTTTTGGCACTTTTCTATTTGCATAATTTCTCAGCCCTTTAGGTTACTGACTTGTTTGCACCACTTTTGGATTGAATGCTTGAAATGTGGTTAACCCTGATGATATTGAAGAAAGTAACACCTGATCATAATGTTAACCTGTCTGGGAAACACACACATTTCACAATACACACAAACACTTAGCGTTTACTTCTTCAGCCCTCAGAGTGGCTTGAGGGTGTTAAAAGATCCTAAATGGAAAATCACTGCACCTCACCAAATGCCCTTGTCCTGTTTAGCCTGTAGCACATTTTGTTTGTGCATTAAGTCTAGAAAAAGGGGCATGTTATGTGCTGCCCAGATCCTTTGCTTTAAGTCTTTAACTATTTTATTTAGAAAGTCTGATTTCCAGTCTGTGGCATTTTGACCTCACAAGCCGGAGGTGTGGCACTAACCCAGAAAACATTCCTTACTTTCCTCCATCTATCACCTCTCTCATCACCAACAAACTTCCTCACAGCGAGGGTTTGTTGAGCCTGACTCCAGACTCTAGAGCTGTTTACTTGGCTTTATTTACTGTACGCTGCGATTGCGTGCCATTTCAAAAACAACAAGGCATGCAGTGTTTGTTGTTTATGATCAAGAGATGATTGAGCTTATCAATCATCAAGAAAAACACTGGAAATGTCCATCGTTCTGTTAGAGGCAGAATGGTGTCTCTTTTTTTTCAGTTTCAATTTATTGTTATATTCATCCAGTGATGCATGCTCACACTCAAATTTACTCACACATGCAGAGTTCAGGGTGATTTTCTTCTAACTCTTTCCCCCCATAGATGACAAAACTCGTGTTGCCATTGGAGAAAACCAGGACTATATAAACGCCAGCTTCATCCGCATGCAAGTTGGCGATGAAGAGTTCTCCTACATCTCCTGCCAGGGCCCTCTGCCCTCCACGGTGCCAGCCTTCTGGCAGATGATCTGGGAAAACAAATCTGACGTGATTGCCATGATGACCCAGGAAGTAGAACGGGGAAGGATTAAATGTCACAAGTACTGGCCACAGAGGCTGGGCGTGCCTCTGGATACAGGCAGGTACAAAATTCACCTGGAGAACCAGCAGCACCTGGAGTACTTCCACATCAAGGTCATTCGCATGGTGGAGAAAGAGGTAAGAGATGTGTGACGAATACCTTCCTGCCTCATTTATGTTAATTGGGATCAATTTAACTCCATTGATGATTGTAACCTTTGGATTTAAACTCTTATTCCAGTCCAGTGAGACCCATTTTGTCCGTCACCTGAAGTTCACACACTGGCCTGACCACGGCGTGCCACACAGCTCGGAGCATCTGGTTCGCTTCATCCGCTACTTGAGAGCGGTGCATCACAAAGGACCGGCTACCGTGCACTGCAGTGCCGGCATCGGACGCACAGGAGTTCTTATCTGCACTGATGTTCTTCTCAGCCTCATTGAGAACGATTTGCCTGTGAGTTAAAGTCATTTTCATATCTGTTCCTTTGTCTATAAATATAATATCTCAGCAATGAGCCTTTCTGTATTCTTTTTCAAAAACAAAGGGCCTACATATTTGAATGTGTATATGAGGGCAAAGCAGCAGACCTGGTTTGAGAAATGCAATTACTGCAAGGGTTTTCCTACGATTTCAAAGAAGAATGTAAAAATATTATAGTGAGTAAAACAAATGTACTAAAGTCATTTTATTTAAAAACCAAATCAAAGAAAAGATGAACGCATGTGGTTTATAATTGAAACGAGTGTACAGCTGTTTATAGGAGCTCTTTAAGTTGGATACAGATGGATTGCCAACACATTTTATGCAGATATTCTTGATTACAGGAGATGATTCTCAACTTTTTTAAGACATTGACTTATCTGTCAGGATGAATTTTAATGATCATTTCTCTGCTGAGGCTGTTGGGAGCGACATTGTCGAAAAGACAATGTCGCTCCCAACAGCCTTAGCAGAGAAATGATCATTAAATTATTAGCATGCTAACATACTAAAACAAGATGCTAACCAAGCCTACTAAATTTCTGGGCCTGGTTGTTCAAAAGATTTTAATCTGGATAAGAATTATCCAAATTTGAAGAACTTTTTTCTTACCATGGATCAAGTTATCCAGATCACGTTATCCTGGTTTTCAAAGAAAAACTGGACAGGATAAACCTGATCCAGGTAGGATTTTTTAAGGTTTACCAAATCTGGATTACCAGTGCTTTAAAGATGATGTCACACGACATAACATAAATATCCTTACAGCTGTTTCAATAACATGATTAATTTTCCATATTGTTGCAATTGGTTGAAATAGTTTCTTAAGATTTGATTTAATGTCTTTAATTCTGTTGGATTAGATTGAACAACCAGGCCCTGGGTACCAGTTTGCTCTCGTTAGCATTAAGGAGCTTGATGGCGGTCAAATCTTAGTTTTAAGTTTTTATTATGGATATAATGAATGAATTATGGCTCACACACATCCTATAGCTGTGTCTAACAACCTTCTGTCTCCTTCTTTAGATTGATGTGACTGAAATCGTAAAAGAGATGAGGCTTCAGCGTCATGGCATGATTCAAACCAAGGTCAGTGCCAACACAAGGGTGAAGTGTTCAAAGTTCAAGCTTTATAAAAAGAGACACTTCTGAAAGCCATGCATGCCCTTTGTCCCTCTCGTTGCAGGAACAGTATCTCTTCTGCTACAAAGTCTGGTTGGAAGTTTTACAGGGCATTTTACAGCTTCACGGCAACCAATGGCAACCGGAAAGTCCCAGAGACCACAAAGTCGTCTGAATGTTTCCACCTCCACTTCAGCGAGCTGTAAAGCACTGACTGACTTTAAGAAACCACGTGCAGGCTATCACAGCACAGACCGGAGATCTCTTATTCTTTGGCTGTAGTTTAGTTTAATTAGCTTTTATGAAACCTGTACTTCCTCTCCGTTTTTGATACTTTGTGTTGAGCCCTTTTGTTATCGACTTCTACTCTTTTGTTGTTGTTCTGTATGTGCTCTCGGTGCTGTGATGATGTCTGTTTGATTTAGATCACTGAGGTTGTTTTGCCTACTCAGGCTTAGTGATTTGCCTTCTGTCTCTAGCAACTTTTTTTTTTTGAATGTGTGTCACTTTTTGAATGTTTCTCTTTTACTTTCTCCCCATGTCTTTTTTCTTTTTGCAAGTTGCATTTTTTTTTTTAATTCAAACTGCATGGAATTCAAATATCTGGTAATATTCACATCTTTTATCTGGCAGTCATTTCCATGAATGTCATCAAAATGCACAAGTGTACAGTAAGCTCATCACACCAGAAGGAGAATCTGTTTGTAACCTTGATGAGAAGCGTTTGATTGAGCATTATCATTTCATTAAGTGCATTTGTACCCTGGAGAAAAGGGCATTAGCAAAAGAACAGTATTGATTTTTCAGTTCATCATCTAAGGGAATGAAAAGAATCAAGTGCCTTGGAATGACTCACCGTTTGCTCTGCATCGACCCCGAGCCACTTGTCACAGGCGGTCGGGGACGAGGGGCAAGAATCTGATTTGAGAGCCTGTTTGTTGTTTGAGGTGAATGGGAGGAGCATCAGGAGGAGGAGGATTACATCTCACCTTTAAGTTAGTTACACTCTAACCAAGAAACAATGTGAAGTTTGCACACCGCCTGGCAATCTTTTTTTGTTTGTTTGTAGGCCCATTTTCTACAACTCACAGTGAACGTCTTACTACACACGAATCACAACTTGCACACCCTAATACAGATAAAGAATGATTTAACATAACAAACGTTTGGATGAATTCATAAATTTTCAATTCACTCTTTTGCAAACAATTTCGATCAGATGTTAACACTGAATACTATTTTCTAAAATGTACAAAAAGTGATTTAAATGTCATTTAAATAATTAGTTTTAGGTGTCATTTGTTATATGAAAGCATCCTTTATCTGTATTCCACAGCTATTTTAATACAAACTCAGCCAAAAATGCAAAAAATATGACAAGGTTTACAAACTTTCCCTTTTGCCACTTCAGATGTACAAAGCAACAGAGCTGCATCTCAAAGTCACAGATGATTTATAGCTGCTGGTTTTAACCTCAACCTTTGGATGAAGCTGCTTGTGAGCTTTGTTCTTTTAGCTGCTATCGCACACACACACACGCACACACACACACACACACACACACACACCAGCTCTCATATTGCATGCAGACTCTTAAAGTACAGACGTCTGAGCTTGGAGTTTGACTGAATGACTTGAACATGATCAAAAATGTGGAATGTAACAAAGCAATACCCTTCAATGGGGAGGGGGAGATCAGAACGTCAACCTCTTACCCACTAACATCTTCAAAATAGTTTGGAGCATGTTGGTAAGACATATGCAGTACTTTACCTTTGCCATGTGGATGGCGGTGCAGAGCCGTCAGCCTCTGCACTGTGTATGCAACATCCTTTTATTCAGAGCTGCTTGGTTGGTTTCCAGCGACGGGTTATGTGCAAGTTCATGTTCTCCTTGAGATCCTGTTGATATGTTTTCTCCCTCAGAACTTGAAAAAAAAAGATTATTGTTGATAGAACACACGAGCACATTTTGCATTCATCTGTGAAAAGGCATATTGTACAGTCAAGCAAGTGCTTATGCAACAAAAACAGCATTGTGAAATGTAATACTCCCTTAATTGCACAACTGCTTATTTATGCTAAATTAATGTACAAGCCACTATGTAACCAAAAACTGAGAACAATATAATACCTCTCTCTTTAATTAAAAACTCTTCTGAAACTTGTTTGTGTGTTTTTCAGCACGTTTCACCTCCCCGATTCTGAACGCAACATAACTCAAGTTGAACAACGGAACAAGAGCAGCAGAGAGGGTTTTCCCTGACGGCACACACAGAACAGTGAGCCGGAGGCGGCCCTAAATCTAATTCCACTGAGCCCCCTCTCCACTTTTACTGCAGGGTATACTCCCTCTCGGGTTTTACTGCAGGGTAAATAAGCTGGTCTCACAGGGGTCTTTGTGACAGCATGGAAACCCCTGGAAGCACACTGCACGCCCCACACACACATAAAAACCCTACGCTGGGGAACGCCACGGAGCAGATTTACTCCCTCACTTTCTCTCTACTACTTCCCCGTGTACTCCCACTGCCCTGTCACACACCTCCAGTAACCCACCCTCCTTTCTCCCCTAACTCCCTAACTCAGACCTTGTTATTGCTGTAAGTTATGGCAGGAACGACAGCGACTCAGTGATTCAAGGCCCATTCGTATTTATGGTTGTATCATTTTATACAGTTGTGCTTTGAATTTTTAACCACAAGACCCTAAGGAATTACTGGCCTGGTTCACTGACTCAAATATGATAGTGAAAAGTCTGGAGGTTGAAAATCTATTTCACCCCAAAAATAAGCCAATGTTGGCTGCATTAGAAGAATATAAACAAATTTAAAGGCATAATGTGCAACATTTTGAATATTAATTCCCTCCCTGTGGATTTGTTGTTCTCAGCCCTGTGTTCACTTGTACTGGACGGCGCTTTCTTCAGCTTGGTTAAGCTTAGCTCAAAGGCTCAAACATGTTTCGTACATTTTTTTCTCCACGAGTGAACCCCGCCTTCTCTAACCATTAGCCCTGCCACTAGTGGGCTATAGAAATGACCACGCCCACTCGGGGAAGCTATGTTTAGGGTGTCGTCACAAGAGTGCGACTAAAGACTTTCCAAACCTATGAAAGTTTTGTGGCCTAAAAAGACAAACATAACACAACTAAATCAACTTTTGAGATGCATATCATTACTTGAAATAGATCCCAGAATCTTGTTTTCAGATGTTTATTAGCTCTCATCTTCTGCCGTCTCTGCCTTACAGAACCCTGTTGGTGAAACAGGGCCAGAGGAAGTGTAGAGACGAGGGGGAGCTGAGGGATGGAGGCGATGCATATTAAGAGAGCATTGGTTTTTACATTAAATTAGGCTATGAAAGTTACCTAGTAAGCTTTTAAAGGTGGAAAATCCTTAGTACAGCAGGATATTACAATAGAGCAACCAGGAAGAATCGGGAACTAAATTGGTGGTGAAATCATTCAATCAAAGAATGTTTGGTCAGAGAGATAAGGATGTAAAAAAGTGCACGTATGCCCTCAGTAATTCCACTTGGTTTCTGCTGGTCTCACAGTCTAACACGAGCCGTTTGTTTATCTCTGCGTATTGAATAAGAATCACAGACAAATTATTTGCTGCTGCAAACTCTCCACACACACACACACACACACACACACACACACACACACACACACACACACACACACACACACACACACACACACACACACACACACACACACACACACACACACACACACACACAGCTTCCTGTCCCCTCCTGTCAAATATAACCTTGAATTTCTTACAGGCTGCTTCTAGTCTTTGTAAGACTTTAATAATAATGTGGAACCTTTGCTTACCCTGTGACTGATGATTTCATTTCATTTTAATTAGTTTCAATGCCTCACTGAAGATACAGCCATACTAACAAAGAATGAAACATTTGATTGAACAGAAAATGCTAGATAGTCTCATGCATTACTTCATTCATATTTTACTGTATCTCAGCCACGTAGACTTTGGATCTTGACTTAAATATGAGGAAAAATAGTAAGAATGATTTGGTTAAAGTTTGTTTGTTTTTGTTTAATTTTGAAGAGGTCGAGTAGGATCGTCCCACTGCAGCTGAGCACAAGACGACTGAGTTATTACCCTGCAGGACTCTTACAAAATGGGCTCCGTCATAGACCATTTAAACTGACTCAGAAAACACACAGATGAAAACAAATGTTGATTATAATCACTCTAAAGCAGATGTTTGAGATTTCTATATTGAAGCTTTTCAGTGTGGTTGCCAGATCTCACTTTTCTTGGATGAAATTGTGTTTGAATTTTGTCTGTGGGAGTAGTGATGTGTTGAGTGTTAATAGACGCTGGAAGGAAGAGGGATGTTGACCTACCTGTGTGCTACATGGAGGAAAGTCATCAAATACCCCAATGTCATCGACAGTGAAGGAGCCTGAAAAATGTTTCCCCAGGCTGCATAAACCTGTTGTGTAACACTCTGGATCCTTGTGTTCTAGGAACTACACAGTCTCTATATTCCAAATTGTGGGATCTGATTGAGGATCAAGCCGAAAAATAAATGAGTATTAATGTGTTTTTCGTAGTTGTTGTTGACCATGCCCTTTGTAAGGCGACCCCATAGGCTCCTCTATGATGACAGCCCGCTGACAGAGACACAGAGAGCCATTCATCCCCTCTCTGAGCAGAATGACACTCTTGTGGCTTTCCAGCCTTTCAAAAACCACAGACATGTCAAAGGAACCGATTATGATTACGGTCTCCTCTTGTATGTTCGCTTGTAATTATCTTAAGTTGGTTTTGTAGAGGGTAAGCTCGGCTCCCTATTGGGTTTTCTTGGGTGAGCTGCAATTGGGAGTGTAGAATTACATCCAGTGGTGATTTGTGAAAGGGTTTAATCTTCTGAGAATACTTTTGGTTTTGAGTTTGAGTCATTTCCTAGTCTGTGTTATTATGTCTAGTAAAATCTGAAAACTTCCAAACATAGAGCTTATGAAAGACTGTACACCAATAATAGAGCTTAGTTTGTCATCATTATATTCCAGAAATACATGTCCAGAAATACATGTCCATCATGGTTGGAAAAGCGTACCAAATGTTCAAATCGCCAAAAAGAAACAAGACCAGAATCAAAATGCATAGAGAGCAGGTCTTTCCCAGACCAGGTAATACAAACTAAAGAGTTAAAACATTTAATTGTAAAGATAGACTTGTCCAGGCAGCAGCAGAAAATTATTTTTAAAACTACAACTAGGCAAAAAAACTCTCACATATGTAGCTTTGAGGTCACAAATTAATTATGATCTTATAACAGGTAATACTGGGGCAAAAACAACAAATAACCTTAAAAAAAATGTACCAAGAGATCACTCATTGGTTTGTGAACTGGTGTTTTTCAGTTTGTATGTTACAGTAGCTACTCTTCGCTGTTCATCTCCTTACACTGGCTCCCAGTCACTGCTCGCATTAAATTTAAAACTCTGCTGCTCGCCTACAAAACAGCAACAAAAACGGCTCCTCCTTACTTTAACTCTCTATTTCAGGTCTACACTCCCTCCCGTCCACTACGCTCTGCCAATGAAAGGCGTTTGATCCAACCTTCACAACAGGGTCCAAAGACGAGGACTAGACTCTTCTCCTCTGTCGCCCCCCGATGGTGGAATGAACTTCCAAACTCCATTCGATCTGCAGAGTCCCTCTGTACCTTTAAGAAAAAGCTGACATTGTTCCTTTATTTTTCCTTGATCCTTGCTTGTGTTGTTCTTACTCTCTGATGTACGTCGCTTTGGATAAAAGCGTCTGCTAAGTGAATTGTAGAATTGTAGAATTGTAGAATCTTGGTTGTCTGCTCTAAAGCATGAGGTGGCGATGTTGGACAGTTTTGCTCAGAGATAATTTGTTAGCTCTCTATTTAGCCATAGTTTATAACTAAAACGCAGATTTAAATTTTACAGACAGATTTTTGGTTTGCAGAGGTTGCTATATAAGGCATACAAATAAATCCTCGTCTTAAAATCCTTTTTACTTTGCCAATTCAACCCTAAAAAGGTCTTTCACCCTGGGATTTCTAAAGTATTTCTGATTCTGATTCTAACAAGCGTAGAGCACTGCTTTGAATACATGCTAAACTACGTGGGCATAAGCGGTGTGGCGTGAACTGCGTGGTGTAAGCTGCTTGGAGTAAGCTGCGTGGCGTAAACTGCATGGAGTATGCGGCGTGGCGTGAAATGCGTGGCGTAAACTGCAAAGCCTAAACAGCATGGAGTAAACTGCGTGGTGTAAACTGCAGGGGCTTGTTGACGCAGGGATGTACACTGCAAAAACTCTAACCTTTAGAGTCCATACTTACTCACTGATTTTCTGCAAGATACATTCCTAATAGCCTTCTTAATTACCTTTCTTTGCTCTGAACAAATGCTATTAAGAATAGCTGTTGCAGACTGATAAACGTTGGAGGAGGTCTCCCTGTCTTAATTATAAGACTCAAGGAAGGATAGGATGTCGAGGTACTTCCACTTCCTCTTCTTGACACCACCCTCAGCACCACTCCTAGCCTTCTCCTGCTCTTCTCCTTCTTGTACTTATCTCTCAGATATTTCCATTTGTTACGGCATGCTTTTCCTAGGATAAAAATGAACCTGGCGTAAGACTGCAGCCGTTATTATAACGTTACATATCGTGGCTAACTTATCTAGCGTTAGCCTCTGGGTGAATTTTAGACGTGTATGTTACTGTAGCCTACTTACCAGTAAGACCCAAGATCTACCGATCTGTTTCCAGATGGACTCCTTTATATGTATGTTGCTGTATCGTTTGTGACTCATCAAGCTGTTCAACCAGTACTTTCACGTTATCCATCTTGGTGGTTGTCTTTTTGGGCACCGGTAACTAGGGACGTAAGTTACTAAGGAAGGTACACACGCACCTACTCGACTCGTACTGACTGGTCAGCTTTTAGAAAGGCGCTTGACGTCACAGCGCTTTTTTGAAAAGTTAAAACAATTCAACTGAAAAAGATGTCGGGCGCAGCGCTCTTTGAAAAGGCCTCATCCTTTTTCCGTAGGGTTGAAAAAAGAAGTCAAGTGTGAACACGGCCTAAGGTCTTATTTCTTGTAATGAGACGTCATTTCTTTGGTTTTTGCAGGGCAAACCATTGAGGAACATTTTGTAATTTTTTAAATGACAACGTAGTTATTCATGATTCTTTAAGGCAGAAAAACCGAACAAATTTCCATTTAAGTTCTTGGCGTCTGTGCTCTGTGTGACTCATGATCATGATTTGTTATAATTATGTGACCTCTCCATTAATTCAGAATAAATAAACGCTTCAATTGTCATAAACTCTGGTTTTGATGATTCTCTGTACACTCTACTCTTGTAATCAAAAACAAGAAATAGACAAATCAACGATAAGAGGCTGTTCCTGTAGAAAAGTTTTAGAACAATTAATTTTGCTATACAATTTGATCAAATGGAGGATGGTAAACACTAGAAAAAGAGTGCAGGCCCTCTTTGTCAACTGAATGGTCTGTGTCACTGAGTGGCAAGGACGATCTTCTCTTTGTCAAACTCCCTCCTAAATCACACGCCACATCGGAGCAAAGTTGATTAACACCTGCTTTCAATTAAGTGACTTTCTCATCAAGCTCTAGTTGAAACAAGAAATAAAAAATAAAAAGACTCACGCCTCGTCACGTCGAAGATGTTCCTGCATCAGATAGCTATTTAATCAGAGGAGCAGACGCACGGTGTTGCGAGAGGCGTCGTTTATCTTCATTTGAGCAGGCCCTCCATGATCATCTCCACAGGGGCGGCTAATTGAAAAAGGGCCTCTGAAATGCGATTGTTAGCCGTGATAATAATTTATTACTCTCAGCTTGTGGAGTCCTGGGAGTCATTTGTATTCATTAGTGTAAATTCAAATTATGTTTGGGATTAAAATGTGACTTTGACAGGCAGAGGGGCCTCTGACGGGGACAGGCACTGATGAGACCTTTGCTCCGGGTCACTGCCTCCCACATTTGCCTCTTACTAAATACGAGGCGGAGAAGGCTCCTTTGCCTCACCACCATCAATCTGTGTCTAATCCAGGTTGAGACGTTAGCTTTGATGGCCCCTTGTTAGGCGTGTGTGTGTGCTCTGAGGACACTTCGCAAGCAAATTAATCTACAAACTGAAAGACAACACCATGATCAGATGAGAGATAAGACGCCCTACCAAATAAAGAGTCCTTCTTTTTTTCTCTTTTATTGAGCCAGTTGTGGCTGTTATTTGTCATGCCAAGCTTTTCTCTAAATGTCAGGCTGTGATTTCTTTGACGTCCAAGAGGAGATGGCAGTTAAGTAGGTCAGTGTCACTGTGATGAACATCAACCATGGCGGGTCACTGACTGGGCCGCTCCACCACTTGCCCGCCTGTGTGACAAACCAGTGAGCCAGAGGAGGTGAAGGAGCTGAGTGCTCCTTTATTGAAGCCCAGTAAATTACTCCAATACAAGCTGTCAGCAAGTAAAGCGAGGAACTTTATCAGATGTACTGCTAAAGGTCATATTTTATTGACCTGACAGGTCTCTGGCGGGGGTCTGATGGAAAGGGTGGCGAGGCTGGAGCAAAGGATGATGGTCGTGTTGGATAATGAAAATGTCAAACACTACAGTTTAAAGGAAAGGAGTGAATATTTCTCTTCAGTAATTGTTTTATATTAACTCACATGCACATTTTCTGAATTACAAGAGTGCTACTCTATGTATTTATTCCCTATCGATTATATAATGAACTGTATCTTTTGTTCACCATTATATTCAGTAATAATCTGAGTATGAAATTAATGTGCCATATAGTCCACCAAAATTTCCAGTAATCTAAATTTAAACACCTATTTCTGCTGGTGTATAACACTTATTAAGATTATAATGACGATTTAAACTATTCCTTTTTTTACATAATGTTCCTTGTTTTTAACAATCAACGCATACAAGAATGACAGAAATTAACAAGTGTATGTAAACTTCCTTTTAATATCCAAACCTTCTCCACTTTAAACACGATTTAAAAAATGTGCAAGATTTAAATACAACAATGTTTGACACATATCTGTGTGTCTGCTCAGGTAGGAGAGCAATGCTGTTCAAATTTTTATTGAAAACAATTAAATACATTTTTACACTTTTTTTTCTCCTTTTGTAATTTTGCTGAGTGTCACCTGTGCGTTTCACGTGACATTCAGGCGTTTGTGGTTGCCACTCACTCTGTACTTAACAGTTGTTAAAGTTCGTTAATTTGATCAACATGTCTGGTTAGTGTCTTGTAAATAATCTCAAGTATATGATCATAAAAGCCGTCATTCCCAATTACACAGTAAGGCCGTCAGCCTCAGAAATACCTACATCTGGTACCGTGATAACCGTGGATTCGCCAAGTTGTAGGTGGAAAAAGTGTTAAACATTAAGGGCAGGAGTGCCAATAGCCTAGCGGTTATGTCGTGTGCCCTATGTACAGAGGCTTTAGTCCTCGCCGCAGCAACTGTGGGTTCCTATCCGACCTTTGCCCTGTGCTGCATATTATCCCCCCACTCTCTCCTCCCAATATTTCCTGTCTCTCTTCAGCTGTCCTTTCCAATAAAGGCAAAAAATAACTTTAATAAAACATCCAAGGCTGCTGCTGTTGTACTAAAACCGTTTTTCTACAAAGCATACACACAACAGACTTTTGGAATAATTCCCTTCCTTCTTGTACATCCCTGTTTATAGCATTGGCAATTTTGGACATATAGGGAAAAGCTAAAATGTCAACTTTGAAGTGTTATGAGGCTGAAGACCCTGATCACAATAAGCAGGAAAAGCAAAAGGGGGGTCTTTTTGCTTTTCTTGATAGGACAACTGAAGAGAGACAGGAAATGTGTGAAGACGAGTATATGGACTAAGGACTGAGGCTTGGAGTCAAACCTGTAGCTGTAGCTGATGTACATGGGGAGCCGGCTTTACCAACTGAGCTAAACTGTCGCCCCCGTAGTTGCTATTAGAAATCTGAGTTAAAAGGCCTCATCTGTGCTTATATGAGAAACATCTCGGTCTGACTCATTCTCACTCTGAGACGTCCTCCTCCAACACAGGACCTACAGAGGGGCACCCGTGTGGCATGAAAACAGATTTCCCCTCTCAATTACGCATGAATCACACACTTTAAAACGTCATGCAGTTCTGTACAAACATGGGAAACATGCAAACACACACATACATACACACACACACACAACTGTGTAACAGTGGAAAATCCCAGAGTTTCCTTCTGACCTTGGTCCACACTTGACTCGGGGACAGGAGCACCAGCTTTCATCAATGGCGCTTTTCTCTAAGGTGGAGGGAAACCTAACGCACAAACACACACATGTACACACACCGTGCACAGGAACACACTCACAGGGCAACCCCTCTCACACACTCCCACGCTCCAGCCCTCTTTTAAATGTCAGACCGTGGGAGAGAGGGTTTATCTTGGAGCGGTATGGTATTTTTACACCTTTAGTTACAGCCTCTCTCTCTCACACACAAACTCACACACACACGCACGCACACACACGGAGAAAGACACGCACTCATTGAGTTTCCAACATGCTACCTCACTGTGCAGAACATGAAAATACCAAAACATTTATGCTCTCAAACATCCTTTCATTTGCAAAGTTTAACCAAATGTCAGGATTAGAGCTTTACCTTTGTGATTTTTCCCCTCTCGTGATTGAGTGCCCTGACCTTTTTGTTTTCACCTGCGCCTCAATTTTCTCACGTGTCCTTGATTACTTTCACCTTACCAGTCTATTAAGTCTTTGGCTATTAGTCATCATCATGAATGCCAGTTGGGGGTTATTTTGTAGTATGCCAGGCCTAAGCTGGTTTCCGGTCTTTGAATGCAGAAGTAAACAAACATCCCAGCTAACGGCAATAGCGTTACAGTGTAGCGTCCGCTTAAGGTCTGAAAAAGCTGACAAGTGATCCATTTTGATTTCATGATTTTGGGACTGAAAAAAGAAAGTTGGTGATATCTTTGCGTGGTTTGGTCCGATTGTGATCATCTCCACCGCTGTGGCTGTCTAATTGTTGGAAACATTAAAGTGAGGAAGACTGGTCTGATTCATACTGTGAATTTTTTCTGAATAAGTAAGAACGGGTAGTTTTAGCATGCTGCGGATCTCACATTTGTTTGCCTACTGCATTATGGCTAAATCAGTAAGTTCTACTTTTCTAGTAGGCGGTTTCGAAAACAGCCCCTTTGATTGAAATGGCACTTGGTACTAGTTGAAATAACAAATCTTCAGATAGTTGGGAAACAAACTGTTTCTTGTACCAACCCTTCTCCAATTCAGAAGTATTAATTTAAAATGTAAATATCCAATCACAAATATAGAAGTTTGTTTTTTTTACTTCTTGAGTAAACAGTAAACTGAGTATTTCTCTAATTTCAGTTTAATGTCTTCCCCAGAGAGCAAGCCTCAAGCTGACCAACAACTCATTTGGACAGCATGCTTGAAAATTCTTGCTGGATTTCTGGTCCAGCTAAATAAGTCACTGCTCATACTATCTGTGACTTTGAATTTTGAGGCGACTGTGGAAAGGAAAAACTCCCTCTAAGAGGAAGGAACCTCGGGAGGAACCAGGCTCTCTGGGGGAAATGCCCATCCTTTAGTGGGCCGGGGGGACCTGCTGCTGCTCCTGACCACCAGACAGCACGCGCATCATCCATCCTGCTCTGGTTCTGGTCTGCCATCTAAAATCCTCCAGGGTCTATTTACTGCCTGCAGAGAGAACACAAAGAGAGAGACAGCACTCACCTCACCATCCAGTCGTGGGTCCTTTGGACTTCACCTTGTTTGAAGGTGAGATTCTCGTCCCCCGCGGCTGCCTCCTCATTTCGAACCACAGTCCCTATGGAGCGTCCCACCGCCTAATCCTGACAATGAAAAAAGACCCAATAAATCGTGTAATTCTAAATCTTTCTCCTCAACAGCAGAGGTGGAAAACTGTTCTTACAGTTAGTAGGCTTTAGGGATCTGAACTTTACAGAAGTATTTGTTTTTACAAATACTTCTCCCCACAAATATCTGTAATTTAAACGCTCTACAGTCTCCTTCTTCAGACTTCATTCATTTTAGAGGAATTATTATTTTCATCTTCATTGCACATTTCTCATCCCAACATTTGAAACCTTCATGGATGGAAGATGGATTTTCCACATGTCAGTGCATATCTTACAGGACAGATGAAAACAACATTAAAGGCACATTAAGACATAAAAACGACCAGAAGGAAACAAGAAGAGAAGAGTTGTCTGGTGAATGTGAAGTCTCTGAACAATGTGGACCAGCTGAACTTCAGAGCAGATTCAGAGAAGCAAGGAATTGCCCGTCTAACTGATATGCAATTTTTTACTTTTTATAATTTTTTTTAAGTGAAAACATTTTTTTTAAATAAACTGTCTCTCAAAAATGACGTGAGGATCAACCAGCTTTAGTACTTCACAGGGCTGGCTTCTTCTTCTTACTGTAAACGTGAGTACATTTAAGAGCCGGTACTTCTTCACTTCAACTTCAGTAAAAAAGGTTCAACCAATGCTAATCATTTAAACTGACTCTTTGAAACTAAATTCTACCTAAGCAAAGAATAAGACAACTTTTCCGTATCTGCTCAACTGCAGTCATTGTTGTCTGGGGAACATTTAAAAAAACATTGGCGAAGTCTTTTTTTCTATCAAACAATTTCATGGAAATTCACCTGAGTGCACTTTTGATGGTATTTAGTTCCTACCTCTCTTCTGTAGAACAAGACATAGGCATTCTGTCGTTGCCGCTCATACACAGAGGGACCGCTGGTTTCCGTGACCTCTGCGTCGTTGAAAGTGATCCAGCGATCTGTTGGGTCCCCCGCTGACAAATCTGGATCCACGCTGTCACAGATGTAGTGTCCTAGCAGGTGAGAGAGCTTTGTTACACGAGCTGTCTGATGACTCAGCGGATTTCATGAAGGTTAACAGACACAGTGATTCTGTCTATTACAAGTCCCCATGATGTAAAATTAGAAGCGTTAGTCATAAGAGCCAGAAGAGTTCATCAAACATAAAACAAAACAAATTCTTATATCTAATGTGATTAAAGAAAAATGATAGATTTATCTTACCACTTCCTGCATTCCTGCCGAGATGAGTGATGGCGCTAACCAAGCTGTAGCGGCGTCCACCCTGAGAAAGTTAGTCATAGTTAATGCAGAAATATTCTGATGATTTTGTTTGCAATCAAGGCGTAGCTTTTAGTTTATATTTACCTTGTTGGAAGGAATCTCCAGTTCCCTGAAGAGGTCTACTGGGTCCTGGACCTTCTCCAGCTGGTAGGATGACGTATACCTGATGCGCTTCAGGTGCAGGACCAGCACTCTGTAGAGAGAAAGATTGGAAATATTTGAGAATAATGAGAAATACTGGTGCTGTCTTGACAAATCTACGTGTTGGGGTGAGTGAGCACTTTAGGTCAGGAGTTTGGTCATATGTGATGGCTGTGATGTCACTCACTTTGGCAAAGTTGCAAACGATGCACGCTGGCCTGACATGTCTGCACCGCATTCACAGCGATACTCCAGATCGGTCTCCTGCAGAACAGCAAAATATCAACATGTTTTACAGGATTAACAATCACGACAGCCTACATGCCAACACAAGCCTAGAGATTTACTTTTGTCTGCATCAGTCTGTTCTAATATGAATGAATGAGGAGAGGTCTATGTTACCTTAACATAATTCTGGAGCATCTCTTCAATTGTTCCCCCTCCAGGTGCCAAGTCTAGAGACAGGTTTGTGTACTCCTCCTGTCTTGTGGATCCTGCACCGCAGCTGCACATTCAAAAGACAAAACAGATCAAATACAGCTGCAGATGTATAACAAACCATGGTCACAAACCCACTGTTGATGATTCAGCATTTTAAAGGTCAGATCAACAAACTAGCAGTTTTTACCATCTCTACGGCCTTATATTTGGGACAGTTTGGAGAGTTTTGGTAAAAGTGACTCCTTAAGAGATGAAATGTCAGGCAGTGGTCCCTGATTGAATGTTTACCCCAGCCTCACATCATGTCAGATTTATGAATATGGGTGTTGTGTGCGACTGTGACGTCGTACCTTTTGCAGGTCCTGGTATTCTCCATTTTGAACACCATGTTTTCTTCAACTGGGCAAGTGTAAGTTTGGTCCATGCTGTCTGCCAGCACCTGCAGCTGTGGACCCAAACCTCTGATTTGCTCCAGGACGGAGGAGAGGAACTCATGTGCATCCTGCAAAAAACAAACAAACACACAGACACAATTGGAGGAGGTTGTACCAAGCATCAGTGGCTTGACATGGGCTACGTCCATTTTTTAAACAGTTGATTGTGTGTACACAGAGAAGAAACTAATAGTAGGAGGTAAAAAAACAGAGCATGACACAAGTTAACTTACTTTCTGGCTGTCATCTTCAAACTCAGGAGCCCAGAAAGAGACTGCTTTCTTGAAGTCTTCAAGGAGGTGGATTTTTTGACGCCAGCCCGCTGATGAGTGTGCCTTTTTTATTGCCATTAAAGAGCTGAAAAGGGGGAAAAAAGTTTAGAGGCCTTGTCTTTTCAGTTATAGTTTTGGGAATTCATTGTAGAACAAATGGGGATGCCTCTGATGGGTGCTGTACCTGACAATTTCTGCATCAGGGATTAAACTCCACACGTTCTCCTGACAGCTGATGGTGCTGACAAAGTCCTCCAGCGACAGGAGGCTCTGGAGGCAGGAGTTCATGTAGCAGGTTTGTCCTATGTTTGGAAACCTGACATGCAAACAAAACACATCCAACAGGTCAATATCCTTCATTCTTCAATGATATTTTTAAAATCTCAGTTTGTCCTGAAAGCTCACTTTGAGTGGATGGATTCATTGTATGTCTTTATAGATAAAGATACTTACCCAAGACACTTGACCTGCTCGTGTCTGAGAGGCTTGTTGCTGACGTTGGTTGCTGCCTCTTTCACCTTCTCATTGACGATGGCTTGGACGTTCTTTTTGTCTTCATCGAGCACTTTTTCCTCCTTTTCTGTTCGGCCTTTAGACTCCACCTGGTGTTGGTGAGGGGTGGAGCGGCACCGTTTCTTTGGGCTCCTTTCCTCTTCAAGTGCTTCAGATGAAGATTCCCATTTCCTTTTCTGTAGGAGCACAGAGAGACTCTGGTTGAATCATGTAAGGACACATTTATCAACCAATAGATATCTGGTTCATGTTCAGTGCCGTTCTCCTTCAAACATACCTTACTGAATAACTCCGGCTCACTGGGCTTGAGGTTGTACTCCGTGGTTTGAAAAGTCTCAACACTGGTGACATCAAGAAATTGAGTTATTTTATTGTGTTAGAGTTTCTAATCACTGTCTTCTTCACTGTAAGGTTCAGTGTTAAATACAGTGTTGTGTTTTCAATTGAAGGGAAACATAAAAAAAAAAAATCATTAGTACCTACCGTCGTTTTTTCTTTGGCTGCTGCTGGAAATAAAAATATGAGAGTTAAATTATGATAAGTTAAAAGTCCAAATATAATTCTTACATTTAGAATTAGTTAAACGTGAAGCTTTGACTTATTCTGTGTAACATACCAAAGGACGACAAAAGAGCCGATACCACTTCTTCCTCTCGTGCTTGTTGTACGAGGCAGGAGGAGCGTCATAGAAGTGGACACTAGTGATGAAGAGAGACAAAGACGGTTTTTAAGTTGCGTTTTCGTGCTAAGAAATGATGAGAATTTCAGTGACCCAGTTTATTTGGCTCAGTTCAGCAATAAGCTCTTTATTTAATGTAGTTATTTAAAGCTCCTGTGAGGAACTTTTGGTTGGTGTCGATATGGCGCCACCTGTGGACAAAGGGCTTACAGTACGATGAGGCTGCTGATTTTGTCTGGTACATGAGTATTGTTTATTGACCTATAAAAGTCTAACCCTGCATGGCTTCTTTTTACTGTACATACTTACAGCAGTGTTCAGTAGTCACTCTGTCTAACGTGTACCCTGTGGTAGGCGTTAAAGATATTCAAAATATCTCCATAGAATTATTTATTCTCCCTGCTGGTGTCTTGTTTACTTTTGTTGGTTTGTTTGTTTGTTTATTTGGTCTGACAAGAGGCAAATCCAGGTCAGCTGTGCAGTCTCATGTCTACAGTTTTGCTCTTAAGGGGCAGGGAATGCTACTTAAGCTACAACTCTGAATGCTACTTAAGCAATGGTTTATGCTTCCTGACACTGTGCACAAGTTTATTCTTTTGTTTGTGTTAAATCCTCTAAGAAATGTAAAAAAGGAAGCTGTTAACCTGGCCATGGAAATGGTCAGCTATTGATGTCCTTACCTCCTCTGAGGGCAGGGTTTGGGTTTGCTCTCCTCTGTCACCACAAAATCCTCAGGCTTTGGTCTCTGCACAGACACAGAAACGGTGAAAACTCAACATCACTTTTTCACAATAAGCATTTAAACTGGCTTTGCAGAAAGATCTGCTTAACACTGTGAATTTGCAAAATGTTTGGGGTTGAATCAACAGACAAAAAAAAAAAGAGAGTCGGTGTGTTGCAGGCTAGATCTAGATCACAAACCTTTCCATAAAAGTGGTGAGACATCTTTGCTACTGTTTTTCAAAGTTGTTTAAAGCTGAATCTTGAAACGTTACTCTCACTCAGGGTTACTCAGTGCGATCTGAACACTGAATCCTAAATATGTGCAGATATGAAGCCTGAAGCCTGAAGTCTTTGATGATGCTACTCTCTTCTAGAATTTGAACGTGGTCTGTAATGTCATAATACCATTAGAATGTTGTGTTAAACATTCTACACAGACTGTTGCTATGGATACACAAAAACTATCAGCCTGAAATTATAACACCAGAAAGAATATTTAATTGTGCACAAAGTTATTTAAGAATTAAGTTTCAAATCAAGAATTTGATGTTCATTTGTAAGACAGTACGCCGCCCTGCTGCACGGCTGGCACACATACTAGCATCATTCTGTCTTTCTCGGACAGATTTTGAAGTTCATCTTATTTTTGTCTTGCTGCTTTATTCTCCACGTTTTAAATCTTTAAACTAATCAACCCTACATACATAGATGCCTCTAAATGAAACCCGCATTTATTCCTCAAAACATGCAGCTACCAGGCTAGTAAAGGGGGCGGGGCCGGCAATTGGGATGAGCTTTTATTTCAAGTATTACGGTATATATATATTACAAGTTTATATGCTTTAAAATGGATATAAACAGAAGAGCCGGGGGTCTTAAAGGCCCAAAATACAATAAAGTACAAATCAAATAAAGACAGTGAAATAGTCAACTTATCTTCAGAAACTTGGTCATTTCAAATTACATATCTAGAATTGCCCAGTTTATTTGAATACAGATTAGGAATTCAATAATTATTACATATTAATTTTTTTATCTGATGGTTGAAAACCCTCAAATTGTATCACTGACATTATACGTAGGTTTAATGATATGGCCCTGTTAGAGCAATTTACATGAGAGGGAAGTCGTCGTGTTCTTCTGTGTCAGTCAACCCTGGCTGCTGATTGGTTGAAGGGCAAAGCATGCTGCCAGTGCATGCTTGATTGTTATCCTGGAAGCTGTGGAGCTACGGTAGCACACTGGTCTTTGGCCGAGGTTTACATTTAGTATGTTTGTAGAACGTTTTGTATGTTTTTCTTTCTGTAATGACAAGAAAAGTTCTCAGTAAGCTACTGAAACGAAGAACCTGGACTGGAGTTTTTATGAAGCAAACGACAGCCAAATGTTTTCAGCTCTGCAGTTTGTGTGCATATTTTGGAAATAAGACAGAGCCACACTAACACGCGAGATGGAGCATATTTCTCTCATTGGCCTAGCAATTGTTTACAGATGTCCTTTACTTAAATTCAAATCAGTCAAACTTTGTTATTTCAATTTTTGGGGTAATGAATTACTTACATAAACATCAGGAGCAATCCATCTGTTGAATCAACAGTTACTCCAGCCTTTGGTACAGCGTCTCTGTAATCACAAGCAGAAATTATGTTGTTAGGAGACTTTACAAAGCCGCCTCCCCCCCAATCGCAAAAAAAGTACTTCAGTATTAGAGGATACTTAAAATGGCATAACTTTAAATGCTTTAATTGATTATATTACCCCGGTTACTGTAGCTTGAGGGCTTACAGTGAAAGGTCACACACTCACAACATCCTAACAGAGAGAAGGAGCTGTGTTTGATCTAAACTTGTATGTCACTTTAGTGTACATCAAGTAAATGGTGATACAGAGTAAGAGTTGTGTGTGGAAATCACTTTTATATATTATTGAAAGTCTTTGCATCAGGAGACAGAAGAGTGCAGGATGAGAAAAATCCAAGTTACAAAAACACTTGAGCCATGAAGCACCAACAGGGGTTTAAACAATGATTTCTGGTCAAAAACTGGGGGATACATCAGGATCAGCTTTATTAGCCATGTATGCTTACACACACAGTAATGTTACTTCAGTGAACTGTGCTCTCTTTGTAAAACGTTCACTTTTCCTCGAGCGTTTTTTACAATCGTAACTAGAGACGTATTGGAGTAGATGTCACAATTGACCCGGTGCCTCTACTGAGGGGTTGAACTGTGTAGCCAAACTATTATTGCATGTGCATTACAACAGCAAATCATTTTACATGAATGTTCAAACTTCTCCCGATAAAAATGTCCTGAAGACGCCTAGTTTGTATGAAACATTATTGTGTTAAAGTAGGATTAGTTTTCAACCAAAAATCATTTGGAATAATAAAGAGGTTTTGTATAAAGCCACACAACTTCCTCTAGACGTCCAGAAGAGAAGAGAGACCTGTGTTGACATGCTCCTATATTGACAGATGGATTAATACAGGACTTTTTTGGTCAAACATAAGGTCATGGACTTCAGCCAGGTTGCAGATTTGGCAGCTGCTGACTTGGCTTCATGATTTATTTTTATTTTAGGGCAATACACTCGAGAGGCATATGACCAGTAGCCTAGTGGTTAGTGCGTCCGTCCCATGTCTGGAGGCTATGGTTCTAAAAGCGGGCGGCCTGGGTTTGTATCCTTTCTGGCATGTCATTCCCCAATCATCTCTCCCCTATTTCTTACTCTATCCACTGTCAACCCCCCCCCCCCCCCCCCCAAAAAAAAGGTTTCCAAACTCTGTCTATACAGAACATGTTTCATCCTCTGTTTTAGAGAAGATATACATTTAAAAAGAAGATAAAATGAATTTACAATTTCCTAGTAATCCTTGTAGTATCAAGTTCAATTAAGCAATATGGCATACAATCAGACAAAAACAGAACATTGTCTAGCTGCTGATGCTAAGCAGTTTATTCATTAAGCAAATTCCAGTGCACAGGCAGCTGTTGTGTTTTCCTCTTACATCCTCAAAGTGGCCGTGTGTGCTGCAGGATCTGCAGTGGCTGGCTGTGATAGGGGTGTCGAGGGGCCACGACAATGCCTGTCTCCCACCCTGCTGTTCCACCCGGGAGCCTAAACTACTAATGGCCCCCTAATGTATAAGTACCATTCTGTAGGCATTAGTCACACTTTCTCTCTTTCTCTGACACACCAACATGTACGCACGCACATACAAACTCAGAGTGGCACGTCTATAAGGCATTAGTCACAGTGGCAGCCACGGCCTACGGTTGGATCGCAGATGAGGGCCAAGGCCAGGGGCTGAGGGTCTAAATTCTCTTGCACAAACAATGCATGTCAGAGAGGCCCATCAGTGGCATTCTTTAAAGACGGGAAGATGTTGTTTGGAGCACAAAGAGAGGGCAGCAGGACCGTGCCGGAGAATGGGGAAGATAGAGATGTGCATTTCCAGAAGCACAGGTTTCTATTGTAATGAGTGTTTTTCCAGAGTTTGTATCATGACTGTGCGTGCATGTGTCGAATAAACGTCCACTGTGATCTGTGAATGGGGCAGCGTTGACAGCTTTGCATGTAGAAGAGAATACAAAAACATGTTACCTTTGAAGCTGTGCATAAATGCAAATCTTTGCAGGGAGAGAGGCCTTTTTTCTTTTTTATTTCTGATGTTGTGAAGTGAGACCACAAGCAGGGAAAGGCAAAAGCTGATCCAATACCCAGGGGGATTTGTTGACAGCTAAATATCTTCATTCTCACATGAGGCATTAGGGATGCAAATTGCCATTCAGGTGCATGTATGCAGGAGCAGTGGAGATTAGTAATTCCTATTTAAAGCATCATTTATCAGAGTAATATAAAGACATTAAGACAGTATGAAAGGCCATTAATCACTGTACACTGAGTAAAAATCTTGAGTACAAAATGCATTTATTTTTGTGTTTTCATGTGTGTGGGCGTTCGTGAGTGCATGAGTGTGACCTTAAGCTAACTTTGTGACATTTTCCCACACACGTCAAAGAAGCTATGAGCTGATAGCTAAAAAAAACAACTTTGATGAATTCATCATCTTCCGCTTTTCACAAAGTACATAATCAATGAAATTACTTTCAAAGCCATTTCAGGCTCAGTTTTCTTGATAAGCGTTGGGACACTTGGCTTCAAATGGTTAAAATACATACAAGATAACTACGTTAAAAGTCTCAATACACGTCCAAAAGAGTCAAAAGTGACATAAATGCTCAAAGAATAGAAATCATACACAATAACTGTCATTTGTCTGAAAACTGCGGGTGAGGCTAATCACGATTATATCTCCCCTCAGTGCACATCAACTATGCATACAAAACTAGCATTGAGCAGCCCTTAAGTCAAAACCGCAAAAGGAAGTAGAAGCCCTTGTATCTTAAAATTATTAATTTCAACAAGTTAATTAATAATTAGCTACAAAACGCTTTGTCATTCATGTTACAATCAGCGGTTAGCATACAAATACAACGTTAGCTAAAACTGTGTGGGCAAGGCAGATCCAACATTTATTAAAATAACAGCGTATATAAAGTAATTATTATTATTAATAATTTCAACTGGTCACTGAATGGTGAGTTACATCATGCTTTGCCATCGATGATAGAGTTAGCAGTTAGCCCTAAAAAAAGTTAGGGTTAGCTGCTAACTTTAGCAGTTAGCTAAAATACCCTATTTGTACTCATAGCTGTCTGGATTGTAAAATGATAACTACTGTATGCAGTATTAGCTAGTGCCCTATAGTTAATGAAATTACCTCCCCATCAGCTACTCTCAATACAGCCAAAAAAAGACCCAAGACAGCCTGCATCAAACTCCCGCAGCTGAAAAGCGTCCACAATTGACATCCTAAGCTAACGCTGAGCGTAAACAGCCACATAGTGTGACAATTCCTATGATTAATGTTGTTGTGATTTGACTAATTTTTGTTAAAATATCAGGAAGTTTTGCATAAATTTAAATTACAATTCACAAATATTTATAAGACTTTTTTATTCATGTAAGATTTGTAAATATATAGTCAGAGGGCAATTGTGGATTTGTTCTCTAGTGGCTTTAAAGAGCAAGCAAGGGCCCTTGGAAAAGTCTATTTTAGCTGTAAAGTATAAATTAGAAATGAAGTTTCTACGCCGTCGTGTATTTTCTGGGAAGTCTGTCTAGCAAAAACAAATTCTCGTAAAAATTAAACAAATCCTTTGATGCCAAACATCCCAGGAAAAGTCCATTTTTGGCTAAACTAACAGATGGTCCTGAGTCAAAAGTTCGTCATGCTGCTGCTAAAATACAAACCCATATTTCAGTCTATTTAACAATTAGTGAACGTCACAGCATGGGACATGGAGATCATTATTACAGAGCATCAATCAGAACCCTGAAATCAACCGTGGCCGTGCAACTATTACTGAGCTGTGACCACTCTGTGCGTGTGACCTTATAACGGGGCTGTAAAACACACAAGGGGGCTTTTATTCACTTCTTTCTTTTAAGTCCCACACTATTCAGCTGTCACGGTGCTTTAACAGAGAGCAAACAATTTAATAGTTTGGTCTAAGTAGATTCTGTGTTGGTCTATGTTAGGCGAAAGTCCACGTAAAAGGAGAAAATATAAGAACATAGCCTTTTTTCATGTCAGAGGTTGTGAAAGATTCGGCATGTTTATATTCCTGTAGACTGCAAAAGAATGTGTGTGTGTGTGTGTGTGTGTGTGTGTGTGTGTGTGTGTGTGTGTGTGTGTGTGTAGTTTAAAAAAAATGCTATTACATGGCTGGAAACTATAACGAAGCTAACAGCATGTGGATGGGGATTCCATGAAAAACACCTCACCAGGGCTTTCCTCGACATCCTTTTCCTCCACTCAGCACCCACACTTTTATGCGCCAAATGACACTAACATGCACTCAAGCAGAAAGGGAGGCATGCTAATTTTGCTTATTTTGGACGAGGAAAAAAACGTGCAGGATACTGGATGTTTTGATACATTTGCGAAATGAAGACGTGTAGGAGTGTTGCTGCACTGAGCATCACTTTCTGAGGACCTGAGGTGAAAGCACCACGACACATGAACATGTTTCTCTCACCTCATAAAACAGCTTTTCCACTTGAAGTGGCGAATCGGTGCTTGTACATAAAATACCTGTAAATGCCTCCTTGTCTCACTGTTCTGAATTCTTCCTCCAACTCATTAGATCCATATTTTACTCCTCATTACACTATTGTTGTTCAGCCTGAGATCTCCAGCTGATTTGGTTGTAATGTTTCATACCTTTGCAGAATTGTTGGGCAAAAAGAAAGAGCAGTGCTCCCTAACACTGTGAGGCACATTTTCCAGCGATTTAGATGTTTCTCCTGTTTACCAGGTAAAGACCCCTGAGAGAACACAGGGTGGAAACTTAAACGAGGAGGCCTGTTTAACGAGAGAAGGGAAAAAAGCCTTTGCAATTTGATTTTACATGATGGCATTAGAAGTTGGCCTTAAAGAGTGCATGGAAACCACCAGAGGGAGTGGAAAACAACTGTGTCTGACCTCCGAGGTTGGAGACAACGATGAGATTGGCATTTTAGCTAATTTCATTCCGAACATGGGATTTAACATAAACAAAAAGACTGGCATTGACTGCTCATGAAGGACTGATTCCAGACCTTAATGTATTGAAGTTGAAGGGCAACATCTAAGCCTTAATAGTTTCCATAATGCTGTAAGTCCAGAGAGCACACTGGTTGATCTCAGCTGGTAGGAAGATCTGTGTCGTGGAATATCACGGATCAATTGGCATCTGATGTCATGGGTATTTAGACAAAAGTAACATTAACTCTCACCTATAATTTGGATTCAAGTAAGATGGAGGTTCCTATTCCAGCAAAGACTGGATGATTATATCCTTCAGACGTTCTGCAATTACACCCAAGGACTGATACTGCCAGTAACATATATTATACCCTCTTTAAGCATCTTAAAATTAAACTTTTATAAAATGTGTAATAGCAAAGGCTCAGGATTGTAGTTTTGTAGCATCCTAAAATTAATCTTAAGACCTGTGCATTTACTGTTATAGTTAACTCTCACTATGTATTCAATTTCAGTGTCTATTTATATGAACACGAATATGATGCATTTCACGATGCCACATCATTTCTTTTTTTTTACGTGTGCAAAAGCTAGTTTTCAATTACAAACAAAAGTCAAACATTTTTAAAATCCCATCACTCTTTCTTTCAGCTGCAGGACAGACAGGTGTTATCAGTGTATAACCAAAGTTAGCATTAGCATAAAATGGTAAACCCAGTTTACGCTATTAAACTGTAGATTGACAAGATTTGCAACTTGCAAGTGAAGCACATTACAGCTAAAGAGCAAGAGATGGTGGTGACCAGATTAGAGGTAAAAAGAGAATAGTGGCAAGACTTATATATTCCAGGTGGTCAAAAACAATCCCCCAAATGGATGTCAATGTTGCATTAAAAAGTAGTTAGGCAACTGTTTGCTTAGACATTAGCCATATGAACTTTGGAAGACGTTAGCTTTGTGTTTAGCACTCAAAATTTGCTAATTAACCTTGAAATAGAGTGAAATCAGTGGAGAAAAGGAACAACTTATGACTGATTAGACTTGTATGATATACGAGAAGTAACCAAGCCTAAAGTTTTAGGCAGAGGCAGGTATATTTTCCGGTTTTAAAGACAACTATCCTGACTTTATTATCTGGTCAATATTGGCTTTGTAGAAACCAAAAATCTCAACTTAACTTTACCCTAATTAATTTGAAAAGATGGAATAGGTGTGGATAGCAGGATGCACCTGCTGGACGTTGCCTCGTCTACATCTGACAGCCATTAGCTTCCAGTTCAAAGGTTCGCTCTATTACGCTATTACAGCATTACCACAATACCACCAAAGAAGCAGCCTCATCAATCTTCTGCTGTCTTTGAACAAACACACACGCACATATTCACACTCAAGGCAACTGACAACCCTTTCTCCTCCCCGCTCAGGCTTCCTCCTGCCGGGAGTTTATTATTCTTTCTCCTCTGACATGTCATTTGCTCTTTTATCTTTGCATAATGCATGAAGCCTTTTTTGAAATCAGTTGTACGTTTGGCACCAACACGCGGTTTATTTGGCTTTGAGTTTCAGATACAGAGGTGCCCCACATATAAATGTCTGTCAGATCACTGTCTTTTTCCAACCTGCTTTTTCAAAAACGACATACAGAATTTAGAGTTTCTTTTTTGGTTGACTTTGTGCATCAGCCAGGTTTCCTTAAAAATGTCTTTCACTTCATCACTAACCCCGCCTGTCCAAGCCTGTGACTGGGATCTTTCCCTCCTAACAGTTTTGAGGCACTAATGTAAAGTGTTAGCAGAGGGCCGGTTCACTGGCTTCTGTTTTGAGGCCTCTGTGTTCTCCAAGGCCTCTCCTTTCCCAGCTCCTCTCCCCTGAAGCACTGTGGGTGTGTTTTGAGCACGCCCAGCATGCTGCCCTACATCACAAAGCCCTGTTCTTCCACAGTCCGAGGCTGCCAGCTGGTGAGAGTGTCCAGTACAAGTGTGTATGTGTGTCAGAGAGAAACAGAAAATGTCCATACAAAGAAAAAAAAATACGGCTCTATCTACTTCCTCGAGTCTCGTTGACCTAACCAGAGAGGGGAGTGAAAACCTTGGAGAGAGATGCAGGACTTGGATCTTGAGGTGGAATAAATCAAGAAGCTGGACTCATACACTCAGCACTGCAGGTTTTTTATCTCCTCAGCAGGCAAGCAAGTTTGATAAAGCTCCTCCGCTCAGTAGCAGCTCCATAGACGGAAAAAGAGAACATAAAACACAAAGAAGGAATAAAGTGCTGGCTTTAGGGATTCAGGAATCCAAATTAACTGTGGGTCATGTCGTGTGAGAGCTACGCTGCGGTAAAGCAAGAAAATGAAACGCCTGAACTACATCAACTCTCAGCAGAAGTGGGCAGATCAACAATTCCCATGGGAAACTCGCATGTTTCAGATGACCCGCCCACCATGAAAGCCTTTATCAAAAGACGCGAGTTCTCAAGCAGAAGAGCAGAAATGAAGACAAAAGACGTGGGAGGGTGAAAAGCAAGGACACAGTTTCTTGTTTTCTCGAGGCCAAATAACACGCTGCACGCTCAGCTGTTTTCAGTGAAGGAGACACATGACAAGTGGTTGATGAGCATCCGCCTCTGATCCAATCCAAGTCCTCAAACAGCACCAGTGGTCACCAAGAGTGGTGCATCTGTCAGCTGTCATCTTCCTTAAAGTCTTACAGTCCCAAAAAAAGCGTCCACTTCCTTCCTCCCAGGCGCTGTACAGCAGCCAGGTTTCAGAATAAAGACATGCTGGTGCTCATCACACACCCCTATGATTATTCACAATAGCACTGGAATGCTGCAGAGGCTGAGAGCTGCTTGAGACCCTGATTTTGTGGCCAGATTGGCTTCAAAAGACACATTTGCTGATGCTACATTGTGCAAAAAGAATCAGACGATTTCCTTCAAGGCTGTCAGTTCAGCTGGTTGTGTGCCATGTGGGTTTTGTAAATGACACAAGCTTGAGAAGATCACAGTACTCTGGCCCTTCACCTAACTCTGCTGCTACACCGTGTTAACAGCCTTGTATGTTTATTTCTTTTACTCCACTTTTTCTGTTGCTCATTTTAGCAAAGTACATCCATACCGGACTGATCTTTCCCAAATAATTAGCCTTTTAATTGTTAATTCACCTTTTTCAATATTAGTACAAAAGGAAAATCAAATAGAGTAAGGCAGAGCTCAGACTACATGAAACATTCTTATTGAACTTTAAGAGTGGAAAGTAGGAACATCACAAATATTCTGCTCACTAATATCAAACATTCAATCACACCATACAGTACATTATTGGGAAAAGCAGGTGTTGACAAGAAGATTTTTGGGGAGAAATTGCCAATAAGGGTAGCGTTCTTTCTCTTCTGAAATCCTTCTCCTTTATTGGCTTTAATGGTGCCTCTCTGGAAGTATGACGTAATCATTGACTGTGTCGGAAACCACATACTGTCATACTATTAATGCTAAGTACGATATCACATTGAGCAGTGTGTGTGTGTTTCGAATACATAGTATGCAATTTTAGGATGTACACTCGATTGGCCGCAACCATGCTAGTCTCATGCAAGCTTGTGTAGCTCAGACAAGGAATACGTGATTGATGTGGCGCTGAGGGGACGTGCATTAGTATTTTGCCAACAGTTTGTTAACTGTGTGGTTAGTGGGCAATATGCAGTTTGTACTGTTTGCGCATGTATGCAGTACATTATTGTCGCTTCAGACAATTTGCAGCAATCAAGATAGTCACTATATCAAACATGTTTAAAATCATTAAAATGGCTACTTATTTTTGAGAGCAGTTCTGTTTTTTGTTTTTTTTAACTATATCTGCAAAACCCTCATATTACCAGATAATCTGTGACAAACAGGGGACCAGATCTTAAAAAGGGATAGCTCAAAACATGTAGTCTGGACCCGCACCTTAAATATAATCTGACACAATTTAAAAATACAAAAATGTTTCAAATGTTCAACTGAAACACGAGCTTCCAGATGCTGTAATTCTAGATAATCAAAGAAAAATGACTTGTTTTCACTCACTATAATGGGCTAGGGATCATTTTGTTACCTCATGACCTGGGAAAATAAACCAAATGTGTTTGCATGCATAAGAAATAATTTCATGTTAAAAAAAGAAAATCCTGCAAAATGTTATCACAACCAGACGCACCTTTGGTGTCAAGCAGCAAAAGGTCCTGAAAACAATTTTGTCTCAGTTGGATCAGCCACCACATTCTGTTAAAGCTGCTTGTTGTGGTTGGACAAACTGCCGTGCAACGGACAAGATCTATTTTCAAAGCAGCTCAAGCTGATCTCTGCTATTAAAGCAGACACATATAGAGCTATTTCAGGAGCAGGCCTGGGGGCCACAATAACAGTCCTTTATTGTTGTGGATGGAGCTTGAATTTAAACAAGCCACTTTTTAAGCTCTGCTCAAACAATTGAAGTGAAACAAGGAGAGGCTGACTTAATGAGATGGATTTGGATGGATAATAACAGGAACAATATGAATTCAGAACACATACTGTACCGGCTGCAGGGAAATCATAGGCCTTTTGACTCAGGAGGCATACGGAAGCACTTCAGAGAGGATCCTGCTTGGCTACGGTTTCAGTTTTCATTCCCGAAAACCATGATTATTCTTTTGAATTTCACCCCATCAAAACTGCACTCAGACCTCAAGGCACCACAGCAATCCTCCGGGTCTATGATTTGCATCTCAGGATTTATGGGGAACACGTTTGAAGAGCTCCAGATCAAATGTAACGTTTGAACATTGAACTGTTCCTCCGGCTCTATTAGGAAAAAAAAGGGTAATAATTGCATGAACCTAAACAGCCCTAATGATATATGGAGATATGATGACAGACACAAAGCAGAATATCGGATTGTTGTTTATCTTTGGTGCATTAAGCAAACGAGGGGGAGGGGCAGAGGGAAGGTCAAGGGCATTTTCAGCACAAATTCACATATGTAAGAACATGAAGGATGGCTTGACTTCCTGTTTATATATTAAATGGATCCACATTGGCCCATGATCCAAATGGTGCAAGTGTGAATGTTAAAAAGCTAAACAGCCACGTTTACAATTACCACTGCAATGATGGTGTTCGCCACTGAACTGTACATTAACAGTATTAATGTGTTTGAACCATAAGGCAAAAATATCGAGAAGTTTGTTGAATGGAACGTGTTTCTCCGAAGCCTAAAAAGCTTTTGTGTAACTGCCGGTGCCCACAGTCCTTTCTCTCGAGAGTGAAAGTGACTTATTGGCCTTCTCTCTGTTTGTCTTCGCCTGTCCAGGTTTGTATTGGCAATGTGGTGACTGAAGAGAAACACAATCGGGCCAAGAGTGCTACACTGTGCCCTTCATTCATCCATCACATCAAGGGCTTTCTGAACACAGAGCTTCTACAAGCAATTAATGCCAGTGAGCCTCAGCGCTGGGTGCTGCTCAGTGTAAAGGTTGCCTTGAGGCGCAGACCACAGAGGTCACAAAGCACTTCCTCTACCTTAACCTCACCTTGACCCTTGTCTTGGAAACAACAGACAGGGATCAAAGCAGCTTAATCACTAAGGTGTCCCTCATTTGTAATGACGTTGAACTCCTTAAAATTGCAGTATTAAAATGAACTAAAAAAGACAATACTCTGTAGTAACGATTGCAAACTGAGGTGAGGTCATTTGTGATCATTGGCTTTGTGTCCACAAGAGATTTGACTACATGTTGTAAATAATTCCACGTTTGATGCACAACAACTGAAGGTGGAGTTTCCAAGTGAAGTTTAGCCCCTATGTAGAAAAGCCCTGGGTTCTTTATCCTTAATTGTGTGGTAGAGTGGCTATACAAAATTGAACACTGAGGACAAGAGAGAAAGCAGAGGAGGTCCGGTGTTTGGAGTCTAGTTCAATAGTTCTAGCATAAATAACTTTTCTCAAGGATGACAAGTCAAGCCACAACCCCTGGTGCTGAAAAATGAAGCCATTTTGGAAGTGCAAAAAAACTGCAGGTCAACTTGAGGCTGGCTCCAAAAATTGACGGAAGTCCCTCACACAACCATGGTAAAAATGTCTATTTTGAAGTCAGAAATTAACATTTTGACAGCCTGGTAATTTTTTTTTAATTTTAAGAAAATTCAGGACGTGGTTAATCTGACTGACAGGTGGATCCCTTCTAACTGTTTGCCAGAAGGCTAAAGACCTGCGTCAGCTCTACCTCTATGCTTTTTTCTAGGCTGACAGTAAGTTAGTTCCAGACAGCATTTCCTATCTGGAAACTGCCTTGTTGTTGTTTCAAAATACCGCTTCAGAAACCAATGGGTGATGTCACTCAGACTTTGTCCAGGTTTGATAGTTTATGTGATTAAGTGCATTAAATGAATTTGTACGTTATCAACAGCAAGCTGTACAGAGGGAGCAATACATTGTCTAGAATCATCTGCATAGATATTGATATCAGTTATCAAACAATACTTTTAATATGAATTATAAATATCAAAAGGGCCTATGACTGATCCTTGAGGAACACCTTTTGTTAATTTTTTTTATATTTCTTTGTTTTAAGAGGTTTTTTTTGCTCAACTCAGCACCTGCCCTATTTGGTTTGGATGTGCGTGTTTACTCAATTGCTATATTTCCAGCTTTGACACACTAAAATCTTTCTGAAAAGTAATTCTGAACTCTGTAAAATCAATCAATCAAAATCAATATTGCTGCGTTTGACTAAGATCAACTGTATTGAAAGCTTATAAAGTTCAGAAGCCAAATTTGTTTCCCCATTCAGCTACTGACTGCACAGAAGCCTTGATTTGCAGACATTTTTGCACCCTCAGCAGAGGTGAGGATCAGTTCAGCCAAGGATTCCAGAGTTTATTGCTAATTCCACTTTATCTCTTTAAACAGACAACCTAACGAAAGGTATTTGACCAGAAATATGTCACCCAGCAGATCAGTAAATGGCTTACAGTATGTTTCCTGTGTGGAAAAGAAGACTTGATCCATTTTTCTTGCTGTGAAGTTCCACTTTTCACCAAGTGTACTGATAGGGAAATGTGAAGAGTAGTTTAGAGTAGCAGCCCAGGCCAAGCAAAGTGTTTTCCTTGGCTCAGGTAAGAATGGGTAGCATAGGAATAAAGTATGTTCCCAGGATCTACCATGACATGTCGTACTAAATTTAATGTAAACATTTTTAAAGGCAAAATTTTAAGGGGGTTAATCTGTTTTAGGAGATTATCTTTCACTGTAGACATTCAAGGAGATATTTAGTGCACACACACATGTTAATGCAAAAGCAGCATTGCTAAGGGACTTCAGTCAATCATGTTAGACGTTTTGGGAAAATATTTTCACGCCTGATGCCTTTAAAGCAGATTAAACTGACATAACTACATCTATGGGACCCCAAGGACTGTGATTAAAGTTCATAGTTATTATTATATAAAGTTTTTTGGCATGAGAATATGGCAGATACTCTGGAGAAGCATTGGTCTATCTCCATGTTTGCAGGAGTGAACCTCAGAACTGCATCGGCTATTGGCTGATGACATTATAGCCTCTGGAGGCATGAGTCAAATATTTTGTTGCCAGCAGTTCAGATTAAAGATAAACAATATCCCGGTCACAACTTCATTCTCTGTGTGCTTATAATGTTTTCAATCCTATTAGCAAGCTGCAAGGCAATAAATGATCTGAAGCAGATCGATAACTTCTTCAACAGGATTGTTAACTGCACTTTTATGCAGCTGTCTTTTCAAAGAGATAGATGAAATGCTAAATAGCTGGCAGACGAAGCTGACTGGTTCACAGATTTATATGATGGTCAATGCCTTCTGCCTCTTTTGCCTTTCACACAGATTATCCTGCATGGAACAAAAGCCTTGTAAAACTCTAGTGGACTACAAAGAAAACCCAGAACACTTCCAACACCAAAAACATGCCTCTTAAATATCTGCATTCACAACCAGCGATTAGAAAAAGTTAGATGACAGCACACAAAAGTGCAAGGGTCAGATTCAGCATCTACCAAACAGGCATTTCTTCACCATGTGGCTCCAGAACTCCAGGGTTGTGTGGCTCTGGGCCACCAGGCAACAAAGAGAGATGAGATAATCTGGCAATGGTGGAGGTCCACTGTGGAGAGTGTATTGTCTGTGATAAGGCTAATAAAGTCCAGCCATGCTGGCTGATCCTTGATATTTGGCCATGGTCCAGAGTGGGCATACTGCTCTTGTCTCCCCACTTATCGTCTCTCTCTGCCCCCTCCAAACTGTGACAGGAGGGCTTCCAGGAGCAGCTTTGATCAGCGTCTGCCTGTCATTCAGCATTAGTCACCCCAGGAGAGGGGAGTCCTATCTGGGCCTGGGGTGGACCGGAGAAGGGCTCCATCCTGAATGGAAGGGCCCATGGCTGTGAAACAATCGGCTCTGTGTGGCACAGCAGACGTCTGGGTGTTAGCAGACATACTCTGGTGTGTGCCACATGTCTCACCCCTGACACTGTCATGACCCAATCTGTACTCCCCATACAGCTTTATCTCCCTAAAATGGCCCCACAACTCTATTAAATAGGATGTGTTGGTGAGATCATTGCTACTGCTGACACTTACTCGTGCTCCCTCAACAATGATTTAATTGATGTTTAATGAGTTTTCCAGAGTGAAAGAGTGAGAGCATTGAGTTATACTCATTGCATCCAGAGGGTAAAACATACAGATTCACAGTGTTTTCAACTCCAACAAATTAGCTTATTTCCCATTCTATGAGAATCACTGTACCATAATGACTTGTTGGACAGAATATTGTTCTTGCTCCAAGTTTATTAAGCTGCCAAGCATGACATCAGACATCTCTTATTCAAATCTATCATCTGCCTCTACCTCATGTCTAAGGTAGAGTGAGCGAGGTGGAGTATGCAACTGGTGTGCAAGCATACACATTTTCAAAATAGGGCGTCAAGGTCATTGGAAAACCAAGAAAACCAGAGTGGAAATAAACATTATAAGGAGAAAACTTAGTGCAAATTACAGGATTTACTCCAGTCTGCTGTGCACAGAATTGGCTGGCAGATTGGTAAAGTGATGCCATGTGCCTTGGTAAACAGTTTTTAGGCTGATGTTCCAATTGTTTCAACACTGGGTGAGGGCATGTGATGTGATCGCTGGCATTGCAATTGTTCCCAAAGTACTTGACTTACAATTTGCAAAACTTGCATTATTGCAAGTTGCATTATATCATTATACATTGGGTCAGGCTTCCTCTTACCCAGAAGAATCCAGACTGCGCCCTAACACTTGCCTTCAATGAAGTACAGCACAGGTAGTCAATAGCATGTAGGACACAGCCATACTGTACATTACCAAAGCTGAGAGGTGGCTAATGCTAGCAGAGTGACAGACAAACCCCCTGGGAAGTTTTTCCTCACACCCCTACCTGCAATATTAGCTGAGACTTGTTTGTTAAAAAATAAAATGAAATGCTAAATGATGGCATTGTAGCATTAGCTAGTGCTACTTTTTATGGAGTTAAACTTCCTTTTGCAACACTCACCACCAGCACAAAAAGAAAATCAATTAAAAAATGTTTCCTTCCACAGGCAAAATAAATCACAGTGGGCAACCTTCAATACTCATAGACTAATAATAATCACACAAACTTGTGTAAAAACAGATTTTGCACATAGATTAAGTATTAGCATTAGTGTGTATGAAAACACTGAAACTCTTGGTTGTTGCCTTGAAATGATTTAGAGCTTCACTTGTTGTTTTGTCTAAGTGTCTTTTGGCAGGGGGGTAATTGCTAATGCAGATCTAAACTACTACTGCTAAAACATTTTACATACTTTTCAGACAGTTGCTATTATTTACACAACACCTAAAAGACACATTAAGAAGGCTATGTGGTTTTCAAACCCCATGGTTTGGTTGCTTTTAAGTTGAGTGGGAGGATTATGGAGTCAGTTTCTGATGGTATGTTAGGTTAAACAACAGACATAATGTGAAGACCTCATGGTCCATGTCCATGGGAGCAGACATGAGTGCAATACAAGCACACACACAAGTACATGCACACACCCAATATATACACATGTGCTGTAACATCTGACACCGCCTCCCCGCTGCTCCCTCAGTGTCAGGAGGGGAAGTCCATTCATTTCAGAAAAAAAGCCCTGTGAATCAGAAAGACTCTGAACCAGGACCGAGGTTTCAGTTTACATGGAGACTGAATGTTAACAGCTTTTGTCCGCAACATCCGAAACCATTCATAAATAATATTTATATTTTATATGCAAAGCTGTGATAAGGTGGCCTGAGACCATCGGTCATTAAACAATGTATAATCCATAAACCAGAAAATGAAGGTCACATGTGTCACAGAGGTCTGAAACTTTAGCAGCTAATGTATTTTTCTTCACAATCTGCAGCATTCCGTCTAAGTGCCGTCTACCGCTCTATAGCAGTCACACAACTCGCAGACCTATCTGTTATCACAACCCTTTTAGCATTTCCTTTTGGCAAAGCAAAAACTTGAGCTTCATCCAGAAGCAATCTATCATTTAGATTTATGTTTTTGGACTCACACATATGCCCACCAAGGCTTTCAAGCACACACATGATTAACAAAGGGAGAAAATGAGAAATGTAATTGGATTTCAGTTTCAGAGTAACAGATTAAAATCATACCTAATGTAGTTGGACCATTAATAATACACCAAACAATTCAATGTCTATTTAAGGGTGAAAAGTTTTCCCCGACAAGACCCCCTAAATAATATTAGCCTCTGGTGGGGACCCGCCCTCTTGCAAAATGTCTTAGATTCCTTGTTCGTTACGATGGAAAATATAAAAAATTCAACATACAACTTCTTAAGCTACCTGACATGCATCTGAAATAATCGAACTAACCTCCATTTAACAAACAAACGTTTTAAAAGTCATTTTCTTCTCCCCTTGATGGCGGATCTGACAAAGCTTGACTTTTAACAAATCTGCATCATGATGTTAGTTTGACAAACTTAATTCCCTTAAATTGCAAGTACATGAGGTTGAAATGTGTTTCTTTTTTGGGCCCATACTGCTGAAGTGAGCCCAAGTGAAGCTGCAGCATAGCTTTCATTCTACAGTTGAAATGAGACTCAACAGATGAACGGGCGTTACTCTGGGATGATTATGGACAAAGAACTGACAGTGTTTACTTTGCAGACGTAAACGCAACACGTAAAAGGAAGTATTGCCTGGAAGTCGTTTAACGTTAACCTCTGGCTTCATCAGATTTCTGGAGAGAGAGCACTTGGCAACAGGAAAAAGATTGATAAGAAACTACACGGACAATAGATATCAAACATTTAGAAAGATATTTGGCCTTATGAAGGGCTTAAAAACATACTCAATAACCGTTTGGCTACCATCAGAACGCGGCTAACATTAGCATTCACTCACTACCTAGTTAGCATTTACGTTTTAAAACACAGATTATACATGCAAGGGATTTATTCATTCTAAATAAAAATGCTAATCTTGATCATATTCTAAGCAGGGGATAGAAAATGTTTATATACGCCTTTCCTGTTGTGACCATGATTCTCAAACATAAATGTTAACTAGGAAGTGGCTAAATGCTAATGTTAGATATGTTTTCATGGTAGCTAACAGGTTGTTTTTTAAACTCATAACACAGACCGATGTCTCTCTGGATATTCAGAATTAATTATCTGTGTAGTTTCTTTTCAATCAGAAAACTTCAAAATGACAACAGTTGCTCAGATTTGCGACATTTATATGAACTAAACCTGGAGCATAACAGTAAGACACAATAACAACTTCTAAACTCCCCACCTTTAGTGTGACGTCACAGCAACATGGCCACCATGGGAATATGGTCTATTCATACACCTACACATGCTTATGTTCATACATTCCCACACAGTAGGTAGACATATAAATGCATTGTGCAATATCCCTGTAACAGAATCTGTGCAGCTTTTTCCTGAAACATCCTGGTTTACTTCCTGTATAGTTGGTCCTGGTTCCCTGTGTTAATTAAATAAGTTTCCTCCTGTCTCCCTGTGTGAGGCCAGAACTGAAGCAATAACGCTCTGAAACCTGACGGTTCACTTTGTTTAAAGGCAGGAAGTCATCAACAAAAGGCCTTCACTTGTATTAATTGAATCTGCGTTCCTGTGAGATCGGCCACCGCTGCTCTGGTCTTCACCTTACAACGGGTCTCTGAGACTGACAATACACACGGCTCTCACTCACTCATACTGTATGTTTATCCTTTACGTTGACCTGCCTGTAACTCCACCAGAGACAATATAGCCCGTTAGACTCAATGCATGAAATGTTTGCTCTTGTGTCAACGATTGCCAGAATTGTGAAATATCAAACTGACTCAACACGACTTGGAAATCTAACACTATGGGAGCTTTTTTAGATCGCTACTTCCCCGGCTTTCATCAATCAGTCACTTACCACTACAGGCCTTTTCCTCTACATAAAACCCACTAACATGACATCACTGCAGCAGTGGTCAGGTCCAATTAGAGCCGTGAGAGCGACAGGAGGCCTGAACCCCCCGCTAATGGGAAATAGATATCGCAGTTATTACCCTGCTAGGAGGGTAAATTTATTGGGAAATATCACACACCGCCTCGCTAAATGATGGAGACAGAAGCAAATTAGAGCAAGGGTCAGACTGACAGATCCATCAAGCTATGAAAAGACCCCGCCATCATATTTCCGACACATATCTGCTTTCTTTAGAGAGCCGGAGCTCTGGGATAACAGAGGAGTTTTTTTTAAGACACCTGGAGGCCATTGGGTAAAAGTCAGCCCAACAGAAACAAACCCAGTGTAAATCTCAGCAGGATATTGTACTGAATGTGTGTGGGCATATCACATTCTGGGCTCAAAGTGATCACATCTCACTGAAGAAATACACTCTGTCCATTCTTCTCATCTCAGTTTACAAACACAGAAAATGTGAAGTGACCAGGAAGTGACAAATAAGAGCCCTTTGATTTGTTTAACAGTTTAAATAATCAAGCTCATTCCCGAGTGTTTCGGCTCGGTTCTCTGTCAATATTTTCAAACCTGCCTCAATTCCCTCACCTCAAATAAAACCTCAAATTTCACTTAAATTCAGAATTTAAAAAAAACACTGCGAGGTCCATTTATAAGGCAAACCATGCCCATCTTTTCTTCAAGGCACGTTCACTCTGGCCCCATTGTGAAATCAGAATAATTAAAGGATTTAGCCAATCAATCTCCCAGTGCAATTTCCTCCATCCTGGCTCCAGCCCAATGGGGTTTAAGGGCGGCCGATGGAGGTGAAGGTCACGGACCTATGGGACGTGTTCAGGAAGTAGCAGCACACAGTGCAGCCTGTAATGAATATCATGGGCGTCAGAGTAAACACAACACCACCAGTCACAGCTCAAATCCCACTCTAGAATATTCTGCATTCACAGCCAACACTTCACACTCGGTTACTGCGAAATTAGTCCAACTACAGACTATATTGAATGAATGCAAAGTGTTGGATAGAACTAAATGTAATCAAATATGCAGTTTATATTGTGCTGTAGACTTTCTGGTATGCGTAGTGTCTATTAAGCTGTTTTCACACATGCACTCCTGAAAACTTCCAGAACATTTCAGGACTGCCTGCCCCTAAAAATCTTCTTGAATTGTACTTCAACCTGGGGTTCGGGCAAGTATGACATAAAATAGAGTCCAGTACTTTAATCACAGTTTTTTGTGTTTGTATTTTTAAAACGTGTAATTGGACGTGCTTAGAGTATCAACAAAGAAGTGGGAAAAAACTGTACTGGCGAGCAATAAACTGTATGTAGCAGCTACATTGACGACTGCACACCAGTGGCCTGATGTAAACATCATAACCCCCACCCATCTGTTTTTGACAAGTGAAAATTTGGGCACTAGTAGTTCCAGTTAATTTAATTTTTTTTGGACTTTCGTTGAGTACTTTAAGTTGTATAAACAGCTTTAGTTAACATGGCTAGATAAAGGTAGTTTGCGGTAGTCAAACTTCTTCCACTGTGAAGTAACTTTTAATTCTATCCTTTAAATTAATTTTGCCATCCTTTGAATGGATTAGCAATCACTGACAAAGAAAAACATTTTTCTAGGAATAAGAAAAAAAAGCTTTCATGAGGCAGTTACATTTTGCATGGCAAATGGTTTACCACGGACAGACCATGTTTAAAAAAAAGAAGCTATTAGCTATTAGTCGAGGTACAAGGTATATGTTACTTGATGTTGATGTTACTGCTTGTGAATAACATGGTCATTGAGAGACTGAGAGAAGCAGAACAAAGGCTGTATGTCAGACCTGGAAAAGGACATCAATCCTGCAAGTGTTTTAACACACACACGAGAACACACATAATCCATTTATTTTCCTTAATCACCGATCAACCCTCCTGTCAAGTGGTTTGAGCTGCGCTCAGAGAAAATAGTCAGTCAGTGAGATCTTAAACACAATACGTCTCTGTGTACCTCGCCACGGGCTGCGAAGACAGAAGTGAACCAAAATGAATCTGAAACAGTCAGATGTCAATTAGGCATGACATAAAATATTCCCCTAGTGCTCTGGGATGTTTTTTTCCTTTCAAAAGTCTGGATGTCACATGAGGTGAAATTGCCAGAAGTCAGGTTTCGTCCTCCAGTTTAAAACCTCAGTCTAAAATAAGACGTCCAAGTCTGCCTTCTGAGATTCCCACCTGTGTGCTCAGGAGTCTTCTATCAAAGGCCAGCAGCCAGAGGAGAAAGAAAAACCCCAAAACACAAACCTATTTATTGAGACAAATTCAGAGCAGGAAGGGAAATATTTTGTTAGCTCGGCGGCAAACGGTCGGCGGTGTTGGAGCAGTCCACAGATGAAGAAGGGGGGGGGAACAGCCGGCCCTTTGTTTGCTGACAGAATGGTGCACTCCGTGGGGTAACTGCAGGAGGCCCAACATCACAGCCACGAGCACACACACATTCTCCTTACTTCACACACATGCACGCACACACACACACACACACACACACACACACACGCACGCACGCACGCACACACACACACCGTACACACACACACCGTACACACATGTTCGCCTGCACATGCATGCACACTCACACAAAAACCATAACATTCCTCTGCTTCTATGAATGTTTTATTAACCATGTGAATGGGTCACAGAGTTACACCCCCTAGCATAACTATAGTCTCCATAGCCACACACACAAAAACACACGCCTGCTCTTTCTCACACTCACACACCTACTGACCAGGAGGAGTGGATGACATTGACATGGTGGGATTCCTAGTCTTTCATTACCCCTAAACCTGTGGCTCATATTAGGTCCCACTGTCCTGATCTGAACAATAACATGAATCTCCATCAGTTGACATTTTTTGTGTTGGATTTTTTTCACCATGTTATTTTGTGTTAGTCTTACTGCTAAAGGAGAGCAATGTTAACCACAAGATTAACAGGATTAGTTCACCCAGACTAAATTAAAATCTTGTTTTTCTATTATGACAGCAAAAGTCTTTGTTTTTATTGGTGGTTGTTGAGATTTCCAACTATGTCATGGTCACTCTGATTGTATCCCCTAAAGATATTATTCATAACATTTACATGAGGGTAAACAAATTTGATTGATTGGGTTAGTCCGACATGTAAACACAGCCCTATTCAGACTATCCATTCAAGGCGCGATATTTACACCCCAGTGACGTCTCGCCTTCACTGTGAATGTCACAGAGGCGTGATGGGGGACCAAGTCACCTCTGTGCAGCCATCGAAGGTAGTAACAGATGCTAGGCTTAGCAAGCTCATCGTCATTGATTGTAATCTCTTTTTATTTAGCATACATATTTGAGAGTGCTTTCAAATGTTTTGATAATCTTTAATCTATACGGTGACGTTGTTCTGCAAAGTAATGCAGCCGACAAAGTGAGCTAAACAGAACACTTTTAAAAGGATGCTTTTGTATAGCTATGGCAGTAATTGCTTTACAGGATCCTAAAAGTCTTAAAACAGCTTTTGAACAGACATTGGTGCTTTCCGCCTAAATCCCTACAATCCTGAGTGACCTCTTGTGTGAAAGAGTGTGACCTGTTGTTTTGTCAACCCATAAAATATTCCTGAGGAACACAGGAAAGTCACTTATAGCAGCTGTAAACATCCTGGAGGATGCACATCATGGGAACATTTGGCTCAAACTACCCCCTTTTCTTTTTATGAGCACAAAACGTTACCAGTTAGTCCGTCCCCCCATATATGAACAGAACTGCTCTTTTTTAACAAAGCATGACGAAATCAGCCACCAGTGGACGACTGGCCAACAGTTGACCCATGCTGAATCTCCTGTGCCCACACACAAACATTTATCAGACCTCCACTGCTGAGCTCTGGATCCAGAAAGTCTGACCCGATGCAATGTGAAGGTGTGAAACCAGGAGCATTTCCAGCACCAACCGCCAGTCTTTAAACCACACGCAGACACACGCTGGCATGTTAAATCCTCACGTTCCTACACACCCCCACAGAGAGCAGAACACAAGTCCTGTTTGGTTTGGATAGCCCTACCAGGGGACCTCCATGTTGAACAAACTAACACACACAGCTCTGAGTGCTCAAATACAACAGGTCCTCACTGTGCAGGCTGCTGCACAGATCAATGGGCAGTAGATGGTCACATCTTGTTTCATGCAGATTTTGAAAAATCATTAAAATCCTGCAGTTACACATTATGTATGACAATTTATATTATTGCATTAATCTGATTTCTTATCTCTTATAGCTCAATGCTGTGCATGCTGTGCAGTTTCAGTCTTAGACTGAATCAATAAAGATTACAGCTGAGATGTCAGTGTCACCCATAAGTTTCTCAACTGTCTTTTTGTCTTTACTCATTAATCAAAATATCTAAATAATACAAGAATATTCTGAAGAAACTGCAGCACAGACTCCTGGGACAGCCAGTTAATACAATGAATCCCATAGCAATCAACATTATCTGTTTAATTGAGTTAGGACAAATATCAGACAGCTAGCAGCACACATGTCAATCAAAATGCACACACGCCTAGTTTTGCATTATTTAAGAGTCGGTATTATTTAAAGAGTGAGACATATCATTTCTAAATTAACATAAAAATTAGCCATAAAAAAGATGCTGAGTTAATCCAAGATGGCTGACAAAGGCACGGTGTTTGACACCATAACGGTACTAGGACTCTTTCTACTGCAAAAAAACACAACCTCAAACCTCCTTAAGCACTTACAACGACAACACAACAACGTGAAGCTCGAGGAAATAAACCCCTCCAACGAGCCCTCTGCGGCCGCGGAGGATAGCTGTAGCCCTACAATGCCTACAAAACAACCAAGACTGGATTTTAATCGTGGACAGCTACAAGCGAAAAAGAACTAATGAAACTTGTGGCGTATTACGAAAAGTAATAATGAGTAGTGTAACAAATTACTGTTGGCAGGGAGTCATAAGTAAAGTAATGATATTATTTTTAAAAAGAGTAATGAGTTATATATTCCTTTTTTATTAGTAACGAGAACAACACTGCTTGCGATACATTTTCCTGAATATTACCTGCTGCTTTCATACATTGGCTCACCCCAAGTTCACACGAAAATTTAACAATAGGTAAAGTTAGAGTGAAAAATGTGGCCGTTTGCGTTCACACACGCAGCTCCCCAGAACCTTTCGGGAATTTATCAGGGGTCTTTTTGCATGTGTGAAAACAGCTATATCAACATGGGACTCTATAGGGATTCACTCACTTTTGGATCCAGCCTCAAGTGGCAACTCGAGAAACTGCAGCTTCCGTACGTTGATGCTGGCTACTTTTTCCAGCTCCAGAGGTTGCTGTTTTGTTTCAGTTGCCCTTTAAATTTTCAGACCACATTGCTGCTTGTTCAAACTTGGCCCAAAAGTGTCTGTTTGGCCTCTGATGCGGCTGCATTTATCAAAATCAAAATGTGTGGGATTCTGCCCTCAGTGAGAGCTTGACTACTTCCACATGTGGCTTTGAAGATCCTGTAGCAGCAAAATTTAATTTTTGTGCGCTTTGACCTGTCACTTAATACACCCATACTTCAGACAGAAACATTAAAGTCGAACTGAAATGACATGTGTAACCGTAGCCTTGGATTATACGCCTGGTTGTGATCTCTTGAGAAACATTCACAAGCGGCTTCTCTGTCCTGCTGTTTTTTTAAATATCTTATTAGATCTAGTCACAGTGATGCTGCTGTCCTCACAGGGGCGATGGAGGGAGCAGCATTATTGTAGATAATGCCCAACATTAATCTCACACTGCCCTACATATTCAGGGTTGGAGGTCAAACCCATTTCACGTTGTCATCCTCACGCTTGAGCTTGTAAGACTATTTATTATGACCCTAATGCCCTGGTTTCAGATATCACTTTCCCCCTCTCTCAGCTCAAACATATGTGGTTAAATTTGAGGTATTTCAGTTTAAACTCTTGCATTTTGAGGATAGATAATAACTAATGCCACTCGTCTGTGTAAAACGCAGAACTCTCCTTGTTTATTCCCATGTGCTGCTCCCTCAGAGAACAGTAATGAAATAATCCCATGCTGTCATAATGACAAGGGGTTTTAATCACAGGGGACGACAGCTAACTCTTGGGCAATTTTTATTTGTTTTTCAAATGTTATGACTTCTAAAGGAACAACAGTATATATTTCAATATCTGTCTGCATAGCTAGGAGTTTGGTTTAAGATTGGTCAATCTTAAATGCCATTCCAAAGTCTCACCAGATTTCAAACTGTGTTTTTCAAAGATGACACTATTGTATTACATGTATTCAAAACAAATTACCACAACAATTAATCATATTTTGTTTTTCAACTAAGACACTGTATGGGAAATGTAGCCAACTCCTTTATAAAGCTTCTCCGCTCTCTTTCACAAAAACACACACACACACACACACTTTCAAACGTATCTCAAGAAAAGTTCAGATTTAAGACCTGTCGCTGCCATGAAACATAGTGAAAAGGAGTATCCTGTGGGGCCCTTGGGGGCCAGAAAGGTACTATGCTGCTCTGCTCGTGCATGCAAGTGTGTGTGTGTGTGTGTGTGTGTGTGTGTGTGTGTGTGTGTGTGTGTGTGTGTAGCGGCAAAGAGTGACCCGAGAGGCCCAGCTAGTTACAACCTCTCTGCTGGAGACCACCACTTCCACAAAACAAGCATTGTTGGTACAGAGCTCCAGACACCAGAGAAACACACTGGAAACAACTCCTTTGCACACACAAAATACACACATACAGCAGAGACAAAACTGTGCTGGGTTTAACCATCAATCCCATAATAGATCATGTTCTCTGTTTGTGGTGTATAAAATCATATTTAAGTCCCATCTCGTAGCTACACCTCAGCCTTCCAAATCTACAGAAACACACACACACCTCTGCAAACGTGGATCACTGTCGCTAACAATAGCCCTTGGGTGGTTGGTCAGACTATTATTGTAAGTGTTTCTATGCTAATTATGTGTGACTGAGAGCATGTCAGAAGTAGTTACTGGAAATAATGTGGTGAGCTGGAAATTGTGAGGTGGTTACTTCAAAAGAAGAAAAAAAGAGAACTTTATTGAGTTTCAAAAGAGGCTTTGTCTGACCAGTGCTGAACAAATGAGAATAGCTCTATAACACAGCGCCAAAGCCACTGGATCATTTATTATAACTCCAAAACAACATAAGGAAGACATCATCCTCATCAACAACATCATCATCAAGGGGGAAGGAGGGGTCAGCATCATGACCTCTACTTCTGGCTTTGCGCTCTGCAGACACCTCGTTGGCTGACAGGAGTATACGTCAGAACCTCTCACAGCTCCAGTATAACCCCCTCAAGCCTCGTGCGGTCATACACAGACGCAAGAGTAAAAGTAGAGGCTCCAACTGTTGCCCGGACTAACCCACGTTCAGCATCCACGTCCCACACGGAGGAGTGAGACGGAGCGGAACGAGGAGCGCGGAGAGGTGGAACATTTACGCACAGCCTGTATAGTTTGGATTAGTTTGGCTCGTCTTTAAAAGTGCACTCTGGATAGTTTTGGACACATTTTTTCTGCAGTGTTCATATATTGGATTTCGTATACATCTTAGCAATTTAATGGCAGCTCTAAGTTTCATTTCCTCGCACTTGTTCCTGTTGATGTTCAGCTGTTTCCTGGGTGCTGCATCAGTCAGGACCATGAAAGGGGGCACAGGGAGCGCACAGGACAGTGGCACCCTCCACTCCTCGTCGTCGGACCCGTTTTTGGATGACCTGGATGAGGACATGGTCTCCCAGCACATGTTCAAACTGTATGAAAAGTGCAACAGGGAAAACCGTCTCAAAGAGGGAAACACTGTCAGGAGTTTCAGAGCCAGCCAAGGTGTGTGCAAACATTGATTAACCTGCATTACGCAATCGATAGGTATCCCTCCGGCAAAAGCGTTCAATTGAAGCAATTCTGAATTTATTTTGCATAAAGTAACCTTTTATGTTGTTAATGCACAAGTAATCGAATGAAAAAAAGCATAGCCTATATGTCAGCTGGGCTCCCCTCTGATCCTTTCCATGAATGGTTATTAAATGTGCACGCGCTCAGTGGTTGCATGGCTCGAGCAGATGCTCTAAATAGGTACGATTGTTTTGGAACAGTCTGAGAATGCATTTTAATGATTTTTGGACGCTAGTGGGCTTACTGTGTTTTGTGGAAGCAGCTGCGCCCCATCTGATCAATTACCACAGACACGCGCAATATGCGCAAGAATGCATGCGATTTTCTGCCAGCCATGCCCCGCGTCTATAACCTACAGTAAAACCTCAGCGCGCTGCAAAAGGGTCATTGTCGTGGCTCCTGTGTTCCTGTTGTGGCTACAGGACATGTGTGGCTCCACGTCCTGGAGTCAAAGGGGCTTAACGCACAGTCGTTCCTCTCTGTCTGATGCTGTTTATAAAAACACAACTCATAGACATTTTTATCCCACATAGTTCTCAGATGGCATAGCATAACACGTGTGTATTTTTACTACAGAGGCTGCGTGTAATCTAAGGAGAGATGTGAGAGAGTTTTCACAACAATCTAAGATCTGTTAAAACAGTTGATTATGTCTTGGTGTCTGGGCAGACAGTGCTGGCTGTATTAGGCTTAAGGCGAAAGCTTTAAAGGAGACTGAGGTAAGCATTTCCATATGCAGGCTGAATCCGAGGTAATGTATATCTCTTGAGTCAGTCCATGCTTCCGCTGAACTCTTACACAATGAACAATAACTCTGCTGTTGAAGTTAATGTTCATCATGAATATGTAGCTCTCCGTTCAACCCCCCTCTTCCCCTGCCAGCCTGATCCTCACAGTCTGGCTCCTCTTAAATGCACCTTCTCCGAGCCATGTAGCTGTGGACCAGCCACTCAGCTCAGTCATGCCACACAGAACAAGAAAATGTTTTCAAGATTTAAACTGCAGCAGGAATGCTTTTGGTGCAATTTGAGCGTTTCCCCCCTAATCCTTTTCCTTCCTTTCTTTCATACAGGACTTTATTATCATATTGTTACCCTTTAAGCTATTCCTTCTTCTCTTCTTTTCAAAACAAGTACAGAGAAGCACCAGTGAGTTAGAAAACTGACCAGATTTTCCAAGTAGAATTATCTTAAATCACAGATTAGTAAATAAAAATAAATAAATGCTGCCATCACAAACATTGTTCTGTGGATAACAACAAAGTTTTACTGTCAGGTTGCTCACTTACTGGACACCGATTGATTGATTGATTGATTGTTTGATCGTCCTCAAAATTGTCTGACCTTCAGACGGAACACCAACTCAACCTCACCATCAAGCTCATTGAAGATTTTGGTAAAGGCCACTTGTTAAGATAGCTTCTGGTGAAGTTTGCATCCTTTTTTTGTAAAGCATAGTCCTGTTTTTTTGTTCTTAATTATCAAACTGATCCACTTCTATAAATAAAACATCTCAAACATTCCAATCTAAATAAGGTTTAATTCCTGCTTACAAGAACCCTCTTTGGCAAACACTTTCATCTAATCATGACAAACATTTGAGCCGATCAGAGCAATATCATCTCTTTTCAACTAAAGAAAAAAGAAGCACTGGATAGCAATAAAACTGCCTATCTTCTCTGTGTCAAGTCCTACTTTTGTTGAGAATAAGTTGCAAATTGTGCAGGATAAATTTGGTTTCCACAACCTTTAATTTGTGGATTACGGTTTCGTTGTCAGGTTGCTCTTTTGACTGGTTGTTACTGAATGATTGATTGATTGATTGATTGATTGATTGATTGTCTTTTCAGACTCCTCTGACCACAGGACGGTGTACCGACTCAACCTCACAACAATCCAGGACTCGGAGGTCATCCTCTCTGCCACATTCCACTTCCTGCTTGATCGTCGTCCCCATCACAAACCCTGGTTCTGTAAACGCTTCAAAAGCCCATCCTGTCGATCCTCAGCAGTGCACCCTCCTCCGTCCATCAGCCTGCTCCTTCGTTCTGTCTCCTCTGGGTCAGAGATCAGAGCTGGGTCAATGGGGTCATTTCTAGGCAACATGACCTTCCACCCCCACAGGAGAGGGGCGTGGCAGATGAAAGACGTGACCCAGGTCATAAAGGAGGCACGGGACAAGGGTCATCTCCTGTTGTCAGTGGAGGTGGACTTAGGGCAGCAGTACCACATGAAACCAGAGGAGGCACTGTCTGCTGGAGGCCTGCCTTACCTGCTGCTGTTTGCTGATGACCAAGCCTTGGCTGAACCCAATAGTGTGGCAGGGAGCCTTCAGAGATACGACCCGTTTAACGAGGAAGGAGAGCCCACACATTCTTCGCAGCTCCTGCAGAGACCACACTCGTCAACCGAGTTGAAAGGACGCGTGAGAAGGGAAGCACCTCTGCTCTCTGACACCATTCAGAACAATGAGCTGCCAGAGGTTGAATACAGGCCTGAGGGATACAGGAAGGATGACCTTTGGGAGAGCACTTGGTACCTGGCACTCAAACCCAAGCATAAATTTGGAAAGAAAAGAAAGAGCCAAGAGGTAGGGCAGGGGAAAGGTAAAGGAGCACAGAACCAAAAAGATGAGGTTCATAAAGCAGGAGAAAGAACATCACAGGAGCTGAATCTAGATGTCTCAAATGTGAAAAAACTCAAAGACAGTCATACCCCGACTGTCAGCAAAGGACTAAAGCAAGAGCGGAGAAATGAGGGAAAAAACAGCAAAAAGCACAAGGGGAGCGCTAGCTCTCAGTCACCAGTTCTGAGCTTTGATGAACAAACGATGCAAAAGGCGAGGAGGAGGCAGTGGGGCGACACCCAGCAGAGAGGTTGCTTCAGGAGGAACCTCAGGGTGGATTTTGCAGACATTGGATGGAGTGAGTGGGTGATAGCACCCAAGGCTTTCGATGCCTACTACTGCTCTGGAACGTGTGGGTTTCCAATGCCCAAGGTAGGAGAACAAAAATCTCTACTAAAAACATTTTCAGATACCATTTGCAATTCTCAATAATGATTCTGTTACCGAAAGTGTAATATTTGCTGATACCGAGTACGGATACTGAAAGCAGTTCATTAAAAAGTGTATACATTTTGTTGTTTAAAGCATAGACTGTATACAAAAATGGACGACATGAAAGGTCGCCACAAGTAAAGCCAAAAGATTTAGAGCTCCTTCTCTGACTGGCTTCAGTATAGGTCAAAAACGCCTCCTCCTCCATGTTATGGGAAAGGGTCAAACTTTAAAATTAAAATACATGGCACATAAATCTTTCTCAAAACATGGATTCTGTCAATATAGTTAGTTCCTATCATGACGATTTTTACGTCCAAGTGTTCATTTTTCTGAGGAATTTAGTTTGAATTAGTATTTAATGTTTTAAAAAAAGGGGGTGAAACTCCATGAATGACAGCTCTTTTGACAATCACTCTCCACCAGCACTGTGTCGACCAGATTGGCAGAGTAGAAGAGATATGATCAGAGGAAACAAAAGAAACACTAACACAATAGTCATTGAACTTTCCATAACCATGGGTGTCTGCGTCAGACCAACACAAGAGTGTGTTCTGCTCTGGACTGTACCGGCCTGAGGGATCCTTGACTTTTTTTAATTTGTGATTTAAATGTGTTTTGGTTTGCGAAAGAGAGCATCAAAATGGGAAGAGGTGGAGACACATTGTCCATATGAATATAGAGTAAATGGTGGGAAAACACTGATTTCTGGCAGCTTGCCAGCTATGAATAATATTCCACTCTTCTCTAGCACCATACTTTTGATATTTGTAATCGTACCATGATAAATAAAAATAGTTTATTTTCAGAGGTGGACTAAACTAAGGTATATGACCGGTTAAATGACTCAAATGCTTTCAAATACCAGAGGCTGCATGTTTTGTAGATAGACAGATGTAATAGATGGATCCCAAACTGGAAACCATTTGAAGATTTGAGGTTATATTGGAGGCCAATACTGATATTGAAACAACTTTTGCATTCATCGTCCTTTTTGGTCCTACATGTGCATTACTATATTGAATATGATTTCATGTTGTTCTCTTCCCTTTCATTAATTCCCCCTACTCTTCTACTCTTCCCCCCCCCTCCCCAAGGTGGCAAAGCCGTCCAACCACGCCACCATCCAGAGCATAGTCCGGGCCGTGGGGATTATCCCTGGTGTTCCCGAGCCCTGCTGTGTCCCAGAAAAGATGAGTCCTCTTGCTGTCCTCTACCAGGATGAATCCAGGAACGCAGTGCTCAAGATTTATCCCAACATGTCCGTCCAGTCCTGCTCCTGCCGATAGGAGGGTGAGGGTGATGGAGGTAGAGGAGGACAAAAGAAAGGTGGATTTGCAGAAAAAACAGAAAACTAATGGAGTCAGAACCATACCTCTGTCTGTTAAGTGGTTTCTCGACACTGAGAAACAAACTCACTTTGGCCGTCGGTATTCCTGGAAGATCTCAGGCTATAGAGAAATCACTTCCATCTCTTCTGTCCCGCGGCGGCAGACATGAAGAGACACTTTGTCTGGCGTCTGTTTTAGCAAGAGGAACAGAGTCTCACATGTAAAGTCAGGGCTCCACATGTCCCGGAGGCCCGGTTGTTTTGATTCTGTGTTTGAGATAATATTGAGGATTTCATGGTCAGCTGCGTTTACGGGATGTTTTCCTTTTATCTCAGAATGGGCTTGTTGTTCAGACAGCTCACAGTAAGTTTGAGTTCATTTTAGACACAAACGCTATAAATAAAAGACTTTATCATTGTGTCGTCAGGCAGCTTACACACGACAGAGATTATGATTCAGATTTCTACATTTTTACATGTTGTGTGCAGCTGTTTTCACTTGGAAGCAAATCAAACGCCACATTATACATACTTGCAATGTTAATCTGTTTGCAGACAGGAAGGTTATTGTACATTATTGCTTTTTATACCTTAGAAAGGAACTTCAAGAATGTTTTATTAAAACCAGAAATATTTTTCTATTTTTAAATGTGAAACACGGTTAAAAAGAATTTGTCATGGTAACTCGGTGTATGTATTATTATATGTTAGAAGAGATGTGGTTTTGTACATGTGTATTGTTTAAATTATGAAAAGGTAGCCGTCTTTATGTTCGAATAAAAAGTAATTTAATCACATGCACTTGCTGGGATGTTATTGTGTTTTACAGCTTGTTTTTTTCTTGGTTATCACTGGATATAATGTCGGATTCTTGGTGGAAATCTTGGAAGCAGAAAGGGCACCTCTGTTTTTAAAATAGCTCAGAACAAACGCAGGAAGGTTCCACTCTGAGATAACCAACATTCCCCTAAAGCCTCTTGAACCCATTATTACCCCACACCAAAGGCTTAGTCGTCTGTTGTCCAGCAAATAATGTGACTGATGCCTTGGGTTAATGGTTGATGGAGGAAGCAGGCACGCACTTATTAGGACGTCAGCCACTTGAACTTCAAAACATGCTGCACTTCCCCCTTTCTAAGCAGAGCGCTCTGAACTGCAGGAAGTTCTCCTCAAAAGCCTTTTTTTTAAACAGATGGTTACAGCTTGATGATCTCAACCACTTAAACTTAACTGTTGTCACTTTTATTCACAGCAGGCAGAGAGTGACCCATGTGGTGCCTAAACAGCGTGTCAAACTGACAGTGAAATGACAGAGGAACCCTTTTGATTATTAATCCGTCACTCTGCGGTTGTTTTCCCCTCGAGCTCGAAAAAGTTGGCACGGATCGTCACATCTGTTTGCAACAACAGAATGCTTTTAAGTTTGCCGAGACTGGACTGGACGATTATTTTGTCTGACAGACAGGGACATTTAAGACCTGTATCCACCAGTGGTCCAGTTTGGTTCAGTAGAGTTTGGACATAGTGTAGACCGCCAATTAATTCAACAAAAGAAGAATGCAAAACAGTAAACAAAAATCAATGGTTCCCAGGATGGTCTGCATCTCAGAAGTCATCCACTGGGCAGTGCTACGCACCGACAATTGTAGCAAGAAAATCAGCCTTGAAATGACTTTCTCCAAATCCACAGGATATTTAAACATGGAGCGTTTTGTGTTTTGTTGTGTTTTCGACCAATGAACAGACTGCAGTGTGTCTGACACCAGCTTTTAGGGTCACATTGGTACGCTTTATCTTTAGTTAAAAAGTGTTATTTTTCGTTCATCTCTTTCAGAGTTCACATGTAACCAAGTCTTCTAGCATGAGAGTCCTGTCCTGGCCCACTGCTGATTTCCATTAAAAAGTGAAAAAGAAATCTTTTACTTTTACAAGAAATGAAATAACCTTTAAAAGTATTATTTGTCCAGGAAGTCAATCTTAGCTCTGAAACAAATTACAGGTGCCCTAAAGATAAATTGATGGGGTTCATAAAGTCAGTGCAGGTTTCTGAACATGTCACATTATTGTAGACAGCTCTAAAACAAAGTGTACCTACCCTCCTGTCTGCAGTGTTTTGCATTTGATGAACACAGATTTCAACTTTAAGCATTCATTCTTTGGAGGTCATTGTGTTTTGTTGATGTAGTAGTGAATCATATGGGATGTAATGTGGCTTTTTTGCAAAGTAAAAACAAATCTATACAAATGTGAAAATGTCTTGACAGCATTTGGACCTTCTAAATGCGACTGCAGCAGACACGTTTCCCTTTGACAACAACAGGAATGAATACTTTATTGATTATTTTTGTACTTTGGACTTGCAAATATCGGAGATCAGGACTTATGGATTGGAGGAGGTTTTTCTGAAAAAAATGTGAGGAGCCACATGATTCAATGTTTGAAGAAACCACATGAAAACCTTCGAAGAGGGTATACGAATGCAATGTGTACAATAAATGAAAGGACATTTTGTTTTTTAAGCTTGGTAAGATAAGTTGGGATAAACCTCCGTTTTTCAAAGGGGACAGCTCTGCCCGCTGCTCTGCCATGGGAGGAAGAGATGATAAGCAGTATTAAAACCCTAAAGAGATTATCTTTAATCCGTAAAGATGGATGGTAAAGAGCGACAGATGACAGTGGAGAGAAACGTCTGAAATACCCCACACACGATTCAGCTTTTTAACATTTAGATCGAAATGTTCAGCTAAAACAAACCTTTTCACAAAGCCTTCTTTATGGGCTCTAACTTGCATTTAAATGATTTTGATGACTGTAATGAGGGTGATTATAAATCATGTTTGCATTCATAAATGGTTTACCTTCAAGTCCACTGGCTCAATAGTAATGATCACGATCCAGGTTCATTATTTTCCTCATTTCCTGACTGATCCCTCGCTCAGTCTGCACCCACAGTCTGCTTTCACAGAGTGAACCCACGTCAACCGCAATCACAGTCACAGGAGAGCACTTACAATGACCCACTCCAGCCCAGAAAACCACCGCAGTCCAGGCTCGTGTTCAGAGCCCGGTGAGTCTAAGAGCCAAAACCAAACGAGCCAAGAGGGGAACCAAGAACAACATTTGTTTTTCCACAAGATGACTGTTTAATTAAAGGGGAGCAGTAAAGCCATTATTAGACTACAGAGGAGTTTCTGTGTCTGGGATTAAATGGCTTTTTCCTCACATGCTCAGCGGACTAATAGTTCTGTTCATTATGATGAAGCTTTAATACTCCAACACTGTGCTACTTAATCACCTATTTATTCATTTGGACCAGTGGGTTCTTTAATTTAAAATCGTTTTTCCAGTAGAAATTGAAATTTCTACTAGTTCTACCATTTTTTAAAGAACTTGTAGAAGTATTTTTCAGCTTTAAAGTGCATTTAAACCAGGAAACTAAAAAAGAACGTACAATAACCTCACTGAGAGATTATGAATATGTTGCAGTGTAATTTCTCTCTTATATTGTGGGTGTTTTGTGTGCAGGTTTAATGTCTAATGTAGGTTTCAGTCCCAGAAATAAACTTATTTACCTCTACTGATCAGATATAAAACATCCTTAAAAGACATCAATTATTAGTTTTATGGTTATACTTCCATACATTTTAAAGTAACTCTGTTAAAGCACCTGCTCATGGTCAAAAAATGTGTGCTGCCAAAAGTCTGGGAGCAGAAACTCCATTAAACCCTTTTCACACATGCACATAAAACCCCTGACTTTATCCAGAATTTTTCCTGCCAGCCCCCTAGCAAAATTTCTGCAAGAACCCGGGGTTAGAACGCAGCAGAAAATATTCAGGAAAATTCACTGTGGGCGAGCAGGAGGGGATGATGATGTTTACATCCTGCTATTGGTGCGATCTTTATAGCTGCTTAATTATGTTTTCTGCTTGCCAGTATGTCCTTCTCCTTTTTCGTGAAGCTGTAGCATTGACAGGTTAATGCAATGTAAGTTGCCCGTCCGCCATCTTTGCACATCTTTTTTACGCCATATTATGCTTTCTTAGACCCCCTCCCTCCTTTTAGCTAACACTCTGATGTGCGATACATTTGTTAATTATCAACTCGTGAAGATTTCAGGGGCAGACTGGTTTACATTTTCTATGAAAGAGTGCATATGTGAAAGCGGCTCGACTGAAATAAAAGTAGAAATCAGCAGCGTGCCAGTTCACATTCCTGCTAATGTTACAGACGGACTGAACACGGTCAAGCCTCGACTTTCCCATGAACTTCAGGCCTCCTTCCCACCTCATTTACCTGCAACAGAGACGGCTATTTATGTCCGTCTGTCTGCAGCCTGAAATGAATGGGACCTAGGCTGTCGCACTATTGGAGAAAAAATATCACAAAGCTAAAGCAGTACGTGGACTGTATCGAGTGATCAAATGAACGATAACCATGAAACTTCTTCAACTTCAATATGTTTTTGAGTGGAAGTTTGGCTTTAAATGTGTCTTTCTTTCACCTAGCATGCTAAAATATTAGGCTAGGTATCTCAGATGACATAGATATATTAAAACACATTTTATTTTCTCTGACTATGTCAAGTGTGTTTGGCAGTCTTAAGCAGCAGCCAGAGTTTTAACACGGTCAAAAAGAAGAGATCACATCACTCCAATTCTTCCCTCCTTACACTGGCTACCAGTCAAGCTGACGGATTGACTTTAAAATACTGCTGACGGTGTTCAAGGTGATAAAATGGACTTGCCCCGGCTTACCTTTCAGAACTCCTGTCCCCATTTCAGCAGGTAAGAGATCTAAGGTCATCTGAACAAAACCTTCTGCCATGCCCAGATCCAGGTGATACGGGGATCAGGCTTTTTCTATTGCCAAAATTGTGGGACTCTTTACCTCCGAACATCCGTCTCTCACCCACTATTGGTATTTTTAAGACTCACCTCAAAACAAATTTCTACTCAATTGCCTTCAATTTTCAATAACCCATCAAAGTCAAGGATCCATAGATCTCTACGTTTTGTGTTACACAGTACATAATTGTCACCTGTTCTTTCATTTTTATTGTTGTTCTTGTCTTTTACCTTCTAATGCAAGAGCAAGAGCACAAAACAAACAGAAACAGGCTTAACTTACCTCATTCATGTGGCATCATGGTTTGTCTTGGTCTGGACTATCACAGTGACCAGCCTATAGGTTTGATTGCCAGAAAATGATCCCATTGTCATTAGAACACAAGCTTAGTTGTATCATGATGAAGAATTCATCTTATCTTGATAAAATCACTAAAATTAACTCGTTATGACAGGAAAACTGAGTTAATAAAGTGTATGGATGCATGTTCGCTTAGCTTATTCTGTTGGTTCATGCCCAATAAATAAAGACACTATACTGATATTTAAAAATACAATCTGCTCTCAAAACTAATGATACACTCTTTCTACATAATTGAAAATGGAGAAGTTGGTCTCAGTCACTGCCTGCTAAACCAGAAAGAAACTGACACCCTCTTCGATTTTGAAGAAAACACAAGACTCATCCGTTTCATTTTCATATTTTTAAGAGTTCAAAGCCAAAGTGCAAACACACTCAATCCATGTCTCTCGTACAAATCAGAGCAGAGAAAAGCAGATAAATAAGGGGATTGACATTTCTGACAATCATAAGCTGTCCTCGAGACCTCTCCGTCTTTGTTCCCCTCCTGAGTTCCATAAGGCACAAAATAATCATCAAGCTAACAAACAGGCCTAAAGGACAGACAACCAACTGCAGTGAGATCAGTTCAACGCGTATCTCTATCGCCATCTAGTGGACAGGCTGTGAAGGTTACGTGTGTCAGTTTTCTTTTTTCTTAACAGCTAACTACATTCACTGTTACGCACCAAAGCCTCGCTGTGAACCTGGAGTCTAAACCTGTTATATACGAGCATCATGTGGGAATAAATAAGTGTTTTTTCCTATTTCATCTCAGTTATGAGAGGTCATGTGTCTGGAGAGGTGGTGCCGCTCCCTGAAGTATTCATGGCAGATTGGGCAGGTGAGTTTCTCCTCCCTCCTTCGCCTCACCTGGGACTCCGCTGCAAACTCCTTCTTGTGATGAGAACGCATGTGGAAGACGAGGTCTGATGTCATGCGGAAAGAGAGGTTGCATTTGGCGCACCAGTTCTGCACAGAGACACCGTATGAGGTGAAAGTTGGAGGCAGGATCGTGAGAGACGAATTGGTCTGCAACTGGACGCCAATGCTCCGGGACCAGTGCTCCGGTGCGTAATGGAAAGAGTTGTTTAACGCCACCGGGGATGGCAAAGTCTGTAAGTCAGTGCTCATGATGTTTGATGCCATCATATTGTTGTATCCCATAACTGTCCTGGAGGGAAATGCGTCAGTCATCTCCTCTAAGCGGCTAGAGGGGGCTGTTGGAACGCTGCTGACGCACGCCTGGGGCTCCACAGGAGAAGTTCTTTTACTCGGTTTGCAAAATGCGCTTTTCTGCTCGCCCTGGCTGGAAAGAACCCGAGAAAATGCGCTGCTTCTGCTTGAGCGCACACTGGAGCTCTCCCCTGTCTCCTCTCGTGCGTCAATCTCTATCTCGTGCGTAAAAGTCCCTTTGGCGTCCCCTATTTCCACATCTTTACATCCCACGTGACCCGGTTTGATCTTATCAGCTTTCCCAGCAGAGGACGATGCATCTCCTTGTGCCTGCTCGTAGCCCTTGCTCATTTGTGTGATATTGTCGTCATTTGAAATATTTGTCTTCTCCAACAGAACCGCTTTCCGCCCTTTGGGGTAAAGAGTTTCCTCATATTTCCTTCTTTTAGGGAAAATCTCTGCGTCCTCGTTGCTGCTGCTAGATTTCTTGTGTTCCAAATCTCTGGCGATGTTGTGGAAGTCTGTCACTCGACGTTGCCTCTTAATTTCCACGTGCTTGTGCTCGTAAACCTCGCGGCCCCAGGTGTCACTCTTGACTTGAGTACACAGGAATCGGCAGTGAGCCAGGAAAGGATACTCATGCTTGAAGACCTGGTTACATCTTCCACATTTGAACTCTGAAAGAGACCACATTTAAAAAAAATTGAGCACTGATACTGATCCAATGAGATGCAAATATGGATTTTAGAGAGTTTTAAGTTGTTTGCGCACAGAAGTCAAATTTCAGATGTTTATTCTGCAATGGAACACTCAATCTGCTGTTTTAATTTTTTATTAAGAACATGCTCAAAAAGCTGTACGCTGGGTTTTACACAGAATGATCTTGACCCACATTACATCACAGATCTCTCCCTCACCTTCACTTGAGCCTCTGGTCATGTCCGTGAAGCCCAGAAGGTGAGACAGCTCTTGGTCGTACCATACCAGCAGCTCTTCCTCCTGCCTGATGTCCCGGATGGTCCTCACGTACAGCTGACCCGCTTTCAGGAAGGCCTCCGAGTTCTGCTCCTCTCCGTTACGCGCAGCCTGCACGAGCCTCAACCAGGACAGGACAAGAGCGGAATTACGCATGGCCTCGGGGTCCACCTGTTGACAAGAATCATTGACATTTTTTTAAACTAATTTCCGGATTATTACATTTTAATTGCTAACATTCAAATCCAACTGTCATCTCTGCAAGAAATACAATTTTTAAAAGTGAAAATTGTTGACCTTGCAACACATCTTGTGGTAGTTTAAGTCATTTAAACCACGTATTCTAATGAAATTCAATTTAATATAAGCAGCTTTCCAAATAAACAAAATCAATGCACAAAATAAAGTCACATAAAACAAAAAAATAGCTGCATCAACCATGAAAATTAACGAGGAAACCCAGGTTCCAAAACACTATTTAATCACCTCTTTCTCACTTGTTAGTATACAAGTAAAGCCAAACTGCTTTTTGAAGTTCAAATATCAATGTTGCATCATGACAGCCGAACACAAGCAGACCCACTCACCCTGAACACATAAGACTTGGCTCTCTTGTCGCAGGATTTCTGCGCTATGAAGGCGATAGTGTCGTAGAAAGTGTTTTGGAGCACATAGGGACCAAAGCACGTGCCTGCAGGGATGCTGCGCGTAACGACCACACTGGTGTAGAGATCCGCTGGATGCTGCAGGAATTTACTGTCAGCGGTCCAGATGGACCGAGGCAGGAAAGTGTAATCCATCGTTAAACTGTAGAGAAAAATACAATATAGGTTAAAGAGCTGACGGGCAATTTAGGTTGAATATGAAAGGCAGTTCTTCTTATTTTCAGCAGATGATGTTCAAATCAAGAGGCCTTAATCCCTAAAAGAACTGGACGTTATAACAAACATTTAGAATTTGCTTTAACAAAAATAATTTATAGAAATCATTTGTAAGAATTGTACGTTTTAGTGGTCTGTCGTTCGCTAATATGGATTCAGGTGCTTGAATCTTCCGTTGAATTTTCTTGGCTGCAATATTTACAAAAAATAACAAATACATCAGCAGATCTTCATTATGCTTTTCTGCCGAAAGTGCATGTTGTGACTGTGATACAGGCACAGCCGGTGCCGTAGCAAAATGATTTCTAACGTCCTTTGTCTCAGTTTTTCACTCGGTTTCTCCTTTTGTCTCCCCATCTGCCGTGAAGCCAAACTGCCTCCTCTGTGCGCAGAATAAGTTCAGAATGTGCTTCTCTTAAAGCATTAACAATATAAACTCACAAAGAATACCTGACGAATAATTTAATCAACAAGAAGAATCGAATGATGAGGATTTTATCTTTTAAAATGTTGACACTTGACACGCAGCACCGCAACAGAATGTTCTGGTGCAAATCCCTAAATTGCAGTCAAAAAAATCTGACAATTAAAGAAGAATTTATTTCAAAAGAAATCCAAGAGCAAGTGTGTGATTGCTGTGTTGGGACTCACCTGCCGGACATTGGAGAGGTTGCTGTGCCGTGTGGCAGTAAGTGTCAGCAGGTGTAGCTGACCTCGGTAACGATGCTCTCTCGTTTCGTCGCTATGAGTTACTCATCCGACTGATTCTTCCTCCGTACTGAGGTCTCTCTGCTCTCCCACTCCCACTTATCCCCTTCACAGAGCGCACTGAAGCGTGGCGCATTGATGTAAACACGTGCGCGCTCACGGACACACGCGCGTACACACACTCACCATGAATTCAGTAGCTTGGCTGATCCTTAACGTGTCAGATTTTCTGTCCTTTAAACGAAGAAGAGAGAACGGTGGCTGTTAATTTGGCAAAATAAAAGGCAGATAATGAGGTCTTTATTCAAATATGGTGTTTGTCTATTGTGCAAAACATAAAGCAGCTTAATACTGGTAATAGTGGTGATATGTTCACTTAAGACAGTTTGAAACGGTTTCATTAAAATGTTCGAGTCTTCACTGTGTATAAATTGCAAAAATTCAAGCAGTGAATCCAGATTCCCTTAAACCATGAGCTGAGATTCCCACAGCCTTCTGCAGCAGACCTCACAAAAGCCTTTGCCAGTCAGACAAAGATAATTGTGTGAATGCCTTCATTTTGCCATCATATAATCTGTTGTGGTTTTAAAGAAAGGACACTCCACACGTTGCTCTGTGCGCAGCAGGAATACTGCCTGCATTAAAATGTGAGGCATCCAGGGACGGTCTTTAGTCACATATCTGGAAACAATAACTGAGATTAACGAGTGGTGGGTTTTTCACTGGTTTATGTGGGCAATGGGAAATTGTAAAATTGCCCACTTTTCCTTGATATGATGCAGGGTGGTCTGGGTTTGCCACCGGGCAAATGCATAATTCATAAAGTAAATGTTTCTGTCTAATGAGCATTTAATGGATCATTCTGCATCAAAGCTCTGGACTGGATAAATGTCCTGCTGGTTATCGTGCCAACTTTGTGTAATGAGAGAGCTGGAACACATTTGGAGGAAGCTTTCAACATGACTGGTTAAAGTGCTACTGTGTAATTTTGGGAGGAAAAATCTTGAATGCAAAATAAAATTTCCTGGAATTGAAGTATTTGTTCTCATTGCATTGTATCATGATGGATGAAAATCACAGAAGCACGTTAGAAACCTTTCAGCATCACATCCTCTTATGGGTCGATTTGCATTCAGGCCCATAATGAGTCTGTCTTTGCAGAATGACTGCTTCTCATCTTATAGGGCGAAATAACCAAGTGAAAGTGTTTATAGAGGTGGCGAATTAAAAATGTAGAAATGAAGAAAACATTGTTTACGAGGCTGATAAAGGGGATTTATTGACCAGGGAGTATTTTACAAAATGGTACCCACAGGGCAAACATTTCGGCTAAAATGACTTGACACATGGTTTCATTTCACATGTTATTTTCCTGATGTTTCATTGCAGGAACAAACAAAAGAAAGTGTCAGATTTAGTCAAACTCTCGATTTCTTTTTCCAGATTTCCATTAATCTAATGTTATTCAGGGGTTTTCCCTCCCAGGCGCTGCATATCTGAGCACTCCTTTTTTTTCTGGGTAAAATTGGAGTTTTGTATCTCTCCTCGGGTGTCGCTCCTCTCCTCCATCCTGCTCTGCTTCGGTTCAGTGTTTTTTTCTTCTCAGGAGAAAGAGAGGACTTGGAGAGCCCGGCTTCAACTGAACAACACTCCTGTCTGCTGAATGCACCCAAACTAACAGCAGGACACACCGACAATAGACACTTTTTTGAGACGCACAGTCGATTCAGAAACAGACTGAAGAGAGAAAATGTGAAGATCTTCGGTTGTCACAGTGTTGGAGAAGTCGGCAGTAACCGGGAAAGATGGCGAGGACTCACACTCGCATGTTGCTCGCTTTGGCTCTGCTGGGAATTTTCTTCCTCGATGTGTCGGTGAAAGGAGAGCAACAGGAGGAGGAGGAGGAGGAGAGATCCTGTCAGGGAGCTTTCGACCTCTATTTTGTCCTCGACAAGTGAGTGTCCGATATTATTTATGGCTTTGTTACTTTCTCCTCGCTAAGCATTGCCATGCAACCGCCCAGTTGTTTGGAAACGCGGAGCGCATCAGCTAGATTCACTCTCCACGTTTCTGTGGTCGTTACGACACTAAAAGTAAAACAAGTTTGAGATTGTAAATGTGTCAGACTTTCTTATCTGATGTTTTTTTTTGTACCACAAAAGCAGGCCTAGTAGGATATTGGTTCGTTGTTTAACGGAATCTCAACACTAATAGCATATCACTATGGAACTTTACCCCTCATTGTTGATCTTTTAGTCACTTTTTGTACAGGTTTACTGCATTATTTCTGAAGTGGGATGAATATTTTAGACAATGGGGATCTTGCTTTTCTTTTCTTCTTCTCCGGTTCAAAGTGGAGGGGCGAACAGGCTGAGCTTTACTCACGGGATGTGGGCAGGGCGAGCAGGATGGATAGAGTTTCAGGCTGATGACGCCTGCGGACACAGCTGCAGCAGCTGCCCCACAGCGGTGCTGAGTGGCCTGCACGGTGATCCCTTTCAACTATAGAGCTGTTCCTCCCTGCATCTACTGTGAGCTCATTGCATCCTGAAGCAGCCATAGAAATTGGAAGCAGAATTGTAGGGCCCATATCTTTGTTGTTGTTTTTTCTGCAGGTATTACATTTCTTGACCCTTAAAGGCATTATGATGTTTTTGAAGTTACAAAAACAAATGACATGCACATTAGTACCAATATGTGAGGCATAGTTTAAGTTACACAGCTAACCAATTGGTAAAAAAGCATTTGTTTATACTTTATATATCTGTAGGCTTGTGTGTGTTTGTAACAACATTTGGGATGTAAAGTTGTGAAAATCCCTTTGCAAAGAGTCTTCTAACTGTACTGACTTTTGCTTAAAACTGCCTTTATAATATGCCTGGATTGCAATCTTTTCCTTCTGGGAAAGGCTGCAGAATATATGATCCAAATACATTAACTGTTCAAAGTATGGACCATAACCTAGGATGTATAAAGGTGGTATCATTGCATCTAAAGGAATGTTAACTTTCTCCATGATAACATCTATTTTCTTTAGTTTTTCTTTGGAATTTCTGTCCTCATCAGAAATGAGTAGGTAGAGGAATTCAGGAATGAGGATGACAAACCAAAGTCCAATAAGAGAATCAGGGACCCTTCTAGAGATACAAATGCCCAGCGCAAGACTCTTTAATATCAATGTCAAGACTTTTTCACCCTCCTGAAAAGGTTTAGAAAATTTCAGGCTTCCCCTGAACTCTTCCTGAGTTGTCTGTTGTTCACACATGCACCTCACAGTAGGACACAACGTAAATCTGACGACGCAAAAATGACAAACCAAGCAACAGAGTCCGTCAGAGTCAAACAGTTTTTGCCTTTATATATCTACGCTACGTGTTATTGAATGTATTCACAGTGTAAACAAATGAGTGGAAGAGAACATACTTGCAAGCAGGAAGAGGAAGCAGCATCGTTATATCTCATCCTTCACTCACCAGGCGCGTGATGTACAGTAAACGTCATCATCCCCGCCTGCTTGCGCGAGTTGAATTTTCAGGAATCATTTCACTCATCAGCTCACCGCAACGTCACGTGGACATTTTCCTGGGGGGCTGGAAGATTAAAAAATCAAAATAAAGTCAGGGTGAAAATTCAAAACAACATGCAGCTCATTTAGAAAAAATCAGAGAAATTTTCAGGAGTTTTGTGTGTGCAAACACCATTGACCCCAGATCAGTCTTTGAATACCTTTAAAACATTGTAAAACAACGCAATATACTTTTTGGGTTGCACCTCTTCTGTAAACCAAGAGGAAAGCCCCAACAACCATACTTAGCATCTCATAACTGTGACGATTTTTAGCCTGTATGGTTACGAAGGATGTTTTTACCACCTTTTTCTGGGCTTACTGCTCCAGTAATTACCTCTGTGTGATCTCACCGCAGCCTCAGAGCTGCTGAGCTGTTTTTCAGAGCAGCCCAGACATTATAATTGACATTTTTGTCATATGTTGGGCTCCAGTTGCAAGGTGAAGTTCAAGCTTGTGGACACGGAACAATCAGACATGTCAAAACATGCTAAGTGAGCAGAGAGAGACACGGAGAAGAAAAAAACATTAGGCGGAATTTCTTGCCCTATTTTCGTTGAAGATAACTGGTTTTAACGCCAGAAGAATGGATTTTGTTTTGAAGTTAATGACGAATTCTGCAGGATGTTGTCATTTCGAGGGTTAGCTGTTGAACTTGTGGTACCCGTTTGTAACATTTTGGTAAAGAAATGGCTTAAAAACCAAAAGCTTCCTGTAAGACCTCAGCTGACCTATTTTCACCTACAAGCTGCTGGATGTTGAGTGACATTTTGCTCTTGTTTTGACGCATTCGATGATCTTTCCGATGTCCATGGGATCATCTGTCAGCCACACGACCGTCTTTACCCTTTGATTAAAAAAAGTTTAGGAGGAGCCTGAGGAGCCATCACGCATGGCCAGGCATGTGGTACACCTCCATTTGTTTTGACTGTCTGGACCAGCATGTATCAGCAAGCCTTCAGGAGGTCTCTGCTCTTTTACTCCAAAGATGGCATCGACTCTCTGTTATTTGTTTTTCAGATCTTAAATGCCACAAGAATGGCACATTCGGATTATTCCTAACTCCTCAATATTTGTTCTATTCAAATCTTTGGCTTCACTGTCCAGACAGTTCAGTGACACGCTGAGTAGAGAATGTGTGTGCGCTTCACTGGACATTAGAAAAACTAAAACACCATCAGCTCCCCGCATTACTACACTCTGTCTGACCCCACCAAATACCAGGCTGCATATTTCCTCGGCAAGTGGTGTCCCACAAATACAATACTAAGAGTTGTGTTTTAGTTTGTTTTCATTGGTCCCAAAACTTGAAGATGAAAGGAGATCCTAATATTATGCAAACTTAGAAGCAAAAAGGGTGTGGAGTGGATGGACAATGGCAGTGATTTAGATCTATATAGCTTTCTGCTTAAATGTATTATGCATGCCTGACTAAACCAGGACGTTTGAATAAGGTAGATGGGCTGAAACTGAGCTTTTACTGTGGTTGTGTCAGTTTACCTTTAGACTCTGAGGATCTCAATTAGATTAACTAACCGTGAAGTTGTTTCAAGAGGAGATTATTCCAGAAAGAGAGCTTTTATCATGCTCTAAAATCTAGAGAACGGATAAGTGGAACAGGAAGTGGCGGGTGAAATAAGAGGTACAAAGGAGTCATCATGAATGTAACCAGCCCGGACTTTCACTCACTGTTTATGACCCTGTTACACACACATACGCGCACACAAACACACACACACACGCCCTCTGCTGTAGAAGCTTTTTGATGTTGCATCCTTAACCCTCACACTCACATTTACCCCCTGCTGAGTGTTACTACTTTGTCCTGCTGTTGTTCATGTCCCAGCCTTTTCACTCTGTGGACCCCCAACCTGTTGTAAGACTGGCTCTGCTCACTGAGACCATCTGTTCCCCCTCACGAGTCCCACACACACTCACATACATGCACACTCATATAAACACAGATACACACAGACACACAGGCCAGCTGCCTGCTACATGGTCCCTGCTAGAGGCAGACTGCTACATCTGTCCCTGTCTAACCTCAACCCCTCTGGCCCAGCAGCAATTAGCCCCCATTAGCACCCCCCTGGGACTGGGCTTCATTAAGGAGACTGTCATGGCTGCAGCAGCATGTAGCAGGCTAACCAGCAGCTCTCCCCGCTGACAGGTTACTGTCTCTAAAGTCATGGAATGTGACTGATCGATCAGAGGAATGTCCTCGAACGTGGACGAGATAAACTCTTACTGTTGTTCCTGAAACATGAGCATAAAACCCAGTCTGTTCACAAGCATCCTAAAATACTTTCTTTACATTTGAGCTCATAGGCACCAGAGAAAGTACAGACACATCCTTCTCTCAAGGAGAAGTACTGATTCAACTTTTTCACTGAAGTAAAAGTAAAAAGTTCAGGCTCAGAAATACACTTGCAGTAAAAAGTAAAAGCAGCCCTCTGAGTGCTGGATTGATCTTGGTCTGAATGAACTCCCAAGTTTGTCAGAAGTGTTTGCAGTTTTAGGTTGTTTTTGTCCCGTTACAACTGTTGTGAGATTTGCACAGCTGGATGTAACTAAAGAATCATCTTTGTATTGGTTATTGTCCAATTCATTTATGGTCCACGTCGATCTTTATATGTCAGAGAGACCCCCGCCCCTCCCATCCAACAGGGATAGTCTCCACCTTTGAGGGGCGTATGCGAACAACCCACTCAGGAAGATTTCAGTGGCAGTATGTCTGAAATGTTCTATACATTTTCAGGAGTGCATATGTGAAAAGTGCGTGAGAGTAACCTGTGGGGAACATGTTATACAATTCCAATAGTCTGGTTGTTTTCCGTCCAACATGCTTGTCTTAAAGAACGAAAAAAAAAAAAGTTGAGCCCACGTTCGAAGTGGATAAATAGTTAAGGGTCTTCAAAGTCAGAAGGCTCAATCCTAAAGGGACATTCATCCCCCGTACAAAAAATAATTTCAATTCATCTGAAGGTTGTTGAGCAATTCTGCCATGGACCAAAATATTGGACCGACCAGCGTTCTGCTCCTGGAGAACACAAAGTGTAATAACTGCCATAGCACACATTTGGCTTTAATTATAGCCTATCATGCAAGAGCATCTCTACTTTTGTATGAATAATCTCTGAGACAGCTGGCTCTTAACTAGAAAACCTGCATTTAATAAAAATCAAACGCTATTGGCTGCAGCAGAGGATAATTAGTCATCTGTGGAAACATCATATTTTATCCTTACAAGGTTGTGTTTATGTTGTTTTTTAGGTCTGGAAGTGTGAAACATCACTGGATAGAGATTTACTCCTTTGTCGAGCAGCTGGCGGAGAAGTTTATCAGGTAAAAACAGGATTAGTCATTCAAGAATTCAGATGTTTTCTGTTTTGGTCCATGTTAATGTTATGAAACAACTGTGTGTTTTCAGCCCCATGCTGCGAATGTCCTTCATTGTCTTCTCCACACGAGGAAACATCATCATGAAACTGACTGAGAACAGGTGAGACCAACACCTGAAAAACATCATAACTATCACTTTTTCTCCATTCTGCATCTTCACCTTCCCGTGAAATTTAACATCAATACTCCTTAAAGTTTCCTCGTTTGTGTTTATCTTTAGTTTCCCAAACTTCTGGAAATTTGGATTTTCTGTCCAGATTTTCTTGCATCCAGCTTTAAGCAACCAAAGAATACAAAACAGTTCATTCAGTCTCCTGGGGATGACTTTGGCTGAGGATTGGCTTGAATACTTCTTGAGCCACACCATTACTTGCCAACTCAAACCCCTCTGTACCTCTCTTTATCTACTTTGTTAGGAAATGGGAATATTTCCCTGAAAGCAGATTTCTTCCAGAGTATTTGATCAGCTTGTCTGTTTATCCTACAGGGAGTCCATCGACGGAGGCCTACAGGCTCTAAGGAGGGTTATACCTGGAGGAGACACATTCATGAACTTAGGCCTGGAGATGGTAAGAGGCTGAGGATGGAACACATTAGTAAAGCCAGCAAATAGCACACTAGTTCAGCTTCACGATAAGATTTTATTTCAAATATTCACTGAGGATAGAGTGGACTTGGCAGCTAGAACGAGGACTAATTAGTGGGGCTAGAGGAGTATCTCCGATCATGTGTTTTTGTGATTCCTAAAACTGCTGAGTTTTGTGAACGGATGTAATGAGGCATTGTGAAATCAAACCACACTGCCATGAGGTCTGTTCTCATTTTATATTCAATCTGAAACATGTTCTGGTTGTAAAAAATGTGACATTTCGAGATGATTTCTAAATTAAAAGTGTCACACAAAGACCAGTGACACGCTCAAAATCCTCGTAAATTGAGGGTTGTGACCTACTGTCAGAAATAATGGCAAGACGTTTTAACCCGATGCAGTCCATAAATGTCTAAACCTGCACTTTCTTTCTCTAAGTTGACAGAATTGGTTCTGAATCTTGACTTAAACCTTGTTTTGTAATTGCAGGCTAATGCGCAGATATTCCAAGAGAAGAGTGGTGAGCTACGCTGTCTATTGGTTAATTACAAAACATGTTGTCAGCTGTTACAGAGAAAGTGAAAGTTTTGTGTTCTACAGGCACAGCGAGTGTTATTATCGCTCTGACTGATGGAGAACTGAATGAGTGGCAGTTTGACACAGCTCAGCGAGAGGTAAGATGTGTAATCAATCTGATTTAAATCACTTGTAAACGTTGCCATGAGGTTGGGCCTGTCAGAATTTCTAATCAAAGGGTGACCCGTGCTAAATGGTGAATTGGTCTGTGGATACTGTTTGAACAGCTTTTGAAAATAGTGTAATGTCCTTTTGAATGCCTCTTTGTTTATTTTGTACGAGAACATCAAAAATACTAACACGCTCTGCTTGAGAGAAAATTACTGTTTCATTGAATCTCAGTCCAATAGAGGTTCTAATTACAACTCTTCATTTTTGGAGTCTTGCGAGACTATATATAAATATGTTTCATATATAGAAAAGATCTTCAATTTATCACATTCAACAAAAATAACCACATAAGTAAATTACAGGACTCAAACTCATACCATTGAGGGAAATGAACACAAGTCAAGAGCTTCAACCAGTACACCATTGTCATTACAATGATTAATTGTAAATGAAGCATATAATTTATTTATGAAGCATACAGCCAACCATCTTTCTTGACAATGAGAGGCAGCCGGTTCAACTTGTGACCACACAGTTTTGTTTCCAACACAAATAACTAGCCTCTTAAAAACCAGTTAATTCCATTTAATTATAATGCTACTGAACAATATTTCTATGTGGTTTGTTGACATAATGATGCTAGAATTTAGGTTCTTCCACCAAAGGAACCAGAGACATCACCAAACTATTGATTAAATTCAGGACAGGCCCATCAAATTTGTCTGTGCCCACAATTTGTACACAATAACTCCCTCAAGAGAAAAATAAAGCAAGCCTTCTTTAAATTGGGAACACACAAAGGGGAAAAAGAGGCAGATCAAATGACTCGGGCAACACATGATCCAAGTACAAATATACAAATACAGACCAAAACTGGCCTTTTTTCCAGGACTTGTGAATCAGAAGTTGAATATGGCAGCAGGTATCTGGTCTAAAATGTGTTTATCATAACAACACATTTTGCTGGCCAGTTATTTGGGAAAGTCCCCACATAACAGGGTCACCTGTTGACCTAAAACGCAGGGCTAAAAGTTGATCCCTAGAACCCTTTCATCAGGTAGTCAGCTTGGTGTCAGCTTTTTTTTTTAATAGTCAAAGGACTCAAGCAGATTAAAAAAACAGACACGTCAATTCTTGAAACATGAAACATAAACCAAAAGGCAACAATCAAATAAATAGAAGCATTTAATAAAATGTATTTTCAGTTCACGTTCAACAAGTGAAACGAAGGATTACAGGTGAATGGGTAGCCTACTTCCGGTAAAACTCCAGTCCATATTTTACTGAGCTAATATTTACAGTTCATTATGGTATTTTAGCATTGTTATTTTACAAACAGTTCGGTTCAGATTCGTTCAACACACGCTTCAAATAATCCGGCCAGTTCAGAGCAACTATGAAATAAAAACAGGAACATTTATTCACGGTAATCAGCCGAGTTACCTTTGAGTCATGAAGTCCCTTTGAATCCAGTCCGTGTTTTCCTTTGACCACCTGAGTCCGCCGGTAGAGTCCCAGTCCCCGCTGACTGTAGCCTACTTCCATTGAAAACATATCTTCAGAGAATTGACTAATGAAAGTGTTTTTTCGCGGAAAGTGGAAGAAATGTGTTAAAACAACGATAGAAAGAAGTCAGAGACGATGTTTAGCTGCGAGCGGCTAGTAGTCAGCGCCATGTTGGATTTCGGCGTCATCGCCATGTTTGTACATTTAAATAAATGTATTGGCGGTAAGAGTGGAGGTGTGTCTGTGGAGGCGTGTCTGCAGGTTATAGGACAATCATCACATATACACGGAACTCCTCAGGTATCGTCTTGCAAAGACTGAGACTCTGGGAATGATAACTTTGCGGGGCTGAGTGTTACCAGCTTGTTGTCCTCTGGCAAAAAAACCTTTTTTGCCCCTAAATGCATTTTGTGTTTTATTTCTCCTTTTTTGCAGGCACAGAGGGCCAGGTCTATGGGAGCCATTGTTTACTGTGTAGGGGTCAAAGAATTCAACCAGACTCAGGTAGGATCCACATAAGGATATTAAAGATGATTCAAAGTTGATAAGGAGGATAAGGATAAGGATAAACTTTATTGATCCCCCAATGGGGGAAACTTAGTTGAAGAAAACATATAAAGAAAATTAACTCTGTTTCTGTATACTTTTCTAGCTTGCAACTATTGCAGATACCATGGAGCATGTGTTTCCTGTATGGGGAGGCTTCCAAGCCCTCAGGGGAATCATTGACTCGGTATGACACATACATACAATATGTATACACTCATCCATACACAGAGAAACAGAAAAATGTTCTGCTATTACAATGTCTTGTGAATGTTTAATTTTCCTTGTTTTTCTCTGAACTCTCAGATTATCAAGAAGTCCTGCATTGAGATTCTCGCTGCAGAGCCGTCCAGCGTGTGTGCAGGAGGTAAGAGGTGTGATGAACAAGCGTTTCCCCTCCTTGTTAAAGCACTGGGCAGTCAGGGTGCACGATTGTGTCAGATGACAGTCATCTAAAGCCTCTGGAGTGGAACATGAGGTTGAGTAATCGCATGGACGCTTATGACTGTGGAGTGACAGAGAGCGTATTGTCATTCACGGCCGGGGGAAATTAGCATAGCCGCTTCAGCACAGCGTGTGTGCAGAAAAGAGGAGGGGGGACGGGTGTTGGTCAGAGGAATTAGCCGTGAATCTTTAAGCATGGCTGCTTCTCTGGCCTAGTTTGCCACATCGTATATGTTAAACAGCCATTTGGGCTGTTTCTCTTCTTCTGTGTCCAGCTCCTCTTCTGGTCAGCAGATTCAGGAAGTAAGAAACAGGATAAAAGAGATGATGAGAGAGAGCTTTTATGTATAGCCAGCAGGATGGATGAGCTTTGACATGACCTTATTAGGACTCACTTAAGAGAGAGTGCATTTACCGCCATGCTACCACGACAACCAATGGAGATTAGCGTCCATTATAGGAAATGAAGGAGGCGAGAGGAAATGGAAGGAGGAGAGGAGAGGAGACCAATAAAAATGTTGCCTTGAAAGCACAAAAATGAGGAAGGAATACTGAAGAATTGTGGCTCCAATGTAATAATTACAGTCTCAGGTTAGAGTGTGTGTCACTCGACATGTGCCCAAATATCCTCCAACAGCCTCATTTATAATTCGATTGATGAGCAGTCTAATGGTCAGTGAACTAAGAAACCAAGGACCCACTTAAACCAAGACTTGATCTGGCCTAATTAAGGCAGCACAAGAGATGACAACATGCTGAACACATGCGTATAGTGTGCTTTTTTTTTTAGATGGGATATGTATGAATACATTTTTAGTGTTCATGTTATGCTTCTGAATAGCTTTAAATTGTTTTTGTTTTTTTTTAGAAAAATAACTGGCACTTCGCTTCTTTACCCAATGCTTTGTTCTTGCAGTATTATGTGATATAATGTCAGCAATAGAAACAAATACCAAAGCTTGATGTAACAATCTACCCGCTTTCATCCATCTTGATTTACATATTCCATATTATGACATATTACATAAGTAAAGTGACAGGCTCTTTCTCTGTCTTTCTTTTTGCCTGTATGTAGACACACACTGTACATGCTTTACTAACACATACACGTTAGGATGTTCTTTATTCAGCACACATACACACACACACACACACACACACACATGTCCCTCACATTGATGTGAAGTGACCAGACCGAGCTGCCTGCAAACAGGCCATCAGACTGGACAGTGAACGTTGGGCCACACTATCTGACATGACAGCACTGATTCCCCTCATACACACACACAAACACACACGCACACACCAGGAGAACGGTGAGAGTTGGGCCTTAGATCTAACATGACAGCAGAGATTGCTGCTTTCATTAACGCCTGACCCTTTCCTCCCCGATGTCCCGTCCTGCTGCGCCCCTCCCTGCCCTTCACTGTCCCGTCGCACTAAGGTGATTGAAGAGCCGCTGTTCAGACAAGCCGTACCCCATTTCCCTCTTACGCATACACACAATAAACACACAGACACACACGTACAAATGTAATCCTTGTCAAGCGTTCAGGTGTAGATGTAAATGGACATGTGGCCACAGAGGCAGGCAGAAAGCGCACAGGCGAGGGCAGCAGCATATGTGTTGTTCATGTCAGCAGGGCACCACCAGTCCCTGCCCACCATGTGTCTGACAGCACTGACCTTTCAGCCCATCAAGCCTCAGTGTGTGTTTGTGTCAGGATGTGTGAAGAAGATGTCCAGATTCAGACTTTTTCAGTTTATAGCAGTTATTAAGTGACCAAGAAAGAAACCTCTGTGGAAACCAACGTGATGGGTATGTTTAAGAATGACTGGTTTGGATTGGATATTTATTATGATTAAGACACACATGTATTTGTGCAATTAAGACAGTGCTTTCTTTTTGGGTTAACGATATTACTGAAGAACTTTATTTTTTAAAGTCTTCCGTTCTTTTCAATGCTCTCAATAGTTAAAATAACAGAGAGCATTAGAAAGAATGAGTGTCAAGTCCTCTAATTAAGTGGCACATTGTAGTCAATGTTAAACATGGTGGTTTATGTGGTATTACAATCAAAGTTATATGGGGGTGTATTATACAGTTGTTATTTATTACCCTGGATGTTGTGGTTGTCTTTTACAGTAACATCAGGGCAGGAGCAGGGAGAATACAAAAAGTGTGTGGTTACAATAAATTATTTTTTTAAAAGCACGTGGTTAATCAGATGGTGTATGTGTGTGTACTACATATATACACATGTAGAACCTGAGTCTAGCTGAGGAAGTTTTAAGCAATACTGACAGGTTGCAAGTCATTGAACATCTGTAAATAAGCATGCTGGCAGTCATGCAGATAGAGTGTTAAGAGGGCAGCTGTGTGCACATGTTTTGTCGACACAGTTTGCACAAAATAGGGTGCAATGTTTGCAAGTTATTTGTTGAATCTACTACCCATACCATATATCTAACATAGACAACATATTCTGGGAGAACTCAATGTTAATCTCCATCTGTGTTGTACATCTCAACTCTCCCTCCTGGATCTGCTCCAACAGCAAATCTGCTCTATTCAACATTTTTACAGCATCTGTGAATATGTCGAGAATCTCAGACAAATACAAAGTGATTTTTGTTTCCTTCACTCTTCTCTGTCTCATGAGTGTGTATCTGTGTTCACGGCTTTTCTTAGTAGCTGGCCTGACCTTTAAGGAAACACTGTCACATATACACCCACACCCTCTGATGTTTTTATCCAGTGATCTTCACGCTGGAGCTTTAAATGTTAAAGGTGTGGCCGATGCTCGCTTCCTTGAGCCAGCATAATGCTAGAGGAAACCTCAGTGTACAACCAGAACACACACACACACACACACACACACACACACACCCACACACACACACACACACACACAAACACACACACACACACACACACACACACACACATGCATGCACTCATTCATGGATGTACATACTGAAGACATGCTTGCACACTCCTTAGAAAAGCACAGCAGCATTGCATATATACAGTCTGTTCATAGCATTATTCTTCAGATCCACATCTGCATACTGGCACAGACATGTGTTAATGGTGCCATAGGTAAGGTCAGGCCTTCTTTGACAGTGCTCTGCTGTTGTCAGCCCTGCAGGCATGTTTTTAAGCAAGTGTTTTTTTCTCCCGCTCTCTAACATATGCTGGGTAGCAGCCACATAGACACTCTAGCATATGCTGGCAAGCCTCTGTCAGTGCGCTTTAACAGTGCCTGAGGGACACTAAAGGTCAAAGACATGCACACACACACACATACGCACCAGCTCCTGGCTACTTCACAGCACATATTTGTGAATAGCAGCACTTTAAGCATTAGCACCATTGGAGCTTGTTCTGGCCTTTCCACACATACACGCACAAGCACACAGATATAAACAAGCAGTAATGAGGCATGCACAAGTTTCTGCTGCTTAAGTTGAGTGCATCGGAGGAAAAGAATGGCCTTTAGCACTCACTATAGTGGTGCACTGGAAAACTACAATTTTGAACTAAAACAGAAGACCAGTTTCATCTTTTACATCTCTCACATACCACTGAAAAATGTGTTTTATATTTGTCATACATACGTTTTGGTATCATTTCTGATGGTGCCTGCGCTATTTTTTGTTGGTTGTTTATTTTCAGAGAGTTTCCAGGTGGTGGTGAGAGGCAATGGGTTTCTGCATGCAAGAAATATCGACCAGGTCCTCTGCAGTTTCAAACTGAATGACACGTACACTATCGGTAAGTTCTGCATACATTATGTACTCAAGTGTGCGTTTGGAAAAAAAAATACACACACGTTTTGCACATGTTGACAGGATTTAAAGGATTATTTATGCTTAAATAAATATAAGAGGCAAGAAAACAAAAGATTGTGACTGTGTCTGATGGATCAAGTTTGGCACTTTTACATTTCCTGCTATTTTTTGGAAAATACCATAAAACCGAAAATGATCATCCAAACAGAGCACAGAGTTCTGATGGGTTAATTTCCTCTGTATGCTCTTTATTACAGCTATTTGCTGTAGTACATAAATGCTTACACTTAAAAGCATTTTTGGATTCTGGTTTGGCTTGTGCTTTAAAGAAGAATGTGGGAACAGTTTTCAAGCTGCAGATGTTAGTATTTCTACTGCATGAAGAGTGACTTTGTCTTTCCTTGTATAGATGAGAGACCAGCTGGAATAGAAGACACCTTCCTGCTCTGCCCTGCTCCTGTCGTAGAGGAGGTTGGAAGGTAAGCAGGACATCTCCTTTGGTTTTTACTCTTCTTTTTTTTATCCCCATGTCAAACTTTCTGTGTTCAGCTGTAAAACGCTGCACACAGATATTTACCAGCTGCACGCAAGTTTGGTGTGGACACAGAAGACTGCTGTCCTTGAACAAATTAGGGCCAAAGTCATTGAGTGTCTGTGATCAATCAGTGTTTGTCACAGCTAACGAAGCCAGACACCAATCACAAGGGGACAACAGGAGAAGAGCCCAGGAACACAACTTAATGACAGCCACGCTGGAGAGGACTTTGCAACCGTGTTTGTGTGTGTGTGTGTTTGTGTGTGTGTGTGTGTGTGTGTGTGTGTGTGTATTTCCTCGTGTGTGATTTATCCCAATCTCTGTCTGACACTTTGGGAGAGTGAAAGTGTGAGTGGAGTCGGCGGGGCAGTGTAAAGTTTCCTCTGAGGGCTGCTAGCTTTGCTTGTGGTGATTTAGAGCAGAAGTTTCTTGCGGCTCAGACAAGGCGATGCTGTGGGCCGAGCTCGGAGAGGACTGAGGAACGACCGGCAGCCTTCCCGTCCCCGCTGCCTGCAGTCCTGTGCATAATTATACACTCCAGCCTGCAGCCTCAGACACCTCCCAGTCATCATCTGTCTTGATGCTGTCACTCAGATTTCTGGTGTGATTTGAGGTTGTCCTATCCGCCAGTGAAAAATACTGCCTTAATGGGGAGAAAAACATTTTGTTTTCGCTCTGTGGCAGCAGGGAGATTTCAGAGTCTGAAGTATACACTGTATTTCAACGACACATGCTATAACAGAGGTTGCACATGGAATTTTAATTATAACTCACATACAACACTTAAGGGATCGACTTAATGACAATTCAAAAATCCAAAAAGTACCCCCGTCTGTCTGGGTTGTTGCCAGCGTGGTTTAGTCTCAGGTTGGGCTGCACCTCCAGAGAACATTGTAAAACCTGGAGCATCATTACACATTGCAGCGGTGCCCAAAGGAGCTGTCCTCACATGTAACAGAAGCCCATTAGAGCCGAGTCAGCAATGCCTGAGTGCTGCTAAAGAGGAAGTCAGCTGTGTATGGCTGAAGGGCCCAAAGAGGAGGTGAACAGCTGGCTGATGAGTTCTGGGAGCTGCGGTGCCATAACATGCAGAGAGGCTTGGAAATATGTAGGACGGAGAGAGTGCAAGCTTTACAGGTGTTTTTGTTATGAAATTTGAATCCTTTGGAATTGTACTTTCTGAGTTAGGTCCTTTTAACCAAATCACCTCTCTTGCACCGAGGATGATCAGATTTTATGTTCACCATCTATATTCACAGTTCTTCATTGTCTTTATTCACAAGAGGTTTTGGGGTGCGCTACATGCGTGAACTCAAACAGCCAAATGTTTTTCAATCTGTGAGCGCAGCAAATAAAAGTCAGGAAGATTCAGCATAAAAAGTAGATAATGCTCATAAAAACAAATGTGCTGAAACAAATCCACATATCAGGAAGTGGACAGATGATACCAATAAATAAAAGATATCCTCTAAATACAAATATTTTCCGTAATTTTTTTTAAAGAAATGTCATCATTTTATTTAAAAAACGTAATCAGTATTGAAAAAAAATATGAAACACAGCCCTAATAAATCACCCTTACATGTCAGATCACATTCTAGGTGAACTGCTTACTGTTTTGGGGGTTATACAGTCTATACACGTGGTCTCAGAAGACTCCAGCTCCCAGCATCACCTCTTAACCCGAACCCAAAAAACCCTCACTCACTTATCCCCTGTTTCAGAGAGTCTTATCACATATAATGAAGTCATTGACGCTGCCGTCACACAAATCTATGTTGACTGGGAACCTTCCGGATGCGCACCCCCCACCCCCAACCACACACACACACACACACACACACACACACACACACACACACACAGGGCAAAGACACATATAAAGTGGGCAGATTGATGATTGATAGGGGCTGAGATCTCTCTGTCAGAGGGGAGCTGATAGCACCGTGTCCCCCCTGCCTTCCTGAAACGAGGCCTGAACATATGATTGGGGGGGGGGGGGGGGTTTAAAAAGGAGGGGAAGAAGTAAAAGAAAAGATGAGTGGCACCTGCACTGCCAATTTCCTCCTCTGAAGACAGTGTCAGCATGAGTTATGAGACAAGCTACAGTGGATGGGAGGAGGAGGGAAAACAGAGTCAGTGTTTGAGGAAATAGTGAGGAAGGGGTCTCAGAAGGGAGGGACAGCGCTGAAGGGATGTTGAACAGGAAAGGCTTTCCTCCTACCATCCCCCCTGTCTCTGCTTTCCTCTCCTTCCTCCCACCCTGCAGTGACCTCCCCCCTTGTCGTCCCCTCCATGAATATAAACCTCAATGCCCCCCTTGTGTCTTTCAGAGCCCCCCTAAACCATAAGAACAGCACAAGAATGCCTTTCTCCATTTAACTACAAACCAGCTGTCTGTGTTTTTAGCCCAGTGTGTCTATTTAGCTAACAGGTCTTGTTTTTCTTGATCGATGAATAACCTTTCAATGAATATTTCCCTGTTTTTTGTGTCCTCAATCCCATGAGGCCTTTTCCTCCTTAAAACCCTGCGATCTGAATCCTCATCCAAACCCTGCGCTGCATATATCAGTGTGAGTAGTGGAGAATAAGAAGTCATTTAGCTGTCTGTGGTTTCCACATTAGAGGTCTGGGTCTGATCCAAACAGAAGAGATTCCTTCACTGGGTGGAGAACTCCCTGACCTCTTTCAATGCTTTTTGTCTATGTCAGCATGTTTGTGTGCTTATAAGGCAGCAAGTATGGACAAAGTAGATGGAGGAATGTACTTGACACCTCAGTCGTGCGTCTACAGTAGCCGAAACATGACCATGATGTGTGCACCCGAGCAAATGTGCACCAAGACTTGTGTGTGGTAGGCCCATGAAAAAACCAGAGGAATATTACAAGAACTAAAGAGTGACGGTTCCTCAGCTGTGTCTGCAGTCAATTTAGTTTTTACAAACAAAATGATTCAAACACATGTTCAGGAAGGAAAGCAGACTACCTATTTCAATGACAATAACATACACAGAAGTTTGCTGAACATACTGTAAATCTTAGCAGCTGAATATTAGTCAATAAGCACAAAACTGGAATTTACGTATGTGAGGTGCATGAAACAAGCTTCAAAGATAACAGGACAAAATATATCAAAACATGTATACATGGGGCGCAGATCGCCTAGCAGTTTTGGTCGCGCCCCATGTATGGAGGCTATAGTCCTCCAAGCGGGCGGCCCCGGATCGAGTCCGACCTGTGGCTCCTTTCCCGCATGTCAGATTCCCCAATCTCTCTCCCTGGTTTCCTCGTCTTTCCACTATCCTATTGAATACATGCAAAAAGCCCCCAAAAATAACTCTTACAAAAACATGTATCCATGTCATTTCACCATTAATACAACATATGACTTCTCTCTGCTCCGCTACCGGGTTGCTAATGTAAGATGGAGATGAGATTTATTTATGTAGTTTCATTTTGTAGCTCTTTGTTTTCTCAGGTTGAGGTCATGTACATTATTTAATTTAAGGCTAACTTCATTCATATTTAGGGGCGGCTGTGGCTCAGTTGGTAGAGTCGTCGACTCTCAACCAGAAGGTTGAGGGTTGGATCCCCAGCTGAGCAACATGTCTGATGTGTCCTTGGGCAAGACACTTAACCCTGCATTGCTCCCGCTGCTTCAGTGGCGGTGTATGAATGGATTAGTGTTGTACTTACTCTCTGATGTACGTCACTTTGGATAAAAGCGTCTGCTAAGTGAATTGTAACATTGTAACATATTTACGTTTTGTACTTTGCATACAATTGCGAGAGTAAATGTTTAATATGATGCACTTTGCCTTTAAGGTTGCTCATGGTTACGGTTGTCGGAGTGATATTTGACTAAACTGTTATATGCACCATGCGATGAACATGTTTACTTTGGCTGTAAATATGAGCATTTTAATATGGGGTCTAATGAGGATATCTTTGCTTTTGCAGCCAGCCTCAAGTGGACACTCAAGGAACTGCAGTTTTTTTGCACCTCTGCATTGACTTCATTTTTCAATAACGGACGGTGCAGATTGAAAAATACTGATATTTCTCCGTATTTGGGTGGAGGCAAATCAATCTCAGACTCTCAGATTAAGACCACTTTGCAGATCACAGATCAACATCACTGCCTCAAATAAAATGAATAATTAGTTAACGCAAAATAGGCACCTTTTAAGCGTCTTAACCAACAGTTTTTGTAAGATCGTATGGTTCAGTCAGTCTATCTTGAATGCATGCTCTTTTAACCTGAGCACAGATTTGAGCATCATTGCAGATCATACATTTACCACATCATTTAAGAGTGTTTGTATTTTAAATTAGCTCACGTGTATCTTTCATCAAACCATCACGGGTTTGTGTTTCTGCAGGGTGATCTACCTCCAGGTGAGCATGAACGAGGGCCTCTCCTACATCACCAGCTCAGTTCACATCACTACAACTGAATGTGTGAGTACTTCCTGTGTGTGCACCATCACTACAGCTCACACGCTGTTTTTTTCCTCTGGCATGCTGCCTAATTTAAATAAACTTTCTTTCCACCTTCTTATTTGCTCTTGGTTCTCCAGTCCTTTTCTTCTCTCCTTCCTCTCTGACGTCTCCTCTGTTGTGTCTGTCATCAGAGGAGGCTGTGAGTACTTTGGCTTTTTGTTTCATCTTTTTCTCATCTCATGCCTGTTCGTTCATTTAAATCTTAATCCGACGACTCTGTGTTTCTGCGCAGTTTGACGGCACCATTGTGTTGATATCGTTGCTGGTGGTGTTCCTGCTGCTGGCTGTGCTGCTGATGTGGTGGTTCTGGCCTCTCTGCTGCACTGTGGTAAGTTTTATCTACAGACAATGGTGCTTTAACTTGTCTTCATTTGATTTAATGTCATGAGTTTTCCTCATGCTGTCTTTTTTTAATATACAGGTGATCAAAGAACCTCCACCTCCTCCTCCTCCAGAACCAGTAAGACTTACGTTTCCTCATTGTTTGGTTGTACTGGTAACATTATACGCTGTTTGTTTTTGGGAATACGAGCTGTGTCCTGTAATGGAGTATCTCTCTTAGGAATCAGATGATGAAGATGGGATGCCAAAGAAGAGGTGGCCCACAGTGGATGCATCCTACTATGGAGGAAGAGGAGTGGGTGGCATCAAACGCATGGAGGTATGCTATCTGCATGCTTATGCAATGCTATAAATAATAACAATTTTCACAAGGCTTCTTCTTGGTTGTGCCTCTTTTACCGTCCTTTCATTATCCCTCCCTCCTTTCTCTCTGTCTAAAATGTGTTTGTTGCCTTGTGTTCCATTCACATTCTGGATTTGTTTTTCTAAGCACCCGGGGAAATTTCATTTGTTTTAGGTGATCTATAAAAACGTTTTTTAAAATTCTAATATGATTATGTCTTAGGTGCGATGGGGAGAGAAGGGGTCCACTGAGGAGGGTGCTAAGCTGGACAAACCAAAAAACGCCGTTGTAAAGATGCCAGAGCAGGAATTTGAACCGTACGAGCCCAAGCCACGAAAACCCCCTCGCCGCCCCCCACAGCAGAGGAGGTGGTACACGCCCATCCAGGTAAGACTCAGATCGAAATACAAAATTTCATGATAGGGTTTTCTTTATGATTCTTTTATTGTGTAAAATCCTCTTTTTGTGTTCTTTTTTTAACTCATTGTTTTTCTTCCTGGGTCCTCCAGGGGAAGCTGGATGCTCTGTGGGCTCTGTTCAGGAGAGGCTATGACCAGGTGTCTCTGATGAGGCCGCAGCCTGGAGACGAGGTACGTCTCAAACTGCTCTCATTTAATACTTATCTTCATTTTAAAGCAAGACTAAATAGAAGATGTGGATGTAGCCACCCAGACATGATCCAGTTGTTTATGAACCCCTCCTTTCAAGTTTGGCGTGTGGGCCGTTGTCTAGGTTTTATGGATCCAAAAAGTGATGATACTTGGACAGCAGGGGGATACAAAGGTAGCTACAAGCCAATCTCAGGTAAAGCATCCCTGCTTTATCCAAAGTTTGACTCCAAATGGGACCAACATTTTGAATAAGAAAGTCATCCTGTATTGACCAAGATGTGAAACGTGCAATTAGGAGCATAATCTGATTAGGGAAAATGTGAAGATCACCTGACACGAGGGCTCAAAGAATTCTGCAAAATCTGACTTTATTTGAAACCTGTGCAGTCAGCTGCTGCTGCCTATTAGATCGCAGGTTAAAGTCACTTTCACATCAATGTCCACATCTTATAAACAGTCTATTCCTCAAACATGTGCGAAAATTGAATGGACCACAACCAGACATAATGACTCATACAAAGCTGTAGTAGTGTTGTAGTCAAGACCAAACTAACCCAGACCAAGACATACCCGAGACCAGAGTGCTCCAGGACCGAGACAAGAACAAGACATTCAGGGATCGAGGCCGAGTTAAGACCAAGACCAAGGCAGGGCGAGACCGAGACGAGACCAAGACCATAAATATTAATGAAGAATCATCATCTTGTGTGCAGGGGGCGTGTCACTTACTTAGACCGTACCACTTGGAAGGTTGCGGCCGTAACTGGGTGGAAAAGAATCGAACCACAAAGTAATTGAAATTATTTGTTCTTTTAGAAAGAGGCGTTTTCCTTCTAATCACAGTAATGACGTGGAAAAATAGCCTATCAGTGGTGGTCTTGACAGTTCTTCGGAGTCCGCCCAGTCCTAGACCGAGACAAGACGGAATAAAAATGCTGTCGATTCCAAGACGAGCAAAGACCTTCAAAAAGTGGTCTCGAGTATCAAGTACTACAGCACTAAGCTGTAGTTTAGTAAATGTGTGTAAATTCAGTAATGGCTCTGTGGGTGACAGCCACTTTAAAGACGGGGTAGGACACTGAAGATGTCTGTGCGTTGCCAGATTTTGTTTGTGGACAAATAAACATCTGCATTTAGTCTTTTTGTTCCGTCACTTTGCATAAAGACAACACGTGCCAGTGAGCTTCATGTACAGCAGCTCAATACTGACTGTCTACATGCACACTGACACACAGAATGACACACATAGGCTGAATCAATGAGGTACTGATACTTCTCTCTCTCAAAGCGACCATTGTTCATGCACAAGGAGTACTGTGCTCCTCTGTACTTTTCTTTGGAAGTTCCCCATGACTCCCAGAAAATGACCGGGTTTCTATCAAGCTTCCAAATCGCAAGTTACACACTCACTCCCACTTTACAAGTATAAAAATCGGCTCCTGTGTCTGTGGGTTTTATTTGCTTTGGTTCTTGTAAATTCTGCTGCAAACCTTTTATGCTTTCTAACTGGTTACTTCTACTGCTTCTCCTAAATCACGACACGATAGCGGAGCGGCCACTCTTATCTAACCTTGACCCTGTGTGTGTGTGGCATCCCATAACCTCACTGACATGTTTTCATCATCACACGGGTTGTCATGGTGAAACATCTGCTCCGTTATAAATGGTTTCATTGTCGCCTTTTGTAGTGGCGGCCATATCACTGTAAAACGTATTGATTTGTTCCTTGAATGGCATGATTCATCCTTAGGATGTCATAGTGTGAGCGTGTGTCTGTACTGTATCTGGAGTCTATAAATGTGGTCGTCATCGGTGGTTTTATCCCTTCTTTCCATCTTGTATTTTTATTTCTAAGCGGAACAATTCATCTCTGTCAGGACAGAAGTTTCAGGAGTCTTTGTCCGACACTTTTTGTGAAGCAGTAGTTCACAGAGCTGCTCCACGATGACCCCACAACACCCTTCACGAGCCATTAGCTCAGGAAAATACAAGGCTGCCTCTCACAGGGAAAGAAAGGAGGGGAAAAATTCCACTTTTGTTGCAAAGGCCAAAGTCGTTCAATGTTGTTGCTGAAAGCGATATCATACATGAAAGGCGACAATGATCCAGACTCAGATCTGAACTCGGAGAGTGAATTCCTCGTGCTTGTAACAAAGAGCTTCACTGCAGAAGTGTAGCTGGTGGACTTCTCAGCTGTGTTACTAAGAAATGAAAGAAGCTGTGACTCGTCAGTGATTTATCTAAAAAACATACATAATGAAACAGAAGCTCCTTACTATCCGCTAAAGCTCCTACATATAGTCATCAAAAACACTAAACATAGATGTGTGACATAGAGGAAGAGAGAGAGAGCAACACAGGGATAAATAGAGCAAAAAGAAATGAGCTCCTCAAAAGGTGAATTTGACAAAAGGTTTGACTGTGGGAAAACATTAACCATGGCATAATATTGATCCTACAGTTTATTTGTTTTTTTAAATTTGGGTTTTATTATGTTTCCTTTGCACAGACAAAATGGAAAAAACTAATATATACATACATAGTTCATGTCAGTGGAGTACATATTTCTTGAAATATCTCCGAACCTGCAGCTTGATGACAAACAGCTGAGCGTCGGTTACAAACAAAGTGGCAAAAAGCACAGCGATAACAAGCTCACATCAGACTTCTCAGTACAGATTGTTAACAAGCGGCTCAGGAGGAGCTCGTCCTGCTTTCTCTCCACATTACTCCTCCTTCGCTGCCTCTGCAAACGGCCATCAGCGGCCTGCCAGTTTCTGCCACACTCCCTGTGTGCGCTTGAGCCCTCTTTGCTGTGTGGGCGTGCATGTGTGTGTCACTGTAACGTATGTCTCAGCTCTTCTGAGTTAGCGTCACACAAACAGATGGGGAGTTGAAAGGCCACGAGCCATATTGTGACAGAAGAGATTCGCTTCTTTTGTCCCCAGAGCTGATGGCACTGATGGGACCGTCACACAGCGCTGAGCGGACCAGAGGGCGGCCACCATCCGTCCCTGGCCCACAAACAACAAACGAGCACCTCCCCTTCTTCACCCTCCTCTGTCTTTACCTCCCTCTGCTTCCTTTAAAGGACCAGATCACCCAAATGACAAATACACAAATATCCTTACCTACCATCTCCTCGTGGTGTGTAACCATGTAGGCAGTTTAGTTGAATTTAAGTTTAGAGATATCAGGAAATTTCACATTTCTGAGGTTGATTTGAAATGTGTTTCTGCTGCTCACAGTGTTGAAGAAAAGATCTTAGCTGATTCTTTTTTTTCCTGGATCTTTAAATTCAACATTTCACAGGATTTAATTATGGAATTTGCTCATTTGCCAGAGAACTGAAAAACATATTATTATCTTTTTAGAAAATGTTCTCCCTTTAATCTGGATATTTCACTGATAATAGATCTATAGAAATGATTTGGTGAAGATATTCCAATACTCACCCCGGTGTTTGTACTGTATGTTACAGCCCAAAATGTTGTATCCAGAATTGGACACTTAGGACATGGAACCGGGAACTGGAGAAGTGCGCTAACACCAGCTAACACTTGAGTCAAGTACAATAATTAATAACCCAATACCCACCCTAAAAAGTAAACAGATTTCAGATAAATTATGGTGTGAACATGACAAAAAACAACAACAATGCACTGCTAGCGGAGCCTGTTATGTTAGCCAGAAATAGCTAAATGTTACCAATCAGTGTTTTTCCACCAATCATATGTGTAGGCTTTTATCTCACTGGTATCAGATGAGTAAAGTCTTTATATCAGAACTGGTATCAGGAAGAAAATAAGGATGTTCTCACATCTGAGTTAATTATTCACATCACGGAGAGGAGTTCCAGTGAACACAGTGAACAGCGAGAGCTTCACTATCAGGAGTAATGACCCTCTGACCCAGGAAAGGGTTACTGCTGCCAGGAGACACGTGGAAAGATTGTCTAGTTGTTCAGCAAAATTGAAGTCTCTGACATTATGACTTTGTTTTTGAGGACGATTAAACACACAAACTGCATTTTAAATGGTTATAAAGCCAATGTCACAAAAATCAAGCAAACTGCCAGCTCCTACAACTACTATCTACATACTTTGATTCTACAAAAAAAGAGTTTATTTGAATCCGCACAGGCTTAACCTTTGAATTTCTAATTTCTCCACTACATTAAATCTATGTGTATCCTACATTCCAGAGCACTATATGTGATGCAAGAACATGTGTTACCTCTTGTGAGTGCACATGATGCATCTTTCTTATGTGAGTGGATCGCTGTAATGTCAAGTGAGGAGACAGGCAGAGCTGTCAGGTCGGATGTGCGTCTCAGCTCCTTTTTATTTTTCTCAGTTTTTCTTTACTATAACGGTGAGAAATGTGTGCGTGTGTTGTTTCCTTGTAAACATCTACAATGTGTGTGTGTTTGTGTAAGGAGGGCAGAGTCTTGGGGCTCAGAAGGAAAAAAATGGAGGCTAGACGGTGTGAGGAGGGAGGCTGCGGGTGATTTAAGGGTTTTGTTTTTCCTAAAGAAAAAAAAAAAGGGGGTTGAGGGTATGAGTAAACAATCCCCGAGAGGGGAAGAAAAGCAGTGACAGACACTACAAGCCAGAGGGACAGATTCAGTGATTGAACAGCACAAGTGAGACAATGCTGACCTCTCACACAACCCATCCATCTACAGTCAGAGGTGGTGAGAGTACAAACACTATTTACTCGAGTAGAAAACCAGATATTTGTGGAAAAAGAAGACCACTTGAAAAATTAGAAGTGCCGTTAAAACGTCTGTATTGAAGTAACATTGAAAAAGTACAGGTACAAAATGTACTCATTGTATTAAAGTAAAAAAAAAAACGTACCCTCTGAAGGTAATTTCTTCTGACTTTGGTGGACGTTTAAACTTAAAATTCTTTAAAAAATAAAAGTTAAAAAATATCGTCGCTCCAATTTAAAGGACGCAGATTCTCTGAGACATCTACAAAGCTGTTTGATTCACTTTCATCCATGAAAGGCTTTAAGTTTGACCTCTCGGTCAGAGACATCACATTTAATAGATTAAAAGAAATAAACTGAGTTTACTATTTTTAAATGTATGTGTTTGCTCATAGTTTTAGTTGTGCAGTTTTTGTTGTGTCATATGTACTCATGGATATGCAAAGGGACTGTCGATGTATGGAGGCTATAGCCCTCGTCGCAGCGGCTGCAGGTTCGAATCCGACCTCGTACCTTTGCTGCAGGTCACCACCCACTCTCTCCTCCAAACATTTCCTGTCTCTCTTCAGCTGTCCTATCACATGAAGGCAAAAAGGCCCAAAAAATAAAATAAAAAATGATGCACCGATGTATTGTTTGAACATCAATCTTGGGTGGATATCAGCCCCGTCCAGACAATATCCACTCATCAGCATGTAATGTGGCGTGCAACTTTGTCAGTAGCTGATGTGTGTCTGTTTTGTTGCTTCAATTTAAAGCTGGAAAGCTAGTTCACCTTACTGCTGATACAGAGAAGATGTGTTTTTATCTGGCAGAAGAAGTCTCCAGTTCGACAAACTCCGATTTGTTTTTATGATCAGATGATCAGAAAATATCAGCAGTGCAGGACACTTCCTCTGTAAGACATGTTGCAGTGACATTTCAAGAGAACAGACTTCTAAAAATACCTCAAATCTCATAGCTTATTTGAAAAACAGATGCATAGAATTACAAAGAATTGATGAAAAAACATCGATGTCAGAGTCGTCTATTGGCTAAATTGTTATTTCAAACATGGGAATTGGTATCAGCCCTGATTTTAACAATCTGTACATCTCTATAATCAATCATTCCCCTCAAATGCATCAAAGCTAAAGTGACGAACCTTCATTGAAAATGTAAGGAGGAGAAAGTACAGATTGGTGTTAACATTTAAGGTGTTCAACTCAAAAGTGTTCCGAAAAAAAATACTCACGTGAAGTACAGATACCCAAAACTCTACTAAAGTACAGTTTGTATTTGTTGCTTCCTGGCTGACTAAATGTCATCGACTCCTAAGTGAAAAAGTCTCCTCTTTTCGCCACATTTCTGCTGCTCTTTTCAGGAGCCACCCTATGTTTTTGGTGCTCTCCTGCAGCCAGCCCCCTAATCTTCCTCTCCCTCTGTTTCTGTTATTCATGAGCCGCAGGTTTCATTCAGGCCATATGTTCTGGTGGAGGCATGCTTACAGTCACACACAAACACAAACACTCCCATATTCATGAGCTTGTGTTCTCATTGTGTCCATATGCTGTCTCTGGTGTTGTGCTGCTGCTCTGCTGCTCACAGACTGGCCCTTTCACCGCGGCCTGGACACAAGACCCCAGCAGTCAACCCCCCCACCTCCCTCCAACCAGGGTGCCCCCAATCAATTACCCAGCCCTCATATACACACCCATATGAACACAAAGGCCCCCTCAGTCACAAAGCTACTGCTGCTGAGGCCCTCTTATTGGCCCCTGTGTGACTTTAGGGCCTCTGTGTTTAATAAGGTGTTATAATCAGACCACCAAGGGTCTGTGACACAGAGACCTACTCTCCATCCTTTACACACACTGACTGAGCAAGACAAGAGTGTGTGTGTGTGTGTGTGTGTGTGTGTGTGTGTGTGTGTGGGGAGAGAGAGAGCGAAGGATGCTATGCAGGGAACAGAGAGGAAAACCATCAATGAGAACAATGAGAGAATCGGTCCAATTGAGCCGACTTGTAAATTATGGTAAATTCTAAGGGGCCTCTGTTAACTATTGTGAAGATGTAGAAGCCCTCCCTTTGCATTCAGACATGTTGAGCACATAAGAGACATAAACCACTTTCTGTTCTGCATCAAGAGAGTCGCACCAGAGGCTCCGAGAGACGAGGAGGGGAAGTGGGGAAAGCTTGAGCCTGCAGAAGCGTATGTGTGTGTCGTCTTTGCTAGCATCACAGCTATTGTAGTGCAGGTGTGGACAGAAGACAGAAGTAGCTCTGTGTGTCCTCAGATGCCTCGAACACACGGACCTCTATCTGCAGAGCAGATAAGACTCACAGCAACCCCTGTGGCTGTTGGATCTAAGCAGCTCATTGATTTTGCACAAAGACACACTGCATGTAAAGCTGTATTCTGCACGGTAAAAATTGGCATTCATAATATGACAAAAATATGCATCGTGGGATAACGTTCAATATTGTAATTCTGATACAAAGTGCGATAAATAAACAAATATCAGAGGGTGCGTATTCATGTTAAAGGGACAGTTCAGAGTTTTTGAAGTGGGGTTGTAGGAGGTACAAAATGATCCTTTTTTATCCACAGTAAAGGCCATACATGGTCACCCTAAAGAAAAGCTATAAAACAAGACATGGTGGAGGGATTCAAAATTCCAACGCTTTGCAGAGAAAAGAGTGTATCCCCTCTCAGTGTATTTCCAGCACATTGAGTGTGTGGTTTGGTTTAATGTGGTTGCATAGTCACCAGCATGGTTGTTGAACGCTCATCTGTTTACTTTTAGCTTTGGTAGTTATGAATGACCCAGTTTGATTCTTCCAAATGAATTCTGATGTGTAGCTCTGGTTTGACATTTCTTTTTGCCTTTGTTTCCTGCAGGGTCGTTGTATTAGTTTCCAGCGGGTCAAAGATGCAGAGTCCACCTCAAACAACCGGCCTCCTCCTCCTCCTCACACAAATCTCTCTAATACAGCCCCTCCGTCGCCGCCTCCTCCACATGCCGAACAGCGACCCCTGGTCTCCAACTCTGTTCCCCGTACGAAGCCGCCATCAAGAGGGCCCCGAACCACGCCCCCTGCCCGAGCACCCCCCCTCTGTGACCCAACCCCCTCCTGGTCCGCCTCCATCTCGTGTCCCTCCTGGACCTCCAGGACCACCGCCATCGCGACCCCCACCCAGGCTCTGATTAAGAGAGGAACATCATGTCCTCCTTTAAGACTCAGACAGCAGAGAGAGACATCAAATCTTGTGAGGCAGGAGCTCCGACTTGGAGCTCTGTGCTTTGTTGCTGGACAGCAAAAGTATTTATCTGATTTTAAAGTCAAAGTAATAGGAAAACAGCATGTAGTCACCTGATGAATCCTGAGTGTACAGTTCTGTGTTTTTCAGAGGTAAGAGGAAGTGCAAACCTTTCTGGAGATGCATCCCAAAGGAATTAAGTGTCATTGAAAGTTAGATTGAGACAGTTTGTGTGAATGACAAATGTAAATAAACATTTACTTTGGGTAAGTAGGGAATTATGATTTTAAGGATAAGGGTGTGGTGAGAAATTCAGCCGTAAGTGAGACATGATAGCTGAATGTTGGTTCTGGTTTTTAGACATGTTAGGTTTCACACTGTTTCACCTTTTAAACCAAAGAAACTTTTTCTACATCCTAGTTAAATTTAGTGTATAACTACAGCGATCCTATTGTAACTGCAGGGCAGTTTCACCATACTTTATTTATTTCAGCACAAGCCCTTCCTGCATCTGTTTTTTATTTAGTATCAGCTGGGTTTCTTGTTTTGTTTTTTTAAATCACTGCGGGAGGGGATTATCAAGGTTGATATGAGGGGGCTTCCTGGCATGGCTGATCTGATGTATTTGTGGTCCTAATGGCACCTTCTAGTGGAGGATTTTTTATTGAACTTTTGTATCTTCAGGGTTCTTCTGTATTCTGCATTTACTGACTGAAATGATCATTTGCATTATTTCTTTATTAACAACCTTTTTTGTCTTTTTTCAATAAACAAAATGGGATTTTTTATGAGCTGTCTGCGGATGATTTCTGTTAATGTTATTAGGAGAGTCAAATGACGGTATTACAGTTCATGGTTTTGCACAGTCATAATGAGAACTCACTTATAAACATATTGGGGTCAGTGCACCAGAACTGTCGTGATATATTCAGAAGGTAATTGGATGTTGCAGTTTTGTAACATTGGGTGATATGTGTTGTGTCTCTTAAGTCTTAGTTCTTAAATTAAGCTAATTAAAACCTCTGCTGCTGATAGGACACCGATAATCTGTCATTTAGATTCATAGAGGTAGTCTGCACAGTTAACACTAAATTCAATTTTTTTTCTACAGCTTTTAGGTTTATTAAAAGTCACATTTTTGGAACACGTCGCTGCTGTGATATCAATCTTTTCACCATTTGTTTCCCAATTAAACAACTTGTTAAAAAGTCCTGCAGTGAACTTCTAGTGTCTTTGTAAAGCATTCAAACCATAGTCTGTATATAAAGATGGACAACACGCCTCAACCTCCTCCAGTTGTACAAAGATGAAGCCAAAATTCCTGCGTGATGTGCGCTGACATATTGTGCATTTGCAGCCAGAGCCTTGGCTGTAGCGTCATGCTGCTTCTGCTAATGCAAGCAAACATTTAACTCTTTAAAGATCTCTCAGGGTGGCACAGGGGAACAGATCATCATGTCATGTTTACTTAATCACGTAATGTTTATATGACGTGTGCTGCTGCCCTCTTAGCCAGGTTAGCCTTGGGAAAGAGATTTTGATCTCTTTGGGTTAATTACCTGGTTAAATAAAATGAAACTTAATGTGAGTTTGAAGCAGACACTCAGAGTTATGTTCAATCACTCTTGTGTCAGAGTTTGTTTCCCCTCTGCTGTGGTGCACACAGCGTTACACTTGTCAACAGAGCTGTCAATCATAGCAATTTAAAACCTTTAATAGCATCAACTAACTAAAAAGAAACTTCTCAGAAAAAAAATCAACATGATAACGACTATCACAACAGAACCAGGTCTGAGAAAAATTTATTTGACACGATTTTGATTTCAGTTTGACCCACGTCTCATCTTCTAACATCGAAGAGGCGGGATTAATGACCTGTACTCCATCCAGTCAGTACGGGGAGCTCTAAATCATTTTGCTTCACTTGAGGCAAGGTATTGTCATTCTTTTTACATTTCATTAACAAAAAATCTTTTTTACTTAATTTTACAGGTTTTTGTGAGGAGGAACAAAATTAACTCGCTCTGTCTGTTAAGTATGTACCAGATGAGTTAGTTTGCCATCTTTCTGAAGTTACTTTATGTCATTTAAACCAGGTTACAGATGATGATGTTTGGTCTGAGAACGTCCCGAGTCAGTCCGGGATTTTAACCAGCCTTCTGAGAAAACGCAGACTGACACACTGAGCTCACACACGCACACATCAGAGTGCGATTAGGAGGTCAGTCTGCAACTACATGACTCATTTTGCTGCAATCCAATCTGTGGGAATGAATCACATGTGGGTAATGGTATGTTAACTCATCCTGCACAACAACAACCTACAGCTTCTCTCTGTGTCTTTCAGGAGTTGCATTCACTGAAACTAGGACAAAAAAGATAATGTTTGGAAGAACCTAATGGACATTTTTAGACCAAAAGCAGCTTTAAATTCTGTTTTAAATCATCTTGAACACATTCATTCACTGTTTATATGAAGGAAGTCTACAGCGCCCTCCAGTGACCAAACAACACGATAACAAAAGCAGATAATACTCTCTCAAAACTATCATGTTGTCGGCCTACAGATTGCAATGTTCACACATAAATACATTTTTCATGAAAGGCAGAGAGACATCCAACACACACTCTCCCTCTCAACTGTCATGAAAGATGTAGGACATCAATCTAAGCACCTCTAAAGCTTAGAAAGGTGGAGCAGTTTAAAAACAAACTGGTTTCACCTTCAATGACAGTCACTCAGAAACACACACACACAGATACACCCATATGCAAGGTGTGCATCTGCATCTTTGCATGTTTAGACACACACAACACATTTAAAGTCCATTGCATAGTACAAGGATGAGCTTCAGGCTTTCCTCTTTTTATGCATTTTCTTTCCAGACAGCGCCCCCTTCTGGGCTCCCCTCACCATGCCCTTGAACTGGCCCTGCATTTTGGCACGCTTCCTGCAAACACACAAATAATGCAACATGTTAAATCTGACATTGTTAGGATTGTTTAGCTTGTTTTAAATAAATTGAATTTGTATGTCACAGTTTCCCTTCACCGTGTTTCTTGTTTTCAGACAAAAGTCAGATACACTGAATGATAAAAATGTTGCTCATACCTGCGATTGAGCTGCTCCTTCTTCAGGGGGATGTAAGCGTAAGGATCCAGCTTCCCTGTTTTCTTTACATCTCCTTTTCCTTTCTGAGATGAAAGAAAAGAAAAACACTTGACAGTCAGGATAACGTTTCACCATCAGTACCTCCTGCAGTGTGTCTCTGTGTCCTCACAGACTCACCTTTGACTTGTAGTCAGACCCGAAGTCGGGCCTTCCTCCCAGCGGTCTGTGGATACCTGAGCCTCCAGCTGAGAAGAAAACAAACTGGTGGTTAACTTCAAAGCTCCAACACTCCTTCCTGAAACCCCAAGCTTTAATCTCAGGCTGATTCACTCTCTGTAGATGTACCCGTCCTACCTTTATACTTCAGCTGTGGTTCAATATCCATGTCCTCATCGTTGTCATCTCGGAACCTCCTTTTTTGTGTCTTTTTCTAATAATTAAAAAAAAAAGTTATTTTTAATGAAACAAGCAAAAAATGTGTCAACAAAAAAACAAAACAATCTGAGCCACGTATTAAAGTACTCACACTCTTGATTCCAGCCTCTTCTAGTATGTCTTTAATATCGCCATCATCTGTTGGGTAAGTGAACAGGTTAATGTCACAGCCTGCTCGCATAGAAAGCAAAGTACTGAACAAAACTAAGAAAGGATACCATGGCCATGCAGGGTCTTCTTTTAGGGCGTCCTGATGAAGACCCTGCGTGGTCAGAGTTTGTTTCTGTTTTTAAAGAGGTACGTCCTGATTGGTTAAAGGCATTTAAACTTACCCTTGTCTTGCCTTGCGAGTGTGTCTGAAGTTAGAGTAGTGGTTTACCTCCCTAGACAATGCTCTAAACAGCTGGACTTACATAAAGAGTCCTCTTACCTTTATCTTTAACATCCTCCTCCTCCTCCTCCTCTCTGATGATCAGCCGTCCGTCTGACGTCACCTTGAAGCCGTGCTCTACCTTGGCGCTCTTCTTCATGGCTGGGTTTGTGGCTAAAAACAACAGAAACCATGTTAAACAGAAATAATGGCAGCCCTCAATGTTTCCTATTATTTTTCTTTTCAAAAGATTATGTCTGAAAATAAATAAATCAATAAAACTTCTATCTCTTACCTAGCACTCTCTGGGAAACTTTAGGATCCAGGAAGTTAAGTGGGTCATCTTCCTCTCCCTCTTTGAGCCAGGCCCGTCCTTTGTGCTGTTTGCCCCCTTTCTTCTGAGCTTTACCGGGCTTCCCTTCATCCTCTGACATATCACTGTCCAACTCTGCAAGGATCTCCTCAATACTAAAGAGAAAAGAGGACATGAGGTTTTAGGTAGGGTATGAGATCAAAGACAGGACTTCATGTGGGGAACAGACATCTACCTTTTGCTCTTTGCTTTAGGTGTCTCGTCTTCGCTCTCCGAGTCCTCGTGCTGCTCTGCGGCCTGTTTGCGTCTCATGGTGCGCGCCTCAGCCTTGCGGATGTTTGCAAGAACCTTGTGGTGTTCTGCAGGCAGCATACTCTTCACCAGCTCAAAACTGGAAACACAGGAGAATATGAAACACATATGGTACCTGCTTTCTTTTTTTTTTACTGCACTTCTGTGTTCTTTCTTTGCATCAAAACACCAAAACAAGTCCCTCTTATGTGTGAACGTACAGGAAATAAACACGGATTCGTTAAAGGGCAGAATTTTAAAAAGGCTGAAATGCAAACTAAGTGAGGTGACTGCAGGCCATACCTAAAATAAAGTACGGATATAACTCTAACAAAAAGAGAAGTCAGCTGTGTTCATCTCAACTAAGAAATGATGAAATGATGTCATCTTTAAACGAAGCCTTCTTTAGTTCTTGTCAGTCAATGATTTACAGTCTAACATTCGGTTTGATAGCATCATTAAATAATTCTCCCAGACAATGCTTTAATCATCCCTGCTTACAGCGGCTTTTGGCTTTAAGATAACTATATAGAAACAATGAATCTACTCTCTGATGGTCTTGTATGCTTTTGTGGCTCACAAAGAGGCCCCAGTATTCATTTCAGTCAGTTTCATAACCGGCTAAAAACTCTTCACAGAAGCCTCAAGCACCACCATCTCTCCCTCAGAGCCAAAAGCTAGCTTAATACCACCATGATGCTGCTTATAGAAACGTAGAAGACATTGGCATTGGGGCGCCGGTTTAGCTCCGTCAGTAAAGCAGGTGTCTTATATACAGAGGTACTAGTCCTCAATGCTTCGAACCTGAGACTCTGTTCTTCAAACAATTCCTGCTTCTCTTCAGTTCAATAAAGGCAACAAGGAACAAACAATAACCTTTTGTAAAAAGGAATTGGCACATACCCAAACTTTTTGATGAACTTGGTGAAGATGTTCTTGAGTTTGGTTCTGAAGTGCCTCCTCACGTCGTCTTTGATGCTCCCAACACCTTCCATCTGAACACAACACAAGAGTTAATTCTGTACAAAATCAGGGACACAACCGTCGCTCACCATCGACTTTATTTCTCTGCCTACCATGACAGTGGCGTGTGATGCCAGCGTCTTGGGGTCCATGATGAAGAGGGCGACCTTGATGAAGCCTAAGGCGGCCTTGACGATCTCTCTGGTTCGAGAGGAGAGCAGCAGACACACGTTGTGCAGCAGCTGCTCCGTGGTGCTCAACTCAATGGCCTCTGAGTAAGAAAAAGAGAGTAGACTGAGTCCTGTGTGCAAACACGAGCATTCAGAACACTGACAGTATGTAGCTGAAAGTCAGCAGACCTACCTTTGTATTCAAACACCAGACGAGTTAGAGCCAACACTGTGCAGGTGATCATGGTGACGGAGCCTGTGAGTCCTGCATACACCAGCATCAAATACTGCTCCATGGCATCTGGGTCAGACAGATGTTCCAGTTAGCAATATTTGCTGCAAGACTGCCCATTCTATTACCATTACACATATCACTAACTGTGAATCTTTGCTGTGGGAAATGTAAATAAAAAAAAGGTCTATTTTGGCAGGGTGCTATTGAGTATGAGTGTGTTTAGTCCACTAAATGGTTAAACGTCATCACCCTCACCAGTCTGCACCGGTCTGTGACTAGTTGGTTATACGACTTATTAATATTTTGGCCCTTGGTGTTGGTCAGATGTTACACTCAAACTGCGACACATCCACTCGCCACTATCCAAGGCTTTAGCCATAAACGGGCTGTAGCTCCAGTTAATGGGCCTGTTCTCTCCGCTCTACTACCTGGATGTAAACGAGCAAAAAGACCAGAGAGCGTCTCGTAGGAGAAGAGCGGTTTTGGCAGTATTTGATCTAGAAAACTGAGATTAAAATGTATGTAGGGTAGGCAAACCAAGTTACATTGTTTACCTGCAGATACTTTAAAAATAAACTGTGCTCAATTTTGACTGTTTTCTGAGATTTTTCTTTTCTTAAGACTAGTGGGTTAAAATGAATTTAAATTTCCATATAACCGACTAGAAAATAAGTCGCCTCCGAGGTGCTATGAGTCAACAAGTTTGACTCCTACCTGGAGGAGTAGCCAGCTAAAATCTCCTAACAGTAGTTTAATACAAGAAGAAGTCAAAAGCATCTTCAACTGTGACTGCAACTTCTCAATTACTCAAATTCATTTTTCACATACAACACAATTTATAGAAGACAAGCATGTTACCCTTTTTGTTTCCGCAGAAGCGGACAAATGCGTTTCCTATTTCCACCAGCAGGGTGTAAGCGTTCTTACGAGCTCCCACAGACACCTCCTTTGTGCATATAATCACCTGAAACAGAAAACAATGTGATGAAAATGATACATGTCCGCTCTCTCTATGTTTGAATGTTAAACGACACGTCTGTGTGTGTGTACCTCTGGCAGCAGAGCAGCGATAAAGTCTTTGTGTTCCTCACTGAGCCTTTTCACGATGTGGATCAGACACTTCAGTCTGGGCTGAGATGACACAATATAAACAGAGAGATACAATCAGACTGCACTGCAAATCAAGGTACATGATCCCATCAAGTGTCTGGTTTATTTAATTCATCTCCATGCTGCAGTCTCACCCTTTTTGCAGGTGAAGAGGCGTTTTTCAGAGTCTCCAGCAGGACGACTTTTAGAGTTTCCAGATTGGTAACGACAAACGACCTGCACTCGTCTCTCTCTCCTCCGCACATCTCCTCCAGCACGCGGTATGCCTTCTTCTGCATGCCTGGCTCTTTGGTCTTAAAACAAACAGAAACAAGAAGAAACAGATAAATACCAATAGCTCTGCGATAAAAACTGGGTATGATGTCAGGCACAAATAAAAAGTCTAAAATCTGAAGAATCATTTGAGATGACCCAGAGTGAGCCCACTTCTTCTCAAGCAAATCTGCATTTCTGTGTTAGGGTTGCAACATCGTCTTACCGAAAAATATGATACAAATATGTGCTGATGCAGGAGGTAAGAAAATAAAGGAACCAATAGTTATAATGTCTTTCTTTATAGCCATAATAAAAAAAATTGTGTCTAATAACGCCCTGGTATGAACACTTACCTCCAAATATGGCCTGATCAGCTCAAATGTTTTCGTCATGGTGACCTCATCTACGAAGGGAGCCATGGCAACCACAAGGTCCATCATCGCCAGCCTGAGGAGTAGAAAAAGAGCCACATCAAACGAAGACAGAAGAGTTAGTATTTTTTTTTTTACTATACTACTAAGTAATTAATATTAATGGTTATATAGAGAGTTTTATGTCCTACCGCGTGGACTCGGTTGTCTCCGTGCTGCTCAGTCTGTCTGTGGCTTTTTGCAGGAATGTGCAGATCATCTAAAGAAGGATTGTGATGACAGGTGAGACATCAGCACAAGAATTATGGCAAATAAGACAGACAAACGAAAAACGAGAGACAAACTGCTTCAGAACATTATGCAGCAGAAACTGAACTGACCTCTGTTTCTGTGACTGTCAAGTACACCTTAATGGTGTCCAGGACTGCCATCCTGTTGGTGGCGGGCTCTCCTGGTGCAGGCGGCTGGCTGTACACGTTGAAAAAGATGGGCAGGAAGTTCTTCGAGAAGCGGCCAACCTCTGCCTTTTCTTCTTCTGCAGAAATCAAACAGACAGCACAAGAAGTGTTGGAATCGCTTGATAAGAAAGTAAGAAATTGTGGACGTTTTTCAAATGTTCTCCCTTTCCCGATGAGTAACTTCCTACCAGTGGAGCAGCCCTTGTTGATGACTGTGCGTACGGCCTGGCACACTGTGAGCTTCAGGTCCGGCCTTTCATTAATAGCCATACCGAGTAACCGTGCGATGCTTTTAAAGGATGTCAGCAGGTCCACAGGAGACGTACAGAAGCCAGGGAGCATGGTCCAGATCTGAAAGGAAACACAGACATACATCAAAGCCCTTCTCTCTCACACATGCACAAAACTCCTGAAAATGATCTGAAGAAGGCTGAAGAAGTGAGGTCACTGCAGAGCTACCTGTAGCTGTAACGTCTGATAGACTTTGGCCTCAAGTTTCTGTCCTGCTTGCTCTAATTCTTCAGCTGCAACACAAAAACAGACAACACATTAAAATAACATCCAGCATGCAAATCTTAAGACCCTAAAGTGACGTGTACCACACTTGGGTTACCTCTCTGCTTGAGTGTAGAAGCCAGAGGGAGGAAATAGGAAGAGAAGAAACCGAGGTGCGTGTTTTTCACGTGATCACGAATCACCGGGATCAGCCAGCTGCGAGGGAACTCCAAGTCATCCCTGGTGAAAAAAGCAACAGAAACTCAGTTAGTTAAACCACTATAGTGACAAGTAGACAGCTCCACAGTGTTGGTTTGTCTGTGTCATTAACACTTACTCGTAGCCGGTGATGTTGAGAGGAACAGCACCTAACACCACCTCTGGCCCCATGGCCTCCACAGCTCCTCCTACAGCCAGGTCCAACTCACCACTGAAGGGGAACTGAGGGGTGGACCGCAGGTCCGCCAGAGACTGCAGGGACTGTGAAGGTACAAAGAAACAAAGAATAAGTGAAACTGCTTCAGCTTTCTTTACTCAAGGTGATGTACAAAACTTTCCGACTCTTACCTTTGTCATGATGGGGTGAGCTTGTTTCCCTGCTGCTCGGTAAAAGCTGCCCAGTATCTGCAGCACAAATGGCCAAGAGGCATGGAAGCGATAGGACAATCCTTCCTCTACGATGCTGGAACAAACACATATGGACATAGTTAGCATTACAAGCATTTATATGAAGGCTCTTAAAATATGAGGTTCCTTTTTTTCATCATTATTATGCAATCAAACATAACTGGTTAAACAGCAAACCATTATCAATGTGATTAAAAAACAGATTTGAGAGCAAAGCTGTCAACGCTGATATTCCATTTTTTTATTTGTAAGTAAATACATTCCAGAATAAAAAGGAGTAAGTGCATGACTGACACTTGTGTTTAAGATGTTAAAGATTTGCTTTTGACCCACCCATGGATGATGCAAAGGTGTTGATCTAAATGAGAATCACCAATAGTGACATGACTTAGACGAAGCAAAACTTCTAAATTTGCTAACAACACTTTTGGAGCCAAACATCTGGATTAGCAATCAAGCAATTTTCTTTTGGTAGCCGACTACTGTGGACTCACATTGCACTACGCAGTTGTAGAGCAACACAAGTAGAGGAACAGTAGGAGCTCCACAAACACACACATCCACACATTCAGTACTGTTCTTTACCGCTAAGAATCACTTCAGTCCCCACATTACCTCTCTGTGACATTCATAGCGAAGGCAACACGTCACAGGGGTGTAAATATCCCAGCTTGAACAGGCAGAACAGGGCTTGTGGTTCTGCTCCCATACCTGTTCTTTTTTTCATGTGTAGAGTTTTTATTTGATTGCGAGTGTGTCTGACTAAATAATAAAGACCTGAAAGGGAACTCATATATAAAGAAAAAGAAAAGGACGGAGACCTGTTGGTGTTCACTTACCGAAACATTTTGCAGACGTAGGAAGGGTTTCCTGCAGATACTGAAGCTGTGATTGTTCCCATTTCCCCCATGTGAGGGGCAACACATTCAGTCAACAAAGTCTGAAACAGAAAAAAATCACAAATCAGGACCCTACATACACCGTGAAAAAGGAAAAAACATAAGTGAGTGAAACATTTCTGAGCTGGTATATGGGATATATGGGATTAGCAGGTTTTGCAGTCTTGTCCTGCATCTTAAAAGATTTGATTACAATCCAGACATACTTTTAGCCTGATTCTCTTGAGCGTAAACACCATGAAGACTTTTCTTTACCTTTAGTGTGCCAGCGGCTGCAGAAACCACCTGTGTGTGAGGCGACAGCAGGCAGGACATGGCAGAAGAGAAGAGGCGAGGGAGGTGACCCAAACTCAAAGAACTCTGCAAACTAAACAAAGACAGAACAAAATGAGGGAATCTGACTCATAAACCATGAATTACGCATTTATAAGTAAGGATCGGTTGTGCCGTTTGCGTTACCTTGCCAAGTGAACGTGTGCTTTCTCCATGACGGTGAGCCAGGCCAGCAGAGGCTGCAGGTCGTTCTCACTGGGCAGGTAGTCATACAGAGCCTGAGGAGGAGAAACGCCCTTTAGGCTTTCACGCTGCATTTGTATAACCAATCTGGCTAAGTTTGCTTTGTTTTGTATTTGCTCACCGTGATGATCTGTGCGTTGAGTTCTGGGGAGAGGGTTGAAGCGTTTGGCTTCCCACTGAACAGTCTGTGAAAGGCCTGCATGGCACTCGCCGTCACCAGCTAGACAGGAACACAGAGACCGTGTTAAGAGTATGTTAAAGTATCTATGTGGAAAAACAAAGTGTAACAAGCCACATTTATACATGTTTTGTGTTCTCACCACGTGGCTGAGCGTCATCACTCGGAGCAGAGTCTCACAACAGGACTTGACCGCTCCCAAAGGAAACGTCCCCATCAACTCCTTCAGGAGACCCAGCACATGCAGGGTGGTGGTGTCCTCTTTGCTGCCTGAAAGGAAAATGGGGAGAAGTAGAGATTCACAAAATCCATCATCTTCTTCACAGAATGAAAGAAGGACAGATTCTATGCAGGTGTCTTCATTCGTAAAGTATTTAAGTGATCATATCGTCCTACCTCCTGCCTGTTCCATTTCCTTGATGCAAAACTTGGCCGTTGTCATGGCAGCAGGGTGATGGGTTGGAGCGTTATCTGTAAACAGGAAGTCGCTTCCTCTGAGAATGGCACAAACACCCTGCTGAGCTGCTCTACGGACCTGAAAGGAAAAGAGCGGGCAAATAAGTAACTATAGAACAATGTTACCCAAACATTCAATGTTGAAATCATTATGTCGTACTTCATCCTATGGGAGTCACAGCTGTTTTTTCAGTTGCTGGATTGGCAGATTTTTCTTTTGCGGTTCCTTTCAGTTTTTGATTTTGCATTGTTTACGTATTTTCAGCACGTCTGCAGTTAATGCGACTCTTTCGGCTTTCTGCAGCTTGTTTTTTTCATTTGCAGCACATTTCCATAGTAGCATTTTTTTTAGACTTCTGCATGGGTTTGGAATTTTCCTCATTTCTGAATTTGCAGCACGTTTTCTTAATGTACATCGTTTCAGCTGTTACAGGTTAATTGCTCTCTTTAGATAAGTGATTAAGGTTATTCAGGACAAGCCTTCCTTTTCTTTGCACTCGTTATTGTTAACTGTCCACCGAGCAACTTGACAATGTTTTCTGGCTTTTTTTACTCTCCAAATGGACTTATGCGTACAATGCCGGCTGAAATCACAATTGGTCAATCAGGCTTAGACAACAGACAGAAACCAGAACGCTCCAGACACCATAAAAAAGCATGTGCCTTGCCTACAGGTTATGTATTCATATGCAGATAGCTGTTTAAAGAAGGTTTAGTATCTGGTTGCTGAGACAGACCTTAGGTTTGCTGTGCACAGTGAAGCTGAGCAGGCCGTGGTAAGCCTGAAGAGTAGTCGGGTACGTCCACACCGACGCATCCTGCTTCCTTAATAAAGTAGCCAGACATGACAGGACCTATAAGTGTGATTAAGGAAGAAATAAAGTCAGGTGTGCAGTTGTTATCAATGAAGATGAAGAGACAAAAAAACCTACTCACCCATCTCAGAGCTGAGGCCGTCTCAGACGTCGCCTGTCCAGACATGACGTCCATCAGAGCCTTTGTGGTGTCTGAATACTTAGACATGAGCACTGGAGCAGGAACACTAAGGAACAGAATACACCACCAGGTGAGAAACAAAACAGGCTTGACTTTGTTTAAGGTTTTATTTTTGGTAAAAAAAAAAGGCTTCAAAGTCTAACCGTTTCATGACGAGGTTCAGGAGGTACGCCACCGCAGCCTGCGACTCTGCTGAATCCACAACTTCCAGGGTGGTCATCTACAAAAATGGCAAACATGCCTCATTTAATAGACTCTTAGGATCAATTCAAAACATGTCTTTATGACGCGTCATATGTCTTTATGATCATGTGTGGAAAAGGCTTCACTCACCAAAGCGCCAAAGTACTCTGTTTCTGTCTCCTTCCCTCCTTGGCTGCGGATCACCTCAGTAACAGCTGCTAACACTGCACAGATCTAAGAGGCACACCATGGAAGAAAGCTGCTGAATTCTGCATCCAGGATATACAGTTATACATCTGTTATTAAGTGCAGCCCTGATAATGTTAACCTTTGTTCCTGTACATCAGGGCAATAAGACTATAATAGTAGCAGATTGCATTGTAGTGAATGAATGATTGGTGTTGTGTCTACCTCTTTGTGAGCAGCTGAATTGGACTCCCAGTAGCGCTGCACCTTTCTGAACGTCAGGTTGGAGCAGTCCGACAGCCCGCTGAGGAAGGTGCCAGAGGTCCTCTCCGAAAACGCCTCATCTGGCTCCTCCTCCATACGGGCATCTTTACGGCTACTGACCTCCAGTGGGCCCTTCTGCAGCTCATTGTGCAGCTTTAGAGCATCGACTGTTAGGTCGCTCTTTTCTAAAGGAAGGGGGAATAGGAGAGGCACATCATTATGTATGCTAACCTCACCAGAAGACAAATGGAAGCATTCATAGATCATGATAATTTTTACACGTTCAGACATCATTTACTTTTTGTTCTTCCATCTGAAATCAAAGTCAAATTCAGAGTACCTTCAGTTACATCATTTAAGTTCTGGAAACTTGCAAGAAAAGGTTTTATAAAATTCTGCAATCAGACAAGGCAACTACTTTTCTCCAAGTAAACTAAAACTGACAAAAAACAACAAGACTGGGCTCTGACTTTCAGCTGCAAGGCTGTTTAAAGATGTAAACATCCGCGCTGGGTGGACACTGCAGACACACAAACACCTTCTTTATATGTAGCCAGCACTAGGGCTGTCAAGATACCAGATTAGTACACTTCTATAGGATTCTGGAAAAATCTAACAATACCAATACCTGTTGCGATTTCACAGCAACAAAATTGAAGTTCTAGGCACCCAATATTGGCTAATTTCTCCATTTTACTTACCAAAAACTGCAGGCAGTAGTGAAATAGGCTAAGAATGGAAACCACATTTGACTGAACTCAGCCTTTTCCCCCTCATCATGGTACATTTTTAATCGTTTAAAGTTTAACATGGAACATGACATCCTTCATCCATCTGACATCAATTGATGTGTTTTATTGTTTATGTTTGTTGGTGTGTGCTTCTCTGTTTACATGTGGATTGTGTTTATTTCTCTTATTTTTATGTATTAATTCTACTGTGCAGGCAGCTGATTATATGCAGCACTTTGAGTCCAAGACACGTTTCCACAAGGGGACAATTATAAGTGTATAGTGTAGTACAGAGGCTGCACAACTACAAGTGTCTCTCTGGTCAGATTCATTAAAACAACTTTTTGCACTGTCAGGGGTGCAAACTCATCAGGGGTGAAAAAGGTGGATCCAATCAGCAACCAATCCAAGTTAGTTGTTTTCATTCATTTCAAACAAAGACTGATTAAGTGGTTATCTTATCTGCCCAAAGGGGACAGAAATTAAGCCATAAAGTTGTGTTTGCTGCTGACATCTTCAATGACATTGCTGACAACATTAAATAGCTGCAGCATATAAAGTAAGCTCGGACTGTTCCAGGTTAAATGGCTGACTCTAGCTAATGCTAGCAGTAGCCAGAGACCCACGTGTAATGTGAAGCTTACCGGAGGGTCTGCTGAAGTAGCGGCTTTTAGCAGCCTGTCGGAAACGACTCGTCTGCGGGTTGGAGTCGCTGCTGTGACCTTTCTTCCACCGTTTGAGTTTCGACCCTGTCCCGGATCGAAGTTTCCCAGATTTGACCATTTTCAGGGCTGAAAATAATCACGTTACTCCACCACAACAGTCTGGTGCAGCTCCAGATGACGCTGTCGCTCACAAATGTCGTCACGACTGTATTAACGCTGTTGTGCTTTACGTTAGTTGGCCACAAGAGGGCGCTGTTCTACACACAAAAAACACAACAGCCATGGTGCGTCAAAACTAACTTGACCATTACCCTAACTGTGTGATATTATTTCAGAATCAAAAGAAGCCAATTATCAAAACTCATGTATAATTCCAACTATTCTGCATGTATTTAATCAGAGTATTACCTATTACACATTTCCAGTTTATTCATATTAATTTGGGGAGGCAGCAGGGACTTGGGTTGGGAACCAGAGGGTCACTGGTTCAAGTCCCGATGCGGACCCACAATATGGAAGTTGTTCTGGTAGTTGGAGAGGTGAACTGGATGGATGCTGGTTCAAGTCCCAATGCGGACCACAATATGGAAGTTGTTCTGGTAGTTGGAGAGGTGAACTGGATGGATGCTGGTTCATGACCAATGCGGACCACAATATGGAAGTTGTTCTGGTAGCTGGAGAGGTGCCAGGCTTGGTAACTGGAGGGTCGCTGGTTCAATTCCAGATGTGGACCACAACATGGAAGTTGATCTGGTAGCTGGAGAGGTGGCAGGGCACCTCCCGAGCACCCCAAACCCCTCTGGCTCGCTCCCAGTGTGTAGCAGCCCCACTCTGACATCTCTCCATTAATGCATGTGTGTGTAATTTGGGCCTTTGTGTGTGAGAAGCATGTCTCTCAATAACAAAGTGCAAACCCCAAATCCCTAATAAAGCTCATTGTTATGTACCATAATAATATCTGATTTCAGACCTTTATGAGAAAAGTGGTTACCAGTTCCTTTGTTTACTTGTGAACCCTTAAATTCCTCTTTAATCCCTTCATCACAAGTTACTGCCAGAGCTCATGAGCAGTGAAAACTGTACCACATTTTCTCTTCATAGATCGCATACTTTAAAGGATTTGTAGGAGCCTGAGAATTTCTAAGTAACCTGAATTTCACTTGAAAAGGCCTAAAAAAAGTAGGGTAAGTGATTAACGGTGGGATCCCTCAGGAGGCCCCAAACACTCTGGTTGGGAACTGTTGCCAAACGATAATTTCAGCTTAAACATTTTGTTGAGACTTGTGTCGCTAAGAACCAAGAAATTGGAGACAGACTTTAAATGTACAATATTTAATGATCATTTATTCAAGTACAGTGAGCATCATATTGTACATACAACTACATTAACTGGGTTGGAGTGATGAAATAAAAATAACAGGTTCGATCGTCTCTTATTACCTTTAAGAAAGGTGCCGTCGTTACATTTTGTGTCTTTGTTATGAATATACAGCTGTGGATTAAAACTGTAGAGTGAACACATATATATATATATGACCAAAAAACACAAAAAAGAAACTGATATTTACAGTTTTCTTTCGACTGTTTGCTCCCACAGTACCACCCTACTTCTGAAGTGGCATGACAGAAATCTTCAAAAGAAAGGAAAGAATAAAGAGAGATTGGATTTTCCTTACTCAGATCCCCATATTAATTATATTTTGTTTATTAATTCAGCACAAGGACACACACATGACAATAAGAGGGACCGGTGTAAACAATAGAGCTGTGAGTGGATGTCCACACAAAACAGGAAGACAGCAGGACGCATGGACGGACACTCGGATCTGCATCTCAGGACTCTACTTCTACTCTAAAGTGTTTCAGTGCTTTTCAATATTCTTACTTCGCTTGGAAAGAGGAAAAAATACAAAAAGGAGCAATATAAAAGCAATAAGTTCTTATATAAAAATGTACACAAAATTCCACTGCAGTACCAACTGGAAAGTGATTTTCAAACCCTACTCCTAATCCTGGCACTTCCTTTTATAATCCTCAGTCCTCAGTTAGCTATAACTGAAGGGTTCGTGTTGACGATCACTTGGACAACATAGTCCTTCTGGATCTTGGCGTCTTGCAGGCGAGTTCGGTCGGTCAGGAGCTTCCCGGAAAAGAACCACCTCTGGCGGGTCACGTCGATTTCTTCCTGCTCCTCTAATTGTTTCTTTAGCTCAGCGATGGAGTCGGCCATGCTGGCTGTCAGACGCACGTCCTTCCCTGAGAAAAACAGCGAGGAATAAATAGAGTTGACACAGATTTCTGAACACGCTGTGAGACACTGAAAGCTCTGAATTATAAATACGCTTCCAGCCTGGAAGACACATGGTGCTACGAAATGTTTGACATGTCAGATGCACAGGGAAAGCTGCAGAACATGTAGTTATTCAGATTGCTTGTAAAACAACATCATTCTTCTCGTGCACATTTGATGACAATGCACATCACATCAACAGCTCAAATCTTTCAAAAGTCTCAGCCTCTGTATCAGATAGAGACCTTAAAAATGAAATATGTGAAAGCTTAAAACTATTGGCTTTAACTGTAAATGAAAATTTCCTTTGCACTCATATTCATTGCCTTATGAGACGTAGACGTCTCAGCAGGGCTCAAAGGTAGAAGCACGCCTGCGTCTCATCAGGTCTAAATGGGTTAAATGATGAAGCATGATAAGAGGAGAAGCTCCCTCGATAATGTGAAAATGTATCTTGTCTTCTCGAGATCTTGACTTATTCATCTTGCTATCTCTGGATAACTACGCTGGTTTTCCTGTGAAAAGGGGTGACTTCTAGCAGATTTTTCAAGCTCTATAGAAATTAACTTATCACGGGCGTTGAGAAGTCGAGATAAATAAGTCAAGATCTCAAAAAATAACCAAAATCAACTCGTTATAACGGGAAAACTAAAATAATTGGGTGTCTCTTTAGGGCTTCGGTAGAAACTGAAAACAAATTGCACAGAAGAAAGACATGAATCCTGCACTTTACCTTCATAGAGGCATTTTGTTTTCTTTATTGAGTCAGATATCGGGATGTTTCATTATAGTTGTCTTGCTAATTCATACACCACTTATCCCAGAATCCCTGTATCGTTATATTATCCTTATCTTGGGCTGTGTTTCATTAATCACGTATTGCATCACGTCACCCCACCCCTGTTGCGTCACGCCAGTCATATCGTGAGTTACCCTGCGATTCCCAACCCAAACTTATTATTAGCCAGACTGTGAGTTTCTTACCTGATGACAATCGAACCCGCAGCTGGAATTCTTGCCTGCACAGAGGGGGTTGATTTTGTTTCTGTGTGGAGTCGGACACTTTGCAGTCAGTGGACGTTTCACTGATAAGGTTGACAGGCGGGGCTAAAGTGTAGGCTGGCAGCTGGTAGCGGTTTCCCAGTTCATCATAACTTTCTGTGAGAGAGCCTGGAAGAGGAAAAATGGCTGACATTAACAACAGCTTTCAAAAGCTGCTCTTAACTCTGATATATGAACCCCTTTGCTTCTTCATCAATAAAGTAGGAACAGTATGAGGATATCTCCTTTACATTACATCACAGGTGTAGCAACAACTCTGTGTCCTTGAACTAGTAAAACAGGTAAAAAGGAAAAAGGAAAAGCCCTCCTGTGTGTGAGCAGATAAATATGCGTGAGGGAGACATCAAACTCTGTCATGTCTTTCTGTGAACCAATCCATTCACAGTGGTCACGCAGCACTGCGACTATTATGTAACTATTACAGCAGTAATCTCTGCACAACTGATGCATGGGATTCTGCAAACTGGCCTTTGACATTTGGAGAATTACAAACTGTGAGTTTTTGCATTTGTGCTGCAAGTTCCAGGACATTTACAGCTTACAAAGAGATCTGGATGAAGCACATTTTCATATCATCTGTTTGTTTCCGTGTGCCCGTGGGTGTTTTCGTACCATGTGGAAGAGTAATGCAGGCTCCATCCACTATAGCCTGTGCTAGCTCCAGGTCATTGCACTCTGCTGCCAGGGCGGCTGCTCTGAGTGCGTCCCAGATCTCTTTCCGTCCATCAAAGGCCGGAGCCGTGTCCCAAAACTCATCCCTCTTGCTCCTCAATTGGCCCTCCGTCATCGGGTACTCACTCTTCCACTTTGGTCGCTCCTTCTTGAGGGGCTCATTGCGTCCTGAAAGGATAAAGAAGACTGTGTTCAATCTGATGTAAAGAATACAACCCAATATAAAGACAGCTTCACACTCATCTACATCATGCAAGCAACTTCTCGTTCTTAAAGCAAGGAAATACATTTGTTGCAAATTTTTCGCATTTATTTCCATCCTAATGACATAATGGCTGCAGCTAAAAACAGCTACTACTGAAGGGATTATTGGGCAGTGATACCAGCTATCTGGTAGTGAAACACTGCCAGGTAAACTCAGGTCCCTGAGCTTTTTACCATGACATCACTTACGAGTGTTAGGAAATATTATGTAATTCAAAGGTTAGACCAATATAGTGCCTAAAGCAGGGACACAGTTTGTTACGATTTGAAACCCCCAAAAACTATTTGGTACGTATATTCTAGCAAAGTCAGTAAAAGAATATAAAGCAGGACAAAGATATACAAATATAATATATCATAGAGTCCATGGAGGATGCTTAATTGGACAAGAGACGTCAGATAAGAACGACTTATATCTCTTAAAGGATCCTTAGTATTTTGTCAGAACACATCTCGAAAATGCACACTGAGCGAAACCCTTGCATCATTGATAATCAACACTATTTCCTTTTCTATTTAAGCGATGTCAAGCCACTTACTGCCATGCATGTTATTGCTCTTTTTCAGAACTTAAGCAGCACCTACACAAAATCATTTTCTACACCTGCTGCTGGAGTTTCCACGCTCCAATCTAGGTTATGTCTTCAGTACCAGCATTCAAAGGAAGACAGTTTGAGTGACAGAGGGAGGAAAATCAAAGTGATTATTTATAGTGTTGTGGATTACTGCAGTGGCTAGTAACACATCCATGTGCACTGACATTCACGCACACTCACACTCTCACACGCACACGCACACGCACACGCACACACACACACACACACACACACACACACACACACACACACACACACACACACACACACACACACACACACACACACACACACACAGCAGTGGATTATAGGCAGTAATCAGGTTTCACATAACAGGATTTATCTGCCTCCATCGCATGAGGCATTGGTTGGAGAGATGAGGGCTCGTCAGCCAATGACAGCCAGCAACAACAAAAAAAAACGTCACTGACTTTGACAAGTCTAAAACAACCAGCACAACAAATCAATAATAGAATCATCCAATCAGAAACGACCCCTCACTTCTGTTAGATAAATACACTTTTATCTCAAGCTCAATGTTGTACAGCCAGAATAACATCTACTTTCCACGTATGTTTACTAGTTGGCACAGATTTAAATGTTTTCTATGCAACTACAGTATCGACGGCCAAGTAATGATAAAGTGACACAATGACAATGAAAAGGCAGTGGCCAAAATATCATGTTATTACATTGCATTGATTTTAATTTGGTTTATTTCACACATTCTTGCAAACAAATTCATCGAGAAGTATGCGATATAAACATTTATATTGCATGCACTGCGATCACAAGGCAATGTGATTAACAGTTTTCAAATCCATCACAACAAAAAAGCTATACAAACTAAACCTTCCTGATACAGTGTCAGTAGCATTATCATGTCAGAGAGTATGAAAATGTCTCTCCTTTTCTTTTAAAACCAATGGTCTTTATTTGCGTTATTAAGGACAGACAGCTGCCAGGTTGCAAAGGAATGCATTCCACATGGCAGCAAAACAGATGCAGATTATCGGGCTGTCTGGATTCCTAGCAAGCTTCCTAACTGAGACATGAAGGTAAACCGAGATGAATGCAGTTTGCTCTGATCTGATGTGCAAATAACAGCTACAGAAAAAAAGAGGCCAAACGTATTCCTCTGCTGTACTTAATGAGACATTTTTAATTCTTCTGATCAGAATGAGGTTTGTTGTCAAGAAGGTTTACACACACAAGAAATACGTCTTGTTTTTGGTGCAGTACGATAAAACATAATTGATTTGTGAAAAGTTACGAGGTTTAGAAGAAGAAGATATACTTTATTAATCTCAGAGGGAAAGTTGTTGAACATGCTACACACAGGCTGAAACACACAAACTTGCTCAAGGGCACCTCTGCAGTGCTCAGGAAGTGAACTGGCACCTTATTAGCTACCAGACCGGCAACCATCCAGTTTCCTCAACCCAAGTCCTGCAGACTGAGCTAATGCCAATTTAAGTAACAACTGCTTGATTGGAGCTTGTCGCTGTTGATGTCTATTCTGTTACATAAAATCACTCAAAGTGCCTTTTTCACTTCTTTGTGCCAACTCAAGAGAAGCAGAGATTATCAGCTAAGATCAGACATCAACACCTGCTTTATGTGAAGGATTTCTTCTTCACCCCATGGCTGTAGTAACTACGTCAATGATCCTTTGTGAATGTATGGAGAGATCAGCCCTGGCGGAGTGTCCTCGGCTGTAAGCTCGGCTACCAGGAACCGTAAAGTCTAATTAATTCAAATGAAGTAGGTCGATCAAGGTGATGTCCCAAAGCTCAACAGTTCCTTGTGGATAGAAAAAACAAACTACCAAAATCTACAACGAGGCAGTGCAGTAGAGGAGAAAATACATTCAAACATCAGCAACTGGAGTAAAATGCAATCATCTCAGTCCTTAACTAACCAATCTGTTTTTGTTTTTTATGCAATTTCTGTCATTATTTTTCCCATTCCTTCCTCCATGCTGAATAGAATTTGTAGCATCAATACACAAGAAAGTCATATGACATCAGTACAATCAGAAAAGCATCAAGAAAACACAACCTTGAACCCAACATACACAATAGCATCTGGAACAAATTATAGCACCATTGAGTGAGCTTCGAACTCCAAAACAGAAAACATGGCAGCATTTCTTCACTCCCACGCAAAACTTCTGTACTTACTTTTCAGCAAAATCCTAAAGGGTGAGTTTGGAGCATGATGGTAGCTGTATTCCCTGGAGTTTGGTACTCCCATAGCTGTTCGCTGTCTGAATTGATGTGAGTCAGTTTCAAGTCTGCATGAATTAGCCACAAACAACAACAAAGGCAGAAGACTCTCCTGTCTGCAAAACAGCGAACAATTAACGAGACAACCCCCCTGATCTAGTTTGCAGCGACGTGCAGATTCAGAGCTCGGGTAGCCGTGGTGACACTTCCCCAGTTTCTTAAAAGTGGCAGACGTGCATCCACTTATATCCCTGTTAATAACAAACCCTTCACAACCCAAAAATACCTCAGGATCAGTTCATGGAAGAAGGTTCAATATGTGGGAAGAGCAAGGTGAGTGTCCTTGCCAGAAGGTAGTATCTTTACACAAGAGGCCTAATCCTATCAGCTCTATTCGGAGACAGGATAGAAATACCCAGGCACCCAAGGCTATATGCTAAACCTATTAACAGACATTAAAGCCCTTTGAGTATATTACAGTCTGTTGGCAGGAGAAGCTACTGTATCTCTGTGATCTCTTTCTCCACGAAGACTCTGCTATATTTACAGATACAGGCAAATCTGTCTCTCAGACGATGTGTTTCCACAACCGATGGTCAGAGGTTTTCTATGTTTGCATCTCACTGAAATAGACAGTCTGAGTGTGAGCGGTATAAGCATGAACTTTTTTATCATAAATCAATCATTTATAAAACTTCAACAGGGAACTGCAAAGGCTAAAGGAAATACATAATAATAATAATAATTGTTTGCAATATGTCCCTCAGGAATCCAAAATAAACCCATAAAGCATATTTGTCAGCACTTAATGAGCACCGATCAATCTGAGGGTCGCTGATTAATAGCTTGAGCTTCACCTGACTGCGTTAGAATCATGTGTAAGCATGTCTTTGTACTTTGTAGGCTTCAAACAATAGTTAAGAAGTATGCTGAGTGGGAAAGCATAGCTTGTCAATAAATTCAGACTTTGGAGCTGTGTTTACTGCGAATGCTCTTATCGCGATAATGATGAAAGTGTGATTACTTGTACAGCCCTAATGAAACCTTTTTCTGAGAACATATTGTATGTCCATGGTGGAGAATTTTGGGGGATGGTGGTACAACGACCACACTACAACCTTTTTTGCCCTCAAATAAAAGGATTATGGAAAAGCATCAGGAAAGAATAATGCACCACATATTTTTAAATATGCCCATCTCTTGATTTGGCTGAGGAAGAAACAGGAAATGACAGACACCTTGACCTTCTAAAAAGATTTGCTTTAAATTTGAATAATAATGGTTACGAATGACCCACCTGTAGTATAAAACTAGCTTAAGCTCTTTAAAGAGATTCATGATACAGAAACACAAATGTTCTTTTTCACTACATTTTGAGAAGTGACTTATAGGACAAAATATATGTATAGTTCCTTGCCCTGCTCGGTGCCTTGCTTATACTCCCTGTTTTTAACGTCATTTGCATTTACTAAGCTGTGAACTCTGTCCTTTATAAGACTTGTATACAAAATAAGTTCTGTCTATGATCAATGCATTGTTGTGTTTGTTATGGAAACAGTAGATGTCAGTGTATCTGGCAGCTTTAATTTAGTTTTAAAAAGTCCATGTATTAAAAAAATACGATCCTAGAGGTAAATTCTGTTTCTGAGGTGTAATGTAAATATGTTTAACAGCAGGTTGACGTGAGGCAAATCGTGCACCAAGTAGGTCAAACTTTGATATGAAGAGTCTCTGCCCAGGCTCCTGTCTGCGGCTGCTGCTCAATACATAATGCATGACAATCCAGCTGAGTGCACAGCAGCTTTTTTCACAAGAAATGGATTGACCAATGTTTATATAAAACACAGTCCAATCAGGGCTCGTCCTCAACACAGATCAGACATGCAGCTGAGCTTTGAAACATTTAACGACTGACACAGAAAGCTTTTAGACTCAAGATGGTGTCGAGTCCATAGGGGGTGTAGCTAAGAATCCAGCCCACAACCTGCATTTTCCCACCTGGCTGATTTGTTATAATTATATGAACACCCTTTAGCACTTTCCTGTGCACTTTTAAGGCTTGACCTAGTGTGAATATGTCTGCGTTCAACTGTGTCTGACAATGCATTTGATATAAATGTCAGAGGATGTGTAACACTTACATTTTAATGCATCACGGAAGCTTCCCTCTCAGTGATAATAAAATATTAATCTAATTTAAGAATATTTACAGGCTCCCTAAAGCTCAGGCCCCATTTTGTTTCCACCTTTTCATCTCTTTCTCTTTTGAAGCATGAAGAAAATATAGAGAAATTGTCGTATTCCCTGTTTGATATAATCTCTTATGATCATTTGTCTTCTCCAGGTGTACTGAAAAATATCTGTGCTTATGTCAGCACGTGAGAGGCTGCAGTTCAGTGTGCTCCAGCTTCTTACCTCCACGTTTTTTGCTCCTTGTCGAGCTGCGGGCACTCCCTTGTCCATCCATCCTACTCCTCCCCACACAGCCTCCCATCACTGTCCCTACATGCCACACCAAGGAGAGAATCCATCAGTCATTGTACACGTATTTAAGCACACACACTTTAAAACGAACAACGTCATCACGTCGGATTAATTAACAGTCACAGATGATGTAAAATTAAGTGCCTTAAATGGAAAGCATCATCAGGGTATAATGACAGATCAGCACTCCTCGTTCCTGCGGGGTCAGGCAAGCGGCGCTGTTTACGTCACGTGTACTGCCAGCTGACAGGGCACGCGCTTAGACGTCAAGCCACTGTTTCCATGATTTTCCATTCACATATTCAAAAAAAATGAATCAAGCACTATAATAAATGTTACAGGTCTGGAAGTTAAAATACATACATTTTATGAGACTAGATTAATTCATTAATTAATTTGTTTTGTTCGACAGATGCCTTTTGCACTGTCAGCACTTTAAATTAAACAAGTGCTGCTTACCCGAAACCCAGTCTGCTAGGTTATGCATTCGTCTGCAGTTTGCTTGCCACATCCGAACTTGCTTCCAGGTGAAGTTATCGGTGGATCCTGACGCGACGATCAGCAGAGGAGGCGATTCAGCAGGGTGACAGCTTTAAACTGGGAGCTGTGTGTTTGTGCCCGGTCGGTGCAGGACAGGTGATCTGGTCACCAGTGTGCCCCTGCAGAGCTTCTGGTAATAAAAACAAATGATACAAAAAAGATTCCCAAACCAAAAATACACCAATCAATATTCGTATTTTCCCCAGATCATGATGAAAGGACCTCGCGCACCCGCACAAGCCGTCTCAGTGAGAATTAAATCGTTATCAGCCAGCACGCATGCGCAGCTTAGACCAATTCCTTCGCCGTCCGTGAAGTTCGCCAGAATACGAACAGACAGATCATTTTTCCTTCAGAGTACAAGTGCTAATCGGAAATAATTCAGCTTTTATCGAGCAGCTTTCGAGACCATAATAATTATTTCTAAAAAACGTGGTTAAAAAAATTCTACTGTTTTTTTTCTAACCAGTTATTTAACAAATCACGGTTGTTTGTCCTTACCTTAGGGTTTTAGTCTGAAAGGGAAGGCGGAAGTTGTTTTTGCTGTGTTTTTTTTATTGCAAAAATGAATCTCAGCTGTGAATTCTGACAAGCTGTGTTCTGACCTTTATAATTGAAAAAACTCGATTTTGTTGCTCTTTCCTCAAACAAAAAATCCTATTTGCATCCTTCGTCTTTGTGTTATTTCTCTGCTATTCTCAGTGTAATAGGAATTATGCAGTTTGGAAACACTCATATGCTGTGCAACACTACCAATATGCCAGTTCAAGAAGATTTTTTTAAGTAGAGTCTGAATAAAAAACACAAAGTTTAAACCCACACATCAGTATGTTGTTTCAGAGTTTGGGGACAAGTTGTACAATGTAATCTTTGCAGAAATTTTACCTCAAAATAACCAAAAATCAAAGTGAAGGTCTCTTTGCATTTATATTACAGGCAGATCAGGTAACACCAGAAATAAAAGACAGCTTTATGACAGGTGCCTGCTGGGGAGGAAACTTTGCAATTAAGTAAAATGATGCTGTTTCCTAAGTATTTAAAATGTATGATGACATCTTTTATAAACTTTAGGACTGATTGAGGATTCTTCCCCCCCCCCCCCCCTTAAGGATTATCCTCCCAACAGACTGCACAGCTTTAGACCAAACTTGACATGTTGAACACTGCCACCTGTTGGAAGATTGAATAGTTAAATGTCTGTGTGTGATTGTTTGGACTGATGCAGAGTAGTAGTGGGAGGGAGTGATGAGCTGTGGCAGGGTGAAAGAGAGTTTAAAACAGGCTAAAATCTGTTATCATCCCATAATCTCTTCTGCTTTTATCTGATTAACACATTTATCATATTCACCCTTTAACTGGCAATCACAGCCTCACATTTGTCTGCATTTATATGGAAAGGATAATTTCCTTGAATTGTTACATGCCAGGAAGATTTTTCACAAATGTGGAAGGTAAAAAATGATCCTCTTCCTCATATATTTTTCATCTGCATGCATATCCACTTCTGCGTCTGCCTGTTTCTGACGTAATATTTTCATATCAATGTTCTCTAATCTCCGTATTAATCCTCCACTACTAGCAGACTATCTACATGAGCAACCCGGTGATGTAACACTTGAGCCGGAGTTTGTCTGCTCTCTACAGTAAAGTGATGTTAGAGCAGAAAAAAAACACTTAGTTGACAGTTACTTGGACAAAAGGAGGTACATTGAAGGTGCCATATTATCCTCATTTTTAACATGTCTCAGAGGTCTCCAAAACATGTCTGTGAAGTTTCTTGTTAAAAATCCAATCCTGTATTTATCATGCCTATAAACCCCTCTATTTCAGCCCTGCTCAGAACAGGCTGTTTCTGTGTCTGTAGCTCTAAATGCATGTGAGCTGTGTTCGACCACGCCCCTCTCTGGAAGGGCTTAAGTGTCTCAGGATTTCTGGCACCATGCCCGATTGTTTCCAGTGAGAAGGCAGACTCAGAGGGCAGAACACACACATAGCTGTCACGCACCTGGGGGAGGGGTTACTGGAAAATCTCCAAAGTCCTCTATTTTCTGAAAATGGTAAAAGACAAAAGATGGAGGGGATGGACTTTTCTCATCATTTGGGGGTGGGGGGGTTGTAGACAGGCCAGGGACAGATATTAGTGTTTAAAAATACTGACTGTGTCCAAATGTTTATATAAATCAATTTATAAAGATTTATTAACTTAACAAGTACAAAACATCAGATAAATAACACATTGTCATGGTACAGCAGTTTCCCTTTAAAGTACATTATTGGACTGGAGTATGATCATGGAGCAGGGAGGTGGACGTGCTGGAAGGAAACATTGTGTCCCAAACTTAAGTGTAATGCTTCTTGTTTGTTTCTTTTTTTCATAAATACAAATCATCTTGGGGGAAACACAGAATGATGACTTTAAAAAAATCTAAAAGTATTTCAGTCCATGATATGTCAGTGAGTATATTAGGCTTTGAGAAATATCAAACCCATCCCAGTGCAATGCTCTTAGTCAACAAAGACCAGTCTGTAGTGAACAAATCCTCCATGACAAACTGCCTTGTCACTGGTGAAAAATGTAGACCATCCAAACACCAGCAATGCCACAGCGAGAATTTGAGGTATTGGAGGTTAACATGAGTCCATGTCTTCAGCTGTTAAGAGCCACCATGAAGGGATCTCTTTCAACCAACCTGATCAATAGACCAGAGCCGGTCAGATGCAGCAAATTACTGCAGAATGTAGGCCAAAAGTGTGCCTGAGCAGAGTCTGTCATACAGGTATTAACTCTTTTTTAACCTGGGCGACCTGCCATGTCAGACCATCACCATGCGGGGCGTGTCCAGAGGGGAGGAGAACGCGCGTCAACCAGTGACTAGAGACAGAACATGAAACAAAACAGAGGTTACAACAAGTACGAGGAAGAACGGATCACAGATGATGTATGGGTATCTTAACAGACGATCATTACAACCACGAGAGACCCACCTCCTTTTCTCCACGCCTAAGAAGATTTTCCAGTTATTCAGCCTGCCGTAGTTGAAAGGGTTTCTGTACACCTGCCAGAACAGTTCAAGAAACAAAAGGGGCAATTAAACAACTCATAAAAGGTGCTGCCATTTGAACACATGTAAGTTAACTGTTTTATCTCTCATAACTAATCACTATCTGAAGCATTAAAACCTGCTCACCCTTCCTCGTTTTGCCAGCCGCTTGGTTTCTTTGCCGTTAATGTGTCTCTCTATGCTGGTCTCTCCTCTGGATATGAGGACTGCATGCCAGACGGTCAGAGGTACGAGGGCCACTGTCACTGTGCTGATGGAACAAACCCCATTTTGTTTGATCAGCTGCCAGGTATAATAAAAGACAACTGGCATGTCTCAGCTCTATGCTGCATACTGACGGTTGATGTGGATGTAATCATGGCACACTCTGCCCAGAGTTGGTATGAAACAAATTCATGTACGTCATTGTTTTGTGTCGACAGTAAGGGATAAAGGACAAGCAAATTCAATCGATAGGTGGGAACGCCTGTTCAAATAATACTTAACGATAAGGACGCTAACAGTTTTTTTTTTTCTTAAGGATAAATACTTTTGTTTGTGTCTGACATCTTCCTGGAGCTGTTTCAAAACCATCCACCGTTTTTTGACTTCCTGGTACAGATTTGGAGTAATCAAAGGTTGTTGTAAGATTCTGAAACTCTTAAACGAAGACATTTAAAATGTTTAAAAAGAGAGAGCCTCAGAGTTTATCTTGTTCTATATGACTGCATGTATCCCTATCCAAGAGAATCTCATAAGTACAGCTTTTTGAGTCCAGCAAGTGCTCCTTCCTGTGTGTTTTGTGACCATACTAATTATTAGTATTTTGTTATTTTTAAAGATTTATTGGGCTTTTTGTGCCTTTATTGTAGCGATGGGACAGTGGATAGAGTCGGAAATCCGGGAGAGTGTGAGAGTGGGGAATGACATGCGGGAAAGGAGCCACAGGTCGCCTGCTTGGAGGATTACAGCCTCCATACATGGGGCGCACGCATCAACCACTACGCTACCGGTGCCCCACTAATTATTACTTTTTCAGAAATTAGCACACTCAAAAATGAGGTTAATTTAGTCCCCACACTAATATCTTTAAACTGAATGTATTTAGTTTAAATTTCTGTATGAACACTTAATAAAGACAACACTTGCTGAGTATATGTATGTGATATTAGGTAACTGTAGGCGGCATGGTTCTATGTTTGGAAAGTGGCAACAAAAAAAGGATTTTTTTGTTTTTACCTGGCAAGCACCCACATGTAGATGATGCACTTATGAAACATCCTATCCTTAAAGCCGTGCGGAGGTGCAGGAGTCAGGAAGTTGGTCTTGACAAAAGTAAAAAGAGCACACATTGCATAAGTAACGGAGAACAGTAAACACAGTTGATATGTATTATTGTGTACTGCATTTACTTTAAAAGGTGTACCTGGCCAGGCGGGAGAAGCCCTATAAGATGTCCCATCCCTGTTACTGGTACCCCTGGCTTTTCCGCGTCCAAATGCTTAAAGCGCTAATAAATCAGCGGGCAAACACAGACCAGAGGTTTAAAGACAGACATAAGGCAGTGAAAATGTAATAGACACAACCTGGCAAGCCTTCAAAGACAAAATGCAAAGCAGGCTAGCTTCCAAAAGTGAGGTGTTTGAGTCGGAGCATCTAACCTCAAGAGCATTGTAGGAATCAAGGAACAGGTTTCTGCCACTGATGCTACAGTAGGCACAGCCCAAGGTCAAGACGACGCAGAAGGAGAAGAAGTAACGCTGGTTAAAGTGGCCCACGCAGTTATTCAACCAGGCTGAGATGCCAATGTTCAGGAAAACGACGTCGTCTTTGTTGTCATAGCATTTGATTTTAAACACCAAAAAAAAATCATGTTTGATACGATCACAACACAAAGGATACGACAGTGATGGTCCATTTTCAGAATGCACCTTCAAAAGAAAAAAAAAAGACAACATGAACATTGAAGCTATGGTACCCAACATGTTAAGGTTAAGAGAGAGAGAAACAGAGAGAAAAATGAAGGTTGTCATTGTGCAAAAGTACACAAAACAGACATAAAACTGATTTTAATGCAAATGTACAATAAGCCTCTAATACAAGGAACTATAAACACACCCATGCCTGCAAACACCCACACATGCAACAACATGTGGGGGACCACAACACCCCAAAACAATCTCAACATCATCATTTTAATATACATGTGGCACCAGTAATGACCCAAAAAAAGGTGGAATATGAGATCAAGAGATTTGTAAGCCTGCTCTCAGTCTGAACATGTTCACTTGTTGATCTGAAGTGTCACTGTGGATGGGCACGCCCTTTAAGGACGAGGGCTTGACATATCGCAGCCTAGGCGTGTGAAGGCTGTTTCGTCATGAGCCTGGGATCCGGCCGAAGATTTCTGCCTCTTAAAAGGGCGTTTTTTCTTACCAATGTAACTTTTGCTGCTTTGCTAAAAGTGCTCATGAAGGATTAAGCCGGGTCCTTGTAATATAGCAATAAGTAAGGTCTTTTACCTGCTTTATGTAAACATAACAATGAGTACGGTCTTTTTACCTGCTCTTTTGTAATGTCAAATAACAAAGAGGAAGGTCTTTTACCTGATTTTTGTAAAGCTTCTTGAGATAACACTTGTTATGAATTGGCGCTATACAAATAAAGACTGATTGATGATTGATTGATATCTGAAAAGCCAAGATGTGGCTACACCCAATTACATCACTATCCATTGTGATCATGCATTAACACCTTTCTTGGTTACAGTGCCACGAGGTTACCAAGCATAATAATCAGGCCAGGGACGAGATGCTTCAAAGGACAGCCTTGTATAATATATTAACACACCATTTAAGTGCATTTTTAAACCTTCACATTTGACTTCCAAATGGACTGCCACAATATAAAGTTGTGTCCCCTTCAGCTCCACGATATTCTACGGAAGCCCTGAGTGGCCCTGAGGTTCAAGTCAGTTATGTTTAATAATGTCTTTTTGTGGGACTGAGGAGTTAGGTATAAGGCAAGGCAAGTTTTTTTATCTAGCACATTTCAGCAACAAGGCAACTCGAAGTGCACAAACAGGTAATCATATCCTTAAAGTAAAAAAACCTGTTATCACAAACAAGGTTCCTCTTGAACAAAGACAAGATTTCTATCTTTTGCTTTCATCGACATCGTTTGGGATAAAGAGTCAATAATTATGATTTTTCAGTTCAACATTTATTATATAGTTTAAGAAATTACACGACTGTCTTGATCAAATTTATTTAGTCGAGGACACTTCCTTTTACCAACCTTCATTACTCGCATTGAAGTACTAAAGTTTGTAATTCAAGCTTGCACAAAGTGCAATTTTCTCCCATAAGGAAAACAAAAAAACACTGATGATGGTCTAAATCATTCAGGCAACAAAAATGAAAACGCACTCATCAGTCGCGGGAATAAAGAACAGTAGAAAAACAACATGGACTCACCTGTTACAGATGCCACAGTGGTGTGTCCTTGCAGGTTTGGGCATGATGCATTTTTTGCAGACTGACACAAATGGACTATCATTTTTTTCCTGATTGAAAGAGAGTATTTTTGTTGCATTACCAAATTTAAGTTTAACTAAATTCCAGATTAGAAAAGCTATTTGTGCTTCTGCAGAGAAGTGTAGCTGATGTCTTACTGTGGGGAGGTAACCAGGGGACGTCTTGGTGGCCTTGTAGTAATGAAAAGCAATCATGATGATGTTCCAGTGTCCATAACAAATATGCCAAGCAATCCATGGAGTGCTGTATGTTCTGATGACCAGAGGCAGTATGACAGTATAAGCTATCACTATAACGGAGCCGGCCAGTATCACCACCAGACAGATAAACACCTGTGAGACAAAGACAGGGTGCATAAAACTATCACAGATTAACAAAACAAAAAAAAGGCTTGAGAGTGAATGAAGCAAACATACTCACTGTGCCAAACCAGCGGGTGACATAATCCACAGTCCAAAACACTGGCTCAAAGACGGAGTCAAAAACCACATCAGAGTCTGTCAGGGAGTTAAAGTAAAGTGACTGCACTAGCAGCCTCATGTAAGCCCATATTTCCTTAATCCATAGTGGTACTCTGTTTTTTCCTCTCCTTGTACACGATCGCAACCGCACACAGCAAAGCAGGTGGATCACTGAGCTAGGACACCACCGCATCCTGCATCTGTAATATGCACGCACCTTTAAAGAAATGAAGCAAAAGTTAAAATGTACAATCATGCAGCATTATGCCAAATTGTATTTTCTACCTGTGTCAAGTATTTAGGTGTAAAAAAGGTAAGTATTGTTTCTATTAATAAATTCATTGCTTGCTAAGAATGTAGGAAACAGTAAAAAACATTCATTTGAACATCAAAAATGTTCAATGTATTATTCCTTCAGGCACAAAAAAGTGGTATACGGCAAACTGTGGAAACTTTTGGCATTTCTGTTTGAAAATATACACTTACAATAAATCTAATCTACATCAGAATATTTGCCAATTACGTTTTTGTTCGACAACTTATCTTTCAGCTATGATTCTTTGTATTAAATCAAACTTACCATATGCTGCACATGGGAGACTGCCAACTTGAATTTCTTGGCGGTGAAACTGTTTAAAGGCTACACCTGCTACATCAGTCTGTTGCATCTGACTCTTAACTTCAGGTACAGCTACAACTCACAGGTGTAAATAAACAAGCCAGGGCATCCACTTCTGAATCCAAACTGAATTCACGCTAAACGATAATTTTGGACAAAGGGATGGGCTGGTTATGATTCAAGCCAACCCTTGCCTTACTACATTCCTGACAGGGTGGAGTCTGGCTGGAGGTTCTGCAGGTGAGCGATGTAAAGCTGACACCATTCACTAACATTGCACTCCATCACTGCAAAGACTTGAAATGGCAAATTGCCAATGTGTAGTCTCGGGATCTGTCAAACAGTTTCTGTCTCCATGATAAACACTGCTGTGAACGGTGTCACAAATTACTTAGGCTCCTAAATCCCTTTTGTTTGGATGTCATAGCCAACACTGTTTTAATACCCGACGTTGTGTCATGCATGCTTTCTCACATTTAAAAACATTTTAGATTTATTTAAAGGCATACTCACTATGCTGCAGAAGGAGCCCCTGTCGTCGACATGCTCCAAATGAAGGCGAAAAACTGGATTATTGCCACATATAAGTGGAGAAGAGCAGGATCAGGGACCTTCAGTTACAGTCGGATCTGAATCCTGATCCGTATGTCTGCGCATGCGCTAGAACGGCAACGAAAGGCATCATGGTAAAATGAACCAGGAAATAAATACTGCGTCTCATGTTTCTCCACAGCTGTACATTTTGTGGATTTATTTCCAACTTTACACAATTTCAAATACAACCAAATATAAAGCGACTTCTAAGGGTAACTTGTCTTAACAAATAAGAAGCTAAAACCCGGTAATCGGTGAATTTGGTCCTCAGAATTCTGGGACTTGTAGTCTTCACAGTCAGCGGCCCTGCTAAGCTACTTCTTCACGCTAGTTTACTCACCATGTGGATACTGTAGGAAACGGGGATACACATTTCACAATCTCATGCTAATCTGTCTGCGGTGTTGTCAGTAATCATGTCTTTTTGTTTTAACTTCGACGTTCCTGCACAAACAACAAACCCGGAAGAAGGGCACGAAATTCCACTGCAACACGAAAAGAAAGACAATGCTGCTAAACCAGTGAGTTACTTTTTAGTTTGAGTCGCTGAAAACTGTCAGATTACCCAACTCCTACCAAATGTTTCGACCTGCATGAATGGGTTGTGTTGATCAGAGTCAGCAGGTGGCAGAGAGGCTCTTGGGTTAGTCTAGTCGACTTTTAATAACAACTTACTTTAACATTGCATTCAACTGAGATTTGATTGTTTCAATTTGTTGAACAGAATAAATGAAATAAATATTATTTTGAAACGTTGGCCTAATTAATATAATATGTTTGTATACATTTAGCCACATTTTAAAGTTTTTCAAAGCTACAAGTTTGAGCTTTTATTACTGCATGTTCATGTATCTGCAAAATAAACCTGTGTTTTTCTTTTCTTTCTGGTTTAATCTATCTATCGATTAGGGCTGTACAATAAATCACAATTTTATCGTTATTGCAAGAGGCTATAAGCTTTTGCCATAAACACATCGCAAAGGTCTGAATTTATTGCAATAAATTAGAAAAATGATTGTTTGCAAACAAACATGGCCTTCTCACTCTTCATGAGTACATTTTACACACTCTCACACCAATGTCATGCAGTCAGATGAAACTAAAGTCTGCTTTCAGTTACCCTCAGAGTTAAAGAGAAACTGTCTGCATTTATTTGGAATAACTTCCTGTATTTTCTCATGTTGCAATATATATAGCAGAAAGAATAGATATCCCAATACCTATCTATCTATCTATCTATCTATCTATCTATCTATCTATCTATCTATCTATCTATCTATCTATCTATCTATCCTTTTCACATTCACATTGCAATTGCATTGATAAGTACAGGTAATGTACCTGCAAGTACAAACAAACCTCTTAAAAATGTAGATTTACCTAACAATAAAGGCCAACCTGTCTTCTATTGAAATAGATAAATAAGAGTAAAGCAATAATAAGACTCCCATGGAATGAAACACAGAGAAAAAAAGACAAACTCCTACATGGTACACCAGACACAAACAAACCCACATATTCAAATAATAATACGATCTTCTGTATTTTCCATCGTGGAAGGGATTCCACCACAATTACCAATGAAAGTAGGTTAGTTGAGCAACCACTAGAGAGCGTAGGTTGACAATCTCTTTACCTACTAACTGTGATGTCACAGGTTGGAAGTATGTCAACTAAAAGTCAACGGAAATGATACAAGTTCATACTGATAGAAGTCTGTAGGAGTTATTGTTGAGTCAGAAACCAAAGTTGTGAGACATGCAAAAAACTCGCCAGGCATTTTTTTTATTAAAGTGATGTGTACTTGTGGGTGTGACTACATGAACTGTTTGTCTAGCAGTATGTCAATCATCACCCAGTCAATTACACAGCCGATTCATGGCTTTCAGTCTTAATTAGTACAATAGCAATAGTGTGAGTACTCTATTAGTGAGTACCTGCATTTCAAACCAATAACATCCCAACAAACACGGCACTGTAAGGTATTTGTTTTTAATCCAACGTTTTTTAAACACTTGTGATGTTTTTGAATCCATAAGAATCCTAAAGCAATCAACAAGTCATCTGTTTTTTTGACCTCAGCAATCCTTTAATCAACAGATGTCACATAGGATATGTTAACTGAAACTTAAAGATGAGAACGCAGAGTTATCTAAGCCAAGATAAGCCTTTTCTAAATGTATTTATTTCATGTTTATTTGTAAAGGGACAAGTATGGAGCAAGTAAACAGATGCCACACACTAAAGCATTTATAGCCTAAGTTAATTTGAAAATACAGACAACTCAACAACAGATACAAAAAAAACAGAACCAAACAAGCACAATTATCAAAAGACAGAACAGTACAGGATACAAAACTATAATCATCATCATCATAGTAAAACAGGAAGAGCAAGATCATGCATGACCACAAGTCCGAGTCCTCTTTAAGAACGGTTTCAGTTTGAGTTTAAAAAGACTCCAGTCTGGATCCAGTTTGAGCTCCGCAGGTTAAAGCGTTCCACAAAAGGCTGAAGATTTACGAAAAGTGAAGATTTACGAAATGGCAACTTACAGACTCCATTAGATGCTGCTCATTTCCTCCAGTTTTATTTGTCATTCAGAATTAAACACATTTTGTGATAGGTTTAGTTAGATGGTAAGTTAGTTAGATATGGTTGTATTTTAAGTGACATCTGAAATATTTCAATAAAATTGTTAGAGATGGGACAGATCTGATCCAATATCGCCGTCGGGTCTGATAGTGACGTAATTTAGGGATCGGATATCAGACTTGCGGCGCCGATCAAGAACGATTGTTGGGCACTTTAAACTTTGTCAGCTCTAACTAAAACACATACTTTAAAGTTAGTCTTACATGCAGCTGTGTTTCCCCTCTGGCTAAAGAGCATCAATTTATCACAGGTTCATATCCCTGCGGTTGAATGGGCTTCAAACCATGATATTTGAATATAGAAACATAATTAATGTAGCTTCACAGAGTGGTCAGATGCGTAGTTAAGAGAATACATTTCTTCTTTTACCATATGTGCCACTTTGTGTTTTTCAGATTGGGGAAAAAACCAAACCAGCAGAGCCAGTGAAAGAGGCCAAAGAGCACCTTCCACAATCTGACCCACAGTTTCTCCTCACTGATGCTGTGGCTGAAACAATTACTATAGGGACTCTTCCTCCTCTTCACTTCCTAAACGAGACAGTTTTTGAAAAGACGGCTGCAGAGAGAGAGGACAGGGAGAAAATCCTGTCTCGCACTGCTGAGCAGAGGTCTGATCTCATCTCTGGCGTGTATGAGGGAGGGCTGAAGGTATGGGAGTGCACGTATGACCTCCTGGAGCTGATTGAGAAAGATGGAGAGACCTTTGGGGGGAAGGCGGTTTTGGATTTGGGCTGTGGTGCGGGGCTGTTAGGGATATTGGCTCTTAAGAGAGGAGCAAGACAGGTCCACTTCCAAGATTATAACAGTACGGTTATTGAACAGCTCACCGTGCCAAATGTAATACTGAACTGCCAAGAGGAAGATGAAGTTGACAGTGAAGAGGACAAAAAAGGGAGTGGTAAGGGAAAAGTAAAGGAAGAAGATGATTGTGAAAAGAAGGTGAAAGAGAATGACGAGGAAAATGATGGTATTTCACCACCTAAGAAAAGAGCCGCAGACCTCTCCCAGGACCCACATCTTGCCAAGTGCCGTTTTTTCTCTGGTGACTGGAGCACATTTCTTGCTTTGGTTAAAAAGGAGAATCCACAACCCAAATATGACATCATATTCACCTCAGAGACTATCTACAACACGGCATACTACCCAGCGCTACACGAGACCCTCCACAAACTGCTGGCTCCCGACGGGCTTGTCTACCTCTCCACCAAATCGCACTACTTTGGGGTAGGCGGTGGACTTCACCTTTTTGAGACATTTGTTGAGCAGAGGGGTGTTTTCTCTCTGGATCACCTGTGGGATGGGGAGGAAGGACTCCAGAGACACGTTGTAGTTCTACGTTTTAGAAAGCCACTTTGACTTTAAGCACAGGGAGGGGAACTCAGTTGTTGTTATGATGTTGTACTTCTGTATTCCCGGCAAGCGGCAACAACCGATCTTGATAAATGAAGCCACTGCTGAGATAAAAAAAACTGTAGTTCCTCCAGTGTCCACTTGAGTCTGGCTCCAAAAGCCAAGGGATCCCTATTAGGTCCCATGCCAAAATGCCTATTTTTACAGCAGAAATAAACATGTTTACAGCCTGGTACAAAAAACTGTTTTGTTCTGATTTATTTTTAACTTTAGAGTTGTGTTAGAGCTTGGCGTATAGTTGCTTTTAGCCAGAACACTTAAAGCATCTCCATTTGTAGATTGATCAAACCACAAAAAGCTTCTTCAGAGAACAATGGGCGAGGTCACTGAGACGACGTCCATGTTTTATACAGTCCATGGTTCTAGGTAGCAAACTGTATAACTATAGGGAATCTGACAAATTGTTATAATGTCACCACTTCCCAACTGATTATGTAAAAAAATACACTGTCAGAATAACGGGGACAGTGGACCATATTTTAGGATTGAACAAAGCAGTTGATACCCGATTAGCTCCAATTAGAGAACATCTAATAAAACCATTCAGCCACCTTGTTGCTAAAATTAGAGATTGATACTATCACACAGTACAAGGAAAGAAAGACATAAACCCCTTGCTAACCTTTCTGTTTACGACCTCTTATTTAGCGCTTTAGGTTTGCAAACACTGTAGGTTGTGCTAAAGATGTAGAGGCTGGAAAAGGTGCACATTACCCTTCAAGCTAGTTAGCTTAGAATGTAAACAGCTAACTAGATAGGAATGTAAGCCTAGCATTTCTAGCTAGCTAGCTACCTCTCCAATTAGATCATGTAACAGTATCAAATAGTAATGTTAGAAGCTATCGTTAGCTGCTGTCTAACAGTCGTCTAAAGTTTATCAGTTATGTGGTTTTCTTTCATATATGACTCAAATTTCCATCGAGATTTTCACGGTCCATTATCTTTTCAATTGATAACTTGCCAAGTGGGACATGATAACAATCCTTCAGATTCTCCACATTTTCATTTTTACTAACATTTACACAGCAGTACAACACTATAACAAAATGACAGATTTCTGCCTTAGAGGGAAAAAAAAAACAAAAAACTAGTTCTTTATTTCATATGCAACTTTCATATAGTGTAATAACTGTCAAAGACGTGTATGCTGTTGTTTCAAAATATCCAATATGAAGTTTTTATGTGGGGTGAATCATCAGTGAGAAAACAAAGAAAAACTATTAAATTTGCTGTCTCATCTCCTATTTGCTCTTTGGTTACCTGCACCCTCTTTCACTTCCTATATGTAGAAATCTGAATATGTCTGCCAGCAAGTAAAGTGAAGTTGAAAGGGGCTGTTACAGGTCTTTAGATGCATGGGGAGGAAAGAAAGGAAGTGGGCTCAGTGACCTTTGCAAGTGATTTCCCCAGTGTTCAAACAGCAGCATGAAAGCCAGGCTTGTTTCTGAAGTCCAGCGCAAAATGTCAATTGCAACTTATCCTACCAGCCCAAGGATGGAGTTTGAAAGTAGATTCTAGAGTCACTGCACATCAATGGTGGGAGTCTATAAGGTCTCTAACTCTGGGAAGGGCATCTCTCGATTCTGTTGGGTTTTACCTCCAGTTTCACGTGATCCTATGTACATCCAGGAAATGTGTGCAAACTAGCATCCAGGAACAAGAAGGGAACTGTGCTGCAAGTTTTTCCAATAACATGTGGAATCCCCTTTTTGTCCAGCTCAAGGAAATCTGTTGAATTATTCTGACGGGTTTTTTTTCTGAAGAAGTCCAGAGCGGTTTCTCGTGTTTGAGGTGATTAGGTATGAACATGAGGAAATCAGAGGGTTTTTTAATAAGGTCACTGAACAATGAAACGGCCCATTGGCTCGTTTAAAAACTGTCTGCTGTTGAGGTCCTGTCATGTCTAGCTTATCGAACACTATCACCATTACTTCCAAGAAATGTCCGACTATATGACTAGAGAGCAAACAAAGTGATTTTTCTATCGAATACACCTCAGCCTGACGTCACATGCTACACAAACAGTCACATGAATGATCTCATCCTATGGGCCCTTCTGATAAGTTAAAGAAATATAAATCACTTTTCTAAGAAACATGCTGTCAGCTGTTCAAACTTGACTGTGCATTTCAACACCCCCAGTGTTTGTACAGAATTTCCAGTTTCCTTATTGTGTAATTATACTGTATGTGTTAGACTGTTTCACATATACTCAAAACCAAACACAGTTTCTGTTTGCATCTATCCCCGGCCTGCAAACTTCCAGTGTGTCGGCTTCGTCATCGTCTCTCATGTCAACAGCTGCTCACGGCCTGTGGGGGAATTCCTGGTTCCCCGAGTAGACGAAGCCTTTCCCCTGCTTACTTTATGGGAACAGGGGGCAGGGCAAGTCAGATGGTTTTCCTCAGAAACTATTATGCGTTGATTCACTGTGAGGGGGCGTGCTGTTCACTCCCACTGTTTCCTTCTTACTGGGAAGTGACTGTCAGGCTTACCGAACGGAGGGAGTGTATGAGAAACAGATAGAGAGGAGGGTGTGAGGGAGGGAGGGAGACTGATGGGTGATGTGAAAGGTGGTGGTATTTAAGGTTCTTTGCCCTGAATGTCACACAGTATGCCGTATCCCTTCTTAGGACTTGGAGGACACGGGAGAGTGAGCTGATAACGCAGGTGAACTGAGGAGGGATGTTCAGTCTAAGGAAAAACTTGCTGCTGAAACATCTTTTTTGTTGTTTTGACTGCTCGCATCTGGTTAAAACTTGACTCAGCGAAACAACAGACCTGGAAGACCTTTGAGAGGAAATATATTTCTGATATATACAAGATCTGGAAAGAAAACTTTCAGTGAATGACAGTGGTAAGTAAAGGTAAGAGACCATCTAAAAACTGTTCAATTTATGCCGTTGTTTTTACTACATGATACAAAATGTCATCACATTTTAAGTTGTGAAAGCTTTAACACAGTTTGGAGTCCTTACAAAGAATCACCTACTTCCACATTTTCTTACAGGGGTTAACAGAATGTTAAAGCTGTCACACTGTGTTAACAAGTCAGATTTTTAATGGTTGCTTTAAATTATAGTTCACACAATGTTACAGCCCTAGTAGGGTTTGTTTCTTGTGTAGTGATATCGGCAGTAGAACCGGTTGTTTCCCAGTCCAACTGACGGAAAGATAGGAGTTTCCTGAACATGCTCAGGTGTGGCCTTCCGCCAAAAGTTCATTGTGCCGTATTACACGTCTACTAAAAGAATGTAAACTCACACTGACTGAACCACAGTGACAGCGATAACATTGAGGATTTATCTTACTGTACTGTCACTGTCAATATTGACCACCATCCTTTTTTTTTTAAGTGAAGGTAGATATCCTGTAAAACATCGCAGGTTAATATCCAACTTATCATGGACGGTTCAAACATACATCAACCAGCTACTTATCTAACTGTCCCAAAGTTCTTTTCCTGGGAGTGTTCGGCCATAAATGATGACTCATTTCATTACCTTACCAGAGAGATATCGCAATGATCTGATTTAGTTTCATTTCAGTGGTCGTGAAGCATTTCCAGGAATACTCAAGTTGAGGGGATGGTTGGAGACTCCATAAGATTTGTACAACTACAGCACTGAAAAGTAATTGTAGAGGTTTGTTTTTGATATCCTAAAACAGAAAATCTATTTCAATCCATTCATGACAAAGTATTTTTGAAACGACATCTTGTACTGCTGTGTGATTCAAATGCCGACCGTGATCGAACAAAGCTCAAGATCAATTTTCATTGCAAATGTAACGGCCTCTTGCACAATTTTCTAATGAAAGACGGAGGGCTGATGTTATCGCTCATCATCGCCCTACTTTTCTTGAGAAATAGGGATGGTCGTCAGTGACTAAACCTCAATGTGCTACCCAACATGTTCATATTCCATATCCTGTTAATTACAGAAGTGTGAATGTTGTTTTATTTGTGATAGAGGGTTTAATTATAGTCTATTTCATCAATACGAAGACATACGAAGACATTCAACTGTAAAATGAGCTGAGCATTTGTAACTAAGAATGAGTTGTGTCAAATGATCAAGCCATCCGAGGTTCGTGAAGCTCCTCAGTTTTCTTAAGTGCTATACTATGAGAACTGAATTCCATAGATGGTGGCGTCTTCAGGTGTCGTCTATGGGCTCAGTTCTTTTGGTATGGTACGACTGCACAGCACCAGAGAGCGGAAATCATGACCAAAAGAAAGGGATAATGCCTTTAATTCATTGCACCATGTCTCAGTGTTGCTATGAAATATGTATTGATTTTAAGTATTTGTCTTTTTTCTTCATATGATGGATAAGCTGCTCATTTTTAGTTGCATTTCATATTAATTTGAATCAAACAAACTTGTCTTAACAACTGTTCAGAGTTAATTAAAGTTGCTGTTAAGTAAATTGTTAATAAAGTGAATCAAACTGAATTATTTGCCTCTGTCATTTATTATCTCTTGTCATGTAACTTTTGAAATTCCTGCTATATTTGAGCACTACATTTCCAAAGAAAGAGAGAGAGCATTCGAGGACGATGACTTTCAAAAACACAAGAAACTTTACACTTAGTGCACACATACAGAGTTATTTTTCTTCTGATCTTATCTCAACTCTAGCTCCATAAAATCCACAGCCATGCCGATGGCAGTGAACTAGATTAAACAATAAGATTAGCTGAAACTGCAAACATCCTTTTAAATTAGAGAATCATGAGAATCTAACAAAGTTTCCAGCTGCATGTACTGAAGAATTCAATAAACAACATGATATGATATGGACTTGAGGAGAGTTAGCCTCGATCATTGATCGCTCTATACACTACTTCTGGTTTAAATCATTTGTTTCCTGAATAGTAGCTAATGCTACATTTGGCGCACATGTTGTAGAGTGGATTGAGCAACATTTCAGAAGAGGGTCCATAATGGCGGTTTTATTTTTTCACCTTCCTGGTTGGGTCCTAAAGCTTCCCGCCTCCAGGCTCCAGCTATGACTGTGTTTACCTTGTTAGGGGGATTTTGTTCAACTGCATGTATATGAGTGAGGAACTATGGAAAAGTTAAAAAAAAAAAAAGGTATAAGAAAATTAAGAATAGCTGGCACTTAAATGCTTGTCAGGTGGAAAGGTTATCACCACCTTCTCCAGCGGGAAACCTGGTGGCTAATAAGACGCTAAAGCTTTTATACCGTTGCTCCACTCTGGCTTTCAGAACTGTGTAAGAGATTAAATATAATGACTATACCTTATCTACTGTATGATGTATTGTGATGAAAACTCTTGACTTCCTCATTTCAGTTTGGTGTTGTCATATAAGAGGCTGGTTATGTTTATTTGTACGTTTCTGAAATAAACCATTTAATGAACTCCTTCCTTGTTCTTATTCATTTGGGATACAATAAGGCCTCTGCCATGAGTAGGATATTGTGAGTTTAAAAATGTATGATAAAATCCACATATTAAATCCCTGCAGACCTGCACTAAAATGCCAACATTTCAGATTTTGAATGGTCTGATTCTCTTTAGGGAGGAGGATTTTATTCAAACCATGAACTAATGCAGCACAGAGCGCACAGTGTACAAGGATCAGTACAATGCTGGGTGAACATTCATTATGTGACTGTTCGACCCCAGCCCTGGCCCATCCCCTCCAAATACGGATGGTGACATGGTGCCTTCCTCATTACTACATCCTCAAAGTAAGGGTGTATCTTAACTGAACTCTGACTCATCTCACTTCATGAGTACACTCTGACCAGAGGACTCCTCTGCATGCACTTTCTTTTATGAAGGGTTTACTTGCAACCAACAAGTATTATTTTTCATGCTTTCTGGACCGAGAGTTTACGAAACTACTTCAAAGTGAAAAAAAAGAGAACACGTTTTTTTTAATGTGATAGATGTAGTTGTAGGGGTTTAAACCGCATAAAACATTTACTACTTGAAACTTAACATTTTAGAGTCAACAGTTTCCCTTTCATTTTGATAGTAGTGATATTTACTGCAGCGGATTATCAAATATGATGCATTGTTTTAGATTTTTAATTTAGCAATAAAAAGGAGGACTTTTAAGTAGTTTAAAAATATGTGCACCTCGAATAAACAACAACATATAAAGAAAGCTTACACGTTATATACAGTGTAATCTCACAAGGGCCATTTGTATGTAATTAATTAAAACATTTTACTGGCCTATTATTTTACTCAACTCACAACTTGCATTAAATATTCTGATTACTTCTTCAACCACTCGTTACTTATCTTCAAGGACCCATTTGGCCAAACACTCATCATTGGGCTCCTGAAAGACTTTGAAGAACCAGGCAGCTTCTTACTGTTTGATTGATAGAGTATCAGCCAATCAAAATTGTCTTCAAATCACCATGGACCTCAAACCTCATTCGTCATTGGTCTTAGGGGACGTCAGTCACTTACGTCACCATCCCTGTTCAACCAATGGGAAGGCCGTTTTTGTAGAGGATGCGCAACAGGCTGTGTCCCTGCTGAGTGTAGCACAACGACTGAGGGGAAACCTAAAATTTCGTTGCTTAGCAGTACGAGATTAACACTTTTATGATTCATTTGTTTATCTTTTTTATTGAACTTGGGGTGGACAGAAGAAGATAACTGTTCATTCGTTGTTTATTATACAAAAACAGGATTTGTTCGAGGCCTTCGCATGGATGAGGTACGGCCTACCAGTGGTGCTCAAGCCCACGGGCTGGTGCCGCTGTTTCCCCCCGGACTGCAAGCTATCTACGGGGAATGCCGGCGACTTTACCCCGAACAGGCAAACCCGCTTCAAGTAACAGCCATTGTGAAGTATTGGTAGGTGTCCGGTCCTTGTTTTTGTCAGTCTGAAAGTCATGTATGCATTTAATTCGTGTTGAACAAGTTTATAAAGTGATGGCCAGATGTTTGGTCAACAGTAAGCTGAACTGCTAAGCTAACATTTAAGCTAACTTCACATAAGAGACATACTGTAGCTGCTGCTATGTTATGGGGATTTTAAGTCTTTAGTATCAACTATTCTTGCTGAACCAGTCGTGAAATGCGTTTTAAAATAAGTGTGAGCCTTGACTTAACTGTGTTACACTATTTTGTATGCAAGGTATGACCTCCCAGCTTGGCTTCTTGTCTTTACATTGGCTGTGAGTAAACACAGTTTACTGACAACAAAAGCAATCTTTGACATGGCCTATGTTTTCATTGCATGTTCCCCCTTCAGGTTAGGAGGACCAGATCCATTAGACTATATCAGTATGTACAGGAGTATGGGCTGCCCAGCGCAGGACATCGAGGAGCATTGGCACTATGTCAGCTTTGGACTGAGTGACTTGTATGGGGATAATAGGGTTCATGAGTAAGTTCACTATTGTAACAACATTACTATGTTGCTGAATATTGATTTTGACTTTTTTTTTTCCAGGCTCTTCAATTTACACCAAAAAGCAGAGAAATGTGCTGATGAAACAAAGCCTATCTAAGTGTGCTAAATATTTGCTTAACAAACCATTGAATAGTAGACCACCTAATTATCCTCTGTTATTCAACAGCCTCCTGTTGATCTTAACAAGCATTGTGATTTTTACATCCCACGTGTGTATCACAAAGGAAGTACAGCTTCTGACGTGTTGTTTACCTGGTTGCCTGTACTGTGTCTTTCTGTGTGTTAGATTTACGGGGGCAGACGGACCGAGTGGCTTTGGCTTTGAGCTCACCTTTAGACTTAAAAGAGAGGTTGGTGAGACGGCACCACCAACCTGGCCAGCTGAACTCATGCAAGGCTTGGCTCGCTATGTGTTCCAGTCAGGTAAGAGTTAATTACTTTCTTAAACAAAGTGGTACTTAGGCTTTGCATCGTTGAATAGAGAAGGCTGCACAATGCAAAATATCCAGGTTAAGCCACAGTCTTGTTTGTCACGTAAATTAACGAGATTTGTCTTCTGAGATATAAAAACATTACAGAGTTTTTTTAAATTTAATAATGGCTGGTTTCATTAAACGTTGGATGCTTTTTAAGCAATAGGTTAAACCAAACGTGCAGTTTGAAGACCTTATTTTGACATTTTAAATGACTCATGATATTGTAGACGTATCAAAGAGGATTGGTTGGATATAAGAAACTAAATGTCAGATTAATTTATGAACCACATTTTTAGTCAAAGTCCTACATCTATCACTTTGAAAAAACTGTGTCAAAGATAAACAATGTTTGTTTTTCATTGAGACAAGTTGTGTAGATATGTAGTTAGATGATTTATCTGCATGGGATCTGATTGAACACATTTCCTTTTGGCTTCAGTGTCCATACCAACTTGTGAGAAGTTTGTGAAATTAAAGAATGTTTCTTTGTTATAGTGGCTTTTTCTCCAGACATTTACATGACAGACATGATGATAACATGCATGATAGATGAGTCTCTGCAGGCAGCAGTTTTCTGTGTGTGTGTGTGTGTGTGTGTTGGAGCTCTGGGCATTGACAGGAAGTCTGATTTCCCATTTCTTACCCTTTGCCATTTGTAAAAACAGTCGTATTGAATTGCCTAACAAGACCGTTGTTGTAGTGTGTTAATTTATAATCTGGGTAATGGGTATATTATCTAGTGCTAAGTCGTTTCAGCCTTTCAGCTGTGTACATAAAGTGCACAGGAAAGTGTTGTTGAGAAGCAAAGGGGCATTTAAAAGCCACGAGGAAAGAGAAGAAGGCTTTTCTCCCCTCCTCACTACCCAGCCCTTCTCTCCTATCCAGCTGGGGTCAATTTGCGCGTGGGTGGGCTGGGCTCCTCAACTAAGTTAATGCTGATTCTTGGCCATCTTCCCCCTTGCTTTTCTTCTAAAGCAAATCGAGACGTGGGACATGTTACCTCCCAAGTAGACACATTCCTTAGATGGAAATGTCGTATATATGTTTTCCTTGTCACATCTTGGTCCTGACTTCTCTCTCGTACTCGTTCTCTGCTGTTTGTGTTCCATCTTTTCCTGTTACTGCAACTTTTCTTCTGAATTCCTGTACTCTCTGAACAATGGAAAATTGGACCGCCTCCCTCTGGTAGCTGGAAATGCCCTTTGTCGATTAAGACCACTGACAGAGTGTATTCTTGGCAACTTTCTATAGTGTATTCTGTCATACTTAAGAGACAAATATCTCCTTTTGTTTCTCTCTTTTACAGAAAATACATTTTGTAGTGGCGACCACGTGTCGTGGCACAGTCCTCTCGACAACAGTGAGTCTCGTATCCAGCATATGCTGCTAACAGAGGATCCACAGATGCAACCAATTCAAACTCCTTTTGGCACACTGAGCTTTCTCCAGGTCAGTCAAAATATACAATATCCACACAGTGGTAGTTATTTCACAAGAAGCACTCCTAAATTAAAGCCACTTCAGGGTGTTATGGAGAATTCAGAGAAATCTCTGACCAGTATGAGATTCATTTGCTTGACACATTTTATCCAAGTTAAAAATAAAATAAGTACAGATTAGAGATGGCTACTTGTTAAGAAAAATAAAGTCAAACCTTTTGAAGAGAAGCATGAAAAGAGCAACATTGGAGACCACACCCCTCATGCTGTGCGCTGTCTCCTTCAGATTGTAGGGGTTTGTACAGAAGAGCTTCAGGCGGCCCAACAGTGGAATGGCCAAGGCATCCTGGAGCTGATGCGTGGAGTCAAAATGTGAGTACGACCTGGGCTTTGTTAAATTATTTTTGTTTCAGAATTGGTTGTTGATAAGTTTAACCAAATCTGGATATTTCTTCTTTATATCCTGGAAGTGCTAGATCAAAATAAAGGCCAGTCTTAGCTATTATACCATGTGATTTAGTACTCCTCATTTCTATGTGCAGTTTTCATAACTTTACTCAAAACATGTCGTGACTTAGTATGAGAGATGGGACCAATCCGATCTTATATCGGTATCAGGTCCGATATTGACGTAATTTACGTATTGGACGGCCTCAATCCACGTCACTGATCAAGAAAGATGGTTGGGCACTTTAAACATTCTTAGCTCGCACAGTAAGAAGTGCTCACAAATCATCTCCATGCCGACGTTCAGTCAAAATGGAACAGCTCCTTTTATATGATCAAAAGTACAATTCTTACACTTCAATTTAAAAGATTTAATTTGACCTCATAGTAGTTGCTGCTTCCTGTTTGTATTCGAAGCCAGCACAATGCAATGTCGTGTTGTCTGCAGCTTTGTGTATCCATACACATAATACCAACAACAACAATAACACTATTAGTTATGATTCAGAAAATATCTAATTCAGTATCGGTAGTGGATTGTTGCATGTCAAGTTAGCATCGGTCTTGTATGAATGCGTTTGTGTGTGAAAGATTTTGAATTTGCAGATTAGTTTTTACCATAAGATGAAATTGACTTTACTGTCTGAGAGAGGAAAGTAGCATTGGGCAGCGTACACAACAGGTGAAGAACCAGATCTGCTTCCAATGTTAGCAAATCAATACAGATGACTTCATTACTTACTGTTACATATTTTTAACTCTCCCTCCAAACAGTCAGTCATTAAACCAAAAGTTACATCAGTGTCACTCCAGTGTAAAAGGAATCCAGCCCAGTTAGACAGATGCACCGTCAGGCAGCCAGTAGAGATCATAGTTACTCATTTATATATTAACTGTGTGTGTGTAACTTAAGTTGAAGACTAATGTTTATGATTGTCCTGTGTACAGAGCGGGTGGCCCCTGGCTAATCACAGACATGAGGAGAGGGGAGACCATTTTTGACATCGATCCTCACCTACAAGTAAGGCTTTACTAAGTTCTGCACAGCTGAGCACTTTATGTTGTATTTACAGGCTGTGACATCTTGTATTTAACGGCTGCTAGCTTGTTGTGCATTTTGATACGATATGAAGATGCAGATGGAAATTATAATCAATAAACTCTGATACAATACATCAAATAGCAACATTAATGTTTGATAGTGTCCCTTTGCAAATGAAATAAAAAGAGAAGATATTCTGCATTATTTAACAAATGAACTGTGTATAATCATAACATCCTTTTTGTCATTTATACAAATGTTTGATGTGAATCCTCGTGACTGTAAAAATGCTCAGTAAAGAGAACAGAGTTTAAAAATGTATACCTGAACTATCAAGAGTTAAGTTAGAATCAGTCGAGGCATACCTCGTATAAAGAGATACAAGGTGGCCATCTATACTTTTGAGAAAAAACTAAGCGCCCTCTGTTGGCCCATAACTCTTAAAGCAGTGTCTTCTCACGTCCGAAATGTAAACCATATGTGAGTTTTATGTGAGCTAGTGTTAATGATTGCGTATATTTCTTGCTCATCCAAGCAGGAGAGAGTGGACCAGGGTATTGAGACAGAGGGCTCCAACCTGAGTGGGGTCAGCGCCAAGTGTGTGTGGGACGATCTGAGTCGTCCGCCAGAGGATGAGGAGGACAGCCGATCCATCTGCATAGGATCACAGCAAAGGAGGCTCTCAGACAAAGGTACGGCATGTTATAAAGGAGTGAAAGAAAGTAGAACTTTAGATTAAGACTGAGCAGAACTGAGAATGCTTAACCGATCTGTGAGGAGGAGTTCTGGTTTCACGCTGTCAGCAGTGCATGATGGGATAACTGCTGATCCTTGTCTGTGTGTTGACAGACACAGAGCAGATCAGGGAGACGCTGAGAAAAGGACTGGAGTTTAACAGCAAGGCAGCACTACCACCCATCAACAGCCAGAGACAGCAGAGCCATGAGAGACCTCAGTGAGTGTTCCTCCCACACACCAGCACGCACACTTTAACACGGGTCCAGCTTAACACATGGGTTTCACGAGAATAACTCCCAGCAACATGTGCAGTGACTCACCATGAAACTGACATCCGGACTGTTACCGCCATTGTTACTTAGCTACCACCATAAAACAGTGGCGAGTCTCTTATTCATAGCTTTTTCTTTGGAAGTTCATGCTCCTTCTGCAGAGTCAGGTAGCAGCTCTTTTAAGGAGTTGTGAAATCTGGGCATAATAACAGGAAAAGCCAGCTTTTTGATTTTCCAAAATGACATATCCTTTTCTCCCTTTCTTTGTCTGTTTCTTAGGAGTCGGAAGGACAGTTTGGAGAGTGAGAGCTCAGCAGCGATTGTTCCTCACGAGTTGGTCCGAACACGGCAGTTGGAGAGTGTCCACTTAAAGTTTAACCAGGAGTCAGGCACACTGCTTCCCCTCTGCCTGCGGTACTTTATCCCTCCCCCTCCTTCTTCCACACACAATATTTACCCTTTTGGAATGTCCCTACGGCAGTTAGATAAAGATTAATCCCAAACCTTCGTGTTGGATGGGTGTGGCAGACTGCCTTTATAAATCATCAGAGCAAAAATGCCGATGACGCCATTCTTAGAAGTTAAAAAGGGGCTTTTGCCAAGTCAGCCCCAATCTCTGATATTCCACCTCCCTCTTCTTTCACTTTGATGCAACTTCAAAGTGTCAATGAAATAAAAAAGTAGCCAGTTTGTAGGAGCCTGGAGCTATTTGTAGTTGGCAGGATGGCTTCAAAGTAAAGATGAATGTAACCTGTGACATGAATGGTCACCTGAAACTTTGAAGAAAGGATATAGACTCAGGTCCTGCACCCTGTACTTCTGCTGCTTTTACTTCTCATATTCCTGCACACAAATAAAATAATAACTTTATTTATGTAGCACCTATAAAAAATAAAAAAAAAGTGCTTTGACAGACAAAGCAAAGGCATAAACTCAGGACAACAACAGAACAGACACCAACAGTCAGGCCAAACAGAGAGTACACAAAATATTTGAATGCAGATCACAGGAAAAAGAAAGACACAACGGGCAGGACTCAAAAGGCAGTTCAAGCTACAAAGCAAGATAAAAATAAAGAAGAGAAAGACGACATCACAACACAGACACTATAAAGAATTATAAAAAGGAAGAAGAAAAGATAGATGGTTCAATAAATATGTAAAAGCAACAGAGGGCAGAAGAGTCAAACATAAGAAGGGGTAGGAACGAATCAAACACTTAAGAGCAGTAAAATAAATAAAGCAAAGGATACATTAAAAGGCTTCATTATTAGAAGAAGGATGACATAAGGGGTGGGGCCTAGTGGTTAGGGCGGGCACCCCGTGTACAGAGGCTATAGTCCTCCAAGTGGGCAGCCGAGGTTCAAATCTGACGTGGCTCCTTTCCCGCATGTCATCTCTCTCTCTCTCTCTCTCTCTCTCTCTCTCTCTCTCTCTCTCTCTCTCTCTCAGGCAGAAAAGGCCCAGAAATAAAACTTAAAAAAAAAAAAAGGATGCAATGAAGACACAAAAGTGGAACATTAAGTCCTTTGATGAAACACTTTGGATGACAACTATCGGGTTGTGGTTTACAACTTTTCTGTAACCTTCAACTTTAAATTAACCCAAAAAATGTGGATTAAAAAAAAAAGAAAAAAAGAAACACTCCTCCGCACAGGAAGGAGACGAGGATAAACTGCTCCATGCTATCTGTCTGAGGAGAGACCAAGGCCAGAGTTAATTGTCAGAGAGACCTTTGTGTGAGAGTGAAGGGAGTTAAAGTTAGGCCAATTATATGACAACTACACGTGAAATGTTGCCGACAAACTCTTGAGTTTTTATCTCAGAGAGGTTGCAGATAAGGGGGCATTTCAGCAACAGACCAGTTTAGACTGAGGTCAAGATTTGTTTCTGTCTCCTGAGTAATGGAGTCTATGGAAATGTTCCCTATATGCTGTATTCTCTGCACTTTGATTCGATCCCTAAAGCCCCTTGATACAGTTTGTAGTTTCTAAAATATTTCTATCACACTAAATTACACACAATCACAGTGGAGTCAGAGAGATTTATAAGTGTGCCTCGTCCATGAAATCACATTATAAAACATGCAACAATATCTCACACAGGTCAGGTGAAATCCTTGCTATTGTCTTGTGGAGGGACAGATACACAGTTATAGCTCAGAATTATAACTAAAAACCACACACTCATGCACTTTGTTGATGTTGTACTGTGTTTCCATGTCTTACAGGGGCCGGTTGCTCCATGGGAGACACTTCACTTATAAGAGTATCAACGGAGACACAGCCATTACCTTTGTTTCTACTGGAGTCGAAGGAGCTTTTGCTACTGAAGAGCATCCATATGCTGCACATGGCCCCTGGCTTCAGGTATACACACATAAAACCCAACTTACATTTTCATGTAATTCCTTTATTTTGAATCGCATCTGTTTGACTTTCTGCTCTCATTGTTCAGATTTTGTTGACTGAAGAGTTTGTGGAGCAGATGCTCGGGGATTTACAAGAACTTAACACTCGTGAGGAGGTAAGAAAAAACTCTTTGTTGTAACTTTTGTTTTGAGTTTATTCGACTGCTTTCCTGTTTGACTTTTCTGTAACGTTTTTTTCTTTCTATAGACAAAGCTGCCAAAGGAGTACAGTTGGCCAGAAAAGAAGCTGAAGATCTCTGTACTACCAGACTCTGTGTTTGATAATCCGCTGCAGTGAAACAGAGACACCTAATCTCCAGAGAAATACAACAAAAACAGCTGCAGGCACACTACCAGAGTGGACCATTGTGGACAGGACAATCTCCCAGGACATGCAGTGACCCTGAGCAGTCAGATATGTTGCTCTCGTGACGGACGGCCAGAGACTGTTTCACTCCTGTAGATGATCTAAACACGTTTGACTGTTACTGCATTCTCAGACTAGTTCAACTGTTTACAACTTTTCCTCTGAGGTCTGAATGCTTTTGAAAATATGGAATCAGCCTGAAAACCAGCCTGTCCAGATGGTAGACCGGAAAGCATAATCATTTCGTGTGACACACTTGCTGAAGGGCAAAAAAGGATGTCGTCATTCCAATCAGGCCTGCCAAGGTTTGAGGTCCAAAATATACGTCAGTATAACAGACAAGAACCTGCCCAAAACAATAACTGAGTTGACGAGTCTGAAAACAGTTGTATTTATTCCATTGACCTTAGAAAGGACAGGAAACTCCAACTTTGTATCTTTTTAGTAGTGTTTTTTTGTTTTGACAAATGCTGGACATTTTTCTATTATGTGTCTGTGGTCATACCAAAGTTTGAACTGAAGGCCGACTGCTGCCAGAACTGTCTGTGTCACAAATGTGTCATGATTCTGTAATAGTGACAGGACAGTATGATTGACTGTTACTCACCGTTTGTCTGAGATAACCAAACAAGCATTTGAACCGTTTTCGTAGTTATCTGGAAAATAATGCTGCAGGTATAAACACCTCCCCTCTTATGTGCCAAGAAAAATGACTCCGCTCGAGTAATCATTTTTGAATGTCAGTGTCCAGTTTCTCACGCATAATCTAAAGTTCTGAAGCTTAATACAGTAAGTCCGTTGAATACATTGAAAGATAAGGAAACTGTGATCCTTGACGTCTCTTTTCTTTTGTCTCCAATGGCCACATACAATCCCCCTTCTTAATGCTAGGACCTGCTTGAAAAGTGCATTTGTAGTTAAATTCCTCAGTGCCTTGAGTTGAAAAGGACCACAAATTCTGTTGACTCGTAATGCTGCCAACAGCGCCTCAATTGATCAAGGCTGCTGTGTTCATCGTCTGTCTCCAGTTTCCTCATTGCATTCCATATTAACACCAAAACAGACAACAGACTACATTTACTGCCGTGTCTTTTACAATGATGTACTCTTATTCATATGTGAACGTGTCTCTATCTTTGTTTGTCTTTTTTTATTCAGAGTGAGAAGTGTAAAGTTTAGACGTGCTTTTTCTTTGTAAATGCCATCCTATTGACAGAACTGGCTGATTGTAATCCCAAGTGCATTAAAGAGTGTAGGTATTTACACAAATAAAAGCTGCAAAACTACTCCAGAATTATAGGAATTTATTTCATTTAAAGGTGTCTGTACTTGGTATATGGCTGCATTGTTACAGCACTTCTCACTTGTGATTATTAGACGCATTTTTCTACTTGCTGAGCCACAATTGCTGCTTAGTGTTTACCTTAAAAAATGGTGAAACATACATTTTATTACTTTATTTGTTTGTATTAAGACATTTAATTGTATCATGATTCGTATTGTTTTATGTGCACTAAAACACATAGGCACATGTTATAAAGTGGTCATAGACAGTAATCAGCTAACTACATACCATATACAAATATTCCGATGAATTCAATGTAAGCTATTAAATTAAGTTAAATCTGCGAGGTTTAGTGGCACAGATGGCCTAGTGGTTCAGTCGCGCCCCATGTACGGAGGCAGAAGTCCTCAAAAGTTGGCGACCCTGGTTTCAATCTTCCCTGTGGCTCCTTTCTTGTTTGTTATTCCTCACTCTCTCTCCTTTTTCCTACTCTATCCACCGTCCCCTCAAATAAAGGCAAGAAGCCCCCCTCCCCCAAAATCTGCCACATTGTTACTGAATTTGCACCACTCATCAAGATCCTTGTCAACTAATGCCATTGCCTTATCTTTTAGAGACTGTTTCAAATACAAAAAATATGTAATATTGTACTCACATGGTGCATATGCCATTAGAAATTGTTTAACTCAAATGACCTCATTTTTATTTGCTGTTTCTTAAAATCGTATCCGTTTTTTCCAAGCATTTGCTGCAGCATCTTTGCATGAAAAAGGACTATACAAATACGGTTATTATGATTATTACTTTGGTGTTCACACTGCCTTACATTTTTTCATGTGTGATTCAGTGTTTTAATGTTACTCCTCATGCACCAACCCTCTCATGGGCCCCTGGGGGCCTCTTACCCAGCCAGCCAGGACTCCACTTTATGAGAACCAGTGGTGCAAAGGATGACAGGTCACACAAATGTCTCCCGGTCATTAACAATTTCTCCGGTAGAGTTTGCTGTGGCCTGCTCCCTGCCTGGTCTTCCTCCTCCTCCTCCTCCTCCTCTCGGCTCCTCCCCGTCTATTTATCAACTCTGTGACGGGTCACGTTGTCGGAGGGGGGCTGTCGGTGTGAAAGCACTGAGCTCCTTACCGACGAGTCACAGTCTGCTCGCACTTACCATTAAATATTAGTCAAAGAGTTGACGGGAAAGCGAAAGCAGCTGGACAACAGCCGGTTATAAAAACCCACGCGCTCGGAGATTACGTTACGTCGGATACATTGTTGAAATTGAACCGCACGAGCTGGATTTCCTCGCGGACTGGAAGTGAAGCTCTTCGGCTTAAAAGCGTTCCGGAGTCCGCCGACGAAATGGACAATAAATAGTTGGTAACGTTGCTTTCCTATTCTAAAAACATGCCTTGTGTTATTCATTTCACTAGTTTCACGCGTTTGTAACAGCGGGCAGTTGTGTCTTCGCTTAAAATAAAACGTCAGCGTGACATTTCATTAGGCAGAGTCCCGTTTCCAGTGTTATTCTGAAGCAAGTTGTCACTCGCTCTCAAACGCCACAGCTTGTATCGCCCTGTATTGGATTACCCGACGTTAATTGAAAGCCATCTATTAGAGAGAGAGTGTGAACTGTTTTAGGCTATTTAAAAATAGTTTGAGACATGTTGGGGGAAGTTTTGTGCACTTCATGTTTTGACTCTTGAAATAATCTCACATGTTTCATTTCAATGTAATAAAGCCGTCATTAACCTTACCGTAAAAGGTTTTCTTGGCATGCAGGTTGTTTTACATCTCTCTTATCTTTCTTTACCAGTTTTAAGTAGCTTATGTAGAAATAGGACTGTGATAGACTTCATTTCAATGGAGTAGCCTGTTTATTTAATAAAAGAAGAAATCCATATGTTGAACACAAATCTCAGTTTTGCCCTGACTCATCATGACTCCATTCGCTCATCCTAATGTATTATGAATAATCTTTTACTAAGATTTTCTCCACCTTCCTGTGACATTTTGAGTAAAATAAAAATAAGGCTATACTTTTGATTGCCGACGGTATTTCTTGCAAATAGTTAGTTATCCATGAAAATTATTTAGATCTCAGTTTTACATGACTTTGAATAAATCTTACCTCTTATTTCTTTAATACTCCATTTGCTATTATAAAGCGCAATTCTTTCAAATCTTGTTATTTAGAGAATAATTCTCACGTTTGCTCCTTTTGGTCAACAACAGTTTGGACCCAGCTGTAGTCATGGATGAAAGTTGGAAAAACTGCTTCGAAGAGGAGCTCCTGTGTCCCATCTGCCTGAACGTTTTTGAAGAACCCATCCAGCTGCCGTGCAAGCACAACTTCTGCAAGGGTTGCATCTCCGAGGCATGGGCCAAAGACAGCGCTGTGGTCCGCTGCCCTGAATGCAACCATGAGTACGACCAGAAACCAGCGCTGGAGAAGAACTTTAAGCTGGCCAACATAGTGAAGCGGTTTAACGCGTTGAACACTGACAAAGTCCCCGCAGTGCTGCACTGTGTCCTCTGCAGACGAGGCCCGCCGCTGCCGGTGAGGAAGGTCTGTCTGCGCTGTAAGGAGCCCTGCTGCCAAATTCACATCCAGACTCACCTGCAGCAGCCGTGCCCCGCCCCGGGACACCTGTTAGTGGACGCGGAGGAGCTGAGCGCTTGGACCTGTCCCAGTCATGAGGAGTACAGGCTGCTCCACTGTGAGGAGGAGCAGGTGGCTCTGTGTCCATTCTGCTGCATCTCTCACTGCACTAACCAAAGACACACAGTCTGCGATGTGGACACTCAGCGCATACAAATGCAGGTACATAAATCACACCCACACACACTCTCCTACTCACACATTCACTTCCAACTATTAGCTGGCAGGCAGGTGACTGTCAAAACATTTGAAGGATTCACTCTTCCTAGACTTTTAGAAGCAAACACTTCTTTCAGTTCAGCAGTCTTTAAAAGCCTCCTCTCTTTTTCTTTTCCTTCATCTGATATGAAAGGACCAGACAGGTGAAAGTCACAGCTCAGAGTAGATAATAGTGCACACACATGCATGCACACACATGCAGACATACGTCACACACTGCTTTTAACCTTGATCAAAGCAGCCGTTCCTCACAGCCACGCCTTCACATTAGCCGCCCTGTGCCCCCCCCCACTCCCCGGTAAGTGCTGTGACGCAATCTGCAACCACCGGAAACGATGACCCCTGTGCAGAGGGGGAGGATCCACATGTAGTTTGTTTATCTAAGCTAGAGTGATCAGTTTCAGGAGTTGTTCATGAGGAAATGCACACTGGCAATGATTTTAGGATGGGTATCCTGTTTCTAAGAAGGAAATGCAGTGATTTGTGGTGGTGTTCGCTAGCCAACAAGTTCATAAAGTTGCATTTAGACCGTTGCCAGGTGTGAGGAGGTGGTAACATTTTCATGCAAACAAAGCTTTAAATGAAACTTAATGACGAGATGTTCGGAAGCTAGCAGGTTTATAATGTTGTAATGCAACAATAACCAGGATTAAAAAGGACATTCTTGTCAAAGTTTCTGTAAAAAATACAGGTCTGATAATAGGCAGTTGAAGTTTGTCCTTCTTCACCAGCCGGATCAGTTTCAGGAGTTGTTTCATGAAGACACTTGTTTTCAGGCTGAGACATTTGTTGTGGTGTGTTCAGAATCTAGAAACTTTATTTTGTTGCATTTCAACTATTTCAAGGAGTAAGAATGTTATTCTAGTGAAGGTTTCAGGGGGACAAAGCTTGAAAGGACGTGAGGAATGTTGATTTTGAAGTCTGAAGGAGTAGTTTGTTTATCTCAGCTACCAAGATCAGAAGTTGTTTGTGAGGAAATCAACTGCAGCAAGAAGGGTAAAGGACTCCACTTTTTTTAAAAAGGTTTATTTTGCGGCTTTTTATGTCTTCATCTCAGAGATAGGACAGTGGATAGAGTTTGAAACCAAGAAGAGAGAGAGTAGGAAACGACAAGTGGGAAAGGAGCCACAAACACGACCCGAACCGGGGCCGTCTGCCCGGAGGATTACAGGCTCCACACACGGGGCCTGCGCACCAAACACTACGCCACCGGCGCCCCTGGACATTTTGTTTTATAATGAAATGTGGTGGCTTGTGAAGCTGGGAAGTTTGTGATGTTGGAAGGAAAGTGATTCTTGTCAAATTTTCAGAAAATTGAAAAGAAGGGAGGAATGTAGAGTTTGTTCATGGAGCCATGAACACTGGCAGTCCTTCGTGGACTGAAAGTTTTCGAGAAGAAAGGGGATGATTTTCCGAGGTGTCTAACAAACAACAAGTTAATAATGCTGTAATTCAACCTTTACCAGAAATACGAAGGTGATTCTAGTACACTTTGAAGGAGACAGAGCTTCAGAAGAAGGGAGGATAATAGATGCAGTGGCAGAAGGAACTGTGCAATAAAATTGAAGGTGTGCACAAACCAGACCGTTTTTCAGTTGCAATTCAACTATTTTTGGAGTAGGAAGGTGACTGTAGTGATCTTTAAGGTACATTAACAGAAATAAAGGGAGGAACAAAAGATTCTTTGCGTGTATAAGTGGTGGCCTCATTAGCAGTGTTGGTAAGACAGGAAAGATGTCGTGGAAGTGGTCACTTTCATGGTTAGCAGATTTATCCTGATAACACAATGAAACAGCACCTCCCTGTAGATTCCCCTGAAGCTCCAGCTCTTACAGAAATAGAACAAATATACAACATGCAAGTTAGTTCAGTTAGCAGTAACTGTCAGCCAGCAGCAGTCACTCTTTAAACAACATGTGTGCTGGTTCATTGACATCTTCTTGACAGGTTATCCCCTACAGGGGAACTGCACAAAAGGAGAGAAAATACCACAGAAGAAGAAATAAGGGAGGAGCGGCTCTCATCGTTAACACTTGTAAATATAGAGTTTAAAGAACCTCCCAGTCAAATACAGACTAATACTACACTATATAGATTCTGTGTAACTGTAACAACAATACATGGGAAGATAAAGTTGCATACGACTCTGTTACAACGAGTGAATAATAATCGGTCTTCTCCAGGATGGACTAATATGTTAAGGCTGTGTTCATTTCTGCCCCCTCCTCAGTTTTATACTTTATTACAGTTAACTCTTTTTTCACAAGTCTAATGTAAGAAGCAAAGTGTTAAAAACAGCCGCCCACGCTGCCTTATACACTTTTCTTCTCTATCTGTAAAGTGGCATCAGTAAGAACCAGATTAGGTTTATCTTCTGCCACGTTACACTCTTGTCGATTTGCTTGACGGTCGTGCTATTAGGTCGTGAAAGTTACAGATGCATGGCTTTCCAGTGTGTGGATCACTAACTTCAAAATCAGTTAAAGGATTCGGTGCAAACTGTTGCTCTGGTTCTGAGCTATTATTGGGACAAAAGATGTCTGTTCAGCCCTTTCCACAGCTGCCCTCTACACACACCCACCCATCCTTCTTTTTTTCACAGCTGTATGTTCACAGGGTAAATGGAGTTATCCTGGAGTCAGAGGTCCTGGCTTCTCTCACCGCTTGAGCCGTTAGACGCACAAAGCAGTGCTCTTTAATGTTGATAAATGAAGCAATAGCCAAAACGTCTAATACAAGGCTGTAGTGGCTTCTCGGCTTTACTTACTGAGAGGTCGTTGTTCTTGACAGAGCTGTGGTCTATTTTGGTAAAGGATTTTTAAATTCCCCTGGCAGCACTCTTGCTGCTTTTGGGATAAACAAAGAGGGAAAAACCAATGCAGCTATGTTCATATCTTTTAGTTATCTTTGGCCCTCAAAGGAGGCTTTTGAAGGCGTGCTGGTAATTTCAAGACAAGAAAGGAAGGGTAATATAATAGTAATGTGGTCCCTGGGACAGGCGGGGGAGGAGGAGGAGCCCTCCCACACAACCTCACCTTGGTTTTCTCAGGCTCCTCAGCAGGAAACCATCGTTATGGAGGCTCAGGCGTTTGCTGTTCTTGTATCTGGGCTTCAGTGAGTCAGTTCCCCCAGAATGCTGAGGGCAGTCCATTGACATCAGTCGTGGGGAATAGTTGTCAGTTGATTGTGAAAGAGGCTCTCTGTTCATTGAGCCTGAGGCTCCTCATTTAAACATGAGCTTCCTGGCAACCCGCGGGTGTCTGGATGCCTAAATAGGACAGTGGGGAAAGTGATCATTGGCGGGGTTTAATCTTGATAAAGGTAGGCTTTCACGCTGCTGCAGAGAGATCTGCAATCAGACTGTTCCCTCCTGTCCCTTTATGCTATTTCAAGCACAAAACAGGGCTAAAGGGGAATAGGAGGGAACAGAAACATGAGAGAGACATACAGACACAGAAAAAGAATCAACATAAAGCAGTTCATGCACCAATCACAATAGCAATAACCCTACAAAGTGTTCTTTTTTTGTCTTTACAACAGTCACACAATAGGTTTGGACTAGGTTTGGGGAACCACTGAGTTCTTATAAACAAAAGCAAAGCAGTCATGATGAGAAATACAAATGTGCTGTCTGTAGTTTGTCCACACACAGCACACTGAATACCAGATGAAGCTAACTTTGTGAAAGGAAGAGTCCGTTGTTGCGCATGTAATCCGACTGTTTGAAGAGGACTGTTTAACTGAAACTGCCTGCTGTGTAAGCAAGGTGTAGAGTGGAGATGTAGTACATGTAGGATGTGTTACCAGAGGCTGACACAGGATTAAGGACCACTCTGTTGATTTTAGACGTAATGTTATTTTATGCCTATATGGACCTATGTGTCTAAATAACAAAACTAAGTAAAGATATAAAAATAGAAATATGTATAATCGACACACTAAACTTTGAATTACACTTAGGGATAACTTCAAGTGTTTTATTTGTTCTTTATTTGTGCAGAAACGAGAGTAAAATTAAACAGAAGAAGGCGTAAAAAATGCACTGGAGGGTTAATAAAAATCTGGGGAGCTTGTAAAAGGAACCCACCCAACATTGAAGTTTAAAGAATCCACAAAGTCTTGTGAGAAACTTACAAGCAGATTTGTGAGTTTTAAGAATGTACAACAGAGGGAAAAGGTTAAACCTCCACATTTTTACATTACAACAGGCCAAAGTTAGCAAGTTATCGGACTTAAAGGTCTACTTGTGCATTTTTTTAGGACTGGCAAACATATTGAATGCTTTTTTATGATGTATGAAGTTGGCGTTGAAGCCTCATTCACCGTCATTCGCAGCGTACTTTCCATTTTTATCGACGGACTAATAAAAAGATGAACTCCAACATCTGCGACACCCAAACCCCTCCCCTGTCTTTGGGTTTGGATGTGTGTCCTCATCATGAGTCTATTTGATAGATCTTGATGTGCTGTTGTGAAATCCCAAACATAGCTTGCACACCATGCACAGCTCTCTTGAAAACAGCCATATCCTCATGATCTCTTATAGCATGTGATACAAACAAAACAAGGAACTGCTCATCTTAACACGACTCTAAAGTGTCATCAGTTGTTAAAAACCCTCCACGAGGTACCTTTAGAGTCTGCTGCAGTAGTTCTGTAAATCATGGTATGGAAATTGACATCATACTGACATTTGCTTCACTATTATATTTGATTCTATGAATAGACTGTATATAAACATGGACCGAGTGTCAGTATGTCAACCATTAGTTTCTAAAGCATACTTTTGAAGCCCATCCATGGTCGCCATTTCGAAAATGCTATCTCAACCAACTTTCAACCAACATGTAGGGTGACTCATTGTAGGTCAACCTACATTGTGGTTGTAATTACAGGCAAAGAGGTGCAGCTGAGGGGGGCCTGAAGACTCCTGACAAACAGCTACTACTTGTCAGTCACATCTGCAGAGGCGCTGCTTGTCAACAGGCAAGGCAGGCAACTGCTTGGGGCCCCAGACCATTAGGGGGCCCAAAATCAGCGCCCGAAAATTGCCCTGCTGAACGCTGGTTTGAGGGGCCCCTAACTGATTTTAGCCTAGGGCCCCAACAGACTCTAGAATCACCACTGCAGCTCTGCCACACCTCTCATCAATAACTCTTCTCCTTTATAAAATCAAAGCGGATGAGTTACACAAAATTAATCGCCCATTCAATGTACGCCGTTAAAGACATAAGCCATTCAGACCAAAACCGTTTTTTTTAGACCTGTCTATACATTGTTTTATTTCTGCTGTAGAAATGGACATTTTAATATGGGGTGTGTATGGGACTTCCTGGTCTTTTGGAGCCTACCTCAAGTGGACACTTGAGGAACTGCAGTTTTTTGCATTGGCTTCATTTTTCACCACCGGAAGTTGCCTCTTGACTCTCCCTTATTCTAACTGATACATCAGATGGTAAATATTAACACCCATATGAACCTCTTATAGATATATTGGTATTAGTGTAGACATTTTTTAAATATGTGCCTAGATGAAACGTTTTTTTACAGAACCTGTTATACTGAAAACAATATTTGGGGTGATGTAGAAAACCTGTTATCAATGACTTTGTCCATGAGTGAACACTGAGGCTCTTACTGTACACTAAGCAGGTGGTTCTTAATGGTCTCGACTTAGGACCCACTGCCAACTCAAATTTTGACCCACATTTCTTCTATCAATCAGATTGATTTAATGAAAAATTGTGCATTGTACCTGAGACAGTAGGAAACGTGACAAAAACAAGAAATGGAAACAAACACACACGTTTTAAAAGTGCTTCACAGACTTTGAGATTGTTTTTTTTTTCTAGGCTCACATTAGTGACCCACTGAAAACGGCTCTGCGACCCACTTTTGGTGTACCGACCCACCAGTTGTGAACCACTGCTCTTAGCTCTGTCTGGAGCACTTGTAACAGAGCATCACAGCTGAGCAGAAATTGGTCAGCACAAGAATTGTTTGACAAATGAGTAATAGAGTTTCACACTTGTTAATACTGTTGTTTAAGAAAGTAACCCCTGGATACCTTTGCATAGTGAAACTGTGTCAGCATGAAGAATACAGGAGCTGATAAGAATCGTTTCCTTGTTTGTTTTGCTGACTTCTCAGCACCTGTATACGTTTATGTCACACTGCATTGTCCCTCAGTATAAAATCATATACCCATTAACATTCACAGTCCACACAACAACAGAGATGCTCTTATTAATGCATGATCATGTAACTATATATGCATGCTTTTCTACTACGCACTTACAGCCACCCTGATCAATATTCTCAAATGAACAACAGATCAAACATCTGCCTGTGTTTGACCCGAGAGTGGTTGCTCATAGTGACAAAAACACAGCGAATGATCACTGAACTCTTCAGTCACCCTCCGAACTATCATGCTGTATAGCCTTTTTAGTGTCATTGTTTTGGTTTCAATTTGGCCTGCATGTGAGACAAATCTGTGATGTTAGCAAACGTTGTTTCTAAATTGCAATGAGGAGGGGCGCTGATAGCCTAGCGGTTATGTCGCACGCCCCATGTGCGGAGGCTATATTGGCCTTAATGCATATCTGTAGGTTCGAATCCGACCTCGGCCGTTGGCTGCATGTCATCCCCCACTCTCTCCTCCCAAAATGTCCTGTCTCTCTTCAGCTAACCAATCCAAGAAAGGCAAAAAGTCCCAATGAGGCTATGACTAAATAAATGAGCAAAGCTATACTGAAGCATGCGTCATAGATTTAACTTATAGTTCCCAAGTGTTTTTGTTGTTCTTATGCATTACACAGCACACTTGTTTGTCACTTGTGACTCTTCTGAATTTAAATTAATGCCCAGTAGAAGAAGTACCCTTTTATTTTCAACTACAAGAGTTTTGCCATCCACCTTTCCCTCGCACATCCTTCAAGCTAACACCAAGCTAGCATTATCTCACACCAACTACTCTTGAGGTTAGCTATCTGGGACAGCTAGCTGGGGCTTTACCTGATTGGCCAAATGGTGTGCCTCTAAAATGTAGAGCTCTATCTGATAGGTCTTTTAACCATGCTGAGTGTGAATGCAGACATATGAACAGAACATTAGTTCTTTAATCATCCAGTGTCACAGTATTTGTGCAATGAATCTTTTACTCAAGTTAATGAAGATGCGATTTATGATGCAGAACTAGCTTTCCTGCACCTAAACTCAACTCTCCACTCTTATCAACAATATTATCTGCTGCAGCTGACAGCTAGACGAAGGCTTTGATTAACCTGGATACCTGAATTTCCCCAAGGGGATGAATAAAGTATCTATCTATCTATCTAACCAGAAACATGACTCCAAACAGATTTCAGTGTAGGTCCTGTTCTGCAGGATGTTGTTAGGTCGTTCTGTTGTTGTCAGCCTAGTCTACAAAAAATAAATGTTTAGAGCCTTAACAGCTTACAGTCTTTCGTTTCTCACATTCTTATTCCTCGGCCGTTGTCAAAAGTCCTATATCTTTGTCAAATATTTTCATACAAAAAGAGAAGAAGGCCAAAGTGAGTGTAGCATTTATCGGCTAGTATTTTATGTCATTAGGTGTCCTTGCTGTTTTGTTACAGAAACTAAATGCACTCATTCAAGAGTCCATTGTGGTGTAGTTTAGTGGCTGGCCAGTTGTTGAACATAAGACTCTATGAGTGTTGTAAGCAGCTGAAGAGGCCTGTTGCTGTGATACCACAATGTAGCTACCCTGAAACTCACTCACTAGAGACCACAGGAATGTCCTCTTTCTCCGTATCTCTCTCTCTTTTTTTTTTTTTTTTGGTTCAAACTTTCCCTCTGTTGATTTCAGTCTCTTTTTGTACGCTTCCTTTCTGTCCATTCTTGGCATGTGCAAGCAGAGCCCCCACAGCACTTTGCCTTTCCTGCCGTTCCCTTTTTCTCCCATGCACACTCATGTGGAGGGAGCGAGCAGACCCCGGCGTTGTGCACACAGACGTGACAATCTGTCACTGACACAGAGGCCAATGCAAACAATGGGAGCCATGCATGTGGCAAAATGAGAAAGCCCCCCCCCCCCCCACCAACGCCACACACACACACACACACACACACACACACACACACACACACACACACACATGTTTTGCACCCTCACATACACATTAGCTTTCACATATAAATACATACACAAGGCTTTGTTGCCATGACAGCAGGTTCTCTCATTTGGGCACTGTGCCTTTCCCATGCAGAAACAGTTCATTAAAAAGCCTACCTGCCCTCCCCTGCTCCTACTTAGCTGTCAGCCTGTGACTGCAGATTGATTTCCGTCTCCTGCGGTAAATGGAGAAGGATTGTGTTTACTGACTCTTTTTGCACTCAGCCCACAGAGGAAGTAGGCAGGCCCCAACAGTGGCTCTCACTTGATGCAGAACGGTCCCTGATAAACTTAGAAACATGGATTTGTGCAATTGTGTTTGCCTGATGGATAAATGCATGTGGCTGTTGCTGGCAGCTGTTGTGTTCTGCGTCTCATCAGGATTGTGCAGGAGGTTGTCTTAGTGATTAATGAATAGCACCCAGGGTTACTGAGGTCACAGCAGATTCTCAAAATTAAGACAGACTGTGTGTGTGTGTGTGTGTGTGTGTGTGTGTGTGTGTGTGTGTGTGTGTGTTTTGTTTATTATTTCCATTTTCAGTGTATCTTGTAGAGGTTCATCTGTCTAATCCATCTCTCAATATGTCATCTCTCCACAGGCCATGCTAATGAGGCAGCAGGACAGACTGGAGGGTCGTGTTCAGAACATCGATGAGCAGCTCACCAAGCTGGAGTCAGACAAAACGCTGATGAAGGTACAGTACGACACTAGGGTTGGAATTTTCAAAGTAGGAAACTTTGCATGGGAATAAACCGGGAATTTACAAAAGTGAAGGTTGGTCCTCAACAGGGAACTTAAATGTAGTTGGGGAAAATCTATTTTAGCATAATCTTGAATAAAACAACCAGATTTCATGCAAGTACACCTGAATATATATGCTATTCCTCAATCACATGCACATAGCACACTGCTTACTGCAGGGCCATTGAGGCCACGCCCCCTACATGCACTGTGCATTCCTCCATCACATGCACAGATGATTTCTAGAACCCTGGACCACACTTTGAGACTATTGAAGCCACACATTTTAGCCCGTGGACTATGTAAAGGGAAGTAAGTCTTGATGATATTATGGGGTAATATATTTTTAAAATGTGATGTAAATCTGTTGAAATGTTTTTTAATTGTATTATTTTGCATGGATGTCTGCTTAGGACAAAACAAAATGTTTATAGTTACGCTTGGATATGATACAGTTCGATTAAATTACCCTCAATTTCCAGTGAATTCCCATCAATTCCCAGGCTTAATTTACCATGGAAAGTTTCCTGAAATTCACCGGAAATGTTCCACCCCTTTGCAACCCTATACGACACACGCACTGCGTATGATAACAGAAACACAACTCTGAATAGAATCAGCGCTGGTCCCTCAGTTCTTCATTATCATGCTGTAATGAACTGACTCTGCACCTTTGTTCACTGTTTGAAAATGACAAGAAATTATTATTTAGCTGCAGGTTTGAATGGCTCGTGCATTCGCTGGAAGAAAAGGCATTCCATAAATGACTTTCCTACTTTATCTCTGAACAAGAAAAGCACTGATTCCACAAAATATAGTTAATACAAATGTACTTTAATATGCATAACTGAGCACACTAATTCATTATTGTGTATTGAAGCATAATTTATCCCAGGTTTTTATCTGTGTTCTGCTGGAAGGTGTGAATGTAAATTAATGTAAATTAGATGCTTATGCTAATAATTGCAGAATCACTTGGTAAAAAAAGCAGTCGTTTTTTAAAATTGGCACTCCAGCGGTTTGATATTGCACTTTTTGGCGACGCAGAGGACTTATTAAAGAAAAAAATTGGAACTTTACAGAATCCAAAGTTGTAAATGTTCTCATACATAACATTACTTCCTCCAAACCTTGTCTCTCCTCTCCGCAGGATGCAGTGTCTGAACTCAAGGAGCGTGTGAGAGCTCAGTATCAGAGGATGCAGGCGTTAATAGAAGCGAACCAGGTTGAGTCGGTGCAGATGCTGGAGAGCACTTTCACGGCATACGTGAGGAAAAACTCCCAGCAGGTTCTGCAGCTCAACGAGAAGCGCCAGGAAGCGGAAAAACTCCTGAGCTCAGTACACATGTTATTCCAAAGAGCAGACAGTGTCAACTTCATGAAGGTACACATCTTATATCTCTCACATGCATTCACATCTGTTAAACTGCACAAACGCAGGTTGACTGAAAAGAGCATCAGACACAAACCACATTCATAACGGACATCATGCAAGTTCAACAAACGAAATGACCGGTGCTTTTGATTTCATTTTTCAGAACACAAAACCTTACCAGCTGCTAATGGACAGGTGAGCATTGTCCTTCATTTGAACTCTCTTAACTTGTAGAAGATAAAGATTAGATTAGATTGGATGTTTATTGCCATTTGCACAGGTACAGGACAGTACAGGTAGATTGCAATTCTTGTGCATTTTGTGCATGAGAGATTAAAATAGACTTTATTGTCTTAGAGGGATATTTGCCTTCGACTTCAACGTGCCCTGATACAGAAACAAACGACCACAGTTCATTCATAAATCAGTAGAACAAGATTGAACTTAGTAAATGTCATGATAGAAATTCTACAAAGGAGAATTAGGGCCATATCAAGGGGAATAATCTGAGATTTTGAGATTAAAGTAAAAAATGTACGAGAAAAAGGTCATATATTTACGATAATCACGTCGTAAATTTACGACTTCAATCTAAAAAATAATAACGTTAATAAAAACGTGGCTCTAATACTACGTCGTAAAAATCACTTGTGAGTGTTGATAAAAGGGAAAAACAACGTTGTGTTTTCAATTTATTCATCATTTGCAATTTATTTACCAAAACTATTAGTCAGCAACTTGTTTTGAGTTGTTTAATATTATGATCAATTCTCTTTTCTACCACAATTACATTTTTCATCTCCCTGAAACAATCTTCCCGAGTTCTAAAAAAGCAACTTTTCATAGTCTGAAAACCTTGAAAAGAAGGAATATTTGATTCACAACACTTTTTATATCTCTTCTCATTATTCATAATCTCAGACTAAGACAAAAGCAGCGATTCAATGTTGCAATGTTTAATGAAAGCTATACATCAGTCTGCAAGACAAGACTTTGGGTTCAAATAAACCAGAAGTCCCTGAGTGCAGAACCAAAGGTGCAAACAGCTTGTTGAATCTGGACTACAGCATTTTATTTGTGTTTGTCTCCTTCTTATAGGTCCAACTCACACCTGACCACAGCCATCCCTCCATTAAGAGTGGGCCAACTTAACTCTCATCATTTACTCTCTGAGCTCTCAACAAGGGAAAAGAACCTGCGCAAAGTGTTGGAAGGTACGAAAAGAAGGGCAAAGACTCAAGAAAATTTTTAATTATATAGATATTTATATTCTCTTAATTTAACTCTTATTATTCTTTTATCTTGATGTTTTTTCAGTTTTATTTTATTACTTTTCTCTGTTTTAATTTGATCTTTTTCTGGGGGAGTCTCTCAGGTTTCATACCTCTCCTGCACGGATCTTAACTTTATTTGTTTTGTTTTTTTGTAATAAATATGTACAGTGTGCGTGCACAAAGAAGAAGTAATGTTGGTGATATAATATTGTCTAAACACTGATATGATTTTTCTCTTTTCAGAACCCATCAGTGAGGCGTCCATTCTTGAGGTTGTCCCGTCTCACTGCAGCTCTTCTGGCTCCCACACAGGGACTAGTTCAGGACTACAGAAGAGAAAATACAGCATGGCTTTCCTGGATAGTAACACAACAAACTCCACCTCCCAGGATCCTCCACCGTTCCTCTACAGCAGCAAGAAACCCTTCCTGGCTGATCAGAGCCATCAAACGTCGTCCATGTATTCCTCTGATGGCCTCTCCCAGAATCCTCACGCCGGTCACAGCCGACTCCTTGACACTTCTGCCCATCACATGGTGGGTCTAGGGTCCAGCTCTAGCCACCACTCAGGGACCATATTCCCCCCTTCACATTTCCCTGTCGGAGGTGCCTCGCAACAAGCCATGTATGAAGGCAGGAAAGTGCTTATGTGCACTCTGAATAACTGCTGCTGCTCCAGGACCCCTGCTGCCACTCGTGTGCGGCCTCCGTATCCGGCGTCAGACTCCTTCCCCTCAATGACCTCTCAGGAGTTTCCCCCACATGCATCCCTTTCTGCAAGCCAGCCACTGCAGCATTTTCCAATGAGAGGGCTAATGGAGGCCTCGCAGACGGCAAGGCATCCTGACTTCTACGGTCTGTACGGCCAGCCTTCAACCAAGCACTACGGGACCAAGTAACAAAGAATCAGCATTCGTTCTGTGTCATTTAATCCAAATTTGCATTACCATTTCCATGATTGCTTTTTGTTTCTTTCCATTTTGGTTCACAAATGTGTTGTTGGTTCTCTGGCCTTCATAGTCATGTTAATTTGACATTTATCTGACCCCATTTCGGGGAAACCATGTTGTTACCTCTTGAATTACGACAGTAGTAATGCTCTAATTTTCTTTTCCGTTTTGAATCAACTGGAAGTGCTGGTGTGAATCATGTAGTCTTAAATCCATTCAAGAAGAGAACTAAAGAACCGAGTCCGGACGTATGACTCCAGAGACTTCAGTGCCTAAAAAGACTGTTAACACTCTATTATTGTACTTGCAAGTTCCTAGCTCTTGATTATTTCCTGTTTGCGGCTGAAAGCATGCAGGGAGCCTCTCCATGCACTCCAGAAGTCCACGTGGCTTTAGAAACACACTGGACTACAAATGCTTGTCAGGTTTTTCATGAGTTTTTATACAAGATTATGAATAAACCAAAACCAGTGGAAAATAATGAATAAAAAGAGGATATTAATTTACCTTTTTGTTGTTTTTTTAAGCCTTGGTTTACACATTTAATACAATTTATCCAGAGTTTTAGTGAGTTCTTCAAGGCGAGTTTCACGTTTGTTATTCCATGTTTGATTATAGTTAAGGCCTGTTTGTGCAGGGAGGCACAATGTGTGATTTGTTTGGGTTTGGAGGTTTTACAGTTTGACTCACAGGGTTACAATGAAATGTCAGAGCTTCCAATGAAAAAAAAAGGAGAAGCCATTATAGCCGTGCAACTAACCCCGCAACTCACCCACAGTCTATTCATAGGATAAAGCTTGTAAATGGAAAAAACGCCCTGTATGACCACATGTGTGAGATCTACAGTATTCAGAGGAATCTCCGAGCATGGTGGAGGAGGTTTGGAACAATGATTCGTTGCAGACAGGGCCGCAGCAGACCTTATTATCTGCCAATTTAGGACAGTTCACTTCCTTGTCAACATCCTGGTCTCCGGCAAAACCTCCATCTCATCCCTCTTTGTCTCATTATTGGAGCTTGTTGTCGAGTTAGGTCAGAGAACAGGAATAACTGATGAGCAGCACCTCCCTCCCCTCCAACCCTCTCTCTCTTCCTCTCTCGGGGTATCATTTGCGGGGGCTGGATGCAGAGGAGGAGGAGGAGGGTGAGAGCGGCGGATGATATAAGCGCAGAGTTTTAATGAGGGCTGGGACAGCAGAGTCATCTACTTATCTGTCACTCATACTCCTTTCATCAATCCCCTCCCCCCCCAGCGAGACGGTGAGATAGACGGAGGGGCGGAGAGAAGGGCGGAGAGCGAGGGGAATGGTTAGAGAGGGTGAGGCGGGAGAGGCACATCACTTATTTATTTATGGGTTATAAAATGTTCTTCCCTCCTGTTCTGTCCCCCGTTTTCTCTCATGCAGTCCTTTTTTTTTCTCAATTCAAATTCAAGAGGGTGAACTCTGAAATTCTGATATCCTTTCCAAAGGACCCGTCCCCCTTTAGCATCGAACACACGAAGAGGAGGAGGAGGAGCTGAGGTTTAGTTACAGTGTGGCATGAATCTGACATTTATTGTGTGTGTGTGTGTGTGTGTGTGTGTGTATAAGCCTATTAGCATTCCCCTTGAGCTGGTTCCTTGTGTGTGTGTTATTAATAAAACATGCTGCAGATATCCTGAAGGAGGCCATACCATTAATTTAATCCATATGAGTGATTGCATTTAAAGCTGCATGTTTCTTTTTTTAATCAACCAAGCTGCTTTAGAGGGTAAAACCATCAACACTAGGGATTGAATTGTGAGAGAAGTTTTAGCTCCAATATAAAAAGGATATTTAAGGTCAGTACTTGTATCAGGATATCTAATGCTAATTTCATTTCTATTTTTTCCTAGATAAAAGCAAAGCATGTTCATTTAACTGAAAAAGGCCAAGGGGCTTTACAGGACAAAAGAAGAAAATTTAACACTCAAACCAATCTGAATATTCACGTAAATAAACACGTTGGCTTCGTTTAATTTAACTTTTTTTTTATTTAGACAAAGGAAGAAAAGACTACTCACATTATAGATTAATCTGCTGTTACAATATTGTCTATATTTTATTGAAATTGCATCTACTAATATTTATATTTTTATGTGCTGAATGATGCTGCTTTTATTTTGTAAGTGCACCCCTTAATTGAAGCTTCATTGTGTCTTAAAGCCGTGCAATGACAATAAAGGCTTTTTGATTCTGATGTATAGGTGAGATCATAGATTGTATAAACGTGGACGTAGTCTCAGTGAGCTCACCCATTGGATCCTCAAGTGGACTTTTGAAGCTAATCAAATGATTTTCAAACTAACTTTCAGTCAACCTCAGACAGAGAGGTGGAGCTGAGGCGGGACTTCAAGAGGGTGAAACAGCTAAAACACGCCCACCTATCAGTCAGATCAGCCACGCCCCTTTTTCTGAATATCTCTTTTGCTTCATCCTGTATAACAGATGAGTTATTTAAAAAACTCACCCTCCGTACCGTGTGTGCAGATGACGACATAAGCTATACAAATCTTTTTTTTTTCTGCTGTCATTTTTTCCCCAATGAATTTGTAATGTGACTTCTGGGGTCTCTGCAGCCAGCCTCAAGTTGACATTCGATGAACTGCAGTGTTTTTGCACTTCCATATTGGTTTTACTTGTTCAACACCAGAGGTTGCCGCTCGGGTGAGATATGACAAGAACCTTATTACTCAGTTATGATAGCAGTACAAAAACATCAAAATATCACATGACAGTCACAAAAGGAAACAATCTGAAAGAGTAAACATAGTCGCAGTCAATATTTCTGCAAGGAACAGGAGAACAGTTTGATATGAAAATCCACCTGCAAACAGGCTAAACAAGTCTAACAACACACGATGTATTTCTATTTTTCTGTCTTTTTTTTCAAACCTTTTTTTGCAAGGTGCTTAACCATAGAGCGGAGGTGAAGAAGTTCAGTGAGGAGGTATGACCATAACCCAACATAACACAGTAAAATCCTAAAGTAACATCATACCAAAGTACACAAACAACCATTATGATATACAACAAAGATTTGACCACCAGTGCAATCTTATGCAACAGCCCTACCATAAATTCTCCTTTTACGACACTTTTATATTTCATGTTTTTGTTTACATGGTAAGAAAGGTGATAGTTCTACTTGATATTGAAGTCACAGTGGGAGGTGCTGGTTCACTACAGTACATTAAAATGAAAGGTGTTCCTGATATTACTGATACAATCACGTCCTTGGTGATATCAACAAAAACTGAAAATGCAGAAGCTTCGTAAAAGTTCAATGTATAGATTGTTAAAGTGGACTGCATCAGATTGCTTATTTATTTGGTGGTAACGTTATGGCTGATGTGTGCATGATACCAAATTGCATATGTACAGTTTATAAGATTGAACAAAAACAGGACTAAACCAAACACAACCCTCAAGTTGTAACAGACATGACCCTTAGGCAGAATTTGACTGTTCCAGTGCTTCAGATCATTACAGTCTAATAGCATCATGAGTTACTAATCTCTTAATTGGCAGGGTAGGTAAAAAAAAAAAGGTGTGTATCTTCATGTATGTTTGGTTTTCTGGAGCCTCATCTTCAAGTCTGGTGCAAGTCCAGTCCTGTTGTAGGAGCGAATGTGTGCTCAGGTGTCAGCGCACGATCTGTCGGTTTCTGTGTGTTTCCTCATATCTGTGCAAAAGTAGGCTCTCTCAGTGTGTGTGCGTGTTCAGTGAGGTTACATGTAGGTTAAGGGGTGATGCACGCAACAGCTGTGCTCTGTTGTGGCAGGTGTGATGGAGCTGTATATGTATGAGTACAACACGCCCCATGCCTGCAACAGGACATGGGGCCATCGTGTGTGTGTGTTGGGTAAGAGTGCGTGTGTGTGTTTTCAATGCATGGAGAACAGTCAGCTGTTTTGCAGCTGTTGTTTGTGTGCTTTAAACACTGGCTGCGGTTGTGTTAGAGTTACAGTGGGCACTATTTCTCTCTGTTTCTCTACACATGCAGATTTTCCTACTTAGCATTTATCATATTATTTATTTTATGTATTAAATGTTTATTTATATAGGGAAAAATGTGTAGCATTTAAACTGAGAACCACAGTAAAAGCAGGATAAAAGTATACAGTGACAGAAAAAACACACATATAATAATATTTAAAGTATGGTACAATAAAACATGATAAATAGGAAGCACCAGACTACATGACTGAGCCCTCTTCAAAAACGGTGTCAGCTTGAGTTTTAAATAATCCCAGTTTGGGTCGTACAGGTCAGATTTTCCACTTAATGATCCCATGAGCAGGAAAAGCTATACGACAAAGTGAGGATATCTCAGAGCACATTTAGGTTTTGATGAAATGTGCTGTAACAGATGTTTGCATCCTCACATGTCGGTAATAACTCGGCAACATTTGCATCATGGCCTCAAACCGACTACAGCTCGAGCAGACAGAGGAGGTTTATTAGAAAAGAGACGACTATTGTGTCTGAAAGAGGGCTTTAATTTGGGGCCTGTGGGCAAAATCAGGCCTTTAAATCATGCATGAAAAAATCTTTAAAAAATTACATTATTTCTTCCAATAAGAAATAATATCTTTCATGCTTGTAAAGAGCTAATGTCAGTTCATTCTCAAGTATACTGCATGATTATTAGAAGATTATAATTATCTAAGTAGGCAATTAAAGCTCCAGTAAGGAGTTTAAGCTGGTTATGAAACTGAAATGAATATTGATGTGATCTCTATATGATCTACAGGAGCAAACGAGACAATCAGCAAGAAAACGTATTATTTCTATTTCATTATTTTTAATGCCTGTAAAGGTTGCCGCCAGCTATAGGAGTAAGAAAAGGCAAGAAACAGCACGCTCCAGAAACAGTCTTTGTTTCAGTTTCCACAGCAAAGATTTACCATAAATTATACCTTGAACTGTTTAAAAGTCACATATTAATACACCCTGTCAACCAGTTTAAAAAAAGTCTCAGAGGTCCCCAAAACATGTCTGTGAAGTTTCTTTCCAAAAATCCACTCTGATCCTGTATTTGATCATGCTTATAAACCCCTCTATTTCAGTCCTGCTCAGAACAGGCTGTGGCAGCTTTAAATGCAAATGATCTGTGTTTGACCACACCCCTCTGGAAGGGGATGTGGCTTGGGCTTTCTTACTCCCTGCCCTGTTTTTTTTTTTAAAGTGGAAAGGCAAAGTCAGAGAGCAGAACAAACACCTAGCTGTGGGAGTGTCACTCAACTGGGGGAGGGGTTACTGCCCTTTGTGATGTCACAAAGGAAAAAAACTCTGAACCTGTTTGAGCACACATTTTCTGAAAAGTGGAGCAGGCAGAAGACGGAGAGGATGGACTTTTTTTTATTAATGGGGGCCTTTGTAGACGGGCTAGGAACACATACACGTGTTTAAAAAACATAGTGAAGTGTATTTTGCATAATATGTGACCTTTAAAGAAAGAAGGATGAGATTTCATCAAAAAATAGATGTTTAAAAAGCATCCAATCAGTGACAATTTTGATTATTTCTAAGTAGTAATGCTCTCTTCTGCCACCTGGTCAGTGTCAAATGAGAAGCTTTACAGCATGCAGGTGAGAAGTGCAATTACCTTCTTCTTTTTTTACGATTGAATTTATTTATCTTAAAGTAAAAACCAATTCCAAATTATCCCAGATTTTTGTGTAAATTAAGTGAGAAAGGAGTGTTGTAGATTTTCCAATATTCTTTACTAAGATGTGGTGTCAAAATATGGTGGTGTTTAATTTAAGCTTTTAGTAACTTAAGTCTCCATTTGAAGAGAGAAAAGATGCATTAAAGCATGTCATTGAAGAATGACTCCTTTAACGTCTCACACTGAGGATGTATAGCAGCTGAAGGGTATTCGAGGGTGGATTTTTCCACTGTAACTCACGCCTTTGATGGATACTATTGACATAGTCCCGATACATTTGCACAGCTTATAGCTTACATAACCGTCCTGTCAGTTCAGCGCTGACATGGCAGTATTAAGTATTATAGTTGTAACCCAGGGATAAATCCCAGAGTTAAAATGAAGTTAAGTAAATTTAAAATATATATAGTAGTAGAAACCCCACAGTTACTACAAAAGATGCTATGTCACTTTAGGAAAATTAATGTTTTCATAGTTTAGTAGAAACACTACCGTTACTATAACATAAGCTATGTCACTTTAAGAAAGCCACGTTATTATAGTTTGTGTGAAACTTACATCCCTCAACACGAGGCAAGACAGACTAACTTGTATGTGTCCTGTTAACCTTCCTCTAATGGGTCAATTTTGAGAGACATCACGTTTCTTAATTTATGATTGGTCAAGGGGCGGGGAAAAGAGATGAGAGAGAAGAGTAGCGAAAGAAGCGGAGGAAAGATGAGCTCTCCTCATGCTGCTGCGTGTGTATCCCATCTGACTAGCCATTATGAGCTAAATAACTGATTGAAGTGTTGGATAAAGTGAATGTAGTACAGTAAGGTGCTAACCAGCTACCAGTTTTTATTTAGTATATGTTTTGTGAAAGCTAGCGGTAACCTCTTCGGCTACTGCTTGTTAGCCTGAGTGCTAAGTATGTGCTAGCGCACTTTACGGACAGTGGAGCCGCCGCTTAGGACCAGACAGTGAGTCGTGGGAGCGGACGGATACCGAGGGAGACCCGCTGTTTCCCTCCTGTTTTGCCTTTTTGTTTGTTCTTGGACTGTTTGCCATTGCCACGGCTGAGAGCTGGTGGTGACGTTGCTGCCGGGCTGCTGAAGTGAGCTGCGGACTTGTCGTCTTCCACCAACGGAGAGCGGAGGTTTTCTTCAGCGCAGCTGAACTGGTTTGGACCGGCTTTCTTCTTCATTGCCTTTTCTGGATTAACGTTGAATTGACTGTTCGACGTGGGTGAGTGAGGACAGTTGTGTCCACGTTCCTTCATCATTGCATCGAACTCAATTCAGGCCTGCAACGGGGTTTTGTTTCTTTTTATGCCGGCTTTTGTTATTTTTGTGGGGACCCACATTAAAGTGTTAAGAATGTATTCATGTGTTATAACGGATTTAAGCACTTAAAGTGAACTAGTAATAGTTGGTTATTTGTGCTGGTCAGTTAAATAGTGTCAAGGTACTTTGGAGTGCTGGAAAGTGTCTTGAGTGATTTCATTTACACAGAAGTAAATACATTGATATGTGTCAATAAATACTGTAAAAATCATAGTTACATCTCTGTGGGTTTAATAAATAAGGATAGTTAAAAGCAGAAAGTTCATAGTGTTTAAAGGTAAAAACAGGTCATCACAGTAGAGTAATTTAATTCATGTTGTGTACGTGGGGAAGCAAAGTAAGGTAGGTTTATACAGGACAAATAAACTTAAAGGAGCAATACTAGTAAACAGATCAAAGTTAGTTCTAAGAGAAGAACCCAGGGCGTTGTATCTCTGAATAGTGGATACATAGGAAGCGCTACATAAATGGAGGCACCGCTGGGATTTATTGCTTACTAATTAACGAGTTTTAGCCTGTACAGCCTACTCAAAAGTAAACCCCCATTAAGATTTGTGCGTAACTACTATAGTTTTACCTTTATTTTTAGACCAGGTTGTCTACATTTAGCCAGTTTAAAATAGGTTTAAACAATCAAAAGTTTAAAAGTGGTAGTTAGGTTACTTACTTTTAATAAAGAAATAAATAGAAATCACACAGTAAAAGGAGACATGTCACTACTGGAAAACTGGTGTAAAGGAGAGGGGTTAGATTTAGCTCACGCCCTAATAGTGAAGCAAGTCCCCTTAGATGCCACAGGAGAAAACCTTGAAGATACTCTGGGAACAATTAAAGCTCTGGGGAGGGTTAGGGTCAAAGGAAGAATGTTTGACCCCCAATCCAAATCACTTATGGTGCTATGTGAGTGTAGTGAAAAAGTGAACCCCAAAACAATTCCCCTTGATGTGCCCTCTGTTGAAGGAGGTGAACTCTGGACCCTCCATGGGCCAACAGAAGGAAAAGAGACCATTGAAGGTAAGGAAGGGAGAGACCTACCTCATGCCGCAGAGAACAGTTTCTTTCCTATAGAAGAGCCCACTCAACCTGAGACATTACTCAACGAGGCTGCTTCAGGTAACTCTGCTGAATCTATTATACGAGCAGTGGGAGATCTACTAGCCAAAACAATGAAACCCTCCCAAGAGAGCAATGTTTTCCGACGTTTGCGGTCATATTCTGGTATAACACCTACACCGGCTGGTGAGGAAAACCTGGACACCTGGATGGAGCAGGCAAGGTTAATGGTGGATGAATGTGATTGTTCTTTGCGGGAAAAACGGAAGAGGATTGTGGAGAGTTTAAAGGGGCCTGCCCTGGAAATAGCCCAAGCTGTGAGAGTAAATGACCCTGAAGCGTCCCCAGAGGAATATATTGAAGCCTTGGAGAGGGCTTTTGGAACATCTGAAACTGCTGAGGACCTCTACTTTTCATTCAGAGCCCTACGCCAGTCCCCAGGTGAAAGACTCTCTGACTTTTTGAGAAGAGTAGAGCGGTTGCTTACCAAAGTGGTTCAGAGAGGAGGGCTACCTACTAGCCAAAGAGACAATGCACGTGTAGAGCAGCTCCTCCGGGGAGCCACTGAGTCAGATATAATGCTCTTACAGTTGCGTTTGAGGGAAAGGAAGAGTAACCCACCCTCTTTCCTGACGCTGTTAAATGAAATTCGAGAAGAAGAGGATCAACAGTCAGTGAGAAAGAAAGCTGCTCCTAGCCCTGCCAAACCTGTAGTTAGGCAGGTACGGGTTGAGGATGAAGTCAAGTTAACAGACCCTGATGTTCAAGACTTAAGGGCCCAAATCGAAGTGTTGCAGTCTCAAGTGTCTGAGCTGACAGCTGTGCGATTAAAAACCACACCTATGAGCACACCCCCTAAAGTTGTACAAACACAGAAAAGACCCAAAGCACAAGCTGACTGTGAGGTTCACACCTTAAAGAAACAAGTTGAGGACCTACAAAATCAGCTTGGGGTTATGACAGTGACCCACACTGATACTCGATCACAAAAGGAGTCTGGATGGAGAACAGATTCCAGAGAAAATAAAGGAAAAAATATTGCTCACAACCGGCCCAGTAACCTACAAGGAGCCAGAGGCCGCAACAGTACGGAGGACTTTTTCTGTTATCGTTGTGGTGAAGATGGACATGTGGCCACTCGCTGCACTGCCCCGGAGGACCCTGCTAAGGTTATACAAAAACTGGTTCGTTCTCTGAGGAGACACAAAGAAAACAACAAAGATCAACAAAACAATAAAGAGACTCCAAACACCAACTGCTCTGTCAAACGGAGTGCAGTAGATGCCCACGAGACGGTAAGCCTTCCTGAAGGACTGGTGGGAGAAACCTCACTCAGCAAAGTAATCATTGAGGGTCACCCGCTCAATGCACTGATGGACGGTGGCTCCACAGTCTCCATAGTGTTTGAAAGGTGGTATTACAAACATCTGTCCCACCTGCCACTACATCCCATCTCCAGCCTGGCCCTTTGGGGTCTCAGCGAGTCCTGCTATCCCTATAAGGGGTATGTAGCAATGAATGTCCAGTTCTTGGATGATGGAACTAACCCCATACCAAAGACTGTGTTGGCACTGGTGTGCCCAGATCCGAAGGGTCCAGATCAGCCACCAGTACTCTTTGGGACCAACGCAAGGAAGTTTCTCCATGAGCCAAAGACCCCAGATGGAACTAAGAGTAATGGACCAGCCCAGTCATGGCGAGTGTGTGCACAGAAACCTGAACTAAAACATTTAGCTGGTCCTGGGGATGATAGTGTCGGATCAATAAAGTGGGTGGGCCCCGGACCACTTAAAGTTCCTGCAGGTGGTGCAGTTTTTGCTAACTGCAAAGTGACTGCAAAGGAGTCCTGGGAGCAAGATGTGCTTGTAATTGAGGCCCCAGTCCAACAAACTCTTCCAACTGGAGTCATGGTGCCCCCATGCGTTCTCCTTCCCTCTGATATGGACACAAACAACTTCTCAGTGCTGCTGAGAAATGAGTCACTAAAAGCTAAGTTTATCCCTAAAGGCACTGTCATAGCCCATGTCTATAAAGCAGAAATAGTGACCGAACTCCAGAAACATGAGGGGTCCTCTGAAAACATAGATCCAGGATTGTTCAACTTTGGAGAGTCTCCTATCCCGAGTGCTTGGAAAGAGAGATTGGCGAGCAAGTTAGCTGAAAGAGCTGGAGTGTTTTCCCTTGAAGAGTGGGATGTGGGTTTGGCAAAAGGTGTTGAACATACCATTCGCATCAATGACGCCCGACCTTTCAGAGAACGGTCAAGACGACTTGCGCCTGCTGATATCGATGATGTGCGGCGACACCTACAAAAGCTACTTGCCGCAGGAATAATCAAAGAATCACGCAGCCCATATGCGTCGCCAATTGTGGTGGCAAGGAAAAAGAATGGCTCTATTAGGATGTGTATTGATTACCGTACCCTAAATGCCCGCACGATTCCTGACCAGTACACCGTCCCCAGGATTGACGATGCCCTCGACTGTATGACAGGCAGTTGTTGGTTTTCTGTCTTGGACTTAAGGAACGGCTACTATCAAATCCCAATGGCAGAGGAAGATAAGGAGAAAACTGCTTTCATATGCCCATTGGGTTTCTTTCAGTTCGAGCGGATGCCCCAAGGAATCACAGGAGCCCCTGCTACATTTCAGCGCCTAATGGAGAAGGCTGTAGGGGATATGAACCTGCTCCAGTGTCTGGTGTACCTCGATGACCTGATAGTTTTTGGTAAAACGTTGGAGGAGCATGAGGAACGCCTCCTTAAGGTGCTTGATCGGTTGCAGGAATATGGGTTGAAGTTGTCCATCGACAAATGTCAATTCTGCCAGCCTCAGGTTAAGTACGTCGGCCATATTGTGTCGGCTTCGGGGGTAGCCACAGACCCAGAAAAGATCAGAGCAGTCACCCGCTGGGAGCAGCCGACAGATCTTAAATCACTGCAATCCTTCCTAGGTTTTTGCGGGTATTATAGACGATTCATCGCCAACTACTCAGCTATTGTAAGAACTCTGACAGACCTGACAAAAGGCTACCTGCCAACTCATCGTGACAAGAAAGCAGCATCCCCGACAGCCAGCTACTTCAAGAAGTCTGAACCGTTTGGTGGTCGGTGGACCCCTGCCTGCACTGCTGCCTTTCAAAAGATAATCCAGTGTCTCACCCATGCCCCTGTCCTTGCCTTTGCTGACCCGGCCAAGCCCTATATCTTGCATGTGGATGCCAGCTTCGATGGGTTGGGTGCGGTGCTCAACCAGGAGTACCCGGAAGGGTTGCGCCCTGTAGCCTTTGCCAGTCGAAAACTGAGAAACTCTGAAAGAAACTACCCTGTCCATCAACTCGAGTTTCTGGCACTAAAATGGGCTGTGGTCGACAAATTCCATGATTATCTGTATGGGGCCAAGTTCACAGTCAGAACTGATAACAACCCACTAACATATGTTCTCACATCTGCCAAGCTCAATGCCACGGGACATCGGTGGCTGGCAGCCCTGTCTACCTATGATTTCGGCATTCTGTATAGGCCAGGCAGAGAGAACGTGGATGCAGACCTGCTGTCCAGGAACCCGAGTGAAGGGGATGATGGATGGATACCTGCATCAGGAGTGAAAGCCCTCTGTAAAAGAGTCAATGTCACAGAGTCCCCAGATCTTCCAAGTCGGTGTGTGGATCAGTTAGGGGTATCACCCTCTGCTATTCCAGACATGTACGCCTACCCAGTCCGCCTGAATGAAAGCCCTGTCCAACAGTTAAGTAACCTTGACCTGCAAAAGGACCAAGACCTGGATGAAGTTATTGGCCAGGTGAAACAAGAAATAAGAACAAAGAACTGGCCCTGTTCCATTCAGAGCACCCATCATGAGGCTACCCTTTTTCAGCGAGAGGGGGAGAAGCTGCAACTTCAGAATGGGCTTCTGTATCGGAAAATGGTAAGGCCAACCGGAAAAATAATTCTCCAGTTAGTGCTTCCAGAAAAGCACAGACGCCACATTCTACAGTCTTTACATGATGATTTTGGCCATCTTGGAATTGAAAAGACCACTGAGTTGGTACGTGATAGATTCTACTGGCCCAAGATGGCTTCTTACATTGACCAGTATGTCAAAACATGTGGGAGGTGTGTGGCTCAGAAGACCTTACCCCACAAGGCTACTCCTATGCATCAGATCACAAGTCGGGGTCCAATGGACTTAGTTTGCATTGATTTCCTGTCAATTGAGCCGGACACCCGGGGAGTGGCCAATGTCCTGGTGGTCACTGACCACTTCACTCGTTACGCTCAGGCGTTTCCCACAAGCAATCAGAAGGCATCCACAGTAGCTAAAGTGTTATTGGAGAAGTTCTTCGTCCATTATGGTCTACCTACACGGATACATTCCGACCAAGGGCGGGACTTTGAGAGTCGGTTGATAAAAGAGCTCCTCGGCATGCTGGGGATAAAGAAGTCAAGAACGACTCCTTATCACCCACAAGGAGACCCACAGCCAGAACGTTTTAATCGTACCCTCCTTTCCATGCTGGGCACTCTCAAACCAACACACAAGCAAAAATGGAGTCAACATGTGGCTTTCATGGTCCACGCCTACAACTGCACCCGAAATGAGGCGACGGGGTACTCGCCCTATTTCTTAATGTTTGGTAGAGAGGCCCGTCTACCCATCGATGTGTGTTTTGGCCTATCTGTGGATGGAAAGGACACAACCAAACACCACCAGTATGTGGAAAAACTAAGGGAGGAGTTACGTCATGCTTACCACCTAGCATCTGAAGCCTCCCACAAAAACCATCTGAAAAACAAGAGAGGCTACGACAACAGAGTTCGAGTACACAATCTGCAAGACGGAGACCGGGTACTCGTTCGAGCCTTGGGAGTTCCAGGAAAACACAAGTTAAAAGAAAAGTGGATCCTACAACCATATGTGGTTCTAGGAAAGCTTCCCAACCTTCCTGTCTATCGAGTGAAGCCTGAAGATGGAAAAGGTCTTGTCAAGACACTTCACAGAGACCACCTGCTCCCAATAGGTTTCCTTGTGAGGTTTCCAGCAGATCAAGTAGAGAGACAGTCGTCTCAAAGACCCTTGACCAGAGCGTCCTGCAACCCCACTATAAAAAGAACATCAAGGACTGAGGAAGGAGTGACTTGTGAACAGGAGCACAGTGGTTCTGAATCTGAAGAGGATGACCTTCACGATCATTATGAGCAGATCACATATGCTGACTGGTCAAGTTTGCCCCCTGCCTTCCACTCATTGAATCAAACTGAAGATGTACACAATGCAATTTGGGTGGAGAGAAGTAGTGTCCCTGGTACTCCTCCCAGCGAAGAAACTCCTGACACCGATCCTACAGCAGAAGGGGAGGCTGATAGTGTCAAAACTCCATCAGAAGACCCTGTGGCGGACACAGGGCTGGAAGTGGGAGACGTCCCAACGACTAGTGAGTCTGATGATGGGTTGGGCCCTAGCAGTGTCGCAGTTGCTAAAAGAGTTGTCAAGCCAGTCATTCGTTTGAGTTATGATCAACCAGGGGAACCTACTAACAAGCCCATTGTCATTCTGCATCGAGGTATGAGGATATACATCAACAGTGAAATGGAAGATGATGTCTCTGGGCCCCGAACACCTTCCTACAACATCACAACCCCGTGTTCAAAATGCACTGCCATGCAGACCAGCAGACCGATCCTGACAGGTGACACCATCATGCCCCTAGCTGATAGTGAATGAAGTCTGATGAGGACATCCAGACCTTTTAGAGAGGGGAGGGTGTAACCCAGGGATAAATCCCAGAGTTAAAATGAAGTTAAGTAAATTTAAAATATATATAGTAGTAGAAACCCCACAGTTACTACAAAAGATGCTATGTCACTTTAGGAAAATTAATGTTTTCATAGTTTAGTAGAAACACTACCGTTACTATAACATAAGCTATGTCACTTTAAGAAAGCCACGTTATTATAGTTTGTGTGAAACTTACATCCCTCAACACGAGGCAAGACAGACTAACTTGTATGTGTCCTGTTAACCTTCCTCTAATGGGTCAATTTTGAGAGACATCACGTTTCTTAATTTATGATTGGTCAAGGGGCGGGGAAAAGAGATGAGAGAGAAGAGTAGCGAAAGAAGCGGAGGAAAGATGAGCTCTCCTCATGCTGCTGCGTGTGTATCCCATCTGACTAGCCATTATGAGCTAAATAACTGATTGAAGTGTTGGATAAAGTGAATGTAGTACAGTAAGGTGCTAACCAGCTACCAGTTTTTATTTAGTATATGTTTTGTGAAAGCTAGCGGTAACCTCTTCGGCTACTGCTTGTTAGCCTGAGTGCTAAGTATGTGCTAGCGCACTTTACGGACAGTGGAGCCGCCGCTTAGGACCAGACAGTGAGTCGTGGGAGCGGACGGATACCGAGGGAGACCCGCTGTTTCCCTCCTGTTTTGCCTTTTTGTTTGTTCTTGGACTGTTTGCCATTGCCACGGCTGAGAGCTGGTGGTGACGTTGCTGCCGGGCTGCTGAAGTGAGCTGCGGACTTGTCGTCTTCCACCAACGGAGAGCGGAGGTTTTCTTCAGCGCAGCTGAACTGGTTTGGACCGGCTTTCTTCTTCATTGCCTTTTCTGGATTAACGTTGAATTGACTGTTCGACGTGGGTGAGTGAGGACAGTTGTGTCCACGTTCCTTCATCATTGCATCGAACTCAATTCAGGCCTGCAACGGGGTTTTGTTTCTTTTTATGCCGGCTTTTGTTATTTTTGTGGGGACCCACATTAAAGTGTTAAGAATGTATTCATGTGTTATAACGGATTTAAGCACTTAAAGTGAACTAGTAATAGTTGGTTATTTGTGCTGGTCAGTTAAATAGTGTCAAGGTACTTTGGAGTGCTGGAAAGTGTCTTGAGTGATTTCATTTACACAGAAGTAAATACATTGATATGTGTCAATAAATACTGTAAAAATCATAGTTACATCTCTGTGGGTTTAATAAATAAGGATAGTTAAAAGCAGAAAGTTCATAGTGTTTAAAGGTAAAAACAGGTCATCACAGTAGAGTAATTTAATTCATGTTGTGTACGTGGGGAAGCAAAGTAAGGTAGGTTTATACAGGACAAATAAACTTAAAGGAGCAATACTAGTAAACAGATCAAAGTTAGTTCTAAGAGAAGAACCCAGGGCGTTGTATCTCTGAATAGTGGATACATAGGAAGCGCTACATAGTCTATGTGGAACATATGCGGTGTTTAGTGCTGTAGGACGCACACAGAGACCTCTTAGTAACAGTGACAGGATCATATACGGCATTCAGAGCGGCTGTTCATCACTCATGCAGAATGCTAACCTTCATCTGATAAGGCCTTTGAAATCGCTGCCAAAACTCCGATCCAGGAGAGCCGCACACACACACACACTACAGAAACACATCAAAGACACACAGCCTTGGCCAATGTTTATTGATCTTCAGGTTTATTTTTTACCATTGGAACATAATCCAGTTGTCTGTGGTGTTTCAGCTGAGAGAAAATAAGCAACATTAAAACAATGAATAAGAGTGAAAAAAGCAAAGACAGGGAGGGTGTTTGCAGGTGGACTGTTAGTGGATGCATGTAAGTGTAATATGTGACATGAGTTTTAAAGGCGTTTCAGGTCTAAATTAAAGGGCATTTTAGAGTCATTTAGGGGAAATCAGCTGTTCCGGTTTTTGAGAGAGAAAACAAAGTGAAGTGTGTCAGCTGCTTTTGAGTACAATAGAGAGCGAGTGTGAGTGTCCGGGGTGGAAGTTCATTAAAGGGATTTTCTACTGTCCTACATTTATGAGTTTAGATTTATGGTAGTTTTCCCTTTTTTATTTCTAAGCTGCAAATGTATTTGTTTTGTTTCACAACTTTTTAGGGATTTTTCGTCTTTCCCTAAAGGTCGTAAAACTGATCAAAGAAAAAGAAAAAAAGTGAATGAACTATTGTCCACTAAGTATTTACGAACATCTTTGTCCGGTGATTTTACTTTTACAGTTGTTTCATTAAAACAGGGACAGTGCACATTAATGAACATATGATGTTAAACCCAAACCACACCTTCAATTACCTGACAGACCTACTTATACCTGGTTACCTCACAACACTCTGTTTGTCTCAGTTCCTTCGACCCACCCTCCCTTCCCTCGCTCTCATCCATTCGCCCTCCTTCCTCATCCCTTCCTTTTCAACTTGCCGTATGCCTCTGCCATGTCTCTCTCTTATTCTAGGTACAGTCTGGGCCGTAATCAGTTCAGGTTTAATGCATGAGACAGAAGCCGCACTCTGAGTCCCTCTTTGCCCGATCTTCTGATCAACCTCCCAGACCAGCCTTAAAGATGACGGCCATCTCGCATACACATACATACATCCGTCTTAATGTACCATATGAATTCACTTTAAATGTTTAAAGCAATATTATTGTGGCATGGTCCTTGCAAGTAAAAACTAGCAATTGGATCAGACGCCTTTCTACGCTCTGCCAATGAAAGGCGTCTGATTCAACCTTCACAACAGGGTCCTAAGTCTCTAACTAGACTCTTCGTCTGTCGCCCCCTGGTGGTGGAACGAACTTCCAAACTCCCTTCGATCTGCAGAGTCCCTTTGCACCTTTAAGAAAAAGCTCAAGACCCAGCTCTTTCATGAATACCTACGACCTTAATGGCTTACTGACATTGTTTCCTCTTTTCTAGATCCTTGCTCTCTGATGTACGTCGCTTTGGATAAAAGCGTCTGCTAAGTGAATTGTAGAATTGAATTGTAGAATTGTAAAAACCTTGTTAATATGTCAGATTATGCCCATAGGCTAATTTCCATCTGTAGTCCCCCGACAGGTTGATGGCCCCAACGTATACAAATGTACATAGAACATTTCAAAACAGAGATAGCACAACAACAAGCAGAAATTAAACAACAAAATCATGACCATTAGTTGACAAAGAGACACAATACAAAAGGTGGTAAGTCAGATTGTTAGTCAGTGAAGTGCATTAAGTGCTAAGGCAACATCTTCTACCATTACTGTGTGTTTTATGTGATAGACAGAAACTCTTTATCTGTCTGCTTGGGATGATGAAGGAAGTTTTTTTCAGATAGGTATTTATTAACTGGGAATCTGGAGCACACTGTCCGGCCTTCCCGAGGTGTTGTGGGACTAATCGGACGAAACGTTGGTGAAGGGACGTTCCCATTTGACAACCCCGATGATGTCCTGGCTCTTACTGTCCATCAGCCTACAGGGTTGAGTTGTGGGGGGTCAATAAGGGCCATGTGGTAGGGTTGGTAGTATTGTCACTGCCTGGAGCTCTCATCAACACAGCCTGGGTCTGTGGAAGATGGCAATGCTGTTTTGGTTGCGATGGCAACTAACGGCCATAAGGTAGGTTATGTAACTTATCAGCAGGGCATTGGAGCATGTTACGGAGCATACTGTCTCCCTGCTAAAATGTAGATTCTTTAAACGTGATGTCGAGACCGAGAGGAAGGTGCACATTCCTCTCGCTCAAGAGTCAATGTTTATGTAGAAATATGTTTAAATAACTTTGTTCTCTGAAAGTACATATGACTTTGAAATAACTAGAACTCATTCACGAATTAAACTTGTTTTGTTTTCTGTTTCAAGTTAAAGAAACTGAATGTTTCTGTTTTGTATTTCTTTGATATGTATGTTTGGATTCAAGAGGGAAGTTTGGTATTTCTTTCCACCCTTTGTTCAATCATGCTCGAGTCTCGTTCACTCCAGGGGAGATTAAGTTGATAATACCTGCAGTCAATCTGGCACTGATTACAGAGCTCCTCTCTGATTGGCCCAAGAGGAAAGGTAACAGGATATTTAATGTGTGTGAGATCAGCAGACGGGTTGATGTGTGTCACTTTTGAGAAGGCTTTGAGGAGAGCCAGTTTTTCTGTTGGCTTAACTTCTCCTGTTTTTGTCTGCAGAAGACTTTTTTGTGTGTGTGTGTGTGTGTGTGTGTCGTGCTGGCCCAAATACATTTCTGTTTCAACAGAGAAATCTGCAATCTGGTTGTGGATCCTTTTTTCCATTCACACTGCCTGCCATCCAGAAGTAAAACAGGGCATAATTGGGATGAGGGATGTCTTCACTGAGCGCTCATCCTTTCATTAAGGCATAAGGACCTTGTGTTAATTTAAATTACTAGATGAAATATTTGTACCACCTTTTACATAACCTTCCACAATCTATGAAGGGGAATCTTTTAAAAGTAGTTCAGATATGTCTGCATGTGGATAACTTTGACTTTTTCTCTGTTTCTCTGGATGTGAAGCTGCTACTGCAAAACTAAAAATGAAAGAAAAATAACAAAGTGTGTAGTCAGAGGAGGAAGCAAGTCCCGGGAAAACCAGTCTAAAATCCCCATTAGCGGTCTTTAAAGAGTTCACCCCCCCACTCAGTTTAATGCAGTCATGTTATTTCTCTTTCTGTTTTATAGGAAGGTTGAAGTAACTGTACTCCCCAAAGTCTTCATTACAGGAACAAATAAACTAAACCACCATTAGTTATAGTAACCCCATAAATATGTATATTTTTGCCTATTTCTTACTACAGTGGCCTTAAAATGAACCTGAGCTGCTTTGGCACTGAAAAAACATCTTCAATATCACTTTCTGTTGAACAGTCCAATCTTCTGATGCCACCCTGCACCCGGTTAGAGAACTGCAGGACAGGTGCAGACGGGCTGAAAACACACCCCCTGACAACCATGGCACGAATGCAGATGGAATCACTTGGCCCGTATGACCAGGAAGTGTTTTGAACTGTGATATGTTGTTAATGAGTGTGTGTGTTTATCACCTAGCACCATTGAAGAGCAGCTGTTCAAAGCAGAGAAACCATGCGACATGCACTGATGAACTATGAACCTCACTGAATGCATGCATGTCATCAGGTGAGAAATACAATCTCCTCTGCACGTTTGTGTTTTAAGAGGACACGGGGGGAGGCTGGGAGTAGTTGCACCACGTGTGTTTCCCTGTATAACTTACACACTATATGAACTAGACCAATGGTTTTCAAAAGGTCGCAGAGCCGTTTTAAGTGGGTCGCGAATGTGTGCCCTGAAAAAAAAAATTGTGACAAATATTTTATGAAGCGCTTTTGAAACGTTTGTTTTGTTCCATGTCTTTGTTCTGTCACACGTTTTGTTCCGGCCAGACAGCGGGTGGAACATGTCATAAAGCTGATGATAACAAAGTGCGTCCATTTAAATGGAAGTTGTGATTGGTCAGTTTTACTGCATCTGAAAATATTCTCTCATTGAATTACATGAATAGAAAGGCATTCTATTCTTCTATTCTACATTCACCAGGCCCGCTGTAATTTTATAATGGGACCACTAATCACAGAGCTGGAAGTATGGCATTTTCTGCCTAGCATCAGAGACAGAACAATTCTGATAGGATGACAAATTGGCCTCTTTCATTAAACCCTTTACATGCGGACACAAACTGAAAAGGCAGGTTTTAAGGGTTTATTTTCCCTGAAACATTTTGTTTACAAGTTGATTATGAAGTTATAAATGTATGCTTTCTATTTTCGTGTAAAGCACTTTGGTCAACTCTGTTGTTTTTAAATGTGCTCTATAAATAAAGTTGGATTGGATTGGATAAATTGAAAAAATAAAATTAAAACTGATTGCTTTCAAATTATATAGATATATAGCTTAAATATTTTAATATTCAGGCTCTCCCTCGGGGCCTCATCGTTCGCCTCTTGCCACTGACCCCACACTTGCAAAAACTGGTCAGGATTTATTTTGACATACAAGAAATGTTTTTAACTTTCCTAAATATCTTTAACTTTTTGACAAATGAAGCATAGTATTTAAATGTACATCTATATGTTTCATTTGTTTCTACATAGGACTACTTAAAGTTAACGCACAGATGTTACAGATGCTGGTCCTTCTAAAAGTCAACAAAACAAGAATGCAAACTGAAGACATGTTGATTAATTCATATAAATGTAAGGAGCTGTAAGTCAAAATAATAGAGCTTCATGGAAAGATTTACTTTGAATCCTAAAAAAAACCTTTTCTTGATGAATGACGCAGCATTTGTTAAATGTGTCCTCTGCCTTCTTATGTTTTAGATGCGAAGAAGAAGACTTTCAGCAGCTGTCTCTTGTTGCATCCACCCCCAGTCTCCCCCCTGCTCGCTGTAATGTTTTGGCAATGCTGCACTATTCTCTCATTTTCCCCTGCCGACACTTTTTATGTTGACTAATGAGACACAAATGAGTGACTCAGCCAAATTTATGATGAGTGTACTTGTGATAAGGATGAACTTTAATTCTGTTGGAGTCACACTTAATTACTCCCGCTGCACTTTATAGTACGTTTCCAATCTGTATTGAAGCCCACCCTACACAAAAATGAAAACATCTCTCATCCATGCACTGTTTGATGATCTGTAATACGTCCATAAAGTCAGCAGTTTGAAGGTTATGGTAAATGGGCTTGAGTGTGTAAAGGGCTTTTCTAGTCTTCTGATTACTCAAAGCGCTTTTACACCGCAGGTCACACCTTCACACCCACACACTGATGGCAGAGGTTGCTATGTAAAGTGACCATCAGAAGTAACTAATCCCAGTTATACACATTGCGCTGACGAAGCAGCGGGAGCAATTTGGGGTTAAGTGTCTTGCCCAAGGACACATCGGGAGGAGCTGGGGATCGAACCCTCGACCTTTCTGGTTGAGAGACGACCGACTCCAAATAATCCACAGCCGCCCCCAGGTTATGAGGACATCCATTTCCAAGATGAAATACATTTCAATGTATCTCCCCCAAAAATACTTTTTAGCAACTGTTGTCAGACATTTTTTCAAACAAATATTGACAAAAATAATTTAATCATACCATCATCGAAAGATTATATTTCTAAAGCTGTTGGGAGAGTTGTGGAGCCTCTAAAAAGGTTTTGTTATTGCTTTTATAAGAACAGAAAAATGGGAATTGTGACTTGAGAATTTAAATTGTATTTTTGCTTTAAAGAAACATATAACAATTAAAAATGGCATAAAAGATGTGGAATTATCTAAACTATATGTGACAGAGAAGCCAACAATTCCACAAAGAGACAACAGATCTGTCTGCTGGTAGCTGTGTTTCCATCAAAGTGATCGGTGACTTTTGAAGGAACTTGGTGAGCTTCCACTTTAGGGATGAGCGTCTAAATAAAGTTCATAAAGAAAATTTTTTACAAACAAAAAGGTCCCTGATTTGGGGGAAGTAAAGTCCTAAAGAACTACCACTTTGCATTGCGTCTTGCAACACTGAACATTTCTGACTGTTGGAGTACAAGTGTGGCTTTTTCTCATGCGAACTAGTGTGACCAAATTTGTATTGGCCATTGGTGGAAAGAATCAACAATGGGCTGCAGGAACCTTTAAGTCCCTAGAAAATAAGTTCCTGCAACTCAAAGTACTGTGTACTTGAAGAGCGCTCCTGAGCTGGTGGGGGAGGTACAGTGCCTTACTCAAGGGCACATCGGCAGTGCTCAGGAAGTGAACTGGCACCTCTCCAGCTACTAGACCAATTTCTAAACTTGGTACGCACCAGGACTTGAACTAGTGAACCCCCGGTTCCCAACCCAAGTCCCCACAGACTGAGCTACTGCCATATGATGTAGGGTGAGCTCTTAGCTGCCAGATAAAACATTATATTTGGCATTGAGTGATCTCTCCTTTTAAGTAACATTTCTTTGAACATATACGTCTTCGTTATCTGCTAGATTATTGTTAATTATGCTGCAGACACCAGAGCTGCTCTGGACACAGCTTTAACCTCTACTCAGAGGTGAGGATTTAATGCAGCACACAGATGCTTCACCATAAAACTCTTATACCCAATAAAACAGGTGTAAAGGTTCACAAAACTCCCACTCAGCCTTCACCGGTTGGATGTGGTTTATGAGTCAGAGAATAAGAAGCAGCAGCACCTGCTCTGAGTCAAGGTGACATTAACTAGTAGGAGGATTGTTGCACATTGATTTGAAACCTGTCACAGCTCAGGTTATTTCTCGTCTTGTTGCTTACCTTCCTGGCATCACCTTACTCGCCCAGAGAGGAAGAGAGTGAGTAGAGAGAGAGAAAGAAAAACAAATGGCATCGGATCAGATTACAGCTATCGGATATATCAAATCTTAATAATGGGATTTTCAAATGAAAAAAAGTGATTCTCGAATTGGATTAGATCAGGTAATCCAGGTAAAACCTCATGTGTACAAACTGTTAAGTAGGATTAGGATACCTCTGATCCCAATAATTGGGTCACCCTGAGCCGAGCTGAGCGGTAGATTCAGGGTGAAAATAGGGGAATCAAATTAAATTCATTAAAATGTAGTGATGCTGTGACATTGTAGAACAAGGTTGGGAAATGCAGGGTAACTCACGACATGATGATATGTAAAAGGTGGTACATGATAACGATAATATCACGACACAGCAGCTCTGAAATATTTTATATCTTTCACCTCAAATGACAAAATCTGATTCTCTGAAGGACATAAAATGCCCCATTAAAATATAAAGTGCAGGATTAATGTATTTATCAACTGCGACTTGGTGTCACTTTCACCTCTTATCGCGCTTCATCCTTTAACTTCTTGTCGTCCAGCTGTCGTCGTCTCCTCCTTTTATCCTGTTGGCAACTCTTTGGCTAATTAACGTACGTTCTGATACCCTCATTCATGTCTTAAGCAACCCCCCATGGGACGTCACAAAGTGGCGGCACGGTGAGAAATCTGAAGGGGAATCTGTTTAGAGCGCTAATCTTTCTGTAAAAGTAAAGTATTGATATTTGGCAGAGGTGGAAAGTAGCGAGTTACATGTACTCGTCTTGCTGTAATTGAGTAGTTTTTTTTTTGTACTTTTTAAATAGTTTTTAAAATCTGAAATTTGACTTTTACTTCAGTTAGTTTTGTTTGAAGTATTCTACTTTTCTACATTTAAAATCACACACGTTACTGAGTAAAATGAATGAAGGCCTAAATAAATAAATTAGAAAGGAAAGAAAAGAATGACACATTAGACCTCCTTTAGGGTTTTAAATGTCATGTGTTGACTTGTTTCATTTTGTTAATGCACTTTAATTTGTATAGATTTGCCTTTAATTAAAAACAAATTAGAGATTTAAATACTCTCTTCCTTTTTGCACCACACAGGAGAGATCCGTTTACTTAAAGTACATTTTAAACAAGCTACTTTTACTTTTACTTGAGTACATTTTTAAACTGTTACTTTTACTTGAGTAGAATATTTGAGTACTCTTTCCACCTCTGATATTTGGCACCAATGATTCGATTATTGTCACACCAGTCAGGGTGATGATATGTAATTGTATCGACATTTTTCCCCCCCATGTGCAGTAGATACATTAGATAAGAGGCAAATATAAGAAATCTTTTTGTCTCCAGAAGAATCAGAGAGCATGAAATGTTTAATTTAAAGCTCCTCTGAGGATCTTTATTTTGTGTCTGTCCTATTAACAAGGCATTATGTCTTATAACAAACATTTGTTATTTAACCAGAGATCAACCTATTGAGCTCCTGATCTCTTTCACAAGGGTGACCTGGCCAAGAGAGCCGCAGCACACGTCATAATAAACATTATGATAATAAGTAAACCTCATTTAGACCAGAATGTGACCCCCTGCTTTATATTTTTTTATTTCCATTGTGTCTGCGTCGAGTCTATTGCTGTGTGTCCCAGGTCGATTCTTTCCACTCGATTGTTTTTATTTTATGGGTCAAAAAATGAACATGGTTTTTTTGTGTTTAAATTAGCCGTTTTGTGTCCCCCACAATAAGAGACACTTGATCCTATTTAGAGCTCTGTTAAATCACATTTGATGATCTTGACCTGGATAACATCCTGATCCAGCTGAAATGTCTTTTACTGCCTCATAATGCAAATCAATCATTTCAGCTTCATCTGATTAAACCCTTGTTCTCTTCTCTCCTCCATTTTTCTCTCCTCGTCAGGAGGAGAAAGCTGCTAAAAACGACATTGCACAGGTGGTCATTTCTCATGTTACCATGGCAGCTGCTGGCATGACTTAGTTGTTGTGACAAAAGCGCTGGTGGTATTACCCTCATATGGACATCTGCTTCTCAGACATGGTTTATTCAGCATTTTTCTACCTCAACTTCTCCCCTGCATGGTCATGGTTGTGCTGCTCCTCATTATGCAGAGACAGGACAGGTATAATTATGTGCAGGTGAGCTGCCAGTATGTAGAAGTGCAGTTTCCTCTTTCAGAAGTAGCTCTAATAAAACAGATTGAAACGGCTCTGACATCTGCACATGAACCATTTACATCCCAATACAGTGACTTTCTGTTGACAGCGGCCCTGGTCATCCACGGTTGTTGTGAAGGGTAAGCAGGGCCATTCATTTTACACAGAAAGTAAGATAAGACAAAAGCCTAAAAAACAAAACTATTCCTGGTGTCAACAATAAATAAAAGATAAGCCAAACACAGGGCAAAGAGTCTTTAAAAATATGTGAGAAAGAGGACAAGGAAGGCAGAGCCAGGGTGAGATGCCTGTTTGGGTAACGCTGCATGCCCTTCCTCCCGCTAGTACACCATATTCATGAGGAGAGGAGAGAAGAAACTTTGTGAGAAAGAGGACAGGGAAGGAAGAGACAGGGTGAGAGGCCTTTTTGGGTTAGGCTGTATGCCCTCCCTCCAAGTAGTACCCCATATTCACAAGGAGAGGAGAAACATTGTGATAAGAGGACAGGGAAGACAGAGCCAGAGTAAGAAGCATGTTCAGGCTAGAGCTCACCCCCTCCGGGTTATGCTGTATACACGACAGTCAAGAAAAGAAGACTAAAAAATGACTCTTTAACTTTCTTTAATTCACATGGAGAGTAAAAGTCAACACAAGCAAGTGCTTCCTCGATGCTTTCCACTGTAAAGTACAAAATCTTCACATTTAGGACATATCACATAGAAAAACAGTATTTTGAAAGGACATACAACTGGAAGTTTGAACTCTCTAATGCACCGAGTTCATTTAATAAACTGTAGGTATGAAATTCATCTGACTGCACCATTCGGTTGGAATCGTAGATGACACATACACTCGAACACTCACACACACTTTTTTTTTTGGGATGACATCATCAAACAACTCATGAACACACTGGTGGTTAAAGACATTTTCCATCTGGTGCAATAAATCCATAAAAGTGTTGACTGTATCAGATACAGAATAAAATGCTGGGTAGCACTGAATAGCAAAAACCGTTCTTAAAGTGAAAGTCTTCACAGCAGTGAAATAAACTGCTGAGAACAGTGAGAAAACAGACGAGTGAAGAGGCGACAATTTCAGCATTTAATGTCTCCGTCTGGTACAAAAACCCCTCGTTTTTCTTAAAGGAAATGATTGCAGCTGTTCCAGGAAGCCATCAGGGACCTCTTCAACCTACTGCTTCAGCTTCTTCTTCGCTGGTTTAATAGGGGTGATCTCTTCCTCATCGTCATCGTCATCAAGATCATCGTCATCAGACAGGTCGGGCTCTTCAGCCGGGGAGGCTGCATGAGAACAGAAGACAATGAAAAATCACCGCCTCATGTAGAATCTTTATACATGCTCACAGAAAGGGAGCATTTGATTTAAACCGACCTCTCAGTTGACCTCATGCACAGAAAGTTGGATGCAGCGTCACACGCTCGTTACAACAAATGGGGAGGGCAAAAGAAGGGGTCTAATCCTGACCATGCAGCTTTCTCTGCAGTATTGTCAATTTGCATTTCACAGATTTTTAAATTGACTTTTAAAACTTGAAATTGAAATAAATATTGAAGAGGGCAAAGGTCTTATGATTTTTAAGGAAGTAGTATGACATTTTATTGCCCAATGATACACTTACCTTTTCTATGTAGCTGGCTTAAATTCACAAGGAACTTTATAAAGACTGAATGTTTCAAATCCTCATGAATTCATGTTTTACAGATTGTAGCTGAGTTACTCTGACACAATGTAGGGGAGTACTGACCTTCCTCTAGAGGATGGACTTTAGCAAAGTTTTTACAGCTTCATCAGCACATTTCAAAGCAACACAGTTACTTGTTAAGTAGTTAACAACCAAACCCTGAGACCTACTGATTTTTGTAGCCAGTCTTTTATTTTTTTATTTTTTTTTATTTATTTTGCTTTTGCAGTTTTCCAAAGAGTGAATACATAATACATGCCTATAGGTAAAAAATAAAGACATCTGGCAGGCAAGCCAAACACGAATTTTGCGATCTGAGAAACGGGACAAGACGAACCAGACACACAGGACAGACGGGACAAGACCAGACAGACGGGACAAACTACACAGATAGGACAGACAGGGCAAAAGCCAGACAGACAAATAGGATATATTCCAGAAAAGAACGGCAGGGTCATTTGAGCTACTGAGAAGTACTGCACATTATGGTTTGCTGTAGTTTTAGTAACAAACAAGAAAAGAAAGAATGTTTATAAATAATTCAACAAAATAGAAATAAAAAATTGAGATAAATTCAAAAAACAGCAGTAAAAGACAAAAATAGTATACATGGTTAAATTGGACAAATGATAATGAGAGAACAACTTAATGAAGTGATATGAGGAGTACAGGAGGAACTGTTTGTGGAAGTAAAAAGGAATCAGAGTTGAAGGTATTCCAAAAAGGAAGGAAGCCATACTATTTTTTAAAGATGCTGTCAGTTTTTGGAGATTTGAGTGGTCTGTGAGGAGGTTGAGCCAGTGGAGTATGGATATTTTGGTTCTGTCTTTCCAGTTTAGTAGTATGACGTTTTTGGCAATGGTTATTGATATTAACAGGAAGGGTTTGGGGTGTTTTGAGAGTGATAGAGAAGAGATGTCACCTAGTAGTGCAATGATGTAGCCAGTCTTGATTCTGTTATTTTATATTATATTCTTTTCTGATCACAAAACTGAGGCATAAAACTGGTCAGAATCAAGTTCCACCCACCAACGATATTTAGGCAAAGAAATGGCACTCACTGAGCAAAGGTTGCAAAAAAAGTTTATATTAGATTTTTTTTAAATGTCTCCAAAAGATGTTGGTTAAAAGTAAAAACTATTTTATTAATTTAATTCCTCAATCTAGCTGCATCTCTGCTCCAACACATGCAAAGCAGATTTTCTTTTCATTTTGTCTTTGTGTTGTTTTGTTTTTTAAGTATGCACAGTCACTCTCTTTGTTTGGTGAAGAAGAACTCAACGTACCTATGAGGTGTAACCCGCTGACAGTTACTGGTCCTGTCCCAGCCTTGAGCCGGATGGTCACTGGGGCTTTCAGTTCAAACTCTCCCAGACTCACCTGAGGAGAAGAAGTAAGGACACTTGTGTTTAAAAAAGATTTTGGTAAAAGTAGAAGACTGATTAAGCCTCTTTATTGAAAGGAAAAGTAAAAAGTGCAGGATCTTACATGTACTAGCAGTACAAAGAGAAAGTAAAGTAGCCGTCTGATGAACCGTTCTCTTAAATGTGTATTTGCAAATTTAACGTATTCACTCTATTTAGAGTTCATACAGCAATACGGTTCACAATAAAAATATTTGTACGCCCCGCCTCTGGTTACATCTCTACTGAGTCTCTACTCCTTTTTGAAATACAGAAACCACTAGGAGCTTCATATGTCAGAGCATGAAGAGACAGCTCACCCACCCTGAGTCATCAACTCTCCCTGACACCAACTCTGTTTCCTCCATTCAACCCCTAGTCTCATCCCTTCATCCCTCAACTCCACACCTCATCCCTCGACCGCTACTCTCATCCCGTCATCCTGCAACCCCTACCCTCATCTCTCATTCATCATTTCAATCCATGCAAGTCATCTAATGCAATAAACTATCTAAATCAATGTCTCTGGTGAAGTGGTCTTTGTTAGTGAACCTGCATTAAGAGAGAAATCAATGAATGCACTGTACCATGGGCAGACAGCTGATGTGAAGGTTGGCGATGGGCACTGAAATGTTCTTTCCTTGGTGGTTCATGGCTGTAACCTCCACAACGTTACTCTCCTCCTTGGCACCCTCTCCCAAACAAATCTGCAGGAATAACAATCAATACACTTTTAATTGTCCGCAGATGAAAAGGAAAAAAACAAAACTATAAGCAGATTTGAATACTGAGGTACATGCTTTACAGTTAGTCCTGCGTCAAACTGTTTTGATTAAAGATTTCCATACCCGATGAATTACATGGTACAAACTCTGTTGCAAATGTACATACTGTTCTGAGTTCAAGGAAGTGCTCCAGGTCCTCCTCTTCATCCCCCTGGAAAGTGAAGAAAGGGACTTTCGAAGACAGCTCTTGGCCTAGAGGACACACACACACAAAATCAAGATACATATTAATTTAGTATTAATGTGAGTTAGTGCACTGGCTGATTATTTTAAAACACATACATGTTGATTTTTAGAAATTGAAAGCAGGTACTCGGTGGGAGCATCACAGAGGAGACCCACGTGTTGACCTGCAGAGCATGACTGTTTTCACTGTTTAAAGGTTTCTTACTGAACAGGAAGCTCTCCAGTTTGGATTGTAAAGGTGGTACGATATCGGAGGAGTCATCGTCGTTGAAAGACATTTTGTCGGAACTTTAATTTGCTGTTAAATGGTCACACTTCCAAACCTAACGAGTCCACCGCGAAAAATAACAAGCGCGTCGCAAACTATGAGCATGCCTGATACGTCACTACTGTGCGACGGTAGCTAGGTGACGCGTTTGTTGCCTCCTCCAGAGACCTATCATGAATTCTTCTTTCATTCAGTAACGAGTAAAAATAATATACATACATATATATTAATTTAATTAATTACTCTGAAGAATGGAAAACAATTAAAACAGTTACAGATTTTTAGTGTGTTTCAAATCTAAAAAAAAAATAGAATTTCAACTCTCCCCCCTAACAATGAACGTAACCCGTATTGTTGTATTTTTTCCTACAAAAATCAAATTGATTTGATATTATGTTCAGCGGTGTACATTAATTCGTGTACATGATTTCTAAAATATTGTCTTTTTGTATACAGATAATTCATTCATTATTTTTGTTTTAGTGAATAACAGAAACAAACTAAAAAAACACGAGGTTTTCAGCCAAGACATAAAAAGTAACAAAATATAAGTAAACATATTAAATATTTGATAAAACTGATTAATATAATGACATACACGAATACAAATTAGCAGAATATCACGTGTCATGTGGTCAATTGTTATTGTTCTTTGAAACACAACCAAAAACTAATCTATTCAGTCCGTATTTAATTGTTTACTTTATAATGTAATGCCCTATAATTTATTTACTTTGTTTATTATCATTATCGGTATTCTCATTTACTTTTAAATTAACATTTGGAGTGTTTGGTTTTTAGTATCAACTGTTTTTCTTAATTGGATTCTTAAACTTTTTTTATTTTACTTTATTAACACATCTTTTAGAATTTAGTTTTTTATTATACATAATTATTTTTTAAATTATTTGCAAAAAAAATCGTATTTCACTAAAATTGCAGATGTGGTTTGTGTGTATTCATTTATTATTTTATCGCTTGCTCTTTTATTTCTTGTCTCCTGTTATTTTGATCATTCATCTTGTTTTATTAAACTCATATTTTTGTGCATTCATCTCTAAATCAAATTTTTGTTGTTTTGAGTTCTGGCACTCATTGAATGTTTTGTCCTTGCTCCAGGTTGTTGTCTGATTTCATTTGCCTGATGTATACTTTTGGAAAATGTTGAATTTGTAAGTTTATTTTGATGTACAATCCCCCCTAGTCTTAACTTTGTTTGATTCCTGTGTAATTTGCTGCTGTATGTTTATCCTCTACAAGATTTTGTATAAATATGTGTTGTATGTTCTAAATATGTCAATAAAGAGACAGTTAAAAAAAAAAAATCTCTAAATCAATTTAACAAACTACCTTTTGTCAATCCCTTTTAACCGCAGCTGAATTTGTCTAAAAGGTGCTATATAAATAAAGTTTGATTGATTGTTGCATAAGAAAATCAAGCCCTCCTTAAAAGCAGATTTAGAAAGATTATTCTTCACCACAAATAGATGAAGTGTTCATGCGGGGCTGTTAAAGGAACATTGCAGGAAACAGGGAACTGGGAAGGTCAGGTTTTTATGCCACAGGTTAAGATGGAAATACATAATCGAAACATAACAAAAAGGACACAAAGCAAAGTAACTTATTATTATTTTTATTTCTTTTTTAACATTATGTATGTTACATACAAATTTTACATTGGTCAAACAGTCACTTTTATGACAACCCACCCCTTCCCTTAACTCAGAAATTCAATATGTACAATTGGAGCCCTTTCTCTAACTCACAACCGGTTTCTATTAAACCCGGATGGAAGCGGAGAAAGCTCTAGCATCGACAAACTAAAAAAATGAACCCTTTAAAACAAGCGTGAAGATCCTGCCGTCTGTCTGGTGAGATTCACACCTTACTGAAACACAGCCGGGAAGGATTCAATGTGTTTCTTTTCCTTCAAGGACAACAGAGTGCTCACCACAGTTTCAATAAAGATATACAAAATAATAACACTTTATGAGTGACAGTGTTTACAGACTGTCAGGGTTCTACAGTATTATGTTCATAGAGGTGAGTGGCATGCGTCGTTCTCTATGCAGCACGAGATGAGGTTATTCTAATGATCGCCACAGCAAATCCAATACACCTCATGCACATTAATGTACACAGTATCAAAACATCACATTGGCAAGCAGCTACTGAAGAGCAACTGATGATCCTCATGTAACAAAACAGACAACTGCTATTTTTAGTCAAAGTGTTTTTTAAGTAACTACGTACATTTACAAAAACTAACAGGAAATGCATCAGAATATAAAACATTCAATGGACAGATAGGAAAAGGCCCAGGAATTTTTGCTCCATGCTCCCCCACAACAAAACTGTGGGAGTCAGTACCACTTTGGTGACAGAATTTAACCTTTGCAATGCCGCTCACCAAGGCTCGACTGAGACATTCATTTAACAGTATGCAATGCAAGGAGGGACGCAAGATAACACATGTAGAAGGATTATTTTCTCTTAACAATAACAAGCAAAAGATTTCCTTTCATCTTTTGTAGCACTGAACTCCGTTTGGACAGAGCTGTGATTACCTGCTGCTTTACAAGTCAGGTTTGGAATAAGTGGTTTGGAATAAAAACACTGAGCAGCTCTGAGATGCTTCAAACTCTTTTGGATTTTTGATAACTTTTACTAACCTTAACTTAACAAGACAGTCTGAGCTTTTACTGACAGTGATGATGTACTACTGTTTGTCTACTTAAAGGGAGAATGTGCAACATTTTACACATAGATACAGCAGAAATCAAGTATATCCTGTAAATGTCTCTCTGAGTCATGACTGTCTACAAAGAGTGAGAAGCGTGAGTCGCGCCAGCTGTACTGTTGTCAGAGCCGTGTTTACATCATGTTTACATAAACGGGACGGCCTTGTGTATAAAGCTGTTTCAGTCAAGGATTAGAGAAGACTAACAGCCTACTCACTAATTATTTGGATGTCAGGTAAGTGTCTTTAGATCACGGTCATTCAGTCATTTTATGTGCAATATGAAACTACGAGCTAACCAAAGTGTGCTAACATTAGCCTGCTAGCACAACAATGCAGGACACAGGGAAATGCAGATCGAGCAAAGGACAATTTTGTACTTGCTTCCTCTTTATGGTGCTTAATTATGGTGCGTTCTAATGGATAACTCCTTCCTGCGAACCAGAGTGGAGAGGGGTTGGAGGTGTCTCTGGAGGAGAGCGGAGGCTTCAGAATAGCGGAGGTGTGGCCAAACAGCAGTTTGTTTTGGTTCAATGCTGGTGCTCAAGGGCGCCATCTACTGGTTCAAAAAGTCTCACATTCTTCCTTTAACATTTTCTGTGTTGCAGTTGGGGACCCGAAAGACGTGACAGTCAACTTCAGGCTACACCCGTGGAACTTGAACAACAAGTAGGATAATGTTCAAAATGAACCTTCTCTTTCTGTATCTGACAGACACACGTTATTATGCATCTACACAGAAGACACTGGGGTCTGATATATAAACCTAAAAACCAAAGGCAATGAACCAAAAGGCAATAGCTTAAAGGGGACATAAGTAAAAAAAAAAAAAAAAAAAGCAACTGCTGAAATATGAAAAGGAAAATTGGCAAAGCACACAGAAAAGATAGGCCGAGAACAATGTGTGTAAACCTGTGGAAGCTTCTCTATTGCTTTCCAATTGTCTACTTCTACTTTAACGGAAATGAAGAAGACCTCCTTGTTGAGTGTTTAAAAGTCTCAACAAATACTTGCCTTTTCTCGTCTGTGAGAATCTTTGATTCAGAGTCACACAAACCTGAGGAGCTACATTTTTCCGACCTTCATGTCTACAGAATCGGCATTTCACACCACTTTTTTGTCAGAAACACGCCACTGAAAAGTGCTCTTTCTTTAAGTCTATTGTGGCGCAATACCCTTATGTGATGACGAAAGGCAAACTCTGACATAGCACCTCACATCCTGTAAAAAGGTGTCCTACTTATGTTGACAGCTGTGGTGTTACAGCTGGGAAAGCAGGACGTAGGGGTAGTTAAGACTACCTGAGATACAGGCTGCCCTCATTTCACAGCTCTACCTTCACTTCATATACAGACACTTTGCATTAGGGCATGTAGGCATTATCCATGTAATGGCTACTGGATTAAATCAGAAAAAGGCTTATGGAGCTATCACTTCTTGCCTCCTGGAGGTATAAAAGCAGTGGGACCCCAGAAATCAATGCTGGAGTGCCAGTCTTCCATGCTCTAGCTCAAATCATCTGATGATGGATCCCTCCTTTTAGCTTCCATTCTGCTGAATCCAACAGAGCAATAAAATCTAAGGGCACCACGGGAAATCTGCGTGTGCGATGGCTGTGCTTCTGTACATAAATCCTAAAAAGAGGTTTCCAGGGCCCACATGGTAAGGTAGTATAAAATCATCACAAAGGTTTTTTTTTCTCATGAAGGTTGCAAACATGTTTAAGCCATGTTGACTTGCTCTCCTTCTCTCTGTTATTGCAGCAGGATGTTCCTTCATAGGCTGCGTCCCATAATGATGACGTCTTTGGGAAAGCCCTCCATTGTAGCCACTTCAAAGCATCCCAGCTTACTATAGAAGTCCAACATCCTCTTATCAGTCTGACGAATCTTACAGAATGCACCTTGGGAGCCTGGAGGGGACAAAAAAAGTCAAAGTCAGTGGAAAAGATCTTCAAAATCAAACGACTAAATGTGGTCTAGAGCTGAGGTGAATCTCCCGCTGTGTCCCTGACAGCTAATCAACTGGTTCAAAACATCTGTGTTAGAGATGATTACTTTGATTTGACTTTGATCACTTTTGGTTCTTAAAGAGCTTTTCGGTTTTCAGAAATATCTTCCAAACATGCTCATTGTTCTTCTGTATTTTCTGTCATTTTTAGCTTTATTGGACAGGAACGCTGAAGAGAGACAGGAAATGTTGGGAGAAGAGAGCAGGGATGACATGCAGCAAAGGGGCCAAGGTTGGATTTGAACCCAGGACCGCTGCAATGACATGAATCGCGCAACATGACTGCAATCCTATGTGGTGTCCCATTTCCCCATGATTGTAATATAAAGCAAAATAACTTCCTGATAAAAAGAGAGCATTCACAGATAAAGGTCCTCATCCTCATCATCAATGCATTTTACTGTGTTAAGGATAATAGCATAGCTTTCATAGCTTAACTCCGAAGTGTGCATTATGATTATTAATGCACTATTTCAACATCACCTTTTAGCAACATGACAAATACAAATATTACAATGTCTTCTTTAGTTAGTATAACCAAATTCACAACATCCTACCGTTAGCTTTAAGAGAAGATAGAAGACATCCCATCATGCTTTTGGCCACACTGGGGTCAGTGACCTTGCCCTGAATGTCAACTTTGATGAGAGAGGGGAAGTTGGAGAGGAAAGACTCTGGAAGACCCTCCTCCTCTTCGTGGAAACTCAGCATCATTTTCTACAGGGATCACACAAACAAACGGTTCAGTAAAATGGACCAATAGGAGCCACAATCATGTTTCACCTGATAGGGAAAGATATGAACAAATGTCCAACCTCAGCCTCAGTGAGGTCCTTCTGCTCGTCAGGTTTGTGGTATTTCTCTTGCATGAAAGGAAGCCAGCTCAACTTGCAACTTTTGATGAAGGGCTTGATGTCCACTGTACCAACAGCATACCCGCAGATCCCTTCATCATCCTCCAGCACAAACCCGTAGTCTGAACTCAGCGTCAGGAGTCCTCCTACCAACCTGTGAACACACAGTAAGGATTTTGTCATCATGTTGATTTGCAGGGAAAAACACTGCAGCCCAGAATGTAGTCCAGGAATAATTTGAAAATAACTACATGTACACTTTACCTGTCTCCTATGAGATCAGGGTCATCATCAGAGAAAGGGGCCTCCTCCAGTCCCTCACAGAACATCTCTTTACAGATTTTATAAACAGCAGCCTGAAAAAAGAAGGAAAGACGTGTTGTCATCACATATCTGCTGCATTGCTGCACACTGAGCTTACACTACGCCACTTCTACTGGGATTAGCAACTGGCTAGTTTCATATCAGCAACCTGACATTTATAACATTTGTGTTGTAAAGTTATTAATGCTTAGTCACTGTAACTAAAATACTTGAGTTCTGGCATTTATAAAGTGAACGAGGGCGTTATTTCTTACCTCATCTTTGGGAAAGTATGGCCTTATGGAATAGATTTTGGAGGTTGGCATTGAAGGTGGAGGTTGGTAGAAAAGATCGTTTGCCCCATCGATTGGCAACAATCTCTGTGGGTATCAAAAGAATAGGTTTAGTTCAACTGAGACCAGGCGGCGTGCTACTCTGGCTGAATGCCTCATTGTGCATTTGCTTCAGTTGGGCCACTATCAAACCAAAAGAAATGTCAGAAAAGAGCAAAAATGCTTTTGGTATTGTACAAACTTTAAGAAAAACATTGAGATAGAAACTGGTAGTTCTGGTTGATCTGACAGTGGGTAACTTGAGCAAACATCACAGCTTTCTCTTTTTTTGCTAAAAGAACGCAACGCAACAAGCACACACATATTTGCTTTTCAAGTAAAATAAACAAGGGTGGTATTTTGGTCTGACTAAGGTTTTACTGGCTGAAGGAGATGCTCCTTTCCCTTTTGAAAAACACTGCAGTATTTCGCTGCGCAGGACCCTCCTGTTGAGAAAAATAATGATGCTTGCGCAGAGGCAGAGAGAACTCCAGGAAAAAAAACCAATTGATAAAATTAAACTGAGACATTCAAAAGCCAATTGGCTTGATCAGTCTTGCTTTCCCCTATTGATGGAGATACTTTATTTTAGATGTGACAGCTGTGTTTGATCATGGAGTTTTCTCATTGCCATCATGCTTGCGTTCTCGCTGGCGCTGCAATGCTTGCGCGTGCGCTAGCAAAGGGCTGGCTTGGTAATTTGTGCACTGTGCTTTCCTGCAAAGAAATGAGTTGTCATGAAAATAAAACCTAGCCATGCTCGCTTGCGCTGCGTGCTAGGGAAAAGCAGCATCTCCTTGGGCAGTTGCTGAAAGAAATTCAAATTAAATCACTCACAAAAAGCCATGCCAAACACTGGCTGTAACCTCTTTGGTCTTTTCAGTCTAAGGTCAACCATTCCTCTGCCACTAAGCGTTAATATCCCAAAGTAATACGGGGACATGAACATTTTTGTGTGGAGGGGATGGAACCAGGATGTTACGAAGCCCAACCCGTTACAATCAGCTCACCTTCGACAGACCAAAGCCCCTTAAACCCCTTATATAGGTATATTGTACCATCATCGTCTTTGCTAATAACACTCTTTGATTTCCGTAAATTCGGTGCATTAGATACCTGGAACTCTCCTGCTAGACCTCCCCTAAAGGCCCAGGGCTCTTGGTCTCCTCTAAGGAATTGTGCTGAGGACTGACTACGACACCCTGTTAGGAGCAGAGCCAAGCGGACATTGTTACTACAGGATGGGACTCTCCGACACAGATGAAGGGAGTGGGGGGATGAGGAGGAAGGGGTCATACGGATCTATTAGCAGAGTCCAAATAATTGATTTGGTTTTACGTATTAAACCATAAAAAGGACCTAATTTGGAATATATCGATTATATTTAGAGGAAATATTTTATGATAAAATGGGGCTCAAGCAACTAAAGTCTACTTCAGAAATCGAGTTCAAAATATAAACGGTCTTAAATTGTGTCAATTTGACAAACTGCTCCACTTGACAAGGTCATAAAACTGAAGAGAGAACAGATTTAAGTGTAGTTTAGCCCCCTCAGCGTTTTAACTAAGAATAATACTTATTTAAAAAGCTGACGGCCTCACACTGACCACCCTGAACAAGCCCCATACTGTCTAAAGACTACAGAGATAGGCTTCAGATGCTGTCACCCCACTAATCTTAGCCCCTCGTGTGAAGTCACATTCTCTACTTATCTGCCTCGCCACATGATTGAGGAGCATGTGTCATCAAACCAGGAAGACAGAACAAGAGGTTGTATGAATATCCCGGGAGTTAAAGGGGCTCTGAGCGTACTCGCTGTTAAGCTGTAATGAGACAGTCCACAGATGAAATACACTGCAGTACGGCAAGCATAACGTGTTTAAATCTAAGGGACACAGGATTGTTAAGAGTCTGCTTAGACTAGCGCTGACGCTAACCAAGTCTGACCGTGGTTGATGAGAAGCCCTGTCATGTGACCAGACAAATGCAGCGCGCGGTAAGGACATCTAATACTGCGTAATATTTGAGCCTCACCCTGACACCTAAAACATTTCCTCTGACGAGCTGACACGACACAGTACACAGATGCACCCACGGGAAGGAACTCTGAACTTGTAGCTTACCCAAATCAAAACCCCCGAACCCATAAGACGACGGACTAGTTCCACCTGGATACTTATTCATACTACACTGTCTTAATCACAGGTAGGATGAAACCTATTCTTTGTGCAGGGTCTAGCAAATGTATACATGGGCACATTCACAGAACACATGTTCTGGTAACATTTTAAAGCCAAGTGTCAGTCCCCTTGAGTAGGTGCATCAGGCTGGTGTGAGCCATTTCTATAAGCCTACTGACAGAAACAAAAAAAACAAGTTAGAGATGCTGCCAAAGAGAAACATTTGGGAGTTAACACTTTAGGATTCAAAGCTAAATCGCTGCGCGGAATGTGACTTCATCCGAAGGGCTGCTTTCTTTCCTCCAAATTAATCTTTTGCAAATATCAATCTAGTTTAAGAAAAACGTTACGTAAATCCATTTGAAACATGAAACCGAAAGAGACAACGCCAGCACTGTGCATACATCGGCCACTGTCGATCCAATAGCAGTAGAAACTTGTACTGTGGATTCTTCCATCTGTACATAGTGAAGGGAGAAAACAGTAGAAAATAGTTATTAGTAAGCGATCTCAGAACAATAACCAGGGAGGTTGTGACTAAGTGCCAGCTGCACAGCTTCTTTATTCAGGGGAAACATGGGGACCAATTTAAAAACCACCACAGAAGTCAACCATGAGGCTCTTAATGACACTGCAGTTCTCAAAAATAATGTTCAGAGATGTTTATGGGAAATGTAATTTCCTCTATGTTGTGTGGGACGTTACAGTTATTCACTGGTGCATTTGACCGTTTGTAGGGATTTTTGATGTGGTTTTGCCAGTGTGGGTATGCTGCCTGCTGTGTACTGGTCAGAGTTCTCGGCTTTACCATAAAGCCAGACGGGACAGAAACCTGCGAATGAAACTGGGTTACAGGGGGGCAACCTACAGGCCATGCTGGTGCTTCAGGCTACTCCAAAAGATGGAGGTGTTCAGTTAAGACTTAATGTTACTCAAACTGCATCTAAGTGCACCATCTGAAAGAACAAGTCTGTGAGGGTGAAGGAGAGAGAGAGAGAGAGAGAGAGAGAGAGAGAGAGAGAATATCTTTTCTTACAAGATGATGGATCCCACCCTGATACAGATTGAGCAAATATTCTAATGGCTCAAATCTGCCAACAGCCTCTTTAAGAGATTACTCAGCAAGGCGACAAAGTAATGCTTCCTGATTACAACCATATGTTTCATGTTAAAACCAGCTAAGGAAGCAGAGACCAGTTAAAATCATTAAACACAGTTTATGCACCAGAATGGCCTTCCACAGGCAGTCAGTCAACTTGCTCTCCAAGCTCGCGTGCGCGCTATTGCATGGAGGAAGGGTAGCGCTGGGGATGGGGACTTCGCCCTGGCTCCCATCCCCACAGACAGAGAGATGGAAGCAAGTGTGTCTGTGTGGGAATGCAGCAGTGATGTTACTGGATACACAGCAAGCAGCAGTAACCCTGCTGGGAGTTTCCACAGAGACCCAGTTTAGATGTCACCAGGATGGAGCAACTTGTAATGAAATAAATCAGGAGGATGCTAGCTGTGCAAGCGGCATTGAGTCAAATGTAAAAAAAAAAAAAAAGTAAAAAGAAGAAGAAACAATTAACATGTTTGAAATAAGAGCATTAAAATATAGAAGCTACTCATTACGATGTGATGCATCTAGTTCTGATCTGTGCTCAGCTGATCTATAATCAGTAATAAGGCCAGACTTCCACCCTGTCTACAGGTGATGGCCAAGGAGTGTTTAAGCTCTGATTTCCTTTTTACAGTTAATGTGCCACGTGTTTAACGACCTGTGTAAGATGTGTGAAGCAATAATAAATATGCCGGTCAAAAGGACATTCTACTGTATAATCCATGCAGCTAAAGAATTAACCAATGAAGCTCTCTTTGGAGTGATTTGTGTGTTAATGTGTCTCTGAGGATAACTTCACTCAGGATATCTAGACTTTGGTAAGACTATTGTATTATGCTATGCTACTGCCCTTCTAAGTGTAAGTGCCTTGTGGTTCCACTGAAACATACCGAGCCACTGGACAAACGACTTGACCATAGAAATGTTGCTCTTGATGTCCCAGATGTAAGGGTAGAGGTCGTAGAGGATGGTGCGGTTGGCTGAATTGGACAGTCGCGTGAACATCTGGATGACTGAGCAGCACATCTCCTCAAACTTCTCTGCCCTCGTTTGCCACTCTTCTACCTGCGGGCAAAAACAGGGACGGAATATAAGAAAAAAACAAAAAGACCTGAAACATTTGGGTTTGTAGTTCAGCCTTTTTTAACAGCAGACATTTTAAAACATGCAAACAAATGTCTAACATGACAGGAAAGATATTTGTTGCAAATTGTACTAGCTGGTAGAAAAGCAACAAGGAATCTCTTACGATCATTGAATGGAAATAAATCTTGTATTCAATTTATAGTATGACTCTTCCACTGAGTCATGAGACCAAATAATTTGAAATATCGGATGAACTAAAACCTTACTGTTACCTTTGTCTGATGTCTTTATTCACTCACTTTTACATCCCTGTGTAACCTATCTAGCTTTCCTTTACTTTCCCCCTATAAATGTTTATCTTGTCAATAGATATCAAATCAACTAACTCGACATGTTATCACATCTTGTCAGTGACAGGTCAACATATCTTACGCTTATAAGAAAAGCTGTAGTTTACAAAAATACTCTGTGGTGCAGGTGCATCTCATTTTCTACCAACACCACACCACCCAGTGGGCAGTACAGGTAATGCACATCCACCATTTTGTTTTCAGCAACCAACACTTTCACAACAAATTCAGTCAATAAATAACCAGTTTTCTCAGATAGATCTCTCTCTCTCTCAGCTTGTGTGCATTCATTTGAGTTAGTCAGCCCACCTTCTCGGTTTCCTTTCTCTTGCAGTTCACACTGACGACGCTGCTGTTGGCTCTTAGCCAGTTAAACTCCTTCAACATCTGCATGGCCTTGTTTCCGTGTTCATACGGCAGGTAGAAAAGCTCTGCCAGCAGGCTCAGGTCCTCCAGTGTGAGGGGCTCTGCTATGAACAGGGGCTTCTCATTGGGTCCAGGCACAAACAAATCCTGAGGACACAACCCAGACATTCTCAAACTTTGGAATCTACATTTGCTTTTTATTTCTGATGTAGGGGTGTAAGGGGGAAAAAAAAGAAACTCACAAATGGTTGCAGCACCTGTTTGAGCTGATCATCTGTTTGCATGGGGGCGATATCACTCCCAGAGTCCTCCTGGATGGACTCTTCCGGGGACTTTGACTCTGCCAGACTCTCCTTGTCTGTATCCATGGGCTTCAGGTCCTCAGCCATCTTGTCACTTAAGATAGGATCAGCATGCTTCTCCTCTGAGTCAGGTTCAACTTCAGCTTCCGGCTCTGGCTCGTCTACCATTTTCTCAACCACCATCTCCATGGGCTCCTCATCTGAATCCTTCTTCTCCACCTCCACCTTGATAGAAGCAGTAAAGAAAGTATGTATTTTAGAACCATATAAAGAGGCTTTCTATCCTTTAAACAAGCAAGACACACACTCACAAAAGACAACAACCAAGTCCAGAAAAATAAGAGCAAGAACTTGATCGTAAACAAGGAAAGAGAATTGAAGGGTGCTTGTACAGTTGCATTTATTTTTTTGCGCTCACCTCCTCGACCTCCTGAGATATTTTTGCCATGGGGTGTGAGAGAGGTGAGAGTGGATCCAGACAAAGAGGAGGCATGGCAGGAGACATGATGGGCTGCTGGAACACAGTTGTGACAGTCGTGGACGAGCAGAGGGAGGGAGAAGCCATGGATGTCACGTCGATAGCTGTGCCTTTGGCACCACTCTGAGGCACCTGTCGGCCTGAAAGACAGAGAGGGGACTCATTTCAGGTTTTTTTCAGCAATAAGTTATCTTTAAGAACATTGGTTCTAGCTGTAAGTGTATTCAAAGAATAACTGCTAGAACATCCATTAGCTTAGAAGTATGATAGAATAATGGGACTGCTCTTACTGTTGTATTGATGAGGAACACAGAATTCACTGAGCCACTCTGAGAGAGCCAGTTTAAGAGCAAGCTGTGGGCTGTAGAGCATGTCTGTCTCCAGCTCTTCATCACTGCCTTCATTCTCTAACTTTATCTGGATGGACACTGTGCTGTCCTCGCCATCAGCTGTGTAAGGGCAAGACAACAAACAGAACTGATGACCTTTGTTACAGTGTGAAAAGTCACAAATATGAGAAAATCAAGGACACAAAAGAGTCAACTTTTGGATTCAAACTTACTCATTACTACATCCTTGCGCACCCCATTCATGTTAGACTTGTACCAGGTGGCCAGAGTGTGGATTGCTACGAAGTTGGACTCAAACTCGCAGTTTGGGTTTGTTAGTACCCCCTTCAGCCTGGGGATGAGCTCTGTGGAGCGGCCTTTGTATGGACCCAGGAAAAGCCTCTTCTGGTCATAGTCATTAGCATGAATGTTGTCCCAAATCACAGGGGCTCGCCTCAGGATTCTTGAAACCTCCTCAATAGACTCCACTGAGATGTCTTTGGACACCACCTTGGGTCCTGCAGAAAGAAAACATATCCAAATGTCAGAGTAGAAGATGCATTGATACATGTATTACTCTATGCTAAACTGAAGGATCAGTTTGTTTACAGGAAACTCTGTTAGACTTACCTGTCCATAGCACATCAATGCTAGGCAATAGCTTCTCTCCAACTGTGTGGAGGTAGGGGGACTGAGGAACATTTGGGTAGCAGAATGTTCCACAGTACTCTGTATTTTAAGGAGAGGAAGCAAACCAAACGTTAAAATAAAAGTACATGGAGCAAGTTTATAACACGTTTGAAAACGACTCAGAAGTGATGTACCTGTAGGACAAAAGAGGAAGGTTTCAGGCTCTCCTAGGTATTGGTAGATTTCGTTGGTTATAGAAACCTGAGCGTGTGCAAACGAGCTGAACACCTCTTTGTCTGCTGGGCACATGTTGTGGTCAATATCGTCAAAAAGTAAGGCAAAGGACTTGCAGCCAAAGTGAGTAACCTGAGGGGGAGAGTGAGGAGTTGGTTACACAGAGTAAAAGATACATGGAACAATATGAGATATAAAAAATATACTAATACTGATACAAAAGGTTGCAGTACCTGATCAAGCTTCCTTTTGAGTGCAGAAACCTCTTTCTGATTGGAGAACGTGATGTCCAGTCCAGGGGAAATGGCATAGATGAACTCTATCCCATGATCCTTTGCAGCACCAATCAACGTCATCAGTTGTTCTATAAAAATGTAGGAAAATAAAAAAATCAATTCAACTCTTTCCCATGTTTCAACCTGGTTTTTGCAAAGTGTCGATTAATGTCCCAGAAAAATGTAAACAATGTGAAGTGAAGAGTCACCTGCTTCCTCCACAGAGTACAGCTCTCTCCAGAACATTCTGTGTTTGTAGTCATCTTTAGGTGCATACAGGTATGTATTCAATCCCCACTTCTGCTGCCTGGGAAATGTAACGTTGTGCAAACTCAGTTTAACAACAAGTCTTCTTTCTGTAGTGTTATTAGGTTGCTATGCTTGCATAACTAATTCACATAGTTCACCCTACCTTCTGAACAACTCCTTCCTCTGTTCCATTGTCCATGGTCGTCCATAAAAACCTGCATCAGCAAAAAAACAACATATCAGTTTCCATGAAGTCTGCTGTTCTGATGATCAACAATTTTCCCTTTGAACATTCAGCTGCTTGACCACAAAAACTTGGCCAGGGTCTGGTCTTAGCTGGAAATGCCATTAGAGACGCTTTTTTTTGCTCATTTCTACCATTAGTTTGTCAGTCCAGTTAATCATTTCGAATCCTCCTTATTATCTATTAGTAGGGATGTAACGATTCACTCAACTCACGATACGATTCTCTCACGATTTATTTTATTAAATGAGACTGTAGACAAATGATGACTGAAGAAGATTCCTTTAGGGGCTGCAAACCCGCTTGTCTTTTAATATTTCTTTTCTCTCAACAAGGGGAGGTGATTGGAGCTTCTCATTGTGATGTCGATTAAATTCTGCATCATGTTGGTTGTGCTATTTGTGTGTAGTTCCCTGTCTTCTTGCAATATTTGAACAGTTTTTGTCTTGTCTGTTATCTTCTCACCTCTTTCATTTTCTGTCTTGGGGAAGCCAAAAATGCTTCCACACCTCCAACCGCCTCTGCTCTACAGCTGCTGACGCTCACCATATTATTGCGATTCATTTTTCAGAGTACCGATGTGAACCTTTACACCTTTGAATCGATTTTAATCCACAATTATTTGCAAGAGGCCAATGTCATGTTTATCATTTCCCATTTAGTCAGAGCAAATGTTTAACATGATTGATGACACTGACCCACGCGAATAATTCTCCACCTTCTTTTAGATGTTTTGTGCTTTTAGTCAGTCAGTCTTTTCTGTCAGAGCCTCACGAGAATGATTCAACATCCCAACACTTATCAGATAGCTCAACACATACCGGTCATTTAGTTCTCATTTGAAACAGTGGCAGCCATTGTGGTGTGCTTCTGGTGTAGCTCACTCAATGTGTTTTACATGTTGCCTCAGGTGAATTGTACTGTTACCTGTTTTATGATTGATATTCACTGTCTGCATGATGCAAATATTTGTACAATGCTGTCCTAATGTGTGCACGTAAAACAGACTGTAGTAGGCCTGCATGCTTTTACTCGTATTACCTGTTTAACGTCGTATAATTTAATGTGTGCATAATGCTGCTCCTTGTTTGTACCACATGCTTCATGTATTTTATGCCGGTGGCTACATATCTGCTCGCTCCATTATGTCTTGTTATTTCTATTTGCAGCAATGTTTCATCGCATGGTTTTGCTTGCACCCTTATTAAAGTGTTTTTTCCCCCTTATCCTTTCTTGCTTTATTTTGTTCTTTTTATGCAGCCTATTCAGAAATCTGGTTGATGGAAATTAGCATTTTGGCTAATTGTGGCATATTTACAGAAATGTTGATTAACATGCTCTGCACCTGTAAAATACCGTGAATCGTATCCTGAGTTTAGTGAATCGAAAAATCCCTATTTATAAGACATGCACACACAATTGCTGCTGCATTTTCTATGCCCTAATTATGATCACAAGAGTAACAGGTTGTAAATATGGGTTTTTCTTTTCGCTCAAAATTCATTATTACCTTCAACAACCCCGCTGATGAATTTTCTGTGGCCTGTCGCTTGGACTGCAATGCCGGACTCTTCTGCCGGGCCAGGGGCCTCGGCACAAGCCTCTCCGGAGACTGGGCTGGGGCTCGGCACACCGTCCACTGGTGGTTTCTCCAGCGTCTTCTCCTTTTGAACCATTGTTAGAGATGTCTCTCCTTTTTTTTTTAATCAGCAGATTCAAAATCAAAGACAGGGTAGCGAGTTGTTCTTGACTGCAGACTAATGGAGCAAATTCACGATGCAAAAAAAAAAGATCCGTCTCCGACTAATGATAGCTTACCTACGATATTAGCGAGTCTATCAAAACTGTCGAAAATGAAGCACCTGCTCTTACCAGAGGTTACCGTAATGTCTACCAGGTGGTATCGGACAACATTAACGCTGAGTTATATTTCAGAAAAACACAAATGTTCGCTCCGTTTTCTCCGATCATTTTCGCCCTAGTTTCAGTCAGTTCTTCCTGTTTATACCGAGTGCGCATGCTCATGGGACCAGCCAAAACCAGTCAAAACTAGATCTGCGTGACAAAACACCGCAAAGATGTCAAAATGGCAAAGAGAGAGATTCACTTTTTACTGCGCAACTCTCAACATCACCACATAAACACAAAATCTGTAAGGTCAAGTCAGCTGTCTTTGTGAGCATGCAACAGCCATAATGGAGAGTTTTTCTTTAAAAATACAAAAGACAGCATCTGCATTTTAAATAATATATTTGATACGAAATTGTAATTTAAACAGAATGCTCGGTCAAATATGTTTGTGATAAATAAGAGAAATTGGTATCTTGATAAATACAAACTTACCCGGTTTATGATTGTAAGCATTATTCTTATCCTTGCAACTTAATGACAGTAAAGGCTCAATAAAATGTAATTAAAAGGGGTTGTGTTGAATATCTCAACAGCTTTTTGACATCTTGAGATTCCGGTCCATATTTGGAAAGCAGCTGAGCTCCAACACTACATCCAGAGGGGAGGTGTTTCCTGGCTGCTGTTTGACTTGAGCCTGTTTCCACTGTCAGCAAAACACCTTTTGTTCAAAGTAAATACGATATAGCCAATCATATTTTATAACCCAAAACCTCTTGTAACCCCACTGAAATGGGGCTCATTATATAGGAGGGACCCCTCCTTTATTTATACACTTTTTACATAGCTGACAACTTGTTACAGAAGGTAAACAGAGGTTGAATAGGAGTACATACAGCGCATACCACTTAAGCCCCTTTACCACCAAGCGGTCCGGTTTGGTTGGGTACAGTTTGGTAAGGTAAACCCTGAACTTGCTTGCGTTTCCACAGCCAATCGTACTCTTATTTGGTAAAGGGAGTGTAAGCCAGATGGAGATAATAATGTCAGCTATGCAGTAGTGTGACATCGCAGCAGCCCAACACAGTGTAGCCAGCCAGCTATTAATTAAGTTGAACTATAGAAGAACAGGGACAAAGGAAACAAGGGACCCTTTAGGGACAGATCGGTACCCTTGGAACCCCAACAGAAAAGGGTACCAAAAAAGTAGGACGGTACGGTCCCTTATTTTGGTACCCTTCCCAACTTTTGACGGTGGGTAAATGATACCGTACCGAACCAAACTGCTTGGTGGTGTTTTCAAGAGTCCAATATTTTGTATGCTGTCTAACTGGAAGATGGAATGAACTGTCCCTTTGTAAATGAAAAATGACACCATTGTTTTTTCCTGCTGTGAAAATCTAAGAAAAACATTACCATCACACTAAACAAGCAAAACTATACTCTTTAAAACCTCGTCTCTTCCCTTTCAAATATCTTATTTTAAAACAGTCTATAACCTCTGTCAAATAAAAGCTGGTTCACAAGAAGTCACTGACAATTAAAGAAAAATGAATAAACCCAAAGGATCAGACAAAACAAACAATGGAGTATTTTTCATTTTATTTAGGTTCGTAGTACATTTGCATAATGTATTACAACCTCTCCCAATAATAAGGGAGTTCCAGTCGACATGCTTTCCCTCTTTTTTAAAAATGATTCTCTCCATACAATTCAAATTGAATTTTACATTTAAATAAACTTCTTAAAAAATTATTAATCTCCATTATTCCATTTTTTTTCTTTTACTACTTTCATTACAAATCTTCACTTCAATAGAAGGTGGTAGCTTGCAGAAACAATATAAAACAAACAAAAACAAACGCAAAATGTATGCAACAACTAAAAAGTAATGACAGTGTTGCAGGTGAGGAGCCAACTGTTGGCTCTGAGGTAAGTGTCAGCTGCTTCCTGCTGCAGGCCTCTTGTTACCTCTTCAGATTCTGCTGGGCTTGCTTCAGTAAAGTGTCAAAGTCAAGTGTTTGACACTTGACTTTCCCCTGATATGGATCGTACTCTCTATTCGAATCTGTTAAAGATAAGGTCAGACATAGTCAGTGTGGCATTTACAAAAAAGGGACTAAGACAGCAGAATTTACTGCAGGGTAGCATCATTTTGGTTGAAGGAGAAAAAAAAATGTTGCAACTGATGGAATCTGTTTATGACTGAATATTTGAATAATTTGGGCATGAAACAATATACCAGAATGTAAAAACCCCCCAATTATTTTAGGGTAACATTTTATTTCCCTATATTAGGACAATTAGTTGTCACAACTTCTCCATGCTTAGAGAAATACAATTCTGGAGAAAAGAACACATCATTTAGTTTGACTAGTTGTCTTTCCAACTTTATCTTTTGTCAGAAAGAGTGAAGAACATCAACAACACGGATCATGTGGAATTTGTTCACAATGTAACGTGTCACAAAAAATAGGTCAGGTCAAAAAGACCTCCGTATTCACAAAATCAATAGAGGACATGAACTGTGTCTTCATTGATAGCTTCAGCCTGCTAACAAGACATGAAATAGGCTTCTTCACTGTTGGGCCTTAGAATAATTACATTCATACAATACAGACTTTTTTCCTTTTTTTAAAGCAGGAAAAAGCACAACAAAAAGTTAGCATGCAATTACAGCGAAAGATGAGGCGGTCAAATATTACGATAGTTTATCATTTATATTTAATTTGAATCAAAGTCTCGTTGGTCAATATTTTAGGTAAAAAAATAACAATCAACAATTCTGGATAAATCAGGAAGAATCCGATCCTTGTTCAGGGGACTTGGATGTAGGGATTTATGCTTACCTAGGTCAGCATAGCTGGTCTGGCAGAACTGTCTCCTTCCACCAAAACAGAGGTCAAACGGCAGCTCATCGGGTTTGCGCAGCTTGCTTCCATTCTCGATGGCTGTGAAAGCGTCCTTGGTGTCATAATAGGTCACAAAGCCGTAGTTGTCCCTGCGACGGATAAGAAAAACATTAGCCTGAGCTTATCTTTAATTTGGCTTGTGAGGTCTTGTGTTAAGGTCTTGTTAAATCTTGTACTTGGATTGGAGCTGTGACTTGCATTTAAAAGAGCAACCTGGGAGGGTTGCCAGGAGGCTCCAGTTATGAACAAGCCGATATTTGTTGTAGCACTGTAGCTTGGCCTAAGAGGTCACAGAAAAAGACCAAAAAGGTTCAAAGACAGTGCATTTATCTCATATCAAAAATAGACTAAGGATTCCAAGGTAAAAAAGAACGCAATAAAAAGAAACATGCATGTGCAACACTAGCTCTATGTATACTCACCCATGGTCTCTAAAGTGCAGGGTGCAGTCTTCAATCTCACCAAAAAGAGTGAAGCGCTCCTGAAGTTCTTTTTGAGTCATCGTTCCCCGAATTCGACCAACGTAAACAACCCGACGCTCCTCCTGAGAGAAAATAAGTCGTCCATCACGTTAAGTCACAGTTAAAAACGTTTACTATTTGCTTGAAGACCTCTGTTAACTCTGAAGAATGTCCACTTACAATGGCTTTCTCCTTGCATCTTTTCACCTCTTCCACATTCGTCTTTGTACCAAATTGGGAACTCTGCATGGGACTGAGGAAAACAAGATGAATCTGTGAGTTATTTCTTTTCAAAGTATAATTTGTGCAAATGTAACATCTTTTTAAATTCAGTTATTATTAGTGAGCATGATTCACTCTACCTGTGCAATCTTCTGCTCCTATTCCACTGCGCTCGCCTCTGAGGAGATCGAGAACGTGACCTGGAGCGACTCCAAGAGCCAGAACGAGAGGAAGAATAAGAGTACCTCCGCCTTCTGGGCGGGGAGCGGGACACAGAGGGAGAGGACCCAGAGGAGGAACAGGAAGAGGAGCTGGAGCTTCTGTCTCGATGACGGGAGCGATACCTTAAGAAGAATTACGGATTTTAAGTAAGAAGGAAGGGATTTCATAACAGAAACGTGCTGCAGTCAAATATTTTGACTGTGGGCCTAACCTTTTCTTAGAGGGAGATCGGGATCTAGACCGAGATCTGGAGGACTGGGAGTCTGACTCTGAACCACTTGACATGGGGCTTGGAGAGCGGCGGGATCTTTTTCTTGACCAGCCTCCGGTCCTCTCTTTGTGACTCGCTCTGGGGCTGGGTGTGCGAGAAGCAGTGTGTCGGCGGTAAGACCTTCCATAAGGTCCTCTCCTGGGGCTTCCCTCTTTGAAAGTGCCATCAGTCTCCAGGTGAGAAGGCGAAGCATCAGGAGTCTCCAGAACAGAGCTTCTCTGCATCTCATCAGTCCTGTGATCCAGGGGCTCTTTGCGAGGGAAATCTTGGGTTTTGCATGTGGCCGCAGCGTTTCTGTTAGCCTGGGCAGATGACACTGGGACAGCTGGTGATGTTTGTGTAGTGATTGGTTTAATGGTGATGAAAGACTGCTGTTTGACATTCCAGCGCTTGCCTGTCTCGCTGTTTGAAGCGCCTTTGTTGGGAAGGCAGTAGTCATGGTCCATGCAGGCCACTTCTGGGGCTACAGCAGCAGCAGCTGGAGTGGGTTTGCTGCGGGACCTGACTGAGGGCAGAGGCCGGGCTTCTATCTGGATGACCTTTGAGGGGCTGGACTTTGAGGCCTCTGCTGCTTTGCCCTTCCCCAGCAGGGCCACAGGGGCCAGGGGCTTCCACATCTGGTGGGGAGGAGTAGCTGGAGGAGTCAGAGCTGAGGCAGAGGGAGATTCATAATTATCTTTGATCAAAATATGCTAAAAGAACATTATTATATCAATAAAATTGGTAACTAAGTAAAATTGAAATTAAAGAGAAGAAAAAAAGGAAAGGTTACATTATTATAGCTAGAAAGTCACTCAAGTCTGTATGTGGGGTCCATCTACTTTATCTTTTGTACGTCACTTCCTTGGTAATGTTCTGGTTCCAGATGTTTATTTAACTCAAAGGTCAATTTAAGCTTTTTCAAACTCTTTACAGAATTAACACTATGAACAATGTGTATAATTTGTTCTATGTTTTGCAAGTCCTCTCCAACAACTGGACTCTGTACAAGGAGGTAATATATAAGCCTAAAGTCTTAGTTACCTGCTGTGCTTGAGAGGTCGTTAGCCCTCACACGCTCCACAACCGTTTTCTCTGGAGCCACCTCAACGCTGAAAAGTAGCACAAGAGTCTGTCAGTACATCAAGGGATTTAAGTTTTTACCTTAGTCTTGTGAATAGGCCACAGCCAGTAAAGACCAAAAATAACACCAACATTAGACCAGGACGCCCAAACTTATACCAGAAGCCATTACTTGGCCAGACAAAAGCAGGGTTCTCGGTAGGTCTTGGCAAAAGGTGATCGTGTATCACCTTCAAACACACCGACACACACACGCACAGCAAACATGTTCAGCTCTCTCAGGGGTTTGCCATCACTCGCACTGAGCAGCTTGTCGGCTGTAGGGTAACTCACCTAGAGTTTCCTACAGCTGCTGCTCTACCAGAGACCTCCGGCACACATTGCTCCTCTTTGGCTGGAGAGAGAAGGAACAAGGCAGTGAGTGCAACAGCACAGGGAAGAACAAAACCAATGAAGATCGTGTACATTCATATTTGGCCTGGAATGATGTAATATAAACTGTCCAACCTGCAGCATGCCAGGTGTTAAAGAACTCATTTTGTGCATTTTCCAGTAGAAAATCTCTAAATGACCAGCAGCTACATTAGCTTTAGTGCTCGATATGAATGTTCAATAAAAGGGCAACTGACATAACCAATGCTCATACAGAGTCCAGCCACTTGTTACAGAGGGGCCTTACACATCCGCTCAAACAAAGACAGCAGAGTGAGGGTTAAATGGATTTGCGGACGGGGCAGAATTCCAGCAGCTGAGCAGACGAGAGCACAAAGCAGCTTCTCTGCCCCCCCGCTGCTCACATCTCTTAAAGGGGAACATTTCAGCAGATAAAAAGCCATTTAACCGTCAGAAGTCCCCCAAAATCTTTGAATGTTAAATATGGTTCAAGGAGAATCAGATAATGGCCAGAATTATAACTTCGCACTTCTAAAGATTTCTATTCCCCTGAAGACTTCTATTAAGATCTTTCTGCCCATTAACCTACTGCTGATAAACCATATAGTTCTTTACTGTTGAATGCTCGCCATTGCAAAACCAGAAAACTGACACTGACTACATTTAGCTCGATACATACCCAAGTGATCCACTAGACAGTACAAGCATCATTGTGCTAGCACTACAGTACGTCATGAAGTTCTTCAGAGTGTGAAAAATATGTCACAAATTAAAAATCAGTCTCTTTTATTACCTTGGGACTCAAACTGCTCCAGCAAGCTCGTCAGATCAGCAGCTTCGATTCCTACAAAAATACATAACTTTTTCATTATTGTCATATTAAAAAACACAATATAATGGTGCCGTTGAACCATTATTTAAGCAGTGCATGATGGCTGATTATAAACAAGAGCTTGTTTACAATTACACTGGACTACACCGAGAATCATAGGAATAAACAAGACTGAATAATCAGGATTAAAGCTGAATTGAACGAGCTGACGGACGGGTGTAGGAAGATTACAGAACAAATGTACAGAGGGGCAATACTGTTTGAATTATTCTGTCAAACTGCATTTCATTTATGCAACTGCATTTACACCAGAGACATCTTTACCTAAAAATGTTGTGGTTTATTCAGTGTTTTTTATGGGGGCAACAAGCAAGAGCGGATCAAATAGGAGTTGTAAACAGCACGCTGATGAGGGGGCAATTTTCAGCAAGGTTTTGTATATGAATACTAGTTGCTAATCTGTCAATTAATTCATTGTGTGCGCATTTGGGTCCATTACTTGGCATCTATCACACAGAAAAGAAATGCAAACATCTTACAACTCACCTATCTCACTGGTGAAGGCCTCTATCAGCTCCTGTGTGGGGCTCTTTGCACTTTGAGGTTTCAGTGCTGTAGTGGGTTTCTCTTTATTTTCAAGCACAACAGGTTTGGAGACCTTTAGACTCCGGGAGTCTGAGGGATGAATAGCAGGAGAAGAACAGAGCTTCGTACCATTGGCTGTGGGTTTGGAGGACATGCTGTCAGATGAGGGGCTGTTCTTTATTGAGGGAGGAGCAGTAACCTCGGGCACCTTTGGGAAAACAACTGTGATCTTCCTGGGCACAGACACAGTAGCAGCGACGGGTTTCATCACCTCTGTAGTGGTTTTAGGAGAGGTTTTAGTGACTTCTGCAGATACTGGTTGAGATGTGGGCCTTTCAACTACTCCACAATTTCCTTTCGAAAGTGCAGGTAAACATTTTGCATCTGAAGAGGAAGCTGGAGACTCTCTCTGTGGTGCACAAAGTGCTGCAGGATGAGCAGTGGTTTGGGGGTGTGCAGATACATTCTTCACTGAATTAGCAGTAGGAGGCGAGGGGTTTTGAGGTGGAGAAGGTTTCGGTTCATCAGGTGTTTGCTGGGGTTTAGAAACAGATGCAGCTGCTGAAGCCTTGCTGGATGAGGCCACCATGTAGGCAGGTGGCACCAACAGAGCCTCAGGTGTAGGCGGTGCACACGGTCCCCTTGGCTGCCAGGCAGGTCTGACCTCCTCTACCTCCTTCTTTGCTGCTTGTAGGTTTGGGCGTCGAGGATCTTTGGGGCTGGGGTCGGGCAGGCAGGGGATAGGGGGAAGCTCTTTGGGAAGCTCAGGGAGGCTCGGCCACTTGGTGCTGTAGTCGTCCTGTTTCTCCACTGGCGCTGGCTTCTTCTGCTGCCGCAGGCGTCTGTACTCAGCCAGACTGAGGGATTTGGGCTTCGGCTCTGGGACTGCAGGGGCCACAGGAGGGAGGGCCTCGATTACAGGGGGTGTCATGGGGTGTGCTACGACACCAGGAGCAGCTGTGGAGCTCTCTGCAGGCACTTGGGGGACGACAGCAGAGGGAGCTACTGCCGAGTCTTCAAGCTTCTCAGGGGTCTTTGCCGGCTGTTCGGGCATTTCTTCCGGCTGTTTGGAGCTCAGCACTGTGGGTGAACTCATGGGTTGATTCTTCTCAGGGCTGGCATCTAACAGGGCAGCTTCCTTTTTGGGGGACACTTCAGATGTGGCATCTTGTTTTTTCATTTCAGGCAAAGGTTTTGTAGTGACAACTTCAGTTTGGCATGTATTAAGTTTCTTAGGTTCTTTAGAGGAAGAAGTTTGAGTTGGGGCGGGAGGAGCCTTTGGGATTCTTTGTTTCTTTACTTCTTTGACCATCTTTTTTTCAGGCTTTTTGGGCGACTCCTGTGCTGTGTTTCTTACTCTACCACTCCTAAGGACTCTTCCTTCCACAGGTTCAGATTGAGGCTGCTCCTTGCTTTTCTTTTTCTTTTTTCTCCTGGAGGGGCTTTTCTCTTTAATCTCTTTTTTCTGTCTTTTAACAATCGTCTCATCTTTAATGTCTGGTGTCACAGGGGTTGCAACATTTACTGGAGACTCTGTGACTGTTACATCTTCTTCATCATCATCAACTACTATATGCTCTGAACTGTCAGAGGCAACTTCCTCTGCTTCCTCTGAATCCTTCTGCTCTTTTAGTGCAAGAGAGGCTGGCAGATCCATGTCTGGGATGGCCAGGATAGGCTCTCCATTTTCTCCCTGGTCAACAACTTCAAGTAAGATGCCTCCTTCAGGCAACATCTGTTCCCCCTCGTCATTCTCCACACAAAAGGTCATACAGTACGGGTGCATGTGCCTGACCAAGTCCCCCAGGCACACAGGAATGCCATCTTCATCCTCCTGCTCCAAGGTGATGGGGAGTGGCAGGGTGAGACCTGTCCAATCCAGCAGGTTGCCGTCAGATGAATCGTGGCTCACTGGGCTCAGAGTGAAGGAGCCATCTTCCTCCTCCTCCCCGTCACTTCTCTGGAGAGATTCTGCAAGTATCCTGGGAATACTCTGGATACAGACGGACAAATACATATGTAAATCTGAAAAGCTGTCTAATGTAAACCTTTAAATACTTTCCATCTTCTTTTAAGTGCAAAAACCTACCTTTCCAGTTGATAGGGGTCTTGTGTTACAGAATGTGTCTTTCTCTGGAGGAGAACGGGACAGACACAGCAGTCTCCTGAGCTAAAGAATAGAAGAGTGGAAACGTTCATTTTAACTGGTCACACTGGTTTACAAACTGCTCTACAATCCATATAAACAGTCGTCAGCATACACATAACTTCGGCTGAGAAGACCTCACTTGCCCCTAAAGCTATGACTGCAATAGGAAAAAATTCTCCTGAAGTGTTAGCTAGTGCTTTACTATTAAAAAGCTAAACTCCTCCAGCAATGCTCAACATCGGCAGCCTACAATATTTGTGCTGAAGATGATGCTCATGCTGAGTGATAACTGCCCAATAGCTGCTTGTCTTGTGATTGGATCTCTGACTTAACTCCGTAATAAATATCTAAACAGGACCATGTTCTTTTCAAACCCCAAATTAAAATCAATCAGCAAGTTTATAGGAACTTTGCACCAAAACAGCAAGTCAAACTCCTCGTATTTGTAGATGTACTTGTTCATAAACCCAAAAATGAAACTTAAACGTTCATTGTCCTCCCAAAAAAGTATGTTTTAGATCCACAGGGGACAGCAGGTTTTCCTCCTACCCGAGCTCAAAAACCAGATGGTGGATGTCGAGAACAGGAATCAGTGAGGAGCACTTTGAGAGTTATGTGAGACAGCTGGGCACTAACCGGAGAGTGTTCCCTGCCCTTCTGACCCGACAACAAGTCTGCGTCGGGCAGTGTGTCAAATGGGGACAGGTTCTCATCGTCCACATTGTCGAGAATCTCAGTCAGGGCGGTTAGCAGCGTGGCTTCACTTTCCTCATCTAGTCCTTTAGTCTAAATAAACACATGGAATTTAGATTATAGCATGCACAGGGGGAGTATATAGAAACTTTTTTACACATCTTAAATGTCTCTAAGATTCCTGTTTATCATTATGTTCATTTAAATCAGTCTTGCCTCTATTGTAGGTGTGTCCTCAAACATTGAAAGTATAGAGGGGTCCAAGCAGCTCTGTAGGGCCTCCAGAGTTTCTCCAGGGCTCAGGCCAGCAGTCTAGAGACAAAGATGCACTTCATATTAATTTGGCTAAATACAGTCAAAACTTAATTCATGATCCAGTCAAAAACTCTATGCACAAGTACATATTTGTAAGATTAGAGATAAGATATTCTTTATTGATTCCCACGTATGGAGCATGCAGCTGTTACATCAGCTCCAAGTAAAGGACAGGGTTAAACAAGTGATTAAAAAAAGAGAAAAAAGGATCGCAATACTACTAGTAAGAAGTGTACACACTGTGCCACTTGTGGCCAGATAAACCTGTTTTTGCACAGACAATTAGCAAAAGTCTTCGTCTCTAATATTAATTACCAAAGAACAAAATGGACGAGGATAATCGGTTCTAACTGAAAATACATAAAACTACACCTGTCAGCTTTCTGATCATTTCAAACTGTGCAGTTATTTCAAACATGAGCAATATTCAGACTGCAACATCTTGGCTCTATTTTAAATCATATACATAGTATATACACTTGTATATATACACATTGTATATAGGGGCTAAAGTCGGTCGCCTCTCAACCGGAAGGTACGGGTTCAATCCCCAGCCCCCCATCTCCGATCAGTCCTCGGGCAACACTTAACCCCATGTTGCTCCTGCTGCTACGTCGGCGGTGTGAATGTTTATGAATGGATTAGTCAATACTGATGGCCACTTTACACAGCAGCCTCTGCCATCAGGGGGTGAATGGGTGTCAAAGCCCTTAGTACTCATTAGACGAGAAAAGCACTCTACGAGCTCAAGTCCATTTACATATGTGCATCTCAAATATGCACATATGCAGTTCTACAGTTGCAGGTTTTATTTCCCTTCTTTAAAAAGGTAAGCCCAGCTGATTTAGACATTATGTTCTTCTTTGTCAAACAAAATGGTATTTAAAGTTGAAGCTAGAAATAGTTCATGCTAGTTTATGTATTTGTTTTTTTCGGGTTGGGTGCAGTCCTGAGCTAAGTCAGGTGTTAATAAAGAGTCAGAAAGAGGAAAACAAAAATGTTTGAGGCAATTTCCTACAATGGGTAACATACATGAACAGAGGGTTTCTGTTGGTTAAGAAGGTCTTCAGTTGGCAAGTCAGTACTTTATTACTATGACAACAATTACAAGTGTTGTAGTTTTTACTAAGCACACTGCCAAATGACAGCATAACTCAATTGACAACATTTGTAAGTATTAACAAATAGACAAAAATAATTACATTTTAAACACGTTTAATTGTTTTTAAATATTTGATACTAACTTGAAATGTTTAAAGTATTAAGTTCCATGTGATGTTCCCTACAGATCTCGTGAAAGAACTTCAATAAGTACAGCACATAGGTCTCCCTACAAGGTCAAACATCACTGATAAAGTTATGCACATTCACCTGAAAACTTGTAGTTTCGTCCAGAGAACCACGTGTTTCTGTCTACACATGCACAGACAGTGCGCAGACATGTTTGATCCTTGCCTCACCCCGTCCAAAGGGAGGCAGTAGTAGGTATGTCGCTCTCCCTTTGGACGCCCACGTGTTGAACTACAACAAACCCGGGCGGGGCCCTTATATGGGCTCCTGTCGTTTAGATTAACAACTAACTCACCAATTCATAAATACCCAATGCAATCATATCCCAAGTGTTGAAAAATACAGGTCGAGTCATAAAGTGACTGTATGGAAGATTGTGTAATTAGACTTGAGTTATTGTAACTTGTGCGCATGTGCGAAGGAGCTACATGTGATTCAACACGACCAAACCACATGTGGGTATACACACACAGTCGACTTGAATGAAAACTTGGTGTGCTGCTGAACCTTCAGACTCAATAATCACACAGGTGTCTTTAATATGTACTGATTGGCAGCACGTGCTAAATAAAAAAAGTTTAATAATCACTGATGACACTTTACTGCATTGAGCTGGCAATGAGCCTATGAAGCAACTACAGCATGACTAAATTAACTCTCTGCACCTTGACTACTGCCAGGCGTGGTAAATATACAATGAAGAAGCATTTGCAGGAAAAGCTAGCTTACTAGCACCTTGCAGTGTTGTCTTTTTAGCACGTGTGGATTAACAGTTAATGGACTGTAAGCAGAGTACTTTTTCCACACAAACCCACTGATACGACCTTAACACGCTCTTTAAATACTATATAAACTATGTGTACACATGCCAAACAAATTGACATTAATATACACAAACTGTCACTTCATTTTTCAAATGAAATTTGTAAAAAGTTGGTAACATGGCCAAGCTACACTGACACACGAGCTAGCATTTACTTAGGCTAATGTACAGCAAATGCATAAAAAGATGGATTCTGTACTAAGAAATAAACATAAAGCCACACGGGGGTTTCTGGCTGTATTTACCACAGCACACTCAGGACTTTATGAACAAGTTTTACTAGAAATACTATGGTTGCATCCACGTGTCACTTTTCCATGCACAGTGCAAACAACATGCTCTGTCCAGCCTCTGTAAACACAAACTCAACTAGTAACAGTGGACTTACATGATAGGAAATACAACAAAGAACATATTCGGTACCTCGTCTAGTGTATCCATAGGGAAAAAATCCATATTGCACGCTGTTAAAGTCTCCTCGCCTGCTCCCCACCGCGCCGCCATCTTGCCAGTATACTCCCTGCTCAGGCTCGTTTCGGAATGAAAAGTGATGAATCGCGCAGCAGAGGAACAAGCACGCCGGCAGGAGACACGTGGTCCAGCATTCCCGGCAAAATGACGCAAAATGACGCAGGGGTCAGGGGTTACGTGGCCACGTTTTGTTGTACTTCTTTAACTTAAATTTAAATTTCCTACTTGGTTTGTGGCTATAAAGACAGATCAGCAAAAGCAGACGCCCTAAACATAACTTTGCAGTTCATTGTTAACAAAGTGTATTTATTTTCTTTTATTTGTAAACTCAGAGTGTTTCGTTGCATTGGTAAACCACAGTCAAAAGTTGCAAGTTAGACGGTTTACCTGTAAGCTTTATAGACGCATTGCTCTTCTAGGCACCTGTCTGATGAAATAGATGTGCAAAGGATTTTTCTATTTTAAACCACAGGATACAAACAGTGACATGGTGCAGGTAAATACTGGAGCTAAACTGACTATGAAAACCTTAAGAGAAAAAAACAACAACGTTATATGCGCCCTTTAATCAAAGTAATTGGCATCCATTTTCATATCAGAATTTACCTGATTGCATTATTCATTGTGTTTGATATTAATGAGGCCAGTGTATTTTAGGGATTGGACTATTGGTTGGAAAATAGTGACGTTTCTAGACTTTAATTTGGACCCTTCGGACTTATGATGATCATCAGTTTAATAACACCTTAGTTGTGTAATAGTCAGTGGTGTAGCCTAGTGCAGGGTATACGCAGGTATATGGACCCACTTATTATTTCATGTACTAATGAAATATGCAAGAGTAGTCTTACATGTAGCTGTTCATAACAGAGGTCATTTATCCTCTGCTGGACGGGTCACTTAAAGAAAAAACCTTTGGAGGGAAATTTAAGAGTAAAGCACCACTACACTACTGGAAATAGTTGCCAATTTATGTTTTATATAAAAACATTACAACGAGCTACTTAAGTAATTATTGTGGAAGATAGACTAAACTGTCAATGCAGCATTTTGATTTTTTTTGTCAAAACCTATTGGAAGATTGTATTTTCTTATAAGTCTATTTCTTAGATGTTTTTTTCTGAATTATTAAAACATTTGATCAACTTGCCTTTTTGAATTAGATCAAATGAAAAGTTAAAGGCAGCGCGGACAGTGACTCATCAAAGTTTAAATAATCAAAGATTTTTTGGGGGTATTTTACCGTATGGCAAACTTAAACAATAAGTAGATTCTAACTAATCGAGTCAGTTTTCTAACTTTACAATAACATCCTGTAGTTGTCAAAAGTGGTCACCAGAGGGCGCTGTTCATTCGGATAAACACATTTGTTTTGAAAGATACTGTTTCAAAGTCATTATTCTGTGTGTAAATTATTTTCTATTTTTCAAGAGTCAGTGGACAGCTGAAGAAAGTTCAAGGAAGTGATCCACATCCATCACAAAAGACAGGCAGCTTTATGCTTCATTCCATCCCTGTGAAGCTGCAACTGTTATCAGTGATTATAGGCAAACGTTGCTTGCTGATGATCACTGACATGCTGTTTAAACTCAGGTAAAAGGTAGTTAGTGGACCTTGAATGAAGATTATTTTTAGAGTGAAGCTCATTTTTGTAGATTGAATTTAATAGTGTAACCATCCTTCAGGGTAAGATACACAACATAAGTCGAACAGCCTAATTGTACAATAAAAGCAAGGACTTCTGAGAGGAATTAGATTGTTTAGAAGACAAACATCTCTAAAGCTGTTAAGGTACATTACATTAAGCATAATAATAGATATCTTTTGTGTCCAGATGTCACACATTAAGTAAATATACAAGTTTTTAAGCAGACAGGCATTGCACACTGAGGTTGGGATCAAATAGGGTCAAATAGAAAAGGGGGAAAGATGTGTTGCTTTGTAGGATCAGTATTGCATGGCAAGCCATGGGCAATTCCCTGAGTCCCACAAGCAGACATGGATTAGAGGTGAGCTCAGAAACACACGCACAGACACACACTGAGCTCCACTGCTATAGTTTCCCACCTTGTCTCTATTTTAATTATGAATTTTATGGTCTGTGGTTCAGGAAAAAATACAACTTCTATGATTTCCCAGCGACATTTGTAACGTTTAAAAATCTTTCTCCAATGTCAAACAGCTTCCTTTTGTTGCAGAGTGAACTGATGCATCTATTGTGACACTCTTAAAAAGCCATCCTTGTTGCCAAGCAGCCTCAAAACATCACACACACTCAAAGTTATAGACTCACTCCTGTAGATCTTCTGGCGTTAATCCAGGGATCCCTCAGGCAACAATTAAGAGTCTTACTGATCAATTGTGTCCCTTGTTGCATTTCGACAGAAGAACCTGAATTTCAATGAAGATGGAGAGTGCTCTAGTTATGTGCCATGGTGTAAAACACGTATACGTACCCCAATTAGCTTCTAATGAGTGTGGATGGAGAGTTAAACATCTGCATCGCTGTAGAGAAAATCAGATAACAAATAAGAACAATCAGCTTCCAACCATATCAATGTGTCAGGTTGATGAAGTGAAACCAAGTAGATATCTGAATGACGGACATTGCAATAAACATAACGCAATAGGCTGAATGTATCGTCATAGAAATAAAAAAGGTTTAAATCAATGCTTTCTCTCTCAGCATGCTTACATCATACCTTGTGGTTAAATTGATGCAAGCTTGAATATAGTGTCCATGCTTTTACATCATTTCGTTTTAGTTAGATGAAGCTCTAGTTAGATATCAGCTACCGGCAGATTCATTGGTGCCAATACAGTGGTGAAAAAAAAGGTTTTTGGATTCAGGAGAAACATGTGTAAAACATGAAGAACAGCTGATAGACATAGAAACTGTGACGCATTGATAATATGCAATCTTCATGTCCTTGTTGCCATTATGAACTTTGTATCACACAGTGCATATTTTTCTCATTTTTTCCAGGCCATATAGTTGGAAAATGTATCCCATGATGAAAGAGCTGTAGACATGGGGTGCCGGATGGCCTAGCGGTTATGTCCTGCCCCTCATGTACAGATACGGAGGCCACAGTCCTCGTCACAGGGGCTTGTGGCTTCGACTCCGACCTCGGCCCTTTGCTGCATGTCATCCCCCGATCTCTCCTCCCAACATTTCACGTCTCTCTTCAGCTGTTCTATCCTATAAAGGTAAAAATGGCCCCAAAACAACTAAAAAAAAAAAGAATTAAATTGCATGCATTGACTGAGAAGCTTAGTGTAACTTGCCCCATTTATGCATTACTTTATCAACATTTTTGTTTTTCCACTATTTCAAGCTTTTTCATACATTTTCCAGTTTCTTTTAGCTACTTTACCAACTATATTTCCCCATTATCTGTATCACAGTTCCAGGCTGAGCAATCAACATAAAAGTACAAGAAAGAAGAAAGAAAGTTAGACATTTTTTTCTTTTTAAATTTAATCAAGTAACGTGTTGCTAATTTGGAGTTTGGAATCGGTTCGATTATTTAGTTTTTCAAGTTTTTGTAGTTTCAGGGAAGATGTAAATCACCATCATCATCGTCTACATTGTAACTCAAACCATAGTGTTTGCAGTCTTTCATATCACCCTTCGTTGTACTTTTGTGGTAAGATGATGCGCTTTTGGTTACCTGTTTCCAAGTGTCTGAAACTCATAGACCCAACCAGTCTGCTTCCTGTTACCTGTCAGGTTTTAATGAATCATCTGCTGCTCTTTTTTCCTCTGCAGCTCGTCCTCTACAGAGGTTAGCTGTTACGCTGTACATCTGAGAGACTTACGAGCTCGTCTGTGTGTGTGAGAGACAGACAGAAAGAGAGGAACACAACACCGTGCCCCGAACACACTTCCTTACTGCTACCTACCTACTGCTGCTCTGCCGTTGCCATGGATACAGTGCCCTCTCTCTCTCTCTCTCCCTCTCTTTCTCTCTCAGTGGGTATGGAGGGATGGAGAGGGGAAGTGGCTCTGGTTGCTGCCTCTGCGTCATATTCATACCAGTGCAGCTGAGAACTGCCCCCCCCCCCCCCTTCCCTCCTTCCTTCCTTCCTTCCTTCCTTCCCTCCTTCCTTCCTTCCTTCTCATCATCCAATTTGCACACAGCTAGCCCCCCCCTCCTTTCCTTCATCTGTGTCTCCTATCTGCATCTGCTCATCTCTCTCTCTCCAACTCTCTCTCTCTCTCTCTCTGTTGGCGCAGCTTGGTTTCCTCTGCGTGGCTGACCCGGGCAGACTTTTTTTGAGCGAGCGTGGGCGCAGAGGGAAGACAAAAGGTAAGCGCAGAGATGGAGGATGTTTAAGAGTGTTTGTCTGTGAGAGAAAAAAGAAAGGAGAGGAGAGAGGGGTGGGGAGCAGGAACAGCTGCAAGACAAAAGAAGGAGAGGTAAGCTTTGATGGCATGAACTCACCTGAGATAACAAGTGAGCCACCAGGTGCTTTTTAAAAACATTTTTCTGAATTTGAATTTAAGATAAAGAAGGTTGTCAGGGCTTGTACTACAGTGTCTGCTGCTGGAGGATAACATGCATAAGAGTGTTTTAGTGAAGGATGTGTACCTCAGTGTAACAGGCAGTAAGCGTGTCTTCGTGCAGGCACTTTGCTGTCTGTCACACAGTGTTATGAAGCTGCTGCTGCATGTTCCCACAGTGGATAGAAGGAGGCGAACAGAGGGGGAACTTCATTATTCTCGCAGAGCCGTTTTTGAGCGATGTGTGGATGTGTTGACAGAGCGGGAATCTCTGTATCTGCAGGAGTGGGAGAGCATGTCTGACAGTGGTGGAAGAGCTCAGCTTCAAAGCCTAATCGCTCCTGGAAACAGAAGCCATTTCCCAAATCACATTCATGTACCCCTCCTCTCTTGTGCTCTTCTTTCTTTTTCTCTCTCCTGCTTTGTCTTGCTCTGCCTTCTCTCTATCTCTCATATCCGCCTTTGTTCAGAGTTCCACGTTTCATAGTGGCAGAATTTTCTGTAAATGTCAAACCTGCAGATCACAACCTTCACACGCACAAAGGACTGACATGGTGACAGAGAAGCAGCGAGAGATGAGAGCGAGAAGCTTTCTGAAACAGAAAAATCGACACCAACTGTGTGAAGGTGAAATGAAAAGAAGGGGGAGAAGACAAGCAAAGGGGGAAAAGAAGAGGAGGCCCGCAGGGTTATTCATTGTGTCTCAGTCCTGAGAACAGTGTCTGACACCGTGTATGACATTTAGCTGTGATGCTGCTGCCGCCTGCGTGCGGGTGTGTGGGGAATGTGCCTGTCAGCTTGCGTTTCAGAGGAGACAGTTGTTTGTCTGCTGTTAGTAGATTGGTTATGAGTGACAGACAGCAAAGATCTGAGATTTGTTAAACTTCAGCTTACATGGGGGGGGGGGGGGGGGGGGGTTGTTAGTGCAGGAGATACATGGAAATACTAGACTGAGCGTTTTACAATCTTTCTCATTAAAATGAACTAAAGTTGCCCAAATTTGGAACATTTGTCAATTTACAAATATGTTAAACTTGAAACTTTATTAACCAGAGGGTGTGAATATTATTACAGATTTTTTTCAGAATCAGAAATACTTTATCCCTGTTTGGAAATTTGGGAAAGTAGACCAGAACTCAGCAGCATGAACATAATAGAGGGTACAGCTTTAAGAAGTTACAAGAGCAAAATCAAAGTACCCTAAAAGAAGACGGCTAAATAATGGAAAATAAGAAAAACAAGCAGGAGCAAATGTAACAGACTGCATGCACGGTCTGCATAATGTGCACTATCATCATCATCATGTCTACTTCACAAGTATTAAGCATGCATTTGTACAAATATCGTTTGTACTGACAGAAGAGGATTTAATTATACCTACTAATGCATCACTTTGACAATTTTTCTACTTGCTTTGAACCTTTTCATAAATGTTCACCAGCTTCTCTAAACTACTGGAGATTATTTTAAGTGAGAAATGTGAAGATACAAGTGTTTATGGATTAAAAAGAGTTGGTGTTAGATGTTCTTTGGATAAGGGTTCACATGAAGCTCAAATGTGGTTCCTTTTTTGGAACCATTAAAGAGAAAAGACAAAATGCTGGTTGACAAAAAGTCTGCCGTTTGTTTTGAGTTTTAATGACACCGCCAAAAAAGAGGCATTGAAGTAGTTCAAGAAGGCAATTTGTTTCATTGCTTTTAGCTTAGAGTTTAAATTATTTTGAATGACATTTGCTTAATTGTTATGTTTATTCTGCAATTCAGTTTTTAGTCATTTTCCCATTCATTCCATCTGTTCATTCTTCCTTTTTTGACAACTTATACTTCATGCAGTCTTTGGTTTTAGCTGTTTATTTTACAACCATTCATCTATTGCTTTTTGGCTAAGTGTTTCAACTCTTTGTCGATAACCTCTCGATAACTGATTAGATTTCTCTGCTCCATGTAATTCATTAACTCTTTATTGTATAGAGTTCAGTTGTAATGGCACTTTTGCACTTATATCAATTAAGTCAGTGGATATATTTGCAGAGGGAATCCTCTTTTGTATAGGTCTGATTAATTGAGCTGCCGTACAGATTTTCCAAGCAGGTAAAAGTACCATTTTCCATTTCTTACATCCAGTCACAGTTACTCAGTGCTGAGACTCGAGCAGATATCCATTTGACAGGATCAGGCACATGAGCAACAAAGATATCCAGCTCACGGGTGTCGGTTATGTGCTCGTGTGTTTGTGTAGTGAAGTGTGAGATTATGAGATTATTGGCAGGGAGAACAGGCTGGCTCGAGCCAAGAGAAGTTATGGGATGAACAGAGAAAGGGAAACCAGAGACGGGGAGGAGGGAGAGGAAATGAAACAAAATCACATCAGGCAACAATGAGCTGCAGAAAGGTCAAGGTAATATCAACAGGATGAGGAGATTAAATTGACAGAGTAAAGTGAGATTAAAAAGGGAAAAAAAGAGGCGGAGGCTGCCGGGCAAACAGTCTGATTGTTTACATGCTGTTCCTGTTGGGTTCGAGCGCGTGCACGGTTGAACATGCACGCTCTTCCTGCCTCCCATGAGTCTCCTGTGTCCCCGCGCTCCAGGTGGGCTTTGCATTTTTAATCGATACTGTCTGTAGTGATTAACACCAGTCTTCTCTCAGCAGTAGAAAGGCAAGAGGGGGGAAAAGGAGAGACAGAAAGAGAGATGGAAATCTGTCACACAACGAGGCAGGGTGTGTGTGTGTGTGATGGAGTGTTTCTGCATGTATGTGTGTTTGTTTGGCAGTAATGACCCTCTGCCTCTGGGCTCCTACTGAGTATGTTTATCTCCCACAGCAGCAGCGGGCAAAAATGGACGATGCATCACTGCTACACACACACACACACACACACACACACACACACACACGCACACACACACACACACACACACACGCAGCAACACACACACAGCAACACACACACAAACACACACGCACCTTGTACATTTTTTTCCTTTCCCTTTCCTTTGCTCTAATTGCCTCCCTCCTGCATTCTCCTCCTTTCACAGGCACACAAATCCTCGCTCTGTTCCTTATTACTTACTCCAGTCTCACATACTGTACCGACTTCTTTCTTCCTATCTCATTTTCCCTCCCACTTGTGTTGCAATATCCCTATTAATGATGCAGCTAGAGCAACCACTGCCAACTTCCTGCCTCTGACACAGAGAGAGAGGAGTGTAGTTGTGCTGTACATGCCCTGCTTTGTACCACTCCCTCTAATCTCTCCACCCCTCTGCCTGTCTTGTTTTCTCTCAGAGTTGGCCCATGCGAGCAGCAGCGTGTGGACTGAGTGCAGCTGTTTCGTTCCGAGCAGAGCCCAACATGTGAGAAGATGTCTGTTGGAGGTTGTGCTTGTCCCGGTGAGTGTTTACGCTTTCTCTCTTTCTATGTCTCTCTTCTTCCTCTTTCCTCCTCCGTCTCTGTACTCAGTGGTGCTGTCAGAAAGATGACTTATGTAAAAAGTGCTGCAAAGCCGCCCAGGGCCAGTGTCAAGCTGTGTGAGTGTGAGTTTTGTGTGTGTGTGTGCATGCATGAGTGTGTTGGTGAAGCACTCGCAACACATGTCCTAAAACAAGGTTATGGACTGAGGCTACCACACTCTGGGATTGAGTTGTTCAGCAGAGCCTCTCAGTCACGCTAGCTTGCTGTGCAGCAGATCAATGGCTCTTTCAGTTTCACCACACACAGAGACACTGAGGTATCAATAAGTACTTCACTTGCTGATTCTTTCACTCTTTTCCTCAGCTTAATCTGACCTCTGTAGGGCATGCTTCTTGATTATTTCTGCTCTTTTATGTCTTGAAGAGTTGCTTGAAATCCCTTTTCACTGTCACAGGAATTGTTTTTCACATTTATTGCAGAGCAGAATGTGACAAAAGTACTTCAATTTACTCACTGCAAATGCTTTAAAGCTCTTCTCTCTCATAATGGGTTTATATATGAGGGTACTTAATAAGACAAACGAAGAGTTTAATTATCTTGGTGTTAAGCTGCTGTTTAAATACAGCCCATTGTCATTGTGACTTTGCATTTTGCATTCCTGCATATTTGACTTTTTATGCAGTTTTGGCACTTAGCTTTTCCTAAAGTGGACCTCCCACTCTTGATATTAAGTTTTAAAGATTACTTTTTGATTTTTAAAGCTAGGATAGGTGGAGAGGGATATTATTTTTTCTTTTTTTGCTCTATTGAAGATGGGACAGTTGAAAACAGACAGGAAAGTCAGGTATTCGAGAGAAAGTACATGCAGCACAGGGCTGGAAATCAAACCCAGGCATTGCATTGGACTTAGCCTTGTTGCATAGAACACTCTACAAGGTTGAACTACCTTGACGCCTCTCTATTGAGCTTTTAACAAATATTGCATGTAATATCATTTACTGCTGTTGTAATGGTTTGTTATTGGTGCTAAGTTTCCACACATTGCTGCAATGCTGCTGTATCAGAGCAAGAGCAATGAAATCTAACTTTTGAGTCTGTCTGCACGTCAGTCGTTGGCAAGCAACATGTTTTGACCTTTTTTTTTATCATGTAGATCTTGTAATCTTTTTTCTCCTGTTAAGAGCATTTTTTCTTTGACATTACCCTGGTGAGAACTACAGAGACTGTTGCCTTGTGCACAGAGAAACCCTCACAGTGCCAGGGGACGGGCTCCGGGCAGCACGAGGGAGCGAGTAACAGATAGAAATTGAATCGTAGCATTGGCTCGGGGGGGGGGGGATCTCAGAAAGCAGGCCGATTGAATTAGAGTGTCAGTTTCATTTAAATGGCGCTGTTCTGATTCATTGGCAGTCGGCTATCAGATGGAATAAAATTAGAAAGAGAGGCTTCAGCTTGATGCTCTTTTCTCAGATCTTTTCTCTTATTATCTCACTTCTTCGCTGACCCTTGTAGTTTTCCAGTATCTCTTCTTCCTTTTGCTCCCTCTGTTGACAGAGCAGAAACTTTTAATGGCAGCCACATGTTGTTAAGGATGCACCGAGTAAACGGTCGAACAAAAGAGCACAAACACTCGAACACTCACAGGTTTACACTTGAAGTTACACCTTCACAAGGAGCCTGCTAGGACAAGTTACGGCTGGTGGATCTCTCAGATAACAGCATTGATCAACACCAGGTTGCAGTCTCTCTCTCTCCCTCTCTGTGTGTGTGCTGTAAATCATTATATTTGAAGGCTGGTTTGTTTACATTCCTGCATGATGGCGGATGGAAGATCCTCCTGATCCCTTTGTGTGTGAAGCTGCATCAGAAAAACAAATCCTCTCTTATTCTAACATCACTTTCTCTTTTCATCTTCTCCCAGTCTTTGTGTTGTTTTTGGGTCAGAGCGTTTTAGAATGGGAGGAATCTGAAGCGAGCGTATTTGCATGTGACAGAATGTGGCCCATAATGAAGAACAGACTTCTCCTGTCTGTCTGGTTGGTTGACAACATTGTGACATCCCGCTGTTGTTGTGACTTTGCTGTGAATCAGCCTTTTTAGGGCTTTGTTCCCCGCTTGAAGGAGAGCTGTCCTAACACATCGGAGCCAATCATGTCCTTTGTTCTGACTAAATGGTAAAAATAGATTGCCTCTGAGCTGAAGATACCCCCTCCCCTCCATTCTCCCATGCACCCACTCAAGCATGCCTACCCCTCTTCTCACCCCTCCCTCCCATTTCTGCCTTCCTCATCTCACTCTCTCCCCTTCCTCCTCTCTTTTCACCCTCTCCTTCTGTGTCACTCCCTCATCCCTCGCTCGCTGCCTTTTTGCAGTCACAGTGGTGTTACCTCATGCAGAAAGTCACATGGCTCCTGATTGGAGAAAAGTGACTTAAAGCAGAGCCAAGATGGCAGCCAAACAACCAGGGCTTTTTTTGATTACCGTTACACAACAACACGACTGCCTCAGCTTTATCTCGCTGCGCTGAAAGCCTGCGACTCTCTTTCTTTTTCCCCACTTCTTCCCATCTCCTCGCCCCCCTCCTCTCTGTCTCTCTCCCTCTCTCCCTCTCTCTCTCTCTCTCTCTCCACCCGAGTGTGTCTCTCAGATCTTGTTTGCAAGATCAAAATGGCTGTGTGCAGAGGCAGAGAGAGAGAGAAGGAATGCGTGGGAGACAGAGATGCTGGGGAGTCAGAGAGATGAAGGGGGGGGGGGGGGGGGGGGGGTAATGATGTCACATCTGCTGCAGGCCGACAGGATGGCAGAGCAAAGCTGCCATGTGCCACGCAGCCCAGAGGAGGAGGGAGGAAACTAAATGTGTGGGATAGGAAAAATGATTTTCTATCAAAGCGCACCTTTATGTGTGAGAGATGTAGAAGCAGGGGAGTCTTTAAAACATGAAAGTGAGTTGTTGCTTAAGAAGGTGATGAAAAAGGGGAGAGCTGTGCAGATAAACAAAATGCGTGAGGAGAGACGCAGAGTTGTTAAAAGAGCTGTATCCCTCTGCCACCTGTGTACGTGGAAGTGTGTGAGAATAAGGATATTTCTGGCTGAGAAATGTTGTGTACATAATGAAGATAATAATAAACTGTATTTATAGAGGACTTTTTATAGAGCACAATCCAAGTCACAAGGTGCTTCAAGAAGCTAACAAAAGAAAACTGAGAAGTCAGAACTTGATCAGGTTTGTAAACCTCTGTGATAAGTTTGTATCCTTCTTTTAAACTGACTAAAATGAACACTCATGCATCTCTATGACCTGCAAAAGCAATCGAGACCTTTAGGAAGAAGATTGATTATTTTTTAATAGTTGTTAATGCCTGTCACTGCTGGCCCAGGGTCAATGTCTGAAGAAACAGCACGCAGATTGGAAGTGCCTGAATAAACATTTTTAAGGATAAAGAATCAAAGAGATCGATACTTTTGAAAGTTTAAAGAAAGCAAGATGAGATACTTGATCAGGAAACATGAATTAGCCATGTTGAGGATGAGATAAGTATTGAGATGAGATCTGCCACTTTGATCACAAGGGGGGCCAATTAGACACAGACCCAAAGTTCCTGACTGTAGCTTTAAAGAAAACTGTTATTAATACAGTGCAGGACAAGTAATGGAAAGTATTTAAAAGGAATAAAAGCTACTGTTAGCTTGTCATGAAAAAGACGGAAATAAATGATGATGCCTCTTAATGACCTCCAAAGTCTAAAGAAACAATCAGCAAGAAGATGAATTATTTCTATATAGTTAATATCAATGCCTGTTAACAGTGCTGTCAGGTAGATGTCAGGTGTCAGAGGCGTTTAACAGCATGCTGCAGAAACCGTCTTTTTCAAAACAGTTTCAAAGGCAAAAATTCCCGATAAGTAATATAGTTGACTGTAAAGCCGTTTCCACGAAGCGGTCCAGTTCAGTTCAGTTCAGTTCGATGCGGTACAACTTTATTGACGTTTCCACTGTAAAAAGTTGGGAATGGTACCAAAATAAGCTATCCGTACCGTCCTCCTTTTGGTACACTTCTGTTGGGGTGCCATCATACTGATCTGACCCTAAAGGGTAGAGTCATCACCTCCCGTGTGACAGCGGTAATAAAGGACAAACACAAAATGGGCCATGTAGAAATATCCCAGATTTTGAGAGTAATTTCAAGGCTGTTTTTGTTTTTGTGCGACTAATATCAGTGCATAATATTGACCCCATGGATGACCTCAGAGGTGCAGACCTCTGCTGCATGTTCTCCATTGTTGCCCTCTGTTTACTGTGTCATGGTTTTCTTCTTCGTTGAATCTATTGGCGGGCTACACTGTGCAATCCGGCTTACACCCCACTACCAAGTAAGGGAATGGTTGGCTGTGGAAACACAAGCAAGATCAGGGTTTACCATAACAAACTGCACCAAACTGCACAGAACCAAACCAGACCGCTTGGTGGAAACAGGGCTTAAGGAGACAGAACACAACAACAACAGTAGGTCACAACATTTATTTCCCCGATGTGCAGAGGGTCAAATGCTTTGATTCCAGCCCTTGGCCTTTTGCTGCTGTTCATCCCCACCTTCTCCCATATTTCAAGCAAAATTTGGATGAAAATAATCTTTTAAAAATGTCAGTTCCTGACTGCGATTCTCTGCAGCGTTCTTCAGAGGTTGGTTCATTCTGCCCTGATTCAAAACAGTGATCTTTGTAATTGTCCACCACAGCAACGTTCACAGACCAGCTTCCTCTCCACTTCCGTCCATCTGTCTTGAACACGTGCAGTTTAACTTCCTCTTGTGAGGCCACAGTAGCATCCTCTGGGTGCAGTCTTGTTGCTATCACCACCAGGCAGGTGTCACAACAGTTTCCTTCACAGCTTTCTGCTTCCACTGTGGCATTTAGAAAAGCAGCGACAGGAACAGGCCGTTTACCAGCTCGCTACAGATTTTCTCAATACTGTTTCACTATCTCTGTCATAAGGTCAATTACAGATACATGACATATGAACACTTTTCAAAGTGTTTTCTGAAGTGTTAAACTTGTTTCTATACAACCCAAGTTTCCACCAAGGTTAGTGTATTCAGTTGCATTTCAGTGGGAATACATGCACTCGGTCTCTGCATAAAATAGAGCCTGTAATGTGGTCTGACTGCACGAGTTAGGGATCTAAAAATACTAGAGGGAGCATCAGATCTTGTGTAGTACGAGACCAGTTTTCCGGTGACTGAAATAGTACCGAGTTCTCATGTGTAACACTGCCATATTCTTGTACCACACTTAGTGTTATCACTGTCTGTCAGCCATACTCGCCAGGCTCTCTGTTCATGTTTGTACTGAGTGTAACTGTGACTGAACACAGATGAAACAGGATCCACTTCTCAGAAAAGACTTCCACAAAGATGCATGAATATCTCAAACATATTGGGTGCTATTTAATCCATGCGTTTGTATTGTATTTGGATTGAACTACATTGGTTCAAAGGCAACGAAAGTGTATCTACATGAACTTAAATTACATACGCATTTTAGCAACAAGGGAAATCAAAGTGCTTCAAGCTAACATCAGAAGCATCGTCAAAAAGTGCAAAGAAACACATTACAAGAAAGTGTATTCCATCTCTATTTTAAAAAAAAACAGTACAGGAAGTTGTGCAGACTTTTTCTCATGTCTCAGTCTTGAAATGTTACTATAATTAAGATAAAGAAACATAATTTATCATGACTCACCTGGAGTTGCATAAAAGTTAGATTTTTTAAAGTCGATGTTTTCTGTATCAATTGAGATTTCTAAAATTCTCCTGGCTTGCATGAAACAAGTACACCCAATCACAGTACTTTTCTGTCCATGCTCAAAACATATGCTGTCCTTTTATATTTCAGTAGAGTACATACACCATTATGCTTTGAATAATAAAAGGGATAAGAAGGCTAAAGATCTAATTACATCACACATCTAAAAAAAAATGTTGTGAGTATTGTTCAGAAAAACTCCTGTCGATCTTTTGTGTCCTGTCAACTATTTTTCTGAAGCACTACCAGGACGATGTTAGCATCATTTGCCAGCAGAGGGAGATGTTGTCTGTCAAATCTCTGCTTGTGTCAGTCCATCAACACTGAACAGACTGCAGACTGCAGAATCCTCCTTTAACTACATCATAGACCTGATTATGTGGCTGTTGTTAAAAATGTTTCAGTCCTAACTTCATGCTTTCTTTTCTAACTTCATAAAGGAAACTCTAAAGCAAAACACAGAGACTATAAGAATAAGAATTTAAGTTGCATCTTTCGCCTAAATAGAACTGAGTTGATCTTTGCTTGGTTTCCATATAAGCTGATCCTAACAAGAGTAGGCTGCAGCTGACGAAGTGGACACAATTGAAAGAAATTTACTCCAGGTATTGTAATGACATCTGAATCCATCTCTAGGCAGTTTTATATATTGCTAGGTTTTTGTATAAATGAATATAAAGCAGTATTTTTTCTGCTCCAGTCTCAACTCTTTATGCAGCAAAAAAAGACTGGTGTGGGTCAGATGTGTTTACTCTCTCAATGAAATGCATTGCGTCTCATCTGCACTCCTGGCTCATATAATTCTACAAACTGACTGGTAGCGCAAGTAAAAGCCGGAACAAATTGAGTTTGAAATGCACTCTGAGACCACAAAGGGTTTTCCGGTCTTCAAATATATTGCATGTAAACATCAGAGTGGTTATTGATTAAAAGTGAGGCAGCAGATTATACGCTTACATAATCTGAGTCTATGGCAGGCTCGGGACTGCGGTCTAAAGGATTTGAGTCATCAGCCAAGTTAATCATTTTTCATAAGCCTTTACAAACTTGGCTCGAATTGAACGGCCTATTTAGGTTACTACTTATATGTCAGAACTGCATATCCGATGCATATCCGATCACACTCCATGTAGGAAGTCAAGTAAATCAAACATTTCTTCCTTTTTTTATGTGGGGATGTTTGAGGTCAGGACGGACTGAACAGAAGACGACCAGTACACATAGTTCAGGCAGTGTATGCAGACTAATTACACTGTCACATCATTACTTGTGATTATTATAATTTTATTAGGTTTCGGCACAATGACACATATGTTTTATAAATTCAACATGCAGGAAAATCTTAAACTTTTTTGGATAAAACACCTCCAGTTTTGTATCTTTGAGTAAAAAGTAGAAACCGAAGAATTTAAAGTCATCGATAAATTCATTGCAGTGACATTCAACCATAAAAATGTTCAAAGGCAAAGTCAAAGCACGAGAAACAAGTGCAGAAAATGGCAAAATGTTACATGTTGCTTTTAAAAGTCCCAGGATAAAATAAGCTAAGATGTGCCAAAACTTTATCTGAAGCACTGAACAGATTTGAACTGTCCCAAAGTTCAAACTATTTTCAGTTTGCGACTGTGAAATGTCCTGACGTTAAATTCATGTGAAGTTATTTGTTTTTGCATATAATTTAATATGCTTCATGTTTTAATTCATGGTGGCCTTAATCTCCCTCTAACTTTATTCTACACAATGCCATTTTAAAGGCTACATAACAGTCAGATCTGCAGTGGAAGAAAGTGACCATTTAGATTTACTAATTAAATTGAATTTTAAGCATTTCCATGTTCTGCTGCTTAAATCTTCTTGGTAAATGTACTTGTTTACTCCACTACAACCTTTAGTACTTGCAGAACCAGAGGAATAATGAATTAAAAATGTGTATTAAAGTGGTGTTATGCATAAGATCAAGATTTCTCCCTGATTCCCAGCAGTACATTTGTTGCAAAATTTAAGGCCCACCTTTAAGCTGCTCTATTGAACTTCAATTTAATGCACAAGTATTATTCTTAATTAACAGGCTGTAATTCGGTTTACAGTATTTTAAAATTCAAAAACCACCTGAAGAGTTATTCCCCTTGATAGAATTATGAAGTGACAAAACATGAAGCCAATTTGTCTTTTGCTACTTGGCACAGTACAAATATAAAACAGGTCTGGCTTTATTGAAGAGTTTGAACCATAGACTGTTAAATTCAGTCAGAATCTAAACGAGGTCTTCAAACTTTGGAAAAAGATTATTTCGTCCATTCAGTTTGCCATGTATTAGGGGTCGCAATAGGCTAATAAGCTTTCCTCTCAATGGGGACCCACCTTGTAGCACCCTTGTGGGCTTCTGGTGCAGGAACAGGTCCGGGACAGGACAGATTGGGGGGCCCCTGTCTGTCAGTGAGGCCGGCTTGTGTTTGTCCCGGTCTGCGAGCTGTGATGGGCGGAGGAGCCTGGAGGAGGAGGCGGGGCCTTTGTTTGTTCGTGTCTCGGCTGGCAGGAACAAAGGGTCCTGTAGTAGTAGTGGATAGATTAGGTAGCGCCTTCCCCCCCAAACAAATGACATTTAAAACATACATTTGGGGGCTCGCTAATTGACAGGACGGTGAAAACTTAGCAGGAGTTTTCTACTCTCCGTCTCTCATCCTCTCCTTTGAAATCGCCGGACTGCATTATTAACGGAGCGGAGCTGGAGCTTTCCCCATCCAGCCGTGAAGGCTAGCTGCGAGGCTAGGTGGCTAAAACACCGAGCAGAGGTGTTGAGCAACACCGCGTTTCGGTGGACCTTTCTCTGCAGGTAACTCACACTTACAGCGACTGTACTCTTTGCAATGCTTCACCACAAACCTCTAACACTGGTTTTTAAATAAGCACTTGAATCCATATGTGTATGTTGACGCGCACGGTGCTTTAGCATCTAGCTAGGTGCATAGTTTAGCAATGGCAACCATCCCCTTCAAATGGTTAATGAACGCGGCCCTGCTTTCAATTCACGACTAATGTTGTTTTTTTGAAGGTAGTACCGTGTCTCCTTCAAATGTTCACCGTGCATATGCAAGATAAAACAATGTGTTGTCACCAGTGTGCACTGCATAATGTGTCTCTGCACATTGCTTTGGATGTTTTATTGGATTGGGGCCAGCCTCTGGATGCAGGGCTATTGTTTGCTGTGAACAGTTTGGGCGGACTAAACTGCATCAAAGTCCCACTAATTAAAGTCTACCTTTTGTGAGAGTAGTTATGCATCTTTAGCTCTCATCCGGCCTTAATCGTGTTCCTCTAGACTGAGTGTGGATAAGGATGCGTCCTTGGTGATGTATTTCACTTATTTCTGGCCCGTGAAATGCTCATTATATGCTTCTGTTGGAGAGGATGATTTAATCTGCAGATATTGTGTGGATGGATGGGTTAAATGCTTGTTGTGGTTATCTTTGGAGGTTGTGTGTTGTTTGGATAATCTGTGTGTCATGCAGAAAGTGGTGGTGCTATGTGTAAGAAAATAGGACATATATTCTCTTATGTGTTGTAAGGGAATTTGTGTTGTGCATCAGATTAAACAAAGACTACACATTGGGTTGAATGCTGTCTGCGGCTAATGGCTGTTCCTGTTTTGAGAGGGTTGGCATTAGGTCAGAGGTAAATGTTTAGAAAACTATTGTTAAATGCTCTGGAGCAGGTTCGCCCCCATACAAATGGGAAGGAGAGGATGACCTGCCATGACTCTCTCGCATACTAGAGCAAGGAAGAAAGGGGCCAGATTAAATTAAGTTGTTCAAGGAGCCGAGACTTGGCTGTGAAGGGGGACGGATGGAGCAGAGTTCATGGAGGCACATTTGACCCCAAATCCCCCCCCCCCCCCCCCAATATATGTATTTGTCTCGTGTTTAACCAACTCAGTTTGTGAAGAAGTCTACCTGGATGGTATCCATGAGTTCCAGAAATGTGATGCTAAACACTAAAATACTCATTAGTAAGATTAAGGCCTATGTTCTTCACTATATTGTGTTATAACTAATCTCTCACAATACTTATTGTCACCAGATTCATCCCACAGCCCTAAAATTTAGATTAAATCAAAGCCACAAATTGAGATTTTGCTGCCCTTAGTTGTGTGTTTGCAATATGTAATTTACAGTGAGGTTGGTCGCACATTAAAATCATTATCAAAGGGGAAAGTTCAGGGTAGGCCTGTGCTTTATCTCAGTGTTTTCAGTGTTGTTTTGCTTATAACTAATGAATCACCACCACATCTATTAAGTCCCTCCTTAAGAATTTACTTATTTCAGTGGAGAAAAGTAAGGTCACTACTACTACAATGGTTGTGATGGTCTAGTCTGGGTCCAATTCCCAGGGTTGTTTTTCTCAAGCATCCCAGTCCGCTAGCCTGAGAACAAGATACCTTTGGTCAGACCTAATTACAGCGAGCCGCTGTCTGTGTGAGGTCTCCTTGGGTAGATATATAGAATAGATGTTTTCTCAGGGCCCTGAATTGTTGGAGCATGAATGCTTTTATCCGAACAGACAAGGGTTAACAGCAGCCAGGGTAGCGAGTGGGGGGATGGGCAGAAGAGGCAAACTAGAGGGGGAAACACAGCGCAGAGCGTGGCTAGGATTACATGGGGCTGTATGCAGAGAAGAGGTTTCCCTATAATGGTGGGGATGGTTGAAAAAGACACGCCAGAACATCTCCTCTGCTTGTATCTCCCCGTTTCACTGACGATTTTCTCAGATTGCTGTAGGCTAATAAATATTCCTTTATTTTTTTTTACCTTTTTTTTAAAGTGATTGTTTGTTTCCTTGTCCATTTACCAAATTGAAGATGCATTAGATAATGAAAGCAGCAGGAAATTGTTTTGGCAAAGTGCTTTTATTGGAGTGAATCTCAACGAAATCATCCAACATCAGATTGCTTAGATGATGCTTTGATTTGAATGAGCTAAATCTGGAGTAATCTAAATCTCTTCTAAATCTGTGTTCTCTTTTTTTCCCCCTCTCTCCTCCTCTGCTGCATGCTTGTGCGCAGGCTGTTCGTCAAAGTCATTCAAGCTGTACTCTCCTAAGGAGCCCCCAAACGGCGGCAGCTTTCCCCCCTTCCACCCAGGCGCTATGCTGGACAGAGATGTGGGGTAGGTGTGAGGCTATAATGAAAACGTGTATACAGTCATTAAATCAGGTCAATTATTCTACACCAATGTCTCCCTTTGTAGTTTGTAGTCTTGGCAAAGATGTGTCTATTTTTAAGTGCTAATTGATTTTTTAGATGTATAAATAAATATCTGTACTGATGTTTAAAGTCTTATAGTTTTTGTGTCTTTCATTGCACACTGTACTCATGCTACTCTTTGATAAACTCATCCTTTACAGTGAAATTGGAATTAAAATGAAGTGAGAGCTGAACACAAAATGTTTCTAAATGAGCAAAAGAAAAAAACTTCAGCTTGATTAAACGTCACTGTAAAGGTCAGATGTCAAACTAAGCTTGCAGTGTTGCTGTTATTAGTTCTTGTTTTTGTAGCACTTATTTATTTTAAACTCTTTCCTGGCCCCTCACTTGAGTTTTGATGTGGATTTTCATCTTCATGTTCCTCATATATGCCGAACACACAGCTCTAAAATCAACAATCTGACCGTCATGTAACGTCTCAGCAGTCCTAGGATTATTGTTTACATGTCATGGCATAAAATGGATGTGCAATATTGTATGTTAAACACACACACACACACACACACACGATGCTACTTATATTGATGTTGCTGAATTGAATTTGTCTTGTTTGTCATAGGCCTACACCCATGTACCCACCGTCATACATGGAGCCTGGAATGGGGTGAGTAACCCGACCTTATAAGTGACCATTCGGCTGCAGTCTGTACTACCTCAGAAGTCGTTTAAACTTGTTAAATTACAGACCTGTTAAAATGAAGCATTAAATCTCCTGTGGTGAAATAAAGTGTGAGTGTGTTCTTTTACCGTTTGGAGTGCTAACGACTGATCAATCGCTCTGTTTTCTGTTTCAGGAGACCCACACCGTACGGGAACCAGACAGATTACCGGATATATGAGCTGAACAAAAGGCTACAGAATTGGACAGAGGTGAGAGTCACTTCATTACCCACATAGAAAATGATAGAAGCTCAATAAAAGAAATGCAGGATTTGTGTTTAATTTTAAGTTTGATGACACTGAAGAACTACGAAGTCAAGTATTTACTGATGCCATGTTGCTGCTGTTTATCTGACACTAACCATGCTGGGGATTTTGCAGAAAATGAATCCTGAGAACTCATTGACTTACTTTACATTCAGGCTCTAATAGGATTATCTGATCAACCTGGCTGAAACATAATTGGAGTGCCAACTGTTTATTGAGCGAAGAGTGCAGCTGAATGCATGTAATGAGTCGTGCTTTTTTTTTTACATGGTTGTCTGCATGTCGTAGTGTGCAGACATTAACCTTTGCATTGGAGGGTTTTTAATGGCAACACTTACAGAATGTCAAACGAAACAACTGATGTCCAAATTGCAGTGTTCCTACCCCTCAAACTAAATTGTGTTTGTGCCACTTGTACTACTGAACCTTTTGTGTTTAACTGCTGCTCACCAGAGACTCTTGCTTTTAAGTGAAGCACGAACATCTGTTCTCACATAACCTGACATTTTCTGGTTGTTCAGACCAACAAGGATTCAATTGTTCAGATCAGATTTAGACTGGAAGAAGTTGTTAGAAAAACAGAACATTTGAGGGAACAGAGGAAACAATCATTTCTAGTTCCTCTTTCTGAATGGTTTTAGTTAAAGGTGCACAGATTGTCAAGAATTTGTAAACTTCCCTTTTTTTTCATTTATTCAATGCAGGATAAACAAATCTGGTTTTAGACTTCAGCACCCCGTTCTATTTAAGTGATTATACTGCTTAATGAATTATCTTACAGAGTCATTCTTCATGCTGTGTAATTCAAACCTCTTCTTTTTTCTTCCTCTGCTTTCAGGACTGTGACAATCTGTGGTGGGATGCGTTCACCACAGAGTTTTTTGAGGATGACGCCATGCTTACCATCACTTTCTGTCTGGAAGATGGACCCAAACGATACAGTAAGGACCTTTTTTCTGAGAAGAGAAAATTGTGATTTATATGTACTTAGCTCCTAAATGCAAAGTTTCATGCAGCCTTTCTACTAGGCTTTTAAATGTATCCTTGTCCTGTTGGTTTTTATGCTACCCCCCCACCCACCTTCAATACATGGACAGGATGTCATTGTATCAATGTTTGGTGTTCATGAGATTTATTTGTAAAATCCTCATTTTGCAGCCATCGGCAGGACGTTAATCCCCAGATACTTTCGAAGTATTTTCGAGGGGGGGTGCCACAGAGCTGTTCTATGTTTTGAAGCATCCAAAGGAGTCCTTCCACAGTAACTTTGTGTCTCTGGACTGTGACCAGTGCACCATGGTGACCCAGAACGGCAAGCCCATGTTCACACAGGTACAGTAACCGCGGCGTTGAATTTGAAAATATTCAGCCCTGCTGGTGTTTGTGACTTTCAACTCTAACTTGTCTCGTGTGCATTAGGTTTGTGTGGAGGGGCGCCTGTACCTAGAGTTCATGTTTGATGACATGATGAGGATCAAGACTTGGCACTTCAGCATCAGACAACACAGAGAGGTCCTACCAAGGAGCATATTGGCTATGCATGTAAGTTCTAGACTTGAAAAAATACACACACACTCACTTAATCGCACAAACTGTACATGCACTTACTCAGCTCACCTTTTTAACCCTTCACTCAGGATCCTCAGATGCTCGATCAGCTGGCTAAGAATATCACCAGATGTGGGCTGTCGAACTCTACGCTCAACTACCTCCGTGTAAGCACTGTTTTTTAATCATTAATACATGAATGTAAGTTATTGTGCTGCAAACACTCCTTCATAGCTCTTTCCCTCCCTCTCTCTTTCCCCAAAGCTATGTGTGATATTGGAGCCCATGCAAGAGTTGATGTCCAGGCACAAGACCTACAGTCTGAGCCCCAGAGACTGCCTGAAGACCTGCCTCTTCCAGAAGTGGCAAAGAATGGTAGCCCCTCCAGGTAACACCTGTACTTCCAAAATCGTCCCCCTCATTAATTGCACAGTGTCCTTTCCAGTTACGTGTCCAGCTGGAAATGCTCGACGGTCCCTTATCCTTATTGATAACTGATATGAATACAAGATTATAAAACCATGTCTTTGTGCATCTTTTGTCTTGTAGCTGAGCCAGCCAGACAAGCTCCAAACAAGCGACGGAAAAGAAAGGTGTCCGGTGGAAGCACCGTGAGCTCCGGTGGAGGCAGCAATAACAACAGCAACAGCAAAAAGAAGAGTCCAGCAAACAGCTTTTCACTCTCCAGCCAGGTACCTGTAAGCATTACTTCTACTTGACCTCTCTCCGAATTCCTTGATCAGCTGGGCAAGGCTTGGATGGTAAAACGGGGGGAGGGGTGGAAAAGGAATGAAGGACAGTTATCAGTGGGTGTGGGGGATTCTAATGTGTTTAGGAGTAGTTGTAGCAGCAGGTCAAGGACATAGATAGCTGAGAGGATTTTTAAGGTGGGGTTTGGATTTAGGTGTGGTGGGAAATGATTTCTTCTGTACTTCTAAGAGTATTTATATTTAGTAGGTTGACACCCTGATGTGAACCAGTGATGGGCAGTCCCTGGTCCTCTGGGGCCACAGGTTTAAGGGTTTTTATAGGAGGTTCAAGCGACCTCAATCTCTAAGAAATGCTTTATGCATTTTGGGACCATGGGTTAGGGTTACCTTGCACTGATCTCCAGGAGAACAGTCAGGTTTTGTCTCAACTTGGTTTTAGAGGTTACCCGTAAGTTTACCAGAGCACATGGTTCACACAGCACTGATGTCTTTGCTTACGTGGTTGCTTGAATGAGCGAACGAGACCCGAGGTGGAATGAAAACCCCCTGATTCAGCACTCAAGGATCAGGGATGCCCACTGCTGGCCAATAGAGAGGGCCCCTGGACCCTGGTTCTTGGAACTGGGGCAGGGAGTCAGGGCCACTGTGAGGGCACACACCCTGAAACATTGTCCTGTTTTAAGATTTAAAATGAAAGGACGCAAAAACCTCATAAGACTTAATAATTGGGATACATTGGTCCCTAGAGCTTGGCGTGACGTTTCAATTACATTGCTTTTCATTAGTTAATTTTTTTCTAAATATGGAATTGAACCAAGTTAGATCACACCTAGATAAAAAGCTACCGTTCCAACTCGTCCGTGCAGCCACTCACTCCGCGAACCCCCTGTATTATGGGGATAATATGTACCGGCCCTTGCTGTCCCCTTTAGGACGTGATGATGGTGGGAGAGCCCACTCTGATGGGAGGGGAGTTTGGTGACGAGGACGAGCGTCTGATCACGCGGCTGGAGAACACGCAGTTCGATGGGGCGAACGGCCTGGAGGATGAGGACAGTTTCAACGGCTCGCCTGCACTTGGGGCACACTCGCCCTGGAACAACAAGGCTCCCTCCAGTCAGGAGAGCAAGAATGACAACTCACAGTCGTCCCAGTAGAGTGCTGAGGGACCAGAAAGCCCCCTTTTTTTAAAGCTTAGAAACATACTGGGATCCTCCTGAGCCAACACATTAGCAAGAGGAGACAGGCAGGGTGGCCTCGGGCACTTGTGTTCAGTTAATTTCTGTTTCTTGTGTTCCATTCAGTTTTCTTTTAACGACAAAAACAGAATGGTCAGGGAAAGAGACAAAAGCTCATGGACTGATTGAGCTGTCGCATGAAGGACCGTGTCAGCAGAATCCTATTAGCTCCCTCACATTGTTGCACATGCTCAGTGGTGCTCAGCCTTGGCCCTTAGCTATTCGGCTCCAGTCAGTCCTCTTAGAGGTGTGGTGAGGCTGTTGGGGTGTGCATGTGTTTGAACCCACCCTTCATCGCTCACCACAGCGTTTGAGCCAAAGTTGGCATGTCCTGGTTTCTGAGTGCTCGCCATGGCGACCACTTCAGTGGGTTCTTGTTCCAACCTCGGGTCTCGCAGGCGTGCGTTGTCCTTCACAACGCACCTCTTTGTTTCTGTTGTGCTCATGTCACAGGGAAGAAATGCTTAGCTTTTATTTAACTTATTATTTTTTGCAGGCTGTAGAACTCTGTGTGCACTCTTAGTATCAAAAATTCAACTTTCGGTTTTTAAAAACTCAATCATTTGTTTTTGTAGGACCTGGTTGGAACAAAAACCTGTACAGTGCCGGAGCTTGAGGACCGGAGTTGAGAACCACAACGCTAAATCTTACGCACGCACACACACACTCATACACACACACACACACACACGCATACACGCACACATACACACACACACACACACACACACACACACACACACACACATACACATTGAAACACACCCAGAAGAGTGCACACACTCACCTACACCCACAGCATAAAACATTGAGGTACTGGAGACAGGTGGTACGCAGCATGTCTGGACCAGAGCACCAGACGCTACAGAAGTGTGTTTTCATTTTCTATGTTTTAGACTTGTTTTGAATTTTTTTTATTTTTGTAAACAATTTCTAAGAAATAAAACAGACAAGCAAGCAAGCAAACAAAAACACCCCAGAATATCCTTTGCACTGTTTTCCACTCTTAACTCCAATCTATTTTTCTTATGAATTGACGGTGTCCTTTTTTCTTTTCTATTATTGCTAATGTAAGAACTGTAAAACATCAGAAACCTGCAGTATATTAATGTATAAGTATTGCTGTTAGATCATTCTTCTTGTGATGGTTATAACTTTCATGTAAGTCTGTGCTTGATATAATGTCATCCATCTGTGTCCAACACCACACTGTCACCAGGTGCATTGGCTTCAGTGCTTCACAAGTTTGGGAGAACAAGGTGAGGGTTTCAAAACTGTACTACATCTCCAAAGCAGCACACTGAGAACCTCTCCCCTCCCTATATTTCCATCTCACACCTGTTTGGATCTGTCAAATGTCATCGCAGAAATGTTTACTTTGTCTTGAAATCTCTATCTGGGGTCCTCATTAAAAAGAAAACTTCTCAAATTTGCTACTCAAAAAAAAATATTTTAAAAAGTTTTGACAGGATTGTAAAATAAAAAAAAAAGACTTTTGTATTAACTTAAGTTTCCCAGAAAAGTTTGTAATCACAATTAAGAAAGCTGCAGACCAAGGAGCTCCATGTAAAGACTCTTTAGATATTGATTACCCTGTGCTGTTTTATGTTTTATGAAGAATCATTTGTTGGCTTTACTCCTCATGTTTGTGTCTGTTCTTGTATATTTTTAGGTAGTCATTTCTGTAAAAGTTATTCTATGTATTCCTCCCTAGAACTATGAGAAACTCAAATCTAATGTAAAGAGATGAAAAGCCTCCCTAAAAGTTTTTTTAAACGTGATTTTTAATGGTACAATCACTGATACAAGAATTTTACCCTCATGTTAGCAAACTGTATTTATTTTTCTATGTACTGACATTCTGTTGAAGTCCAACCCACCTGTACAATACTCATGATAATATATGGAGGAGTTTGTGGGACTGCAGAGTCACATAATGCTCATTACGGTCATTCCATTACTTGTTTTTATTTATGACCTGCAGCATCAAGGTCATTCTGGCCTGTGTATTAACGGTTCAGTATTTGACATTAACGCCGTGCCCTCCCTGTTGAAGGCTTCTGCGCTCACTAAAAAATTATTAGATCCACTGGAAACAAAAAATAACCCCTTTCAGACAAAGCATTAGTCATCCTTTTCTGTGACATTGCTCTATTTTTGGGGTGAGTCATCCTCTGATGAAGAGCCCCAGATACTGGAAGTGTGCCACAATGGCGCAACATTTGTTCAAATTCAACAAAACCTTCAGACCGAATGTAAATGGTTTGGTTTTGTAATGTATTCAATTGAGGATTTTCTGAAACATTTCAAGTCTATGACAGAAAAAACATGCTGAACATTGACATCACATTTACCTTCGGGATAGAAGTCCATGATTTACAGTTTTTTTCAAACTTGTGTTAGAAAATGTTGCTTAACTTCTGAGCTTCAGCAAGCTCGCAGCATGAACAGTAATTAGCAGATTCCCCCACCAGGGGTCTCTCAGAGAAACCATACAGAGTGTCAGAAATTCCTCCATTATTATAACTGGCAGAAATGGCGTCTGTAAATCCACGCTGAGCTGCAGGCTGTTGTGTGAAAATCCTTATTGTCTCTAGAACCTCTAGTCTCCTTTTAATTGTGGATCAACCCAGCAGGCCGACGCAGAATTGAATCTAGGGGGTAACTTTTCAACGCCCTGTCTTTCCTAAGTTGACTTAATTTAGGGAATAAGGGTTTATGATATGTGAGACAGAACTGGAATGGCAATGCACCCATCGCTGGCTCCTGTAGCACCTCACCATAGGGGTGATTTTATATCTATATTTTTCGCCAGGTTTCTGTCTGATAATCCATGTATGGTATCAATAAAGATGAATTTTCACTGAAAACATTGCGTGTCCTTATTGGCTCAAGCTGTGCTGAATGTTCATGTAAGATGATAGTTTTTCTTTTTTACATAAACCCCTCAGAGAAGCACTTTTAAGAGCCTCTTAAATAAACGAAAACAAATGACTGATGTTTTTCTAGTGAACATGGGGAAACATCCCTTCTGGCGTGGGAACGCCTTGGGATCCCCCAGGAGGAGCTGGAAAATGTTGCTGGGGAGAGAGAAGTCGTGGGCCACCTGCTTAGCCTGCTGCCACCGTGGCCTGGCTCTGGATAAGCAGAGGATAACAGATGGATGGATGGATGGAGGAACAAATATTTTTGTATGCTTTGGTTTATCTGACTATTATCAGTGAAATCTAAAAAAAAATCATCCGCCCCTTCAAAGAAAGCAAGGCTCCAAAATGAAGTTCTTCTTGACAAAGTAGAGAAAAAAACGTCCCAGTTTCTGATTGACAGAATCAAAAGTTTGATTTGTAATTTGGAGCAACAATTGTTTCTCACTCAACACAAACTTGGTAAAAGATGCAGTTCATTGTTTCCAGCAAGTTATTCATTCATTCTTGGCCGGGCAGAAGTGGTGAAGATGGCAGCTATGATGGTTGGCAAGAAAAAAAATTGGAATGATAACTTATGACAAAAACTGTGACAATAGTTGAGTTTGGAATAGATGGCCATTGTTACAGATAGCTGATGGAAGCAGAGCTAGATTTCTCTTTTCTTTGCAGATTTAGTGAAACTAGCTTCTTAGATGTATGCTACGACAAAAGACACGATGGAGACGAAGAGCAGAGTCAACAACAAATGAAAGAAAGTAGCTTCTGGTGTTATTAGAGCACTGAAGCTATGGGATCATTTGTGTTAAAAGTAAAACCAACATGTCTTACACCATCTCATGATTATTATGAACTCGTGGTGTTTGTTAGCACAAAGTACAGACTGCAATCTTGTTTCAATTCAACCTGAAACTACAGGTTAAAAGGGATGTGAGCCTTTGAATCTCTATTTGCCTATGTTAAGTTACATTAAGTCCCAGACTGACCAACCTTGAAGTCTGGTTATTCAACAACAACAGCTGTTGTTGTTGAATAACCTTAATTCAAACATATCAGCATATATAAAAAATATGTAGATGTCACTAAAATCCAACTCTATTCCCTCATCTCAAACTGCTAGTTAGACTGTTATGTACAGTGCCTTGAAAAAGAAGTCTTGAACCGGGTATCCAGAAATACGATATTACCCGTTTGACACCTGTAGCCCAGAATTTTTGGCTGTCACCCTCAAGAGGCCAAAAGCCCCCAGCTAGTGGGTTCTTAAATTGACCCAGCAGAGGCTCAACCTCAGTTCACTGTTTCCAAAGTGGAAAATTAGAATTCTGCTGACACTGTGATAATTTAAAAAGTATTAAGAAAGGTAATGAATAATTTTTATTTAACTGTTTCTGCATTTGATCCGAGCGGGACCCTACTTCACAACTTCCCCAACTAACAAGGTGCATGAAGAGTGAAAGGCTTGAAGAGGTCAAAATGCTCCAGCAACACTTGTAGTATGAAGATCAACTTTATTAACAAATTAGACCAAATTGACTGTTTCTGTATTTATCAGAAACTGAAAAGAAATTGTAATGTAAGTTGGGAGGGAAATGGAACCAAGACGTGTTTAAAATCTAAATGATTAGCTGCCCATGTACAGCTCATGTTAGCCATAAACCCCTTCTACAGATTGATAGAGTTACAGGGGACAAAAGGAAAGGTCCAGTCTTTTTGTATTTGCAGGATTTAATGGTTGTGTTCAACATGTACTTTGAAATTTGAGAGTTAAACGTCCTCGATTCTGTTGTGTAAGACTTTCCATAGGTAATGTTAGCTGGAAGGTGGGTGAGTGCCAATGTTAGCTATTGTCTGATGGTAGCTAATGGATTGGCAAATAAGCTGAACTTGTTTTGCCGTGAAATACTGCATGTAGTCCCTCCGGATTTTCACTATCAATTGTCTTTTAATTTGTTTATCATTTAGGACAACAGAGCCTGGATGAAAAAGTAAACCAGTAAAATAACAAAAGTTTTTTAGAATCCCTGTTTATACAATTGGCAGCACTAAGTACAGTACAGTACAATCAGACGCTGCTTGTCAACAGGCAACTGCTTGGGATCCCCCGACCAGTAGGGGGCCCCTGAGGGCGCCCAAACTTAAACCAAAGCAGTTGACCAAAATGTACACATTTTGCAACAACAGTAGGAAACCTCCCTAAGGGGGCCTCATCTGACAGCACTGAATGTTGTGGCCCTACTAAGCGTTGAATGCATTATTGCTGTGAAACCAAAGTTTGTCAATGAAATTACTGAAGAAAAATGGAGGAATTCTCCGTCTATAGGAGAGAAAATAAGAAACAGGGAAAAAAGAGGAAGAGGAGAAAGCGTCGTGACACTGGCAGACATAGTGATGATGAACGCTGGTTGGAGGGCCCTCTAGTTGATTTTTTGCCTAGGGGCCCGAAACAGACTCTAGAATCTCCACTGAGTACCAAGCAGAGGTATCCCTTAATGTGACTTCAGATGAAAATTGTGGCCATGAAAATATGGCAGGGAATCCCTTGCAACAGTATCCCTATAGCTCACAAAGTCAAGTCAAAGTATTCTTTATTGTCAACGTATTATTGCCATACGTACAGTACTGGACGAACAGAAAATCGTTTCCCTCCCAACTCTGGTTCAATAGTATAAAAAAAAAAGATAAATTCATCGGGACAGAGGTGGGCCGCTGCATCCACACGCACGACCATCTTGGTCAGCTTGCAATGGCCACTGTGAGGGATTATGACTGTAATTTAACTTGAAAGTTTACTCGACTTCAATTAGCCATTATTTAGCTCAAAATGAGAGTCAGTAATTTAACAGAGAGAAAAACAGACCAACAAATGGGAAGTGCTGTAGTGTTCGTGTAAAGCTGTTTTCCCACTGGAGTACACTTTGATCCAACATGATTGTGAGCTGCTCATTGGGGATAATCACAAAGTTAGGGCACTGCTAGGCTTTTCTAAGTCATCACATGCTAAAGCCACTCGATAAGTGCTCTGCTACTAGATTAAAGGATCATCCTTTAATTGATGACTTGAAGTTGAACCTGGGCAGGTGAATGGCAAGTGATTGTGCACTTGATAAAGACACCAAGAAAGGAGGACGACACGTGTATACAACTCCTCCCCTTCATTTGCATCGGCAGAGTTTAGACATGAACATTTAGATTCATGCATATTGTACAATGCTGTTCTTTTTCATGCAAATGCAGTCTTTCAGCCCTGTAATGAGTGTCAAAGCAGACATGAGAACCGGCACATCATTAAGTTCGCCGATGACTCAGTGATAGTTTCCCTCCTCAGCACTGATGACCCAGATCACGGCCCAGTCGTGAGTGAATTCTCAGACTGGTGCAGGTCATCCTTCCTGGACATTAATGTCCTAAAGACAAAAGAAATGACAGTGGATTTCAGGAAAAATCCCTCTGTCATTTCCCCTGCTCTTATAGATAACCAGGCTGTTGAGGTTGTGCATCAATACAAGTACCTTGGGACCATCATTGATGACAAACTGGCCTTCAAGCTCCAAACTGATGCTGTTTGCAAGAAAGCTCATCAGCGTGTGCACTTTCTCAGGAAGCTCCGCAATTTTAATGTTGACAGTACTTTTATGAAGATGTTTTATTCTTGCTTCATTGAATCAGTTTTAACTTTCTGTATGGTGACCTGGTACGGTTCACTCAGCATCAAGAACCGCAACAAAATGCAGAGCATTGTTAAACTGTGTGGGAGAATCACAGGATCGTCCCTCTCTAATCTTTCCCATTTATATAGAGTGAAGTGTTTGAAAAAGGCTCAGTCTATCTCAGGAGATCAAAGTCATCCCCTGTCCAAGGATTTTAAGTTGCTGCCGTCAGGCCGCAGGTTCAGCCTGCCAGCATGCAGGACAAAGAGAATGAGGAACTCATTTGTCCCCGCTGGCCGCTGCCATTACCTTCCTCAATAACTAACTGTGTAACTGTGTTTCTATTGTATTTATCTATTGTCCTTTTTTTATGTTGTATGCTGACTGAAGGATGTATGCGTGTGTGCATTTATTTTACTGCTGACTGCGAGACAAATTGCCCTCTTGCAGGGATAATAAAGACAACCTTGAACCTGTAATGGCGGGGTAGAGTGGGGTTCTAACACAATGCTGTGCAAATTATGGACCACAATCAGAAGCTAGACATTTGTCACAGTTTATTTTCTCCCTCATCAAAGTGTTGCATCTGGAGAAGCAGCATTATAGGTGAGTACTTTTGTTTCCTCATTGTGTGGTTTCTCTTCTTCTGAAAGTATACAGCCTGCAGAACTGTAGTTGAAACATTGTCTTGCTGTATACAGCTTCAGTGTTATAGTATTACCAAATTTTAAACTGTTATTGCATGATTACACGCCTCACTTTGACTTTTCTGCATTTTAGTGCAACAACCTGGAAATGATGTAGACGCTTATGTATAATATGTTTGTGCTTTTTACTGTTTGATAAACAAGAGCAGCCCAAATAGCAGACATTTGTTGGATGCTAAAGCTAACCTGGGGGCAATTGGTTGCACCTGATCATAGTAAGAGGTTTCACACCTAAAGACTAAAAGCTTTTCATATTAATGGGTGAATGATTTTGAATAATGTACTGTATAATGGCCTTCTATCCCACTTTAAAATCATGGAGTATTTTGTATAATTCTATTGCATACAAGCCCAATAAAACCCATTTCAAATTGCAGCTGCAGCATGAAAGCATATGGAAAAGCTTAAAGTGGGAGAATCCATATCCAAGGCACTGTGCGTTCCTTTTTCACAAACATGGGGACAAAATTATTTCTTATAATATGCCAAGTATGGCAGCTGAAATAGTCCTACTGAGTATTTCTTGGCTGCATTTAGATGTTGTGTGTTGACAAAACTCCAGCCCCCGAGTGTATCTTTCCCATCAATCTTCATCCTGCATACTTGGGCTGTGTTGTTGCTTGTTTGGAGACAACAACATTGCAGATGTGGGCTGATGCACTTGACTTACTGGTTGGACAAAAATCAGCTTTTTAATGCACATTTCTTATTCACGTTGTGTCAACAGTTTTGCACAAAGTTACTTGAACTCAACTTTGCCCTTACCTGTTCTCTTCTCATAAAATGAAGGAAACTTATGCAACACTTAACTTACACCTGATACACAAATTAACTGACACGCCCCCCTCCGGTACACTCTAGCCTCCAGGAAACAAGGTGGGAAAAATCCCATTTGTGTGAAGGTAACCCTGCATGTTCTTCTCGCTCACTCCTCTTTCCCACGTCACTCCCTCCCTCTCTCCTTGTTTATCTCTGTAAGACCCTCCCTTTCTCCCTCCCTCCTCCTCTGGCCTCCTCTCTCTCTCCCTCCCTTCTGTCTTACTGCCAGTGTTCTTCAGGCGAGCGCACAGTTAACTACAACTTGTCATCCAGAGCAGAGTGTATCAGGTTTCTGCGGGACTGTGAGAGTCACACACACCCCCCACGCTGAATAGCTGGAGATCAGAGCAGCGAGACCATCCTTCACTGCCCAGCCAAGGAAGGTGAGTAGACTGATAGAAAAGAGAGAGCATTTCTTTTACTTTATCTGCTTTCCCACTCACACTCTCACACGAGTACGTTTTTGACACCAAGGGACTCAGACAGTTTTCAGAGCTCCAGTGTGTTCAGTAAATATCCTCAGGCTTCTTTGTTACAATAAAGGCGGGACATCATGTTATCTATAAGTCTCTTTAAAAACAAAAGAGGAGGACAGTTTTCTCTTGATTCCAACTGCTAACTTTATCCCCAAGAGGAAGTAGACATGCTCTGTTAGTTCATTGCCTTACCCTTGTAAATGTATTTGCATTGGAGAGCTGCACATACAATAAAAACACATGATGATGGTGTTCTTAGAAATAACTGAGGCAGAAGATGTTATCCCTCCTGCTCTGATAAATGTTTTACTCTCTTCTATTCTGAGAGTGGAGCATAGTTTGGATAAACAGGGGTGATGCAGGTATCTGATGTGGATGCAACGTTTCTGTATGTTTACTATGAAAACAAAGCTGACGCCACATGAAACTAGAATGAGGTTATTTTTTATGAGTCGTATGATTTTAAAAACGTTTCCTGTAACCTTTCAATGTGAGAACGTCCTTTATGCCACAACAGAAAGAGTTGTTTGTAAATGTGGAAGTGTAAAAGAAAAGGGCACTGTTTTTGTCGCACAAACTAAACAGGTGTTGGTGTTACATTTACTTTCTCCTTCTCAAAATGTCATCCGTTTTTTTCCACTCGCATTGTGTAACAAACCGCACCAAGACTTTTTTCTGTGACTCTGTCTGTGGGTTTCCTCAGTCTTCAGCCTTGTTTGAGTGTGTCATTGTGTTCTGTTTTTAAATCCTGTTTCCAGACGTATCAAGACAGAGTTTTGATCATGAGGTGATAACTCTACAGACCAGTTTTGTCCTGCCAAGTCTTCCCCCTGCGGACATGGGGTTATGTGACAATATGAGGTGGCAGCAGGGCAGCGCTGGAGCGTTCAGGGCTGGAGTAGGAGCGCTTCTGCTGGGTCTCAGCCTGGCTCAATCCATCCCTCCACAGGCTACGTGTCAAGCAGCCTTGGCCCAGCAGAGCCTCCCTGAGAACGAGTACCATGAAACAGCAGAGGGAGACTCCGGCGGCTTTCTGTCGGCGTTTGTCCAGTCTTTTCTGACCACAGTGCAGCCTAACCCCTTCCCTAAAGGTCAGTGTCATCGTTATACCTTACACCCTCATAGTTTGTCTGTCTGTATGGCTTTAGCTTACCAGGTGTAATTTAAACCGCATTGAAATATTTTGGCTTTCACACTATCTGTTAAGTAATACTTCCATTAAATGGCAGAGGTGACACACCTTTTTAAAGTGTAACATCTGCCCCTAAGCTAATGATTTCCAAACAAAAAGACGACTGGACTGGTTAATCAGTAAGTTAATGGAAATGCTTGTCTTTTTCCAAGTCAAACTTTAACTTTCAAGCTCTGTGTCGAAGTTTAAAGGCTGGTGTTTCCTGTAACTCAAACTTTCGTCACACCTGTGGGCTGTTGTCCATCCTTGTGACCTGTTATAATCGCTTCATAAACCCTTCTGTATTTTTCATTGTACTTTCTGCATGGTATTGATTTCAAACTGGAACAAATGGGCAAACAAACATGCAAAACAACCTTTGCCCAGGTCAAAATCATTGCACTCTGTGATCATTGTTTTGGATATGCCGGACACAATAGAGATCTTTAAGCAACATGCACTTAATGACGCATAGAGAGACTTACGTTTAACTCAAAATCCTATGTCAACAGCTGTTTGAACAAGCTGTCCTCTGTGATAAGGCAAATGGCTTCATGGCTTTCTGTAAACTGTGGGTTTCTGCTTTACAATAAGCCATCAAGCCTGAGGTTATAAATGTTAGCAGGCAAATAATAAATGTGTTTCGCACGGCAGTCAAAACAAGGGTTCATTCTTAATACATTTATAGCTAGAACGAGGGAACAAGCTGCGTCGGTAGAGGATACATGCCAACCAAACCGCCCTCTACTGAAATGTAGATTAACAATCTGGCAACTCAAAATGTATTTTTTTTTGTTTTTATGCAATTCAATGAGTCATTTCTGATTTTTGAAGTATGGATCTCTAAGAGGATATGCATTTATACATTTTATTTACACCATTTTCCCCTGGTGACGAGTCTTTTCTGGTTGTTTTCTTGATATCTCGACTTATTTATCTCATTATGTTGAGATAACAACACTGCTTTTCCTGTGATTAGTTCATTGTAGTTATCTTGAATTTCCCTCGGGATCAATAAAGTATCTATCTATCTATCTATCTATCTATCTATCTATCTATCTATCTATCTATCTATCTATCTATCTATCTATCTATCTATCTATCTATCTATCTATCTATCTATCTATCTATCTATCTATCTATCTATCTATCTATCTATCTATCTATCTATCTATCTATCTATCTATCTTCTTCAGATCTCCTCTTATTTTTCTTGTTATCTCGAAATAACACCGCTGGTTTTCCTATTATAATGAATGAATGCTGGGGCTGCTGTGGCTCAGTGGTAGAGTCGGTCGTCTCTCCTGCTGCATCCTCGGTGGCGTTTGCATGGGATTAGTAGCTTCTGATGGTGACTTTACATAGCAGCCTCTACCATCAGAATTTGAATGTGTAAGTGTGACACACTTTGAGTAGTCAGAAGACTAGAAAAGCGCTATACAAGCTCACGTTCATGTAACTCATTAGCTCAAGTTAACAAAGCCTGTTTTCTTGTGATATCAGGAGCATTTTCTGGTGAACTAAAAAAACAAAACAATACGCTGTTCACTGTGATAGGCCAGAACATAACATGCCATGCTGCTATTGGCCACACTAATGAGGTTAATGAAGCCAACAACCTTACATTACTTGTTATCACAGGGAAATGCAGTCAAATCAAATGTATGGATCCATGTAGGGCTTCTGTAGGGAAGAAAATCCATAACATGTTTTTATAAGATTATCAGGAAAGTTCAGGAACTCTGAAACCTCCAACCTCGGATGGGAACATTTTATAATCATCACCACACATTCATGCAGCTCACAGTTTCATGCAATATTTGTTCACGCTTCGCTGCAACTCCACCAAGAGATTTATGTAAAAGTTAAAAAAACATTTGAAAGTGACGCACAACAGATCAAAATGAGAGGGACAGTTTTTGCAAAAAGATAAATTCATGCATTTCACATCACAATCTGCTGTTACAGATACACAAACAGGTGGATGATGAGAGAGACAAAAAACACTTACGTAAAGAGAATGTAAACATGTGTTTCAGTTACCCGTGCCTGTGTTTTGTGAATAATATCCACAATAGCACGGTCCAGTGGGGCCATAAAGGCTTTGTCTTGTGTGCTAGAAAAAAACTACTCTCACCCTGAAAGCTGTCCTGGTTTCCTGGTAACAACAAGACAGAGGTGTCACATTTCCAGTGTTACAATAAGAGAGATTTGAATGTTTGTATGGAGCACAGGACACATTATCCACATGGACAACTAGGACAAAGGCTGACATTGAAGGATTGTAATTAACAATACCTGTCCTGTGCTTGCTGCTGCTTTGTCTTATATCAGTTTTTTTTTTTTTTTTTAAAGCCACACATTTATTTCTCCAATTTCTTTCTAGATCTGATCCTGAACGTAGTCCAGGATTTGAACCAAGTGTTGTCAAATCAAGACCTTGTCAAAGAAGTAAGCCAGCTTTTTTCTCTTTTATCAATTGTTGTAGGATGTTGGTATGAAGTTCTGCATGTGTGGGAGGAAAAAAGAGACACACCCTTCTCAGAGCCACTCGAGCTGGTAATCTGAGAGTGTTTAACATAAGAGCAGCCTTGTGTTTCAGGGTCCGTGTCGACTGAAGTGACTCTCTCAGCCTCTTTGATTGTGGACTGTCACCACATTAAAGTGAAACAATAGTTTAGTGTCGTCTCACTGTGTTTGACGTCACGACTGACCACAAAGACCTGCCGCTGTGCTGCAATCATGGCTTGGAAATTGCAATTATAGTTGTAATACATATTATTTGTGTGTTTGTGTGTGCTCAGGTCCTGGTGTATGAAGTAGGATTCCTGGTGTGTGCAGCCATCGGCATCCTGTACATCGTTCTCATGCCCATAGTTGGTTTCTTCCTGGCGTGCTGTCGCTGCTGTGGAAATTGTGGTGGGAAGATGTACCAGAAGCAGACTTCCTCCATTCACTGTCGCAGGAGATCTCTCTACTGGAGCGCCTTCATCACCACAGTCATAATCTTGTGAGTGTGTGTGCTCTCATGTGTGTTTCTACACGGCATAATGACGGGTTATCTGAAATTAGCATCCCAAAAAAGACAGCTTGAATGTGCACGCCTCACTGCCTGTCTGCTTCTCCCTCAGATAGACGTTCTATTCAGGTCTCAAATATAACCACTGTTTGTGTGTCTCTCTTGTGTGTGTGTGTGTGTGTGTGTGTGTGTGTGTGTGTGTGTGTGTGTGTGTGTGTGTGTGTGTGTGTGTGCGTGCGTGCGTGCGTGCGTGCGTGCGTGTGTGTTTGTGTTTAGTGCTGGGAATATATGCATGTTCAAAAGTAATGAAGGCCTCAAAGTAACTGTGGACAAGACATCAGAAGAGATCAGCAACACTTTAGAAAACATCAACACCTTCCTCACTGCTGTGCCTCAGGTGAGAGTGAACCTCCTGTCTACTGAACAGCATCAGTATGGACACGAGTTCATATCATATTTATGTAAAAGATAAAAACTCAAGTATGAATGCTTTATTTTTTAGCTTGGGATGTGCGATATATTGCAAAGTGTTGCGATTTAAACACTCTTTCAAACGTCAAATTCTCTTCAAAGGAAAACTTTGTCACATCTGCTTTATTTAAAAAGTTTTCTATTACATTGAAATGAAATAATGACTTTGTAATGCTATAAAGGCTTACTTACTATGCCACTTTCAGAGCAGATTTTCAGACCAAAACAAATGCTCTCTTTGGACGCACCTCCTTGGTTTTTTATCCCCACATTGCATCCTCAAAGGAGAACTTGTTTTATCTTAAAAGATAACGTTTTCTGTGACATTGAAATGGAAATTATTCATGTAATTTAAAACAACGATCCTTACTTGCCCCCTTAAATCGATACGATATCACCATCAAATATTGCAATTTCCTACTGCATGGATTTACGACCTCTGCCCAACTAGTTAACATATTCCTAAACATCTGTTTATTCTTTAATGTTTGATTCATAAATACGCATATCTCTCTAGGATTGTCACATTTAGTTCTGATCCTCTGCCGTCAATGTGCTCTGAGTCAACAGCATTTGCGTGAGATACAAACAACTCTCCTGTCAGTCTGCTGATTAACGACCAGCTCTGTTCCCTGCAGTGTCAATACACTTAACTCAAGATATAGAGAGAGAAAAGGTTGCAGGGAAAGACAGGGCTGTGGTCTGTTTGTTTCTATTCATTTGCAAAAGCTGATATGTAGGATTAGCTCCTCTAAACAGCCCTTGACAAATAATGTGTTGTATCTTATGTGCACACTTTGAAACAAAGTCTTGTTTCCTTGTCTCTCTCCAGGAAGTGTTCCATGTGGTGAACGAAAGTTACAAAACCATACAGGAGGTGACCAGGAACCTAGACAGTAAGAACAGGAACTAATGGTGTTAAAATAGAGGAATGGCGTCTGTTCGATGTAACTGATGCATCATAGTGTCTTTAACCCTTTCACACCTTTTCATCTGTTTGAATCAGCTATAGGCCCTCTGCTTGGAAAAGAAATCCAGGAGCAGTTCGCAGGACCACTGGAGCCTGCGCTGAGCTCAGTCAGACTTCTGGATGAAGGTATGATGCATCTGCGTGTCCTGTTTCTGTCTGAGCATGTGGACGCTTGCGTGCATATTTGACAGGAGCTCTGTAATCACACAGGCGGAGACCTGCTCATAAGGACACAACGTGCTGTGTGGGAGAAAAAAAACAGTCTCCCTGCTTGAATTTACGCTGAGCTCCAATTATCTACAAATTCATCCAGGGACCAAAAGCCAATCTAGGATTTAATTAAATATGGGATGGATTGCTGGAAACAAGTCATAAAATAATAGTTATACTTACAATAATAGTACAATGTACTACCAGGCTTTAATTCTTCAATTGTTTGAATTAACTCTAGTGCTGGGTATTACCCACAACCCCAGGATACGATACGTATCACAATACAAAGGCCACGATATACATATCGTGATATATATTGATTTTGTATAATAAACAGCAGAGGCATTAGGATCCTACAACTTAAAACACTTCAATTTAGGTCCTAAGAGATCCTAGAAATACATACAAATATTTGAATCCCAGAGCTATGGCTAAAGTGTTCATGTGAACTGCACCATAGGGCAATTGTCTTTCATAATGTCATCACACCTTTGCAGCCGTATTGATTCTGTAACATCTGCATCGATACCATAGACTGTAAATATTAATGGATGAAGCCTGAGTGACTTCAGCCATCTGTTAAGGCAGGGGGCTCCGGAGGTTCATCGGCAGCCGCCGCCATGCTGGAAATCAAGTTTCCAGTTTCTGGGCAATACCTCATATAAAAACAAATGTTCTTTTATTCTCCCATTGCAGTGTTTGCATTTTGTTTAAGCTACCGTGATGAACTTTTGGTTTGTGTCGGGGTTTTGGCGCCCCTTGTGGACAAAGGGATGTACCTTATCTCTTTGCTGATCTTGTCCTGTACTTGCGTTGGTAGTGTTATCTGACAAAACAATCTCTTCCTGCTTTTTTTAGGATGTACATGTATCACTAATTTGAATAATTACTGTGGAAACAACAAACAAAGGCTTTTCTGAAGCCTGATTTTAATCTTCTCATCTGACAACTACCCTGCGGCAGAGGTTGTGATGGTCTTGTTTGCTTTCGTAGGTCATAAAGAGATAATATCAATTCCAGTATTTTTCATAAATAGTTAAAAACTTCTCACTGGGGCTTTTTGTTTTTCAGCTTTTTTATTTTGCTTTTGCATTCAAAGCCAGTGTGCATAGAAAAGGTCATGGGTGATTGTCTTGAACTTGTGGTATTAATTAAAACTTTGTCATAATCTGACGAGAACTTGTTTTTGTGTGTGTGTGTGTGTGTGTGTGTGTGTGTGTGTGTGTGTGTGTGAGTGAGTAGATACTGAAAACACAGGCGTCCTACTATACAAGCTGAACTCATCTTTGGCCCAGCTGCAGTCCAGCGTGAATCGCCTCCAGGCCAATGTCACTGCTGTTCGAAATAGCATCAATCAAACTTTATCCAACCCAAACTGCTTTGGCTGTAAGAACCTGCTGCCTGAGCTACAGAAACTCGATACACTGGACACGACCATCACTGTAAGTACTGAGTCGGAATGACCGTGTGTGTTTTTTTCCTCCTGTTTTCTACCTGAATGGATGCATATGATCTCACGTAGGCAAACTCAGCGAGGATGGTCAAACCAACCTCACCTGTCAGACCAGGTGTTTTATGCAAAAGACGATTGACTGCTCAGGTTACAAACCTACTGAAGAAGAGCTTATTAGGGTTCATCCCTTTTGCTGGGCTAGAAGCTTCAGAAAGAACAATTTATGCAATGAGACCAGCTCTGACGCAGACTGAGACAGTGTGACACATAATGATAACTCCTCATTTCTGGCTTTGTCTGGACAGCTGATTTGTCCTCCGCCCATCTGTTCTTCTCTATTCCTCCTACACTCGTCTGACTCTGACACATACACTCTCTCCTCTTCTCTTTTCTCATCAGATTTAAAATAAATGCTGTTTATAAATGACGTTAATATATAATCCACGTCATTCAAAAAAGAAAAGTCAGTCAGAATTCTTGGATATCAACTCATTTAGTTGTGGCCCTGACGTGAATGAAGACTCTATAGTGCTTTTTTTTTGCTGAAGTCTGGCGCCCCCTTCTGCTGGTTTGAAGCGTAAAAAGAGATTACATGTGATTCGTGGTCAAATGTTTGCACGTGTGTGCGTCTCTGCTTTTTCTCCACAGATTCCCAGCTTGAATGAGCTCCAGTCTGCAGTGGATGAAGTCATCAAAATAAATCTCACATCCAAAATCAAGGAGGTCCGTGACATCTGATAGACAAAGACAAGCAAAACAAGCAAAACAAGCAATCCGTCTTGACATCATAATGCCTGTGGTGTTACCAAATCTTAATAAGTGAACAGATAGAGTAAAGGGCATGAACAACTTTTAACCAGAGATAATAAATCAACACACAGAGAATCAATTTCTTGTCAATTAGCCTCACATTTTGAGGAGAAATTCATGCATGTAATCAGAAACAAATCAGTGGCTCAGTGAAACAAAGCTACTTTTTTTTTTATCGGAAAAGACACAATTAAAAATGAGTATGATGAGTAAAAACGTTATCTTCAAATCTATTTATATGATGAATTGTAAATGAATTTGCCGCTCTTCTGCATTACAGGTGGAGGATTATTTTGACAGCATCCCTCAGAGAGTGACAGATGGCACCAAGGATGTTGTTGAAAGTGAGTGATCCAAATTTTCCGGTCTTTACTTCACGTTAAAACACCAGTTTTTGAGTTTAATTATTGAGCTGAATAAATGAATTCAAAAGAAAAGTACTGAAACTTATATATGTGTGTGTGTGTCTTTTCAGATAGCAAGCAGCTGTTGGAGGAAATAGAAGCACAAATATCACAGATCACGGTTGACATTCCTTTGCCGGCTTTGAACGACATTTCGAAGACTCTGGACGGGCTGCAGCGAGACATCGACAGGCTCATGCCACAAGTCGAGAAAAGTGAGCATATCAGGTAAGAAGACTGGACCGTTGACTGTACATAAACATGGTTGACATGTCTCTGTTTACTCCTCATGTACAAAAATGAAGCCAAAATACCCCAGCCACTGATGCTAACATATTGCACTGGTGATGTAATTGCTCTGCTGATGGAGCCCCAGTATTGACGTTCAATGCTAATGCTTACCAAAGCACGCGTTTAACGTACAGATAAAAGAGCGAACATCCCTCAGGTCAGTTCAGTCCACAGCAGAAAAGATTCTTGTGTCGATTTGAAGCAGAAGCTAACAATTGTGAAATGTTTAATGACATTTGTGTTAGCTTTCGTCTCTCTTCTCCTTTATTTTTATTTAACCTTTATTTAACCAGGTAATTAACCCATTGAGATCAAGATCTCTTTCACAAGGGTGACCTGGCCAAGAGGGCAGCAGCACACGTCATCATAAGCATTACATGATTAATAAACAGTTTACAGTTTATTATGCTAATCTGGTGCACACAGCATCGAAGGAGGCGCATTTGACAACGGCGCTGTCAATCGTGGCATTATACTTCTTCTTTTTTTCATCAGGCACCAGAGACACCATGTTTGAGAAACATTCACTTTTGGGAAGCTCTCATGTTGTCCATCTTTGTATACAGTCCATGGGCATGGACATGCAAACACTCATGATCAATGCAATTGAAAGTCGAGATCTGTAATAGTGTGTGTACTCCTCTCCAGATGGGGAGTGTGTGTGGCCTTGTCCTGTGCTGTCCTCCTGGTGGTGGTGTGTAACCTCCTGGGTTTGGTCCTCGGCCCTTTGGGACTGAGTCCCAACAAAGACCCAACAAAACGCTCGTGTACCGCCGATTGTGGAGGCACCTTCCTCATGATGTGAGTGCTGGATTGTTTTATTGATGTTTTGTCACGAAGCTTATAGTCTTGTGCTTCATTCATGGGTACATTTCCCAAAGTCCTCTTTTGTCAGTGTGTTCACAAGCTTTAAGTAAAATTAAATGAAATATGAATGTGGCAACAGCATGAACCATACATTTAAAAAGGGCTAATGTATTACATATTTCAGAACTAGAATATAGTTGAGTCTACGCTGACTGCAAAAGCTATGTATTTAAAAATTATTCAGACATTACATTAATGAACGATTATCTCAATGAATCCACTTCAAGAGCAAATGTTCGAAGCTTAACCTGGATGTGGTGGTTTGCAGGGGTGCAGGTTTCAGCTTCCTCTTCTCCTGGCTGTTCATGATTCTGGTTCTGGTGCTGTTCCTGCTGGGTGGGAATGTTTACACTCTGGTCTGTCGGCCCTGGAACAACGGACAACTGCTTCAGGTAACAATACAAGAACATACACGTCCTGCAAGCATCTATGTTTGCACGCCACAGGATCCCCATTAGTTATTGCTGCAGTAAAAAACGTTTCTTCTTTGGGTCAAAACAAGAGAGAAGAGAGAAGTGTTCATATGAGTTCACTGCCTCTTCTGTTCACAGATCATCGATACTCCAGGTTTAATTCCAGGGCTGGATTTGGGTCCAAGTTTGGGATTGAAATCTGAAATCAATATCTCTGATATCTACAGGTATGTGATGCCATTTCCTACTTACACAAGAAGTCTTCATGAAATGTAGTTTAATTTGTTTTCTTACAAGATCCATAATACCCCTGTAAGTTTTTTTTCAAACAAGGTTTTGCATCATTCCGCTTTTCTTCTGCACGTTACTGTGTGTACACACTCACACACTCACACACACACCTAAATGACAACTTATTATTCTTTTCCATCTGGTACCTTTGGACATTTAAATAGTTTTGAGGACTCTGAAAGTAATGACAATAATAGTAATAATACATTTCTGAATCCTCAAAGACACTTAACAAAGAACAAAAACAAAACAAAACAATACAACAAAGAAATAGTCCAAGAGAAGGAGGATGAAAACACAGTTTGGTTGTGGTCGTAGGCGATGTAGAAGACGTGAGTTTTGGGGGATTGGAGAGTGAGGGGGAGTCTGATGTTTTTTGGAAGTGAGTTCTAGAGTGTGGGAGTGAATGGAGAAAACCCTGTCCCCCTAGGGCCGATGGTTGATCCTGCAGAGGGGGGACAGGAGGTTTGCATCGGCATACCTGAGAGTGCAGGTGGGAGTGAGTGCAGGTGGGAGTGTGTGTGTGTGTGGGGGGTGGGGAGGTTATGAAGGGCTTTGTAAGTGATAATAAGAAGTTTGAAGTTGCAGGATAGGGAGCCAGTGGAGGTTATGAAGGATGGGGGGGTGATGTGGCCACGGGTGCAGGAATGAAATGTTTGATTTTTAACAGTTAAACGATTCTCTTTTGTAGCATGCTTTTGTATGAAATCTATAGGCCTTAATTGAGTTCATTTATTCCCTGAGATAATAATAATGCCTTTATTCGAGTTGTTGAATGACAGACTCGACTGTCTTTCTGTCTGTCGACGAATAGTGAAAGACATATTAATGACCTGCCTTCAGTTATGTTACAGGTCTGAAGTTAGCAGGATTTGAAAAACGTCACTATGATCAGAATCTGTAGAAATAAGTTCAACTTGATTTTTGTTCATTTTTTCAGAGACTGTGCGGCCAACAAACCTCTGTGGACAACGCTCCACCTGAACGAGCTCATAGACCTGGAAGACCTGCTCGATGTGTCCAAAGTGAGCTTTTTGACAGTTAGCTTAAAAATAGATTAAAAAAACAACAATTTGCCTTCATGTCTCCAAACCTTTACTAAAAACCTCGTAACATGTTTTCTTATCCCCCCTCTGCTTGTGTCTCACACAGTTCACAGATCAGATCCAGCAGTTCTTTGAGAGTACAGACATCACTCTGTCCACGTTCACTCTGCTGAGCCCTGAAGTTAAAAACCAGCTCAGCAGCTTCTCCGACAAGACCAAAGACTTTGACTCAGTTGACATCACACAGCAGGTAGGCTTCATTAATGTTCTTTAATGTATCTTCCTCCTGATTTACTGTCATTAAATGTACCTGTTTCATAACGTTTCCCTTCTCATCGTTCCCAGTTAAATAACGTTTCTAGAATCAACCTAAACACAACAGCTGATAAACTCGACCAGCTCGCCGACAACCAAGTGAGTCACGAGACACTAATATAACACTTCATTTCTTGTTGGTATTCTAACTTTTTTTTGTGATTTTCTGCACGTAAAGCATTTCACATGTTTTCTAACTGAATTATTTCGTCTTCTGTGGCTCATTCTATCTTTGAATCATTGATTTCTCGTGTCTAGGCGGATGGTAGTGTTAAAAAAGAGCTTCAGAGTCAGGCCAGAGACCTGAGGCAGATCCAGGCTGACATAGAAACAACCATCATCCCTCAAATGGTGAGTATCTCTGCTGCCGTCTCTCCTAATCTCTTCATTCTGCCTCTCCTTTTTCCCCTATGTTGGCTATACATCTGAATTTAAACTCAGACATCTAATGCTTCTGCCCTCAGGAAAAACTCAACTCAACCATCGCTGGCCTTCGATCCATCGCAGAGAAAATCAATGTGAGTTCACTGACTAACACCTGGCTGCCAAGAATAAAGATTATAATTTTTTCTCTCTTTTTCTGGAGTTAATTTCTCTCCTCTGGGGCTCTCCCAGGGAACGGTGGGGGAGGTGCTGAGCAACGTGGGAGCAGCACAAGACTTCCTCAACACAAATACGACACAGATCGTCAAGACCGTGAGTAGAGCCAGGAGTCACATGAGTTGGAAGAGAAAAAAAAGGGCTCCATGTGGTCTGTTAATGCCTGTGGTCCGTCAGTCACTTAGCCAGAGGCGGCGAGGGGGGAGGTGGGACTGCCCAGTTTGTATGGGAGTGCTGCTTGTATTTGACAAAATGTGCTCATTGGCTTCATATCCGAAGGGCAAAGATAACATTTTTACTCCAATCTCAGTTCATGTTGACTTTAGATATGTTCAATGGAGCCGACAGAGCTACAGGAGACCCTTTGAGTCTTATTCCTTCTAACATCCATCTCGTGTCCAGTAATTGTTGCTCGAAGGATCACAACAAATTAAACTAAACATTTCATTGGCTTTACATTTTTTATTATTTTATCCTTCAGGAAGATTAAAATCCTCCGAGACCAGTGAATGAGGGGTCAATCTGCCCTCACTCTCTCTCCCATACCTGATTTAGTGTACTCTTAATAAGGTGAAGAATCAAGTCAAATTCAGATGCAGAAGTTTAAAATAACATAAATAGGGTAAATCATTAATTCAACCTGCAACACAGTGCTTCTCACAGTATTTGATTGCAATGAATTTATCACAAAGTCTGAAATAAATTTGATTTTTTTTTTCAAATCGTTTGACAGCAATTATGTAAACCATACATGAAAGAAACACAAAGTTTATTAGCTTTCTGTGGGAACAAAGGAAGAGACTGAGTAGGCAAACACCTAAAGGAATGATGCCGAACCATCAAACAGACACAGGATCCTTCTACACCCTCATTATTACCCACTGACCTACATGAGAGAAGAATGAGCTAAATAAAATGAAATCTAATCTGTATATGGCTCTTTTCAGCACAGACAGCAGATAAAGTAATGATTTCTGTGTTTTCAGGCGGAGTTGTTGAAAAAAAAGACAAATAGGATATTACCAGTCTTGTCCTTTAACAGGGCTGTATAAATAAACTTTCCAACTTGCCTCGTCTCAAACGATCACAACGCTGGTGTGATTATTAAAGGGTCACTTCAGAGGATTTACTCAGAATCCAACTTGCTGAGATGGCTAGGCATTCCTCTGATTCCTCATGACTTCCCACTGTAAAGCAGCTAGAAAATGTGTGGAATTTACTCTCTCTCTCTCTCTCTCTCTCTCTCTCTCTCTCTCTCTCTCTCTCCCTTTCTCTTGTTCTCAGGAGAGCAGAACATTTGTGGACTGTCAGCTGGGCTACTTCATTGTTTATGCTGACTGGGCCAAACTCACGGTAAAGCCTGTTCCGATTCTTACTGTTTTAACAAACCATGAGCTCAAAGCAGATAAAGTCTGACGTTCATAAACACATTTGAATTCACCTTTTTGCACTTTTACTGATCTGTGTATTCTCTCTCAGATCACACTGCATGTGGGCCGCTGTAGGCCGGTGGTTGATGCTGTGGACTCTGCTGAGAGTCTCCTCTGCTTAAACATGGTGGAGTCTCTGGTGAGGATCAAGTGTTGTTTGCTCCACCTGCAGCATTTGTGAAGCTCTTTTCGTTACAGTATGTCAAAGTATTCACCCATAATCTCTCTCTTTAGAACGCGTTCTGGTTCAGTCTGGGCTGGTGCATGATCTTCTTCATCCCCAGCATCATCTTCTCTATCAAGCTAGCAAAGTACTACAGGAAAATGAAATACTCTGATGTCTTTGAGTAAGTAGCACACACACTACAAACATGCATCCAACACCAGGGGCGTGCCAAGGGTGACTTTGGCCCCCCTGAATTCTGATTGGCCACCCACAAGTGCCACCGTATAATCCTAAACTCTGATGGTTATTTCTCCTGGTCAAACGGGAGGACTAATGTTCAACTCCCTGAGCTAATGCAACAGGCCGCTAGCAGCTTTTGTTGCAATTCATTGTAGCAAATATTCCTTTTGTTTCATCTCTGCACTGTGACTTTTAGAGCTCCATCTTCTTTTTGAGTCCTTAAAGAAAGACTTATATTTACTAACTCCATTTTTAAAATGAACATAAAATGAACATCTACATGCAGTGGCGTGTCCAAAGAGGTTTGCCTGGGGTGGCATGGACCCACCCCTAAATGTGATTGGCCACCCAAAATGCCACCCTATAATGCTAAACTGTGATGGCTACTGGCCCATTTTGAAGCAGGACTTATATTCAAAACAACTTATTGGGCTGTTGCAACAGGCTGTAAGTAGCTTGTGTTGCATTCTGTTGTCGTTAAAAATCCTTCTGTTTGGTTTGCAATTTGACTCGACAATCAATATATTTTTGAAAAGTTAAAGAAGTTTTAAAGACGAAGATTTATATGTTGCCAATCCATTGTTAAAGTAACATAAAATGAACACCCTGCTCTGTCTGCAGGGGCATGTCCAGGGGGTGGCATCCCACCCACACACACTCCGCTCCTCGTAAATCTTATTGGCCGCCACAGGGTTAAAACTGACTTTTCGTTTGTCTAACAAGCTGATGGTAGCTTTTATGGCATCATAAAATGCATCACCATTTTTATTGTTCATACTTTGAGTGCCTAAAACAACAAGGTTAGAAGATTTATAGGATGCCACTCTGTTGTGCGCCTTTTCTGTAAGTATTTAAAGTAGATATGATTATTGGAGACGGAAATGGTGAATAAATTCTATTGAGATGAATATTTGTGTGTATTCAGACACTTCAGACAACTCACTTTTCTATTTTTTCCGCCCCTGTCCACTACATCTATTTATACTCTTGGTCCATGCGTGCAGTATGTAATCACATGACTTATTAATTATGCTGTGATGATCTGCTTTTAACTGTTGTTGATTTTTTTTTTTTTTATCTGCAGGGACAACTTAAACATGAGCCCAATCCCCCGGGCCAAGACGAGATTCACCTGAGATGCACATGTGCAGCTTTTCAAGACTGCAGGCACAAATGTGGCAACATAAAAAAACCCATGGAGCACTGCTGCACAGATGTGGCATATTGTCACTGGTGGAAAATCTCAAACTGAAGAAGTCCTACCAAACATTTCTTTCACGACACACAGCATATTTCAAACGACCTCAGGGGGACACAGGGCGACCTCAGGGGGACACAGGGCGACCTCAAGGGGACACAGGGCATAAGGGAAACTGCAGGGATTGTTACTTATCTTTAAAAGTATTTCAAGGATTTTCATTTCATTGGTTGTTTTATTACATTCAGATTTCGTATGTTTTTAATATCTGAACTGAGCTGCTGCTGGAATGTGAGAACTATGCCTCACATTTCATACTGCAAAGCTGATTTAGTGGAAAATTGATCATAATTACGTGGTTATGTAAAGTCACGTTGGTGTGCAGTGCTCTCAGAAAAAGCAGCAGTGTGTTTCTGTGCCAAAAGGCGTTTGCCTTTGTTGGGTTATTTTTGTGATTTTGCAACTTCTTCTGATGGGGAAACACTTTGAGATTACTTCTTTATTGTACTTGCACTATATTTGAAATCAAAGCACAATTTCTGCTGTGAATCATGAAATGAAATTTTTTTTTAAAGATCAGTACAACTGACGCCAACATATCACTACCGTCAATAAACAAAACAATGCAACTTCAAAGATTTATTACAAATTTCCTTTAAGATATGTTCCTGTAAATAATGATTTTGACTGATTTGTTTCATGATTTCTAATGATCATTTTTTATACTATGAACTGCTCTGAGCTCTTCAGTAGATTGTGTTTTATGTCTCTGTTACACAGCACTTTATATGCTCTGTTTGCTTAATGTGATCGACAGGTTGTAAACTTTTTTTTGCTGCTGTTGTGAAAACTACTGTAAGTAAAGATTGTTCTGATCAACAACCGCTGTGCTTTTTTCGACCTTTTAGCCGTAACGTGAGAGGAATCTCTGAGCTCAGTCAGTGTCTGTTTTCCCCACAATCCATGAAACTGTTTTTCACAGAGCAGATTTGTAACCTAGTATGTCCTTCTGCTTCTGAACGATCCTTCATCATGCTGCAGCTGTACTGTCCTACAGTTAATGTGTGACAACAACATGAGGCTGTATCAGAATGATCGTATTTAGATCAATCTTAGTCTTTTATATTTTTCAATAAACCTTTTTTTGTAGAGCTGTTTTTAAAATCTTAAACTGTTAAAATTTCAGGACGGCTTGCCCCCGAAACCTTCCTGAGTTGCTTATTCACACACGTCCCTCATAGTTAGAAGTTGTTAAGCTTTCCCTGTCGGACAGGAGGGGGGCTCGGGGCAAGACATGACGTAAAAAGACACTGCAAATCCAAGTCCAACACTTTCTTTTAGAATACGTTTTTGGGCATTTTTGCCTTCACTAGAGAGGACAGTGAAAGAGAGACAGGAAATGTTAGGAGGAGAGAGTGTGTGAGGACATGCAGTGAAGGGCCGAGGTCAGATTTGAACCCAAAGCCTCTGCCACGAGGACTATAGCCTCCATATATGGGGCACACAACATCACTGCTAGGCTATCCAGCACCCCCGAAGTCCTACATTTTAATCATGATTACCTCTATATCAATGCTAAATGTAATCGGACCTATATATAGTATCAACACACGAGTGGAAAATAACATACTGACATAAAGAAAACATAATGAAGCAACTTCACTATATGCATGACAATCGCACCAGTCACTCGCTGGTCACAATGAATTTTCCTGAATATAACCTACTGCGTTCACACATCGGCTAACCCCAACTTCATGCAGACATTTTCTAGAGGGCTGGTAGGAAAAAGTATGATGGGGTAGGGTTGAAAATGTGATTGATTTTGTTCACACATGCAGCTCACCCTGAAAATGTCAGGAATCCTCCAGAGTTTTTTTTGCATGTGTGAATACAGCTGCTTTTTAAGTCCTGAGTATACTTGCTTTTAACTACGCGTACACAAAAGCATGACATCAGCCTTAAGTATCCTGCGATAGTTTGGAGCGTTGGTTGTGCGCGTCCTCAGAAATTAACGCTACGCATCCGCGAGATGCAGTATGCATATAATTGCTAGGAGAAATGTAGAGTTGTATGGTGATGAGACCGGAAAATGGCAACATGCTCCCTCTGGAGGAATTCTCCAGTAACACGCGTTGTACATAGGCAAGTATGTGAAGATATACGTTCACGACGCAGCAGGTTCTCTACACATACGTGTGGTTCAAAAGCAAGTATGTTTGAGCCCTTAAAGACGGCAAAAGATGATCAAGTTCAGCAAAGAAAACTGAAAGGAATTCCTTAAAGGAAAAAATGTAATAAAAAACCCCATAATATTCAAGGTAAAATGTAGAAAATGTATGAAGACGGTTGAATGCACACTACTATGAATAAACTAAGAGCATATTTTCACAGAGGATCATGGGAGACAGCGATGATAATTCAAAAATCATAATTACTTTACTGCATTTCTGTCATCTAAACAGATTCAGAGCACATGTTTTAAATGCCTCACTCATGTGACACTGAAGACTAATTAAAACATCAGAAGAAGAAGATTGTGGTAGCTGGTTGAAAACCAAGATGAACACATTTCAATTTAATTTATGGATTAAAGTCACGCTTAATTTGTAATTGTATGCTGCGTTCATATGAATGTAACAGACAGACTTTGATTATAAATAAAAGTTTGAGAAGAAAACTCTTATTTGGAGATTTCACAGTAATATGACCTCACTTCCCTTTCTTGATTTGATACTGCTCAAATAAAATCAGGCAAACGTTGTGGTGAATGACCTTTTTAAACGACAGGACGTTTTATAGCACCTAAATGAGGATTTGAAAAGCTCTCGTTGTCATGGTGACCGCAGATGAAGAAGAAAAAGCTTGCAAACATGTTGTTTCCCTTTCATACGACAATCATCTTCTAAACCGAATGATGTGTTCACAGACGCAAATCCCTGAAACAAGTCCATGCATCCATTTTTTTCTTTTTCACATTAGCATTAAAAATTAATTAAAGCCTCCAATCAACACATAAATTAAATCAAAGCCTTCGGGGGATAGTACAAATTAAATTTGAGTTTGATGATCCATACATTCATTTGTAGTCCAATCATGGGAGGTAAAACAGCAGCAGCAGTGTGATTAAAGCTGCAATTACTATGAAGTACAAGGAGCAAATAATTGAGCTTTTACAAGATAGAGTGATGCTTCTCTGTAGTTTTTTCCAACGTGTACAACATTTAGATTAACCCCAGCCTGGGAGCCTCATTAATAAGGTTTATGAAAATGTTTGATGCTTTATTTGTGCATTCATGTTTGCAGGTCTCTGTCTCTGAAAGCCGAGGACAGACGAACAGGCTGTTTGGATTTATTTTTGTTAACAGGATACCATCTATAATTAGAACAGGTGAATCGATGGCTTAACAGCATCAGCATGACTCAAGACCTTGTAACAAGAGAGGCTGGAAGCAGAAATACTCAATCTGAAAGTGAAACGAAGAGGGAGGAAGAATAACAGGATTGGCTGAGGGCCTTTAGGTATCAGGTTATGGCTGTTTCTGCAGCTCTCTGCTGTTCTGTTGACTAAACCTCTTATAACCCTTCGACTCCTACACCTCCCTCCATTTGGTCCACCACTACACTTGTACCACCCCTGCGATTATACCCTCACATACCCGTGTGGAACCTGCCTATTTGCTGTGAGAAAAAACCAGCCACACATTCACTCACAAACAGTGCCTGACCTCTGCTTTTGTTTGTTATCAGCGTTAGTAAAAAGGTCGCCTCAGAAGCTTAATGGCTGAACGACTGAACATTCCTCTTATGGGCCCCGGCCATGGAAACATTAACACACGCATGCTCAAATCCCTCTGCAAATCAAACACACGCACACAAGACTGCCGCTGTAAGTGGATTTGTCCATGGCAAGGATATGGTGAAATTTAGAAATGGGGGCAGTGGATCATATGAATGAAGTGTGTAAGAGACTTTAAATGTTGGCCTTACTAAGCGTGTATTTTAGCCCACTGTTGGGGAAGTTAGACTGAATTCACTGTGAATAACTGAGAAGAAACAGAGAAAAAAAAAGTGTATTTTGGTTCTTATGTCAGAGTGTTGTGATTGAATAGAGCATGTTCTGTCAGCTAGACTTGCTGATGTGCAGCCGTGTCAAAGGAAAATGCTGATAGAGCTGAACAAACCAGAAATACAGCAATGTGTGGGAACAGGGACTTACTGTAGAAGGTAGGTGACACTGACACATGTTTATAGGTACAAGCTGACAGATACATGTGCTGTTCATTTACAGGGAGGAAGGGATGTAACATGATCATAATTTAAAACCCCAAAAATAAAAAAATCAAAGTTTGGTAAAGCTACTGAAGTGCAATAAACCAATCACTCTGAACATTAAGAGCTTATGTTTTTTTTTTTCAAGGCTTAATAACAGATTTCATTACACTGCAAAACGCTGAGCATGCACTTCAAATACGTACAAACAGAAAACATAATTGTTATCTTCAGTTTTAATAGCATACAGCATCCATTCATAAATACATCACGTATACATTCTCTATTTTTCAAATACTTCCTAAAAGAGAGCAAGTAACAATGCAAACATTGCAGAGCAAATCCAGCAGGTATTTCTACGTGTGAACACAAACCAAGAGAGGGCAAATTAATGTTTAACATCGCAACCGTCATAACAGGCTGAGCGGTACGTCTGGGGAAGTCAGGGAGTTCCCAGTGCCTCTGGAACATATGACTGGTACACTGTAAAACTGAAATATTCTCGTTCATGTTCATACTTTCGATAAGACATGAGGTGGTTTCAAGTCGTGATTAAAAAGTCGTAAAAACAGACTGCAATGTCCGAGGCTTTTACCAACTTGAATAACCAGAAACCAACACAAACAAACAAACAGTTAAAAACACTGTTCTCTAACATTCAGAGACCTCGTATCTCCAGTTCTTTCTCCTGAATATGAGTGAAACTGAGGAGTCCCAGCAGGAATGTGACACTGCTCTGTAAATGAAGAGCAGCTCTGTGAAAAGGCACTCTGATTGTTCGGCAGCATTTTGGAGTCTGATTGCAACTCAACACTTAAGACGTTTCCAGTGCCTCACCCATACTGAGCAGAGAGTTAGTAGTCTTAAAAGCTTGTTAAAATAAAATAAAAATGTTTGTGAGGGCGTCACATTTACATAAAAACAACTCTCTGTGATTTAAACAAGCTACACAAACAGAATTAACACAGGCACCAGAGATAACAGGCACTTAAATATGCGTTTGTTTACAGCACTTGATCGGAAACAACATTCATGTCAACAGATGCATTCAAACAATACTAACTGGGGGTGATACAAAAGTGCAATCTGTTTCAGAGCAAACCTAAGACAGAGGGCTTCACATCTCTAATGACATTACCCTCACTGAGTCCATGAAGGAGGACCAGCACGACTTTATGCAAGCAGCAGAGCGCCTACGGTAGTCACGTCGTGCCCAACCCTCACTCCAATCTTAACAGAATTACCTCCACAATTGAATTAAAGTCCAACTGTGAGTCACTCTTACTGGGTATTTTGTGAGGAAAGTCTTGTGAGTCAAGCTGCGAGGGAGGCAGATAGGACAAGATGGAGTCAAGAGAGAAAAATGTATGACAAGAATTCAAAAATGGAAGCAAACGCCAGGCATGTAGATTGTTTTTGGGGGATTGGTTTACAGATGTTACATGGTCTGGTTGAGCCTATCAACACCAGGTTAATGTTTAAGGAACCCGTCATGTGTTTAGTACTAAACTAGTATCAGTGAGGGAACCTTGGACCCCCTCTTCCTCCTCTTCTAACACATACAACACTTAAAAACAAACATTCAAACACAAAGGCCAGCTTGTGTGGATAACACTGAAGATTACCCACTCAGGAAGCTAGCCTAACTCGGCTATAGATAAGAGGCATTTTCTACTTAAAACTACAAATGATCTACACATAGATATGATACACCCCCCCCAAAAAAGGGAATTAGTGGCTCGGTTTTTGTCAGAGATGAAAAGACACCACACTGTGTTAAAAACAATATATTATCATTTATATTGATGGTATTCGGATAAAGGCTAAGCTTATTCAAAGCAAGTCTATGCAATAACATTCGCAATCCACGTGCAGTTAAAGCTAAGGAGATAAATAACATCACAGATACAGTATATACACATTAAGGCTTAAAATGACCTGCAGTATTTACACCGGTAAGATCTTCAGTAGTCATTTCATAGTTTCTAGTAGTCATACTTCATCTGATAATACCATTCATTTTTAAAAAACACTGTCAAATATCACAATTAACTGCATTCCACTGATGATATCCGTAACATACTGATATTGTGTTTTCATTTGATTGTCAACACAGGTTGGTCACAGTTTGTTTCACAATCAGATTGTGTGGGGAATGGCAGCTATGTTCTCCATTTTGATTGTCTTTGTTTATCTTTTAAATCAGACTGGGTTAGCAGGAAGTGCCACCCTGGTTCTCGGGAGAGCCGTGTGTGTGGCCGACTGCCCTTCGGCTGTTTCTGCAAGAAAATCTGCTGCAGATTCACTCTCCAGAGCCGAGTTTATGAAGGGATCTGTGACAGTGTTTAGTTGCTCTACAGGCTGGCGGGGAGGTGCAGGTGGGGGGAACGATGGTGATTGGAGGATGTCGGCGTAGCGCTGGCTCGGTTTGATCTCCCTCTGAAGGACTTTTCTCAGCAGAGGTTTCAGCAGCCCGATGGTTAACTGACTGTTCTGTGGGTCTGCAAAGGGAGCAGGGGGCGAGGGGGAATGGATGGACATGGAGAAGGAAGATGGGGAAGTTGAAGGGGGACTGTTCGGGGAGGGGAGGTTTTTAAGCACCAAGTTGAGAATAGTTGTGACAGTGAGGTCCTCTGGGCACAGCACCCACAGTAAGTCCAGGTAGGGGTCCAGGTCTCGATGCTGGGCCACCTCGCACAGCAGAGTAGTGAAAATCTCCTTGTTGAGCAGAGGACTCTGCTTGCAGAACTTCTGGGCGACTTGTGTAACCTTCTCCCACTGCTGCGTGGCCATGAGGATCCTCAGAGCCTGGAGGATGGCGTTGGGCCGCCCGCTGACCAGCAGCAGCTCCACCTCCAGGTCCTGCTGCTGGGCTCGGTCAATGCTCAGACTGGACAAGACGCACAAGGCTCGTTTGTAGAGTGGAACATTGTTCTCCCCGGCCTCCCCTCCTCTCGCACTGGAGAAGCCCCAGGAGGAAGAGGCCAGACTCAGGCCCAGACCCGCAGAGCCCTGCTGCTGCTGGGCAAGCTCCAGGAAGGTGGGCAACCAGCTGGGCTGGAAGTGGAAAACTGAGTGGCAGAGGAGCTCGAACACAGGCAGGTTAGCCAAGGGAGTGGAGCTTGTAGGTTTGGCTTTACAATTGGCAATATGATCACCTTTGATGCTGTGATTGTGTTTCGGCCTGCCGTTTGTGAGTGCGATCGGGGTTGCGGTACTGGGTGTCACAGCAGGACTGAGGACAGTTTTCCACACATCTGGAGAGGCCCTGCTGGACAGAGAACACTCCCCATTGTAGTGGAGCTGAAGTGCAGTCTGTGCCGCCCTCCACGCCTGGCTGGGGAAGATACTGAAGATAGAGTTAAGGTAAAGCAGAGCCTCTTGATCCAGCTCTGAGGAGGACAGCAGTCTTGCTACTTCTTTCTCAACCAGTGTCTCACACACGGCCTCCACCTCTTTTATAGTCCCCCTCACTAAACTGCCCTTAACCTCCTCCAGAGTGACCAGACACTTGAGCTCAGCCTCCAGAGAAACCATAAGCTTATCTTGCCCTGCAGTGCGTCCATCTTCTCCTTTCTGGGGTGTCTCTGTTCCTTTCTGCCTCAGGAGGTAGTTCCTGAGGATGGAGGCTAAAGAGATGGGGGCCTGAAACCTCCCTCCTTTCTTCAGCTTGTCCACAGTGAGCTGGGTGCTGCTCAGGCTCCTCTGCTGGTAATATTTACACGCTTCCTCAAAGACAGCCTCTACGAGGAGGGCTCCAGGATCAATACTCTCTGTTGTACTGAAACCACAAGGCTTCACCTTGTTAGAGTCAGTCTCCTTGTTTAATACCATAAATAGTCCAGTTTCCGTGAGAAGGTGAGGTGACCATTTTTCAGCTTGGTTTACAAATAATATCCCCTCTCTCTTTAGCATGAGCTTGTCCAGCTCCCTGCCACAGTTCACATCTATCAGATGCAGGTTTTGGCCTACAAGCAGAGCCAGTGTGTCCTGGTACATGCAGAGGCTGGTGTGAGTACCAAATTTGACTAAACAGTTGTCTTCCAGTTTAAAAACCTGCCTCAGCACCCCATCTTTCTGCAGAAAACACACCCAACCCGTGCTGAGCAGCAGCAGCAGGCCTCCACAGCCTGTAGGTGAAAAGTGATAGATCTCAGGTGGGTCAAGAGTCGATAGATATCCCAAATAGTCTGGCACTAATCTCTTAAAGTCCGACTCTTTTGCCGACAGCTTTTTTAGGGGCGTGTTTTGGCACGTGGTGCTCACTGTGAAGGAGTCATGGCGTGGGGACCAGGAGAGGAAAAATTTGGAGATGCTCAACAGAGGCTTTACTTTCAAGTCGGGGAGAAGATGCACACATTCACCTGAGCTTACTACTCTGAATTTGGGATTGTTGTGGAGGGCGATTTTCACTCCACCCAAGCTGACAGCCCCCTCCTCCACCTCGAAGTCACGTCTGCAAACACAGAATCTCAGTTTATTCCTCGTGGAGCTGAGGGCAGGGGAGCTTTCTGAGGGCGGCCTCTCCTCACACCAGATGATTAGATTAGGACAGGCACACACGGACACCACTCTTGCTCGGGGGCTGTTGCACAAGTCTGATGTTTGCAGGAGATGCCAGCCAGCTTTGCACTCCTGGAATCTCCAAAACTCAGCTTTCCCGTCCTCATAAATCACTGCCACAGTTGCCGTATCCCTGCTGCTGTTCTTGGTATAGTCCAAATATAAAATATCCACAATCGGTACAGTTCGTGTTGACCGTAAATCCAGTTTCTTCTGGTTCTGGGAGAGCTGTGGTCTTTCATACTTGTCAAAAGTCATAAGACCGACCTTAGGCTTGCGGAGGATGACATGGATGTGACGTCCATCTGGGCTCAGGCGGATGTTTGACAGGCTGGATGTATGCTCGTTACTGGTCAGTTTAAAGATTTCAGTCAGCTCTTTGCCCCGAGTAAAGTCCCCAAAATCTGACACTTGCTCCAATCCCGACCGCGCCATTACTCGACTTGTTTCCAGCCTAAGCGGCGGATTTTTTAGCTCGTTATTAACCTGCCACAACGTATCTGAACTAGCCTGCTAGCTGCTGTGGCACATAAATCCGACCTCGGACTCCGGAGAGGCTAACCGAGCAGCATCCCGTTAGGTTGCTACGAGAGGCTTCATCCCCGTTGGCAACGGCGACGCGGAAGGAAACACCGTTTGACAGCCATCGACCCTGCTGACCCCATGTCGGTGGACGAAAACGGAGCTTAACGGTGAACTGACAATCACCGAAAGAAAAGTTTTAAGCCCGAGTCGAGCCAGCTCCTGTAGTCATTCCGATGCTATGCTAGCACTCCCCCTGACATCACGGGATCGTTAATTTCCGGATACCGATGATGTTTTTGTTTTACAGGAGGAGCTAAACGAAGGCAAGCAAAGAGTGTGAAGAGGGGTAGAGAAGAGCAACTCCTGCTGCTCAAAAGTCTTCAGTCGGCGGTGCCCAGCAGGTGAGGCAAGTTCATAATAAACTCGAGTTAAACATCTTAACATCTTTGTGTTGGAAACACGTAGCGACTTCTACTGTATGTTATTGATCCATAAAATCTGTTTGACAAGGAGGAAGCCAATAATAACCTGTAAGTATAATCATGATTATTTTTTATTGATGCTGAGATCACTAATATTTAACAAGATTACTCATTACAACATCACATCATATCGAACTTTAAGACTCTTAACACACGTTGGAAAAAAAGCAATAAATGAAAATAAATTAGTAAAAAATATGAATATATATAAAAATAACAATATATAATAGGCAATGAAAGGCAAGGCAAGTTTATTTATATAGCACATTTCAGCCACAAGGCAATTCAAAGTGCTTCCCACATGACATCAAAAGCATCATGACAAAGAGAGACATTAAAATAGAACATTTAGAAATCACTAAAGCAAGATTAAATCTGAAATATGTTAAAATAAATAAGACTTGTGGCTATTTCAATCCAAACACCAATTCAGTTGGACAGTTTCTCCCAGAGAAAGCAGAGATATGATGGAGAAAATAAAATAGTGGGGGTCATATTTTTGGCATTGTATGGTTTAGTGTGTGTTTTGAGCAAGTTACTGCACACCTTCAGATCCAGCTCTTAGCTATGCAGTGCAAACAGAAAGAGCAGTCTTCCACTTAATTTCACTCCAATATGATCATAGGCTATTTGCCCATTTAGTTTTATTTCTAGGCCCTCTGTGTTGCTGGGGCATGTTCCAAAGGAAACAGAGAAAATATTCTGTGCAGCAGTGCTGGCACCAGCTGTTAAGTAGAAGTAGGTTAGGCGAAAACAATAAAAGCACAAATGAGGAACTGTGAATGTTACTTGTCTGGTTTGACAGCTAGGATGTTTTAAAGCTCACTCATACACATTGTAACCATGGAAACCAGTTTTACCTCCTGATTTCTAGGAGCAAGGACCCAGCTCATCAAATGAGAAACTGCTCCAGACCAGTACATCCTTGTTCATTTTGGCAGGAGCCTGTGAAAAGCGTGGCTGGACTGTAACAAAGCCAGCGGGGTTAATACCAACCTGAGAAACTGACTCACTTAATAAGCTTAGAAAATAAGAGACTTCTTTTTTCACAGCACAGATGTGGCTGCAGGAGGATTTGTCAAGTGAGGTATGTTGGACTTGATGAGTCGGTAGAGGACAGGCTGGTAGGCGTATCAGGGGTCACCTAACAGCATGCAGAAGTAAAAAAACAAAACAAAAAACTGCATTGTGTTTTAAGTGAAATTAACTTTATTTAAATTGGATAGAAAGTCTCAGTGGTGACTCACAGTGTACGTACAGTAAGTGAACGCCTGCCCGCTCTTAAGGTCCTGTTTATTACTTTGACAAACTTTCCTGGCAACTTTCAAGTCATTCCACACTGTGAAGCTGCTCTGTAAGTAAACTGTACTGACATTAAAAGATCCACATACAGTCATAGGTTTTTGTCCTTTGGCTGACATTGGTGTGTACAAGTCTTCAATGCATAGTCAATTTTCTTTATTTAAAGAGGACATATACATATATACCCCTTTTTCACCTTTTCAAACAGTCCCCTGTGGTCTAAATGAAACATCTGTGCTGTGCTTTGGTCAAAATATAACATGAATCAAGCACCAGAGGAGGTTTGTGACCCTGTATAAACCAGCTCTCTCACAACGCTCTGTTTTGGTGTGTGTGTCTCTTTAAATGCAATTAGCCCCCCCTGAGTTTTCCCGGTAGACATCACCCCTCTGTAGCGAGAATAGAAATGATGGACCTGCGCAAAGGTTTTGCTCTAGGCTGGCGGTGGAGTCCATGGGTGGAGAAACCAGGGGAGGGGAGGTAATTTTTTTTAACCAGAATCCCACTGTGACATCACAAGGAGAGCACATTTGAAACGGAGCATTTTTCTCTGTGTTGTAAGACTAATGCAGACCACAAGCAAAGGACTGGATGGGTTTATTTCCCCTTTTTTTGTGGGTCGGACACTTACACAAATATATGTTCAAAAACACTGTCAAAGTGGATTTTTCACAATATGTCCCCTTTAATGCAGCATATTTACTCTTTGCTGCATTTAGACACTAACCAAAACTAACCTGAGATTAAGACAAATATTTTTTCAGTGTAGTGCCTACACAGCTTCGGGATCAGGTCGGGATCAGGAGGAGAGATCGCGCTGGAGATTGTGGATGGAAAATCAGAGTGGGAAGAAAGAGGAAAAGAAAAACAAAGCCACACAAAATAAATTCATGAATTAATAAATAGCTTGATTATTTACTTGTTATAGAAATAATACAAATATTCATCCACATCATCATCATTATTGCCTCCATCATCCACCATCAGTAACAAATTAATGGTATTATGATATCAATGGAGACGGGGGATGTGCAAAACCTCCCTATACCTGCCTACCTACCACACAGACACGTGGCCTCGTGCCAAAGCATCGACACAATACAAAACAATATCAACAGTTATCAACGATGTAGCATGAGTATACATTAACAACAAATAAACAGAAAAAGTGTGTTCAGAAATGAAAATGATAAATAGAGCAACAATTATTAACTTTATATGTACAGATATACCAAAGATTCAAATATATATATGCATATAAAAAACATAAATAAGCAGTGTGTGCTGTTAGGTGACCAGGGGCCCGTTTCAGAAAGAAGGTTCAACAAACTCTCAGTCTAACCCTGAGCACTGATTGATTTACCCTCAGGTGGTGTGGTGGAATATTTAATGTACTTATTTAGATTTAAATGAACAGACATTATTTGGTTTATTCACTGTTCCTCATGTCAGTCAGACCTGATAGAGTTCAGCTGTGACTAGATGACCAAGGACAGCTTAGTGTGTCAAGGGTCCCTCATATCTGCATGTTTGGTAGAACTTAGTGTTTGCTCCAAATTGTCCTAGACATCACAGACTAGTTTAGGGGTCAATATGATCCTGACAATTATAATATTTAGGATATATTGAAAGCCTGAAGGAGACTTGGGATAGCAAGACGGCAGCATCAGACGTGTTCTGCTACTCCACTTCTCCTCCGGAGTAATGTATGTATAAACTCTCTTCAACTTAAGCCATATGAGTCTCCCTGAATCATTTCTTGTATGAAGTCAAGTTCTTATACATTTCCTCAACAGGTGGGACACTCTGAGTTTTGGGTTCCAGATCAGCTGATTTGAGTTTAAATCAACTCTGAGTGGGTTCACTCGTTGTTCAGCACGTGCACCAGGACGATAAAAAGCCAACATTAATGGAGCCCTGATACTACGATTCACCGTAGCAACAGGTGACAAAAAAGAGATCCTCGTACTTTGACCAATCACAAAATACTACATCTTCATGCGGACATACGGCGAATATGCACACTTTTTAGAAGAAACAAAAAGGAACACTGCTGCAGCCGCAAAGGAGAGAGAAGTGGTGTAGGAGAAACCATAGTAACTGACTCAGAGCTAAAGTTCCCTCTCTCTCCCTCCCTCTCTCTGCGAGTAAGGTTGTTAGTTGAGGTGACATAAACTTATAACATTGAGTTAACACAATATTTTCATAGACTTGAATTAAAACTAAATTAGATCGTGACTTTTAGTTTTTTCAGGGTGGAAATCAGATTCTGCAGAGATATTTGTATTAAACATCCATTAGTGAAGGCTTTATGCTACATTACTATGAGAGGGCAATGATCATAATGTTAAACATGGACTTAATAATATTAAATAGATTAGCAGGCAACTTGTGATACTAATTAAATGATCAAATCATGGGGGAGGTTTCCTGCTGTCTTTGTTTCATCTTATCTTTAGCTTGTTGTTGTTATTTCCATTGGATGTGTTTGTTTTAAGTTTCTGAGCATTAGTAAACCATCTTTAATAAAACATCACTGGAACAATTCAAACCAGTAGCGGTATTTAATCTATGCTGGTCTGTCATGGATGCCATTTCACCTCACACCCAGCAGGGGGCAGTCTTGATCTTTTCATGATTGCATGATGGTTTAGAAGCTTTGTTAACAAATAAAACAAGTGAAAACACATCATACATGTTCCCTGGTTCAGAGTTAAATATGGATGATGCTGTTCTTTAAAATGTCTTTATCCCTGACTTCACTAAAATATCAAATCCTCCTCTAAAGCTCTACAGAAAGCTCTCACTGTTTTTCAATGACTCTCACATGGTTGTACAGACCCGGCATCACAAGACTGCTCTCTCCTCTCACCCACAGTACACTTGTCCTTTTAAACCCATGACTTTAATTGTCTCTGTTGATGTTACTACTTCTGGACATTACAAGCTGTCCAGTAAAATCCACAGTCATCCTGCGTTGGTGGCTGTTAAGATCGCAAGTTCCCTGCGTAGTTTACAACGGATTTGAACAAGATGACTTTCATTAATTCTCCTTCTTCTTTTTCCAAACTGAAGACAGAAACTATAGTTTCTTGCCATAAAAGCAGCATCTAAAGCTCCCTGTCTTTCACACATTCTTTATACTTCTTTCTTATTGGATGAAAGTCAAATATCATTTTGCCAGAAGGACAACAGAAAAGAGTGTGAAATTCAAAATGACTTCCCTGTAGTTCTTTTAAACTGTCTGTGACCTAACAAGCAGAACAATAAATTGAATGAGTTTCCATGAGGTTGCTCTTTCAAAGCCTGTGTGTGTGTTTCTGTCTTTCAGCTCTCATATATTGATGTGTGCTGTCTGTATTATTGTGGCAGAACGCACTGTCAGGGAGGTAGGCTCCCTTTTATATCGGTGCGTATGGGTGCATAATGTCCTATTATGTCTCTGTGTCATGCTGATATGGATGCGGTATATTATTCAAACAGGGGAATCAAACCATGCCGCCTCCAGACAGGCTTGCGTTGGACTGAAAAACACCCTCTATTAGAGAGTGTGTTTAGTCTGCTGTGCCTGCAGACAGGAAGATAAAGTGCTTGTCTGGAGACTAGAGGGGTTTGGTTGCAGCAGAGATTTCCTCCTTGAGTTATACGGTATATTAAAGGAAAGCAATGGCAGCAGGATTGTGCTACTCATGGTTAGGAAGATGGGTAGGATGTCATCTTTGCATTGCTTCAATTTGAACACAATGTAATAGCCAGGAGTGTCTGCGTGTGGTTGTGTGTATGTGAGAAAAGGAATATATGTCTCAGTCTAGATGCTCTGTGTGTCAAATGAAAGTTGCGGCTGCACGTCAGCCAACTGTCTCCTGCGAAAGAAAGCGGATAACACTTTCAGTTTGCTCCTGCTGTTGTAGAGCTGTCATGTGTGCAGCCTTTATTTCTCCATATCTCCCTTATCTTATGTATAATGTCTCTTCACTTCAGCATTTTGTCTGGAGCTTCAACGGGCGGATTTTGTGTTGACATACAGTGTGGTATGATAGGAGCTGAAGTCATCCATTATTTTTGTATTCACACATTTCTTTTATTCTTAAAGGTATAACATGCAACATTTAAAAATAGTAATGAACAGATTTTAAATATCGCTTATCTAAATCAACTGTTAGGTTATTACTTTTTATAAAGAGAGTGAAGTCAAACCCCCTCTGGGTTTGTTGTTCTCCGCTCTGTGTTCACACTGATGAGACGGTGCTTCCATCACCTTGTGTTTGTGTGACTCAGAGACTCAAACATGTTTAAGAAGCTACATGTTTTCCCCCCATGTGAACCCCTTCCCTCTCCAACTCTTAGTCCTGACGCGACGTGGGGAGGAGAGCGACGGCCCCCCTCACTCAGTGAGGCCTAATGGCTGTGAGTACAACTAATGGAGAACCAACAAACTTTCTAAACTGAAGAAACAACTTTGTTTGGTCAAAAATACTTAAAACAAATAGATTCAATGTTGGGCTGCTGGTCTAGATGGAGATCAGTCTGTCAAATGGCTGCACTTGGTCAGAACTCTAAGGGAGGGGTGAGGAGAGTAGAAGAGGCGGTGCACTGAGGGACAGAAGTGATATGGCCAAAGAAACAACTTGCTTTGATCTGAGAGTCTGGTTCTAAAGTATGACATCTCTGAAAGTCACATAGTTTTTCATAAAAAAAAATCAGATCTCAAGTTAGATTTCTTTTCTTTTAAAGAGTTAGAGTGTCACTGTAATTTGTATGAAAGCCCTAAGCAGACAAGCATCCATTTATTCAGTATGTTTCCCCATGATACCCAGTCATTTATTTTGCTATGTCGAGATAACACTGCTGGTTTTACCGTGCTAAGATAATTCAATTATTTTCCTCGTGATTGCTACTTATTTTTGCCGTTATCTTGGGGTTAACAGAGCTGGTTGTCTGAGTGTAACAAATGATCACAAAATAACAATGCTAGATTTCTCTTTTTTTCAGGGGATTTAGCTAACCAAACAATAAACTGGACACTGGGATAAGGCGGACCACGACATCATGCCATGCTGCCATTGCACACACTAATGACGTAAGTTAAGAGTTTTTTTGTCTGTTTGCTTTGTGCTTTTGAAACTTTGGAGATATGAGATTAATAAACTGAGATCTTGAGAAGAACAGAAACTTCTTATCATGTAAAAAATAAATGGAGTAAATAACATGCTGTGGATGCATGTGTGTGTGGGGCTTCCATAGATCTTTAATATGTTTGTACCAGACAGAAAACACTGAGCATGAACAGAGACTGGGATTGTTATATTCACACTATCCTTATGAAATGTAGATGATAAATGTTTTCACTTCACTGGTTAAGAATATACTCAATGGCTTGCAGGGTTACATTTATTTCTCTCCAGAGCTTCATTTCTGACACTGATGGAGTCCTTTAGGCGGTAAATAATTTCCAGCCAGATTATATTCCAACATCCGAGTGCATATATCAGCAGTGTCTCCTCAACATTGACTGCGTAATGAATTTGTTCAAGCACATGCAGTGGCAATTCGTGATAGACTGTTGAGAGAGGACAAGAGATGATGCGGAGAGAGGGAAGCTTAGCGGTTCATTAGGAAGACAAACAGACGGCGAGATAAATGACACACTATATCTTCAGCCGAGACGGCTGAACAATAACAAGCTGGATGAGATGAGCCCTTTTGGAAATGTTATTTGCCGTGATTCTTTTTTTTTTGCATAATGGAGAAATTTGACAGAATATAAGTTGGTACTTCAGAATAAGTGTAATGAAACTGCCGATGTTCCTCAGATAAACCCCAGTCGAACATTCACAGAGGGCATTTTCCTCCGATGTCGGAGTCATGGTGGAGAACTCAAATTCAGGTTTAGAGTTGTGAAAATGTGGTGAGTCTGACAAAGTTTGATTGATCAGCCACTGAATAATAAAAAGTGAAAATCAAGAAGATACTAATGCCATGTTTAAAGTTTAACAACATATTTTACCATTTGCTACTTAAGCAACAGCTAATGTAATCATTCAGCCACTCCCTTGTCACCCTTGTCAATATTACCGTTAGCTAGGAGTAGCTGAATATTAGTACCGGTTGAAAGTGTTACAAAAATACAACAAAGGTGTCAATTTGTAGTTAAAATAACATATTTGATAACCCATTCTCTAGAGCCGTTTTCACAAATGCACAAAATATCTAGATAATTTCAGGAGGACTGCTCCGGAGATTCTCCTTACCTTGCTGTTCACATATGCTCCTCACAGCGAGAGACTATCTCTGTCAGACGGGAGGGGGGGGCGGGGGGTCTCTTGAGGTAAGAAGTGACGTAAAAAACCAACACTCACGCTCAAGCACCCCTCTCCCCCCCCAAAGATTTATTTTTGGCGCTTTTGCCTTTATATGGACAGGACAGTGGATAGTGCAGGACATCGGGACAGAAAGTGGGGAAATGACGTGGGGAAGCAGCCGCAGCTCGGACCGGAACCGGTGCCAACCACTTGGTAAACTATTGCCCGCTGTCTCTCTAAATTTCAACATCATGGTCATTTCAGTTGCTAAACAACCTAACCGACCCTAAAATTAGGAGTTGTAAACTTTATGTCAGCATTTTACTTTTCCACAGTGAGCACAACATCACAGAAAAATGTCTGCCATGTATTTATAGAGATGAGAGGTCACAGCAATGCTGAAATGTCTGCATGGCTGCCACTCATAGAAGATACCCCCTGATGGGCTGATAAGATAACAGGCTATTTGCAATTGGCTGTCCCTCCACACTGAGCGCTTATCTCTATGATCCATAGCCCGACTCTGAGCATAAATAGCATTAGCCCTCAGATCACACTATTAATCGGATTCATGGCCCTTGGCTTATTCCAGCAGGTTTTGGGAGCCATTTGCCACTCATTGCTTGTTTCAATCTCTTACTTCAAAGACGCAGGAAAACAACATACTTGGCTACCAAAGTGTAATACTGCTTGTGACCACAGGTTGGCAGTATGTGCATTAGCTTTGCTGGTACAGTTGAGGTTGGTCATGGGAGGATAAAAGAAGGTCGTGCCACTTCTGTTCTTACAGATTGCTTGCTGACTGAACTGTTTAACCGTATCCGCAGGGTTTAGAATATATATAGACTCTGCCGTCAAATCCTCCTTCCTTCTGTGATTGTGACAAGGGAGCTTACCAGCCAATAAATCCATCTCCTCTGTGTTTTATAGCTATGGAAACAGGTGTGAGTCACTGAGCTTGCTGCCGCTTTGAGTCTACAAGGTCTCGCCGGTGCAAAAGATCAAAGAAGAGGATTCAGCCTGAGCTTCCGTCTTGATTTCCTGTTCATTTCACCTCACTGCCTTCTCATTAATTAACCTGGAAATGTATCAAGGTTTCCCCTCACCTCTGGTATTTATGCTCTCGTCTTCTCTTTCAGCCTCTACTTCCGACTGTCTTTTTCTTCTTCCATCTCTTCGTCCCAGGATCAGGTATAATTGCTGTTGAGATAAACCCTCTGATGCAATTTCTCCTGTATTATCTCTGGAAGCGCCTGCCTCTCATTGATACCATGGAACAGTCAAACTGGTATCAGTGTTACCTTTGATCACACGCAGTATCCTCTCCCCAGTCTTGGCCCTATTTAACAGGTTCTGCATCCACAAAGACCTTGATGCTGTCACTTAAAAGTCCTTGATGTTGGCTTCATTTTGAGGTTAATTCAACAACATCTCAGTGTAATCAAGCTTGCAAAACACAAGCGGCATGTGAGCATTTGCACTCATATATTCGTTCATCTAATCATGAAAGGGTTGCATGTTTCGAGCACGTAGCTGGAGGTTTCCATGCCCTTCTTGCATGACAAGAAGCACTTAACCCCTTAGATAATCCTGTGCATGATGAGGACCTCAGATAATGAGCTATGAAATTAAAATGTCTTGTCAAGTCATTAGAACTCAGTGGCATTTGAAATAATCTCTGTGTGCATTCAGCAGTTGCTTTTAATCTTTTATAGGTGGAAATGATTGCTCAGATAGAATTGCATAAACAACAACATCTGTTTCCCTTTTGCTTTTGCACAAACAGACGTGAAAATGTCTCCTTTCTCTCTCCCTCTGTCCTCTTACAAATGGTGTATCCTACTCTCAGACGCCTGCAGATGGTACCGTTTTGCCTATTCCAGCAAGCAAACATTATACTTGTGAGAGCTTATCCTAAATACGAACAGTCAGCTGCGATCAGATCGGGCTGAGAATGTAAAAGAAGCTGATGGAGAAGGTTATCTTGGTGAACTTCAAAGGTTTCTGTTGTAAGGTACAACTTTGAAAGGATTCGTTAAAAGGTTCCTCTTACATTCCATCCCCGTCTCTTTTCATCCTTTCAGTCAAAAGAGCTTGGTGCTCAACTAGTTTGCTGCTTATTCCTGGGAATGCAGTAACTTTGCTGAATGTTACTGCATTACCAGGTCCAAAGCCCCAAATGAACGACGCAGAAATGGCAGCACTTTGAGATTTGTATTAAATGAAAAGTGCACTACAAATGAAATGTTTTATCATAATGAGACGAAGCAACAGTCGTGATGACAATTTCTGCCTTTATATCAATGCTACTTGTAGTTTGATATATTCATGGTACCAACAGAAGAGTGGAGAAGAACATACTGCACACAGAAAAAAAACTGAAATAAATCAGTTTCATTATGTGCACAGAGATTGCACTGTGGCGCTGAAAGTTATCAGTCCCACACACCTGTTCGCAGGGAATGTTCCTGGTCCTTGATACATGGGCTCACACCGACATCTTATGGAAATTTTACTAGGAGGCTGGCAAGAAAAAATCGGGATAAATCAGGGTTAAAAATACTGCTCTTTGCAGCCCAACCCGAACATTTTGGGACATTTTCAGGTGCACAGCATGTGTTAAATGGGCCTCTAAGAAGGTTAAGATACAGTATTGTGGATAAAGTTTTGGCATATTGAAACCTGTCTATTTGTTTCATCTCGCATTTTCTTGCTCAATCTTTATTGTAATGACGTTTCCATGTTCCCATATGTCATCAGTTACTTTAACAAGTACAATATCACCATTATTAATAGAAATTATTAACAAAACAAAATCATACATGTTGTACTAAACTTGAAGATATCATTTAAATGATCTCACCTTTGACTATCTGACAATGCATGAATCACCCTAAAGGTAATCTCACCTCATTCAAACCACAGCTGTGACTGACAGCTTCGCCATTATCCCTTTTAACCAGCAGGGGTGTGTAAATCTGGTGAAGAGGCAGGGGTCGCTTCTGGTCCAGTAGCTTATCATGCCCCTAGAAGGATGGTTGTTGTCATTCTGGTCACCTCAACATCTGGTGTCTGCTTTTGGGTCTTGAAATTTGGCTCAGACACTGACATCCATTTGCTGAGCCAAACGTGTGCTCAGGGAATAGCTGAAGTAGAGCTGGTGCTGTGTGTTTTTGTTGAGCTAATAATCTCCCCTTTAGACCCCCTGAGAGTACAGAAAAGATAGAAAATGTGACAACACTTTTATTTTTCTCGTTGTGGTGTGTTTGGAATTTTTTATATTTCTCAAAAGGTGGAAAATATCCAACGCGCTTCTAAAGCTGAGTCTCTCTATGGGTTCGGGTGTACTGTGAGGATGAGACTAGATTGACTCACTTTGAAAGCCAGCCCCAAGTGGCCACTCAAGGAACTGCAGTTGTATGGCACTTCAATTTTAGCCTCATCTTTCAGCCCAAGACTTTGCTGCTGTGGATGTAAATACATACTGCTTAAATAAATGCTGCTTGAAAGTCGACCCTCTTCAAAATGAACATTCAGTTTCCGTATGTTTGAAAAGGAAAGCTCTGTTGTACTTTAACATTCAAGTGTCCTGCATTTCAAAATTAAATCAAGTAGAATTGGAAATGGAAATAATATCTTACTGTAAACCTCCGGCAAAGTCAATCTTAAGGCATTTTAAAGACACACCAACAGACCCTCACCTTCAGCATCTGGATTGAGATGACTCCACGACAAACCCATATAATATTCACACCACATTAAATGGAGATGAATCCATTTTTTTCCAGTGATAGGAGACCTGCCATCTTCCATTATCCTCCCTGCAGGCCTGTTACATGCCTGTCCCATTGCTTTGACCTTAGCTCTCCCACGCGAGGATGGTGGGGGGAATATGAATACGTATGGCTACACCTTGCACATTACAGCCTCATTGATTCATCCGCTGTGTGGCTGTATCTCACGAGGAAATGGCTTTGACACTGTTGGCCTTTCCTTGATAAATTAGGTCCCTCGGTAGGCATCCAACATTACATTGTACATTCATTATAAGCTTACCATGAGCCATACATCACCACACATCACCTGGGCATTACCAGCAACATTTTTAACTGCAAACTTCAGTCCAAAATGTTAAAAGAACTTCACACTTACCAACAAAACTTAATGATACCAGTGTTTACATTCTGATCACACGTTCCATGTATAGCCTATAGTCTTAATTGGCTTTTGTCATTAAATGCTGCAAAACCCAGAGACCTTGTGAATAATGAGGAATCAGTTCAGAGATTTAGTGGCTAAAAATCAGCTAGTACACCTCCTAATTGGAAGAAGGTGTAGCTCAGGGGACGGGACAGATTGGTGGAGAGTTTCACAATGGGGTGTAATGATTTCCTGTGGGCAGCAGAGGAGCCGGAGGCAAGGCCGATCAGGATTAAGTTGAAGGAGGAGCCAAGGGGGATCACAAGAAGAGGAGGAAAGCTGTCTTGAGACTCATTTGTGTGACCACTCTGCTCAGAGAGCAAGGGATACTGCAGACTTTGGACCTGGATCAATGTCTGATTTCATCCATTTAACCGCCTCTCATTGGAGTGTGTTAACATGTCTGTTGAGTTTTACTTATGAACTGTTAGCAAGAAGAGCTTTAGGTGAGAACAAACATACAGACCCTCTGACTTGGAGTCTTTCCTGCATTGTTGGTGTTTTGATTTCTGATTGGATTCTTTCTTTTCTCCCAGGCTGTATTGCATTCCTCCCTGCTTGGGCTGGGCATTGAAACCTCATTAGTCTTTTTGTATTGATTGAAACAGGGTTTATACAGGCTAAACTCAAAACGTACAGAAACCTTTAAATACCATATACAATCTAAAATACTTTTATTTTAATTAGACATATTGATGTCTCATTAAATGATTCGGACAACTGCATTTCACTTAGCTGAGCCATTTCTAGGGTACGGATAATTTTAGTGCGAGCTGTTTGACCGGGATGAATGACACTTTTGTCAGAATGAGCCGACATTAATGACATTTGTTTTGCTTTCCTGCTATGACAAGTGTAAGTGCCTGTGTCCACCAACAGTGTTGTTTGCACAGGCCGGACCTATTTTCTACTGCTCGCAGCACTCTCAGTTGAAATTAGTTAACTTTTGGAAACCTGCTCCTCAATGCCACTTCTCCCTCACAGACTCAGAAGGGGCAGGAGCATGGAGATCAACTTTGTCAACAACAATGACTAAGGAGAAACTAATCCTTTACCTCACAGGGTTTATCTCGTGCACCCACCTCATTTTTGACAGGGTACAATTTCCAGGTCTGGAGCTGCTAATGCCAGGACACCTTTCCTTTGGATATCATATTTAAAACAGACTTAATAGTCACTAGGTCACTATGTAGGTTAGTGTTTTCCTGTTTTGCCTCATGATATGACACTTGACTCATAGAGTATTAATAGGGGGCCACTATAGTACAAAAAACTATGACAAGTGAAGAAAAAATGTCCAGACTGTTATAAAATCATTTTAAAACAGCCTTTTTAAAACTTCCCAAAGGCCTTTTTAGCAATCTATAATCATACTTTCAGACCTGCTCATCTCTCGAGGTTGTAGCTCAGCGAGTAAGTAGGATAAAATACCTGGTCAGATATAAATTCCTTCTGTATTGGCTTTTCATGTTACAAAATTTAACATCTGGAAAGATGGCGAGCTGAGGCTAAATAATGGAGCGTTATTTACCTCCAAGCAAGGCAATGAATCACTTCTTTGTTATATATGTACTTCGCTCTCTTGGGATCCTGTTTGTGACGCCAATTTGTGATGAAAATCTGGAGCCGTGAAATAAGATGTTTCAGGAGAGCCAGATGTCTGATGGAGAGTTTTTATTGAAGCTTGTACACAGAGAATTAAGATGAAGAGTTACACAGTGTAACTACATCCAATTCTTCGCCTTTGGAGGGAGTATTATGACTAGATGATCTAACCATCCCTGATAGGTGGTCTCCTCCCTCATTTCTTGTCATGTAAATACAACAAAAACAAAGAAAACTATTCTCACCCACTGCCTTAGTGACCACTGTGGGACTGTTTTGGGCGAGTAAACCCTCTTAAGTATCTGTCTTTTTTTTCGTTTACCCTTTCGTAATCCCCTCTCCCTCTTTATTTTCCCCTCCTCTGCCTCCCCGTCTCCCCACGCTGCTTTTGTCATGCCCATTAGTCCTCAGAATACAATCGATATCTGGGGGCTGCAGCTCTGCCACCATAAAAGTCGGGAGGGAACAAGGAAGGATTGGAGAAAATGTTAGACATGTAGAGGACTTGTGTTGGTGTCTCTAGATGAAGCCTTTGTTTATGAAGCTCAGTCTATCACTGTCACTACTGTTATTAGTCAGATTAAAGCAGGTAAGAAGGGCACATTTTTAATGCTTAAACTGTCAGGTATATGGATCACTTCTCTCTCCTAACTGTCTATGTATCATAAACTTTGTGCATTGTAGATGCAAAAAGTGTTGCATTAAAAAAGAAGCACAGTGACCAGTGGGACTCAGTGCAGCTTGTAGATTTATAGCTGTTGTTCTTGGTTTATGTCAACAAGGGTTTTCAGAGAGAGCAGAGCCAGAGTTTAAGGTGTAAATTAGACTGTAGATCAGGGAACCCGGCAGACATCGATGCTGCAGGCCTGATGAATGGATAACGATGCCTCTGTTTCAGAGAGCCCTCGGCATATGGCAAATAAAACAGCATGCACACATGGAGGGCCGGCAGACAGACAGGTGCAGACGCATACACACAAACACGCACACACATTTCTGTTCCACGCCAAGAAGCCACCGACAGGAGGAACTCATGGTGAATACAAAACATGCAGTGTTAATGGAAAACTTTTTCCCAGGCATCTGAAGAATTACAGTTTCTCTTAAAAAGCTTGAAGAAACAGCTTTCATTAAAGAAAGTCTCTGCAGAGGGAAATTAAAGCTTTTACTCTTCTCAGCAAATAAAGTAAAACTTTATCAGCCAAGAACACAATTCCAAATTCATTCAAAAATCAATCAGACATTTAATAATTCAAAACATCTTATACCAGATCATTTCAGTATATTAGTGTTTTCAATATCTCAAAATAGGAGATGTTAGCTGCAGGGCTAAAGAGATCCAAGGTAATGAGCTAGCTCATAGGCACTCCTGAACATGAAAATAAACGGAAAAAAAGAGAGATTCATTAAATTAATCTTTAAAACTAGAAAAAATCAATTATTGAAGATTAAAAACTACTTCCTTACCCACTGCTTTTGCAACTTAATAGAATCCGTTTGAATAAGTAAACTTTACTAGACAGACTAGTCTTAGGTAGCCAATGAGCCTTGAAACAAAATGATCTTTCTTTTTTGTTGAAGGAGCAATATGTCACTCTGACACCCAGTGTTTAATATCGGTACTGCAGTCCAAATTCAAAACATTGAAGAGAGCTGTCTCCCCCCGCCCCCTCCTCCTACATCAAAGTGTTTCAAAGATGTAAAAACTGATGTAACTGTATAAAGATGACTGTTTTTTAAACTTGTTTATCTTATACATATTTATATTCTATTGTCTTAACGTTCCATTTTTTTTATATATATTTTTTTACTTTCATAAAGTAAGATGATGGAAATGTTTAATTCTTTAGGACTCAAAAATAAGATGTGTGAAACGTTGCAAATTAAAGCAACATTACAAATGTAAAGAAAGCTACTAGCAGCCTGTCGAGACACCTATACCTATAAGTGCCGCCTCTTTAAAGGCAAATAGTCAACCATGATTTGACATTTGGAGTGGTTCCTTGGATGCTCAATCAGATTTTAAGGAGGGCCAAGACCACCCCAGACAACTGTATGAGGAGTGAATTTGAATATATCCCACCTGTTTATATATTAAGCCTTAAAGTTATCAAGCTGTGGTCACATCCCGACCTGGGCCACCTGCTTACTGTGTCTCTGTGCCACCGCTGGGGTTTGCGCCCCACGGTTTAAGAGCTACTGCTTTAGACTGCGGCTCAATAAGAAGCTGCATAAAGTGCAATTTCAGCATAATAAAGTTATTTTTTACTGTGATAAATGCAAATCAAGTGGAATACCAGGTAACAAATAGAGGGCAGGGAATAAGCAAAATAGGTCTCATTAAAACATCAGTAGTCGAGTTTAACTTTGTGAACTAGAAACCTCAATCATTTAAACAATATATTTTGTCTTCTTCCCCTTGTCCCAAAATCTTCCCGGCTTCTTCAGTTAAACTGTGTTTGAGTTCCACTGTGATATCTGAGGCGACAGAATGCACAACAAACTGCAACGAGTCATCATGATCAATCTCGATTGAGCAGCACAAATTATTAACAAATTGTGTTTGATTGATCACTGTTAATATTTTTTCCAATATTGTTCCTGCAGAGTAAATGTGAAAGCCTCCTTCTCAACATCGCTGTGTACTCTGAAGAGATAAATGAAGAGTCCTCCTCCGCAAAACAGCAAGGAGTGATGGTTACGGAGGAAAGACGGTGCGAGCGTGTAGATGAGAGTGGGTGTTGGACAGATTTGAATCTACTGTTTTTTCCTCCTCTCAGCCTAATATCCATCACTTTCTAAATCTCTGCCGTGCTGTAACTATGACTCAGCTGATGTCTTAGATAACTACAAGATGGCTGGAAAGACAACACACAGCTTTGGCTTCTAAAAACAGCCTGTTATTACATCAATCTCTGACTTAAATCTTTCATCTAACAAACCCATTCATCATGTTGGCGTAAATCACACACACCTCTTCTGATAAAGGCCTTTACTTAATTGAAATTAGTTGAATTATTATTATTTTAACGCTGTGATTAACCACAGAGACTCCTTTCATCGCACGCTGTACTTGATTTAACTTTAAGATGATAAAGTCTTTCGAATAATCCAACAAATAGGTCTGTAATGAATAATGTCACTTCCGCTGGTGATTGATGATGTTTATATCCACGAGCGGTGACAGCAACAGATGCTGTGATTAGGCAGACTCTGTCACGCACACACACACACACACACACACACACACACACACACACACACACACACACACACACACACACACACACACACACACACACACATCATACACACTGATATGCTTGCATACAAATCTTTTATCCAATTTTATCATAAATGTTCTGTTTTTTTAAGTTTGCGATAGATACTTGGTCTATAACTTGAAACTGTTTACATGATGTCATGATAAATATGAACTTGGACAGCTGTGTGACTAAACTTTCTAAGTTGCCAAAAACAGCAGTTCGGTCTGTGGCCCAACATGACCCTGTAGGTATACCCATCTATCATCATTTTGTGATGCTGCTAGTCTCTTCTCTATATGTGGGTTGAAGTAACTTAATGTAATATGAAGAGTTACAGAGGGTTCAAACTAATTTTTGTCATGCGACCGGGACTTGAGCCCAATTTAAAAAGACATGCCAAATATTGTGTATATGGTTGAATGCAAGCAGAAACCTTAGTTGTTAAAAACTGAAGCCACTACTAAGGTACTAAAAACTGTAGTTTCATGATGATCCACTTGAGGTCGGCCCCAAAAGCCAAAAAGTTCTCATTAGGCCTCATTAGTAAAATATCCATATTTACTGCAGAAATAAACTCATTTACAGACAGGTGCAAAAATCAGTTTAGGTCTCTGTAGCTCATTTCTTCATTCACAACAGCAGGATGTGGCTTGAATTTGCATGTGGCTTAAACGCTAACTTGACTTCTTTTTTAAAGTCTAAAGGGATTTTGCATTTTGTTATAGCTAACTTGTCTGCAGTGCACTTCATGTACCAAACTGTCACTTGAGTTGTACCTAGATCTTTATATTGTAAAGCTCATGGCCGCGGATAAAGCTGTCGTTTCTGGCATGTTGACAGCGATAATGTGTTTTTCATGAATCTTATATAATATAATGAAAAGATACTTGGTTTATTGATAATGTTTAAGAATAACCTTTACTTCTTTATTCTTGATGACACGATCTGGAAGGAAGCAGACTGGTTACAGGGAGACAGAAGTAACAAGAGTTCAGGTATCGGTTGGTTTGTCGAATGTGTTACTGCTGATGCTAACTCTTCAGAGCACTAAGTGCTTAAATCCGAGAGTAGTGCATTGTTTAAATTGGTTGTGTGCATATTGAAAGTACTCCGCAGTGACACAAATACTTTTTTCTTCATTTAAATGATTTATGTGATAAGTGGCAACCAGTTGAAAGAGCTGGATTGTGTGAGACTGCTTGAGTACACCAAACAGGAACACTAATCAAACTTTGAGACAAAGAACGACTTTCCTGTTTTCACAAAAATGTAAATGAACTAATTAAATCCTCCTGACTGTCACAGTACAGCTAATAATGTGATTATATTTTGTGCATTCCTACTGAATGTTCAAACACTTGAGCTTATTAAGATGAGAGGTTTCACAGCTATTGGCAGTCCTTTCATGGTCCATGATCCAGAGAGGTATACTGATATGACTAAGAAGGCGTCTATGAAGGTGTCCTGCCTTTAATTCTTTTAAAGGCATTTTATGGTTAGGCAATCTATGGCTGTGCTGCAGAGATAATGAAGTGGCTTTGAGGGGATTTGCACAAGTAGGTGTTGCTTTCCCCCCCTCTCTGCGTGGTGATTTTCACTGTTGTGTAATGTTGGGCAGTGTTAGACTGCAAGCTGCTGGTGACGCCATTGGCAGAGTGTGGTAAACATGGGCTGCAGTCTAATACCTTGGCATTGTCTGAAGGATTTGATATCTAGGGAGATAAGGAGTTATTGGCCAGGCTGATTCAAATGCTCTATGACTAATCAAAGGGGGTTTTCCAAAACTCACTCACCCCGCCCTCTGCCACCACCCTCCAACTGAATCTTATTTCTTTAGTTTAAAATGACAAGAAAAAGAGAATTTTGATTGTTAAGGGGATCAATGTAAAAGGTTTAACAGGCATGTACGAATAACACAGTTCAGTTCTATATTTGCTAAAGCAGTTTAAGTCCTTGGACTGAGCCTGGGGGAAGGCGAGTCGGGAGCAGGCCATGCAAAGGCAGACAGAAGCTGGGGACGCTGAGACAGAACTTGTGGTTGGGAACAAAAGGCTTAGGCAATTTTTTGCATTACGAATAGGCACAATGGCCAAAGGCAGGCAGGGTCAGCAATGGGTAATGAGTCCATGGAAGATTCCTAAAAAGTCTTACACGAATGGAACAAAATGGAACAATCTGGCAATGTGTGAGTGAACAGGAGAGACGTATATACTGGCTTGGTTGCAGATGAGAGGCAGCTGCGTCCACAGGTGAGCTGATAAGGTGGGAGTGGTGAAAAGGCAGAGTGGAGCAGAGGCAGGGTCAGTGGAAGTATACAATTATTGGGCCAGGCACTACAAATCAGTATCTTAAATTTGCGTACAACCCAGGCTAGTCCCCCTTGGTTGTTGCCAGATGTACACAAATATATCTTTAAAAGACATTAAAAAAAAACACCAAGTTACATTTCTGGAAATTCAAAATTGCACAGACTACCCTGAGATAACACAATTTCCCCTTAAAATAATTTTAAGTACTGTACTAGTTGTATGCTGCTCTTTCAGAATTAACACATCTGCAAAAAAACACCTGAAACAAGCAAAACATGGAAAGCCGAGTCAAAGAAGCAAAAGGCTAGTTAGCTAAGTTAGCCCAAGAATAAGACTGGCATAACGAAAAAACAAAGACAAATAATTTAGTCCAGAAAACTCTCCCTGTAGTTGGAGACAAACAACACCAAATTGTTTTTGTGTTCTCTCCAGCAAGCTGTGTTGCTATCTGTCATTTAGCTGCAGTCCAAACTCTGACTGTGACTCTGACTTTACTAATATTGAGCCATGTTCAAACTATTAGATTACTTTGCCCCTAATTTCTACAACAACTTTCTTCAACAGCAGAAAATTATCTTTGCGTTTCATTTCAGCTACGTGAGGGCAGGAGACAAGATGCTGCAGGGGAAAAAGGAGTTCTTCAAGCCCATAGCGGGTATGGTCTAATTCATTGCAAGAACTGTAATTCTCTCTGTGTTAAAATCAGTGATGCTTTTTCACAAATCTAAAACAATAGGACTGAAGCAATTTCACATGAAAGCACTGTCTGTTTTTCAAGCATGCCCTTGCCTCTGGAGTGTTTATTGATGCCTCTCCACTGAGCTGATGACACTTGATTCATCCAAACAATGATGTAATTAAAAAGTAGAAACAGCCGCATTCATCACAGTATTATAAAATGAATAGTCACTAGGTATAAACATTTTTTAAATGAATCTCTCTCTTATTTTCTGCTTATAACTCAATACACAATACATTACAAACATCCATCCATCATTAGGTATCAAGCAATGATTTTAGATTATTACATCAGTGGTGAGTGTCTCAATCAGCTATGCTTTCTGTCTGAAATCTTTAATGCAAAAACATCTGCTGAGATGTCATCAACACAAGTCGACATGATCTTGTGTTTTTTTTTGAAGCGGCAGAAAATAAAGGATATGACAAAATATGTCATGTTCAATCGAGTTAATGTGAAGACTTTTCCGCTATGCAGGGTCACACAAAGTGCACCAGAGAGATCAGACATGTTTCAATTTAATACACAAAGCAACTGCATCAAATATGTCTGTATCTGTGAGTGTTCAGGTGTGTAAATATGTGCATGTGTGTTTTATGTGTGTAGCACCAGGGATTCCAGGCTAGACTTGAGTCAGTGTCAGATTCCCTGACTTTTTTGGGGCCTTTATAGGACAGCTGAAGAGAGACAGGAAATGTTAGGAGGAGAGAGTGGGGAGTGAAATGCAGCAAAGGGCCGAGGTCGGATTCAAAACCCACGGCTGCTGTGATCAGGACTGCAGCCTCCATACATGGGGCTTGCGACACAACCCCCAGGCTATCCGGTGCCCCCTGATTCCCTGACTTTGAAAGGAAGGTTTTTCTTTAACGAGAAGTGTGGATAAAATGCTTGGCCAGATCAAAATTCCTTTGATTTCCTGAAGATGGAGAGTAGAGTGCTGTATTGTGTGAACAAAAGGTCCAACACAATTCAATATAGAGAATCTGTGCTTTGACAGTGGAGGTCTTCATGAGCTTCACATAATGATTGTTCAAACAAAAAAACCAAAGCGTTCAGATCAGAAACAAAGAATATTCAACCCTCCAGATAAGCTGCAGCATCAGGCTACTTGAGGATGACGAGTATCCATTTGTTTTTAGACTTCAAAACCATCTGCTGTCGTCCAGTTTCAGGTGAAGAGTGCCTGTTCATCTGTTTCCAGTGAGCTTTCCTTTCGCTTTGGCTTAGAGGCTGCACTGTGGACTTAAAATGCTTGTTGCTGGATCTATAATTTCTGAAGCATTTGATGAAGTCAAGTAGAAGTAGAATCTAATCATCATTGGCTTTTGCACGGTGTGAAGCAACTTTTCCATGTCATTGAATATAATAAATAAATAATGT